>CM057461.1:30565000-31815000 GCA_030035585.1 Dugong dugon
AGTCACCAACAGTCCCTGTCCTCGCACCAGAGAGAGGAGCTGACTGGCTCAATTACAGATTAAAGGACCTTAATTGGCCCAACTTGGCTCAAGTGCCACCAATATTTGAGCCAATCAACTGTGGCCATGGGGGCAGACTATACAAAAGCATGGCCACCTGCTAGATTCACATAGATCAGAAAGGAAGAGCAATTCCTGTAAGAATGAGGGTGCACATTCCAGGAGAAAGGGGGAATTCTGGACCTCAGAACAGTTGTTGTCCAGTACATGTAGGTGTTACTCCCACCTTACAGCTCAAGAACAGAGTGGTCTAGCCATTCGTCCAAGGTCATACAGCCGGTTCACGGCAGAACTCAGACTTAAATCCAGGGCTACTCACTCTTAATCCATTTGTCCCTACCCTTAAGGGCTAGTGTCATCAGACCTTGAAATCAGACAGTCTCAGGCTGAAATTCTGGCTCCACCGATTAACCTCTCTTAATTAGTCCATTTAACCTCTCTTAATTTCAGTTTTCTCCTCTGCAAAGTTTTGGGAGAGGATGAGCAGAGTTGTAGAGCTCCTGGCACAGAAGCTGCACACAGTAGGTGCTCAATAGATGTCACCTCCTTCCTTCTTACTCCCCTCCCCCCATGCTCCAGGGTGAAGTGCAAATAGTAAAACCACCACCTGTCTGGTGCTCTCACCCAGCACTGAGGCCTCTGAATTACTGATTCCAACAGCTCACCTGAGGATGGTTTAACATTTGAAAGCCAGACATTCTCTTATTCAAGGGGTAGGAAATGCCCCTTGTTAAAAGGAACCCTCTTAGGACCTAAAGGTCCAAGTCAGGAATCAAGTAGGGTTTTTCACAGGACTTTGAACCAGTTTGTTCTGGTTCAAACTCCTGCTGAGAATTTGCATTTCCACCCCCCAGGTATACTGAATCAGAATCTCCATTTTAACAAGATACTCAGGTGATTCTTAATGTATAATAAAATTTGAGAACCACAGCTCTACTAGTGGTTCTCAGAATTGGTCACTAACCAGCAGCATAAGTATTGCCTGGGAACTTATTAGAAATGCAAATCCCCACCTCCACCAGCCTAAGCCCAGAAGAACTAGATGGTGCCCAGCTATCACCACCAGCGGCTCTGACAGGGATCACAATAGAGGGTCCTGGGCAGAGTGGGAGAAAAACGTAGAACAAAATTCACATTCACAAAAAAGACCAGACTTACTGGTCTGACAGAAACTAGAGGAACCCCCAAGACACCCTTCCAGCTCAGAAGTGAAGCCACTCCCGAAGTCCACCTTTCAGCCAAAGATTAGACGGGCCTATAAAACAAACAACACATTGAGGAACACACCTTGTAGATCAATCAAGTATACGAGACCAAATGGGCAATACCTGCCCAAAAGCAACGATGAGATGGCAGGAAGGGACAGGAAAACTAAACGAATGGAAACGGGGAACCTGGTGTGGATGGGGGAGACTGCTGACACATTGTGAGGATTGCAACCAATGTCACAAAACAATTTGTGTATGAATTTTTGAATGAGAAACTAATTTGCTCTGTAAACTTTCACCTAAAGCACAATGAAAAAAAAAATGAACTGTGCAAAATGAAAACAAACAAACAAAAAAGAAATGCAAATTCTCAGCAGGAGTTCAAACCGGAACGAACCTGTCATTTGTCCCTTTGAAGGCCTGGTTTGAAGTCCTGGTTTTTTTAGGAGTCTTGAAAACACGGCCAGAGCCCTGCAAGAAGGTCTCCAGGGACCAAGACCCTCTTCTCATCTGCAGCCTTCCCTCTTCTCAGCGTCACCCCATGGATGGACACAGTGCCCCTCACTCCCCAAAGCACCTTAAACACAGGTTGTCATGTGTAACCAGCTTTTACAGAGGGGTTATTTCGGGGGAATAGTGGAGAAGATGTTAAAGTCCAGATGAGGAAGCAACTTACATGTGAGTATCAGGCATTTCTGTTCCAATAAGTCTTTGAATTAGGGCCCAAGCCTCCAGCTGTTTACAAGTCTAAGCCCCTGGGCTCGCAGCCCCTCAGATCCCAGCCCAGCTACATCTGTCAATAGCAGAACCCCTGGCTCTGCTACACACTAGCTATGTGACTTTGGGCAAGTCACTTTACCTCTCCAAGCCTCAGTTTCCTCATTTGTAAAGTGAAAGGAATAATAACTGGGCTTCCTTTGTTAGATTGTGTGAAGAAGAAATTAAACCTTAGGGGCAGTGAATTTATGTTAATGGGGGAGATACAACTCAGAAAAGGAGGGTGAGAATGGTTGCACAACTCGGAGAATGGAGTCAATGTCACCGAATTGTACATGTAGAAACCGTTGAATTGGTGTATACTCTCAACAACAACAACAAAATAAATAAAAAATAAATTAGATGTCTCTGAAGTATGATGGCCAGTGTCTGGCACATAGTTGGTGACCCCAGAGTCTAAAGTAAAAGTTCTCCACAGTGTCTACTTCTGCAACTCATTGACATATGATGTGTGTGTAGGTCCAGCACCCTTCATGGACATAGTCAGAGTTAGCACATCTCCAGGTCATTGACTCTCACTCTGCCCCTTTCTAACCTACTCAAGATAGTACACCAACTGCAACCCAGAATGACATCTATCCACCTGTCAAAATGATAGAATGATATTTGTGAATGCCCAGTGATTCTGGGACCTTATCATCCACACTCTTGTTTCCAGGGAACCTCTCAAGACAGGACTCTAGCCAAATACAAATGTATCCGAACAGCAAAATCCTTCCCAACACTACAGACTGCCACGACCACTGGATCAGATTTATCACATGAAAGGAACACATTGGTCTGAACTTTAGTCTCTAAAGCAATAGATCAGAAGGAGGGAAGCCTATAGTTCCAACCTGCTTTGAATCCACCAAAAGAACAAAAACTTTACAAAGGATTTTATAGATAGACAACCAAATGATTTGTGACAAAGATTTCCAGGATTTCACCCAGTTCCCGGAGTTTTCCTTCCAGCCCACATAAATAGATGGTATCCATCAGATGTTCTCTGACAACAACTAGTTAACGATCACAGCATACACTTAATGGCAGCTGCCCCTAATGATGACATTTGGGCCCCACAGAGCATTCTGACTGTATTTCTGCTTTCTCCGGCTCCCAAGGCTAGCACTGGGGAATTTGAATGGCCATTTGATGTGCCAACACAGTTAAACAAGCAAAGCTATTACATTCATTTGCCCACACACCTGTACTTGGCTGGGCCCGAGCTGAGCTGGAAGAAATGCCTTCATTTTTCTGGAGAGGCAGTGCACTTCACTGAATGTCTCTGTTATTATTATTGATCTCCCTAGGTTTCTTTATGGCCGGAAATAGGGAATCCAATTTGATTAGTGGCTGATTTGGCCTCCAAGGCAATATGCATCAATAATAACAGCTGAGAATCATGCAGGCACCGATTTGGTTAGAGTCGATCTGGAACATTCAGGGTGGTAGAAAAGTCCACTCTCACCCCTTAGCTGCCCCTTCCAGCTGTCAGCTGCCTCAGTTCCTTCCCTGCTGACCCTCAACTCAGGTGGGTATAATAAAGTAACAAACCCAAGGCACTGCCAAGGCTGTGGACACTCCATGTCTTCATATCTGAGGTGAAACCTCAAAACCTCTCTCAGAAGGTATAAAGAGATGGCTTATACTGGCTTTGCACCAGGTTGAGTTCAAGTCCTAGCTCTATCACACACTGTGGGGCTTTGGGCAAGTCATTGAACCCCTCGAGCCTCAGTTTCCTCATCTGTAAAATGAGTGTATTAATTGCATCCTTTTAGACTGCAGTGGCAGAACCCCTGCCTCATCTTCTGCCACTTAAATCCTCACCCTTTGGTTCAGTCTGTTCAAGCCTCTTGCAGCAACTCCGAAGTGCTACACCTCTTACTCACTGGCCTCCCAGCCAAAGCTACTCTCATGGCTGAGACTCTCTCCCTTGCCTTTCATTCCTCACTTTTCAGGTCTCAGCTTAGGAAGTACCTCTTCTGGGTAGCTTTCTCTTGCCCTCCCTCCAGGCTGTGCCAGAGGCCCCAGCTCTGGATCCCACAGTCCCATGTGCTCCCCCATCACAACCCCCATCCTTCTGCACTGGAATCATCTGCCTCCTCCATTAGACTGTGAGCCCTGGGAGGGCGGAGGCTGAGTGTCTCCTTTGTCTATGTCCTCAGTATCTACCACAGACAGGACAAGGCCCAGAGCAGGCACCTGATGAATGAATAAACAAGCCTGCCATGATGAGTCACTGCTCCGGTTACTAATGCTGTGTAGCAAATTACTCCAAAAATTATTGGCATACCAGTTACTGTCAAGTCAATTCTGACTCATAGCGACCCCATCTGTGTCCAAATAGAACTGTGCTCCATAGGGTTTTCAATGGGTGATTTTTCAGAAGTAGATTGCCAGGACTTTCTTCTGAGGCATCTCTGGGTGGGTTTGAACCGCCAACCTTTTGGTTAGCAGCTGAGCTTGTTAACTGTTAGCACTACCCAGGGACTCCTATTGGTATACAACAACAATTTTATTAGGCTTACAGATTCTGTGGGTCAGGAATTCAGACAGGGCACAGTGGGAATGGCTTGTCTCTGCTCCTTGATGTCTATGGCCACAGCTAAAAAGATTTGATAGCTGGGAACTGGAGGTGTCATCACTCACAACTCTGGAGGTTAATGCTGGCTGTTGGCTGAACCCTTAGCTGGGACTTTCAACCAGTGCACTTACAAGGGGCCTCTCTGTGCGGTCAGGGCTTCCTCACAGCACGGCCATTTCAGGGTAATTGAGCTTCTTATACAGAAGCTCAGAACTCCAGTGCAAGCAATCCAGTGAGCAAAATGGAAGCTGTGCTGTCTTTTATGACACAGCCTCAGAAGTCCTGCAGAGTTACTTCCACTGCATTCAAAGAATATATGGACATGTTTTAAAACTGCCACTGTTTTTCTTCCAGCTTCCATTTAGGATGTAGAAACAGCACTGGCCAACAGAGAGGGGAACCCATCAGGAGGCTACCGGGTGAGAGGCCCTTTCCCTGCGTCCCTCCCTCCTTCTGAACCGCCCCCACCCCCCCCAGAGGGTCTAGAACACAGGAGAGGTGAAAGAGCAGCCCATGTCCTCTCCCCACACTCCTCTCTCAGGCCCTGGTCAAGCCTGAGTTCAAGGGAGGTCATGGGCATTAACTCAGACTTGAGGTGGGGTTTTAAGTCAGGGAGGCCTGGACTCTCTCATATTCCAAAGTGACCAGCAGTCTATGGGACCCACCTGAGGTACTGTGAAGGGACAGGGAAGCAAGAGTCCACAGAGCACGTCCGACAGCAGCAGTTGGAGAAGAATAAAACCGCTCCCGTCTGTACCCAAATGAGCTCTGGCTGTTCAATAAACCAGCGAAACAGAAGCAAAGCCAAGGCAAGAGCATTCACTTCCAAATCCATTTTTCTTGTTTCATTTGAAATCCCCTTATTCCCCATTATGACTCTTTTTAAAGACATAGCTTTCCTGGTGAGAGAGTTGCAAAGACCATCTAATTCTGCCTGAAAGAACTTGTGAGGTGCCTGCTGCAGCCCTGGAGGAGGAGCAAACTCAGAAAAGTCATGATGAAATAGAAATCATTAGGAAGAGCTGACATTTACTGAGCACCTTACTATGTGCTAGGCCCCATTCTAAGCCCTGTAAATGGATTAACCCATTTCATCCTTCATCTCAGCTCAAGCAAGTAAGTACTAGTATAAGCCCATTTTACAAATAAAGAAATGCAGGCACAAAAAGGTGAGGTAACTTGCCCAAGGTCACAGAGCTAGTAGATACCAGGGCCAGGATTTGAACCCAGAACATCTGGCTCCCAAGCTGAGGCCGCTAATCACCACACCATCTACCTCAACAAAATCAGTTAGCAATCAGTGTTACTACTAGGGTCTGTCCAAAATACTGTGGGAGCTCCAAGCTGGGAGCCAGAGAAAGGTGAGAAGTTTATCTCTGAGCCCTTCTCACCTTTCAGAGCCTCAGTTTTCTCAATTATAAAATGGTGTTTTCAATCACCTCATATGCAAGCGAAAGCTGGGCGACGAATAAGGAAGACAGAAGAAGAAATGATGCCTTTAAATTGTGGTGTTGGAGAAGAATATTGAATATACCATGGACTGCCAAAAGAATGAAAAAATCTGTCCTGGAAGAAGTGCAACCAGAATGTTCCTTAGAAGCAAGGATGGCGAGACTACATTTCACATACTTTGGACATGTTATCAGGAGGGATCAGTCCCTGGAGAAGGACATCATGCTTGGTAAAGTAGAGGGTCAGGGAAAAAGAGGAAGACCCTAAATGAGATGGACTGACACAGTGGCTGCAACAATGGGCTCAAGCATAACAACGATTGTGAGGATGATGCAGTATGGGGCAGTGTTTCATTCTGTTGTACATAGGGTCGCTGTGAGTCAGAACTGACTCGACTGCACCTAACAACAACAAAATGGGGGCGAATAGCCCCACCACCTCACAGGCATAATATGCTCGTAATGTGCCCACATAGCACCCAGTACACAGAAGGGGCTCACTAATGTCCTGGCCCCCACTGCAGAGCTGGGGAAACTCAGCCTCCTCCTAGTGTTCTCCCTGTTCTCTCTCCTGTTCAGGAGACCTGCAGAAAAGACATTCTGGGCAGAGGAAGTAGCAAGAACAAAGGCCCTGAGGCAAGACCAAGCATGATGTGTTCAAGGAACAAGGAGGCCCAGGTGGCTGGGATGAGGCTGGGAAAGTTGGTGAGGACCATGTCAGCAGGGCCTTGTAGGCCACAGGAAGGACTCTGGAGTTCATGCTATCTCCCTTCTCCTGCCTCATTAGAGGCCTGGGGATGTGGTAAGGGGTGCTGGCACAGCGAGGAGGCAGAGTCCAGAGGAAGGTAAGTAGAGGATTTCCATCCATTGTAATCATTCCTGAAGGTCCCTGGGTGGTGCAAATGGTTTGCGCTTGTCTACTAACCTAAAGGTTAGCAGTTCAAACCTACCCAGCTGCACCATGGAAGAAAGGCCTGGAAATATGCTTCTGTGAAGATTACAGTCAAGAAAACCCTATGGAACAATTCTACTCTGTAACATGTTCGGTTGCCATAAATTGGAATCAACTCGACAGCAACAGGCTTGGTTTGGTTTTGGATCATTCCTGGGAGTCCTGGGAGCCCAGAGTGCTAACTCTGCCCAAGGTAGTTAGGTCAGGAGTCTCAGAGGCAGGGCCACTGGAGTCATGACTTGGGGACAATCAGGGAGGGGTGGAAGGGGAAGGACAGGTAGAATGGAAACCAGAGGGCAAGGTTGATGAGGCATCCACTGTGGGGCAGGGAGGTGTCAGCCATCAGAAGGGATATCAAGCCCCGAGCCCTGCCCAGCCATGCTGGCCCCTTATAAATTCCCACCCCTGCTTCAATGGCCAGTCATTATTCTTGCCATGTGCAGCCCCTAATTGCTGAGAGATGAAGTGTCTGGTGCTGCCCTCTTGCCACAGCTGACAAATGCCTGTCTGAGCAAGAGCAGAGGGAGGGGAGGGAAGAGGACAGATGGGGTCCTGTTCAGCTTCCCTGCTCCTCGGTCCCCAGGCCTTGCTGCTTCTGTGGGCTTTGGGAAGCCAAACAAAGGTCTGTGCTTAATGAGACCATCTAGTCATCCATCACAGGAGGCCAGTGCACTGTGACGAGGGAAAACCCAGCAGACAAGGTCCAGGCCAGGATCCCTGAGTCAGAGCAGTGGGAAAATGGCAAGGGCTCAGCAGGAAGAGCAAGGGCTTTGTGCAGTCAAATCCCAGCTGTGTAAATCACCACACCTCTCTGAGCTGCAATTTCCTCACCTGAAAGAGGGATAAAGTCCTGTGTGGCAGATGTTGCAAGTTACTAATTTCATACCCACTTGACCTACTTCCTTACACCACAATTTTCAGAGTGGGAGGGAAAAAATTCACTCCTCCAGCTTCCCTTGCAACTCAAGGCCACCATGTTTTCCAGTTCTGAACAATGAAGTACAGACAAAAGCCTGGGGAGACTTCAAAGATGGTGTCTTAGTTATCTAGTGCAGTTATAATAGAAATACCACAAGTGGATGGCTTTAACAAACAGAGATTTATTCTCTCACAGTCTAGAAGGCTAAAAGTCTGAATTCAGGGCGCCAGCTCCAGGGGAAGGCTTTCTCTCTCTGTCGGCTCTGGGGAAGGTTCTTGTCATCAATCTTCCCTTAGTCTAGGAGCTTCTCAGTGCAGTGACCCCAGGTCCAAATGACATACTCAGCTCCTGGTGCTTCTTTCTTGGTGGCATGAGGTCCCCATCCTCTCTGCTCCGTTCTCTCTTTTATATCTCAAAAGAGATTGACTCAAGACAAAACCTAATCCTGTAGATTACATCCTGCCTTATTAACATAACTGCTTCTAATCCTGCCTCATTAATATCATAGAGGTTAGGATTTACAACACATAGGGTAAATACATCAGATCACAAAATGGAGGAAGACCACACAATACTAGGAATCATGGCCTAGCCAAGTTGTCACACATTTTAGAGGAACACAATTCAATCCATGACAGATGGGATGCCAGGAAGTACAGCAAGAGGGTGAAAGCCACACTCCGAAGGTGATAGGACGGTAAGATCAAAAGGTGTCAGAGGCCCTGACAGCTCATGGCCCCACCACACCAGACTGAGGCTGCCATATTTGGACTTCTGATTGGCAAGGGTTAGGATTTTAATGTGTCCATGATGATGGAAGATGAGGCTCCAGACTCTGTGAGAGGGTGGGAGCTGGAACTAGGCTCCCTACATAAAGCAGAAGCTAGACGTGAGCTGTTTTTTCTTTGAATAGGGACTGGAAAAGACTGCCCAATAACCCTGGGCTGCAGCCTGCAAGTGAGCTTCCTGCCCTAGGCCCTGGAAGGAAAAAACGTCATCTGAGATGAATTGAAATAAAAAACAAAACAAACAACGAAACTCCACAGATGAGTTAGACAGTAGTCTGGATATAGCGAAAAGAAAGTCTGTGACCTAGAATATCTATCTGAGGCCATCACCCAGAATACAGCACACAGAGAGAGAAAGAGATGTGAATATAAAAGAGAAGTTAAGATGGAAGATGAAATGAGATGATTCATCACACATCTGATAGGAATTCCAAAAGAGACAATAAGGAGAACATAGCAAAGGCAATATATGAAGACATAATACCTAGGAATTTTCTGGAACTGAAGACAGATCTAAGTCCTCACATGGAAAAATCACAGAGTTTAGAACAGGATAAATAAAAAACCAAACCCACACTTAAATATGTCAAATTGCAATTGCTGAACATTAAGGGTAAAGGCAAAATCCTTAAGGCTGCGAGCGGGGGCAAAACACAGATTCTCTTCAAAGAAACAACAGACTAAAAAAGACTTCTAATCGGCAACAACAGGGTCCAGAAAACAGTAGAATAATTATTTTCAAACACAGTGGAAAATACTTGACAGCCTGGAATTCTGTATCTAGCTGAACTGTCATTGAAGAATGAAGCCAAAATAAAAATATTTTCAGACGTACAAGATTAAGAGAGTGTACTACCCATAGACCCTCACTGAAAGAATTATTTAAAAATATACTTCAACAAGAACGATAAAACCCATAAGGATTGGAATGCAAGGTAAAATGGTGAGCAAAGCTTTTGGTAAAACATACAGGTAAGTCTAAATAAATTTTTAGCATAAAAGATAATGCTAAAAAAAAATTGGGTTTTATAAAGGAGATAGAACTAAAATATCAAACAACAATAACAAAGAAACTAGGAAGAAAACATTCCAAGGGAAAGTAATGAATTCTGAGGGGTTTTTTTGTTTGCTTGTTTTCTGTTTTTTACCAACTTGAACCAGGGCTTTTGTTCTGGTTAGGAATCTTGGTTGCAAATGACAGAAACCTGACTCAAAGTAGCTTAGGCACAAGTGGGAATGTATTGAAAGGATCCTGGGGAATCTGCCACAGCACAGCCAAGAGCAGAACACTGCTAGGCTGGGCCCCCTCATTCTCTTTACAACAGACCTGCATATGGTGGAAACCTGGCCATCAACAGATCCTGAGACTCACATCAGCAGTTTCCCCACCAGAGAGGACTAACTCACCCCTTCTCTCTGGTATCAAATTTTAAAAACCCAGGACAGGACTCTGGCCCAGCCTGGGTCAGGTGCCTGCCTCTAACCCAGAGTTTCTCAGTCTTGGCACTGCTGACATTTGGGGTTGGATAAGTCTTTATTATAGAGGGTTGCCCTGCGCGTTGTAAGATGTTTAGCACCATACTTGCCCTCTACCCACTAGATACCAGTAGCAACCTCTCCCTCACCCCCAGCTGTGACAGGCAAAAATGTCTCCAGACATTGTCAAATGTTCTCTGGGGGGCAGCATCATCCCTGTTGAGAACCACTGCTCTAACCCAATCAACTCTAGCTGGGGGTGGTGGGGACAAGGGTATGGCAGTCCCTTTGGGAACCTGAGCTGTTGTGAGGCAGGAGTAGGTCCTAGAGATGGGGCAGGTAGAATAGTATGGTGCCCAGATATAGAAGCGATGCTCAGAAGACACCCTTGGCATCCAGTAGGACAAACTGTGGCCTGCAAGCTAAATCCTGCCTGCGCCTGTTTTTGTAAAATAAGCTTTATTGGAACGTAGACATGCTCATTCGTTTACATGTTGTCTATGGCTGCTTACGCGGTACAACAGCAGAGTTGAGTAGTTGCAACAGAGACTGTATGGACTGCAAGGCCTAAAATATTTGCTATCTGGCCTTTTACAGAAAAAGTTTGCTGACCCCTCCACTCGAGCCTCCAGCCCGGCCTCACTTCAGGCCTTCTGAAAATGATACTTTCCCTCCAATAAGAACCCCAGAGTCTGGTCTCAAACTGCTCAGGATTGGTTGCAAATACCAAAAATCTCAATTTATTATTGCTAAAAATCCAGAATCCATAGAGTAAACAATTGTTAAATGTGACTACATAAAAATAAACATATGCATGTATAGCAGGTGCCCTGTGCCCATACATATCCTCTGTCAACGCTCACCTCTGCTCTCCCAAGGCTGCTCATTGTGAACACCAACTACTCTCTGGCCAAGAGTTTCTTGTTTTTGTTTTTGTTTAGTTTTGTTTTTGGTGGTACCAGGCACAGGCTCAGCCCACATACTACAGGAGAATAAATGTCCCTGGAAGCAGCCTTAACCATGACCGGCCTCCTCCTACCCCTCAGTTGGGATAATTCTGTGCCATGTTCTATGCTGCATCCCAGCATTCCCCCACAGGACTGAGCTCCAGTTGTCCACAGTGGGACTGGCTCAGACATGTCTCTTTATTGGCTTTCTTCTCTTCCTTTGCCTTTACTCAGGGTCTGCTTCTGGGGGAACCCAAACCAAGACAGCATGGGAAAACAACACAAGTAAAATTCAAAGATAAACAATAAATTGAGGGAAAATATGTGTAGTTCAAACAGCAGACAAAAGGGCTAACCTTATAAAGAGTGCCCACCGCAGGTCTGTCTTTTGTCATAATGTGGTTGCTTGTGTATTGCTGTGATACTGGAAGCTTTGCCACCAGAATGTCAAATACCAGCAGGGTCACCCATGGTGGACAGGTTTCAGCAGAGCTTCCAAACTAAGACAGACTAGGAAGAAGGATCTTGTAGTCTACTTATGAAAAAACCGGCCAGTGAAAACCTTATGAATAGCAGCAGAACATTGTCTGGTATAGCACCAGAAGATGAGCTCCTCAGGATCAAAGGCACTCAAAATATCACTGGGGAAGAGCTGCCTCCTCAAAGTAGAGTTGACCTTAATGACATGGATGGAGTCAAGCTTTCGGGATCTTCATCTGCTGATGTGGCATGACTCAAAATGAGAAGAAACAGCTGCAAACATCCATTAATAATCGGAACATGGAATGTACAAAGTATGGATCTAGGAAAATTGGAAGATGTCAAAAGTGAAATGGAATGTTTGAAGATTGATATCCTAGGCATTAGTGAGCTGAAATGGACTGGTATTGTCCATTTTGAATCAGACAATCATATGGTGTATTATGCCGGGAATGACAAATTGAAGAGGAATGATGTGGTGTTCATCGTCAAAAAGAACATCCTGAAGTACAACGCTGTCAGTGATAGGATAATATCCTTACGCCTACAAGGAAGACCAGTTAATAAGACTATTATTCAAATTTACACACCAACCACTAATGCCAAAGATGAGGAAATTGAAGATTTTTACCTACTTCTGCAGTCTGAAATTGATCAAACATGCAATCAAGATGCATTGATAATTACTGGTGATTGGAGTGCAAAAGTTGGAAACAAAGATGAAGGATCAGTAGTAGGAAAACAGGGCCTTGGTGATGGAAATGACTCTCAAGATAGCATGATAGAATTTTGCGAGACCAACAACTTCTTCATTGCAAATACTTTTTTTTCAACAACATAAATATCAACTACACACGTGGACCTCACTAGGTGGAAAACACAGGAATCAAATGGACTTCATCTGTGGAAAGAGACGATAGGAAAGCTCAATATCACCGGTCAGAACAAGGCCAGGGGCCAACTGAGGAAGAGACCATCAATTGGTCATACGCAAGTTCAAGTTGAAACCAAAGAAAATTAAAACAAGCCCATGAGAGCCAAAATCCGACCTTGACTATATCCCACCTGAATTTGGAGACCATCTCAAGAATAGATTTGACACATTGAACACTAATAACTGAAGACCGGATGACTTGTGGAAAGATATCAAGGACATCATACATGAAGAAAGCAAGAGGTCATTAAAAAGACAGGAAATAAAGTAAAGACCCAAAATGGATGTCAGAAGAGACTCTGAAACTTGCTCTTGAATGTCAAGTAGCTAAAGGAAACAGAAGAAATGATGAAGTAAGAGAGCTGAACAGAAGATTTCAAAGGGCAACTTGAGAAGACAAAGTAAAGAATTATAATGAAATATGCAAAGACCTGGAGTTAGAAAACTAAAGGGAAGAACACGCTCAGCATTTCTCAAGCTGAAAAAACTGAAGAAAAAAGTCAAGCCTCAAGCTGCAATTTTGAAGGATTCTATGGGCAAAGTATTGATGACACAGGAAGCATCAAAAGAAGATGGAAGGAAGACACAGTCACTGTACCAAAAAGAATTGGTCATTGTTCAACCATTTCAGGAGATAGCATATGATCAAGAACCAATGGTACTGAAAGAAGAAGTCCGAGCTGCACTGGAGGCATTAGCGAAAAATAAGACTCCAGGAATTGACAGAATACCACTTGAGATGTTTCAACAAATGGATGCAGCGCTGGAGGTGCTCACTCATCTATGCCAAGAAATTTGGAAGACAGCTACCTGGCCAACTGACTGGACAAGATCTAATTTGTGACATTCCAAAGAAAGATGATCCAACAGAACGAAGAAATTATCAAACAATATCATCAATACCATATGAAAGTAAAATTTTGCTGAAGATCACTCATCAGTGGTTACAGAAGTACATCAACAGGGAACTGCCAGAAATTCAAGCCAGATTCAGAAGAGGACATGGAATGAGGGATATCATTGTTGATGTCAGAACGATCATGGCTGAAAGCAGAAAACACCAGAAAGATGTTTACCGGTGTTTTATTGATTATACAAAAATATTTGACCATGTGGAGCATAACAAATTATGGATAACATTGTGAAGAATAGGAATTCCAGAACACTTAATTGTGCTCATGCGGAACCAGTACAAAGACCAAGAGGCAGTCGTTCGAACAGAGCAAGGAGATACTGCATGGTTTAAAATCAAGAAAGGTGTGCATCAAGGTTATATCCTTTCACCATACTTTTTCAATCTGTATGCTGAGCAAATAATCCAAGAAGCTGGGCTATATGAAGAAGAACGGGGCATCAGGATTGGAGGAAGACTCATTGACAACCTGCGATATGCAGATGACACAGTCTTGCTTGCTGTAAGTGAAGAGGACTTGAAGCACTTACTGATGAAAATCAAAGACTACAGCCTTCAGTATGGATTACACCTCAGGATAAAACAAAAATCCTCACAACTGGACCAATAAGCAACATCATGATAAATGGAGAAAAGATTGAAGCTGTCAAGGATTTCATTTTACTTGGATCCACAATCAACACCCATGGAAACAGCAGTCAGGAAATCAACTGATGTATAGCATTGGGCAAATCTGCCACAAAAGACCTCTTTACAGTGTTAGAAAGCAAAGATGTCACTTTGAGGACTGAGGTGAGCCTGACCCAAGCCATGGTATTTTCAATTACCTAGTATGCATGGGAAAGCAGGACAATGAATAAGGAAGACCAAAGAAGAATTGATGCCTTTGAACTATGGTATTGACAAAGAATATTGAATGTACCACGGACTGCCAGAAGAACAAACAAGTCTGTCTTGGAAAAAGTATAGCCAGAGTGCTCCTTGGAAGCGAGGATGGCGAGACTTTGCCTCATATACTTTGGACATGTTATCAGGACGGACCAGTACCTGGAGAAGGACATCATGCTTGGTAAAGTAAGGGTCATCGAAAAAGAGGAAGACTTTTTTGACACAGTGGCTGCAACGAGGGGTTCAAATATAGCAACGATTGTGAGGATGGCACAGGACCAGGCAGTGTTTCGTTCTGTTGTACACAGGGTCGCTGTAAGTGGGAAATGACTCAACGACACCTAACAACAACAACAATTTTTTATCTACCAGATTGACAGAAATTCCAAAAGTTTTTTACTCACGCCGTTGGTGGGGCCGGGAGAAACAGGTATTTCCATATATTGTTGGTAGCGTTGTAAATTAGTGCCACCTCCATGGAGGGTAATTTGGCAAAATCTATCAAAATTACAAATCATTAGACCCAGCAATTCTAAATCTGAAAATTTATCCTAGAGATATACTGTCACAGGTACAAACAGAGTAAGTACAAGGTTATTCATTGTAGTTATTTGCTACAGCAGAAGATGGAAACAAAGCAAATGTCTATAACTCAGGGACTGTCGGGACTAAGTAAATAATGGTGCAGACACCCCATGAAAGACAATGCAGCTGAACTTAAGAATGAGGCTGCTCTATATTTACGGATCTGGAAAGCCCTCTACAATATAGAGATAAGTGAAAAACAGTAAGGTGCAGAATGGTGGATATAATATGTTACATTCAATGTAAAAAGGCGAGGAAAAATAAGCATATATACACTTTCCTAGTGGTGGAAAATAGTTTCAGGCATAAAAAGGCATTCGGCTGCTACTTCCCAAGGGTCAAAAATTAACAGCCACTACGAGGAATTAACGGAAAATTTTACATGGTGGCATAAAATGTAGGGACAAGATGAAGGACGCGATTCTTCACTGACGAGCCATCCCCCTTGCTTGCGGCAGAGACACCGGCTTGGCCACCTACTCTGAGCAGAAGCTGTAGGCTCCCAGGAGACCAGAGGGTTATGTGGGGCCTGGAGGCGTAGATATGGGGGGAACTGGATGTAGCCACAGTGGAAACGTTCTGCAGCCCCCATCGCATGCACATTTGAACCTGGTCCCACCAAGCTGGCACCTTTGCTACCTTCTAGCCACTTCCTCTGACCCGCTCAGCCCTCCCTACCCCCTGAATGACTGCCGATGGTCGAAACATCAGATTGGGCGGCAGCTGGCCTGGGTTCTACTCCCAGTCCTGCCTTGGACTTGCTGGGTGGCTGGGTACCAATCACTGTTCCTCTCAGGGGCCTCAATTTCTCCATCTGTGCAATGGCCACGAGAGTTCTTGGATCCCTCAGAATCCCAATGTAAAACAAACTTGGTCTTTGTTTTTACCTGTAAATGTAGGCAAGAGCCTGGACTTCGGAGCCGAGCAGACCTAGGCTCGAATCCTAGCGCTGCCATTTATCAGCTTCATGACCTTAGGCAAGTTATCTCTCTGAGCCTCAGTTTCCTCCTCTATAAAATGGGAACAATAGTACTCTCCTCTTAGGCCAGCTTGTCCCATCTTCTCTGGCTCTGGGGGCCTCCCAGATGGGCTGTTTTTTGCTCCCTCTTACCCATAGCACAGGTTTGAGCTCCTTTTCCTGTTCGTCCAAGAGCCTACTCTAACACATGCTAGTGAGCAGGGAACCCTTTATGGAAACTTCCATGGGGACGGACCAGGGGAGGGTTGGTACCACTCACCCCACAACAAACAACTGAAAATCCCCTTCGGAGCAAACACCTGTTACTCTCTGGGGATTAGGATGGAGGTAGAGGGAAACTGGGGGGCAGAGAGCAAACAGTGGAGACCTTTTTTTTTTACATATAATTTAAGTATATTTGGGAAAAGGAGGCACATAATTGACTGTTAAATCATGTCTGTGTTTTTTCTTTGTTTGAAATGTTTCCGAAACCATTTTTTTAATTAAATATGTTCATCTCAAAAATAAAGATTTCTATTTTTAATACTATTGACAGTTAATTTATCAGAAGGGCAGTAATGTTGTTATTGTTGGTTGCTGTCGAGTCAATACTGACTCACGGCAACCTCATATGTACAGAGTAGAACTGCCCCATAGGGTTTTCAAGCTGTGACCTTTCACAAGCAGATCTCCAGGGCTGTCATCTGAGGCACCTCTGGATGGGTTCGAATGGACAACCTTTTGGCTAGTAGTCGAGAGCTTAACTATTTGTGCCACCCAGGGAGTAAAATCATACTCCTCCTGGGTCTTTGGTCCCTATCATGGATTGAATTGTGTCCCCCAAAATTATCTGTTAACTTGGCTGGGTCATGATTCCCAGTATTGTACAATTGTGTACCATTTTGTAATCTGATGTGATTTCCTTATGTGTTGTAAACTCTATCACTATGATGTAATAAGATGAATTAGTGGCAGTTATACTGATTGGATAGTGTTTTAAACCAATCTCTTTTGAGATATAAAAGAGAGAAGTGAGCAGAGACACATAGGAATCTCACACCACCAAGAAAGCAGTGCAGGTAGCAGAGCGCGTCCTTTGGACCCGAGGTTCCTGCGCTGAGATGCTCCCAGACCAAGGGAAGACTGATGCATTACGAAGACCTTCCTCCAGAGCTGACAGAGAGAGAAAGCCTTCTCCTGGAGGTGATGCCCTGAATTTGGACTTGTAGCCTACTGGACTGTGAGAAAATAAACTTCTCTTTGTTAAAGCCATCCACTTGTGGTATTTCTGTTAGAGCGGCACTAGATGACGAAGACAATCCCCTCCACAGCCTTAACGGCCATCTATTGCTGACCATGCCCATGCTCCTTCTCAAGCCGGACCTTCTTCAGGCCATGCATGCTTTCGCCTCCTGGACATCTCCCCAATGTCCCACCTCCCACTCAGGGGCCCAGCACTGACCACAGCTGCTCCCTGCCCCACATCAGCTCCTTGTATCCACCAGCTGCCCAAGCGCTCAAGCCAGGGCCCTGGGCGCCATGCTGGCCTCCCCTCCTACTCCAATGCCTGGAACCTCTCTCAGGTCTGTCCCCTGCTTTCCAGGTCTGCTGCCCCCACCTTAGTTCAGGCCCTAGTCATCACTCACCCCTCCTGGTTACACAGGAAGGAGTGAGCTTTCCAAACACAGCATCCAATCCAACCCTGCTCCAACCCTTCACTGGCCCCCTGGTGCCACAGGAGAATGTCCACACTGCTCAGCTGGATTCAACACCCTCCCAGACCAACCCCTGCTGTTCACTCCAGTCTCATCACTCACCACTCCGAGCCTGGAGCTTTATAGTCTGGTGGCAACCAAACTGCTTGAGAGCCCTGAATACCAGGCCATTTCCTGCCCCTGTGCCTTTGCCTGTGCTGTGCCCTCTCCCTGGCATGACATTCCTTCTCTTCATCCCTCTACCTCGTGTCCCCACCCCCAACACTCACACCTGCCACACCTCTAGACCCCTTTGCATGTCACCTCTGTCACACTTTCCAGCCTGGCTTGATCCGTCAGTAGCTCCATTCAAAAACATGCAGTGAGCTAAGCTGGGGATACACCCTGAGTCAGACTGAGGCTCTGCCCTCAGGGAGTGCCCAGTCTAGTGAGGAGGACAGACAATTAAAATCCCGTTTTGTTGAGGCTGGGATGAGAGACCCATCCAGGACTAGATTCCAGAGGAAAACCCAACCACAGCTGGAGAAACCAAGGAAGGCTTCCTGGAGGAGGTGAGGTTCAACCAGCAGAGAAGGAAAGGACAGCATAACAGGCAGAAAGCTCAGCACTGGCAAAGGCCTGGAGGTGCCGTTTCCAACAAGGGCTTGGCCCAGCCTCAAGAAATCTCCTTCAGAGCTTGCCGTAAACCTGGGCTGGAAGCATTTCCAATTAATCAGAGCAGTGCCCAGAGGAAAGCTCTCCATGAAGATGAAATTTTGTTATTTATTTATTTGCTTGTAAAGTGAGAGCCAGGCTGGGGCTGGGCATAAGAGGAGACAAGGGACAATAAAGATGCAGGCAGAGGATGGGCATCCTCCCCACCAAGGACCCTGAGCCAGCGCTTTCCCTCAGCTTGAAGCTCGTCCAACAAACAGGCCCCCTCCCCTCCCCTGCAAATGTATAGTAAGCACCTGCTGTTTACCAGCCTTGTGCCTGATGCTGGGGATTCCTTGGCCAATGAGAAAAAGGCCCTGTGTTCACAGGAGACACACGTACCAGGCAGTGACAGGCTAGAGGGGCCGGTGCTGAGGCGGCAGGAACCCTGGGGCTGTGGGAGCCCAGAGGATGCCCCTGACCCAGCCTGGAGGTTGTAAGAGGGGCAAAAGAGGGCAAGTAGAGACAGCTCAGGGGAAGGGGCCAGGAGGAAGAAGGTGATACCCGGCCAGGGAAGCAAGTGGGTGAAGATGCTCCCCACCGTGTCCCATGCCCCTGTGTGGGTACACGTCCATGGTCCCCAGGGGCCCTGACATAGGAAAACCACTGTGGCTCTGCCCCTGCCACTCCTCAGCTCCCGCCCCTGGAAGCCCACCCCAGGCCTCCTGCTGCCCATTGCATTCTTGTCCTGGAAGACACTTCTAGCCAGCCACCGCCTCTGGGGTCCCCTTGACCACAGCCTCCGCCATGTAGCCCCTCCCTGCCCATCCATGTCTTGTCCGATCTCACGAAGTCCCAGGGCAGGGCAGCCTAAGCAGCCCCCAAACGTGGCTGAGATGCCTGTCTGCCCTCCTAGTGGCCCCATCTCTACAAGCGGTCTTTTTGGAGATCCACTCTTCTCTCCCACAGGGAGGAGATGATAAACGCCCCCAGAGCTGACAGCTTAAGGTCCAGTCATTCTCCTTGCTCTGTTTCTCACTGGTTTTCTTCTTATGGAGACAGGAGACAAGGGATTAGGGGCTGGAGGAACTGTTGGTATAACAGAACTTGCTGGACTGTCTTTTATAAGCCCCAGAGGGAGGGTCTGGCCCCAGTTTTAACTATACTGTTCAAAATATGAGGTACTTGATGCCTTTGCCTACAGCTTTGGCCTCAGTTGTCAATTCTGGGGCAACAGGAAATGTTCCACGCCTCATCCTGGTAGAGGGGCACAAAGGTGCACCCACTGATGTTCATTGTGAAAAATTGGGAACAACCCTAGTGCCCAACAATAGGGGAGGGATATAAACTCTCTGCCTTGTTCATTGTCACATTCCCAGTACCTAGTGCAGTGCCTGGCACACAGTAGGTGCTCAGAAAACATTTGTGGAAGGAAGGGAAAGAAGGAGTGAGAGACGGAGGGGAAAGAAAGAAAGAAGAAACTTGGAAAGGTTCTTCCAGAATCCCAGGATGCAAATCCTTCTCCCCTTCAGCCAAGCTGGAGAAGAAGTACTTTTGGGGGCCTGTTACTGTTCACTTTTAAGATTTCCATCAAATGACTCCGAAATTCAATTCCATCTTGAAATGTTTCTCTTTTTTCATTTTCATCATCCACCATCTTTTTAACACTTGCTCTTGAATTTCCCGTTTGGAGCTGTGGATTGAATTGTGGCTCCGGGGACTTGCGACAGTCACTTTAGACACTGAGAGTTCTAATCACGCCGCCGCCACCCCAGCCCCTCCTTTAACACCGGAGAAACCATCTCTTATGAGAGCCAATTATATCTTCACAACCCAGAAAGTCATACTCTAAAACACGGGCTGTAAAAATCAGAATTCTCCGTGACTAATGTATGTCCAATGAAAACATAAAAATGCCTATTTAATGGGAGAAGGCTGATTGGAAAAATCCACGTGCTGGTGAAAGCTCGTGGCCCACACCATTCAAGAGTCACTGGGTCTAAGTCTGGAAGAGGCTGCAAGATCACCTGTCTACGGGCCAAACTGTCCAATCCCCTGTCCTCAGGGCCCAGGCAGGCCCCACAGTCTTCCTGCCATAAGGAGTGGCAGTCCGAGGCGGCAGACAGAGGGGGAGGCACTCACACTGACTGAGCACCTACTGTGCATCAGGCACTGCACTAGGCACAACCTCATGGACTCCTGAGAGCAACTCTGGGAGATGAGATTTGTTTATCACTCTTTGGCAGAGTCTCAAAGGATGATGAGGAGTCAGCCAGGGGAAGAGGAGGGCCCTGGGAAGGCATTACATGAAGACAGAACAGCATGTGCAAAGTCAAGAGGCAATAAACAGAGTAGAAGAGTTTGGCGTTGCGACCACTTAAAGCGCCGATGGCGAGAGGGGAAGGACCAGGCTGGAGAAGTTGGCAGGGATCAAATCACACAGAGCTTTGCAGATCTTGCTGGGTGGGGAAGGGACTGGGAGGTGCCAGAGGAGGCTGTCTCAGTCACCCAGGTAAGAGGTGATGGAATCTGGCCTCGAGCACTGACAGACAGAAGGGTCAGAGGAGCAACATGTCATGGAGGCAAGGTCAACAGGACTGGGCAACTGATTGGAGGTGGGCTTTAGAGGGAGATGAGGAGCCAACTATGATACCCAGTTCTAGTCTTCAGGGCTGGCGTGGGATTCCTTTTGAGTCCAGGATCCAAGAGAGGCACAGATCTGGGGAAAGAGGCTGCAACGCATTGTGGACACGGTGGGTTCAGTTCATGGTGCTCACAAGATGGGAGCCCAGGAGGCAGCCAGATGAGAGGATCTGGGCTCAGGAAAGGCTCTGGACCCAACATAGAGGCACAGCTGTTGGTTGTCAGCCTGGCAATGGTCCCTAAAGCCACAGAGCAGACGGGCTCCCCTAGGAGAGCAGGAGTAGAAGGCTGCAGACGGACAGCACCAGGCTTCCTCTATCCCATACCCAAGTTCAGTTTGGCCTGCACAGTGTTTTAAAAACCTTTGAGCCAATGTTGAAAAATCAAGTGTGGTCACTTAAGAATAGAGATCTCTGGCTTCTCTTGTAAAATCAGAAAATCTGGCAACTCTGAGTTGGAAATCCCTCAAAGCAACTATCTCTGGGGCTGAGAAGTGACTGCCCCCTTAGAAAGGGCACATACTCTCCTGTTCACTACAGTCCCCACCTCTCCCTTTTGTCTCCCAGAATGTGGGACTAAGCAGTTCTGTTTGTCATTTATTACTGCACTCGCAATGGTTTCCATGTCCCACACCCCTATCAAGTGCTGGGAAATAAAAAGTAGTTTCAGAGGTTTTCGTGTTTTAAGAAAAACAGGAGAGCATATATCTTTGCAGAGACCAAGACAACCCCTGGCCTTTAATAGGCAACACGAGTCAGTATCAAAGCCTAGCCCAGGCACTGCCCACTTCTCTCATTCACAGGACCTGCCTGGTCCCTGTAGGCAGTTGAGTTGGTCACCCCGGGCCTGGAGAGTGAAGACACGAGGAGCACGCAGGATGGAGAGAAAGAGGGATCAGAGAGGAAGGACAGCACAGGAAGTGTCCTTCAGGAGAGTGTGATCAGCAACATTGAATACTGCCAGAAAGTTAGGTCGGGTAAGGCATGAAGTGTGTGTAACATGCAAGTGCATGCAGGCCACACGTGCATCCACGTGCAAAGAAGAGGGCACAGAACCATGTGCACAAAAACACGTGTGCACACACATGCACAAGAACATATATGCAGGCCTCCTTACTTACTGAGGAGTCCCTGGGTGGCACAAATGGTTAAGCACTCGGCTACTCACAAAAAGGTTGGCAGTTAAAGCTCACACAGAGGAGCCTTGGAAGAAAGCCCTGCCAATCTGCTTCTGAAAAATCCCAGCCACGAAAACCTTATGGAGCACAGTTCCACTCTGCACCAAATGGGGTCACCGTGAGTCAGAATTGACTCGACGGCAACTGGACTGGACTGGACTGGACCTTACTTACTGAGCTTCCTGCATGCCTCTGCAAACATAGGGACACGTGTGTGCACATGCATAGAGAAGAGCACAATAATGGGGTGTGTACACGTGCATGTACACGTGGACACACACTCACACACACAGGCACACACATGGGCACAGAGCCACCCGCAGACTCAGGCACGTGCACCCTCACAGAGGATCCATGCTCACACCTAACGAAGCCCCGCCAGTTCCAAACCAGCCACTCGCAACTAAATAAATATGATAAACAACTCGCCTCCAGATGGCTCTGCACGCACACCCACTCCTCCCGCTCAGAGAGACGGTACATTCTATGCCAATAAATCCTCCTGTTTGAAAACATTTGCCTTCTTAATTGGCCCGTTTATGGGTAAAATATGTTTCTGGGTAGTGCTCTGCCAGAATGGGATGCCCAGATGCCCACCTGCCTGCCTGTCAGGGTCTCAGCCCAGGGACAGGACTTGGGACTGCTGGCACGTGCCACCACCCCAGGCCCAGGGAAGTCCAGTCTGGCCACTCACAGAGACGAGGGGAGAGGGTCTCAGTACTGCCCGGACACATCTCCCAGTGGCCTTTTCATCCCTGTGCCTCAATTTCTTTCTTTGGGTTCACAGTTACTGAGTTTACTGCATGCCGCCACTGTCTTAAGTCCTTAGAGAAATCATCTAGTTTTTACTTTCCTTTCTCTGGCAGCGAGTTTGCAAGTTGGGGGTGGCAACTATAACCCCCTATAGTGGGTTGAAGCCCCTGGGTGGCGCAAATAGTTTGCGCTTGACTACTAAATGAAAGGTTGGTGGTTCGAACCCACCCAGTAGCAACTGCAGACAATCTGCTTCCGTAAAGATTACAGCTGAGAAAACCCTACGGCTCTCAGTTCTACTCTGTAACACATGGGGCTGCCATGAGTCAGAATCAACTCCACGGCAACAGGTGTGTTTTTTTGAGGGGGGGCGGTGGGGCGGTGGTGGGTAGTGGATTGAATGGTGGGAGATGTAATTAAGTTAAGGATCTTGAGATGAGAGCATCCTGGATTACCCAGGTGGGCCCTAAATCCAATGACAAGTATCCCTATAAGAAAAAGAAGAGGAGACATACACGGAAGAGAAAGTGATGGGAAGATGCAGGCAGAGACGAGAGCGATGCGGCTACAAACCAAGAAACGCCAAGGATTGCCGGCAGCCACCAGAAGCTAGGAGAGAGGCATGAATGAATTCTCCCGCAGCACCTCTGGAGCGAGCATGACCCTGTCAACACCTTGATTTTTAAACTTCAGGCCTCCAGAACTGTGACAGAATAAATTTCTGTTGTTTTAAGCCACTCGGTTTGTGGCGATTTGTTACAGCAGCCTCAGGAAATGAATGCATCCCTTTTTATTTTTATTTTTTTACCAGAGGGAGTGTCCTGACTGCACACAGCCGGGACTCAAACCCACATTTGCTTCTTACCCCAAGGCTTCATGGGCTCCACAGAACCACACTGCGGTTGGAGGAACCATGGCCCTTGGAGGGGCAGGGTGTCACCTGGTGGCAAGGTGAGGACCAGAACCCATCACCCTGTCCCCCTCAGGCTGCATCCCAGCAGTTTCCTCATTAGGAGCAGAGTGGGCAGGAGGGGCAGGACAGGACCTTCTCTGGTAAAAAGACCTACTCAGGCCTCTTAGTGCATTGAGGCAGGAAGGAAAGAGACCTTCTAGGGGTTCAGTTTTCTCCTATTCTGGGATGGGCCCAGAGCTGGTAATACATGAAGATCTCTCATCGGTGCCCTCTACCTAGCACTCAGGACATGCCAAGCACCATGACAAGCTCCTGGGCACTGACATCTATTCTCCCACTGCTCAGATGGGAGAGTGAGGCCAGAGGGACAAAGCCACACACCTGGGTCACACAGCTGGCCAGCAGCAGAAATGGGATCCATCCTAAGCCATCTGGTTCAAACAACAGGCCCTAACCACTCTGCGATGTTCCCTCCTACATAAGAGCCAGGGGAGCTTCTCAGGGTCAGGAGAGCAGCCAGGCCCCCACAACCAGAGTGAGGCCTAGGTCTCCTCTTTCTTCTCTCATCCACACAGAGCCAGCCGGTTCCTGAGCGGCATCCTTGTGCCTGGACTAGGGTGGGGTGGAAGGTTTGCATCACCCACCGTGGGACTGGCTGAGTCACTCCCCATCTCTGAGCCTCTATTTCCTTATCTGTAAAATGGGGAACATAATAACAGCCACCCCTAAGAGTTGTTATGAGGACTGAAGGAAATAAAACCCAGAAATCCCTCAGCAACATGCCTGGCACCCAGTAAGGGCATAATAGATGTTGGCTGGGGTTAAAGTGAGCTTAGAGGTCTGAGAGGGAACACGTAGCCTCTGGCCACAGAAGGTCACTTCATGACCAAAGTGAGGCCAGGATGATAACATGGAATGAGACAGGCTGGCTCTGCTGGCAGATGGAGCTCCCGGCCCTCCCCTCTGCTCACCAATGCTCTGCTCATGCTCAGCCCAGTCGCTGTTCTGAGAGCCGGGAGGTGGTCAAGTGTGGTCTTCCTGGGCAGGAAAGGCTGAGAAAGCAGGGGTGGGGAAAGCCAGCAGGGCAGGCTCCTCTGCCCACCCAGTGGCGTCACTCGGGTTGGTGTCACCCAGTGCGGTAACTCATGGTATCACTCCCCTCATGGATCTCCTCCCGTACCAGACCATACAGAATCCTTAGAAATGACTATTATCAATTTTAATCATAGCTTATATGTGATATAGTTGTAAACTGCTTAAATGTAATATCTCTTAGATTATGTAAATACTAACAACAAATTGTTTGGTAAAATCTACATTGAATTATGATATTTTTAATAACTGAGCAGAAATCTTCTTGGATTTTTTTCCTTCTTTTCCTTAATTACTACTTCATTCTCAAGAAAGTTATTGATACAGGTTCACAAATACTAGTTACCACAATTTGTAGCTAAAACACCAGAAAATTTGACAAAATCAGCTACTATACAAACATCGGCAATAATGAAAACAACAGCGCATGCTTGTAGTGCATGCAGATGAAACCACATGATTTAAAGCGTCATTCTAATTGGGTAATAATGACAGCTCTGATCGGAGCACATTAGAAGGTTCAAAAGTAAATTAGCATAGAGTTTTAGCCTTGTAGGTATATTGATACACGTAAGCTGGGCTTACAAAAATGTTTTTGTTATAACTAACTACAGGAATACTTTTATAAAAAATAATAAATCTCTGCTGAAACACTGCACAAAAATTTTATAGACAGTCATTTTGGTGTCACTCACTCTGACAGTGTCACCCAGTGTGGTCCACACCCTCCCCCCCGCATCTCCCTAGTGGTGCTACTGTGCCCACCCACACCACACCCAGCCCACCTTGCATGTTGACAGTATGTAGTAGGCACTCAGAATAGGCAGCCTCTGTGACCTCCTCATCCCTCATCACAGGAATATCATCCAGATTTACAACCAATGCAGCAGCTAAAGTTCAGAGACTGGCTAATGTGAACATAAACCAGATCGTTAACACTAGCCAAGAGGGGCTGGTTAAGGTGAAATGTAGGAAGAACAAAGGAACCTGGCAATATTGTTGTCATCCAACCAGGTCCATTTAACTCACTGCTCTGCAGGACACTGACAGTTTGGGGTTGGGGTCAGGACTCTGATCCCCCATCCCCACTGTAGCCAAAAGCAAAAAGCAGTTGCACTTTTATTTGTTTTATATAATAGGCTTCCCCGTAATATCTCTTTTGTCTAAATGACTCCAGTGCAAAATAAGTTTGAAAACTTGGTCCAACCATCCTTTTCATCAATTAATTCCTTTTAATCAGCTAGCATTTACTGAGCACCAACTAAGTACAGCCACATAATGGTGCACAGCATAGGGAATACAACGGCCCCTGCCCATATGCAGCTTACAGTATATGGCAAGAGGCAGACATTGTAGAGGTAAACATAAAATTTCCACAGAAGTGAGAGATAGATGGAGACTTCTGGGGAGCTGTGAGAATGTATAACTGGGGGACAAGCCTCGTCGGGGGGAGGGTCGGGGAAGCAGTCCAGGCAGATGGGCTTTGTCCTCGATCTTAAGGATAAGAGGTAGGTGGAGGAATAACCTGTATGGCTTAGATGATCTAGGTGGCCTAAAAGGTACCTCTGATGGTTCCTCAAAAAGTTGAACATAGAATTACCATATGACCCAGTAATTTCAATCCTAGTTGTATACCCAGAAGTGAAGGTAGGAACTCAAACAGAAGCCTGTATGCCAATATTCACTGCAACATTTTCACAATAGCCAAAAGGTGGAAACAACTGAAATTGATAAATGGATAAGAAAAATGTGTTATATACATACAATGGAACAGTAAGCAGCTGTAAAGAGAAATGAAGTTCTGACGCATGTCACAAGAAGAATGAAACTTGAAAACACGCTGAGCAAAATAAGTCAGTCACAAAGGAACAAATACTGTATGATCTCACTTATATGAAATAAGCAAATATATAGAAACCAAAGATTATTAACGGTTACCAGAGGTGGGAGGGAAGGGGAAGGGGGAGTTTTTGTTTGGGAGGACATTGAATTTATGTTAATAGTGATGGAATATTTTGGAAAAGGATAGCAATAAAGGTGGCACACATGAAAAATGTAGTCACTGTCACTGAGTTGTAAACGTGGAAGTTGTGTTGGTGGATGCTTTGGTGTGTATTGTCATAGTGAAAAAAACTACATGTCTGTTTAAAAGTAAAGACAAAGGGTTTTATTATGGCAAAATAGCATTTTGCAAAATGGGGAAACACAGAATCAAGAAACCCTTGACAAAGTGCTCCCAGGAGTTGTTCATTTATGAGGACTTATAAAGACCAGCAGAAGGGTAGAGCTAAAACATTTGTGATTGGTTGACATTAACAGAGCTTACAGGGGGTTAGAACAAGGTTATAGAAAAGTACAGGGCTTTGTAAGGGCCCAGGCACAGGTTAGAAAAACATTTTTGAGGGGGAGCGAAAGGGGCATTCTCTGAGAACCAGCTGACTACTAAAGTGACATGCTTAACACCTGTACTAGTTGAATAATCTTCTCTTTACATTGGCCATTTCTAACCACAAGCTCATCTTCTCAGAACTTTTGGACAAGTAGAATAGGGTGAGCAAAACCACACTTTTCTGTGGAATTGCTTGTTTCTAGGTCAGAGGTACAGTGTAAATTTTACAGAAGTGACAAGTTGCATTGAATGACAGAAGCTGCATTTAAAAATCCAAAATGGAGTCACTTAGGATAAAGAGTGATTTGACCTAGACCTTAGCCAAAAGTTTTAGCCATGTAAAGAGCCGTAGTTTTTTTTTTTGTTTTTTTGTTTTTGTTTTTAACGAAGAAAAGTTTATTTCCTCACAGTCAAAGTAGGCTAAAAGTCCAAATTCAGGGCATCAGCTCCAGGTAAAGTCTTTCTCTCTTTGTTGGCCTTCTCATCAGTGTTCCCCTGGACTAGGAGCTTCTCGGCACAGGGACCCCAGTCCAAGGGATGTGCTCTGCTCCCGGCACTGCTTTCTTGATGGTATGAGGTCCCCCTGTCTCACTGCTCGCTTCTGTCTTTTATATCTCAAGACATTGCCTCAGGATACAATCCAGTCTTGTAGATCCAGTCCTGCCTTACTAACACAACTGCCACCCATCCTCCCTCATTAACATCATAGAGGCAGGTTTACAACATATAGGAAAATCACACAGTACCAGGAATCATGGAAAATCACACAGTACCAGGAATCATGGCCTAGCCAAATGGATACACACATTTTTGGGGGGGACATAATTCAAACCATGACATTCCACCTTTTGGCCCCCAAAAAATCACATCCTTACAACATGGAAAACATATCCACCCCATCATATCAGAGCAAAAGTCTTAACTCCAAGCCTAAAATCCAAAAATTCCTCTTCATCTGTGAAATCTAGAATACAAGTTATCTGCTTCTAAAGGTACAATGGCAGAACAGGCACAAGCTAGACATTTCCACTACAAATGGGAGAAATTGCAGGGAAAGAAGGCATAACAGGCACCAAGCAAGTTAGCAGAACACATTACATTAGCCCTCAAGGCTTTGAAAATAAACTTCTGTTCTCTGAGACAATTTACACAATAGCCCTGCCCTCCAGACTCCAAATATTGGCCACAGTCTCTGGATTTTGAATGGAGGCCCCTCGGCCCTGGGCTTCAGCTCCGCCTTCCAGGTCCACTGGGACAGCAACTCTGCTCCCTTGGCTTTAGGCGCACCATTCTCCTAGTCCATTGGAGTGACAACTCCACCCTTAGAAACACCAGAGGCCATGGCTCCACGCTTTGAAACCCCTGAGGTCATGGCCTTACCTTTTGAGACTAAAGCAGCTCGGCTTCTTGGGTCCCTTGTCTCTTCACCTTCTGCTTCCTATGGCCTCTTGGCCCTCGGGCCTCACGCCCGCATCTGCCCTGCTGGGGCAAGTGTTCCAAAGCTCTGTAGCTCCACCGGTATAGGTGCCCAGAGGCACCCCACTCCACCAGAAAGCCTCGTGCACGCAGACACTCAGCTCTCTCACTCTGTGGGTCGGCAAGCCTAGCTCCACTGACAAGTGCCCAGAGGCACCCCACTCCTCCAGGAAGCCTCCTGCACACGGGCACTCTCTTGCTCCATGGGTCGGCTCCAGCGCCATCTCGCACTGGTCTCCTGGTTCTGCTGCTGTTGGTTCTCTGCCGCTGCCACTTTTCTGCTGCTGTAGGTTCTCTGCTGCTGCTGGTCCTCTGTCACTGCCGTACGTCTATCCATTCACAGTTTTAAAACTGCTTCCACATTTTAGGTATCTGTTAGAGTAGCACCCCGCTCCTGGTACCAAATTCTGTCTTAGTCATCTAGTGCTGCCATAACAGAAATACCACAAGTGGTTGGTTTTAACGAAGAGAAGTTTATTTCCTCACAGTCAAAGTAGGCTAAAAGTCCAAATTTAGGGTATCAGCCCCAGGGAAAGTCCTTCTCTGTCAGCCTTCTCATCAGTGTTCCCCTGGACTAGGAGCTTCTCGGCGCAGGGACCCCGGTCCAAAGGACGTGCTCTGCTCCCGGCACTGCTTTCTTGATGGTATGAGGTCCCCCCAGACCCGTAGTTTTTGAATGCTCTTCCTCAGTATGTTTTCACCACAATTTTAAAAAGAAAGAAAGAAAAAAAAGTACCTCTGAGTGGTAGAGAATGGTCACAGGGAGTTAAGGGGTCAGCAGGGAAGCCAGTGAGGAGGCCATGGCAGGCGAGCGATGCTGGTGGCATGGACCAGGGCTTGCTTCATGGGTGTTTGACCTGTGCAATCACAGGGTCTAGTTTAATACTCTATTGTTGAAGTATTGAAATTCTTAATTTTTGAACAAGGAAGGGGCCCTGCATTTTCATTTTGCACTGGGCCCCAAAACTGTGTAGCCAGTCCTGACCAGGGCAGAAGAATAATTTTCCTTAAACACTCAAAGCTATAAACAGACCCTTTTCCAATGTTGTCTTGGTGCCAGCTTATACTAGCTCAGAGAGTCCATTGCTAAATTTTTGGAAATTTTGGCTCAAATTGGTAGCTTGACATTGGCCATGGTGGGAGTATTTACACTATGGAAATCAGCAAATTTACAAATCAGGGTATTTTTTTCTTCATCAGTGTTTCTCAAAGTGTGTCCAAAGCCCACCCTGACAGCGTGCTGAAAACATAGTTTCTGGGCACCCTTCCTCAGTCCTGCTGGGTCACTCTGAGGGGTGTAAGGCTGAGGCTCTCTACACATGGGCCCACAAGCTTCACAAAAGGAGAAAGGGGCAGAAGAAACCGCTTTTGTAGAGTTGGGTAAGAAAAGTATCCTGAGGTGGGGGTAGGGGCAGCTCACCAGGAGAGCAGAGGGGCAGTGATTTGGGGTCTGTGCCCTTAGGGGCCCTGCTCCTGGTCAGCATCAAAATGCCTGGCCTGGGAACCCACAAGTGGGCAGCTGCCTTCCCACCACGCCAGGGGAGAAGAGTCACCACAGTACTGCCCTCCTTGCCAGACTCCTCGACCAAGGCAGAGACCAAGACCAGGGAGACCTCCTGGAGGAGGAAGGAGCTAGCCGCGCACAACAGCAGCACCTGACAGGGCTCGGCAGAGGGGGCGCGCAGTAAATAATGACTATTATTATTATTATTACTAAGGTTGTTGTTATAATGGCCCAGCCTCCCTGCCGGCTTGGCCCCCCTTCCCCTACATCCTCCCCTCTCCTCAGGCCTGGCAGGAGATGGGACACCCTCTTACCGTCTCCTGGCAGGGAGTCCCCTGAGCCCCACCAGAGGACCCCGGCAGGCGGGAAGGCGGAGCGTGGCAGGGGCATCCTCAGCAGACCTCGCGTCTTCTGGCGCCCGCCCTGTACCGACAGTAGACCAAGGAGGAGGACTCCGTCCTGTCCCCGCGGTTCAGTCTCACTCCCTGGAAGATGGCGCCACCTGCAGGCTCCCGAACGCGCGGAGGCGTCGGCTCCTCAAACGGGCAGACGGCAGGGGGCGGCACGGGGCGGCAAGGGGCAAGAAGGCCCGGAGGACCCCACACCCTTTAGGAGTCTGGGCCCGGCTTCCTTTTTGGACAACGGCGTCAACGCCGCTCTCGCTGTCCTGGGACCCCGAAGGCGCCTAGGCGGCGTTTCCTAAAAGATGTTCCGTGGAACTCACTCTCCTGGTCCGGTAAGTTTGGGAGATTCTCAATGCACATTTGCTCCTTGAAAGCTCCAGGAAACCCTGAAATCTAACTTGAGTTTACCCTTCAGTTCCCAAACACGAACACTGAGACCTTGAGAAAGTTATTCTTTTTAGGCCTCAGTTTCCTCAACTGTAGGATGGGGGTGAGGGTATTGCACTAAGATCACCTCGAAGGCTAAGTGGGATTCTCAGACTTTAGTGAGAAAGGGAATCATGCTCCCCAAGTTTCAGCCCAGCCCGCACCCCCCCCCCCCCCCCCCCCCCCCGCCTCAAGAAATTCTTCTGACCCATTCAAAAATCTGCATGTTGAACCAATCAGTCCCCAGGAGATTCTCATGCAGGTAGTCGGCCAACCTTCAGATGAGAAACGCTGAAGGAACCTGGAAAAGCAGGCAGGGACCAGATCATGCCCGAATGACTCCGGAGGCCAATAGAAACCACTGCATGTCTTAAATGAGGAGTGACTCTTTGGAAAGGTCACTCTGGCTACTGCTATGAAAAAAGGTCTGATGGAGGTAGAGCAACGTGGGTGGCGGAGAGACCAGGGAGGTGACTGCTCAAGTCACACAGGTGAGATTTAATGGTGGCCTGGACTACGTGCTGGCAGTGGAGGAGGAGGGGAGGGGACAGATTTCAGAGATAAATCCTGTAATTCCTTTGGGATACAGGAAGAAAACATGGAAATTTCTGATTATATTTATTTCGTATCCCAGCCTTTTAAAACCTCTGGGACTTGTGTGTGTACTGTGTACACACTATTGGAGTCCTGGTTGCGCAGTGGTTAAGAGCTACAGCTGCTAACCAAAAGGTCAGTTTGAATGCACCATGCAGTTTGAATCCACCACCTGCTCCTTGGAAACCATATGGAGCAGTTCTACTCTGTCCTATAGGGTTGCTGAGTCAGAATCGACTCAACGGCAACGAGTTTGGTTTTTTTATCAGTACAGTAGTACATATATAATTTTTAAATAAACACACATAGTATGTACTCAAAAATATTTTATCAATAGTTCAGAGACCACATGAGTTAATATATGTAAAGTGCCTAGAACATTACCAGGCCAATACTAAACATTCAGTGGTAGCTATTGGAGCATTCTGTTTCCCAAAGACGGCCCCAACACATCTCCTGTTCCCCATGCTCCTTTAGAACTAGCCACACCCACATCAAGAGGTTGAGTCTACTTCCCTTTGCCTTGAATCTAGGCAGGTTTGACTCCCAATCAGTAGAATGCAGTGAAGCCACTCTGCATGCCTTCCAAGGCCAGGTCACAAGAAGTGATCCAGCTTCCTCCTTGTTGGCTGGGACAATTGCCTTTAGAACCCTGAACTGTTATGCAAGAAGTCTGACTACACTGAGGCCCCCATGCTGTAAGGAAGCCCAAGCTACATGGAGAGGCCACGTGTTCCAGCTGACAACCCGAGGGGAGGTCCCAGGCAGCAACAAGCATCATCTGCCAGATATGAGTGAACAGTTTCCAGATGATTTCAGCCTCAGGCCATTGGGTCATTCCTAGCCTCAAGTGTTTCCAGGGGAGGTCCCAGTTATCATGGAGCAGAGACAAGTTGTCATCCTGAGGCCCTTCCCAAATTCCTGACCCACAAAATTTGTGAGCATAATAAGCTGGTTCCTTTCTCAACCAAGTTTCAGGGTGGTTTCCGATGCAGCAATAGATAAGGGAACAGCTGTCTGTCACCCTCCAGCTCAGGCCCAGAAGTAAGCCCAGGGTGGCCTCCAGGCCTTTGCACATGCTGTTGAACATACTCCTCCTATCTCCCTGTCTTTTACATCTTTTTCCCTTGCTGAGGCCTCATCTTTCCTCCATCTCGGCTGAGACAGCACTTCCTCCATCCAGTAAGCTTTTCTGGGCGTGTTGTCTGGATTTCACTGCATTGATTACCCAACCTTTAGTGGCAATTAGGAGTCCCTGGGTGATGCAAGGAGCCCTGGTGGCGCAGTGGTTAAGAGCTAAGTTATTAACCAAAAGGTTGGCAGTTCAAATCCACCAGCCGCTCCTTGGGAACCCTATGGGGCAGTTCTACTCTGTCCTGTAGAGTCACTATGAGTCAAAACTGACTCAGTTGGTTTTGGTTTTTGGGTGGCGCAAATGGTTAAGCACTCAACTACTAACTGAAAGGTTACGAAATGTCACAGCCTTGAAAACCCTATGGAGCACAGTTCTTCTCCGCCACATGGGGTTGCCATGAGTCACAATCAACTCCACGGCAGCTGGTTTGGTTTTTTTGGTTGGTGGCCAATTATGATGTAGAGGATGGCTATGCCTGCCTAATTTTCCCACCAAATCATGAGCTTCGTGAAAGCTGGCCCAGAGGTGCTCAAAATACATTCGTTGAACAAACAAATAAATGAATGGCCTCGGTAGGAGAGGAAATTTATTTGCATGTTTACTTATCAGCAGTGGGACCTGACGGTGGAGACCAGAGGAGGGCGCACTGACTCCCTGAAGGAGGACGAGTCCAGCTGTGTCAGCAGAGTATGGCCAAGGGACTGGAGCCCGTGTGAAGGCTTGGAGGCAGAGAGCACATGTTCCAGGAGCCATGGAATTCTGTAGAATGGGAGTTTGGGGGAGACACGGGGAGGTGAAAACGGGGGCCAGGTCACGGAGGGCCCATAAGCACCATTCTGAGGACTTGATCCTGTTGACCTCAGTGTTCCAAAGGGTGGGCCCACCAACATCAGAAATCACCCAAGGGGTTTGTTAAAATGCAAATTCTTGGACCCCCATCCAGCTCTGGGGACAGAGCCCAGGAGACTGCATTTTTATCAAGCTCCCTAGGTAATTCCAATGCACCTTCGGTTTTCCAATCACAGAAGAGGTGAGGGTGGAGGCAGACTGAGAGGCTTTAAGGGAACAAGTATCATGATTGAATCTGCTTCACAGAGGAAACTTTGGTAGCACTAACCGACTACATGTCTGATGTTTTTGGTGTCTGCTTCCATGGTGGACACCCTTGGTGTCACCTAGCAGCAACTCTCCCTTCTTCTTCCTTGCTAACAGAAACCTGATTTTGTCCAGGTATCCAGGGGGCAGTAATGTGCTCAGGGAAGGGAGATCCTGCTCCCAACGGTGGGGAAAATCCTGACTGGCCTCAGCAAGTCTAGGTAACCCCTTTGTCTGGTAGCCACTTTCGCAGATTCCTTTGCAGCAAGAAGTGGCCATGTGGCAGTTATGGCCTATAAGATATAGGGATAGTTTGGGTGGAGTCTTTTGGGAATAGTTTGCCTTCTGTTAAAATGGGCAGAGGTGAAAGGCTGGCAGGTGCTGATCCTCCTGCTTCCTGACCCTGGATGTGATGACAGGCCATCTCATGACCAAGAGGCAGCAAGCCCTAAGGAGTGGGAGAAGCCAATGTGCTGAGGCCAGCAGAGCAGAAAGATGCAAAGAACCTGGTTCTTGAGGACACGGTGGCCTCAAACCCAGAGGCCACCTCCCCCCAAGATTTCATATCCTGAGACTGGTAGAACATAAACACCTTGAGCGCAGACTTAAGTCTGTTACGTCCATTATCAATGCCTTGAACAGTGCCTGGCACACAGTAGGTGTTCAATAAATATTTCTCGAATCCATTTTGAATGAGTTAAGTAAACGTCTTCATGGCTTATACCAGTGGTAGTGAGTCTTCTATTGGTTGTGGACAAAAAATCCTGACATGGTAACTTCTCTCTCTTGCCCAGCTGAGAACCTCCTGAGAGGAAGAAAGGGACTGGGTATTACGGAATGCTTATCCCACAGGTCCTGGCACAAGGCACACCCTAGTAGGAATAAGTAGCTATTTCTCAGGGGAGCCCCAGACCTGGTTTCTGGGCCTGTCAGAGCTGGAGGGTTGGGTCTGGGAGTTCCCCTCACCCAGGCCTGGGGTTAGAAGCACCTGGGGGTGGCTGATGAGAAGAGCTGAAGAAGGCCCCTCGGATGTCTCACACCAGGGGAGGACCACACCAACCACAGGCAGTAAGTGTCACCACTAGATTCTTCTTGAGGTGGAAAGAACTGCTGAGAAGAACCAGATCCAACCTCCACATGTAATGAATTCTCCAGCCACTGTCATCAGGTCTCAATTCTGAGTGTCTCTGTGGCAGCCCAGGAAGAGGATCGGGGCATGAGCAGCTTTCTATAGACAGGATCTCTGAAATGATCTGATCCTGCCACCTTGTTTTACAAACAGAGAAATGAGGCCCAGGAAGTGTAGACAATTTGCCCAGTTCACCCAGTGAGCGATGGCAGCGTCTGAGTGTGAACCCAGGTTGGTTTTAATCTGACAAGGTTTGGGGATAGGTGTAGGGGTGGGGAGAGTTCTCAATTCTGCCAGCTTGCATGAAGATTAGGGATGAACACGCACAGATCCACTTTTCTGAAGGACAGTCCACAGCATTCATCAGATTCTCAGTAGGGTACAGGACTAAAGAAAAATGGAGGGAGTGGAAGGGCCTGGGCCAAAGTCACATGGCAAATCGCAGCACACCTGAGCTAGCACTTCCTCCCCATGGAAGAGGCTATTTTCTTCAATGCATCACATGGGCCTTGTCCAGTGGAGGCAGCATGGCTTCCAGCAGGTGAAGGCTCCTGCTGACATCACCCATGGACACTGACAGAGAAGAACTAGGAAGGCCCTGGAGCTGCGCAAGAACCAACTCACTCCTGAACTGTGCCCAGAGGGTCCCATGTAAAGCAAGGGCCACAAATCTGTGGCTCCCGGCACCGGAGCACATTTCTAGTAAGACAAGCTCTGCTCTTTAGTTCAAATTGTTGATGTATGTCATGCTCAAGTCTTCCATGTTTCCACAGACTCCACTGGACACCAAGGTGGCCTGGAAAGGGTCAGCTCTCACAGGCAAATGACAGACTGATTAAACACAACAGCAAAGTATCAAAATTAATCGAGATATTTAATAGACAGTGCAAACCATAATTTCATCTGAATATAAATGTATGCACATGTTTCCAATGAGTTATCTACCAGTTATCACAAAACAGCAACAAAGACCTTAGAGCTATGTTAGAAAAATGTATAGCTGGAATTTAATTCTAACAATCTCATTTGCTCTCAGGAGAATACCATCCATTTCAAATCAGTGTCACAAACTCCAAAACAGGGAGTAAGAGTGAGGAGTGGGCCAGAGTGGTAAACACAGGGGCCAACACACAGGTGATGGACAGAAATACAGCTCTCGAGGAAATCAAAATCAGAAGCATTATTACAGCTAAGGACAAGGAAAAGCCTATGGCTTCTTAAAAACAACTTTTCTGCCAGTACCATACAAGAGATGTGCGACAAGTCAACTGACTTAAAAGGACAGAAACTACATTTTCAGATCATTTCGCCTGCACACGGTCAACCCTTTCCATTGAAGATTCAGCAATGGAGTTAGCGTAGTCCAGAAGCTCAATGTTGGATTTGCAAATTCAGTTTATTTTACAGAAATTCAACATTATAAACAGCAGGCACCTCCCACCCCGCTGCCCGCCCCCCTCCCCCGCCCACCCCGCTGGGTGCAGACCATGCTGTGCAGAGCGAGCAGTGATGTGACCCTACTGCTTTGGAGTGAGATTCAGAGCAATGGTAATCTGCCTGCACCACGTTCTGCCTGCCCCACACGCACATGCGCCTGCCCGCTGCTGCAGGCCACCAGAGTCTGTCTGGGCCTAGCCCGGGGCTGGACCAGTTACATGGATCCAGCCCAGTTCTCCAGTTCCTTCATGTCATCATCTTCCTCTTCCTTCTTCTTGGCTGTGTAAAGAAAGAAAAGGTTATCAGGAGGGCTGGCTGCGGTGCTCTCAACACATTCTGGCGGGGTGCCCAGGGTTGTGCTACACGGTATCTACAAAACAGTCCTGCCCTTGTGGCCAGGCTGCACCTCTGGGCTATCAGCAGAGTCTGCTTCTCTGTGCCAGATAAGCAGGCACACTTTAAGCCCAGCACCTCTATTTCCCCCATCAGGGCCAGGCATAAGAAGAAAGATCCTACACTGAGATAGTCAATCGGATTTATGTGAGGCCTCAGTTCCATAGCATCTGAGGTTGGGGAGGGGAAGAGGGAAGAACCCCAGAAAAGATCCAGTCCTTGACAACCCACCCAAACTCCACCCCAAGCTGCGTGAACCACCTCTATAGACCCCCAGGCAGCTTGTCGACAGCCTCTGCCTACACGCTGCTCCAGGCTGCTGACTCTACTTGGAGGGGGCTGTTTCCTCTTTATATGTGGGAGAATGAGGTGACCTGGTCACAGGGCTCTCTCTCCTGTGTGGAATACTTTTACCCAGAGGTGAAATATTGAGGGAGAAGGTGAGAAGGAACAGGAAGAAGGAAATGAAAGTTCTGTTATTTCCAACAATGCCTGACTATTAGCTTAGTCATTCACTGAAGGGTGTCAACACTTTATAGTACCAGGTATCTCCAAAAGCCAAAGCTGTTTCCTTCTCTCAGTAGCTTTTACAGGTATGCACAACACAGGATACTAGATAAAGGGGCAAGAGCTATCCTGAGGGTGAGTTTGCATGTACCCCTCCACCACCTCCTCCCCACCCTGGGATTTTTGGCAGTTATCTGGAGACATTTTCGAGAAGCCATGGTGGCATGGTGGTTAAAGTGCTCGGCTGCTAACAGAAAGTTTGGCGGTTCGAACCCACCAGCCGCTCCACAGGAGAAAGATGTGGCAGTCTGCTTCCATAAAGATTTACAGCCTCAGAAACCCTGTGGGGTAGTTCTACTCTGTCCTATAGGGTCGCTATGAGGCAGAATTGACTTGATAGCAGTGGATGTGGTTTTCTTGGGAGACATTTTCAGTTGTCACATCTGGGAAGGGGGGTACCCTACTGGCATCTAGTGGATGAAGACCAGGGATGCTGCTAAACATCCTACAATGCATAGAACAGCCCCCTACCAACAAAGAATTATCTGACCCCAAATGTCAATAGTATTGAGGTTAAGAAACCCCATTCTAGAGAGAAGTTAAGAAAGGGCAGGTGGCATTGTCTCTGCAGCCATCACAACAGATCCCACCTGGTTCTCAACCCCAGGCAAACACAGGACCCAAATGGAAGCCAACTGACCACAAGATCACCCACCATGTCACATCATGACTTTAGATAAGAAGCGCTCACTTGGTTTTGATGGTAGGGCTATAGAGGGAACATTTGGTAGAGGGACTGTTTCGGGTCCACTGATTTCCAGCAAATTCTTGTCTAGTTCCTCCTGTTCTAGTTCTTCTAACTCCGCCATGAGCTCATCCTGGTGAAAGGAAACACAAGAGTGAGAGCGAGACAGACATCTCTGGGAATCCCAGCCTCTGCAGGTGCCTCATACATGATGGTTCAGTGGACACACAGACGTCCTTGGGAGAAGGTCAGAGGGGAAGGTAAACTCCAGGTTCTACACTCTGGCTCAAACACCCTAAACGTGCTTCTACTGGTGAACATAACACAATATCGAGCAATTATTTATGTGTAGCTATAGACAGGGCCTCTGAAATTATCTGATCCTGCTCCCTTGTTTTACAAACGGGAAAATGAGACCCAGGAAGTATAGGCAACTTGCCCAGGGCACCCAGTGAGTGATGGCACCGTCTGAGTGCAAACCCAGGTTGGTTTTAATCTGACAAGGTTTGAGGAGAGGCCTCTGCTGTTCTGCAGCAGGTTGGGAGCATCTAGAGAGAAGGGAGTGTGTTTTTCATTTCTATTTCTTTATCTCGGAGCTGGGCATGCAGAGCGGGTGCTCAGGAATGTTTGCTGATTTGAAATTAACTTGATTAGTCCATCAAACTGCAGATTGAAAATATGAAAACCCTGGTGTTGGGAGCCAATGGTAAGCTCCACCAGCTGTTTTCTCAGTTATACAGTGGGAGTCAGACAGACAAAGAATTCAGTTCAGGGCAGAGGAGCTGACCTGCAGTGGACTCAAAGCTAAGGCATAATGGAGTAACTTCAACAGTGGCTGTTACTGTATTTTAAAAATCTAACAGACTCAACGTGCCAAACTGCTACAGGAGAAACTGGCAGGTGGCTAAGATCCATAGAGATCCCTGAGGGGTTAGATTTAAATGTCCCTTCCTTGGCTTCACCTTTACTACATGTTAGGGTTATCTGAGGACAAATCCTGTAAGCTTTTCCAGGGTATGGTCACCTCTGCAGCCCCCAGCTCTGAGCTCAACACCCATCATGGAAAGGTACAAGGTAACTACTTGTTGAGACTAATTATTGACCTGAAGCCTGCTGAGGGGTCTCAGTGAAGCTTCCCTTTACTCCACATTAAGTGTCCACCCCAAATGATGAAGGCATCCCTCAAAATCCAGAATTCAGGGGGGTTAATACCATGCCTTGTCTCTGTCCAAGTCTCTGGAGGGACAAGAATTGATGATTTCCAAACCACATACTCGCAGCCTAAGAGCCTCTGATTGCACATCAAGGCAGCCTGGGTGTCATTTGTGAAGCTATGTGACCTATACAAAGCCACTCACCTCATCAAACTCTTCCCCAAACCCTACAGGTTTTGAAATAGCTGTTGAGATCTCCTCTGCAAGTTCTTGCTGGTCAGCAATGTCCTGCATTAACTCATCAACTTTATCGATGTCCCTTTAAATGAAACGGATAGATGTCTTATTGGTCGATTGGTCTGCATAAACAGGGTCTGCAAGGCAGGAACAGCAACCTCGCTCCACACAACCTGCTTCCCAGCCCATCTCCTAGAATTGCTCCCTGTGAGGAATCACGTCTTTGTCATTATTGCCTTCTGCCTCCCCTTTAAAATAGAGAATCACAAAATCAAGATGATGGAAGGGTCCTTAGACATTACCTAGTCCAATACCCTAAGGAAATAAAGCCTAGCAAAGTTAAGTTTCACACAGAAGTTAATAAAAATGTCAAGGTCTCACATGCAAGTTAATAAACATGTCAGATGAGACCACAGGACTTTAACTCCTGGGCCAATAACTCTTCTTTGAGCCCAACAGCCCTTCCCACATACTCAAATCTACTTATGGTTCCTTTATTAGGCCCCAAAGGAAAGGCAAATATGCAGAATTATTTTATATGCACTGTCAGTCCTATAAACATATGCTTATTACATATATGTTTCAAAATACACAGTCTTTACTGGGATGTGCTCAGTGCTACACACACACCCTGGAGAATACAGAAGTGAGATGGCCATGGATCTCACTTAAGAAGCTCAGTCCAATAAACATCCACCTTCAGACAGAACCTCACTTATTTGAAGGCTACTTCTTCAACCTCACATTTCTAGAGCAGGGATCAGCAAACTTCTTCTATAAAGGGACATATAGTAAATATCTTAGCATTTGTGGGCCAATGGTCTCTCTCACAAATCATCAATCTGCTGCTGGAGCCCAAAAGCAGGCAGAGATAATATGTAAATGAATGAGTATGACTTTGTCTCAATAAAACTTTACTGACAAAAATAGGCCACGGGCTCTATTTTGCCAACCCCTGTACAAGAGCATGGCTGAATACCCAAATGGAAACAAAAAAGGGTCCAAACAGTCCCAAATATATGCTGCTAGTACCAAGCACTAAAACAAACACAGAATTCTGTTCATGGGGTAGGCCCTCATTCAGAGCCTAAGTACTCTTCCTTTAATTACAATGGTAACAAGCTTGGCTATCTACTTTCTTAAGCCACTGCAAATAAAATGTAGCCACATAGAGGAGTAGGGACTGCTGGGGGCAAGAACACTGGCAATATGACAGCCAAAGCCAGAGAGCAAAGGAGGAGGCTGAAAATTCCATCAAAAGAAGATGTAAGAACAGAGCGACCTGAAGCCCTCTGATGTACCACACATTTCAGAGCCCCTGATGGCATCAGGAAAAAGTCATGGACACTGATTCCAGTCCCAGCTCTGTCTAAGCTCACATACAAAGCAGGGCAATCACCTCCCTCTCTGGCACTCGGCTTCCCTACCTTGATAATCAGCGGCCTGGGTGAAAGGACCTTCTAAGGACCTTTCCAGCTTGAAATTCTATGTTCATTACAATAACCCTGAATTAAGTTTCATTCCATGAAATCTGCTTCTGAAGGCAGCAAGGTACATAGTCCGTTTTAGAAGGAATTCCAGGAAAAGAATGCATATTAAAACAAACTGTTGCTTGAATGGATAAGTCAAGGGGTCCACCCAAGGCCATGGCCTGGGCACGAGGCTTCCCAGGGCCAGCACTTCCCTACCATGCAGGTACCCCCCTCCACCAGCCACGTACATGTTGTCATGAGCAGCCTTCATGGCCTTGGCAGCATAGCCCATGTTCTTGAGCACCTCGGTATTGGTGTTGGCATTCTCCAGGGCCTCCCGCTGGAACTCGATGGTTGACAGTGTGCCATCAATCTGCGCCAGCTGCTTCTCATACCTCTTCTTGCGCTTGAGTGCCTGGAGGGCAGCTGTATAAAGGATAAAACCGTTTCAGAGGCCCAGACCAGACACAGATAATGTCCTAGAGTTTACTAGAGTCTTCTCCCCAGTTGTACTGGACGCACCTCAGTTGTAACCTATTATTACAGAAGGTTAATAATCTCTTCAATATAAAGAACACATTAATTTTCTAAGAAAGCTACTGAAAATTCACATACCCTCAAAATGTAGCTAGTAGACAAGCACATAAGCAATTCTCACACACACACACACACACACACACACATCCCTTATAAAAACCCCCCACCCCCACCCAGAGCATGGAAAGGCATCCAGAGAGAGCACGTGCTTTGAAGTCAAACTGTCTTAAGGTTCAAACTGCAGCTCACAGACTTCAGTGAGCTACTTAGCTTCTCTAATTCATTGTGAGGATTAAAAGAGATATTGTATGTAAGCACCTAGCACAACATTAAACAGTGGACACCCAAAAATGGCAGCTCTAATTATTATAGAATAACTTTCAAGTACCATTGTATGCTGTCAAGGATTGAATTATGTCCCCCCAAAACTGTGTGTATCAATTTGGCTGGGTCATGATTCCCAGTATTGTGTGGTAGTGTACCATTTTGTAATCTGATGTGATTTCCTTATGTCTTGTAAACTCTATCACTATGATGAGGTTATACTGATGAAGTCTACAAGATTGGAGTGTCTTAAGCCAGTCTCTTTTGAGATATAAAAGAGAGAAGTGAGTAGAGACACATGGAAACCTCACATCACCAAGGAAGCAGTGCCGGGAGCAGAGCGTGTCCTTTGGACCTGAGGTTCCTGCGCTGAGATGCTCCCAGACCAAGGGAAGGCTGATGCCCTGAATTCGGACTTGTAACCTACTAGACTGTGGGAGAAAAAATTTCTCTTTGTTGAAGCTATCCACTTGTGGTATTTCTGTTAGAGCAGCACTAGATAACTAAAACATATGCCAACTAAATTTTAAAAATAATGAACGGTGATTATATCAGATACTAGATCATCTGGGGTTAAACAGCTTACCTCACACACAGCTGACAACTCGGTAAATTGCTATAATGCTTCTGAAAAGCACATGGCAACACACAGCAAAAGCCATAATGATGTTCATGCCCTCTGACCCAGTAATTTCCCTTCTGTAAATTTATTCAGGCTCAGCACAGACTCTGGCAGAAGGAATGGCTAAGCTGGGCTGGGCTGCGCGGGGTCAGGAAAGCTGCCCAGACCCCCTAACTTGGTGCTAGATAGCAGTAATCTCACAGACAGCATGCACGCACACTCAGACACACATGCACACACGCACCCACACGCTCCCCATCCCAGGGCACCTGACCAAAGCCATCTCCTGTAGGCTGCAGGTCACAATCACCTCCCGCACGGGGCCATGGTTTCTCCATGTGTCACATGTATGGGTCCCATGCTCCTTCCACTCACACTCCCTGTTAGCCTAGGATTCTGCCCTGAGAACGTTTCACCAAGGCAAAATAGCCTTGGCCTACTTGTAAGCAGTCCACAGCTCCTCCAAAAGCAGCAGATAAAACCACCAGGAAAAATCTCCCAGCCAAAGGTCAAAGCAGGCTAAAGAAAACTTGCAAAAAATCTGAAGAACAATAAAATCTGAAAAGCCATTTAGTCTATTATTTCTCTTCTAGTATGAATGGCCTGAAGAAATCAATCAAAAAATCCATCCTGCAGTCATGCCCAGGGGTCCCCAAGACCCTTTCTGAACACCCCTGCCGTCTGTTAACACTAGGTCATGCACACTATCTTGTAACAGCAACCCTTTAAGGTAAGAAGCTACCTCCTTTTAACAGATGAAGAAACTGAGGTTCAGAGAGGTCATGTAACTCAGCCCAGGTCCCCACTGGCAAGCAGCAGAGAGGGGATACAAACGAGGTGTGGAACTCCAAAGTCCATACCCTGCCACTCTAACAATGCTTATACTGCCTCCCACTTGATGAAAAAGGGGATCCTAGAGGGCTCATCTAGTCCAGTGGGGAATGTCCAGGGGACTGTGGGAATACAGAAGCAGTGCAAATTCAACTGTCATTCATTCTCTTGCTTCAAGACCCTCAGTAGTTCCTCTGCCCACAGGACAAAGCCTCCATGTGGTTTAATATGGCAAGAGACCGGGATTCTAGCCACAAGCCCAGGTCCTAACAGTCCTCGCACCAGGTGTAAACAATAGCCCTTACCATCAAGAATCATGGCAGAGGGAAGATAAAGTGGGAGAGTCACTTCCCTCTGGCTGCCTTCCTCTGTTGACTTTCTTGGTGCTGTGTTGCTCTTCTACTGACCCAGACACAGCCTAATCACCAAGTGATTTTCAAGCCTTCTCAGGCCAGGCAAACAAATGGTCCAGGTACCAGTGTTCCACAAGGGGGGACCCTTACCCAGGTGCTCCCCAGCTGTCCCAAGTGTAAAGCAACACCACTCACAGCCCAGCCCAGCAGACAGCAACTTGTCCATCATTCAAGATTCAACCAAAGCATTCTGTGAACCTGCTGCATGGTAAACAAGTATGGCGGCTGGCGGCAGTCCCATTCACTTTCTCATTTAATCCACCAGCACCCAATCACGGAGGTAGAGATCCCAGCAGGATCATTTTACTAACAAGGAGATTGGGGTTCAGAAAGGTGAAGTAGCTCACCCAAGTCACTTTGCTATTATGTGGAGACGGGAGGGCTCAACCCCTGGTCTGTGTAACCCTCAGCCCTTGGCTGTTCCCCACCACAGGCTTGGAATGATGGCAAGTGATACCAGAAGAGTTCTCAAGAACAAACACTGAGATGACAGGTCTGCCGTGCTTTCCAGTGCCCTGAGTGTAGCAGGAATGTTTATTAAATGAATTTTATACAGTCAGCTACATTATGATTTTTAAAACTACATCTATTACTCCCCCATTAACATAATAGATTTCGAACTACTTTATCTTATTCTCTAATACATTTTCAACTGGCAATGAGTCCTTGTATGCCAATCCTAAACTTCTCTGACCTCCACCCTACTTCTAAAATACTCCAAGCAATAAATGATCTGGAAGCAAATACCCAAATACACCAGGGATGTAAGTGAGAATCCCTCCGTGAATGATATAATACTTACATTATTCATCTTTGCAGGCCAACATCCAGCACAATAACTGGTACACAGTAAATGCTTAATATATATTAAATTGAATCTCCAAATTCATCAGTTTTATAAGTTTTTCATATATTCTATCCAGGTTTCCTTATGTGGGGTGCATCCGTATTTTATTTCCTATGCACTTCTGGCTCAGAGAGGAAATGATAATTTCTCATTGAAACACTGGCTAGAACAAGCATTTGGCAGCATCCCCTCCCTGCAGTCCTCTTGGCCTATAAAATAGGAACTTCTGTAAGCATCTGCCCTTCCCTCCATTCTCACCCTAAGGTGTCCCAGCTCTGAGACAGGGAAGAAGTCATGAGCAAATGACCTGGTCCTCCAGAGGTACCCCCTCCTGTCTACAGGGCTCACACAGTCTCCTCCCCTCCATGCAGTGAACTCCAGACTCCTTGCAGGATGGGGCCTGGCAGAGATGGTTGATTTTTTTACACCAATCTCACTCTGTATGTATTTCTCAACTAGCTGAGAATACAGAAGGGAAAGCATACACAGTTAATTTTCCTCTTTAGAAACCCCTAAACATGGTTCATGAGTAATGTAACCTTGAAAATACACATGAGGTCAGCCTTTGGACTACATGAATATGTCTAAACATAAACATTAACAGTACTTGAACCATCCTGGATCTTACAAATGTGTGGCACCATAGTTAAGTATGACTTAGGGCAAACTAAAGACTTTGGAATCTGAGTGTTTCAACAAGTAAAATGCCCACTCTCCCTGCAAACTGTTAACTTGAAATAAAACCTCCATCACAACCTTATTTCTGACCACTGAAATCTGCCTCTAGATGTAGCCCAAGTCCAAAGAGCCAAGCCCAACATTTGCATAAATACATACTGGTTCTTAATGCCTCACCTTACATGCCCCAAATTCCTGATGACTGGATTAAAAAAAGTACTGGGTTAACCAGGAGCTCATCTAAACCTAATATGCAAAGAAGAGGAGTCCAAAGAAATCCTTTTTCTGCCAAAGAACCCCCAGTGTCATTCACAAACACAATGGCTTTAAAATTTGAAATCTAATCCAGGCCAACAGAAATTTAAAAGGTTGCTTTTAGATGGAAAAAAATAGTCCTTGGAATCTCCATATTTAATTATGCCATCGCTGGTTCCAAGAGAGTAATTACAGCAGCAATTACAGAATCTAATAACCAGCTTTATTGGCTCTAAAGCTGAAGCAAAAACAACTCCAACCATGTTGAAATAAACACTGGTCTCCAGACAGCTGTTTCATTAGACCCTCCAAACAGCTATTCTCCTATAGCCAGACAGCTATAGGACAGATACTGAAGAGATACCCTAAGAAGCAGAGAGACCAACAGCTCACCCCAGAACTGGAAACTCCTTCTTCAAGGCATCTGTTAGTGCCCGTGAAGAAACCATTTTCAGAGAACACATCCGTTTAATGCATCTAGATAGGATGTTTCTTTCTACTGGGCAAAGGCAGACTCGACTTCTCTTTGAAGAGTTGTTGAGGGTATTTAATGTAGGGGCAAGTAGCCCAGGGCATCTCAACAGGTGCTGGGAAGTGCTAACTGTGTACACCCGTTACTATTACCGAGGGATTCAGACACTGGAGGGAAGGAGGGCTCCGTAATATGCTTTCACTAAATGTATGTTAGGAGCTCTGGTGTCACAGTGGTTAAGCACTTGGCTGCTAACCAAAAGGTCAGCAGTTTGAACCCACCAGCTGCTCCACGGGAGAAAGATGTGGCAGTCTGCTTCTGTAAATATTACAGCCTTGGAAATCCTATAAGGCAGTTCTACGCTGCCCTACAGGGTCACTACAAGTCAGAATCAACTTGACGGCAACAGGTATCTACCTACAGTCTTTTCAGACCCAAGACCTACCTTTGAATTCACCTAGCAAAAGGTGTACCAGCTGAGGGGGAAGGAGAAGAGTGATGCAGCTTTTCTACTCTCAGCGTGAGCTACACAGCAAACACAAACACACTCCAGAGGACACTTACATACAAATGCCAACACCAGGGCTCCAGCCTAAGTGAGAATTCTGAAGAACCCTCAGCAGCCTAGTCCCAGCAGGGCTACTGGAGGCAGGGCGCTGAGGGAGGTGATATAGAGGGAGCCCTGCTTTGCCTGCCCCAGCAACCATTCAGATGCTCCTTGCTCATTCTGCACGTAAGTAAGCCTCAGTCAGAGTAACTTCAGGCAGGAGAACGACATCTGGCCCTCATGCCACTCACTAGTCACTCTGTAGGACGGCGGAGGGGGGGGAGGGAGGTCATCTGTCATCTGCTCTGTGCATGTGAGCAAGAAAAATACCCAAAGTAAAAACAACAAAGTTTACCACCAATGTCAAAGAAACCCATCCTCCTGTGGGGATGGTTATTAGTGACCATCTTTGCACTACTACATGGCATCAGAGATCCCTCCAAACGTTGACTAAATAAGAGTCACAATCTTGGCATCAAGAGAGGTAAGGACTCAAAGAACTCTCAGAGGTACTGAAGTCCACCCCTCTCACTGGTAACAGAAAAGTGATGCCCAGGAAGATGACACACCTTGCCAGGATCCCACAGAGAGTTAGAGGAAGAATCAGGACTAGAACCCAGATCTCCAGCCCAGGGCTTTTGCCACCACCTCAACTCTTACCTCCAAATTAAATGGCTATAAATAAACCAGCAGTTCCCCCTGCCATAAGGAAAACAGCCTGCCTACCGCTCTTTCATCCAGTTACATTTCCAAACACTGCCCTTTGCAAACTCCATTTAAAAGCTCATGCAGACATAAGAGAGAACCCAAAAGCTACCCAATTTGCTCTCCTAGGTCTCCAGTTTAGAAGAAAAAGGAAAAAAAAAAAGAAGCACTAATCTGCCTGGTTGCAGAGTACTTTCCCCAAATGGGTGCTGTTGATCCTGCCAGCAGTTTCAGAAGACAGGGTACCTGCCCTGTATAAAGGTGGCAGGTACAGTATGGTGACACCAGACTCCCTTAGGAAATTCTGCTCTCAGAAAGAAAACTGCACCTTCCAAGCGGAGACGGAGGCTGTTTTGTGTCCATCTTCACTCACCCGCGGGAAAGAGGGCTTCATCCTACAAAAGCCTTTAAACCCTGTCCCTGACATTGCTGCATGTATTTCCACACAGCTGGAGAGTTCAGGCTAGAGGTGCAGACAGCATTTTTCAGAGTAGCTTCCTTCTCTGTGATGTATCTCCCCGTTCCTCTAATTTGCTCTCTGTGGCCTGGAGCTAATGCACTCCATTTAGCGATGCTAAAATGAGTACTTGTGTATGACCAGGAAAGCTGAGTCTGAAACCCTGCTGACTTCATCAGCAAGCACACAGGGAGTACAGTACTTTCTGCAAGGGGAAAATTCTAGAGAGAAAGAAAGAAGTCCCTTATCTGCTTAAAAGGGACAAAGATGAAAGAAACAAGCCCCACAATTAACAACCTAACAATATCAAACTTCTCCAAAGTCATTTAAACAGTACATACCGAAGTGTGTTCTGTGAAAGGCAGGTAAATGCATGATAGAACAGCTCCATGGTCAAACAAGTTTAGGAAATGCTGGGCCACACCGAGTTACAGTTGACATTTATGGAGTCCAACTGCCGGGATGTGAGTTTCAGCTGCACCATCAAGTGAACCTAGGCAAATTACTTAACCTCACTAATCCTCAGATAATAATACCAACTTCATTAAAATGAGATACATATATGAAGTGCCTGGCATGGTGTCTGACATGCAGCAAGTACTCAGTAAATGTTGGTCACTGGTGTTATTTGTTATTAACTGCAGGACTTGTCAGAACAGATTTTAATAGGAAAAGGAAAAAAACTTAGCACAGAACCACGCCCCCCCCCCCCCCCCAAACAAAAAGAAAAAGCAAACATTTGCAAAACATAGCTTGGGAAGAACTAACTTAAAACCAACTTGACCATTTAGCCAACGTGAGCTTCATCATCCTTTGTCCTGGTTAACGGCCACCATCACTGGGGCACAGGGAAAAGAGCACGAGGCTTGGTGTCAGAAGACCAGGTTAGAATCGTGGCCCTGACAATAGACCGGGTAAGTTATTTCACCTCATTGCATTTCATCAGATGCAAAATTGGAGAAATATCACCACCCAAAGGATGGATGAGAAACATAATCTCTATGAAAACACTCAACACACATGAGCATTTTCTCCATTTTGCCTGTGTCTTTCCCCCTTTTGCCTCTCCTTGCCTGAGTCCAACGTTCTCTCTAAGGGACCTCTGTATCTCCCTATCCCTGTGTATAACCAGGCACATCCCTTAGCTTTGTGTCTCTCCAAGAAACAGCATACAGCTGTGGCACAGTGGAGAAAAATAAAATATATAACATCTAACATTTATTAGGTGCTTCCTGGGTGCCAGTCACCATGACTGGTGCTTTACATGCTCACTGCCTCCTCCCAACAATCCTATGAGGTAGGTACTGCTGTTAGTCCCATTTGACAGATAAAGAAACTAAGGCTCAAAGAGTTTATCACCTGCTCAAGTCATATGGTTAGGCAGTAGCAGGCCTGGGACTAAAGTCAGGATGCCTGTCTACAAAGGGCACATTCTTACTCCCTGGAGGAACATCTTCTATGCAACGAGCAGGAAACTGGGTATGCTTCTGCCTGAGCCCCAGGACTTGTGAGCTTCCTGTGCCTTCCCTACTCCACAAACTAACTCAGTCTGGCACCAAAGGCATCAGGCGGTAGCTCAGTGTGCCCAGAAAGTCTCATCTAACTGGTAATCCATGAGGGTAGGCAGTGAAAGCCTTTGACTAGGGGGTAAAAAGCTCTAGTGTATTTTAAATTGGTTAAAAGCATATTTGATAAAATCCAACCATTTTATCACCCCCTCTGCACTTAAACTGACAAGTCTACATAGCTGTGGATTGTGGAGTGAGAACCCATTTATGACCCATGGGGCATACAGGATCCCTCCCACTTTTTCTGGCTCTCAGGTTTCTTGGGACTCTACTTTTCCCACTAGAAGTATTTGCTGCCTGCACACACTACAGGGGAAGCCAGCACAACTGGATTAAACCAAAGCTAAGAAGTTTCCTCAGTACAATCAAATACTTTGAGAGACAGAGTAGCAGGGATGCGGGGTCTGGGGACCATGCTTTCAGGGGACATCTATGTCAATTGGCGAAACAAAGCTTATTAAGAAAATGTTCTGCATCCTACTTTGGTGAGTGGCGTCTGGGGTCTTGAAAGCTTGTAACCGGCCATCTAAGATGCATCAATTGGTCCCAACCACTTGGAGTAAAGGAGAACGAAGAGCACCAAAGACACAAGGAAAGTATTAGCCCAAGAGACAGAATAGGCCACATAAACCAGAGACTTCATCAGCCTGAGACCAGAAGAACTAGATGGTGCCCGGCTACCACCAATGAACATCCAGACAGGGAACACAATAGAGGGTCCCTGATGGTGCAGTAGAACAATGGGATGCAGAACTCAAATTCTAGTAAGAAGACCAGACTTAATGGTCTGACTGAGACTGGAGGCACCCCAGAAAGCATAGCCCCTGGTCTCTCCATCACCCCGGAACTAAAACCATTTCCGAGCACAACTCTTCAGACAGGGATTGGACTGGACTGTGGGACATAAAGTGATACTTGTGAAGAATGTGCCTCTTAGTCAAGTAGATACAAGAGACCAAAGGGGCGGCTTCTGTCCAGAGGTGAGATGGGAAGGCAGACAAAGAGTTAGGAGCTAGGTGAATGTTAATGGGGAATCAGGGGCAGAGGGGAGGAGTGTGCTGTCGCAGAATGGGGTGAGCGGTTGGGGTCTCGTAACAATGTATGTGGAAAAAAAAAATTCTGTATGGAAGACTAACTTGAAATGTAAACTTCATTTAATTACAATAAAAATAAAGTATTTGCTGCCCTCCAGTGGGGACCTGTGTAACAATGAAAGGTGAAAGAAGTGTTCATTGAAGGAAAATAGCTGGGGTATCAGCCTTAAATGTGAGGTAGTGCATCTAGGAAGTATGACTGCATAAAAATTTTGTCTTTTTTGGCTTTTGTACAGCTTGATAAGCCTTGTAAACATATTTACGGTTTCCTTGTGATAGTTAGGGAGCCCTGGTGGGTTTTTTTGTGTGTATGTCACAATACATCCTGCCACCCATGACCAGTGGGACAGACAGGCACCCACCAATCCTGACACCCGGGAACCCCCTGGGGTTTGTGGGACCCATGTATTTCCAAATACTATTTCTCAAAAATCCATATCACCAAACAAAAATTTAAACACACTCTATGACTCAGCATGCTTCCATTAATGAAAACACACAGTATCAAAAAAACAAAAATCAAAGCAGAAAATAATACAGTCTTGAAAGGGTTAAAAACAAACTTCTTCTTCCCTCATGCCTGCTCTGTGTCTTCCCTAGACCACAAGCTCTTCAAAGGTAGAATTTATATCTTTGTGCCCCTACCAGCACTGAGACATGGAGATGGGAGGGGGCACTCAATAATTCCCAATTTTGCCCGGTAATTTCTTCTGAGACCAGTGGGCTCAGTGCCCTTTGTCCTGTCACCCCATAATGGCCTCCAGATCTTTTCCCAGGACCTAAAATGACCTTCCTTCTATACTCTGGAAGGCCCAGGGACTATAGCGACAAGAACTTGGCAAGGTTTCTCAAACTTCTGTCACTTGTCCACTTCTATGCTCTGTGTTAACCCTACTGGGATTCACAGAACTTTAAAACCAAAGGGTCTAGGGGCTTGTTTTTAGGGGCAGTGTGCCTGGAACTTCCTCTGCAACTACAGCTGGAGGGAGGTAGCAGAGACCCAAAGGACAGAGTAAGTGGCAGACTGCTCCAGAGTGGGCCAGCAGGAGTGGCCTGGAGCCATAAGGAGGAACAGTAAATGGCCACCGGAAGGCAGGCTATCCAGGGAACAGTTCAAAGGCCTGTGTGGCTGCCTCCTCCTGCTCCCTGAAGGGCAGCTGATGGCTTCCCACAGCTCTGCTGCAGGAAGAGGGGGTGTTTGTTTCACTTTCAAGGCACAGCAGGCAGCTGGGAAAGAGTCTGTGGTGGCAAGGGTAACTGAGGGTCAGGATAGAGGAACTAGGGTCCCAGGAAGGAAAGTGACCTGCCTTTGGCTATTGAGGGCCACAGTCAGACAGCCTGTGCTCTGGTGTTCAAGGCCAAGGTTCTTTTCTGTACATGCCAAGCTGAAGAATTTCATTTAAACATCTGTCAGAGGTTCAAACTGAGAGCCCATGCAACCCACAGACCTGTCTTAATTGTCCCATGTCTTAAGACATGTCTTCATATGTAAATCTGAATGTTACATATTTCACACAAAAACCCAGATTTTTGGCTTTCTTTGCAAAACAGAGTTAATGGCAATACTGAGCCCACACTCCACCTGGCAACAATCCACTGGTGCTGAAGTACATCCATCCCTTTTTGAAGGGAACATGCTCTTCTCCAGTTCACCTTGGTGTCCACTGCTGCCCACCCACCATCCTATACGTGGTCACATTACTCATTTATATGTCCTGATAACCCCTGCAAATACTTGAGTTTATAACACCTGACATTAATCTTCAGACCAGGAGGAAACTGTTAGGAGTTATTTTGTACAATCTCTTGCCTTCAGGCAGTTAAGGGCATGCCCAATTGAAAGAGAGACAACTGAAGTCACAAAGGTTCAAAAACTTACTCGAAGTCACACAGCTAGAGGTTAATAATGGGCAAGGAGGAATCCAAGCCAGGCACCTTACACGCTCACATGGTGCTCCTCCTAATACTTTGGGAGAGACCTGTGTCTAGAGAAAACCTGCAACATGGGTCCTGTGATCCTTGATCTGGCTTCTACTTCTAACTCTGCCATGACCAAGTTATGTCACAGAGCCAGGTTCCTCACTTCTTAGGGGATCGGACACGAAGAAGGTCGACTAGATGCTCCTTCTAAGAACTTCTTCCAGCTCTAGCAATATATGAACTTACATAGTTCTGAGATTTCCAGTAACTGCATTGCAACAAACACAAAAGGCTTTTTCTGACTGATCTTGTGTGCTCCTGAAAATGTAATTAACATCAATACACTCCATTTCCTGAGTATTTCACATAATCCAGTGTTTCTTATCCAATGAAATGAGCAGCCTCTCTTTTAACTGGTTTCACAAACTGAGCTAGAAGGATCAGAGTCTCTCTCCAGCTTCTGAACTCAGCTGCTGCAGCTGGGCACAGAAGTAAGCACTCAGATCTGATCTTGGCCACAAATATCATCCAGGGGGATGTAACTGCTGTTAGAATGTAACCCCAGATGCCCTCACCCTCCTTCATTTTACAAACTCTGGCACTACTGCTTGCCTTTGTCCACCCAGCCTTGAGAAATACCCTGGCCTAGCTCCCGTGCCCCTACAACCATTTCTTCTTGGCCTTTTTTTCTAGATCCTTTCCCTCTACTTTCAACTCCTAATGTTGGAACTCAGTTCTTGGTCCTGGGCTCTTCTTCGCTCACATACTAACCTGAGCTGACATCTTTTTAAAGCTTTGCATTTTATTCTTTCATTGAATCCTCACAATAAAAAATACATTTTATTAGCCCCATTTTACAGATGAGGAGACTTGAGGCCTGAAGAGATTAAGTAACTTGCTAAGCTTTCAAGGCTGGTGAATAACTGGCAGAATCAGGATTCAAATTCATACTTCTCCTTCAGCTTCCAGCCAAGATAAAACAGTAGGGACCGGATTTACTTTCCTATCTAAAATAACTTAAAAAAAAAAACAGACAAAATATGAGACAATAGTTTTCAAGACACTGGACATCAGGCCAAGGAGGAAAGTGATCCCTGAGAGATGGAAAACAAACAAGGTGAGCCCTATGATGGCCCCAACTTATAGCTTTATGTTTTCCAAGCCACAGTGCAAAGATGGGAAATCCTGGCAGACCCCAGCAGACTTCCTGAGTCTGCAGGAGTACCAAAGAGGAGAGAGCTGCACACAGAGAGAACTCTGAAGATTTGCAGAGCATCTCTCTCATGTATGCAGCAGATCAGTGCATGCATGTGAAGAAACCATTCAAGGCTGGGAAAGAACAAATCAAAACGATTAGAGAGAACAGTACCAGATGCTCATGCAGGACCAGTTATAGTACCTGCCCCCCAACCAGACTGGAAAACCTCATAATTCACAGGGTACTATGTATTCAGAAGGGTCTTGTCTCAATAGTAGGGAATAACTAGCCCTATACTAGATAAACAAACCTAACAAATCTTAAAGCAAGACCCAGAAGGACAAACTGCTACCAAGAAAATTAAATGTGCTTAGAACAAAGCTAAAGAATATTTACAGGAATACAGAAATATTCAGCACCCAACCAAGTAAAATTTACAATATTTGGCATGCAATCAAAAATTGCCAGGCATATGGAGAAGGATGTAGAACAAAATTCTAACACACACAAAAAGACCAGATTTACTGGCCTGACACAGACTGGAGAAACCCCAAGAGTATGGCCCCCAGACACGCTTTTAGTTCAGTGGTGAAGTCACTCCCAAGGTTCACAGTTCAGCCAGGGATTGGACAGCCCCATAAAACAAAACGGGACTAATGAGGCACAGCAGTCCAGGGACAAGGACTAGAAGGCAGAACAGGACAGGAAAGCTGGTGATAGGGAACCCAAGGTTAAGTAAGGACAGTGTTGACATGTAGTGGGGTTCTTAACCATTGTCATAGGGCAGTATGTGTACTAACTGTTTAATGAGAAACTATTTTGTTCTGTAAACCTTCATCTTAAGTAAGAACAGCAGCACAACTGGAAGAACGTAATCAACGTCACTGAATTGTACATGTAGAAATTTTTGAAATGGTGTATCTGTTTCACCAAAAAAAAGGTCCTTCAAGGCAGAGAAGGCAGCATGTTGACATGTTGTGGGGTTGTTAACCAATGTCATAAAACAATATGTGTACTGACTGTTTAATGAGAAAATATTTGTTCTGTAAACCTTCACTTAAAGTACAATAAAAAAAAAAATTGCCAGGCATAAAAAGAAGTGGGTAAATACTACCCATAATGAGGAGCAAAATCAATCAATTGCAGCTAATCCGTAACACAAATGCTAGAATTAGCAAAGACATTAAAATAGTTATAACTATATTCCATATGTTCAAAAAGTTAAGGAGTAACATTGGCAATGAAAAAAAAAGACCCCAATAGAACTTCTAGAGATTAAAAATATTGGATGGGATTAACAGTAGATTAGACATTGTAGAGGAAAAGATTAGTAAACTTGAAAAACATAGCAATAGAAACTATCCACAATGAAACAGACGGAAAAAAGAATTTTAAAAATTAACATAGTATCAGTGAAGGGATAAATTCAAGCAGCCTAATATATGCGTAATTGGAGTCCCTAAAAGGAAGGAGAGGTAGAAAATGAAAAAATATTTCAAAAAATAACGGCCAATAATTTTCCAATTTAATAAAACCTATACACCCACAAATCCAAGAAGCTCAACAGATCCTGAGCACAAGAAACAGGATGAAAACTACACCAAAGCACATCATAGTAAAACTGCTCAAAACCAGTGATGAAAAGAAAATCCTAAAAGCAGTCAGAGAAAAAAATACACATTACATACAGAGAAACAAACATTAAGAATGACAGATTTCTGGTAGAAAACAGTGAAACAACATTTTAAAAGTACTGAAAGAAAAAGAAAAAAAAACTGTCAATGTATAATTCTAAACCCAGTGAAATCTTTTAAAAACAAAGCTGAGAAAAAAATTCATCACCAGCAGATCCACACTATAAAATATTTTAAAGGAAGTCTTTCAGGCAGAAGGAAAATAATAACTAAACGGAAATACAGATCTACACAGAGGTATGAGAACCACCAGAAATTACATACATGGGTAAATAAATGACTTTTTTGTTATTTAAATCTCTTTAAATAAAGCAATAACGTAATATGGGGTTTATAACATATGCAAAAGTAAAACATATGACAACAACAGCCAAAAGCCAGGAGGCCAGAACCAGAAGTATACTGCTGCAAGTTCATATACTACACGTGAGGTGGTGATACTACCACGTGAAAGCAGACTGCACTAAGTTAAAGGGGTATATTGTAAACCCTAAAGCAAACACTAAAATATCAAAATAAAGAGTTACAGCTAATAAGTCAATAAAGGAGACAAAACAGAATAATAAAATTACTCAATCCAAAAGAAGGCAGAAAATGAAAATAAAAAGTGAACAAAGAACCGATGGGACACATAGAAAAAAAGAGCAAGATGACAGATTTAAACTTAACCGTATCAATAATCACATTAAGTGTAATTTTTGAAACACCCCAATTAAAAGGCAGGGACTGTCTGATCGGATTGCAGGAAAAAAAAAAACCGACTATACGCTGCCAACAAGAAACGCACTTCAAATAAACAAAAATAAACAAATAAATAAAATAAAAAGAAACACACTTCAAATAGATTAAAAGTAAAAGGATGGAAAAGTGGTTACACTAATCAAAAGAAAGCTGCATTGGCTATATCAATTAATATCAAACCAAGTAATATCAATATCAGACAAAGACTATTACAAGGGACAAAGAAGGAAATTTCATAATGATAAAGGAGTCAATTTATCAGGAGGTTATAACAATAGTAACCATTTATATACCTAATAACAGCAAAATACATGAAGCAAAAATTGACAGAATTACAAGGAGAAATAGACAAATCCACAACTATAGTCAGATTTCAACACTCCTCTCTCAACAATTGATAGAATGAGTAGACAGAAAATCTTAAGAATATAAAAGACTTAAACAGCATAATCAACAAACTTGGCCTAAATAACACTTATAGAACACTCCACCACCAATAGCAGAATACTCATTCTGTTCAAGTACACACAGAACATTTACCAAGATGGGCCATATTCTGGGTCACAATACAAGTCTCAACAAATTTAAAAGGATTCAAGTCATACAGTGAAATCTGTGGGAGCTGGAACTAGAGGGGACTGCCTTGTTTTTCCAGGTCTTGCAAGTTTTTCACCTTTGAGAGGGTGCAGTCACTTTTCTATTGCTCTCTATTGAGTGGAAAATATTTGAGCTTTCCTTCTCTGACAGAGTTCCGCCTTACACAAGTTCCAGCTTTCATAGGTTTTACTGTACAAAGTATGTTCTCTGACTACAACAGAATTAAATTAGAAATCATAAACAGAAAGATCTCTGGAAAATCTCCAAATATTTGGACACTAAATAACATAGTTCTAAATAACCCATTGAGTGTCTGGGTGGTATAAATGGTTAACATGCTTGGCTGCTAACAAAAGGCTAGCAGTTCAAGTCCACTCAGAGGTACCTCAGAAGAAAGGCCTGGCAATCTACTTCTGAAAAGTCAGCCATTGAAAACCCTATTGAGCACAGCTCTACTCTGAAACACATGGGATTGCCATGAGTCAGAACCTATTCAACAGCAATTGTTTTTTTTTTTTCTTCCTGGTTTTAAATAACCTATGGGTCAAAGAAGAAATAAAATGAAAAATTATAAAGTATTCTGAACTAAATGAAAATGAAAACATAACATATCAAAATTTGTGACCTGCCACTAATGCAGTACTTACGGAAAAATTTATAGCACTAGAACCCTATATTTAGAAAGGAAGAAAGATCTCAAATCGATAACCTCAGCTTCCACCTTAAGAAACTAGAAAAAGAAGAACCAATGAAACCCAAAGTAAGCAGAAGAAAGGGAATAAAGATCAAAGTAAAAAATCAATAAAATAGAAAACAGAAACAACAGAGAAAGACAATGAAATAAAAATTTGGCTCTTCGAGAAAATCAAAATTGAACTTCTAACCAGACTGATCAGGAAAAAAAGATTACCAATAATATCTAGAATGAGAGATGTGACATCACTACAGATTCCACAGATATTAAAAAGATAACAAGGGAATATTAAGAACAACATCATGTCAATAAATTTGACAACTTAGATGAAATGGACAAATTCCTTGAAAGACCCAAATCCATGCTCCTTCTACAATATCAGTAATTATACCTTGCTTATGACACTTTGCTAGGGAACCAGAGACAAAAATGATACAGTCCAAAGGCTCAAGGAGCTCACAGACCAGCAGGGAGACGGACAATGAGATATGATAGAGGTAAGTACAGGGTACTGTGGGAGCCCAGAGCAAGAGTACCTAACCTCTGGAAGTTATCACTCATTTTAAAGGATGTTAAGAGACAGCCAGGAGGGACATATCTATCCCAAGCAGGAGGAACAGAGTCATGAGGGAATGGGAGAGGAAGTGAGAAAGAGAAAAGCTCAAGAATAGATTTGTACGCCTTGTTAAGGAGCTGCTGGACTTTATCCCAGGGTCAGTGGGAAGCCATTGAAAGATTCTAAGCAGGACAGGAATGTGATCAGATTTGTATTTCACAAAGATCCCTCAGGCTGCTGTGGGGAGAAAGGACTGGCAACCACTGCAATAATCCAAGGGGTCTGGATTTCAAGGGCCTGAACTAAGGCCACAGCAGAGGGACTGACCAAGAGAGGATGAGTTTCAGAGACACCAATAGGGAAGACTCCATGGGCCTGTATCACCCTTAGGAATGTGCAGGGGAAGAGAAGGACAGGGAGTTAAGAATGACTTCCAGGTTCCTGGCCTGGGCAACCAGGTAGTGAAGATGCCATTTCTCAGAGAAACTAGTGACTCAGGGGAGAGAAGACGGGGTAGGGAGGTAGAAACCATTCCCACCAGGTCTTTCTATGGGGTTGCTGGCAGTCAAAATTCAAATTAACACTTGAAATTTAAATTAACATTCTCTAAATCCATATGATGAAGATGGAGAAGTTCAGGGACTTCTGAGCGGGTCCAATCTAAATCACTTCTCACAACACTGCAAGAGCACAGGATTCCAAGGTAACCTAATTGTTACCACTTACGCATGTTCTTGTAGGGAGAATCTACAGCTATATGTTTGTAAATGGAGAGACTCCCTCTGTACCTTATAACTGGGGAGAACACTGAGTGGCTGGGGCAGGGGAAGGCACCTTTTAAATTCTGTACCATTTACATGACTAATCAAAACAAAGAAAAAAGTAACTTAAATAAAATAGTCAATTTCTTACCCATCCTCAGACATGGAAAGGCAGTTGCATTTAAGACAGCAAACATCTACTAGTCACATTTAACTAGGGTCTGGTCTCACCCAGTGGAGCCAAGGTATTGACTGAGCACCTCCCCCAACTCGCTAGGTCCCAGGCTTGATGCTCTTAGCCAGGCTTGCTCAGGATGACCAGGTTCTTGGCTGGGACAGTGAGGAAACACAGCCTGCCCTTGGTTTCCGTTCCCAGGCTAGGATGCAATGTTTCCTTTCTGATTGGCTTTTCTTCCTCTGTTTCCAGCTGAATCTATGCCAAGAGGAGCCCCCTTCTGCCTGAGCAAGCATAAGGGCACCCTGGCAACTGAGATGAAGATAGAGGTCTGGGGGCTAGCGTTGCTTGTGGGTTGTGGAGAGGGGGAAACGGCAGCAGAGAACACTTCCAGTATGTGTGCCTGTTAGAAAGCAAAGCAAGAGGGAAAACCAAACCAGCCTTTTCTCCTTTCAGAATCAGGGAGACATGATGAGGGGGTTGGAGAGAGAAATCACCCTCCCTGCCAAATGTCAGCAAGGGATGGAGGGCAAGTGGAGCCACAGGAACTAGTGCTTTTCTGGGAAGAGACGATCTATACTTTGGTCCACAAAAAATGGGGGCACAAACCTCAGAGTCCTGGAACCCTATTTCATATCTCTATTGTCACATTTGCTGTAATTTAACTAGAGCTCCTGGAGGGCAGAAACTGTGTCCTAGTTATCTTGGTACCCTTGGTACACCGTAGGTGCTAGATGAAGCGTGGCTGGCTGCACAAACACATCCTTAGAGAGTTAATCCCACCTTTTTGTTTGTACAGACAAGGAAACTAAGACCCAGGAAGTACAGGCTCAGAGCAGGTGCTCAGTAAACATCTGCTGAATGAAAGCCTGGTGGAGGGTGAGCCTAGGACCAGAACCCAGGTCTCCTGCCCTTCCCAACAAGCCCAGCCAGGGGTGGGAAAGAGTGGATGAGCAGGAGCACTAAGGGCTGCAAGGGAGGAGGAAAAAAATGCAGGGGTAATTGATTTCCTAAGGATCAACCCCCTCAAACTCCAAGCCTTTGCAAACAGCCACAGGGTGGGGAAGACATGTGATCCAAGCTGGGCCAGAGTGACACCTCCCACCCCTCATTATGGTGACTGGTCTAGTCATAAGCACATGACCCAAACAGCCAATCAGAATCTTTCTCTAGGATTTTTCTAATGGAGCTAGGAGAGAAAAAGGTGCCTGGGGGTAGAGGGAGATAGAGGCTCTTTCCCCTCAGGACTCAGAGCAGCCTGCAGCCACGGCCCAGACTCATGGGGAAGTCAGTATAAATGAAGTCAACACACAGAAAGAGAAACCAGCTCCACCTTGCCCTTCTCAGTCATGTGAGTCAGTAACCCTCCCCACCACTCCCCCAAGTAAGATGGTATGAGCTGGCAATCAGTCACCTGCAACTAAAGCAAACTGGCCAATTCAAGAAGTAAGGTAAACAGAGAAACAGGAGGGAGAGAAGTAGAGCAGGGATTCTCTACCTGGGAGCTGTGAATCCCTAACACAGCAGGAAAAATTTCACATGTTCTGTACATGCAGTTCTCTGATAAAACAGCACTTACTGGATTTTCAAAAGGGTTCATGATCTTCTCCTCCCTCCCCCTCCCCCTCCCCCTCCCGCAGAGTTAAAAACTAGGGAACTATAGAAAAAGGAGACAGAGTAATACATTCTCAAAGCCAGGGCCTCCTGATGGGGATCTACCAGGAGTTCTTGACTGGTCCACCAAATTTGGCAGGTCTACTCCTTAACTCTCTATTTCCATCTCCCAACCCCGCTGTCCCCCACTTCCCCTATGCCTTTACTGCAAGAGCCTCTGCACAGATCTTCCGGCCTCCAGGGAAGTAACAATAGAATTGCTGTTTTCTTCTAGCTACTCTTCACACTCAGCACCTTTTCTGCTGGGTTGTTCCCCCCAAACTCTCAGCAGGGTGACCATACATCCTGGTTGACTTGGGACAGTCCCGGTTTACACCCGCTGTCCTAGAATGTTATAGATTGAACTATGTACCCCCAAAATACCGCTATGCCTGTGGCTGTAATCCCATTTGGGAATGAGTTTTCTGTTATATTAACGAGGCAGGATTAGTGTACGGTGTGTCTTACAAAAGATAAAAACAGCAGATTAGGCAAGCAGAGATGGGGGACAAGAGATGTCAAACCACGTGAAAATTGCCCAGGAGCAGATCAGAAGAGACAAAGACCTTCCTCCAGAGCCAACATAAAGAGAAAGACTTCCGCTAGAGCCAGCACCCTGAATTCGGACTTCTAGCCTCCTACACTGTGAGAAAGTAAATTTCTGTTTGTTAAAGCCATCCACTTGTGGTATTTCTGTTACAGCAGCACTAGATGACTAAGACACAGTAATTATGAATGACGCCCTCTTTCACTCTCAAAAGTGTCCTGGTTTGGATGATATAACATAAGGTCACTGTCATGGATTAAACTGTGTCCCCCAAAAATATCTGTCAACTTGGCTGGGTCATGATTCCCAGTATTATATAACTGTGTACCATTTTGTAATCTGATGTGATTTCCGTATGTGTTGTAAATTCAATCACTATAATCTAAAAAGATGGATTAGCGGCAGTTATACTGATGAGGTATACAAGATTGGATAGTGTCTTAAGCCAATCTTTTTTGAGATATAAAAGAGAGAAGTGAGCAGAGACACATGGGAACCTCATACCACCAAGAAAGCAGTGCCGGGAGCAGAGCGCATCCTTTGGACCTGAGGTTCCTGCACTGATACGCTCCCAGACCAAGGGGCATGGAAGGCAGCTTCAGCCTTTCCCTTCTCAGGGGCTCTAGAGCCCCTGGCTCTTCCACACACTGAGGGAAGGCTCCTCCCAGCAGCTAGGGTAATCAGGACCCAGAAACAAGAGGGTTGTGTCCAGGGTAGGGTCCATTCCCTACCTGGTGTCAGCTGGATATGAGTTCCTGTGGAAAGGGGATTGTGCTGGGTACTTGCTCATAAGGTTATGAGTGGGGCTGTGTGAGCTGGGGAAGGGAGGGATGGGGAGAGTGTGTGTGGATGGGTGTGCAGGTGGACCCCTCTGATCCCTTCTCCATTTGTGACAAATGGTCTTTGTAAAGCATAGGCCTTAATATTCCACCCCCCTATCCAGAAAACCCTGTACTGGTGCTCCTTCTATGCAGCCTGCTTGGACTGGGCTGCTTCCAGTTCTCCCCAAAATGCCCTTCTCACTCTTCATCTGGCTAGCTCCCACTGGGCTTGCAGGGCTATCCAGGTGGCAACTTCCCTAGGAAGCCTTCCCTGATTGCCCCACTCTCCCCAGGCTGGGCTAGGACCCCTCTCCTGTGTGTTCCCACAACACGCCTTGCTGACAGCTGCCTCAAAGCATGAATATTATACTATAACTGACGGCCTCCAGACAGTGCAGCGAGCTTCCTGGGAACAGTGAAGGCACTCAGTCCCTAGCATACACTGGGTGTTCAAGCACACGTGTCATCTGAATGAATGAGGAAGCAATGCCTATGGTCTGGTCAGTCACTGCCTCAGCCAGCTGTCTTCAAGGGCCCCTGGGCTTCAGAAAAATGTCTCAGAGGTTCTTCAAACAACTAAGCATTTTCTGCCAAGCAACAAGGATTTAAACTGCCTTCATTGCTTCTCCAAGTAGGATTTTATTTGAAATCTGTATGCTAAAAAAAGTTTTAAAACTAATTTAATGGTCTAAAAACTCCAATGACATTCTAAGATCCTCATAACTTTTGGAGAGCTCTAATGACACTTTTATCCTTGCCAGGCCTCATTCCATTTATGAATTCAAGAGACCCCTTCTGGTCTACCTCCCACGGTCAAAGAGAGAAGAAATGAGGTATCTTCCAGGCTCCAACCTCCTGGGGACATAACAGAAATTGTTAGCAGTTCTGTATTTCTGTTCTTAGTGAAGCTTTTGAGCAGACATGCTAATAACGGCTAGAAAGGTCCTTCCTTATCCCCACCCGCATACCTTTTATTATTTTGTGATTCAGGTCAAATCCCATTACAATTAATTTCCTGGGCCCAGCCAAATTCTAATGCTGGAATGGAATTAATTTTTTATCAACAATTGCTTGAAACAAGTGGGCCCCAGCCAGGTAATCCTGAGGCACCATGAGGAGGGATTTGGGCAGACCTGTGTCCAGAACCTAGCTTCATCATTTATAATCTATGTGACCTTGGTTGAGCCTTGAGCTTTAATTTCCTCATCTATAAGGTACCCTGGTGGCGCAATGGTTAAGCACTTGGCTGCTAACCGAAAGGTCAGCCATTCGAACCCACCAGCAGCTCCACGGGAGAAAAGATCTGGCGACCTGCTCCCATAAGGACTGCAGCCTAGGAAACACTGTAGTGCAGTTCTACTCTGTCCTAGGGGGTCGCTATGAGTTGGAATCAACCCAACGGCACACAACAACATAAAATGGTGCTAAGACAATAATAAAATAATCCTGGCATGAGCTACATTGCCTGGCGCCTCGGAAAGGCTTAGCAAGTATCAGTTGAATCTGAATCTGTATGGGGGAAAAAAGAAGTTCCCTTAACAGTCACTCCTAAAAGGCCCTTCCCAAGACTTAACAACTGGGTAACTTTAGGCAAGTCACTTAAGTTCTCTGAGCCTCCCTGCCCACATGTGTAAATGAGGAGTATCTGTATCTCACTGGACCACTGGGGGAAAAGAGGCAGCTTATGTGTAGCCCAATACCTGACAGTAGGTGCTCAATATATCTTCACTCTCTCCGCCCTTCAGTATGGCAAAACAGTGGAAACTGAAGCTTAGAAAAGTTAAGTAACTTCCCCAAGATTACAGTTAGCAAGTGATGGAGCTAGAATTCAAACCCAGTTTGTCTGACTCCAGAACTCTTATTATTATTATTAGTCCCATTTTAGAGATGACAAGCTCAGAGAGGTCAAATAACTACTCAATGCCAAAAGCCAAACTTAAACACCCTTCTGCTCAATAACTAGCCTTGGCCAAAAAAAGCCTAAAAAGTAAAAACAGATCTGGTTCATGAGTTTGCTATCTGGTCTTTCCTGCTCAACACTATAGCTTACAACCATGTATGTGAGAGGAGTGGGAGGACTCACTCCAAACTGCACGGAATTGTCAGAAACACTGGAGGGGTAATAATCTCTGTTCCCTTGAACAATACACAACTGTGCTAGATTATAATCTGATTGTTTAGAATAGAATGTAAAGGAATGTTAGCAGGCTTCCTACCAAGGAAACAATACCAAGGGTCCCCATGTAGTCATTAACAAAACAAAAAGATAAGGAGGATAAGTACTGAAGATTCTCCAGCCATTAAAATCCTTAATCCTGCCCACAGTAGTCCCCATACCACCTTGCTGAGGGACCCCCAGGGCCCTCCCCTCGGATGACTGTCAGCCTCAATAGTCTCCCTGCCTCCCCACTTCCACCTCTCTCCCACCTCAGCACCTTGCTCTTCTAGGCTCCAAGTGCTAGAGGAACCATCCAACGACCCTGCCACTCCATTTGCCCTCCTCCTCACTACTACCCTCTCCCAGCCAAGCTTCATGTTCCACCAGACATGAGACTTGGCTCTGGTTTCAGCTCTGCTGCCAGCAAGTACTGGTCAAATCAAGGTCTTAGCTTCATGACTCATCTGTAAAATGGGCGTAGAGGACAGACCCGGATGATCTCTCAAGTCCCTCATACTTCCCAAGACATAATAACTCATAGAACCTTAACAAGATTCAACCAGGCTGGACCACTCACCCTTTTTCCTTTCCTATCTACTGTCTACACATGTACTGGGATGTAGTTCTTAATGTTCAGATGTCCTAGGATGTTACCTCTTCATGCTGACCCTACTTTAGGTGCTGATCTTGACTGCCTTGAGAAGAGACTCTTTTCTTTAAAGAAAGGGATCAGCTTGCTTCCACTCTGGACAGTCTCCCTCCCTCCTACCAGCCACTGAGCCATATGCTTTTCTTAGCAATTAAAAAAACTTGTTTCTCACACATGAAAAAGATCAGAAAAGTCATTCTTGGGTCTCTATTTTGCTTAAGAAATAGAAAAGTTGATGTTTTAAACTATCAAAGGGAACAGAGAAATTCAGGCCAAAATTCACTTCTGATTTTATGAGAGAAGAGAGAGAAGTCTTCTCAAGAGAGAAGAGCAGTCAGCTCCGTGGAGCCTAGGGGCCAAAGAAAGGGAAGAAAGTGCCTCTTGCTTTTGCTTTCCTTCATACTGCTGAGTTCACTCCTGTTTCCTAGGGGAGAAGGCAAGGCTGAGCAAACAATGCAGAAGCAGATTTCAGCTGGGCAGCTGTGGGCCTGCATCTCTCCATGTACCCAACATGGTATAAAAATGAAAAGAACTGGCTGAGAAGGGGCTGAAGTTCATAATCTGGACCCTTTCCTGTATCTCTGGACACTAACAGGACTCGGGAAAAGTTTGTTTTTACATAAAAACACACATCCCACATTTTTACATAAATACACACATCCCACGCTCCTCTCCCAGGCAAAAGGCAGCCTCTCTCATCAAAACTTCCCCTCACAACACTTCTCACTTTCTACCTTGGATCCTAGTCATAATCCCCAACGGGCTGTGAGCTCAAGACAGCACCCTGCACTACTAGGTGTTCAAGAAACATATGTTGAATATTGAGAATGTTCACACATAGTGAAGAATGTAACCAATGTCACTGAACAATGTGCACAGAAATTGTTGAATGGGAACCTAAACTCCTGTGTAAACCTTCACCAAAAATACAATGAACTATTATCAGGTGGTAGGGGGAATGCCGAATGAATAACAGAAGAATTATGATGCACTCTGGGATCCTTAAAGGGGCCAGAATAAACACATACTGCTCTCTCCTTAAGTCCTGAGCTGCTATAAGAATCACCAACACTAACAGGGTGATCTGGGTGGTGGTTTCACAGGTATGTACATTTGTAAAAATTCATCAAGCTAACACTTAAGACTTGTCTGCTTTACTATAAATAAGTTATCACTCAATTAAAAAAAGAAAGAAAGAAAATCAAGAAGCACCAAAAACCAATATTTATACTCCAACTTTCTCCCAGGTCTCTTTACAGACTTCCTAATCTTCTCCAGAGGCCTGTAAAATGGGCTAAAAGCAGCGATTATTCCAATCCCTTGCACGGGAGAATCCTGTGACGCAAGAAAGACAAGACCTTGCTCAGCCTGTAACAGAGTCAGGAATGCAGCAGGGACAAGACGCTGGGGTTTGTGATCCTCTACCCAGGCTGCGCCAGCCCGCCAAACCACAAACAGCCAGTTATAACTCAAAGGAAAACAATCCCCTAAAATAGCAACTATTTGCTCCATCTCTCCTGTCAGCTGGCTTTCTGCATGGCAGCTTTAATCTTATTTTCAAAACCATTCTGGCAGGGTTGGGAACATGCCACCAGTGTCTGTCTGGTCTGCCAGGAAGCAGTGAGGCAGCAGAAGAACTCACTGGAATGAGAAGACGGGTCCCATGGGTTCTAGTCCAGCTTTACCTTCGATGAGCTATGTCACTTCCGACAGGCCACCTAACCTCTCAGGGCCTGGGATTTCTCTTCTATGTAGTCCAGATGAGCTCTAAAGTTGTGTGATTTTCCAGAGCTGCTAAGGAGACAGGAATGTGCTGTGAAAGTTAATGAAAGGGAGAGAACTGTTAATGGGCACTGGGAGGGACTTGAGGTTTTAAAGGCTCTAATTTAGAGTCAGGAGGGTAAACGTTTTCCATATTCCTAAGAGGGAGAGCTGCTCTCTTGGTGGAGCCAGAACTTACACTAAGAACACAAGACCTTTGCAGAGGAGCCCGCTGCTCTCCCCAACACGCCCAGCATCATTTCTGGCCTCCTCAGTTGCCATCCTGAACAGTAGGTTGAATTAAAATTACTCCAGTCAAGCCAGCCCTTAGCAGATTGCCCCTTTGTTCACTACCCTCACAGAGGTGATAAATCCCCTGCATCCAAAGGCTCCAAAGGTGGGGTCAGTGAGGAAGTCAAGTCCTGTCACACTTCCAGTGTGCTTAACTGGTTACTGCTGGGTTTTCATCCAGCAGGGCTTGAGCCTGCTCAGCCTCCAGCAGAAATCTGCGCCTCTGATTTGCTAAAAGTCAGGCAGTAAAATCAGAGGCAGGCTACTGATCCAAACAAGAGAGATGCCCTCCGGTCTCTGTGCTGCTCTCCTGGACTGAGGCTCAAGGGAGCCCCTAAAAACCATTATTCAGCTCTGGCCTCAGAACCAGGTAATCAAAATGGAAAAATGTCTAGCACCTTCTACAAAACAGCCTGTGGCTGCCCTAGACTTTTAGAATGAGCAGGGATGTACCCAAGCTGTTAACAGCCAAAATGAATGCTGAGCCACACCATCTTTTTATGCGGCAAAACTGCTTGGAGCAACACCTGACTCCCGGGAGGGTTACTGTAATATGACACTTGTTGACTCAGAATGTTAGAGCAGGAAGGAATCTGAGCACTCATTTAATCCACTCATCTCATGTTATTATTGAGGAAACAAAGGCCCAGAGATGGAAAGGTACCTGCCTAAAGAAACACAGTGACAACAGTCAGAGCTAGAAGCTGGATGCACAGTGCCTCTTAAGTCCTAGGGTTGTGCTTCATGTTTCTGGCGATGGAGGGAGCCCTCAGAGGATAGGAAAGCTAACACCAGGGAAAAAGAGATGGTTCTCAGATTTTTGTGAATGTGACAGCAGACAGACTCCAGGCCGAACATGAAATGTACAGCCTCAGAAAAGAGGTCCTTGATATCAGCCAAGGAAGGTAACTAGCTCTCTCTTGGATCAGAGATAAACAGCTAATTGAGCAAGCCAGCCACGCAGCTGGGAGTGAAATGCATAATATGAGGCAGCCAAGGACCTGATTAACACACAAGGTTGGGTCAAGCTAGTTTAAGCAGGAAGATCTGCATGCTTACCTTCAGCATGTAACTCGAGATAGCCTCAGAGTGGAGAAAAGTTGCTGTTCTGGCCCCCTACCCAGGTGCCTAGGATGTGCCAGGCTTCAGACAAAGCAAAAACGGAACCAGAGAGGAGCAAGGAGAAAAAGGTGGTGACCTATGGGTCCTCCCTTATAAGGGAACAGCCCCTCTACCCACCTCATTCTCTCGGGAAGTAATGAGTAGGAAGCCTACCAATGGGAAACTCAACTGGAGTGGTGCCAGGAAGAGTGCTGCTGGCCCCCAGCCAACTGCGCTCTAGAGACAGAAAGTATGCGCCTCACTAAATACAAGTTAACACATTCCTCAGCTTGGCCTTCAGGGCCTTCTCAGTTAGGCCCAATTCTCACTCCACCTGAGCCATCACTACTCCTCACTCACACCCTGAAATCCACCCCCTCCACATACAAACACAACATACACCAATCTCTGTACCTTAGCTCCCAAATCCCCTCTGCCTGGAATGCCCCCCCCACACACACACACCAATCCTGCTTATCTGTCAAGGCCCAGCTCAGAACCCCTCCCCTCCCCGGCACTATCCCAGAGTCTCCCAGTTGGAATTCATTTCCCCTCCTTCCTTCCTACCATATTTGGACTGAGTACCAAAGACAGTGTACTTTATATTAAAGATAGTTGTGCATTGGTTGGCTGTCTTTCTCTCCAGCCCTCACCAGACTGGGAGCTCCTGGAGGATAAGAACTTTGTGGCCTATTCATCTGTGCCCCATACAGTTCCTTCACATGGGGTCTTTCACAGTGGGCACTTAAATGTTTGCTGAACTGGGCAGAAATGAATCTAATGATTTTCCTTTTCTCAACATCAAGTGACAGAAACAAACAGCCCCATACTGGGATGCCAACCTGGAGTCCCAGCTCCTAAATCTGGGAGCACATGGCTCTTTCAGGGACCACTTGTGTGGCCTGGCCTCTCTGCCGTTTACCTCTGAAACAAGAATAATGGTTCTTGTCAGAGAAGCTGAGAGCTTTGAGATGAGAGGCTCTGGAAACACAGATTCTCAAGTTCAAGGCCATTATTTTAAACTCCCTTTAGACCCATGCACCATTTACCAACTAATGCTAGAAACTTAAAGCTTGTTTCCAGCCAAATGCCTCTTCTTTTATCACAAATGCCCTAGTGTATAGCTGTTGAGAGCTGCACTGAGGACTCTGGGTAGCTTGTTGGCATTTCCACAGAGTGTGGAGATTTCCATCTCAAGTGTGGAGATAGTTCATAGCTTCAGGAAGAGCCTGGAGTTCCAGGCCTGCTGTTCTCTGAAATCTCATGATGTAACGCATCAACTGGTTCTCACCCTGTGGGTCATGAGCCCATGGGGTTCACAGTTATCATTCCAGTGCTCTGTGAATGTGCCTACCAAGCACGGCCTGTACACTGAATATATCACACAATAACAAAAACAACCAACATCTGAGCACCTACTAATACTTACATCAGACACAGTCCTAGTACAGAGACACAAAAAGCAAGCATTCAGTAAATACTGGTTTAAGGGAATAACATACAAAAGCATGACTAAATTCACTGAAATTTTTGTAAATATGTACCTTCTCAATTAATGGCTACATGACAGTCCCTGACATTTTTGGAATTAGAAAAAGATCCTCCAATAAGAAAAGACTGGGAACCTCTGGGCTGATAAGCCCAGGATGGGGGGTTGGGGAGGAGACTTGGGTCTGGGTCCCAGCTCCAGCCAGACTCTCAGGGAGCAGAGCTGGGCAGACTTGAGCTAAACCTCTAGGCACCAGTCTCCTCTGCAGGACAACAAAAAGGTACGATTAAAAGTGCTCACCAGGTTGTAGAGAGACTGGAACACTTATACACTGTTGGTGGGAATGTAAAATGGTAACCACTTTGGAAATCGATTTGGCACTTCCTTAAAAAGTCAGAAATAGAAGTACCATACGATCCAGCTATCCTGCTCCTTGGAACATATCCTAGAGAAATAAGAGCTGTCACACGAATAGATATATGCACACCCATGTTCACTGCAGCACTGTTCACAACAGCAAAAAGATAGAAATGACCTAGGTGTCCATCAACAGACGAATGGATAAACAAATTTTGGTATATCCACACAATGGAATACTATGTAATGATAAAGAACAACGATGAAGCCGTGAAACATAACATAGAGGAAGCTGGCAGGCATTATGCTGAGTGAATTTAGTCAGTCACAGAAGGACAAATATTGTATAAGACCATTATTATAAGAACTCAAGAAAAGGTTTAAACACAGAAGAAAACATTCTTTGATGGTTAGGAAGCGGGGGAGGGAGGGTGAGGGTTATTTACTAACTAGAGAGTAGATAAGAATTATCTTAGGTGAAGGGAAGGACAGCACACACTACAGGGGAAGTCAGCACAACCGGACTACACCAAAGCTAAGAAGTTTCCTGAAAACAATCAACATTTTGAGAGACAGAGTAGCAGGGATGGGAGGTCTGGGGACCATGCTTTCAGGGGACATCTAGGTCAGCTGGCATAACAAAGCTTATTAAGAAAATGTTCCGCATCCTACTTTGGTGAGTGGCATCTGGGGTCTTGAAAGCTTGCAAGCAGCCATCTAAGAGGCATCAATTGGTCCCAACCACCTGGAGTAAAGGAGAATGAAGAACACCAAAGACACAAGGAAAGTAGTAGCCCAAGAGACAGAAAGGGCCACATAAACCAGAGACTTCACCAGCCTGAGACCAGAAGAACTAGATGGTGCCTGGCTACCACCAATGAGCACCCTGACAGGGAACACAACAGACAGTCCCGGATGGAGCCGGAGAAAGGTGGAGTGCAGAACTCAAATTCCAGTAAGAAGGCCAGACTTAATGGTCTGAGACTGGGGGTACCCCGGAAAGCATAGCCCCTGGATTCTCTATCAGCCCAGAACTGAAATTGAATTCCAGAACTGAATTTCCGAGGCCAACTCTTCAGACAGGAATTGGACTGGACTGTGGGATATAAAGTGATACTCGTGAGGAGTGTGCCTCTTAGCTCAGGTAGATACAGGAGACTAAACGGGAGCTTCTGTCTGGAGGTGAGATGGGAAGGCAGAGAGGGTTAGGAGCTGGTTGAATGGACATGGGGGAATCAGGGATGCAAAGGAGGAGTGTGCTGTCACAGTATGGGGAGAGCAGTTACAGTCACATAACGGTGTACGTATAAGTTTTTGTATGGGAAAAAATTTTTTAAAAAAGTGCTCACCAGAGGTTGAGATAGTACATAGTACAGGGGAAACTAACACAACCTGCACAAGGAAAGGTCATGGAGGCCCTATAGACACATCCAAACCCCCCAAGGGACTGAGTTGTTGGACGGAGGGCTCTGGGGACCATGATCTCGGGGAACATCTAGCTCAATTGGCATGACACTACTTATAAAGATAATGCTCTACATTCTACCTTGGTGAGTAGTGTCTGGGGTCTTAAAAGCCTATGAGCGGCCATCTAAGATACTCCACTGATCTCATCCCTTCGGGAACAAGGGAGAACGAAGAGAACAGGATACAAGGAAAAGATTAGTCCGAAGGACTAATGGTCCACAGCTACCAAGGCCTCCACGGGACTGAGTCCAGTACAGCTGGATGGTGCCCGGCTACCACCAATGACTCCTCTGACCAGGATCACAACAGAGGGTTCTGGGCAGAGCTGGAGAAGGATGTAGAGCATAATTTTAACTCCCAAAAAAAAAAAGACCAGATTTACTGGCCTAAAGAATACTAGAGAAACCTCAAGAGTGTGGCCCCCAGACACCCTTTCAGCTCAGAGGTGAAGTTACCTTCGAGGTTCGATGTTAAGCCTGGGAATGGACAGCCCAGTAAAACTAAATGGGACTAACGAGGTACAGGAGTCCGGTGACAAGGGCCAGAAGGCAGAGGGAGAGTAGGAAACTGATGATAAGGAACACAAATTGAATAAGGACACTGTCGATGTATTGTGAGATTGTTGACCACTGCTATAGGGCAACATTTGTAGTAACTATTAAATGGGAGGCTGTTTTGTCCTGTAAGCCTTCATCTTGGGCGAGAATGGCAGCACAATTGGAAGAGCATAGTCAATATCACTTAAATGTGTAAGTAAAAAGTTTTGAAATGGTGTTTAAATAAAATAAAATAAATAAATAAATAAATAAATAAATAAACAAATGAGACTAAAGAGGTACAATAGTCCACTGACAAGGTCCAGAAGACAGAAGGGGACAAGGAAGTCCCCTGGTGATAGGGAACACAAGGTGGAGTAAGGATATTCTTGATGTGCTGTGAGATTGTTAACCATTGTCATAGGGCAACATGTGTAGTAACTGTTAAATGAAAAACTATTTTGTTCTGTAAGCCTTCATCTTAAGTGAGAATAACAGCACAGTTGGAAGAGCGTAGTCAATGTCACTGAACTGTGAATGTAGAAATTTTTGTAACGGTGTATCTTTGGCCATCTGTAATTTTCATCAAAAAAAAAGGTTGAGAATTTAGAGGCTTAATACGTTGTGGGGTTGTTAACCAATGTCATAGAATAACACGTGTACTACTATTTCATGAGAAACTATTTGCTCTGTAAGCTTTCACCTGACGTACAATAAAATATATAAAAAAATAAAAATAAAAATAAAATTAAAAAAAAGTGCTCACCAGTCCTCCCAGCTCTGCTTGTTCTGACCTCTTGGCCCTTAGGCCAGCCTCTGAAGCTCTAGAGCTGTACCTGCCAAAGTCTGACAAGCTCTACAGCAGAGGTTCTCAAGCCAAGGTGTTTTTGCTTCCCAGAGACATTCAGTAATATCTGGAAACATTCTGGTGGTCAAAATTGGTGAAAGGGCAGGTACTATAAACATCTGGTGAGCAGAGATCTGAGATGCTGCAAAACATCCTGCAATGCACAAGACAGCCCCTAACAACAAAGAATTATCCAGTCCAAAATGTCAATAGAAACCCTGCTCTAGAGGTCACTGAGGAAATGAGCTTATTGTGGTAAAAGAAATGGAAACCAGGCTGGGAAATGCATGATGGCGATGTCATAGCAGACTGTGAATGAATTATTGTGTGCCGTCAAGTTGATTCTGACTCATAGCGACCCTATGACGAAACAGAACTGCCGTAGGGTTTACCAGGCTGTAATCTTTACGGGAGCAGATCGCCAGGTCTTTTCTCCTGCAGAGCAGCTGGTAAGTTCTAATCACTGAACTTTCAGTCAGCAGCTGAGCACTTAACCACTGTTCCACCAGGGCTCCTTGAATGAATAAATACAAGTGAACAAAGGCTCTCAAACCATTCCAGGTAATATGAATTGTCTCTTCTCTGTCTCCTCTCTGGCACTGGTCCCACTAACATGATCCAGTCACTCTAAGGACTCCCAACCTTTGTCCTCCTAAGCCTGATCAGCACCAACTACTGACACACAGCCCTGCTGAGTCTTGCAAAGGAGTCTGAGATGGGAAGGAGCCAGGGCAGCAGCACAATAAGGCATGAAAGCACAAGACTTAGAGTCTAAAGGGTTCTAGCTCTTACTCTATCCCTAGAAACCAAAAAACCACCAGCTGCCATTGGTTCCAACTTATGACGACCCCATGTGTGTTAGAGCAGAACTCAGCTCCATAGGGTTTTCAATGGCTGACCTTTTGGAAGTAGGTCACCAGACCATTCTTTCGAGGCACCTCTAGGTGGACTTGAACCTCCAACCTTTTGGTTAGCAACTGAGCATTTAACCAATTGTGCCACCCAGAGAAACCACTTAATTGCTCTGTGCCTTAGTTTCCTCCTTTACAAAATGGAGCTAAAATCACAACCTGCCCTACTTTACCTATAAGGCTTCTCTGGATTTAAAAACAATACATATGTGAAAACGCTTTGGAAGTTGTAAAACCCTGTACAAATGTGAAGTATTCCCCTGCAGAATAATAACAGGTGCTCACACCATGAAGGGAATGTTATAAAAACTGAGTTTCCAATGACAGGATACTGTCTATTGATAATTTATGAGCACTCAAGGAGACAGAGCCTTGGCCCTATGAGAAGACACCAGAACCCTTTGTGACAAGCCCATCTCAGGATTTTCAAAGCACAGAGATGGGTAGGCCCAGTGACTTGAAGTCATCTGAACCTTGGCTTTCTCATAAAGTTTCTGATAAAGTTTGTAAAGTTCATGGCATTTCCCAAGACGGGAGGAATGTTTTCATTTTCTGAAGATTTTTCTCCCGAAAAATTTTTCTCACTTTTAAATATAATTGCTTTAGAATAATAAAAAAACTTATGATAGCTAAGTTGCTATCTGTCAGATAGATAGAGAGAGAAATAAAAAGATAGACCAGTGACATAGCTTCCAGCACCACAGCAACAAGCAAGCCACTATAGTACAACAAACTGACAGATGGCTAGTGGATCTGTCCTTTACACCTCCAAAATTACTTCTAAAATCTAAGCATGAAAAGCGTTGTCTGCAACCTCAAACCCTGCAGCCCCGTCCACTAGGAGCAACAAGCTGATTACCAGTCTGATACTAGCTCGCTCCCTGGAGATGGCCACAGAAGGCTCAACATCCAAATCTTCTAACTCCAGACTCACCAACCAAACTGCGACAACTTGCTTCCTGTGTGCAAGACTCCAAAGAGAGAAAATGCTCTGGGAAAGCAACTGATCCACCTGATGAAGAATTAAGAAACTAGCAATTATTCAAGTTTTAAATGTGAGCCATTGGTGAGCTCTGCCAGTCCATGTCCCCAGGTCTAACTCTGGGACACCAAGCCAATCAAATTCTCAGCTTAATGGGGAGTCACAAAGTAAATGCCTCTCTCAGGTGGGCTGGTCTGGGTAGCAACTCCTCTTCAAACTTCTGCAGGCAGGCTACACACGTACAAGTCTTATTTTTGCTTTCATAACTATCGGATCTTATAAAGATTACAAACAAGAAAGTAAGAGTTCCTGCTTGGGCAGATAGTAAAGAATTCACTCCTCGTGTTTATTAGTTCCTACTTCTCTTTGTAGGAAATAAAGCAAGTGTAAAGCAAATTTGTAATAATTATCAGAATATATGATACTTTAAATTTAGCATCCCATAGCTAATTATTTTATGATTAAATTAAGTTAAACACTGATCTTTCTGTCCCCCAAAGTGACATCTGATTCAAATAAAGCTTTAAAAAAGTACTACATATATTGCCATGTTCCAGCATTTTCTTTCCCCAAAATTTTTCCTGTTAATTCAAAATGTCAAGCACTTGTACATCTTGATTTCCTTTCTGCTCTAACGTTTTACTACTCTGCAAAATAACTATTTAATAAAGCATAGATTCAAGGTCTTCTCTTCATTGACGCATACGCACGCACACACATACACCCAGGCTAAGTTTCGGCTTCCTCCACAGCACACTATGGACTTTGAGTTCTGAATATGCTTCTAGAATAAACCACACTGATTATCTGTTTACTTTCCTGTTATTCCAGCTAGATCATCAGCTCCTCAAAGGCAGTGACTTGTTTTCACCTGCATTTACCCAGCAAGTAGACAGTACCTGGCACACAGCTCATCAGTACATATTTATTAAATAACTATAATAACGAATCAAAGTTTCCAGCTACCTTCTTTTAAAATAAGACACCTGAAATTAAATGCAACTGTCTATGTACCACTAAGACAAAAAAAAATTGAGATCTCAACATCAGAGTCCCTGAACTGTCCGTGATTTCCCAATCTGTTTCAAAATTCCTAGTTTCCTTTTCTCAAATATACTTCTTTGTACTCAACACAGCCAGATGAAAGCAAAGGTTATCTCGCAACTTTCAGTTGTTAACTATAGATCTGAGGTGGCGTCATAGACCAAACATGAGTGTTTACAGCCAACTCTCACCTCACCCCATAGCTGCCTACTCCTTATTTAAGGCCTAACTCAAGACAGCTCATTGTCACCCCCAGCCCTAAACTGAGGTGACTGATGCCTTCTTTGAGCTCCATCGAGCTCCATTTAGTGACACATACAGCCAATTTTGGGCTTTAGTTATTCCTAACCTAGATTCATCCTCCTACCAAGAGTATAAGCCTCCTGGGAGAAGGCTCATAAGGCAGAAAACACTGATTAGGTGAATGACTGAACTCATGCTTTGGGACTTACAGGGCCTCCTGGCTCTACGCAAAGTCAACTGTTCCAGTTGCTCAACAGGAGGAAACTGTCCTCACCAGGTTGTACCAAGCCCCAGGCCTAGTGCCTTGAGCACCCTGGTGCTTGATGACCATTTCTTTTGAGGGTAAAAAGGAGAAGAAAATGCTCTTTGGTGAATTTTAACCTGATTAGGAATTCCTGCTCAAAAATTCACCATCACCCCAAAATCCAGGAAAATGTCATTTTACAGAATCAAACAGGGCAGGTTTGATGGACTTTTCTGTACTGATTCTCTCTGTACTACTAAGCAAGGGGTACGTGGGCAAATCCCACATTTATTGCTAACTGTACAGTTAAGAATCAGCATGAACCCAGACCTCACCTGGAAATGGATCCAGCCTCACCCTCCCACATCTCCATCCTCGTCGCCGGCTGCTCCAGTGGCACACTCTCTCCAGCCTCTAGCTACCCAGAGCTGGACTGGAGCTTACAAGTTAGGACTCTGTCCTTCAGATCTACTGCCTGTGCAGCCCTTCTCTGACCTCCAGCAGCCACCCAGAGCTGGTTCAGAGTTCACAAGTTAGAAAGACTCAGTCCTTCCAACTGCCAAATAGGCAGACACCAGTCCCTGCTGGCTCTCAATGCCTCCCAGTGAGTTTGTTAATTCTTTGGAACAGCTCAAAGAAGACACAGAGATTATCTATACTTATAGTTACCTATTTATTACAACCAAAAAAAGGATATAAATGAAAAGACCCATAGGTGAGGTCTGGGAGCATTCCTGGCGCAGGGCCTCCACATCCTAACGGACTCATCGCCACCCTCCCACTACATTAAGGTCTTTCATCAACCAGGAAGCCCCAACTACTTTCATGTTCAGGACCTTTTATTGGTTAATGATGACTGGGGCCTTAGTGCACAGTCATGAGCAATTAAATCATTAAATATGCATGACTGACTAAATCATGCCCCTCCCTTTGCTGAAGTTAGCAGATCAAGCGTGGTCTCTGTGGCCCCATTCATTTGCACACATTCTAAAGTGTTGCTTGGCTGTTTTAGTGGACAGACACTTTGATTACTGGGGAAATTCCAAGGGTTATCACCTAGGAACCAAAGACGAAGGCTAAATCAAGTTTTCTGTCCCACACTCTCCCACCATCTATACTTCATCATCCCACATAATCCTGTCTCCCTCAGCTAAGAAGCTCCTTGCATTTTCTAGTTTTACTTTATCCATAGCTCCTGAAAGGAATACTTTACTTATGATAGTTGTAAAACTCAAGTGAGAAAATGTATGGGCTATTTAATTGTGATAATTTTTTTTTTTCTCTCTGTGACAACCAAAGATCTGTTCAACCGTAGGATCCACTGGGCCAGGCTGTGTCTCCTTCACTGCCTGGAAATCTACATGGCATCTCAGATGGCTCCTAACACAGAACAGGCACTCAACAAACAACTGTTCCTCCTGTCACAGGGAAGTGGGAGATCAGAACAGTATCAATGCCACAAAGATGGAACAGGAAACAGACACAAAGAAATTAAACCAAAAAATAATTGGAAAAATAGCTTCTAGTAGAAAAAGATAATGATTTTTTTTTTTTTTTAATCATTTACTAACCCCACCTCCAGCTGGAATTAATTCCTGGTGTTCTTATAACTCTCTATACAAGTCTTACTGGGTGGAAATTCTTTCTTTACCAACTGTTCCTCCCGCCAGTCAGTGGTGCTCTCTCAAGGTTGGAATCATGCTTAACTTATCATGGCATTGCTGGTGCCTGACAACTTCATCAACAACTGATTGATGATCATCAGTTATCCAAATGATGTGCTTCTTTAATGAAGAAGACTGCTACCCCTTCAGCAGAACATGTGCTTCAAGTTCTTTTTCAAGGGGTGAAGAAAGATTTCTACTGAACCATCCTCATTCTGAGGGCCCGTTCGATTTGGAGGTAAACGAGGGGATTTGGGAATAGGTTGGTCTGGGTGAAGCGTTCAATCTTTGAGCAGAAGAAGAGCCAACTGACCAGAGAGACAGCAACCTTGAGTGTCCAGGAATAAATATTGGTGTGGACATATGAAAAGTACTCAGTATTCTCATTTAATCCTCACAATAATGACAGAGAGGTATCTCTCAAACTTTAATGGGCTACAAGCCACCTAGGGATCTTGTAAAAATGCAGGATCTGATTCAGCAGGTCTGGGTGGGGTCTGAGAATCTGCATTTCTAACAATTTCCCAGATAATGCCCCATACTCCGGTTTGTACATGTACGCAAGGTTGTATAGTAAAAATTGTTTTCTGATTTTGTAGCTGAAGAAGCTCAAGATCAGACATATGAAAAGACTTGTCCAAGATCACAAAACTAACAAGTGGCAGAGGTGGGCTGTGAACTCAGGTCTTCTGACCCTAAACCAGTGCTTTTTCCACTACACCATACTACTAGCCTCTTGAGCTAAACAGCCACAACCAAACAGATGTACAGCTTTCCTGCCTCCCTTACATAAGCCCTTTAGCTAGCTTTGCCATGTAAGGAAGATGGAGGCGGTAACACTAGAAATATTAGCTATGGGAGAATCAAGTTAGCCAGATGCTCTTGTTAAGAACTTAAGCCATTCAATCCTTCAGCTAAGACTCCTTAAGAAGGGCCAAACAAACTTTAGGGGTTCCTAGATGCTCGTTACTTTACTAACGAAAGGGAAAAGCGAAGTATAATTGCTTCTCAAAAAGTGTCTGTTTCATCAGAAGAACTAGATGGTACCCAGCTACCACCAGTGACCACCCTGACAGGGAACACAACAGACAGTCCCTGACAGAGCAGGAGAAAGTGGGGTCGAGAATTCAAATTCTAGGAAAAAGACCAGACTTAATGGTTTGACTGAGACTGGAGGGACCCTGGAAGACATGGCCCCCAGACTCTCTGTTAGCCCAAAACTAAAACCATTCCTGAGGCCAATTCTTCAGACAAAGATTAGACTGGACTATAAGACATAAAATGATACTCGTGAAGAAGTGTGCTTCTTAGCTCAAGTAAATACATGAGACTAAATGGGCAGCTCCTGTCCAGAGGCGAGATGAGAAGGCAGAATGGACACGGGAAATCCGAGGTAGAAAGGAGGTGTGTGCTGTCACAGCATAGGGAAAGCAACTAGGGTCACATAACAATGTATGTATAAATTTTTGTATGAGAAACTAACTTGAAATGTAAACTTTCACTTAAAGTACAATTAAAAAAAAAAAGTCTCAGTGATATGGGGGTTGTCAGGGCCAGAGAACACACAGAATTAAGTTAATTCCTAAACAAATCCATTGGCCCAGACTTTGGCTGGAATATTCTGCTCTGCCCACTCCACACCTCAAGAGCAACACTGATGAACAGGAGTACATAACAAAGAAGATTAACAAGGAAGGAACAGAAATACCAGGCAATGAACAGTCGATGGAACAGAGAATGTCTGTCTTAGAGAGGTGCCGACTTGAGACATAAGTACTATCTTCCCTGATCTGCCATGTCAAAGCGGTATTAGACCTGTTCTCTGCGGCCTCAAGAGGCAGAACTAGCAACCTGTTTTCCCAAAAGAAGAAACACAGTTCACAACAGTCTAATATCAGAGCTGGGATTTGCCCCAGGCTGTCTGACTTCAAATCTCACATTCCTTCCCTAAGCCCAAACTGCTTCTCAAAGGAGCTACCACACAGACCTGTAGCAGAGGTAGGCACTGCAGGAGACAGAACTCAGTTTCAAATAAGAAAGGTGGTTTTATAGTTAGAGCTGTCCAAAGACAGACTATGGTATACAATGGGAGGACACAGCATCTAATACAAATCCTGTCAGAAGAGAGGTTCAAGCAGAGATTAATCGCTTGGCAGGAATACTGCAAAGGGAACTTGGGCACTGGATGGTAGCTGGGTGAGATGAACCTGCCAACCTTCAGAGATGAATTAATCTCTTCTTGCTGTATTCTCCTCTAGCACTTCATTTGTACACTTAACACAGCTTGCCTTTTATCACAGCTACTTGTACAAGCATGTGTCCTCCTCACTGAACTGTGAGCCCCTGCAGGGTGAAGGCAGTGTCCTATTCATCTTTATACCCCTTACTGTGCCTAAGACTATACCTGGGAAACCAAGGAAACATTTATGTCCTTCCTATGTGCCAGGTTTTCTGCTAAGGATTTTAAATACATTAACTTATTCCATAACCTCTCAACAACCCTATGAAGTAAGTATTATTACTCCCCTTTTACAGCTGGGGAAATTGAGACTCAGAGAGAATAAATAACTGTCAATATTCTATCAGTGAGTAGTGAAGCTGGCATTCAAGCTTGAAATTTTTTGTGGTGCCTGTCTCATAGGAAGAACACAGTAAAGATCTACTGATTTGACTCAAACACCTTAAAAAAACAAGCCAGTACTATATCCAGCTAGTTTGTTATCATTTCCTGTTGTGATGCTCAAATGTCCCCAAAATGACCAATCTAGAATTGCCGCTGTTGTTTTTAAATATCCTATCTCATACTCGTTTAAGGACAGTAGCATGGTACAAAAACAATTCCAGGCAAGAGAACCAAGTTTTCATAAATCTTTCCTACCCAAAGGAATTCCCTCAAGTCCCCAAAAGCTCCGCCCCTCCTCCCAGGCAGCCCTGGCTCTGCTCCTGGCTCTAGACCACTGTAAACAAATGGGGTCCTGGCTTTCCTCCTCAGAGACATGGCTTGTACACATCTTCACAGGCTGTTCTCCAGGACCCTATGCTCCACACTCAAACTCAACTCTGAACAACTAAAATTTTCCTCCAGCAAAACAGTCCAGTTCAAAGGTTCTTACATTTAATTAAACTTCCAAACAAAACCTATGGTGAATTTTAAATCACATTATAAAAACCTACTCTGGCAGGCACTTAAAAATATTTAATCTCCCTGCCAAATGGCAAAAAAAAAATTTGTCATTTGAATCAAAGGCACCAACATGTTTGGACAGCCAACACACAGGGCCATTCTGATAGTCCATCTGTCTTAAGAAGTAAACCAAATCCAGTCTGGCCAACCATTTCTTCAAACAAGAAACTTCAGCATCACCAAGGGAAATTCCCACTGCTCAGTTTCCTGGGTAGGTTTCGGATTTTCCATCCCTGGGCCTCTGGGATAGAAGATCCTGCTGGCACACGCACCATTAAGATGCTACGCTCTTCAACCTGACATCTTGATTCCAGAGAACCAAAAGGCTACGTAAACTATAAATTTAACTCATTAAGATGTCTTCCCACATGCTAACATTTTAGAGCAACTTTATTAAACATGAGAGAGCCATCCTGGCTCCAGCAATGAGCAGAACTTAATGAAGGTATATTTCCCACAAGCGCCTGGCCTCTCTGCAACAATCAGACATTTTCAGGTGAACCTAAATTAACCTGTAAATGAACTGATGTGCAGCCATAAATCCAACAGAAATGTACTAGTGCAGAGGGTCTGAGATGCCCAGTCTCCATTTTCCAATCTCAGTCAAAATAAATGATACACTTCTCTTGTTAAACTAAAATATGATCCTTTCTACAAATTGTTTTCATCCCTATTAAAACAGGAAAAAAGGGAAAGCTAAACTACCTAGGGTAGATATATCATAATTAGATACAGCACCTTAAAAAGAAAAGAACCTTTGATATTTGATCATCTTTCTTAGGAAGAAAACCAACAGGGCACCACAGTTTAGAAAGGTGCCATAAAGACCTAAGGCAGTTCACCCAGACCACAATCCTAGTTTCCATCTAGCTCTCAGTGAAAGACCTTTTCTGTTCTGATGAACCAAAGAAGTCTGACCAACAATAACTTCATTAAAAAAAAAATGTGTATTACTTCTATATTACGTACTCAATATCCACAATGTGCCACATTATTTCATATATTATCTAGCCAGTCCTTACCATGTCATTGTTGTTGTGTGCCGTCGGGTTGATTCTGACTCATAGCGACCCTACAGGACAGTGGAGAACTGCCCCATAAGGGCTTCGAAGGCTGTAATCTTTATGGAAACAGACTGTCACACCTTATTTCTGCAGAGTGGCTGGTGGGTTCAAACCTGCCAACCTTTCAGTTAGCAGCCGAGTGCTTAAGCACTGCACCACCAGGTAGCTTCTTAATCCTCAACAGAGCCATGTGAAATATGGATTGTTTCCACATTATAGACAAGGAATGTGGCAATATTTAGGTCTCTTGGATGGCAGGGACATGTATGGTTCATGGCTACATACCCCACTCCTGGCACGGGCCAGGACACAGTAAGAGCCTGCCACATGCTTGAGAATGAATATATGACTAAAGGGAAGGAAAAGAAACCAGAAAAGTCATACAATCCAAATTTTGCTCTAGGCCTCTAACTGATTCACTGCCTGGGACACATCTGTGCACTGCAAATAATTTACTCAAGCTTCAGAAGTTTGTTTCAAAGGGCAATTTATGATCTTTCTACAAGGATAGCATCCATGCTTGGCTACACTCTCCAGAGGGCAGGGCTATCTCACTTCCTTTTCCCATACTCAGCAACACACCTTACACAAGTGGGCATTTAATGAGTTAAGTGATGACAAAGGCCATGACACCTTTACCAGAAGAATTAGTCTCTGAGCCAGCCTCCCTGAAGCCTCATTTTCTTCTCTGTACAATGGGAATAACAGACCATACAAGACTGTTTTCATTCATTTAACAAATATTATGGAATATTATGTGCCAGGCCCTGGGCTAGGTGCTGGGGAAACAGTGATGAACATGACTGTCACGTCCAGGCTTAGTGTCTGCGTGAGGCTCACACACAAAAAAAGAGCTTTACCAACAACTCCAAAGGACTACACAATTATGAAGTATTGCTCCTCTTCCTGTTTCCCAACTTGGTTAATGACATCCCCCATCCACCCAGATGCCCAAGCTGTAAACCTGGGAGTCATCCGCAACTCCTCCCTCTCCTTCAGCCTACCCAATTCCCACAAATCAAATAAATCACCAAGTTTCTTTTGATTCTCCTTCACAAAAGTCTCCGACATATATTAACTCTCTTCCGATTTTTAATGTCTCTATTCTAGGCCCTTGGTTTCCATCTGAATAACTGCAAGTCTCCCAGTAATTCCAAGTCTCCTTGTAATAATGATAATGGCAAGCATTTATCAATCACATACCATATGGCAGGCACTGTGCTAAGAGCTCTGCACGCATAACATATTTTAATCCTGTAAGACAGACACTAGTACCCCAATTTGTAGGAAGAATCTCAGGCACCGAGTAACCTGCCCAAGGTACACAGCCACGGCTCAAATCCAGATCTATGAGATTCTATCCTTATCCTTTATTGGATGCCTGCTTCCAGTCCCTTCCTGGCTGGTCTACACTACTTCCTTTATGCTGCCGCTGGAGTACTTTTTTGAAAATCCAAGCTGATATATATGCCTTTTCTGCTTTAAAGACTGCCAGTGGCTCCTCACTATCTCCATGTCAAGGCTACAGGCCACCTCCCAGTGTTATCTCTCTCCCGTCCTGCCCCAGAGAGTTCAGCCACAAAACTCCTTGCCAACCTACCTCACATCCTTGCCCTCCCCCTCTAGACAGGATCCTCCTCCTCTGCAGCCTCAGCCCCATGTGTTGTTTTGTTGTTGTTAGGGGCCGTCAAGTAGGTTCCGACTCATAGCGACCCTATGTACAACAGAATGAAACACTGCCTGGTCCTGTGCCATCCTCACAATCATTGTCATATTTGAGCCCATTGCATCAATTCATCTCATTAAAGGTCTTCCTCTCTTTTGCCGACTCTCTACTTTACCAAGCATGATGTCCTTCTCCAGGGACTGGTCCCTCCTAAAAATATGTCCAAAGTACATGACACAAAGTCTCGCCATCCTCACTTCTAAGGAGCATTCTGGCAGTACTTCTTCCAAGACAGATTTGTTCATTCTTCTGGCAGTCCATGGTATATTTAATATTCCTCATCAAGATCATAATTCAAAGGCATCAATTCTTCTTTAGTCTTCCTTATTCATTGTCCAGCTTTCCCATGCACATGAGGCAATCAAAAATACCATGGCTTGGGTCAGGCACACCTTAGTCTTCAAAGTGACATCTTTGCTTTTTAACACTTTTAGGAGGTCTTTTGCAGCCCCATGAACACACTCATATTTCAGCACTGACTACTGTTATCATTTCTCTCTCTCACAAATACACACATACACACTCCAGTTTTGAGTTCCTGGAGGACAAATACAGTGTATTTTCACCTCTGACTCCCAAGGTCCCATCACAGTGGTGAGTCAATAAGTGACTAAATGAATGGTATGTGGTGATGTTAATACCTCACAGCACTATACCAATAAGCAGTAAGATGTTTCCCAGAGGACTGTAAAAAGAAGGGCAGGTTATAGTAGCTCCTTTCCTCTCAGGCAAACTCAAGACAATACACTGCTTTCAGTAAAGTTTAATAGAACTGAGAGCGTCTTGGCCCTCCAGTCTGCTGGCAGTCTCTCTCCAAGCCTCATGAAAGCCAATTCAATCACCTCTAAAATGGAAGAAACTACACTAGCTCAGACCCAAAGACCACAGGAGATGAGTAAACTGACACCCTCCTCCACCACCCTGCAATGGGCAAAGCCTTCCAAAATGCAGCTTGGTAAAAAAACCAATATGGCTCTAATTACCATGAACAAAAGAGGATCCTGACTGAGAGTCATCAGAGAAAAAAGCTAGAGACAGCAACATATAACCCTGCTCTTCGTCTCCAGTGCTAAGACCAGAGCCCAGGCCACAAATGGATGACTGCAATTGCCTCTTCACTGGTCTCCCTGCTCCCACCCTCACCAACCCCCTTAGCCCGCTCTCCAAAGAGCAGTCAGATAACGTTTTTAAAACTGTATCAGTAAGACATGCTCTTGTATAACACCCTCCAATAGTTTTCCATCCACTTGGAATAAATTCCAAATGCTTTATCAGGAAGATCAAGGCCTGCCCCTCCCCCCCTTATTTTATACCACATTCTCTTTCAATCACTACATTCCAGACACAGGGAAAGGCTTTCTGTTTCTTAAAAAACACCAACCTCTGGGCCTTTTCATATGCTGTTGGGCTGCTCCCGCAAGTTTTTGCAGAGCTGGTTCCTTCTCAAGGCTCAGCTCAAACTTTAACTTTTCAAAGAGGCCTTCCTGAACACTCTAAAATAGCACCCTTCCCCACCCCATCACTCCCTAATAGATCTTTTTTTTTATAAAGCACTCATCATCACCAGACAGTATTTTTTTCATTGGTTTATTTTCCTGTCTGTTGTCTTCTCCCCCATCGGGGTGGAGGCTATATTTTGTTCACCCCTGGAAATACAATGCATGTAGCAGGCACTCAGAGAGAATTTCCAGCGTATTTGCTAACTATCAGCAGTGCAGCATCCTCAGAATGTATTGTCAGAAGGAAGGAAATATCTACTTAGCCTCTGCTATATGAAAGCCGGGTGGCATAATGGTTAAGAGCTACAGCTGCTAACCAAAAGATTGGCAGTTTGAATCCACCAGGCGCTCCTTGGAAACTCTACGCGGCAGTTCTACTCTGTCCTTTAGGGTCACTATGAGTTGGAATCAACTCGATGACAACGGGTTTACGAGTTTATGTGCAACAACGTGCTGGGCACTGTAAATCCATGATCTTGCCTTCAGAGAGGCAAATTAACTTGTTCAAAGAAACACAGCTAGTAACCAGCAGACTTGTGAGTTAAATCCTTGTTTCTTGTTTGTAAGGCTTCTAAACCCCTCTCACCACTGCCCCTCTCTCAGGGCACAGCAGGATTGGTTTGCTTTACAGTTATTAAAGCATTTTCACATTCACCTCACTTAAGAAAAATACAAAGCACCTGTCCAGAAAGCCGTAAAACAAGAGGAAGTAAGTAACGCGATCTCGCATCAAAGCCCCAGTAGCGGGGACTGGGGAGGGGGCGGGGCCAAATGGAGGATCAAGTCCGTGTTTCTGGTTGGGAGGGATTACAGTGAGTCACTGGGTGAATGTCTGCGCTAAAGGGAACTCTGATAAGACCTGGTTATGAGGCAATAAGAAGTGAATCACAGAGCTGGAAGGCACCTTAGGCCTCATGGAAGCCAAACCCAGACTGACAAACGGGGAAACTGAGGCTCCAAGAGGAAGAGCAACTTGCTCAAGTTCACTCAACAAGTTGGTGGCAGAGCAGGAACCAGGGGGGGGGGGGTCTCCTCTCCCCTGAAGGCTTCTCTCCATCAAGGAGGCTTTCAAGGAGAATTCTGAGTCAGGGGAATAAGGAGAGGCCATAAGAAACGTATGCACTTCATTGGGGTGGGGGGGAGGAATGAAACTAGGAAAGACACAAGTATCAGGATCGGGGGCAGAAATGAGCCAGGAAGGAGGCGGAGGCAGAAACTGAGAAGAGGGGTAGGGCAGGCCAGAGGGAGGAGGAAAAGGCGTAAGAGAAAGCAGTTAACAGAGCGAGGGCGGAAGAAAGTATTGCGAGATTACGGACGGAAGGGGCCTGGCGGGGTGAGGACAGAACGAGGACAGAGGATTAGAATGAGAGTCTGATGGTGGAGGGAGTCCGGGGCTCGAGAGGACACTGAAGGAGGCTCTGTCCTGGACCCAGAAAGGCACGAGAGGAGTCTGACAGGGGATAGTTCCAGGGCCAGGCGGACGCAGACGCGAGTCCGCCGAGGGTGGAGTGAGGCTCTGGGGAGCCAGAGGTGAGCCTGAGAGGGCCGGGCTGCCTCACCGCGCTTGTTTTTGGTGCCGTGCTTCTTGGCTGCGGTCAGCTCCTGCTCGATCTTCTTCTCCAGGAACTCCTGCTTCTTGCTTAGCATCTCCTCCGTGTCCCGCAGCCGCTGGATGGCCTCTTGGGGGGTCGGGCCGCCCTTGCCGGCCTTACCCCCTCCGGCCCCGAACAGCTTCCCGAACACCGACATGGTTGTTCCTCGCCGCGCCGGCCTGCGCCGCCCACTCCGGCTAGGCTCGGCTCCGGCGTCCGCTCCCGGCCCTGCCGCTCCCGGCCTCCGCAGGCCTCTCCGCCGCCTCCGCCCCGCAGCTGGGTCTGGCCGAGCCACCTCCCACAGGCCCCCACGCCCGGCCCGGCCGGCGTCAGGGCAACGCGCCGCTGACTACAATTTCCGGCAGTCAATGCGGCGACAGTCCTTCAGATCTAATGAAAGGAGGCGAGCTGCATGCCGGGAGGCAATAGTCTTCCGGCTTGAGGCACTAGGCGGCGCGCCTTTCAGGTCTAACTAGGGTCAAAGGGCAAGGTGGCATGCTGGGAAATGTAGTCTTCTTGGGCCTCGCTCTGTAGGGATAGGCGAAAGAGAAATAGCAGTATTAAAAATAATAGTAATGAAAAACTAATAACAGTAATTAACATTGTGCACATTCTACGATCCAAGGATTGTGCAAGGCATTAAATAATAGCCACAACACGCCTATGGCAGATAATACTTTTCCTATTTAATGGGTGAGGAAACCAAGACTCACAAATTCAGTGACTGACTAGCTCAAGGTCTAGCCCTACTTTTGCATAAGGTGTTCCCTCTACTTAAAATGCTTTTGTACTCTTTTTCTTTTTTATAGTTATGTACATACAACAAAACATAAACTATTTCATTGATTTCTACATGTACACTTCAGTGACATTAATTACATTCTACAAGTTGTGCAACAATTCTTGCTATCTTTTCCAAAAATATCCCACCACAATTAACATAAATTCAATGCATTCTAAGTAAAAAACTGCACCTTCCCCCTCCCTCCTGCCCCTGGTAACACTAATTACTATGGTTCGTTTATAATTGCTTATTTCATGTAAGTATATCATACGGTATTTGTCCTTTTTGTGTCTGACTTACTTTACTCGGCATATTTCACTCAGCATATCGACTAGAAGGCACCTAACAACAACAACATGTAGTTCTATGTTCAACTTTTTCAGGAACTGTCAAACTGTTTTCCACAGTAGCTGTACCAATTTACAATCCTACTAGCAATGGATGAGGGTTCCTGTTTCTCCACAACTTGATCAACACCTAGTATCTTCCAGGTTTTTTTTTTTTTTTTATCATTGCCATTCTAACGGGGATGAGATGGTATCTCATGGTGGTTTTGATTTGCATCTCCCTAATTGTTAAAGAAGGAGCCCTTGTAGTGCACTGGTTAAAGTACTCAGATGATAAACAAAAGGTTGGCAGTTCGAAACCACCAGCCACTCCGTGGGAGAAAGATGGAGCAGTCTTACTCCAGAAGATAAGCTAGATAACTGAGATCTTCTAAAAATTAAACAGTTATGCTCATCAGAAGACTTCACCAAAAGAGTAAAAAGAGAACCTACAGATTGGGGGGGAAAAATTAGCTATGACATATCTGACAAAGGTCTAATCTCTAAAATCTATGAAAAATCCAATACCTCTACAATAAAAAGACAAGTAATCTAGTTTAAAAATGGGCAAAGGAAATGAAAAGACACTTTACCGAAGAAGACATTCAGATGGTTAACAGACACAGGAGGAAATGTTAGCAATCACTAGTCATTAGAGAAATGCAAATCAAAACCAAAATAAGATTTAGTCATCTAGTACTGCTATAACAGAAATACCACAAGTGAATGGCTTTAACAAAAAGAAGTTTATTCTCTCACAGTCAAGTAGGCTACAAGTCCAAATTCAAGGTGTCAGCTCCAGGAGAAGGCTTTCTCTCTCTGTCAGCTCTGAGGAAGGTCCTTGTGATGCATCAGTCTTCCCTTGGTCTGGGAGCCTGTCAGTGCAGGAATCAGGTGCAAAGAACGCTGTCTGCTCCCGGCATTGCTTTCTTAGTGGTATGAGATTCCCATGTCACTCTGCTCGCTTCTCTCTTTTCTATCTCAAAAGAGACTGGTTTAAAACAGTACCTAATCTTATAGACCTCATCAGTATAACTGCCGCTAATCCGTCTTATTACATCATAGTGGTAGAGTTTACAACACATAAGGAAATCACATCAGATTACAAAATGGTACACAATTATACAATACTGGGAATCATGACCCAGCCAAGTGGATAGACATTTTTGGGGGACACAATTCAATCCATGACATCATCTCACCACAGCATTACTTGCACGAATCAAAAAAACAGAAAATAACAAATATTGGAGAGACTGTGGGGAGATTGGAACTCTTATGCACTGCTGGTGGGAATGCAAAATGGTACAACTATTTTGGAAAACGATATGGCACTTCATTAGAAAGCTAGAGATAGAAATACCATATGATCCAGCAATTCCCACTCCTAGGAACATATCCTAGAGAAATAAGAGCCATCAAACAAATAAACATACACGCACCCATGTTCATTGCAGCATTGTTCACAATAGCAAAAAGATGGAAACAACCTAGATGCCTATCAACAGATAAATGGATAAACAAACTATGGTACATACACACAATGGAGTACTACCCAAAGATAAAGAACAATGATGAATCTGCAAAGCATCTCACCACATGGATGAATCTGGAGGGCATTATGCTGAGTGAAATAAGTCAACCACAAAAGGACAAATATTTTATGAGACCACTACTATAAAAACTCATGAAAAGGTTTACACACAAAAAGAAACAATCTTTGATGGTTACTAGGGAGGGAAGAGGTGGGGGTGGCAAAACACTAAATACACAATAGATAAGTGGTAACTTTGATGAAGGGTAAAACAGTACACAGTACTGGGGAAGCCAGCACGACTTGTACAAGGCAAGGTCATAGAAACTCCATAGACACATCCAAACTCCCTGAGTGACCAAATTATGGGGCTGAAGGCTGTAGACACCATGGTCTCAGGAACATCTAGCTTAATTGGCATAACATAGTTTATATATATATTTTAATTTTTTCCCATATAAAAATTTATATGTACATTGTTATGTGACTCTAATTGCTCTCCCCATACTGTGACAGCACACTCCTCCTTTCCACCCGATTCCCCATGTCCATTCAACCAGCTCCTAACCCTCTCTGACTTCCCATCTCACCTCCAGACAGAAGCTGCCCATTTAGTCTCTTGTATCTACTTGAGCTAAGAGGCACACTCCTCACGAGTATCACTTTATGTCCCACAGTCCAGTCCAATCCCTGTCTGAAGAGTTGGCCTCAGAAATTGTTTTAGTTCTGGGCTGATAGAGAATCCAGGGGCCATGCTTTCCGGGGTACCTCTAGTCTCAGACCATTAAGTCTGGTCTTCTTACTAGAATTTGAGTTCTGCACCCCACCTTTCTCCTGCTCCATCTGGGACTCTCAATTGACATAACATAGTTTATAAAGAAAATGTTCCACATTCTACTTTGGTGAGTAGCATCTGAGGTCTTAAAAGCCTGTGAGTGACCATGTAAGATACTCCACTGATCTCACCCCTTCAGGAGCAAGGGAGAATGAAGAAAACTAAAGACACAAGGGAAAGATTAGTCCAAAGGACTAATGGACCACAACTACCACAGCCTCCACCAGACTGAGTCCAGCACAACTAAATGGTGCCCAGCTGCCACCACTGACTGCTCTGACAGGGATCACAATAGAGGGTCCTGGACAGAGCAGGAGAAAAATGTAGAACAAAACTCTAACTCACAAAAAAAGACCAGACTTACTGGCCTTACAGAAACTGGAGAAACCCTGAGAGTAAGGCCCCTGGACACCCTTTTAGCTCAGTAGTGAAGTCACTCCTGATGTTTACCCTTCAGCCAAAGATTAGAAAGGCCCATAAAACAAAACGAGACTAAAGGGGCACACCAGCCCAGGGGCAAGGACTAGAAGGCAAGAGGGGACAGGAAAGCTGGTAATAGGGAACCCAAGGTTGAGAAGGGAAAGTGTTGACATGTCATGGGATTGGTAACCAATGTCATAAAACAACACGTGTACTAACTGTTTAATGAGAAGCTAGTTTGTTCTGTAAAGCTTCATCTAAAGTACAATAATAAAATTAAAAAAAAAAAAGAAAAGATTTACCCTTGGGAACCCTATGGGGCACTTCTGCTCTGTCCTTTGGGTTCAATGAGTCGGAATTGTCTCTATGGCAATGGGTTAGGTTTTGGAATTGCTGAAGACTTTGAGCATCTTTTTATGTGCTTAAATATCCTCCTTGGTGAAATGTCTCTTCAGGTCCTTTTTTGGATTGACCATTTTTGGATTGGATTGTCTTTTTGTTGTAATTGCTTCATACTCTTCACTTATCTGACAGGTTCTTTGAAACCTAGTAAAGGCTAAGAGACTGGGTTCTGGAGTTAGATGGCAAAGGTTCAAAATCCACCTTGACTACTTACTTGAGCAAGTTACTTCCCCTATTCTGTGCGTCTCCCTTAAATGGGAATGTAAACTGGGGAGGGAGAGGTGATAATAACAGGACTACCTAAAGCTTAAATGAGATATTGAAATATTGGATATAAAGGGCTAACTCAGCATAGGCCTGGCAGACGGTTATTGTTGTTAGCTGCCATCAAGCAGCCTCATAGCAATACATGAACCACCATTGACAATGGGTGATGGCTGCACATGAGGTGCACTGGCCAGGAATCATACCTGGTTCTCCAGCATGGGAGGCAAGAATTCTACCACTGAGAGTGGCGTCTGGGGTCTTAAAAGCTACTGAACGGCCATCTAAGATGCATCAGTTGATCCCAATGCACCTGGAGCAAAGGAAGTGGAGAACACCAAAGACACAAGGAAAATATTAGCCCAAGAAACAGAAAGAGCCACATAAACCAGAGAGTTCATCAGCCTGAGACCAGAAGAACTAGATGGTACACAGCTGCCACCAATGACTGCCCTGACGGGGAACACACCAGACCAGAGAGTCCCTGACAGAGCAGGAGAAAAGTGGGGTGCAGACCTCAAATTCTAGTAAAAAGACTAGACTTAATTATCTGACTGAGACTGGAGGAACCCCAGAAGACATGGCCTCCAGACCCTCTGTTAACCCAGGACTGAAACCATTCCCGAAGCCAAGTCTTCAGACAAAGAATAGACTGGACTGTAAGACATTAAACGATACTCATGAAGAGCGTGCTTCTTAGTTCTAGTAGATATGCAAGACTAAATGGGCAGCTCCTGTCCAGAGGTGAGATGAGAAGGCAGAAAGGGACAGGAGCTGGTTGAATGGACACGGGAAATCCGGGGTGGAAAGGAGGAGTGTGCTGTCACATTATAGGGATAGCAACTAGGGTCACATGACAATGTGTGTATAAATTTTTGTATGAGAAACTAACTTGAGATGTAAACTTTCACTTAAAGCACAATAAAAAAAACTAATAATTCTACCACTGAACCACCTATGCCTGGCACATAGTAGGTGCTCAAAAATGTGTATTTAGTTCCTAGATATTGTGGACCATGATTATGCACAATAATAATTGAACCAGGGTAAGACCCAGTACTTTCAAAAGTAACAGAAATGTTGAGGATTCTTTGTTCCTACAGTAAACAGACTCAGCTGGTTGCACGGTCACATTTCATTGTTTTCCCTTGTCGGTTGCTCTCAGGACTCCGTTCTCTATCCATTAGCAGTGAAGCTACTTATAGTAGCCTAAACTTCTATTTTCTGCTTCTGATCTTTTTCATTCGTTAGCCTGGTGAGAAAACAAAGAGTAAACCAGCTCTGAGTGAGGATCTGAAGTGCTCTCCAAAGAAGAAAAACATGGCTTCTCAAAGGCCTTTTTCATTCCTTCCTGGGCCTTTCAGATATGTAAAGTTCTTGAGAATAGTTTCAAATAAAGAAGTGTCTGATTGACTTTTTTTCTATTATTTCACACACGCAAGTCTTGCCTCCTCCCTCAGAAGTGGAGAAGGGGTGATCTATATGTGGACAAAAACCACGTCTTCAGTGCTGTTGTTGATTTTTTAATCTGCCACAACCCCAGCCTACACATACAGGTAGGTAGCCAGACCCAGAGGCTGGAGAGAGTTCATTTCACACAACTTTCCTAATTGGAAGAAAATTTCAAATGTGAGAGACATGCTAGAACTGTTAAGAACTCACAGCAGCATGAAGTGTAAAACGTAAGTCACAGTTGTGGTTGTTCTGTAACTGGGCCAACACTGTGATGTGTTTTTATGAAAATAAAAAATAAGGAGGCTTCAATCAAGGTAGACGCCATAGGCCTCACCACTGCCAGCCCCATGGGGGATGACAACAGAGTTCCTCATGTCGTAACTCTGGAAGCCTTGAAAATATTTTGGGGATATGATAGCAGAAAAATCAGATTTAATCTTATATACTAACTCTAAGCAATTGGTGGTGGCCATCTGAACTGCTAGGTTGGGAATGATTAGAATTCTGAGGCTGCATGAGTGCTCCTTGCAAAAAAAAGTGCTGAGTTCAATTTGTGATGTCTGCCAAGAGTGTAGGCTGGGGGATGGTGACACATAGGGAAGGTAGCTGGCATACTGGCTGAGGATTCAATTGCCTTGGCAGAGATTCACAGGGTGGATTGTCTCAGTATTGGAGAATCCTGGGCTTCCCTGACCTTCATTTCTGTAGTCTCTTGGGCCAATGCACCATCTTTTCAAATCTTGACCAGCTAGTATTAGCTCATTAAAACTTCTGTGAGAGTTACGCATTTGTCAAAACCCATAGAACTGTACAACACAAAGAGTGGCCCCTAAATAAGCTATGGACTTTTGTTAATAATAATGTATCTATATTTTGGTCTATCAATTGTAACAAATGCACCACACTAATTAATGCAAGATGTTAATAATAGGAGAAACTGTGTACAGCCTTGAGTGGGGATATATGAGAACTCTATACTTTCTGGGCAATTTTTCTGTAAACCTAAAACTACTCTGAAAAAATAAAATGCATATATAAAAAAACTCTGTGAGAGAATGTTGTTGTTAGGAGCCATGGAGACCATTTTCGATGCACAACGATCCCATGTGACAGAGTAGAACTGCCCACAAAGGGTTTTCTAGACTGTAATCTTTACAGGAACAGATAGCCAGGTCTTTCTTCCATGGAGCTACTGGGTCAGTCTGAACCACCAATCTTTCAGTTGGCAGCCGAGCACTTAACCATTGCACCACCAGGGCTTCTTTGTGAGAGAATACTACACAGCAAAAAGAAAAAGAATGGGCTATCAATACAAGCAAAAAATTGGATGACTCACAGATATCGTGCTGAGCGAAAGAAACCAGACACAAAAGACTGTATGATTCCATTTATGTAATATCCAAGAACAGACAAAACTAATGTATGGTGATAAACCAACCAAAACCAAACTCATTGCTGTGGAGTTGATCCCAACTCAGAGCAACCCTATAGGACATAGTAGAACTGCCCCTAGGATTTCCAAGGAGTGGCTGGTGGATATGAACTGCCGACCTTTTTGTTAGCAGCCAAGCTCTTAACCACTCTGCCACCAGGGCTCCAATCTATGGTGATGGGAGTCAGAATAATGGTTACCTCCAGGGGCAGCAGAGCCCTGGTGATGCAGTGGTTAAACGTTCAGCTGCTAACCAAAAGGTCAATAGTTTGAATCCACCAGCTGCTCCTTGGAAACCCTATAGGGCAGTTCTATTCGGTCCTATAGGGTCTCTATGAGTCAGAATCGACTCAAGGGCAATGGGTCTGGTTTTTTGTTTTTTGTTTTTTTTTGGCCAAGTGTGGTACAGAGAGGGTAGGGGCCCCTTACAGCGCGCGGGAAAGGTTCTATATCAGGATCCAGTGTATTCACATGAGTGTATACATATATGAAAATTTAGTAGGCTTTATACTTAAAATCAATGCTTTCACATGCCTTACGTACTTCAATAAACACACTATATCTCAATTTAAAAATCACCTCTGGTTAGAACAGCAATAGAAAAATGTATTTTTTTTGTTTGCAGAGTACCTTTGCATACAAAATCTCATCTTCTCTTCATCCATCACCGTCCCACTAAATAAGCATTACTACATCACCCCCTATCTTACAGTTGAGGAAACCGAGACCCACAAAACTAGAAACCACCCAAAGTCACGTGATTAAAGATCATACATTTACATGGTTAAAGCCATATATTTATGAAACATGTCAAGAGAAGCTGAATAAATAAAACCCTAGTTACTATGAAAAGACTTGAAGGAGAAGTGGAAAGACCCATGTGAGTATCTGGGGGAACAGTGTGCCATCTAGAGGGTACAGCCCATGCAAAGCAATTCTGTAATGTTGAAGGGCACCTGGTGTGCTTGAGGGAGGCCAGTGTGGCTGGACTGCAGGGAGTAAGGGGAGTTGGGAAGAAAGAAGGCAGGGACGTGACAGGAGGATCGTGTCCCATCATGTAGGCCGTTGAAGGACATTGAAAGGACTTTGGCTTTTATTCTGAGAGACATCGGAGCCATTGGAGGGTTTTGAGCAGTGCAGTGCCTAGATCTGACATACATTTTTAAAAGGACCTCCTCTGGTTGCCATGTAAGGTCCCTGGGTGGTGTAAATGGTTTGGACTCAACTAATAACCTGAAAGTTGGTGGTTCAAATCCACCTAGCAGCACCACAGGAGAAAGGCCTGGAAATCTGCTACTGAAAAGATTACAGCCGGGAAAAACCACTAAAGCAGTTCTGCTCTGTCACATATGAGGTCACCAGGAGTCTGAATCGACTTGATGGCAATGGGTTTGATTTTTGGTTGTCATGTGGAAAATGAGCTGAAGGGTTAGAGTGGTGATAGAAGGCCAGTGATGAGGTGTATTAGTTTCCTATTGCTGCTGTAACAAATTACCACAAGCTTAATAGCTAAAAACAACACTAGTTTATTATCTTACAGTTCCAGAGGTCGGAAGCCTGACATGAGTCTAATTGGACTAAAATCAAGTTGTTGGCAGGGCTGCATACTTTCTGGAGGTCCTAGGGTAGAATTCATTCCCTTGCCTTTCCTAGCTTCTAGAAGCTTCCGGCCTTTCTTGGCTTGTGGCCCCTTCCTCCATCTTCAAAGCCAGAAGGGTAGCATCTTCCAGCCTCTCTCTGACTCTGACTTTCCTGTTTCCCTTTTATAAGGACCCTTGTAACTACATTGGGCCTCCCCAGATAATCCAGGATAATCTCCCCATTACAAGATCTCTAACTTAATCACATCTACAAAGTCCATTTTAGAACATGGACATCTTGGAGGCAGGAGGGGAGGACATTATTCTGTTAACCACAGGAGACTGCTGTCATAGTCCAGGTGAGAGATGATGGTGACCTGAACCAAAGTGATGGCAGTGAAGAAGGTGAGAAGTGGTGGGGTTCTGGATATATTTTGAAGGTAGAGCCAAGAGGATATTCCAAGGATGTGGACCTGTCCTCCCTTGTGAAGGGGGACTTCTAATCTAACTCTGCCTTGGGCCTTGGCCTGGGTAAGGATGTGGGTTTCTCTAGGGTGAAGTCCCAGGGGTCACAAGTTATTTATGGGAAGCTGTGTGGCTCTCTAAGGTACAGTGCCTGTTGCATGATCTGCACACGCTCACTTCAATGAGTATGGAGTAGACCTTGTAACTTACCATTAGTTCAAGTGCAAGACCCCCTCCAGTGCACAGTCTGTCCCATCTCGCTACCCACCCTTCTCAGGTTCTGATGTTCTTGCCTCAGAGTTCTGTGCCTGACCTACACCAGCCACCCTTGGCACTTAGGGAGCCACCTCCAACCCTCGGTCGGAATCTGCTAGCCTCCCTGATCACCACTCATTAGTCTCACAAGAAGCCGAGGGGGGAGCGGGGGGGATGGGGGGATGCCATCTTGCTGGAAGCCTTGGGGGTTGGGAGCAGCTGCACCTCCACCCCTTCTTCCCTAAGGGAGATAAAACTGGTCTAACCGGTCCTCCTGGGCCACAGAGACATCTGCTCTGTCAGTTGAGAGCAGTTGCCGCGGCCTTCACCATTTGTCCCAGATATTCTCAGCTCCCTCTTTGAACAAATGAAGGGTATTTTATACCAGATATTGCTTCCCAGGGCTCTGGGTCAGCCATTTCTTAGCCTACATACCAGATTCTTACTGGGGGAGAATTCACCCTTGGCCTCCCTGGGGTGGGAGAAGGGGATGGGTAGAGGGCACCTTGTTTTCTCAGATTGCTGATATAATTCATTCATTCGGCATTGATTGAGCACCTACTGTGTACCAGGCACAATTCTAGGCACTGTAGAACTAGTTTTAGGCCTCGTGGGCCTTTTATTTCTACTTGGGAGAACAGACAATAAAGAAATGGCTAATATAATGTCAACAGCAATGAATTAAATAAAGCAGAATAAGAATTAGAGAGTGATGGGGTGGGCACAGGGGCTATGTTAGACAGATTGGCCAGGGAAGGTGTCTTGGAAGAGACTGACTTTTGGACAAAGGCAAATGAAGGGAGGGAGCTAACCATGTGAAAATCTGGAGGAAGAGTATTCTAGACAGAGGAAACAACAGCAAAGGTCCTGTGGCAGGAACTAGCTTATATGGTGTAGGAACAGCAAGGGGGCAGGTGTGGCCAGAGCAGAGGGAGAGGAGTGGTAGGAGATGATGCTGAAAAGATAGGCAGGGGCAGGATCACCCAGAACCTTGAAGGCTACAGGAAAAACTTTGGATTCTATTCTGGGAGATATTGGAAGCCACTGGAGGATTCTGAATAAGAAAGTGGCATGATCTGATTCAGGCTCTAGAAAAGATCCCTTGGGCCACTGCCAAAACAATGGACCATGGTGGGGGAAGAGAGAAAGCAAGGAGACCAGAGAGAAGGCTGATGCAGTCATCCACGCAAGAGAAGATGGTGGCCTGGACCCGACTGGTGGTGACTGAGGAGGACAGTGGTTGCAGCCTGGGAGAAATGGCTCCAAATGAAATCCCAGCCGGTTGGAGCTAGCCAGACCTTTAGAGATCCTAAGGCAAAGCATGAACTTTGGAATCTGTCGGTCCTGGGTTTGAATCCAAGCTCCACATATTCTGGCTGTGAATCCTTGGGCAGGTCACTTCACCTCTCTGAGACTTGGTTTCCCCATCTGTAAAACGAGCATGATAAAAGTACTCGCCTTTAAGGTTGTCTTGAAGATTGAAGAACATGTAATAAAGCATACAGCATAGGGCCCAGCACTTAGTAGGCACTTAATAAAGTTAGCCGTGACTCAACTTTCCACATTTGCTGGTAAAGAAACTGAAGCCAGAAAGCTTAGAAGCAGACAGAAGACTGGAAGGAAGAAGGAAAGGAAGTTGTATTTACAGGGTTCCTGAAGTCAAATACCCAGAGTCCAGACAGTAAGTTGGATGAGTCAAGTGGGCCAGAAACATGAAAAATCATGTGGCCCTTGCTGGCTGGCCATCTTGTTTTCCTACTTCTGACAGACATAGTGTCTTAGTTACCCAGTGCTGCTGTAACAAATACTACAACCAAGTGGCTTTAACAAACAGAAATTTATTTTCTCACAGTTTAGGAGGCTAGACGTCTAGGAGGCTTTCTCTCTCTGTTGGCTCTGGAGGAAGGTCCTTGTCTCTTCTGAGCTTCTGTTCTTGGGGGATATTCATGTGGCTTGGCATCTCTCTTCCCCCATCTCTCCTCGCTCGCTCGCTTGTGTTTAACTTTTAACCCGTTGCCATCGAGTCGATTGCGACTCATAGTGACTCTATAGGACAGAGTAGAACTGCCCCATAGAGTTTCCAAGGGGCACCTGGTGGATTTGAACTGCTGAACTTTTGGTTAGCAACCGTAACACTTAACTACTACGCCACCAGGGTTTCCATTTAAAATCTCTTTTGAGATTTATAAGAGATTGACTCGACACACCCTACAGTAATCCTGTCTCAATAACAAAGACAACTCATTCCCAAATGTGATTATAACCACAGGCATAGAGGTTAGGATTTATAACATATATATATATTTTTTTGTTTTTGCCGGGGTGGGGAGGGGGGGACACAGTTCAATCTACAAGTTAGAAATATTTCTCTATTCTAAAATAAACCAACGCAAGTACAGTAAATAGCAACTGACACTCACAGAGACAGTACAGAAGAGTGGGGACTATGGCCATCTGGAATCCTGGCCCGTCTAAAGGAACTGGCCTAGCACAGCTCAACCAACTGCTGCCCGACTGTGCCAGATACCCCAATTTTCAATAGAAGTCAGAAATCCAGATTTTTATATGAAATCTCCCAGTTTTTTCATTACATTTCCTAACTGCTTCTGGAGTATAGGAACACAGTAGACTTTTATACATTGATCTTGAATCCAGCATCCTTGCTATTATTTAATCCTTTATGATCCTTTTGTCATTCATTTTTCTTGCATTATTGCTTTAGCTAGGCCTCCAGCATAATGTTGGAGCCATGATAACAGGCACCCTTGTCTTGTCCTTGACTAATAAAAAGAATGTGTCTCACTTTTCACCAATGCTGTAGATTTTTAATTGCATTATTTTTAAATGTTGGCTGATTTTTTCAAGCATTGTGAAAGACAAAGTCAGTCTTTCTGTAGGCTGGATTCAATTTGCGACCTCTGCTTTACCTGAATTATCATGACAACTTCATCAGGTAGGTACTATTATTGTCCTCATTTGACATACAAGAAAACTGAGGTGCAGAGGGGGGAAGTGATTAGCCCACAGTCACACAGCTGAGAAGGGGTAGATGCCAAAGTCTACCTGATGCCAAAGCCTGTGATTTTTTCCAGGGGTAGAGTGGGACCCTGGATGCTCAGGCCAGACCCTCTTCACACTACACCCTGTCCAGCATCTCAGGGCTTTATCAGAGCCCCCAGGACCTTCATAAAGGGTCTCTTGTGTCTGTGTGACCCTTGGGGAAGGCACTCCCCTTTCTGGGCCTCAATTTCCCCATCTGTTGACCTAGGAGGGATTCAGCTAGGGAAAAACCCCAGCTCAGGCCTCAGCATCTCTTACCCCAATATTGTCTGGCCTCCTCCCTTCTGATCTAACTCTGTGTCTTTTAAATATTGGTCCTGATCTTGATACGGTCCTGGTTCTGTGGCCAGGCTCTGCCACTTACCTGCTGTGTGATGACTTTGGGCTGCTTCGTTCCACTACGCCTGTTCCATCATCTCAGATAACACCACCACCTACCTCAAAGTGCTTAGGACAGTGCCAGGCATGCAACAAGTGCCTAATAAATGTTAGTTCTCATGGTTATTGGTAAATATGTAAGCATGTGCACAGTGTCAGGAAGAAGAGACAGAAATACAACTGAAATAGTTGTTTTAGGATCAAGATGTAGTTTTTTATATAATTTTTGCTGTTGTTCGGAATATACACAGCAGAACATACACCCATTCAACAGTTTCTACAGGTACAATTCAGTGACACTGCTCACATTCCTCAAGTTGTGCGACCATTTTCACCCTCCTTTTCCGTTATCCCCCCATTAACATAAACTCACTGCCCCCTAAGGTTCTAATCTGTAGAGTTGCTGTTGTCAATTTGATCCCGTATAGACAGATCTTAAAAGAGCATAATACTCAAGGCAGACATTCTTTACTAGTTAAGCTTAAGCTAAACTATTGTTTGGTTTTAAAAGACTTCAGGGGATATTTTTGGTTTAAGGTTTAAAGATTATCCCAGGACAATAGTTCTAGGGGTTCATCCAGCCTCCATGACTCCAGACATGCTGGATTCCATGATAATTTGACATTCTGTTCTGCATATTGCCCCTCTTGATCAGGATTTGTCTATAGAATCTTTGATCAAAATGTTCAGTAATGGTAGCCCAGCACCATCCAGTTCTTCTGATCTCATGGCAAAGGAGGCAGATGTTCATGGAGGCAATTAGCCGCACATCCATTTTCTTCTATTCCTGTCTCTCCTTCTTCCTCTCTTGCTCCAGGCTAATACAGACCAATTTTTTTGCCTTGGGTGATCACTTGCAAGCTAAGACCATAGGAACTAACTAGAAGGTAAAATAGAAGCACTAAATACTTGATTAGGCCAATTAACTGGGATGTCTCATAAAACCATGACCCTAAATCTCCAAACCAAGGAACCAAATTCCATGAGGTGTTTGGTTGTACATAAGCAGCTCAGCAGCTACTTTTTTTTGGTCATTGTTGTAAATATATCACACAACTTTTTGCCAATTCAACTTTTTATAGGTGTACAACTTACTGACAGCAATTACAATAATTAACTGTGCAACCCTATCTTTAATCAACATGATTCTTCCATCACCATAAACAGAAACTCAGTACTCCATAAGCAGTAACTCCCTTTCTCTCCCTCCCTCCCATCTCTGGCAACCCCTAACTATTGTGAATAGTGCTGCAACGTACACTGATGTACAAATGTCTGTTCAAGTCTCTGCTTTCAAGTCTTTTGGGTATATACCTAGGAGTGGAATTGCTGGGTCATATGACAGTTCTATTTTTAGTTTTTTGAGGAACCATCACAGTTTTCCACAATAGCTGTACCATTTTGCATTCCCACCAGCAATGGATAAGGGTTCCAATTTCCCCACATCCTTGCCAGTATTTGTTATATTCTGGGTTTGTTTGTTTTTTATCTTAGCCTTCCTAGTGGGAGTGAAATGATATCTCATCATGGTTTTGATCTGCATCTCTCTGATGGCTAGTAACACTGAGCATCTTTTTTTTTTTTTTTAATTTTGTTGTTGCTGTTGAGAATACACACAGCAAGATATACACTGATTCAACCATTTCTACATGTACAATTCAGTGACATTGATTACGTTCTTTGAGTTGTACAACCATTCTCAGCCTACTTTTCTGAGTTGTTCCCCTCCATTGACATAAACTCACTGCCCCCTAAGGTTCTTGTCTAATCTTCACTGAGTATCTTTTCATGTGTTTAGTAGCCATTTGTATGTGCTCTTTGGTGAAATACCTGTTCAAGTCTGTTATGAACTGAATTGTGTTCCCCAAAAATATATGTTGTAAATCCTAACCCTTTATAATCCCATTTGGGAATGGGCTTTCTTTAATGTTAATAAGTAGTATTAGAGTAGGCTGTATCTTGAGTTAATCTCTTTTGAGGTATAAAAGGGGCAGATTCAGCAAGCAGAAATGGGGGGAAGATAGATGCCAAGCCACATGAAGATCACCAAGGAACCAAGAAAAAAGGACCTTCCCCACAGCGGACAGAGAGAGCCTTCAGCTAGAGCCAGTGCCCTGAATTCAGACTTCTAGTCTATAAACAGTTAGAAAACAAATTTCTGTGTGTTAAAGCCACCCACTTGTGGTATTTCTGTTATAGCAGCACAAGATAACTAAGTCCTTTGCCCATTTTATGATTGGGTTGCCTTTGTGTTGTTAAGTTTTCAAAGTTTTATATATATTTTGTTTATTAGATTCTTATTGGATATATGGTTTCTGAAGATATTTTCCCAGTCAGTATTTTAATTTTATGAGGTCTCATGTATTTATTTTGTCTTTTACTGTTTGTGCTTGTTATTATATTAGATAATCCATTGTTAAAAGCTAGGCCTGACGGCGTTGCCCCTGCATTTTCTTCTAAGAATTTTATGGTTTCAGTTTGCACGTTTAGGTCCTTCATCCATTTTGAATTTGTTTTTGTGTATGGTATGAGGCCGAGATATGGTTTTTTAACATTTCCTTTAATGTTCTTGTTACAACTTAAAAAATGTTTAATGGCTTCCATGACTCCTCCATTATGTGGAAAATAAAGTCTAAATTCCTTTACCCAACATCCAAGACTGATTCAACATCAACCACATTTCAATATAGCAAAGAGGCTAAAAGCACTTGGAGGCAGGACACCTTGGCTCCAGTCTCAGCTCTGCCATTATTAGCTGTGTGAACCTAGGCAAGGAACGAGGCCTCTGTTCCTTCATCTGTAAAATAAGTAACAGTACTCACTTGACAGGGCTGAGATAATGTGATGTAAAAGGCTTAGCACCAGGTCCAGGTCCACCACAAGGACAAGCTTGAAGAATATTAGAGAATATCATTATAATCCACTCGTTTCTCCAACTCTCTGGGCACCCTGGACCTTTCACAGCCTTGGAACCCGACAGGCCCTGCACATCACGCCTGAAGGAGCATTTGCTAAAGTGCCTTGCTCTTACCTGAAATGCCTCCCCCTATCTATCCACTGGAGTCCCAGGGTGGCACAAATGGTTAAACACTCGACTACTAACTCAAAGGTTGGCAGTGTGAATCCACCCAGAGGCTCCTTGGAGGAAAGACCTGGTGATCTGCTTCTAAATGGTCACAGCCATAAAAACCTGATGGAGCAGTTCTATTCTACTTGCAATAGGTTGGACTTGACAGCAACTATTTTTTTGTTTGTTTGACTTTTATCTATCTATCAAAGAGCTCAAATGTTACCTCTTCTGAGGAGCCTTCCTGTCTCCCACCAGTGCCTCCTCCATCCTTTTTGAGGACAGGATCCACTTACAGCCCTCACCCCACCAGCTGTGCGCCAAAGCCTCTCTTGTCCCTCCCACTACATCATACCCTTCCTGAGGAGGCAGGGAAGTCGGGCTTGGCTCTGAGCATCAGCCCTGGGCCCTAACACAGAGGTCTGAGGGACGTGCCAGCTTCAAGGACTCAAGTCATCAAATGGAATCCGATAGCTCTGCTGTGTCCTACCCCGCCCCGTCTCCAAGTCTGTTTCCTCTCCTGTAACTGAGGTGATCTGGCTCAGAAGGGTGACTGTAAAGCTGAATGAGGAAACATTGTCAAGGTCCCTTTCTCCCTTCCTGCCTCCCACTGGTTCACTCCGCCCCCGGTGGACTAGGGGGAGATGGGAGGGGATGTGGAGCCCTAATCATCACACCTTGCCAAACAGGGAGTGCTGGAGGCGGGGGCATTATGACCATCTTGAGGCTTGCTCCAGATGAACTTCTGGTTCTGGGAATTTCTAATTCCACAGAGTTTGAGGTTAGACCTAGGATCCTGAATTTTCAAAAGTGAGTGTAAACCCCCTCCCCTGGATTTCCTTGGACCATGTTCTATAAAAACCCTGTTCTGGGAGCATCAAACCTGCTCACTGCTAATGGAGGCAGCCAAGACCCAGGAATCAGATGTGTGGGAGGGGCCCTGGGACCCACAGCTTTGGAGGGGAGAGTGTTGCCACCTAGAAGCTAAGAAAGAAACTGCCAAGGCTTGGGCCTGAACCACCTGGACACATAATTGTGATAAACACATTTACTGAGCACTTTCCAAGCATCAGGCACCACGCCAAACCCTTTACACATTTCATCATTCTGGATCTCCATGACAACCCTATGAGGTAGTACTATTATAAGCCCCATTGCACAGACAAGGAACACAAGACTCAGAGACGTGAAGTAACTTGCTCAAGGTCACACAGTGGGTGAGTGGCAACACTTGGATTTGAAGTCAGATGTGGCTGCTACTTGCACTCTTAACCACGACACTTGAATGCCTCCTAAATGCTTACATCACAGTGGTCTTGAGAATGCTGTGAGGAACCACATGTAAAAAGGTCCCAAAGATAAGGGCTCCGACCACGTCACGCCTCCGGAAAAACAGCCTGACAGGAGGCCACCGAAGCAGACCAGTGGGCAGGACGGCCGGCCCTGTCTTCTCTCTTAGGCCGCCAACTGCCATCCTGACCAGCCAGACCCTGAGCTGATCAGGCTCCAGCCATCTCTTGCCATGGCCCTCATAGGTAGCCCCACTCCAAATCCCAGAATGCTAAGGGGCTCTCCATTAGGACAGAGGACACAAGAGGGCAGCCACGAGTCAGGGCTTACAAATGACATTCCAAAAGGATTTCTGCCTAAGGCTCGCTTCCATTGGGAAGGATCTCTAGTCTGCCCACAGAGGCCCCGGGCCCAACACAAACATCAGGCGAGTGCATCAGAACAAAAACATGGGTCCATTACTCTGAGGCCTGGATATAGACGGGGACCGCAAGCATGGCACACGGGCCCTCGGGCCCTGCCTGCAGCTCTGCAAGCGCTAGGTTGGAGCCCAGCCCCTCAGCATGCCCAGGCACCACCAGCTCGGGCTCTCCACCCACCGAGCCACCCACCATGATGGACAGCACGGCATCCGGCTCGGCAAAGGGTGGCTTGCCTGGGGTGGTCTCAGGCACTGCCACGGCCCCTGTGTCTTTCAGCTCCTCTAGCCCCAGCGGGTCAGGTAGGGAGGTCTCCATCTTGTGCCCACCACTGCTGCCACTGCGGGGGGCTGCCCTCCTCCGAGGGGGCCGCCGGGCTTGCAGGTCCTTGTCCTTTTGGGGGCCGAGGCAGCAGCGGTGATCCTTGAGGTACTTGTGCCGGGAAAAGCCCTTGGCGCAGCCAGCACAGTGGAACTTGTAGTTGCCAGTGTGGGCACGCTGGTGCTCGGCAAGGTGGGCGCGGCGGCTGAAGGACTTGCTGCACAGGGTGCACTTGTGGAGCTTCATGCCTAAGAAGTGAGGAGTAGGGTCAGCGAGGGGCCACCTGCAATGGGGGCCCCAGCACTTGAAATAAAATCCAGTCTCCCACCCTGGCCTACAAGCACCTTCTCCCTCTCCACTCTCATCTACTACCTTCTCCCGGCCATTTACTCTACATCGGCCACGCTTGCTCTCCTCAACTGCACCAAGCTGACTCCCACCTCAGTACCTCTGCACTTGCTGGCTCTCTCTGACTGGAACAGTCTGCTCAACCCCAAACCTTGGCTAACTTTGCAAGACACCATCATCTCTCTCGGGGATGGCCAGAACAGCAGCCTCCTCTGTGGTCTGCCAGTTTCCCACCTCCTCCCTCCCTGGCCCCCTCAGACCATTCCCCACAGGACAGCCAGAGACGTCTCTGTAAAACACACGAACTGATCATGAAACTCCCTGCTTCAAACCCTCCAGTGACTCCCCAAATTTCCCACAAAACCCCATGCGGCCTAATACCCCATCCCTGTCCCTCTCCCTGCCCACCTTGTTCCCTGTGCTTCAGGCCTTCCACCTCCCCCCTTCCTTCTCTCAAATGCCCCCCAAGTCCCTTTCCTGCCTCAAGGCTTCACACTTGCTGCTGCCTCGCCCTGGAAAGCTGTTTCCCTGGCTCTTCTCATCCCCCAGGACTCAGCACTCATACCACCTCCTCAAGGAGGCCCTCCCGGATACCCCCCTTTCATTCTCTGTCTTGTCACTGTGTATTTCTAGCTTCACATTCAGTGTACTTTGCTGTTAACTCGTTCATTGTTTCTCTTCAGTCTCCACCACTAAATGCTGAGCTTCCCCAAGAGGGTGGCGGTAGGGTTCTGCTTGTCTGATTCCCTATGGCACACCCAGTGCTTGGCTCATGGTACCAAAAACAAAAAAACCAAACCTGTCGCCGCTGAGTCCATTCCAACTCACAGCAACCCTACAGGACAGAGCAGAACTGCCCCATAGGGTTTCCAAGGAGCGGATTTGAACTACAGCTCATGGTAGGTTCTCAACAATCACTCACTGAATGAATCATTGATGCCTCCACAGCTACCATGAAGTCAAATCTAGCCCATACTTACCCTAGGCCAGGCACCTTTCACAGATGCCTTCGGCCCCCTTCAGCCTTTGGAGGCTCAGAGATGGGCAGTGATTTGCCTGAGGCCACCCAGCAGGAAAGTGGCAGCACCAACACTCAAACCTAGGCTGTCTCAATCTACCCTCCCAATTTTCAAACTTTCTTTAGTTACTGAATCCTTTGCCTAAATCAGTGGTTCTTAATCAGGGGCGATTCTGCTCCCCAGGGGACATTTGGCAATGTCTGGAGACATTTTTGGTTGTCACAGCTGGAAGGAGGGTTGCTACTGACATCTGGTGGGTAGAGGACAGAGACACTGGTAAACACCCTACAATGCATAGGAGAGCCCCCAACAAAGTCATCGAGCCTAAAATGTCAACAGTGCCAAGGCTGAGAAACCTTGTTCTAGACCAAATAGTATGTGGAAAGCCAGTCAAACTGCTCTGGTAAAACTCCTGGGAACCTGAGGAGTTTGGAGACCCCTCTTTTATACCCCAGCTGCACTGCCAAGGGGGACCAAGGAATTTCCTGGCCATGTCTTGGACCTGGTCAGACTGCCATCCCTCCACATCTGATCCACACCTCTATCACACCGGGAACCTCTCTGACTTAGCTATGTCTTCTCAGGTCAGCTTTCCCTCACACTAGGGGACTATCTCTGATTCACCTCTGCACTCACTGAGGACCCTAACACAGGGCCTGGCTCACAGCCCACGTGAGCAAAAGTCAGCTGGCTGGATTGTACCAGGCAGGATTAGTAAGTCTCAAGGGATGTATCTGCTCTTTCTCCTGCTGGCAGGACTGTCTCGTGGGGCTTGAGCCAAACCAGATCCCTCCTGGCAGGCCCACGAAACAGCTGCTTACCGGAGTGAGACAGGATGTGGGCCTTCAGCTTGTCCGGCCGGTTGAACTCCTTACTGCAGCCCGTGTGTGTCCTAGAACCCAAAGCCACTGGTCAGGGGGAACTCGCAAGCTTAGGACCCTCTTGCCAGCCCCTCTGCTGGCCCTGGGCATAAGGGACACCCTTGTCCACACTAAGGGCTAGGCAAGAAAGCCAGGTGGGGAGTGAGGCAGGCAGGGCCCAGGACAGGATAAAAGGAGAGAAGGCCTTCAGTCTTCAAACTGGACATCTTTCCGTCCTGCCTTCCCTGGCAGAATCAGCCCCCCCCCACATCCATGCCAGCCTCTACTCACGAGAAGGGGCATTTGTATTTCTTGAATGGCTCATGGATCAACATGTGTCTCTTCAGTTTGTCCTTGCGGTTGAATGCAGACTCACACACTGAGCATTTGTAGGGCTTCTCACCTGCAGGAAACATTGACGGGGGAGAGGGTCCAGTGAGAGGAAGTCTGGGCATGAGGTCCTCACTGTGTCCCTCAGGGCAGCAGCTCCTGGGGGTACCCTGGGGGAGAAACAGCCTCTACCATGCCTCATGATTTTGTTTTGCCAAGGACAAGAGGGGCTTTTTCAGATGGGTGGTCAGGAAAGGCATCTCTGATGAGGCAACACATGAGGTGAGACCTGAGGTAGTATGGGAGCAAGCCAGGCAGAAGGAAAAGCACGTGCAAAGGCCCTGAGCTGGAGGCATGCTTGCTGTGTCTACACAACAATGAGGAGGCCAGTGTGATTGGAGCAGGGGGAATGGAGGGAGAAAGAGGCAAAAGGTGAAGTCAGCAAGGTATCTTGGCCCAGACTGGGAGGGCTTGCAAGGCCAAGGTAAGAACTTTGGCTTTCACTCTGAGCAAATGAAAAGCCACCAGAGGGTCTAAGCAGAGAAGAGACAGGATCTGATTTATGATTTTAACAAGCTTCCTCTGGCTGTGCGTGGAGAAAAGCCTGGGGGGCGGGGGGGTAAGGGTGGAGGCAGGGAGGAGGCTGGTGCAGTCAGGAAGTGGTTGGGTCTAGGCTATATTTGGAAAGTCTGGAATCGACACCCCTTGCCAATGGACTGGAGCCCTGGTAGTGCAGTGGTTAAGAGCTCAACTGCTAATTAAAATGTTGGCAGCTCAAATCCACCAGCCACTCCTTGGAAACCCTATGGGGCAGTTCTACTCTGTCCTATAGGGTTGTTACAGGTCAGAAATGACTCGACAGCAATGCGTTTGAGTTTTTTGGGGGGAAGGCAGCCAATGGACTGGCTGTAGGGTATAAGAGAAGAGAGGAGTTGAGGATGAGCCCAAGAGGAGGCTGAGTAATGGGGTAGAAAAAACCTACTGCTGTCTAGTTGATTCCAACTCATAGCAACCGTATAGGACAGAGGAGAACTGCCCCATAAGGTCTCTAAGGCTGTAGATCGCTATGGAAGCAGACTGCCACATCTTTCTCCCATGGAGCCACTGGTGGTTTCAAACTGGTGACTTTTCGGTTAGCACCTCAAATCCACCAGCTGCTCCTTGGAAACCCTATGAGGTAGTCCTACTCTGTTTTATGAGGTCGCTATGAGTCGGAATCGACTCAACTCTACAGTAAAGGGGCAACGAATGGGGGAGAAGGAAATCACACCTTGCCTAACTGAATTCTTGTAAAAAATCATGAAGTAAAATAAAATTACCATATGACCCAGCAATTCACTCCTAGGTACATACCCAAGAGACTTGAAAGCAGGGACTCAAACAGATACTTGTACACCAGTGTTCACTGCAGCAATATTCACAATAGCCAAAAGGTGGAAACAACCCAAATGTCCATCAACAGATGAATGAATAAACAAAATGTGGTACATACATACAATGGAATATTTGACCATAAAAAGGAATGAAATACTGATACATGCTGCATCATGAATAAACCTTGAAAACATTATGCTGAGTGAAATAAGCCGGGTATAAAAGAAAAAATATTGTATGATCCCATTTATATGAAATATCTAGAACAGACAAATGCATACAGACAGAAAGTAGATTAGTGGTGGTCGGGGCTCGGGATCGGGGGGTGTAGTGGGAGTTAATTGCTTAATGGATACAGAATTTCCATTTGGGGTGAAGAAAAAGTTTTGAAACCAAATGGTGATGGTTGCACAACACTGTGAGTGTGAGTTATGCCACTGGACTGTACACTTGAAAATGATTAAAATGGCAAACTGTATGTTGTATATATTTTAACACAATAAAGAAAACCATGAGGTAACTCCTACCATTATTCTCATTTTATAGATGAGAAAACTGAGATTCACAGAGGTGAAGTGACTTGCTGAAAGTTTACACCTAGTGGTGGGGAGCTAGGATTCCAGCCCAGCAGTGTGATCCACTAATGATCCAGATCATTCTACTGCTGGAGAAGATATAAGAGGGTCTATGCAGTGGGGGAAGGGAGATAGGGCAAGGGGGCAGCTGGGCAGGGGGCAGCTCTCATCTGATAGAGGTCAAGGGGCCTCTGAGGAGCCCACAGGAAATCAAGGGAGGTGTTTGCAAAGCTGTGGTGGGATGACAACCTGCCCTTTGGAAAAGGGCTGCTCCTAGGCTGTTTTGATTTCCTGCCATTATTTCCTCTCTGGAATGAATAAAGTGTTTTTGAAAAATGCCAATCCAGAGGTTAAGGAAATTCTGGTCCTTACAATGGAATGCTGTGCAGCCATTAAATAGGTCAAGGTTGGTCACATTATAGGGACTGCAACTAACAATATGTGTATAAATTTCTGTATGAGAAATTAACTTGAGCTCTAGACTTTCACCTAAAGCACAATTGAAAAAAAAGGTTCAGGTTGATCTGTGTTTACTGACCTGGAAAGATTTCCTGGACATATCGCTAGAAAAAAAGAAAGCTGTTGCACAGTGTAGTATAGTCCCATCTTTGTTAGGAGAAAATATAAAGTCCGCTCCACCAAAACAACCCTAGCCATGTGTGTCTGTATATACACAGAATGTGCAGGGAGAAAGATGGGGGAGGGTACATGCCAAACTGTCAGGAGCAATTAGGATTTGAAGGGGTAATTTAACATTTTACTTTATGTACTTCTATATTGTTTCCATTTTTTCAAAAAGCATGTATTATTTTTTTAATAAGAATAATTTTAGAAGCTATAAAGAGAGCAATTTAGTAATATCTATCAAAATTACTAATGCATATACATTTTAACCTAGTATATTCCACTGCTAGGAATATGGAGAAGGACATCATCCTTCCTAAAGTAGAGGGTCAGTGATTAAGATGAAGACTCTCAACAAGATGGACTGGCATAGTGGCTGTAATGATGGGCTCAAACATAGCAACAATTGTGAGGATGATGCAAGACCAGGCAGCGTCTCATTCTGTTGTACACAGTCACTATGAGTCAGAACCAACTTGATGGCATCTAACAACAACATGACAAGGAATATACATTGCAGATATACTCCAAAAAGCTTGCCAAGAGACCCACACAGCAATGTGTATGCAAACTAACAGCTGAAAAATAATTTAAGCATCCATTGATAGGGGGCTGGTTAAATAAGGATGGCAAATCCTTACAGAGGAATACTAGCAGCTATAAAAAAAGAAGGTACAGATAGGAAACATCTTCAATGTATATTTATTGATAAGTGAAGAAAAAAGGTACATAATAGAGTGTATATTTTGTGCCCATTTCTGTAAAAATAAACAAATGTGTTATATAGTCAAAACATCAGAAATGAGTTACTGTCAATTCATCTCCGACTCATGGTGACCTGGTGTGTGTCAGAGTAGAACTGTGCTCCATAGGGTTTTCAATGGCTGATTTTTTTTTTTTGGTACTTTAGATGAAGGTTTACAGAACAAACTAGCTTCTCATTAAACAATTAGTACACATATTGTTTTGTAACATTGGTTACCAGCCCAGGACATGTCAACATTCTCCCTTTTTGACCTTGGGTTCCCTATTACCAGCTTTCCTGTACCCTCTTGCCTTCTAGTCTTTGCCCCTGGGCTGGTGTGCCCATTTAGTCTCGTTTTGTTTTATGGGCCCTTCTCATCTTTGGCTGAAGGGTAAACCTCAGGAGTGACTTCATTACTGAGCTAAAAAGGTGTCCGGGGGCTTTACTCTCAGGGTTTCTCCAGTCTCTGTCAGGCCACTAAGTCTGGTCTTTTTTTGTGAGTTAGAATTTTGTTGTACATTTTTCTCCAGCTCTGTCCGGGACCCTCTATTGTGATCCCTGTCAGAGCAGTCAGTGGTGGTGGCTGGGCACCATCTAGTTGTGCTGGACTCAGTCTGGTGGAGGCTGTGGTAGTTGTGGTCCATCAGTCCTTTGGACTAATCTTTCCCTTATGTCTTTGGTTTTGTTCATTCTCCCTTGCTCCCGATGAGGTGAGATCAGCGGAATATCTTACGTGGCCGCTCACAAGCTTTTAAGACCCCAGATGCTACTCACCAAAGTATAATGTAGAACATGTTCTTTATAAACTATGTTATGTCAAAGGCTGATTTTTTTAAAGTAGATCGCCAGGACTTTCTTCTGAGGCACCTCTGGGTGGACTCAAACCTCCAATCTTTCAGTTAACAGCCGAGCACATTAACCATTTGCACCACTATAGACAAAATAACACTAAGTTAACAGTTGTTTGGAGTCCCTGGGTGGTGCAAACAGTTAACAAACTGGGTTGTTAACTGAAAGGTCGGAGGTTCAAGTCTACCAAGAGGTGCCTCGGAAGAAAACTCTGGCAATCTACTTCCAAAGCATCAGTACCTTGAGACCCCTATGGAGCACAGTTCTATTCTCACACACATGGGATTGCCATGAATTGGAGTCAACTCAACAGCAACCTGTAAACAGCTATTACCTTTGGGGAGGGAAATAGAAGTGTTTTTCAAACTGCAAACACCAAGTCACAGACTGTTGGTAGTTACTTTAAAAATCAAAATTGAAAACAAAATCTGAATGGAATAGAAAGTATTATTCTGTAAAACTTTTGTTTCAATATATTCTGTATGTATATGTGTATACTGGGTTGCAATATAGTGTATTTTTTACCATAGGTCATAGTAAAAAAAAAAAAAAAAAAATGAAAGAAAAATATTGAAAATTGGTGACCTGAGGTGAGGGGGGGATTTATTTTTTATTGCATGTGCTTTTGTATCGTTGAAGATTTTTCTCCCCAGGTTTTTTCAATCTTTGAATCTTTTTCAATACTTCACTACTTTCTCAATTAAAAAAATAGTAACTGTCATGGATTGAACTGTGTCCCCTCAAAATATGTGTCAACTTGGTTAGGCCATGATTCCCAGTATTGTGTGGTTGTCCTCCATTTTGTGATTTTCCTGTGTGTTATAATCTTTGCCTGTGGTTAAAGACGATTAGGGTGGGATATAACACCCTTGCTCAGGTTACATCCCTGATCCAATATAAAGGGAGTTTCCCTGGGGTGTGGCCTGCACCATTTTTTATCTTACAAGAGATAAAAGGGAAGCAAGCAGAGAATGGGGGATCTCATACCACCAAGAAAGCAGCACCAGGAGCAGAGCACATCATTTGGACCCTGGGTTCCTGCGTGGAGAAGCTCCTACTCCAGGGGAAGATTGATGAGAAGGACCTTCCTCCAGAGCCGAGAGAGAGACAAAGCCTTCCCATGGAGCTGATGCCCTGAATTAGGATTTCTAGCCTACTAGACTGTGAGAGAATAAACTTCTCTTGGTTAAAGCCATCCATTTGTGGTATTTCTGTTACATCAGCACTAGATGACTAAGACAGTACTAATAAGAAAATTTAAAGGCTAAAATAAAATCAAATGTTGTCTTTCACCTAGGGAACCAAGAAGAGAGGGTTTTATCCAGGCTTGGGTGGAAGTTTTATAGCAAGGACAGTGCCCTCACCCCCAGGAGCCCAGAATGGTCCTGGGGGGTTGACTCTTAAGGGGCAGAGTTAAGAGTCCCCCCACCCATCTCCAAGGGATCACCTCTGCTCTAGTGTAGGGATGAAGCTCTGGCTCATGAATGAGGGCAGGTGGGTAGGGGGCCAGGAAGGGGCTGGAGAGAGGGATGAGGAGAGGGTTGTGAGGCAGACAGACAAAGGGCCAGCAGGAGCATGGGGACGCAGCTGGGCAGGAGTTGGGCAGAGGTGGGGGCACCCACCTGAGTGGATGTGAGCGTGCAGCTTGAGGTAGTGCTCCCGCCGGAAAAACTTCTTGCATACCTGGCACTTGAACCTGCCCCCGCTGCCGTGGGTGGGCAGGTGACGCCGCAGGTAGCGTTCACAAGGAAATACCTGGCAGAAGAGAGGAGTCAGCTTCAGGTCTGACTTACCAGGCCTCCATGTGGCAGAAGAGGAGTTGGCATCAGGTCACCAGGCCTCCATGTCCTCAACATCTTTTAAGTTCAAGGGGCCCTTTATTTCTAGTCCCTAAGGAAAAACATTCCTTTCTGCTCAGCAGGTGCCAGGGTCCACAGTGTCAGACTCAGCGGTTACAGTCAAGTTCTGGAACCTCATGGCTTCCCCCACTACTCACCCATACCCAATGCGGTCGAGTCAATTCTGATTCATAGCGACTCTATAGGACAGAGTAGAACTGCTCCACAGGGTTTCCAAGGAGCAGCTGGTGCATTCAAACTGTTGACCTTTTGGTTAGCAGCTGAGCCCTTAACCACTGTACCACCAGGGCTCCTGCTCACCCATAAGCCCAGCCAAAACATGCTTGCCCTAGCTTCTGCCCAGGCTATTCTTTCTACCTACAGAGCTTTTCTCTCATAGCCTGATGAACTCCCTACTCATCCTTCAAGACCCATCTCAGGCACCTGTCGCTGCTGCTGTGAACCTTCCCTGACTCCATGTTGCCATGCCAGGCAAAGCAAAATTCCTCACTTGAATGTCTACCCACGTTTTATAGTCTTTTGGTACAGCATTTAACCCGCTGAATTATATCCCTCTGCTTACATAGGGAGCTCCAAAAGGGCAGAGAGGGGTTTTCATTCCCCCACATAAGGTCTGAGTCAAATGGCTGACAAGTAAAGAAATGAATGAATACATGAACAAATAATTAAGGAAATGAATGGAAAAATGATAATAATAATAACAAACAGAAAACATGGAAGCCAAACTCTCTTTCCTCCCCAGGTATAGGAAGGGCATTCACTCATTCATTCATTCATCTTTTCATTCAATCAGTATAGAAAAGCGGTCAAGAACACAGACCCAACTGCCCCACTACTTATTAGCCCCACTATTTCCTAGCTGGATGACCTTTCTGAGCCTCGGTTTCCCCATCTGTCAAATGGGGAAAATAAAAGTACACCTACCTCCTAGGGATATGGTGAGGATTAAATCAGTAAATTCACACACACAAAAAAATGCTCAGAACAGCATCTGGCAAAATTCGTGATACCTTTTACTTGGACCATATATTCCAAAGGACCAAATTAGGGTCTATCATTAGAAATAGGTGCAGTGAGGCAGAAGCAGTGAAACCAGGGCTGTCCTGGAAAATCCACCATGTAAGGCTGTAAGAAAATGAGTAAAACAAAGAAGCCAGCTAAACACACCAGGAGCTGTAATCAGCAAAATCCAGACTGTGGGAAACTCCACAGGACCAATGGCCTAGTTTTCCAGAATAAGTTAAAAGGACAAAAAAAGAGGAATGGTGGAGGAACCTGTAGATTAATAGAAACTTCTGCCATATCATCAATCGTAATATGTGGACCTGATTTGAACAAACTTTAAAAAAATAATGATTTTTTTGAGACAACTGGAAATTTGCACAGTCTAGATATTTGATGACATTAAGGTCCAGCCTTTAGTAAGGACTCCCAGAATTCACTGAAAAGAAGAACAAATAATAGCATTGATAATAAGAAATCAGTAAGCTGGGAGGCTGCTGTTCAGACTCAGGGCCTGAGCCCAAGGAGAGGCCTCACCCTTTGTTAGCCAGCCTGGCCTGGCTCAGCAGCAGCCCCCACCACAGCCATGTCTGGTAAGACAAGCCAGGCACAGCTCTTACTCTTCAAAGACAAAGTGTCCTCTGTGACTACGTCCCCAAGCCCTCCTACACATACCAAGGTAGAAGGGGAGAAGGAGAGGATGAGGCATTCACCACCTCCTCACCCCCTATTACTGCCCAGGCCCTAAAAAAGAAGGCAGCAGTACCTACCTTTTGGCAGTGCGGGCAAGGGAAGTTGTGAGTAGCAGTCTGCAGGTGGTGCTCCAGGGCCTCAGGGGTGGAGTATTTGTTGACGCATTTGACACACCTGAATGGGAAGGAGCGGGAGAGGTAACAGAGGAGTATGTGGGGGTGGGGCTTGCAGGTGCAGGAACCAGCCCATCCCTCAGGACCAACATTCCAAATAAAAACCAAACCTATTGCCGTTGAGTCAATTCCGACTCATAGTGACCCTATAGGACAAAGTAGAACTGCCCCATAATGTTTTTAAGGAGCTGCTGGTGGTCCTGAACTGCTGATCTTTTTGGTTAGCAGCTGAACTCTTAAACCACTGTGCCACCAGGGCTCCTAGCACCAACATTAGAAGATAAAAACCTATATTTAATTCATTCTCAAATCCATCCATTCTTCTTGCTTGCCACTGCTGCCATCATGCCTCGCTCAGGCATATCCAGTAGCCTCTCCACTGGTCTCCTGCTTCCACCCTGCCCCTTATAGTCCATTCCCAGGAAGCAGCCAGACAGAAACCTTAAAAGTAAAAATCAGATCATGTCATGCCCTTGCTTAAAACTTCCACCCTTCCCACCTCACTTACTCTGCTCCAGCCATTCTGGCCTCTTGATATACCTCAAACATGTCAAGCTCCTTCTCACCTCAGGGCCTTGGCACTTGCTGTTCCTGTTACCTGGAACACTCTTCCCCCAGGTGGCTCCTTCATACCTCAAATCAAATGTCACCCCCTCAAAGAGGCCCCCCCAAACACCCTGTCTCAAGTTGCTTCCCATGCCCCAAACCCAGCCATTCCCAGTTACGTTCCCCAGTTTTATTTTCTTCTTCTTCTTCTTGTTAGGTGCGATCTTAAGTACAACAGAATACAATGCTGCCTGGTCCTGCACCATCCTCATAATCATTGTGACGTTTGAGCCCATTGTTGCAGCCACTATGCCAGTCCATCTCATTGAAGGTCTTCCTCTTTTTCTCTGACCCTCTACTTTACCAAGCATGCTGTCCTTCTCCAGGGGATAGTCCCTCCTGATAACATGTCCAAAGCACGTGAGACTGAGTCTCACCATCCTTACTTCTTAGGAGCATTTTGGCTCTACGTCTTCCAAGATAGATTTGTTTGCTCTTCGGCAGTCCACAGTATATTCAATATTCTTTGCCAATACCACAATTCAAAGGCATCAATTCTTCAGTCTTCCTTATTCATTGTCCAGCTTTCTCATGCATATGAGGCAACTGAAAAGACCACGGCTTGGGTCAGGTGCACCTTAGTCCTCAAAGTGACACTTTTGCTTTTTAACACTTTAAAGAGGTCTTTTGCAGCAGATTTGCCCAACGCTATACGTCTTTTGATTTCTTAACTGCTTTTCTTCTTAGCACTTATTAACTGAAATCATTTTATTTTATTGATTTGCTTACTTGGCTATTATCTGTCTCCCACACTAGCAAGTGAGCTCTGGAGGCAGGGATATATCTGTCCTGTTCACAGTTTGCTCCGAGCTCCAGTAAGAATCTGTTATGTGAAAGTTTCAGACAGACAGGGATTCAGACCTGGCTCCTTCACATCTCTGATCCTCAGTTTCCTCATCCCTAAAATGGAGTTAAGAATCCCAAATGGAACCGCCTCTCATTCATTTTTAAGATTGTCACAAGAATCAAAGGAGACAAGTGTGCCAAACAGCTCATAAACTGCAAAACACTATAAATATGGTCTTTATTCTTAACATCATTGTGGCTAACATGACTTCAAAACAGCAGTTTCTGGCCACAACCTGCTCTGAAGAAAGAAAAGACCCTGCCATTTCCCCACCATGAAAACATCTGCCAATGAGAAATGCCACAGGTAGGTGAGTGATTCGTGCCAAAAACAGAAACGTGGGCCCTGCCTCCTGCACACCAGTGCCACAGTGGGAAACCGAAAGGCAGGCTGCACATACAGCAGGCCCAAGGGAACCCCTCAGACCACAGTCTGGAAACCACACACTAAACGCCTCTAAATGGCAAGAGATAAAGGGGAGGTGGTGATAGGAGCAGAGTTAATGAGAAGGTGTGTGCTACCAGGTCAGTAATATATAATCTGTATTATGCTGGTGAGGGTGGGAGTGGACAGGAATCTCATCCCTTATTATCTGTACTAGCACATGCATGCTACAGAAGGGAGGAGACATAAATTTGTTTGGGAAGTAGTTTAGCAATAACCATCAAAATCAAAACTCCCTGCCAGAAACACTCCCAGTTAACATCACCAGTAATGGGACCAGTCAATACCCTGTGCTTCCTGATACAGTGCACTGAGAAGGACACAGCACTGCTTAGTGCTGTTCCTGCTAAAAAAGCACATCCTGAATCGAATCAGACAAATCCAAACCGAGGCATTCTACAAAACAGTTAGTCTGTACTCTTCAAAAATATTAAGGTCATGAAAGACAAAGACAGAATGAGGAACTGTTCCAGCTTAAAGGAGACTACAGAGATGAACGCGACGTGTGATCCTGGAGTGGACTCTGGACCAGAAAAAAGCATTTTTTTTTCTTTTTCTATAAGGGATATTATTGGAAGAGCTGGAAAAATTTGAGTAAAGTCTATAGATTAGATAGCAGAATTGTATCGATGTTAACTTCCTGATTTTGATAACTATACCGTGCTTATGTAAGATTATCCTTGCTTTTAGGAACTATACACTAAAGGTGGTAAAGTAGAGGGTCAGCAAAAAAGAGGGAGACCCTCAATGAGATGGACTGACACGGAGGCTGCAACAATGGGCTCAAGCATAACAACATTTGTGAGGATGGTGCAGGACCGGGTAGTGTTTCATTGTTGTGAGTTGGAACCAACTCAATGGCACCCAGCAACAACACACTAAAGGTATAGGTAAAGGGACATCATGTCTGCACCTTACTCTCAAACAGTTCCAAATATGATAAAGCAAATATGGTAAAAAGTTAATATGTGGAAAACCTGGGTAAGGGGTACATGTGGGAGTCCTTTGTACTATTCTTGTAACTTTTCTGTAAGTTTGAAATTATTTCAAAATAAAAATTTTTAAAAAGAACACTTCCTAAAAGTGATTGCCTATGGGATGAGGAAGTGGGTCAGGGTGGACAGGGTATTCCTTTGTACTCTAGGCCCTTTCATAGTTGTACTGTGTACATATATCATTTTTTGAGGTAAGTAATTAATCTTTTTTTAAACCCTCTTTGATTTTTGACCCTGCAAAATTACTTCTAGGAACTTATGTACAAATGAGCAAGCTACACGTTCAAAATTGTTCCTTGTAGCATTATTTATAATAATAACAAACTGGAAATGACCCAACTATCCAGCAATAAGAGATAGGTTAAATAAATTAAGGTTCATCCACATGCAATGGAACACTAAGCAGCCGTTTAGGAAAATGAGGCAGGTTAGTTTTTGCTAAAATGCAAAGATGTCCATATTATAGTTTTAAGTGCAAAAGTTTTAAGCAACAACAACAAATGTATGGAATGATCCCATTAAGTTTCAGTCTATTTGTTGGAAGTTGTGCAACAGGAAGACAGCGTGATGAATTTTCACCAAACTCAGTGACTGTGTTTGGGATGACCTGACTCAAAATACAGCCTGTAATATTTATTTATATCTATATCCATAGGTCTATACATATTTTGGAGCCCTAGCGGTGCAGTGGTTAAGAGCTCGGCTGCTAACCAAAAGGTCGGCAGTTCAAATCCACCAGCCGCTCCTTGGAAACCCTATGGGGCAGTTCTACTCTGTCCTATAGGGTTGCTATGAGTCAGACTCGACTTGATGGCAACAGGTTATACATATTTTATACAGATATATATCAAAGGACATATACCAAAAGGTAACAGGGATTATTTTTGGATGGTAGGGTTTTGTTTTTGTGGTTTATTTTATTTTTTATCCTCTTTTCTGTATTGTACATGGATTACTTTTGTAATTAGGAAAAAAATAAATATTTTTCAAAGGAAAAATTAAATATGTTGTACATATATACTGGCAGGCATGAAATTCATTTGAGGGGTTTGGGAGGCACCTCAAGGAGACAGCAGGCAAGGCATTGTAGCTGGGAGGGTGGGTGGGGTGGCGTGTGGGAGCAGAGCAGACAGGGCCTGAGCCTCTGAAAATGGGATGAAGCCACCACACCTACTCAAATGTTTCCATGCGAAAGAAATAAACTCTCACTTTGTTTAAGCTACTTTTATTTTGAGTCTCTACTGCATGCAGCCAAACCTATATCTAAATAATAGAAATAATCATAATCGCTGCAATAACATTTATTGAGCATCTACTATGTTCCGGGCACCGTGTCTAAGAGCCTCATACTCGTCTTACATGATCCTTACAAATAATCTAATAAGGTAGGTACACTCGTTATTCTCATTTCAAAGACGAAGAAACTGACACCCAGAGTGAATCAATATGTTGCCCAAAGTCACCCATCAGGTTTGTAAAACAAGCCAGGATTAGAGCATAAGCAAACTGGTTTCAAAGCCCTTATCATTAACCATAACACCATTCCAACCTCAGGCCATCCAGATGGTAGTCTGCTCTTTGGGCCTGATCACTGGACAGCTACAAAGGGCCTCCCAGAGCTCTGACCCCAGCAATGGGACCTGGGAGAAGTGATCAACTGTAGGCACAGAGCCGTGTTAGCACTGGGCTCAATCCTCAGCCTACAAACTCCAAGACTAGTGTCGTGAGGCTTCCAAGGTTACAGATTTGGGCTCGAATCCCCACTCTGTGCTAACGTCTGGTGGGCAGGTCACCTCTCTCTTCAAAATGGGGAAAATACCTCCTACCTCCCAGGATTGCAGGGATCAATGTCCCTAAGTAAGAGCCTGGCACAGAGTAGGTGCTCCCTTCCCTTCACTTGGCATCTCACTTGAGAGGGCTACACAGCCATAGAAACTCACAGATAATCCATAGGTTGAAAGGGTAACAGCAAAACTAATTCCCTGAGTACAAATGCCCAGATACCTTCACTTCACTTCCCTGCCTCTCTGGTCCCATTTTCCAGTATCCCCAAGGGCAACTGCCCTACGCTCCATTTCTTGCGTCCCAGTCCCCCTGTCAACTTCTCAAAACTCGTGTGATTGCTACAAGGCCCTTCATGCCCTGGTCTCACTTTGTCTTCCAAGTTCCTCCCACTTCCATCCTATACAACTTACTATTATGTCTCTGTATCTGCTGTTCCCCTTCTAGGGATGCACTCCATCGCAGCCCTTGTCTACCTAGAAAACTCCTACTCATCCTTCAAAATCAGTTCATGTATTACTGTTCCTGGGACAGCTTCCCTACTCTGCACACTACCATAATACTTTTATACTTCATATATACATCCATATGATAGCATTTTATCACAGTACATGGTAAGCATTTGTTGACAAGCCTATCTACCTGAGTAGTCTATACATTATAAGCTCATATTTTACTTATTTCTGAACTCCAGAAACCTTACCCAGGAGTTACCACGGGCCCCATTAGTAGAGGTCATTAGCCAAGTCCCTACAGGGAAGCAAAAGCCATTTTGACATGAAAATATTCACTAATGAACTGAAATGAGCGCCCAGACAAACTCCCCCTGACTTTTCTCTAACAGCTATCCCCGTGCTATGTCCTGGGCTTTGTGGAGCAGCTGCTTCCAGACTACATCGGGCAAATGCATTGTAAAACAATTGCAGAGTAAAAATCCAGGATTTCATGAAGTCTTGAAAGTGCCATTGGATATCTGTAAACAGCACCGTCAACAAAGGAGGGTGTGGCATAGGGACCCCCCCAAAAAAAAATCAAGTAAGAGAAACTCAGCAAGGACGATGACAAGATCAATAGCACCAGAGAATGGTTTAAAGATCTAAGGATTAAGAACATGTGGCAATTTTAGCTTAACTAGTACAGAATGTCTGCCTTAAGATCTGTATGGGATCAAATTGATAACAGCAACTTGAAAGATTAGATAGGAACCTTAGGGGGCATGAGTATACGTTAATGGGGGAGGAACAACTCAGAAAAGGAGGGTGAGAATGGTTGTACAACTCGAAGAACGAGACCGTCACTGAAATGTACATGTAGAAACCTGAATTGGTGTATGTTTTTACTGTGTATAGTCTCAACAACAACAAAAATAAAATGAATTAAAAAAAAAAAAAGAGCATGTGGCAATGAAATCCAGACTTTCTGGAGCCGTGGAGGCTGGATGAACCCCTGAAACTATTGCCCTGAGATAATCTTTAAACCTTAAACCAAAAATATTTCCTGAAGTCTTCTTAAAACCAAACAATAGTTTAGCTTAACTAGCAAAGAATGCTTGCCTTGAGCATTATCCTTTTTTAAGGGCAATTTATCTGGGATCAAACTCACAACAAGTTGAAAGATTAGATAGGAACCTTAGGGGGCAGTGAGTTTATGTTAATGAGGGAGGAACAACTCAGAAAAGGAAGGTGAGAATGGTTGCACAACTCAGAGAATGATATCAGTGTCACTGAATCGTACATGTAGAAACTGTTGAATAGGTGTATATTTTGCTGTGTATATTCTCAACAACAAAAATAAGTAAAACGAACTATATATATGTATATGTATATATATACACACATACATATATATATAAAAGAGCATGTGGCAAAACTAAAGGAGTTATTCCTTCATCTTTTCTGCCAAAGGGGACCCTCTTTATGACTGCAACGGAAGAGGCTAGAATGATGTAAACGATGGTACATCAAGCTATCATATCATTTTGTCTGAAAAAATGATCCCAAATAAAATCTACACTTGATCCATTCCTTGTTCAGTCTATGAATCAGCATACAGCTTTAATTTTGATCTAAATTTTATAGATTATAAAACAAACTAATCTTATTTTTATGATTATTGCTCTTATAACTGTGCTTATTCATTCTTTTTACAGCCTAAGCATCAGTGTATAGTTTCAACTGTAATCTAAATTTTGTAGGTTATTAGACAAAATAATATTTTCATAGTTTTTTTAGTTTAGGAAAAGACACAAACCTTCTTTCTACTATGAATGAGGAAATACTTATTTCCCTTTTTTAAGATAAAAAGGGTCTCCCTTCCTCAATAAATGCCTGCCAAGTTGAAGAGAGATGTGAGAAGGGCCAGCAAGGCCCAAAACACTCGCTGCCACCCTGGACCCCAGCCTGGACCCTCAGTTTCCCCTCTGAGGTGTCTCACTGGTTCTGAGGTATCAGAACCACCAAGGCCATAGAAGCTGGGCTCCTTGCCCACCCACCCACCTGGGGAGAGGGAAGTGGGGCGAACACATACTTGTAGATGGCGCTGTCCTTCTTGGGGCTGTGCTGCGGCAGGAGGCTGTGGGAGTACTGGTGAACGCCCAGGTCGTACAGCGAGGGGAAGTCCTTGCCACAGAGGTGGCAGCGGTAGCTCAGCTCCTCCTGGTGACTCTTGATGTGCTCCAGAAACGTGTCGAGCTTCGGGAACGTCTGGGCACAGCTCTTGACCACACATTTGTATACCTTGAAGGAAGATGCAGGGCAAGTGAGGGGAGGTAGGGGCTGAGGAGAGCTGCCTCCACTGCTGCCCCCTGCCCTGGAGCACGCACCTTGGACACTGCTGGTGGACCGCCATGCCCCTGCTCCCCTGCTGCTGGAGCCCTGGTTTTATTTTTATTAGAGGGTCCCCTCCTCTAACCCTGTCACTATGGCCCCATGACCCTTGCCTCATATTCCGCTTGGCATGAACATGTTTAGAAAAATTATCCAAAACTTGGAAATACAGTGAAAAGATGACTGATGTCCTGTCAATGTCATGCTAGAGTAGTGCCTCTCCAACTTGAGCGAGCATCAGAATCACGGACTGGTAGGCGCCACTCCCAAAGTTTCTGATTCAGCAGGTCTGGGTGGCCTGAGAATGTGCAATCCTAATAAGTGCCCCAGTGGTGCTAATGCTGCTGGTCCAGGGACCTGACTTTGAGAACTGCTGTTCAGAGCACTGCCTAACAAGCCTGCCTAAGGCCCATCTCTGGGGCGTGCAGCTTGCTTTCACTCAATATTTTCTACTGATTAGGATCCAGACTGTAACGTTAAATGCTGACTTGTAGAAAACTGATCTGATGCAAGTGATTTTGTCAGGTAGATCAACCCCAAAGGTCATGGTTTTTGTTGTCCTGTAGGACATGAACCAGATGTGTATCTAACTCGGCAATCTTATTTCAGTATTCTTTTCTTTCACTAATAAATTTATATATAGATACTAGTTTCTCATATAGTACAGGGGATCTCTCTGTACTATCTTTGCAGCTTTCTGTAGATTTATAATTATTTTAAAATAAAGTGTTAAAAAAAAGGATATTTCAAAAAAAGGGGCACAATTCAAAATTATATGTGTATGCATGATCCCAATTATAATTAAAAAAATAAATACAGAAGCTCAAAAAATATATAATGGATTTTGTGCTGCATGACCAGGGTTGTTTCTGGATTGTAAGATTAAAGGTGGTGACTGTTTTCTCAGGAGGATATACTGCAAGGTGATTAATGACATGGGGTTTGGAGTCAAACGGACTTGGCTTTTAATCCTGACTTGGTCACTTACTGGCAGTGAGACTTTGGATGGGTCGCTTCACCTCTCTGAGCCTCCATTTCCTCATCTGTAAGATAGATGTACTGAGAATGCCTATCTCTAAGGCTGTTTTGAGAATTAAATCAAATATTGAATATAAAGCATTTAGCAGCGCACCCAGCACATAGTAAATATCTTTAGTTTACTGAATTTTCCAATTCTACATTGGGTAACTTGGTACTTTTATAAGGAGAAAAAAAAACAAACAATAAAATTTATTTTAAAAAATAAAGGCTGGAATAGTTACCATATGACCCAGCAACTCCACTCCTAGGTATATACCCAAGAAAACTGAAATGTATGTTCACACAAAAATTTGTACGTGAATGTTTGCAGGAACGTTATTTATAACAGCCAAAAAAGTAGAACAACCCAAATGTCCATTAACTGGTGAATGGATAAATAAAATGTGGTATATTCATACAATGAAATAGTATTTTGCCATGAAAAGGAATAAAGTTTAAAAAAAAAAAAAGGGAAGAAGTTTTGATATATGCTACGACCTGGATGAACACTGAAAACATTATGCTAAGTGAAAGAAGCCAGAGACAAAAGGTCACATATTGTATGACTCCATTTATATGAAATGTCCAGAATACGCCAATCCTCAGAGACAGAAAGTAGATTAGTGGTGGTCAGGGACTGGGGACAGGGAGGAATGGGGAGCGATTGCTAATGGGTACAGGGTTTCTTTTTGGGGTAATGAAAGTTTTATGGAATTAGATAGTGGTGACGGTTGCCAACCTTATGAATATACTAAAAACTACTTAAGTATATACTTTAAAAGGGTGAATTCTTGTTAGGAGAATTACACTTCAATTAAAAAAAAAAAAAAAAATACTAGAGTCCTAAATCCTCTGAGGTAGGTTTTTAGCCATTGGCCCTTCTCAGGGCATTATGAATTTTTCCTGTACCTGACTCCCTTCATCATATGACCCTCAAGAGGAGAACTTTCTCCCCAGGGCTAGCACCGCAGTGGCTCAGCAAGCTGGCCCTATCCAGGTAGAGGAAGCTTGACCCATCATGTGTAGTAAGATGACATCTCAGGGCAACTGAGGCCCACTCCCATCCCTTTCTAGGCAGCGTTCAAGGCCCCAGCACCAGCCAGACTCATGACAGGGTGGCTGTGGCTAAATGCCAACCACCTACCTGCTCATTTTTATGCTGGGTCATGTGAGACTTGAGCTGGAAGTAGGTGCTGAACTTGCTGGGGCAGAACTGGCACAGATAGGAGCTATCAATGAGGACCACCTGCTTGGTCTCCAGCTTGTTCCCCTCATCCTCACCTGCTGTAGGCAAGGTCTGGGCCTGAGGGGTGCTTGACAGGGTCTGGCCCAACCCTGTGGAAAAAGCCAGGGAGGAAAGTCACTGAGAAGGGCAGAGAGAGTCAGGACAGAAAGCCACAGCATTGAGGAAAGATCCACAGGGCACCTATTGCATGCTCTACTGTGTTCATCCTGCCACTTACTCTGTGTAGGCTGCTAGACACTGTACTCAAGGCATGTTGAGTTGATATGTACTGATAAAGCTGTTCTAGACAATAAAATATTGAAATAATTGCATACTGGTGGATAAATAGCTATTGCCTCAAGTCCCCCCTCCCTGCCCTTCCCCTTGGATCTTGCAGACTTCTCCATGGTCCTAAAAGTCCTAACGCCCTTCCTAGCTGTACTTATAATGCCTCCCTAGCTCCCTCTTCTAATTATAATCATTTTTAAGTTGTCCCTCCCTTAATAGATTATTCTTCACTCTCCTTGAGGCCAGAAGCCTCTGATTTCATCTTTGTAAGCCCAGTGGCCTGGCACATAGGAAGTCTTCAGAGATTTCTGCTAAATGGTTGAACTCTTGGTACTGGGCACTGTAGAATTTTGAAAGAAATGGTTTCTTCCCCAAAGAGCTCACAAGAACTCAGACGGCACACGTGGAATAGCTAAACAGACAGTAGAGCTAGTTTCAACAGGAAGCGCTGATGGAAGGGGTCATATAAATGCAGCCACACGTTGACCGACCAGCAAAACGTCCCCTCCATAGGCAGCATGCAGCTGGTGTTTCTCATCCTTGGGCTGTACAGGAAGGGCTCAGGCTCTGGCCTTGAACTGTCCAATATGTCCATGAGCCACATGTACCTACTGAGAACTTGAAATGTGGCTAATCCAACTTCAGATGTGCTATACATGTAAAATATACACTGCATTTTAAAAACTTAGCATGAAAAAAGGATGTAAAATATCTCATTAACAATTTCTTTAATTCCATAGAAGAATCCTGATCAAAAGGGGGAATATGCAGAACAGAATTTAAAATTCTCATGGAATCCAGACTTTCTGAAGCCACTGAGGCTGGATGAACCCCCAAAACTACTGCCATGAGATAATCTTTAAACCTTAAACCAAAAATATCCCCTGAAATCTTCTTAAAACCAAATAATACTTTAGCTTAACCGCTAAAGAACGTCTGCCTTGAGCACCGTGCTATTTCAAGAGCTATCTATATTGGATCAAACTGACAACAGCAACTCAAAAAGGGGGCAGTAAGTTTATGTTAATGGGGAAGGAAAAACTTAGAAAAAGAGGGTGAGAATGGTTGCTCAACTCAAAGAATGTAATCAATGTCACTGAATTGTACTGTAGAAATTGTTTAATTGACATACGTTCTCCTGTGTACGGTCCCAACAAAACAATATATATATAAATTATAAAAAAATAAATAATTTCTTTATATTACATACTTAAATGATCATATTTTAAATATGCTGGGTTAAATATATTATTAAAATTAATTTCACCTTTTTTTGTTTTACTGTTTTTAACGTAGCTGCTAAAACATTTTTAATTACATGCATTACTTATATTATATTTCTTGGACAGTGCTTCTCTAGACCTAGTAAATTCCTCCTCCCGCTAAGACAGGGCTAAACCAACATCAGAGACAGGACCATTCGCTCAAGGACAAGTGATGGCTCAGAAGAGAATCCCATAAAGTATGAACGGCCTTGGAGACCATCTGTCCACAAAGGTCAAAGAGGTTTCAACTCCTGATCTACTGATAGTGACTGCCTTCAGCAATATATTAAAAATAAATTCTGAGGTGGGATCCAGGCTCAGCAGTAAAGGTAGGTGGTTGATTAATGATGTCTGTCATGGTGCAAGCTTAGATAGAGTAATACCACATATATAGTATATTTGTCTTGCCTCATTTTATATATAAGTCGAATGAAGCCCAGAGAGGTCAAGGAGGATGCCCAAGGGCACAAAGCAAGGAACAAAACCTGTGAGGCTGCAGAGGAGAGGTGTGGGGAGGGTGGCATTCCCTACCTCCACCCACCTGTGCTTTCCTCGTCTTCCTGCCTGCTGGGGTTCAGGGCCATGACCTGCACAGTCACAGAGTTCCGAGAGACAGTGCCACCGCTGCGCCCTGGGGGCCACACCTTGTGAGTCTGCATGTGTTTCTTGACATTAGACTTCTGGGCAAAAGCACGGCCACACGCAATGCACTGGAAGGGCTTCTCACCGGTGTGGCTGTGGAAGACAACAATTGTCAGCACCCTATTGCAGGGACAGAGACATGGCCTCAGTCCAGGTGCTCACAGCTACCAGAAAGGCCAAGACAGAGCATCCAGATGCTGCTGGCAACCACCCTGACACTATGAGCATGAGCCCTCATGCTGAGGAATACAGACCAAAGAGATGGAAAGACCCTGGGCTCTTGATGGCATTGCTGAGCTGCTGAATGAACCCCACCTGTGGTCATCTCCCACTATGAGATAATACATCTTCTGATTGTTTAAACCCATTTAAATGGGGATTTCTGTTATTTGCACGAGAAAACATCTTAGTTGATACAACACGCTTATATCATTATTTAATATTTTTCTTCAAATCAACTCACTTTTTTAAAAAGGTTTTCAAAACTTCAAATAACTTTAAAAGGAAGTTTTCTACTATTATTGTATATGAAAAATCACTTGTCATAAATACAAAGTAACTAAAAAAATAAATGCAATAATGAAAAAGCAACGTTAATAAGATCTATCGCTTCACTGTCTAATACGGTAGACACAAGTCGTGTGGGAGTATTTAAATTTTTTAAGTTAAATAAAATGAAAAATTCAGCTCCCTAGTCGCACTACCACATTTCCAGTGCTCAACAGCCACAAATGCTTACTGGATACCATACTGGACAGCACAGGCTTAAGTATTCCGTCATTGCAGAAAATTCTATTGCATGGCACTAGACTAGGCCAGTGGTTCTAACTGGTGTTGGTTTTGGCCCTTGGGGACATTTGGAAATGTCTGGAGACATTTTTGGTTGTCACAGGCAAGGTCGGGGGAGGAGGGGAGGTGCTATTGGCATCTAGAGGACAGAGGCCAGGGATGTGCTAAACATCCTAAAGCCGCCCCAGTAAAGAACTATCTAATCTAAAATGTGAATAATGCCAAGGTTGAAAATCCTTTGTCTAGAGAGAACTGTTGCCTGCCATGGTTGGAACCTGAGGCTCACTTTCTATCTCTCTTTCTTTATTTCAAAAGGAGATTATCAAGTGAGAGATGTTAAAGACAGAATAGCTCCATACTAAGGCTTTCTCCGCTGATTCTCCAAGGATGGAAAGAAATTGAAAGGGAATCATTTTCTCACTATATCTTTCAGAACTTTTCAAGGCCATCTCCATGAACCACCTAAAATCATCTCACATCCCAACGTATGTCACTCTGTGCAAAACACTGAGCAAGTGCACTCCCCCACCCCAATTTACAGATGGAAAAACTGCTCCTTGCACGTTCTTGGGACAAGAGGTGTCATCGGTAGCCCTGAGCTGAGCAGAGAGCTTGAAGGGCAGCCGTTTCTGCAGAGGTGACGAATAAGGCACCCCTCACATGCCTGCAAAGCGTGTCTCCCACTGCTCTGACCTGCCCCATCGCAGCGGGTAGGCCTCATAACTTTCATAGAGCCTTCCCACTGCTCCTGAGAGAGAAGAGGAGAAACCATCCTGGCCTGGACCACAGGCCTGAAAACCATGACAGGAGAGATGGGGGCCTGACCACCACCTGGACTGGGAGGTGGGAAGCGAGCCTTGCTTCCACTCCACAAGGCCACCTAGCCAGGGCCTCCCAGGGGTCACCTGCCCCACCAGGTACCTTCGGATATGCTGCTGTAGGTCGAAGTTTTTGGTGAATGACTTGTCACAGTATGAGCACTTGAGTTTCTGAGCCTTTGGCTTCCCTGCAGCTGAAAGAGAACATGGTAAGAGAGAAATAGAGGCTGGGGACACAGCTGCGGAGTCAAGGGCAGCCTCCAGGCACTCTACCTCCTGGACCTGGAGCCAGACAGCCCACACCCTGGGAGGTCTGCATCCCCGGACAGGCAAGGGAAGAAGCACCAGGTTGCCTCTCACAGTGCCAGGGGAGGAAAACCTGGGACTTGCTCTGGCTGGGAGAGCTGGACAAACCCCTCAAAGGCTCCCCTCTACCCCGGGATAATATCCAGCCTGCTGTGGTCTACAAGCCTCAGCATCCTCTGCTTCCTGCCAACCTCATCAATTCTCTCCATCCAGCTACAGTGGACTCCTTGCTAATCCTTAGAACACCCTAAGCATAGTTGTACCTCAGGATCTTTGCACCTGCTGTTCCCATTGCCTGAATGCTTGTCCCTCAAATATCCATAAGGCTGCTTTCTTCTCATCCTCAGAGATGTCTTTTCTATCTAAGTAACATCACTTCCCAGCCCTTCCCGAGTTATTCTCTATCACTGTACCCTGTTAATCTCCTTCCCAGCACAATTCCACAACTCATAAACGTTTATTTATTCCATGCCTGTCTCTCTCATTATACTTTGAGTAATGTGAGGGCAGAGGAATCATGAACCTAGATGGTGGATACCAATATCTGACACCAAGCCCAGCACAGAGATGCTCAACAAATATTTGTGGAAGGAAGAAAAGAAGGAAATCAGTTGACTGGAAAGCCCCTGAAAAATTCTGTTTCTCTCCCCTCCACCTCCATATTTAGCATCTCCGAAGGGGTGACAGACACTGCTGCTTGCCCTCCCAATATCTACTATCCCCATCTTCCTTCCTCACAAATTCCCTACTTAATAGGAACATCAATGTGCCTGGCTAAAAGAGACATTCCCCAGCTTCCTTTGCAGCTAGGTATGGCCAAGTGACTAAGTTCTGACCAGTGACATACAAGCAAAAGTATCACTTAGAACTTCTGCAAAGAACTAATGCTTCTGGGAGGTACCTCCTTTTGTCCTGCGTTTCCTCCTTCTTACTGCCTAGAATATGGAATTGATGACTGGCGCTCCAGCAGCCATCTTAGACAATGAGGCACCCTGATAAAAGAACTCATGCACTAGGGATGGAGGTCCAGAAAGATGGAAGAAACATGGGTGCCTGGTGACCACACAGTCACACCCAGATTGCCTGCCTCTGGCTTTGTTTTATACAGGAGAAAACAGCACTCTATTTTTGCAGTCACTGTTATTTTAGATTTTCCATTATATGCAGCCAATCTTAATCCTAACCATAATCCTAACCACCATAAAAGGAAAGACCAGAACTAAGCACCCTGTGGACAGGGAGATGCTGAGGAAGGATGCCCATGGTGGGCTGGGGACCCACCTTCTGGGAGTCCACTGTCACCTTTGGCCCGTCGGGTCTTCAGCGTTGGTGGAGAGTCAAAGGTGGCCACCGTGCCACTGGTGGCGCTGGTCATGGGGGCAGCGGGGTTTGGTCCTTTCGGTTTGAATCCCTGTTTGCCTGGGCTGTACACTGGGGGAGTGGCGTACACCGGAGCCTCCACACACTGGTTTGGCACCTAGGAGAGTACGTCAGGGAAAGAGTCCTGGGAAAGGAGGGAAGAGCTGTCCCAGCCAGAGGAACCCTCACTGCAGCCCAGGCTGATCTCAGCCACTTTCCACCTACATCCACCATCCCAACCCCTCTACCTGGCTCAAACACACGATCACTCCCAAGACCCCTTAGAACTTCATAAAGCCAACAGGCAAGATGCAGCTTTGGAGTCTGGCTGCCTGGGTTCAAATTCTGACTCTGCCACTTACCAACTAAATAACTGTGGGCACTGTTATAGGGCAACATTTGTAGTAACTATTAAATGGGAGGCTGTTTTGTCCTGTAAGCCTTCATCTTGGGCGAGAATGGCAGCACAATTGGAAGAGCATAGTCAATATCACTTAAATGTGTAAGTAAAAAGTTTTGAAATGGTATTAAAAAAAAAAAAAAAAACCAAATGAGACTAATGAGGTACAGTAGTCCAGTGACAAGGGCCAGAAGACAGAAGGGGACAACGAAGTCCCCTGGCGATAGGGAACAAAAGGTGGAGTAAGGATATTCTTGATGTGTTGTGAGATTGTTAACCATTGTCATAGGGCAACGTGTAGTAACTGTTAAATGAGAAACTATTTTGTTCTGTAAGCCTTCATCTTAAGTGAGAATAACAGCACAGTTGGAAGAGCGTAGTCAATGTCACTGAACTGTGTATGTAGAAATTTTTGAAACGGTGTATCTTTGGCTATCTGTATTTTCATCAAAAAAAAAAAAAAAAGGTTGAGAATTTAGAGGCTTAATATGTTGTGGGGTTGTTAACCAATGTCATAAAACAACATGTGTACTACTGTTTCATGAGAAACTATTTGTTCTGTAAGCCTTCACCTGAAGTACAATAAAATAAAATAAATAAATAAATAAATAAATAAATAAATAAATAACCATGGGCAGATCTTTTAACATTTGTCTCAGTCTCCTCATCTGTAAAATGGGGCTAGTCAAATACCCCTCTCATAGGGTTACTGTGAGGACTCGGTCTGGTTTTGCTGCCCACAGTACCCCCAACACACAGTAGGTGTTCAGGAAAGGTCAAGGTTACCCATGATGACCATGACCAGTTCTCGCCCTTCCCCACCCCTGGCCTCTGCTCACCTCCAGGGGTGGGTAGGGCTGCATCCCCAATGCCTGGATCTCCACCGTTCCACTTCCGGCCAGGGGCGCAGTGGCACTATACACCTCTACCACGCCATTCCCACCAGGGTTGGGACGCCCAGGGGGGCCCAGGCTCTGGGGTGGGGGCGGTGGGGGCTGGGGAGGTGGGGGAGGCGGTAGTGGTGGAGGGGGTGGAGGAGGTGGCGGAGGCTGGGTGAGGTAGTTGGGTGCAGAATGCATGTTCAGGCTGCTCTGAAATCAAAATGAAGAGAAAATGAAAGCAGCGTAGACCCTTGATACCAACTGCCTTATTTATCAGGGAGGAAGGACATTTGCTTTAGTCAGCCATGTGGAAGAAGAGCTACTCATAGGATGTTGCTGCTATCCCTTTTCTCTATGAAAGCCACAGAAATGACTCAGCTAGTACAGGAAAGAGTTAATAAAGCACGCCTGATGCTGCTATCTTTAGAAGGGCCTGCTTGCAGGACTGGCCCTTAACTGGCATCTGAGAACTTGGCTTTTAGAACGTCCTCTACGTTGATAAAGTTGTTTTGCCCATGTGTGGCAGTGAACTGTACTATACCAGCTTGCTTAGACTGTTTGTACACACAGTGTGATTTATGGTGAACACCTCCTTCCCCTTCTGGCAGTGTGGAATTTCAGCCATTGTGGCCGCTCACCTACATGACCAATCCTTAATAAAAACCCTGGACTTTGAGTCTTAAGCAGGCTTCCCTGGGCAGAAACATTGTACACATAAGCGGGTCTTGTGCAGCCTCTCTCCTCTCCCCCAGGAGAGAGAACTATGGAAACTTGCGCCTGGATTCCTCCAGACCCCAGCAAATGAGTCTTTCCCCCTTGCTGATCCTACTGTGTACCCTTTCCCCATAATACCACAGCCAGCAGTACAAATGCCTCCAAGGCCTGTCAGTCCTTCTAAAGAGTCTCTGAATAAGAAGGTGACTGAGGACCCCGAAACATAGCCACTGGCTTCTAAAAATTTATTTTACAAAAATAATCAAACAGGTCAGCAAAAATAACTGTACATGGATGGCTACTCCAGTGGTTTTTATAATAGCAAAAAAAGGAAATGATCAATGTGTCCATCCATAGAAGCCTGGCTAAATTAAAGATGGTCCATCCATACAATGGAATTCTTTGCAGACGTTAAAATGATGATGCTGATCAGTATTTCATAGAGTGCTCCTATTAACTGCTGCTGTTCCTTGGGGAAGAGGTTCCACAGCCAAATACGTTTGGGAAAAAAACCTGGGTTGACAAAATCAAAAGTATTTCTTTACTGCAGGAAACACCCCAGGACAGAGTGAGGGCAGGAGAACACCTCCACTGTGGGCTGGTTTGATCAGGGGGTCTTTTCCTACTGGAAAATCCCAAGGAGCCACTGTTCCCAGAGGCATTTTAGGAAATGCTAGTATAGAGTTATACCCATAGACAGAGAATGACATTAAAAGAAAGGTAAAGTAAGAAAAGCAAGTTTCACAACAGTACGTATAACATGACCCATTTATATAGATATGCATATTATAAACATATTTATATAAAAAGCTGTTTATATCTCTGCATTCAAAGGGCAGGAAACCTAGACACCAAAATTTTGGTAGTGTTATCTCTGGGTGGGAGAACTACACCAAACCTGCTGCTACTGAGTCGACTGTGACTCACAGCGACTCTGAAGACAGAGCAGAACTGCCCCATAGGGTTTCCAAGGCTGTAATCTTTACAGAAGCCGACTGCCACATCCTTCTCCCGCATAGTGGCTGGTGGGTTCAAACCATCAACCTTTCAGTTAGCAGCCGAGCACTTAAATACTATGCCACCAGGGCTCCTTGTAGGGAGTATAAAAAACAAAACAAAACAAAACAAAAAGCCCACTGCTGTAAAGTCGATTCCGACTCATAGCAACCCTACAGGACAGGGTAGAACTGCCCCATAGGGTTTCCAAGGAGTGGCTGGTGGATTCGAACTGCTGACCTTTTGGTTAGCAGCCAAGATCTATTTATTTCCCCAGCTTTTATTTTGAAAAATTTCAAACCTACAGAAAGGCTGCAAGAAGAGTACACTGAATACCCTGCACACTTTGCCTAATTCACCAATTATCACCATTTGCCACATCAGCTTTCTCTGTGTATGTGTGTGTGTGCGCGTGCGTGTGCACACGTATATGTACATATACGTATATATACATACATATACATAGCATACGTATACATATATATATATTCTCTAAGCCACTTGAGTCAGTTACAAAAATTATACCACTTTGTTCCTCAATACTGTACTCAGTATGCATCCCCTAAGAACAAGGATATTCTCCTATATCACCACAATTCAGTGATCACACTCAGAAAGTTTAACACTGATACAGTACTGTGTTTTTGTTGTTGTTAGGTGCCAGTGAGTCAATTTTGACTCATAGCAACCCCATGTGACACAGCAGAACTGCCCCATAGGGTTTCCTACACTGTGATTTTTATGGAAGCAGACTGCCAAGTCTTTCTCCCCTAGAGCGGATAGGTGGGTTTGAACCGCCAACCTTTTGGTTGGCAACTGAGTGCTTAACCATTGCACCACCAGGGATCCTTCTGATACAATACTATTATCTAAAATATTCAACTTTGTAGATTTTTTTAATTTTTCCTTATCCAGCCAAGAATTATACATTGCAGTTAGTTGCCATGACTCTTTAGTTTCCAGATTATGAATGACTAAAAAAAATTTTTTTGACTTTTATTCTGTGTATTTTCTAATGGACATGGGTCACTTGTGTAAAGAATAAAAATAGGAGTCAAAACAGCTGGCCTGTATGAAAAAAATTCGGAAGATAAGGGTGATGGTTGAACAACATGATAACATAATTAGCATCACTGAACTGTACATGTAAAGAGTAGAAATGGCAAATGTTTTGTTACATATATATTTACCACACATACACACAAAACAGCTGGACCGTGGCTCTGAAACCCCAAAGTCAGGTTCTGGGTCCCTTCCTGAATGTGGCAGCTTCCCCACCCCAAGCAGGGCTGGCTAAGGGGAAAGCTGACAGTCCCCCTCCGTGTAGGGCAAGCTGGGGCCAAGCCCTCATCTTTCTTTTTATTTTTTCCCATACAAAAATTTATACATACATTGTTATGTGACTCTAATTGCTATCCCCATACTGTGATAGCACACTCCTCCTTTCCACCCAATTCCCCATATCCATTCAACCAGCTCCCAACCCTCTGCCTTCCCATCTCACCTCCAGACAGAAGCTGTCCATTTAGTTTCTTGTATCTATTTGAGCTAAGAGGCACACTCCTCACAAGTATCACTATGTCCCACAGTCCAGTCCAATCCCTGTCTGAAGAGTTCGCCTTGGAAACTGTTTTAGTTCTGGGATGACAGAGAATCCAGGGGCCATGCTTTCTGGGGTTCCTCCAGTCTCAGTCAGACCATTAAGTCTGGTCTTCTTACTAGAATTTGAGTTCTGTACCCCACCTTTCTTCTGTTCCATTTGGGACTCTCTGCTCTGTTCCCTGTCACGGAGGTCACTGGTGGTAGCCGGGCACCATCTAGTTCTTCTGGTCTCAGTTATGTGGTCCTTTCTGCCTCTTGGGCTACTACTTTCCTTGAGTCTTTGGTGTTCTTCATTCTTCTTTACTCCAGGTGGCTGGGAGCAACTGATACATCTTAGATGGCCACTTGTGAGCTTTTAAGACCCCAGACGCCACTCACCAAAGTAGGATGCAGAACATTTTCTTAATAAGCTTTGTTATACCAGTTGACCTAGGTGTCCCCTGAAAGCATGGTCCCCAGACCCCTACGCCTGCTACTCTGTCCCTCAAAGTATTTGACTGTATTCAGGAAACTTCTTGGCTTTGGTTTAGTCCAGTTGAGCTGAATTCCCTGGTAGTGTATGCTGTCCTTCCCTTCACCTAAGATAATTCTTACCTACTGTCTAGTTAGTAAATAACCCTCACCCTCCCTCCTCACCCTTAAAACTGTCAAAGAATATTTTCTTCTGGGTTTAAATCTTTTTTAATTTCTTATAATAGTGGTCTTATACAACACTTGTCCTTCTGTGACTGACTAAATTCACTCAGCATAATGACCTCCACCTTACCTCCATGTTATGTTTCACGGCCTCATCATTGTTCTTTATCATTCTGTAGTATTCCATTGTGTGGATATACCATAATTTGTTTATCCATTCGTCTGTTGATGGGTACCTAGGTTGTTTCCATCTTTTTGCTATTGCGAACAGTGCTGCAATGAACATGGGTGTGCACATATCTATTCGTGTGATGGCTGTTATTTATCTAGGATATATTTCAAGGAGCGGGATAGGTGGATCATATGGTACTTCTATTTCTAGCTTTTTAAGGAAGTGCTAAATCAATTTCCAAAGTGGTTGTACCATTTTACATTCCAACCAACAGTGTATAAGTGTTCCAGTCTCTCCACAACCTCTCTAGGATTTATTATTTTGTGTTTTTTGGATTAATGCTAGCCTTGTTGGGGTGACATGGTATCTCATTGTAGTTTTGATTTGCATTTCTCTAATGGCTAATGATCATGAGCATTTCTTCATGTGTCTTTTAGCCACCTGAATATCTTCTTTGGTGAAGTGCTTGTTCATACCTTTTGCCCATTTTTTAATTGGGTTATTTGTCTTTTTGTTATTAAGGTTTTACAGTATCTTGTAGATTTTAGAGATTAGATGCTGAGCAGATTTGTCATGGCCAAACATTTTTTCCCAGTCTGTAGGTTGTCTTTTTACTCTTTTGGTGAAGTCTTTTGATGAGCCTAAGTCTTTGATTTTTAGGAGCTCCCAGTTATCTAGTCTCTCTTCTGATGCTTGTGCATTGTTACTTATGGTTCATACTGTGTTTATGCCATGTATTAGGGCTCCTAGCGTTGTCCCTACTTTTTCTTCCATGATGTTTACCGTTTTTGATTTTATATTTAAGTCTTTGATCCATTTTGAGTTAGTTTTTGTGCATGGTGTGAGGTATGGGTCTTGTTTCAGTTTTTTGTAGATGGATATACAGTTATGCCAGCACCATCTGTTAAAGAGACTGTCTTTTCCCCAATTAACGGACTTTGGGCCTTTGTCAAATATCAGCTGCTCATAGGTGGATGAATTCATGTCTGGATTCTCAATTCTGTCCCATTGGTCTATGTATCTGTCATACCAGTACCAGGCTGTTTTGACTACCGTGGTGGTTATGATAGGTTCTAAAATCAGGTAGTGTGAGGCCTCCCATTTGGTTCTTCTTCTTGAGTAATGCTTTACTTATTCGGGGCCTCTTCCTTTTCCATATGAAGTTGGTGATTTGTTTCTCTATCTCATTAAAAAAATGCCCATGGAATCTGGATTGGGATTGCATTGTATCTGTAGATCACTTTAGCTAGAACTGACATTTTCACAATGTTAAGTCTACCTACCCATGAGCAAGGTATGTTTTTCCACTTATGCAGGTCTCTTTTGTTTTCCTGCAGTAGTGTCTTGTAGTTTTCATTGTACAGATCTTTCACATCTCTGGTTAGATTTATTCCTACGTATTTTATCTTCTTGGAGGCTGTGATGGTTAAGATTGTGTGTCTGCTTGGCTGGGCCATGATACTCCACGTTTTAATGTAATCATTCCCATAATTGAATATACTGTGAGTAGCCAATCAGATGAAAGGGAGTCTCCTTGAGGGTGTGGCCCACATCTGAATATAAGCAGACGTTCTGGCTTTTTGCTCTCTCTGGATCCTGCGGCTGCTTCCTGTCGTCTCATCTCTGGTTCTAAGGACTTGAGCTGTCAGCTTATCTGCCGAACCTGGGATTCGTCGATCTGCATAGCCTGTGAGTGGGAGCCTTGCTCTCTGACCTGCTGATCTTGGGCTTGCCTGCTTCTGTGGCTGTGTGACTTAGGAGAGGCCTCTACTCTGATCCATGGACTTGGGACGTTCTAGCCTCTGCTCAACAACTCACGAGTTGTTTCCTTGATATAATCTCTCTTTATATATATATTTATACACTTTACTGGTTTTGCTTCTCTACAGAACCCAGCCTAAGACATTTGGTACCAGGAGTGGTTCTAGACAAACAAAATTGTAAGGATGAGTTTTCTAAATTGGCTCTCAAGTCTGGCTAGTCATAAAGACGTTGATGACTCTGCAGCAGTAAGAAGGTCACTGCTAGTCCATGGAGCAAGGCGGCGATACAAATATGCAAAATATCACCACTGGTAGATCAGGTATTGGTGAAAGGTGAGGCTCAGGGTGAACATGTGTGTGACAACTTTCTACAGCTTTGTCAGAATGAGAAGTATAAGGAAGCTGGTTGGTTTGTCCTACTTTCGCTAGACAAACAGATGAAGGAAAGAGATGTGCTCAGGGCTTCAGAGTCAAGGCTCAAGTGCCACATACATGACCTCAAGCCTTCCACTTGTGCTTTGAAAGAAAGCCTTATTTCTTGTAGTAACAGAGCTGAAATTGCTGAACACCAAACCCAGAGTCTTACTGTAAGAGTGGCTGAATTACAACACCAGCTCAATTGCAAACCTCGAGAGATGTCTGAAGTTAAAGTAAGGGCATTGATTGGGAAGAGATGGGATCCTGAGTCTTCGGATGGCGACATATGGGCAGATAATCAGGAAGCTGGGGACAGTAAGCCTATAAATTCCGTTGAATCACTCCTGCCAGCAGAACCAGTCCCATCTGAAGAGATTATTTCATGTTTGTCTGCTAAACCACCCTGCCCGGAAAAACCATTAGCCCCTCCACTCCCATCTGAGGAGATTAGCCCTAGCCCAGCTGCCTCTAAAGAGCACCTACCTGAGTCACTGCCCAGAGCATCACCTTAGGCAGATGCTTTACAAGATAATGCTAAATGTTCTCAAAACAATTCCACACTACCGATTCTGGCTTCTAGACCTATAACTAGGCTTAAGTCCCAGCAAGCCCCAAAAGGTGAAGTACAAAGTGTGACCCAGGAGGAGGTATGCTACACTCCAAAAGAACTACTTGAATTTTCTAATATGTACAAACAGAAACCTGGGGAATATGTGTGGGAATGGCTATTAAGGGTGTGGGATAACGGTGCAAGGAACATAAAGATGGATCAGTCTGAGTTTATTGATATGGGTCCACTGAACACAGACTGTTCATTCAATGTTTCAGCTAGAAAAGTTAGGAAAGGATCTAATAGTTTATTTGATTGGGTTGCTGAAGCATGGATTATGAGGTGGCCGACACTAAATCAGGTTGAAGTACCAGACCTGCCTTGGTATACTGTAGAAGAAGGTATCCAAAAGCTTAGGGAAATTGGCATGCTAGAGTGGATTTATCAAGTTAGACCCACAGACCCACACGTGGAGTGTCCAGAGGACACACCTTTTACCACAACTGTGAGGAACAAATTTGTGAAGGGAGCTCCAGTATCCTTGAAGACTGCTGTGATTGCTATTTTATGTAAGTCAGATTTGACAGTGGGAACTGCCCTAACTGAATTAAGACACCTAACTACAATGGGGCTGATTGGACCCCGTGGTAGTAGGGGCCAAGTGGCTGCACTCAATCGACAAACACAAGGTGGGCATGGTTACAGTAATGGACAGAGAAGTCAAAGTAGTAATCAAAATAGTCTGACTCGTACGGACTTATGACATTGGCTACTTAGTCATGGTGTCCCTAGGAGTGAAACAGATAGGAAATCTACTAAAAATATTTACTTGATCTATACAAACGGATGAATTCTAGGTCAGGTGAACAGCAGTCTAACTCGAATCGCCAGAATAGAGAGTCATGGTCCCTCAGTCAGTTCCTGGATTTGAGCGAGTTTAAAGACCCACAACCCCTTGAATGAAGGGGAGGCCGGGTCCCCTTGAGGAAGGACTCCAATACACTGCCACAAATTTTTACTGCTAATCTTTCTCCCAGCATTCCCCAAAGGGATCAATGGCCTTTTACGAGAGTGACTGGTCATTGGGGAAAAGGAAATAATCACTTTTCGGGGATTACTGGATACTGGCTCTGAGCTGACACTAATTCCAGGAGACCCAAAACGTCACTGTGGCCCACCAGTCAGAGTGGGAGCATATGGAGGTCAAGTTATTAATGGAGTCTTGGCTCATGTCCACCTCACAGTAGGTCCAGTGGGTCCCCAAACCCATCCTGTAGTGATTTCCCCAGTTCCAGAATGCATAATTGGAACAGATATACTCAGTAACTGGCAGAACCCCCCCACTGGACCCCTGACAAATACAGTAAGGGCTGTTATGGTAGGAAAAGCCAAGTGGAAGCCATTAGAACTGCCCCTACCTAGGAAAATAGTAAACCAAAAGCAATACCGCATTCCTGGAGGGATTGCAGAGATTGCTGCCACCATCAAGGACTTGAAGGATGCAGGGGTGGTGATTCCCACCACATCCCCATTCAACTCGTCTATTTGGCCTGTGCAGAAAAATAGATGGATCTTGGAGAATGACAGTAGATTACTGAAAACTTAACCAGGTGGTGACTCCAATTGCAGCTGCTGTTCCAGATGTAATTTCACTACTTGAGCAAATTAATACATCTCCTGGTACCTGGTATGCACCTACTGATCTGGCTAATGCCTTTTTCTCCATACCTGTTTCAAAGGACCACCAGAAGCAGTTTGCCTTCAGCTGGCAAGGCCAACAATACATCTTCACTTGCCTCCCTCAGGGCTACATTCTCTCTCCAGCCCTATGTCATAATTTAGTCCACGGGGACCTTGATCGCGTTTCCCTTCCATAAGACATCACACTGGTCCATTACATTGATGACATTATGCTGATTGGACCTAGTGAGGAAGAAGTGTCAATGACTCTGGACTTATTGGTAAAACATTTGCGTGCTAGAGGGTGGGAGATTAATCCCACAAAAATTCAGGCACCTTCCACTTCAGTGAAATTTCTAGGGGTCCAGTGGTGTGGGGCATGTCGAGACATTCCTTCTAAGGTGAAGGATAAGTTATTGCATCTTGCTGCTCCCACAAAAAGGAGGCACAACGCTTAATGGTCCTCTTTGGATTTTGGAGGCAACACATTCCTCATTTGGGTGTGCTACTCCAGCCTATTCATCAAGTGACTCAAAAAGCTGCTAGTTTTGAGTGGGGACCAGAACAAGAGAAGGCTCTGCAGCAGCTTCAGGCTGCTGTGCAAGCTGCTCTGCCACTTGGACCATATGATCCAGCTGATCCAATGGTGCTTGAAGTGCCAGTGGCAGATAGAGATGCTGTTTGGAGTCTTTGGCAGACCCCTATTGGTGAATCACAGCACAGACCATTAGGATTTTGCAGCAAAGCTCTGCCATCCTCTGCAGATAACTACTCTCCTTTTGAGAAACAACTTTTGGCTTGTTACTGGGCCTTAGTAGAGACTGAATGCTTACCTATGGGACACCAAATCACCATAAGGCCTGAGCTGCCCATCATGAACTGGGTGTTGTCTGACCCACGGAACCATAAAGTTAGACGTGCACAGCAGCACTCCATCATTAAATGGAAGTGGTATATTCGAGATGGGGCCCGAGCAGGACCCGAAGGCACAAGTAAGTTGCATGAGGAAGTGGCCCAAATGCCCATGGTCTCCACTCCTGTCACATTACCTTCCATCTCCCAGTCTGCACCTATGGCCTCATGGAGAGTTCCTTATGATCAGCTGACTGAGGAAGTGAAAACTCTTGCCTGGTTTACAGATGGTTCTGTGCCATATGCAAGCACCACTCGAAAGTGGACTGCACCAGCACTACAACCCCTTTCTGGGACCTCCCTGAAGGACAGTAGCGAAGGGAAATCCTCTCAACTGGCAGAACTTCGAGCAGTGCACCTGGCTGTTCACTTTGCTTGGAAGGAGAAATGGCCAGATGTGCGATTAAATACTGATTCATGGGCTGTGGCCAATAGTTTGGCTGGATGTTCAGGTACTTGGAAGGAACATGATTGGAAAATTGGAGACGAGGATTTATGGGGAAGGGGTATGTGGACAGACCTCTCCAAATGGGCTAAGGAAGTGAAGATATTTGTGTCTCATGTGAATGCTCAACAAAGGGTGACCTCAGCAAAGGATGATTTTAACAATCAAGTGGATAGGATGACGCATTCTGTGGAAACCACTCATCCTCCTTCCCCAGCTATTCCCGCCATTGCTCAATGGGCTCATGAACAAAGTGGCCATGGTGGCAGGGATGGAGGTTATGCATGGGCCCAGCAGCATGGACTTCCGCTCACTAAGGCTGACATGGCCACAGCTTCTGCTGAGTGCCTAATCTGTCAGAAGCAGAGACCAACACTGAGTCCCCAATATGGCACCATCCCTCGAGGTGATCAGCCAGCAACCTGCTGGTAAGTTGATTACACTGGACCACTTCCATCATGGAAAGGGCAGCGTTTTGTCCTTACTGGAATAGACACTTACTCTGGATATGGATTTGCCTCCCCTGCACGCAATGCTTCTGCCAAAACTACCATCCGTGGACTTACAGAATGCCTTAGCCACCGTCACAGTATCCCATACAGCACTGCCTCAGATCAAGGGACTCACTTCACAGCAAATGAAGTGCGGCAGTGGAACCATGCTCATGGAATTCACTGGTCTTACCATTTTCCGCATCATCCTGAAGCAGCTGGCTTGACAGAACAATGGAATGGTCTTCTAAAGACACAATTATGGCGCCAGCTAGGTGGCAATACTTCGCAGGGTTGGGACAATGTTCTCCAGGAGGCTGTATATGCTTTAAACCGGCATCCAATATATGGTGCTGTTTCTCCCATAGCCAGGATTCACAGGTCCAGGAATCAAGGGATAGAAATGGGAGTGGCACCACTCATTATTACCCCTAGTGACCCACTTGCAAGATTTTTGCTTCCTGTCCCCTCGACCTTATGCTCTGCAGGCCTAGAGGTCTTAGTTCCAAAGGGAGGAATGCTCCCACCTGGAGACACAACACTGATTCCACTGAACTGGAAGTTAAGAATGCCACCTGGCCACTTTGGGCTCCTTATGCCTCTGGATCAACAGGCAAAGAAGGGAGTTACCATACTGGCTGGTGTGATTGATCCTGATTACCAAGAGGAAATCAGATTGATATTACATAATGGAGGTAAAGAAGAGTATGTCTGCAATGCAGGAGATTCCTTGGGGCGTCTCTTAGTACTACCATGCCCTGTGATTAAAGTCAATGGAAAACTACAGCAACCTAATTCTGACATGACTACTAATGACACAGACCCTTCAGGAATGAAGGTTTGGGTCACCCCACCAAAGAACCATGACCAGCTGAGGTGCTTGCTGGAATACAGAGTGGGTGGTGGAAGAAGGCAGTTCTAAATACCAGTTACGGCCATGTGACCAGTTGCAGAAACGGGGACTGTAATTGTTATGAGTATTTGTACTTTGTATGCGTGCATCAAATATTTTTGTTTCCTTCACTTATAAAATATAACCTGTAAACAGGGCTAGTGCGTTTTTGACTGTATGCGTGTTAGTTGTATCATGTTAGGCACAAGTATGATTTCTAATTGTCTTTATTCAAAGATTATATATGGTTTAAGGAGATGTGTACATGTGCCAAGTTGACAAGGGGTGGACTATGATGGTTAAGATTGTGTGTCAACTTGGCTGGGCCATGATTCTTAGTATTTTAATGTAATCACTCCCATGATTGAATATACTTTGAGTAGCCAGTCAGATGAAAGGGAGTCTCCTTGAGGGTGTGGCCTGCATCTGAATATAAGCAGACGTTCTGGCTTTTTGCTCTCTCTGGATCCTGTGGCTGCTTCCTGTCGTCTCATCTCCCGTTTTTGGGACTTGAGCTGTCAGCTTATCTGCCGAACCTGGGATTTGTCGATCTGCACAGCCTGTGAGTGGGAGCCTTGCTCTCCGACCTGCTGATCTTGTGCTTACCAGCTTCTGCGGCTGTGTGACTTGGGAGAGGCCTCTACCCTGATTCACGGACTTGGGATGTTCTAGCCTCTACAATCGTGTGAGTTGTTTCCTTGATATAATCTCTCTTTATATATATATTTATACACTTTACTGGTTTTGTTTCTCTAGAGAACCTAGCCTAAGACAGGGGCTATTGTAAATGGTACTGATTTGTTGATTTCCTCTTTGAAGTTCTCTTTGATGGTGTAAAGGAATCCAACTGACTTTTGTACATTTATCTTGTATCCTGAAACTTTGCTGAAATCTTCTGTTAGTTCCAGTAGTTTTCTTGTGGATTCTTTGGGGTTTTCTGTGTATAAGATCATATCATCTGCAAACAGAGGAACTTTGACTTCTTCCCTCCCAATATAGATGCCCTTTATTTCTTTTTCTAGCCTAATTGCTCTGGCTAGGACCTCCAGCACAATGTTGAATAAGAGTGGTGATAAAGGGCATCCTTCTCTGGTTCCCACTCTCGAGGGGAATGCGTTCAAAGTCTCTCCATTTAGGATGATGTTGGCCGTTGGTTTTGTATCAGTGCCCTTAATTATATTGAAGAATTTCCCTTCTATTTCCTATTTTGTTGAGAGTTTTTATCATGAATGGGTATTGGACTTTGTCAAATACCTTTTCTGCATCGATTGATAAGACCATGTGGTTCTTGTCTTTTGTTTTATTTATGTGATGGATCGTATTGTTTTTCTAATGTCGAACCATCCCTGCATACCTGGTATAAATCCCACTTGATCATGGTGAATTATTTTCTTGATATGTTGCTGAATTCTATTGGCTAGAATTTTGCTGAGGATTTTTGCATCTATGTTCATGAGGGATATTGGTCTATAATTTTCTTTGTTTGTGGTGTCTTTACCTGGTTTTGGTATCAGGGTTATGCTTGCTTCATAGAATGAGTTTGGGAGTATTCCATTCTTTTCTATACTCTGAAATACCCTTAGTAATAGCGGTGTTAACTCTTTTCTGAAAGTTTGGTAGAAGTCTGCAGGGAAGCCATCCAGGCCAGGACTTTTTTTTGTTGCGAGTTTTTTAATTACCTTTTCAATCTCTTCTTTTGTTATGAGTTTTAGTTGTTCTACCTCTGTTTGTGTCAGTTTAGGTAGGTAGTGAGTTTCCAGAAATTTGTCCATTTCCTCTAGTTTTCAAACTTTTTAGAATACAATTTTTCACAGTATTCTGTTATGATTCTTTTAATTTCAGTTGGGTATGTTGTGATATCACCCATCTCATTTCTTATATGGGTTATCTGCTTCCTCTCCTGTTTTTCTTTTGTCAGTTTGGTCAATGGTTTATCAATTTTGTTGATCTTTTCAAAGAACCAGCTTTTGGTCTTGTTAACTCTTTCAATTGTTTTTCTATTCTCTATTTCATTTAATTCTACTCTAATTCTTATTATCTCCTTTCTTCTGGCACCTGAGGGCTTCTTTTGTGCTCTCTTTCTACTTGTTCCAGATGTAGGGTTAACATTTTGATTAAGGCCCTTTTTTCTTTTTGGATGTGCACATTTATCACTATAAACTAACCTCTGAGCACTGCATTTGCTGTGTCCCAAAGGTTCTGGTAGGATGTGTTTTTATTCTTGTTTGATTCTATGAATTTCTTAATACCATCCTTAACTTCTTCTATAATTCAGTAGTTTTTGAGCAAGATGTTGTTCAGTTTCCATGTGTTTTATAATTTTTTTCCTTGCTTTTCCTGTTGTTGATTTCTACTTTTATGGCTTTATGGTCAGAAAAGATGCTTTGTAATAGTTCAGTGCTTTGGATTTTGTTAAGGCTTGCTTTATGGCCTAATACGTGGTCTATTCTGGAGAATGTTCCATGTGCATTGGAAAAGAAAGTATACTTGGCTCCCGTTGGGTGGAGTGTTCGGTATATGAATATGAGATCAAGTTGGTTGATCGTAGCATTTAGCTCTTCTGTGTCTTTGTTGAGCTTCTTTCTGGATGTTTTGTCCTTCACCGAAAGTGGTGTGTTGAAGTCTCCTACTACTATTGTGGCGCTATCTCTCTTTTCAGTGCTATTAGAGTTTGTTTTATGTATTTTGGAGCCCTATTGTTGGATACATAAATATTTATTATAGTTATGTCCTCCTGGTGTATTGACTCTTTAATCATTATATAGTGTCCTTCCTTATCCTTTGCGGTGGATTTTCAAGTCTATTTTTTCAGAGATTAATATTGTCCCTCCTGTTCTTTTTTGAGTGTTGTTTGCTTGATATATTTTTTTCCATCCTTTGAATTTTAGTTTGTTTGTGTCCTTAAGTCTAAGGTGTGTCTCTTGCAGGCAGCATATAGATGGATCATGTTTTTTTAACCAATATGCCACTCTCTCCTTATTGGTGCATTTAGTCCATTTACATTCAGCGTAATTATCAATAGGTATGAGTTTAGTGCTGTCATTTTGATGTCTTTTTTTGTGTGCTGTTCACAGTTTCTTTGTTCCAATTAATTTTCTGTGCTGAGTCGTTTTTCTTTATGCATTTTCTTTTCATCTTTTTCACTGTTGTTGATTTTGTGTTTGCTGAGTCTTTGTATTTTTCTAGATTTTTTATTTTGACTTGTAGGATTGTTATTTTCCTTTGTGTTTACCTTAATATTTACCCCTATTTTTCTAAGTTTATACCAGTCTTTTATTTCTTTATATAGCCTTGACTTCCTCTCCACATGAAAAATCTATGTCTACATTTTTTACGTCCTTCTTTTTTGTTTTAATGTTGTCATCTTTTACATATTGACATCTGTTCCCCTGTTTTCAGTGTTTTAGCTTTGACTTACTTTTGTGACTTCTCTATCTGGGTTGATATCTGGTTGCTCTGTTCTGTGTTCTAGTCTTTGGTTGTTATCTGATGTTACTGATTTTCTAACCGGAAGACTCCCTTTAGTATTTCTTGTAATTTTGGTTTGGTTTTTGCAGATTCCCTAAACTTCTGTTTATCTGGAAATGCCCTAATTTCGCCATCATATTTGAGACAGTTTTGCTGGATATATAATTCGTGGCTGGCAGTTCTTTTTCTTCAAGGCTTTACAGATGTCATCCCATTGCCTTCTTGCCTGCATGGTTTCTGCTGAGTAGTCTGAGTTTACTCTTATTCACTCCCCATTGCAGATGACTTTTCTTCTATCCTTAGCCACTCTTAAAATTCTCTCTTTATCTTTGGTTTTGGCAAGTCTGATTATAACATGTCTTGGTGACTTTCTTTTGGGATCTACTTTATGTGGGGTTCGATGAGCACCTTGGATAGATATCTTGTCATCTTTCACGATATCAGGGAAGTTTTCTGCCAACAAATCTTCAACAATTCTCTCTGTATTTTCCATTATCCCCTCCCATTCTGGTACTCTAATCACTCGTAGATTATTCCTCTTGATACAGTCCCACATAATTCTTAGGGTTTCTTCATTTTCTTTAATCCTTTTACCTGATTTTCCTCAAATAAGTTGGTGTCAAGTGCTTTATCTTCAATCTCACTAATTCTGACTTCCATTGCCTCAGTTCTGCTCCTATGACTTTCTACTGAGTTGTCTAATTCTGAAATTTTCTTCTTAATCTTCTGGATTTCAGATTGCTGTCTCTCTATGGATTCTTGCAGCCTGTTAAATTTGTCATTATGCTCTTCTCTAATCTTTTTAATTTCCTCTATTGCGTGTTCTGCATTTTGCTTAATTTCCTTCCTAATTTCTTGAAGAGTTCTGTATATTAATCTTTTGTATTCTGCCTCCGGTAATTCCAAGAAATTTTCCTCCTCTGGAAAATTTCTAGATTCTTTATTTTGGGAGCTTGCTGAAGCCATCATGGATTGCCTCTTTATGTGATTTGATATTGACTGTTATCTCTGAGCCAACAATAAGTTATTATATTTATTTATTTTATGTTTGCTTACTGTGTCCTAGCTTCTTGTTTTGTTTTGATATGCCCAAACAGGCTGCTCATATGAGCTAGTTTGATTATTGACACCTTTGAAGCTCTACTGTCCTGTCACCAGGTGGTTAGATCTGTTACTAGGTATGTGAGCTCAGGAGTCCACCCACTCCTCCTGTATGGATTCAGCTCAGGTGCCCAGGTAGATGGCCACCAAGTGTGTGGTGTAGGCTCTCACTTACAGTCCTGGACAGGCATGGGTGATTGGTGTAGGCATAGGCATCTGGCTGCAGCAGGGGGACACGCTCTGAGCAAGGTAGGGGGCTGACGGCTGCCCCCAAGTGTCTGGGAGGAAGGTGTGTCCCTGTTCCCTAGAGTGCGTAGTTGGGTAGGTTTTGCAGCCGGACTATGAGCACCTAATGCTGTTGGCTGTAAGGACTGCAGGGCACCTCTTATTCATGGGGCCCTATCCCGGGGGGCTAGGTGGCGTGGGTGGAGCCACCAGTCCTCAGGCCCCTGATGTGGATAGGTGAAGACCCTGCTTAATGGGCAGTGTCAAGTGTCAGGAATCTGCCACTTCACAGCTAAAACAGCTGAAGTTAGAGTCCCGGTATATACCCTGTTGTACTGCGGTAATGAGGGCCTACGCTACTGAGATGGGCCCGCACAAGTCTATGCAGGGGGAAAGGCACTCAGAGTCTGTAGATCCCTTATGCCTGTGCCTAGGCAAAGGAGCTGTGCCTGCCCTGGGTTCTTGGCTTAGGGGAGCTGGCAGTTTATTTTTCCTATTTGTTAATTTGTTCATTCTCCAAGGCCAGGAGAATGGCTCAGGGCACGTGATGGATCCTACTTCCGGTCCAGGGGACTTGACAACTGCTGAAGCCGGTCCAGGACCCAGTACAGAGCAGGAAGTGGGGAGGTAAATGGGAGAGAGGATTTTCCCTGAGGTGGGTGTTTTTGATCCACACGGTAAGCCATACGCAAGTACTTATCTTTCACCAGTGAGGGCTGCATCCCACTGGTTCTGGGTGGCCGTGTAGACTCTGTGGCGCTGGGTCTCTCCTGGTGCGGAAAATACGCCTCCCGAGCACCACCGCTTGCCTGCCTCACTGCTCACCCATGAGCTACTCAGGCTTGAAGGGCTCAGGCTCTCGCCAGGTCAGGTCTGGCAACTCCTCACTGCTTCCAAACCGCCCCTCCCTCCCCCTGCCACTCAGTCCGGTTACTCAACACTGCCTTAGATGTTCAGGGCACCCAGGCTACCATATATAATCAAATCACTTGTTTTTTTGGGTCTTTGTTGTAAGAGGGTCCACTGGAAGCATCTGACTACTCTGCCATCTTGGCCCCACCTCCCCCAAGCCCCCGTCTTTCTACAAGATTCTGAATCCACAGGAGTCAATGTGTAGGCCTGGAATCAAGACCCTGTGAAAAGTCTGCCTTCTCCTTACCTGCACAGGTGGGGGGCCCTGGGGCATGGGCTGGTCCAGGGACGTGAAGGCCGACATGGCAGACATGAGCACATCATCACTCACCAAGATGTTCCCCTGCACCAGGGTCTGGATCAGTGGGGATGGGGGCACTGTGATGTACGTGGAGATCTGGACAGCAATAGAGAGAGGACATGTCTGCAGCCCTGCAAAGAATCTGAGGGAATGATGTAAACTATCTGGGTTCCAGAGTCCCACAGCCCCAAGTTCTAGTCCCGCCTCTGCTGCTCCCTGCTGCGTGACCCTGGGCAAGTCATAACACTTCTCTAAGCCTCTATTTCTTCATCTACCAAATGAGGAGAAAAAGTCTCACCTCCTCATAGGACACATAGCCTGTGACCCAGCAATCGTACTTCCTGATATCTAACCCAGAGAAACACTCACACATGTCCACAGCAAGTCCATGAATGAGAGTACTGCACACAGTTTTGATTGTAACAGTGAAAATCCAGAAATAACTTCAATGTCCATCAACACAGGAATGAACTTAAAAATGGCAATACAGTCATGGATGGAATACTATACAGCAGGTAAAAGGTACTGTGTGAAAAAGCAAATCACATGATAATATGTAGATTATATATTCTTATTTTTTAACTAATGACCAAAGACCAGAGGAGTTGTAGGATGACATCAAGAACATCATACATGAAGAAAGCAAAAGGTCATGAAAAAGACAGGAAAGAAAGAAAAGACCAAAATGGATGTCAGAGAGACTCTGAAACCTGCTCTTAAACGTTGAGTAGCTAAAGCAAATGGAAGAAATAATGAAGTAAAAGAGCTGAACAGAAGATTTCAAAGGGTGGCTCCAGAAGACAAAGTAAATTATTATCATGAAACGTGCAAAGACCTGGAGTTGGAAAACCAAAAGGGAAGAACACGCTTGGCATGTCTCAAGCTGAAAGAACTGAAGAAAAAATCAAGCCTCGAGTTTCAGTACTGAAGGATGCAACAGGCGAAATACTGAAAGACATAGGAAGCACAAAAAGAAGATGGAAGTAACACAGATTCACTGTACCAAAATGAATTGGTTGACATTCAGTCATTTCAGGAAGTAGCATATGATCAAGAACCAACAGTATTGAAGGAAAAAGTCCAAGCTGCACTGAAGACAGGTTCCAGGAATTGACAGAATACCAACTGAGATATTTCAACAAACAGATGCAACACTGGAAGCGCTCAGTCACCTGTGCCAAGAAATTTGGAAGACAGCTACCTGGCCAACTGACTGGAAGAGATCCATATTTGTACCCATTCTAAAAGAAAGGTGATCCAACAGAATGTGGAAATTATTGAACAATATCATTAATATCACACCCAAGTAAAATTTTCCTGAAGATCATTCAAAAGCAACTGCAAGGATTTCATTTTACTTGAATCCACAATCAATGCCCACAGAAACAGCAGTCAAGAAATCAAACAACATATTGCAGCAGTACATCAACACGGAATTGCCAGAAATTCAAGCCGGATTCAGAAGAGGACATGGAATGAGGGATATCATTGCTGATATCAGATGGATCTTGGCTGAAAGCAGAGAATACCAGAAAGATGTTTACCTGTGTTTTATTGACTACGCAAAGGCATTCAACTATGTGGATCATAACAAATTATGGATAACACTGTGAAGAATGGGAATTCCAGAACACTTATTTGTGCTCATGAAGAACCTGTACATAAAGGAAAGGTTATGGAAGCTCCACTGACACATCCAAACTCCCTGAGGGACTGAATTGCTGGGCGGAGGGCTCTGGGGACCATGGTCTCAGGGAACATCTAGCTCAACTGGCATAATACACTTCATAAAATGTTCTACATTCTACCTTGGTGAGTAGCATCTGGGGTCTTAAAGTCTGTGAGCAGCCATCTAAGATACTCCACTGGTCTCATCCCTTCGGCAGCAAGGGAGAATGAAGGAAACAAGACACCAGGGAAAGATTAGTCCAAAGGACTAATGGACCATAACTACTACGGCCTCCACCAGACTGAGTCCAGTACAACTAGATGCTGCCTGGCTACCACCACTGACTGCTTCACAACAGAGGGTCCTGGATGGAGCTGGAGAAAAATGTAGAACAAAATTCTAACTCACAAAAAAAGATCAGAGTTACTGGCCTGACCGAGACTGAAGAAACCCTGAGAGTATGACCCCCAGAGACACTTTTAGCTCAGTAATGAAGTCACTCCTGAGGTTCACCATCCAGCCAAAGATTAGACAGCCCCATAAAACAAAATGAGACTAATGGGGCACAACAGTCCAGGGACAAGGACTGGAAGGCAGGAGGGGACAGGAAAGCAGGTAATAGGGAACCCAAGGTTGAGAAGGCACAGTGTTGACATGTTGTGGGGTTGTTAACCATTGTCATAAAACAATATGTGTACTAACTGTTTAATGAGAAACTATTTGTCCTGTAAACCTTCATCTAAAGTACAATAAAAAAAAAAAAGAATCTGTACATATACAAAAAGGGATTCATTCAAACAGAACAAAGGGATACTGTGTGCTTTAAAATCAGGAAACGTATGTGTCAGGGTTGTGTCTTTTCATTGTACTTATTCAATCTGTATGCTGGGCAAATAAGGAGAGAAGCTGGACTATATGAAGAAGAATGTGGCATCAGGATTAGAAGAAGACTCATTAACAACCTGCAATATGCAGATGACACAATCTTGCTTGCTGAAAGCAAAGAGGACTTGAAGTACTTACTGATGAAGATCAAAGATTACAGCCTTCAGTACGGATTGCACCTCAAGACAAAGAAAACAAAAATTCTCACAACGGGACCAATAAGCACATCATGATAAATGGAGAAAAGATTGAAGCTGTCAAGGATTTCATTTTACTTGAATCCACAATCAACGCCCATGAAAACAGCAGTCAAGAAATCAAACAACATATTACAAATCTACTGCAAAAAACCTCCTTAAAGTATTAAAAAGCAAAGATGTCACTTTGAGGACTAAGGTGCGCCTGACCCAAGCCATGGTATTTTCAATCACCTCACATGCATGCAAAAGCTGGACAATGAATAAGGAAAACCGAAGAAGAATTGATGCCTTTGAATTACGGCGTTGGTGAATAATATTGAATATACCATGGAATGCCAGAAGAACAAATAACTCTGTCTTGAAAGAAGTACAGCCAGAATGTTCCTTAGAAGCAAGGAAGGTGAGACTTTGTCTCATGTACTTTGGACATGTTATGACGAGGGACAAGTCCCTGGAGAAGGATGTCATGCTTGATAGAGGGTCAGTGAAAAAGAAGAAGACCCTCAACAAGATGGATTGACACAGTGGCTGCAACAATGGGCTCAAACATAGCAATGATTGTGAGGATGGTGCAGGACCAGGAAGTGTTTCATTCTATTGTACATAGGGTCATACATGCCATCAACTCAACGGCATCTAACAGTATTTTTTTAAGATCTAAATCTATATATATATATATATATATATATATATATATAACATACATAAAAAATATATATATATTTACACATATAAATATACATATTATGTTATAAATAATATATATTATATAAATTACATGCATATCATAAATATATATAAATTATATATATATATAGACATTCTAGCAAAGTTTGCTTGCTTGCTCTGGATTCTACATCTGGCTCATCATCATTTGACCTCTGGTTCTTGTGACCTGAGCCAGTGGCCTGTCATATTGCCTACCAATTTTGGGTTCATCAGCCCCTGCAACTACATGAGTCAGGAGAATCCTCCAGTCTGACACCTGACCCACAGACTTGGGAATTGCCAGCATCTACAACCGAGTGAGCCATTTCCTTGAGATAAATCTCTCTCTTGCTCACTCTCTCTCTCTCTCTCTATATATATATACACACACACAAACACTTCACTGGTTTTGCTTCTCTAGAGCTACCCATCAACAGTCATCTGGAGGCAGGAGAAAGGAATAGTGCCAAAGGAAACTTTATTTGTAACATTCCAACTTTTTGAAAGGGGAAAGGAGTGTGCATCACCTGTACATGTACAAAGTAATAATAAAAATAATAACATTGCTCTTGGAGTATGTGAGGATAAAAGGCAGATGTAATAAGAAAGTGCCAAAGCGCAGTGCCTGTTCTTCTCAATAGATGTAAAGGGTGTTTTGCTTGTTTTTCTCTATTGATAGGCCCTTGGCATCTTCCTGGGTCACCTGTCTCTGTGGGAACTCTGGGGTCAGCAGCAACTAAGCCTCAGAACGCAGAACCCCCATTCAGAAACAGGATGTCCCAGGCAGCCTAGGCAGGTTGGGAAATGCCCTGTGTTAGGGTCAACAAAGAGTGTAGATTCTGGCTCATTTACATTTTTATAATGTCACATGCATTAGGCTGAGATTAAAACTGAGAAGTCACATTGTGTTCATCCAAGCAACTTAAAGCAGGAGGGGGTTCATATTTGTTTATAACCAACTGTTTGCATCCTAAAGTTATTCTCATGCCCAGAACTGGAGGAATTTCCCTCTCTCCTTTTATTGAAAGAAAAAAAGGCGGGGGAATGGAACTATTTTCTGCTAACAAAACTCATAATCAAGGAATGAGAAAAATCACACTACTGTCTTATACTAAACCTTGTATTTGCAGTTCTTTCCCAACAGTCTCAATTAATCCTTACCATATCCCCTTATCAGCAATGTTTTTTTTCTGTTTACAGATGAGGAAATGGAATTTGCGAAAGATAATCAATGAATGGGACGATGTGGCCTCCCCTAAGAACAAAAATTAACTTAGCAGGTGGCCTGTGAGGGGACACTTACCTTGTTATAAATGGGGGGAGGGTGTTCTCATGCCTATTAACACACAGAGTTAAATGCCAGTATTTATGATTACAAAGAATTAAAAATAACCTAAATATTACTCTAGCTTCCTCTAAAGCAAGAAGAGACTTAATATTTACTGTATATACTTTGTTAAGATTTGAACCCAGAATGAGGTAGAGATATGAACTTTCAGAGAAAAAAGGTCACAATATCTCATTAAATGAACAAAGCAAGCTGAGGGAATAATATATGTAATACAATTCTCCTTATGTTAAAAGGAAAAAATACTACACGTTTGTGTATACTCGTATGTTAGTTTAATGGTGGTATTTCCAGGGAACCACAATAGGGGAAAGATATTTTTTATTTTACGTACTACAGCAGTGTTTTATTTTATTTATTTATTTACAATGAACCTGAATTACTTTTAAAATTAAAGAGAGAGACTAGACCAAGCCTATATATTTTAAAAATAGCTAATGTTGGCCAACATGGTGCTATAGACAGAAGCACTACGCCATCCCTCCATAGCAAAGACCCAAAAAACTAAGTAAAACAGAGACAAACATCAATCCTGGAACCCTGAGCATCAAATAAAGAGACAAAGAACTCAACCAAGCACCAAATGGAATAAGAAACTGACAGAGAACAGAGAGCGAGGAGAGTTACGAGTAGAGGTCCCCTATCAGCTAATGCAGCACAGATCCACCATCTTGGACTCCTATCAGAGATTGGCGGACAGGGAGTGTGGGAAAGCAGATTCACAGAGCTCCCAGCAGAAGACAGAGCACCCAGTAATCAGCAAGACATGCTTTCCCACCCTCCACCCTGCCTCCCCCTGCTCTACCTTCACCACTTCCCGACTGGACGATCCACGGCTTCCCCATAGGTTGATTCCCAGCTTCCCAGAAGGCTAACTCACTGCTTCTCAGCGGGCTGATTCCCAGCTTCCCAGAGGGATAATTCGCTGCTTCCCAGTGGGTCACAGCCATGGCACAGAAGGCACCAGTTCCGTGCCTCAAGGATTCACCCCACACACAAAGGCCAGCTTCTTCACAGCCATTTCTTTGTTGCTGGTATTGCTTTCTTCAGCCTCTTTTGGTTTCTTCCTTGCCACTCACTCACTCCTCCTCCTTTCTCTCGAACACCTGACTTCATGTGCCATCTTTGCTTCTTCTTGACAGGCTGTGAAGCACTGCTTGGTTGGCAAACTGCTTCTCTGGTCGCTTCACCAGTCCATGCAGCCACGCTGGTGGGATCCCTGGGGGCTTTTTTCTTTTTGTTTGTTTGTTTGTTTTCTCTTTTTTCCTTTTTAATTTTCTTCATTTCTCAGTTTCTCATCTCTTTCTACTTACCTTCTTTTCCTGTATCCTGAATACCTGACACTGTGTATCATCTCCACCCCTTCTAGCCAAGCTGTACTGCACAGCTTGGGAGCCACTTCCCCGCTCTGTGCAGCCATGCAGGTGGGATCCCAGGGGGTATTTTTTTAGAATTTTTTTTTCCTTTTTGTTTTTCTCCACTTCTCAGTTTCTTGTTCTCTCCACTCCAACAGCAAGATCCCTCAGCACTTTTTTTTGGCTCTTGTTTCTCTCTCCTCTCTCTCTTTTTTTCCATACTCTACCTAGATCCACACATCACAACCTCCACCTCCCCCTCACTCCTGCCTATCTGCACCACGTGCTGAACACTGCACTACCAGCCAGCACAGGCATGACCTACTGGAATCTGCCCTGCACTGCCCACCAGCTCATATTATTGGCCCCAGTACATGCCACAAACAGCCCATCCCAGCCCCCCTGCCTCCCCTTCAGCTAGACCTGCCCTGCTGCACCATAGCTGAGTGACTGGCTCTACCAATTGGACAAAGAGCTGAAAAATATTGTGTCCACAGGTGAGCAAACAACAAAGAACGCACAGCCTGCCTGCTCAGATATAACCAAATAAAACAAAAAAGCAGGATGAAACAAACAGATCTACCATCAAAAAATGAAGAAAATAACTACTGAATGTTCCCGAAGACAGCAGACAATATCAAAACATGTAAAAAAAAAAACAGGGCAGGATAGTTCCAGTAGGCATCCAAAATAAAACATCAGTGACTTTCCAGTAGAAGAAAAGACACTAGAACTATCTGATAGGGAATTCAAATCTCTAATATTCAGAGCTATCTAAGAGTTGAAGCAGAAAGCAGACAAAAATGAGGAAAAAATAGACAAATTCATGGAAAAGGCGGACAAATTCATGGAAAATACAGACAAAAAAATGGAAGAATTCAAGAAAATAATACAGGAACAAAATGACAAAATAAATTCACAATTAGAAATCATACAAAAATAATAATTAGAAATCCAAAAGATAATAAGATTTCAGAAATGGACAGTGTCATAGAAGAGCTGAGGAACAGGTTTGAAACTATGGAAGACAGGACCAGTGAAACTGAAAACAAACACTTGGATACAACTTTGGGGAAAAATCAGAAAAAAGAACAAAGAAAAATGAAGAAACCCTGAGAATTATGTGGGATACAATCAAAAGCAAAAATCTGCGAGTGATTAGAGTTCCAGAACAGGGGAAGAAAAAGGAAAACACGGACAGGATCGCTGAAGAATTACTGACAGAAAACCTCCCTAACATCAAGAAAGATGAAAAGCTGACCATCCGAGAAGCTCAATGAACCCCATATAGGATAGATCCCAAAAGAAAATCACCAAGGCATATCATAATCACACTTGCTAAAACCAAAGACAAACAAAGAATCCTGAGAGCAGCTCGAGAAAAACAAAAGGTCACATACAGAGGGGAAACAATAAGCCTAAACTCTTATTACTCAGCAGAAACCATGCAGGCAAGAAGGCAATGGGATGACATATACAAAACCTTGAAAGAAAAAAATTGCCAGCCAAGAATAATATATCCTACAAAACTCTCATTCAAATATGACGGTGAAATTAGGTCATTTCCAGATAACAGAAATCAAGGGAATATGTAAAAACCAAACCAAACTTACAAGAATTATTAAAGGGAGCCCTTCAGTTTGAGAACAAACAACATAAGATGACAGCCTGAATCTAGGACACGAAATAGCACCAGTCAGATACCAAGGAAATCAACTCTCAAGAACTATTCAAAACCAAAAGATTTACAAGAGGGAACCAGAGAGGTTAATCTGTAAATGACAACAACATCAGAACAATAAAAGATAGGATAAACAGTGTAGGTACAGAACTTTCTAATGGAGAGAAAGGCAAGGTGATACCAAGTAATACTAGACTGGTTCAAACTTAGAAAGACGTCATGGATTGAATTATGTCCCCCAAAAAATGTGTGTATCAATTTGGCTGGGCCATGATTCCCAGTACTGAGTGGTTGTCCTCCATTCTGTGATTGTAATTTTATGTTAAAGAGGATTAGGGTGGGACTGTATAACACCCTTACAAAGGTCACATCCCTGATCCAATGTAACGGGAGTTTCACCAGGGTGTGGCCTGTACCACCCTTTATCTTCCAAGAAATAAAAGGAAAGGGAAGCAAGCAGAGAGCTGGGGACCTCACACCACCAAGAAAGCAGTGCCGGAAGCAGAGTGCATCCTTTGGACCTGAGGTTCCTGCACTGAGATGCTCCCAGACCGAGGGAAGACTGATGACAAGGACTTTCCTCCAGAGCTGACAGAGAGAGAAAGCCTTCTCCTGGAGCTGACACCCTGAATTTGGACTTGTAACCTACTGGACTGTGAGAAAATAAATTTCTCTTTGTTAAAGCCATCCACTTGCGGCATATCTGTTATAGCAGCACTAGATGACTAAGACAGATGATAAGGGTAAATTTCAAGGTAACCACAAAGAAAGCTAATAAACCTACTCATCAAAATAAAGAAGAAAAACATAAAGTCTCACTAAAAACAAAATCTACAACTACAAAAACAATGAAAAAAATCCACAAACAAAAGGAATTTGGCACAGGAGAGTAAGAGGAACAAAGAAATCATCAGCAGCACAAAGAAAAGCACTACAAAATGACAACAATAAACTCACACCTATCAATAATTACACTGAATGTAAATGGCCCAAATGCACCCATAAAGAGAGAGTAACAGAATGGATAAAAAAAAAAAAACAGGGTCCATCAATATGCTGTCTACAAGAGGCACACCTTAGAAACAAAGACATAAACAAAGACATAGCCTAGAGAAATAAGAGCTGTCACATGAATAGACATATGTACACCCATTTTCATTGCAGCATTGTTCACAATAGCAAAAAGATGGAAACAACCTAGATGCCCATCAGCAGATAAATGGATAAACAAACTATGGTACATACACACAATGGAATACTACGAAATGATGAAGAACAATGATGAATCTGCGAAGCATCTCACATCATGGCTGAATCTGGAGGGCAGTACTGCTGACCAAAATAGGTCAATCACAAAAGGACAAATACTGTATGAGACCACTACTATAAAAACTGATGAAAAGGTTTACACACAAAAAGAAACAATCTTTGATGGTTACAAGTAAGGGGAGGGATGGGTGTGGAAAAAACTAAATAGACAATAGATAAGTGGTAACTTTGGTGAAGGGTAAGACAGTACACAATACTGGGGAAGCCAGTACTACTTGTTCAGGGTAAGGTCATGGAAGCTCCATGGACAAAACCAAACTCCCTTAGGGACCAAATTACTGGACTGAGGGCTGTGGGGACCATGGTCTCAGGGAACATCTAGCTCAACTGACAGAACATAGTTTATAAAGAAAATGTTCTGCATTCTATTTTGGTGAGTAGTGTCTGGGGTCTTAAAAGCCTGTGAGTGGCCGTCTAGATACTCCACTGGTCTCACCCCTTCAGAAGCAAGGGAAAATGAAGAAAACTAAAGACACAAGGGAAAGATTAATCCAAAGGAATAATAGGCCACAACTACTACGGCCTCCACCAGACTGAGTCCAGCACAACTAGATGGTGCCCGGCTACCACCACTGACTGCTCTGACAGGGATCACAACAGAGGGTCCCAGACAGAGCTGGAGAAAAATGTACAACAAATCTAACTCAAAGAAAGACCAGACTTACTGGCCTGACAGAGACTGGAGAAACCCCAAGAACACAGCCCCTGGACACTCTTTTAGCCCAGCAATGAAGTTACTCTGGAGGTTCACCTTTTAGCCGAAGATTAGACAGACTCATAGGACAAAACAAGATTAAAGGGGCACCCGAGCCCAGGGGCAAGGACTAGAAGGCAGGAGGCGACAGGAAAGCTGGTAATAGGAAACCCAAGGTTGAGATGGGAGGGTACTGACATGTCATGGGGTTATGTTAACCAGTGTCATAAAACAATACATGTACTAACTGCTTAATGAGAAGCTAGTTTGTTCTCGAAACCTTCATTTAAAGTTAAATTAAAAAAAAAAAATGGGGGGGGGGGAAGGCTAATGCCAATGAGTGTAGGCAAACAGGCAGTGCAAACTGGTCTGCCCTCTGGAAAGCAGGCCATGCTGGAAGACAGAGAGAAAATCCTACTGTTTGACCCAGGAATCGTGCTCCTGGATTGTGCACCAAGGGGAAAAAATCCAAAATAAGAAAAGAACTCCTGGTTTTTAGCTAGAAGATGTTTGTGGCAACTTGAAAAGTTTCAGTCAGCATGCTCTATAGGTCCTGGGGGTGAATGCTTTTATTCTGATGGAAGGAATTATGTCTACACAATGGGTGAAGATAGTGTATTAAAGCGTAAGGACAGAAAAGGAAGCAAGAGGAAAATATGACCCCTTTACCAAGCATCCTAGGATATGTCAACCTCCTTTATGAGGGAGATTCTTTAACCCCTCTAAAAGCCCCTCAATCCCACTTAGTGTCTTTGCTCCAGAATTGTTTTCCTGCCTAAGAACTTCAGAAGCTTCTCCAGATACCTCCAGCCTGGCCCTCCCCTATGACCTCCAGACTTGTATGTCTGTCTCTTTGCCACCTCTATGGAGAGATCCAATGGGTACATCAAACCCAGCACGTCCAGCTGAACTCCTGGTGTCCCCCCAAAATCTTCTCCTCATAGTTTTCTCCATTTCAGTTAATGGCAACTCCAACTCTGGAGTCACCCCTGACTCCTCTTGATCTCACGCCCACACCCAATCCACCCACAAACACTGTTGGCTCTGTCTTCAAAATATTTATAAAATCTCACCCCTTCTCACCACCTCTGTTGCCACTCCCCGGTCAAGCCACCATCATTCACTGCCTGGATTTGTACTACAGCCCCCTAATGGAGAATAGATAAATCTAAATCTATTCTCCAAGCAGCAGCTAGAGTGAGCCGGTTAAAGTATAAACCAGACCGTGACCCTTGTTTGCTCAAAACCCTCCAATGGCTCCCATCTCACTCAGAGTAAAAGTCCTCAGCATGGCCCAAAGGCCCACGCAATCTGCCAGGATCCTTCTGTCCCCGCCCCGACCTCAGCGCCTCCCACTCTCCTCCTCAATCACTCAGCTCCAGCCATTCTCACCTCCTTGCTGTTTCTTAAAACCAGCACACTCCTACCCCAGGGCCTTTGTACTTGCTGATCCCTCCACTGGAACATTCTTCCCCAAACTAGCCACATAACTCATTCCCTTGCCTCCATAGGTCTCCACTTAAATGCCACCTCTTCACAGAACCCTTCCCCAGGTACCATATACAAAATGGCAAAACCTACCACCCTTGTGTGGACATCCCCTATCCCTCTGCACTTAACATCCTGAAAAAAGCACATATTTATACATTTGTTCTGTACTATGTATCTGACCCAACTCCACACAGGCAGTGACTTGGTCTGTCCTGTCCATCGCTGTACCTCCAGTGCCTAGTACAGCACCTGGCACAAAGCAGTTGCCCAAAAAAGACTTGCTGAATGAATGAACAAACAAATAAATGAATACCTGGCGACTGGCAGGAGGCGGGGCCTGCTGAACGGCTGTGGGTGCTGCTGAAGGGGTGTAGATGCTGTTGGTGGCCAGCGAGACCGTGGCCAAGGGCGGGGCATTCCCCTGACACTGTTCCCGCTTATGGGTCATAAATGCCGGCAGCGAGTTGAACTGCTTCTTGCACTTCCCGCAGAGAAAGACATCTTCATCATCTAGGGGTCACACCACAGGGTAGTGGGAAGGGGCCGCAGAGGGAGAGAGAATAATGAAAACAAAAAGCAAGAAGAAGTTAGGGGGCATCGAAGTGAGAAATGAGAGGAGCCATGCGGCTAGGCCACGAGAAAGGCAAATCTGAATGACATCCGGTCACTCAACATGCATGTGTCAAGTGTCAACTTTGTGCTTCCTACGAGCTTTCAAAACAACACAGGTACCTGCAAGAATATCCAGCCAGGTGCACCTATGTTTCAAATGATTAGAAATCAGGAGATAGTAAAGTGGGTTCACTTCAAAGTTGAGAAATTCAAAATCTTTATCCTGCCGGAAATTATTCATCAGCTCTTAGATGGGCCATGTGATCACACTCCTTTGTGTCTTTGCACTCACTGTTCCCCCTGCCAAGGTGCCTCTCTTAATACAATTCATTTTGCAAGGCAGGGCTCAGAGGTCACCTCCTCCAGGAAGTCTCCTCAAAGCCAGTGGTCACAGTTCCTTGCTCTGGGCCCGCCTCCAATATCACAGTTTTCTCATCACCACCAGACTGTGAGTACCCTAAGGGAAGGAAATATATATTATTTCTTTGCATAACTACAATATCTCTTGGGTACACAGGGAGTCCTCAATGGATGTTTGCTGAATGAATGATTAGCTACAGTTAATATCACACATTGTTGAGGGCCTACTGTGGGCCATGCACTATGTCAAGCACTTGACATGCTGTTCCTCAATATCTACTCTCCCCTTCTTATATGTTGTTGCTAGATGCCGTCAAGTCAATTTTCAACTCATAGTGACCCCATGTGACAGAGGAGAACTGCCCCTTAGGGTTTTCCAGGCTGTAATCTTTATGGGGGCAGATCACCAGGACTTTTTCCTACTGGGTAGGCTTGAACCACCAACCTTCCAGTTACCAGCCAAACACTTAACCACTGCACCACTAAGACTCCTTCCCTTCTTATATACCCATCCACTGCCACTGAGTGTATTCTGACTCATAGCAACCCTATAAGAAAGAGTAAAACTGCCCCCATAGGGTTTCCAAGGCTGTAAATCTTTACGGAAGCAGACTGCCACAACTTTCTCCCATGGAGCAACTGGTGGGTTCGAACCGCTGACCTCTTTGGTTAGCAGTCGAGTGCTTAACAACTGCGAAATCAGGGGTCCTTCTTCCTATATAATACTACAAATTTTAGTGGGAAACGTAGCTGCCTAGCTAAAGATTACATTTCCCAGCCTTCTGAGTTCTGACCAATGGGACGAGAGAAGTACACTGTATATGCAACTTCCCCCTAAAAGGAAGGGGCATGACTTCCACTTCTTTCTTCCTCCCCTTCATGTTGTTGGCTAGAATGAGGAAATCAAAGTGAGAGCTGGAACAACCATCCTGCACTGCACGTTGAAGGCAGCAGAGCCACAAGAAAGAAAGGGTCTGGGCCTCACCACACCTACTCTAGATGCACATCACAACTTTCATGTGACAGAGAATTAAACTTCAATCTTGTATAAACCACTATTCTGTGTTTCTCAACTACAAGAGCTGAAACCAAATCCTAAATACTCTCACGAGAACCCTAGAAGGCAGATACTATTATCCTCATTTTATAGATGTGGAAACTAAGGCACAGAGAAGTTAACTCAAGGTTAACCCAAGGTCCAGGAACTATGGGAACAAGGATTCAAAGCCAGGTATATATCTATCTGTCCCCAGCATGGCTCCCAGGAAGCCCTCAAAAATGTTTGTGGAATGAATAAATGACCACATGGACTCACATGGGGCTCCAAAAGAAGTCCCCGGCCCTCTCCGTGTCTCAGGCATCCAGTCTGTAAACTGGAGAGATTCGTGCCCAGCCTGTTCCTTCCATAAAGGAGAAGCTGAGAAATGACTTCCAGATCAAAGGCACAAGCATTGCCAGGCACTGGGGGCTCCGAGTCATTGTCCGTGTCATGATCCCATCCTCCTACATTCACTAAATGATCCAGAGAGAATGTCCTCAGAGCTAAGCAGAGAAAGGATGGCATGAGCCCTCAAGATCCAGACTGGGAGGAAGGGGAAAAGGGTCAGAGACCAGAGGCCATCCTAAGTACCAGAGTGGGCAGTTCACTCCTATGCCCCTGCCATGAGCCCCATTTATTCCTCATGGGGAAACTCGTCCCTCACGCTGCTGAACCTGAACAGGTACTCACTGTCTTTTTTTTTTGTACTTTAGATGAAGGTTTACAGAACTAGTTTCTTATTAAACAGTTAGTACACATATTGTTCTATGATATCAGTTAACAATCCCATGACATGTCAACACTCTCCCTTCTCGACCTTGGGTTCCCTATTATCAGCTTTCCTGTCACCTCCTGCATTCTAGTCCTTGCCTTGGGCTGGTGTGCCCCTTTAGTCTCGTTTTGTTTTATGGGCCTATCCAATCTTTAGCTGAAGGGTGAACCTCAGAAGTGACTTCATTACTGAGCTAAAGGGGTGTCTGGGGGCCTTACTCTCAGGCTTTCTCCAGTCTCTGTCAGTCCAGTAAGTCTGGTCTTTTTTTGTAAGTTAGAATTTTGTTATACATTTTTCTCCAGCTCTGTCTGGGACCCTCTATTGTGATCCCTGTCAGAGCAGTCAGTGGTGGTAGCCAGGCACCGTCTAGCTGTACTGGACTTAGACTGGAGGAGGCCGTGGTAGCTGTGGTCCGTTAGTCCTTTGGACTAATCTTTCCCTTATGTCTTTAGTTTTCTTCATTCTCCTTTGCTCACGAAGGGATGAGACCAGTGGAGTAGCAGATTCTCACTGTCTTAGTTATCCAGTGCTGCTATAACAGAAACACCACAAGTGGGTGGCTTTAACAAACAGAAATTTATATCCTCACAATTTAGGAGGCTAGAGGTTTGAATTCAGGACGCCAGCTCTAATGAAAGGTCCTTGTCTCTTTTCAGCTTCTGTTTCTTGGTTCCTTGGAGAGCTCATGCGGCATGGCATGGCATCTACTTCCCTCATCTTGCTTGTTTTTTTTTTCTTTTTATATCTCAGAAGAGACTGACTTAAAGCATACCCTACACTAGTATCACCTCATTAACATAACAAAGAAAACCCATTCCCAAATGGGATTATGAACACAGCTATAGGGATTAAGATTTATAACACATATTTTGGGAGGGACACAATTCAATCCATAACACTCACCTAACGGCTGGATGGCAGGAGGTGCACTGACATTCTGGCCTGTGGGATCAGGAACTGCTCCCTGGCCATCCAACAATGACTGGACAGCCAGGACGGTCTGATTGTCCATCCCTGAAAAAAGAAATGCAGTCTCATTGGAAGGCAGGCCAGTAACCTGCTCAGACTTCACCCTTACAAGCCAGTCCCACAACAAGGCTCCCATGGCAAAGATGGCTGGCTGTGCCCAATATACATTCTCTCCTATTTCCATTATAATAGAACCCAAGATTTTTGGCTGGACACATGGTCCCAGAATAAAGATGACACTTTATTGCAGCTAGGGTGACTAAGTTCTGGCCAATGGCATGTTGGTAGAGGTATTATATGGCAGCTTCTGGGAAGCTGTCTTAAAAGCTGCATGATATGTGACTTTCTTCTTTGTCCTAACCTCCAACCTGCTTCCTGGAACAAGAATATCATGGCTGGAATTTGAGCCACCATCCTGGACCATGACGACCAGGGTGACCTCACAGAGATTACAAAGCTGGAAAGATCCTGGGCCTCTGAGAACTCTGTAGAACAGAACCATCCTCAGAGCCCTGGACTACCTTCCTCTGGACTTTCATGAGAGAATTAACTTCTGGTCTGCTTAAGCCACTGCTACTTTGGGCTTCTCTCTTGCTCATGGCTGTATCTAACTGTAAGAGATACAGCCCCTCCCGAAATCATGTTACCAAGTCTCTTTCATCCATACCCACAAATCCCACAAGTCTGTTTATACCAGGCATCCTTGTTTTCCTTGTTTTCCAAGGTTTTCTTCTTGTTTTTTCTGTTCCTCAATAAATAGCATAATCTGAATTTGTTGTTGACGGACTCTTAAGAAGTTGACTTCTTCCATGTTTTCCTATCATTTGTCACTGTCAAGGGTCACAGTAATACACTGTCCAACAATATCACAGGCCTTCTCACATCTAAGTTGCCTCCCTCCCAAATAACCCAGAGTATGCCTCCCTCTCCCTCTCCCACAGCCAATACTCTGTCTCCCACCTCACCAGCTCTTACCTACATGCCTCCTCCAGCTTCCTAACTGGAAGGCTCCTTAGCCTCCTGCCACCAGAAACCACTCTCCACAAACCCGGCCCTCTCTCCACACTATGCCTGTGACCTCTCCTTCCCATCAATAGCTACACGTGCTCAGGTCTCTCCAGAATGCCCTCCCTCAAACCAATGTTCCCATCTCTCTTCCCTTCAACATCAAGCATCCCATGAAGGTCATCTATTCCCTCCATCTCCTCTGCCCCCCTCCCAATCCTCCTCCACCCACTCCAGTGGGACTTAGGTCCCACATCATTCCACCAAAGCCACTTTCTCCACATCACCAAAGACCTTCAGGCAGCATCTGACACTCCTTCTTGAAACGGTCCCGTCTCTGTCTCCAGAGTGCCACCCTCCCTGGGTCTTCTCCATCTTTCTGGTCATTCCTTATTAGCCTCCTTCACTCTCTTGTCCACATCCTAAATATTTCTATTTCTAGGGGCTCCTCTGTCTGGACTCCCTCTCTTTTCCCTCCTATTTTTCTCCCTGGGCAGGCTCCCTCACTCCCAGTCTAGTTCCCTTCAATATCTAGAGTCCCTAACCTGGGGTTTATGCTCGCCTGAAGGAGTCCCCATATATCTTCTACCATTTTACACAAAATTGTATGTGAGCATTTTTCAGGGGAGTAGTCACTTTCCTCAGACTGTAAGAAGGCTACTGGAATCAGTGACATTGCAATGGACAACAAAAAATGGATACAAGTTTCTCCCTTCCCAGTGCATTTGCCCCTTTGCAATGTGATTTTGCCACTCTTCTTGTCAAGAAGTGTAGTCTATCTCTACAGTCCTTGAAACTGAGCCTGCAACATAAATTAGCAAACATGACAATGCCTGCGCATTGGGGTTTGTGGCTTTTGGAACCCAGCTACCACGTGAAGGAGGCTGGGCTAGCCTGCTAATGCTACAGACATATAGCCCAGTTGCCCCTATTGCTCCAGATAACTACACAATAGGTGAATGAGGTCATCTGGGACCAATCAGGCCCCAGCTGGCCCATCAGCTGATGTATCTACATGAGTAAGTCAGATGAGACCAGCAGAAGAACTGCCAAGTTGAGCCCAGCCCAAGTTGCAGACCTACTGACTCATGACCTAGTAAATGATTGTTGTTTTAAGCCACTATGTTTTGAGATGATGCACTGCACAGCAGTAGAAAACTGACAGACAACTGTAAATCTCTATTTCCAATCCCCATCCTTCCACTCCAAACATCAAACTGCTTGGTGCCATCTCCACTAAGGAAGGCCTCAGGGACCTCAAAATGCACCTACCTGTTTAGGGGGTGAAAAGACAAGCTACAGACTGGGAGAAAATAGTTGCAAACCACTTATCTGACAAAGGACTAGTATCTAGAATATACAAAAAACTCTCAAAACTCAATGATAAAAAAAAATCCAATTTAAAAATGAGCAAAAGACGTAAATAGACATTTCACCAAAGACAATATACAAATGGCAAACAAGCACATGAAAAGATGTTTAACATCATTAGCCATTAGGGAAATGCAAATTAAAACCATAATGAGGTATCGCTATACACCTATCAGAATAGCTAAAATAAAAAACAGTGATAACACCAAATCCTGGCAAGGATGTGGAGCAACTGGATCACTCATATATTGCTGGTGGGAATGTAAAATGGTACAGCCACTCTGAAATACAGTTTAGCAGTTCCTTATAAAATTAAACACAAAATTACCATAAGACCCAGTAACTGAAATTCTGGGTTCTTATGCCAGGGAAATGAAAACTTACATCTGCACAAAAATTAGTACACAGATAATTCTTAGCAGCTTTATTGGTAATAGCCAAATGCTGGAAAAAACCCAGATGTCCTTTAACAGGTGAATGGTTAAACAAACTGTGGTATGTCCACATCACAGAATACGACTCAGCAATAAAAAGAAGAAGAAGAAAAAAAAACCTCTTGATATACACAACTTGGATTAATCTCCAGGGAATATGCTGAGTGAAAAGAGCCAATCTCAAAAGGTTATATACACTGTATTATTCTCTCAACGCCACCAGTCATTAAAAAACAAAAACAAAAACCATGATTCAATTCCCACTCATAGTGACCCTATAAGACAGAGAAGTGTCCCATGGGGTTTCCAAGGCTGTAATATTTATGGAAGCCATATGTTTCTCCTTCAGAGTGGGCTGGTGGGTTCAAACTGCCCACTTTTCAGTTAGCAGCTGAGTGCTTAACCACTGTGCCACCAGAATTCCTTCACTGGTCATTAAATCCAACCAAACCTGTTGCTGTTGTGTTGATTCCAACTCATAGCGACCCCATAGGGCAGAGTATAACTACCCCCACAGGGTTTCCTAGGCTGTAATCTTTACAGAAGCAGACTGCCATATTTTTCTCCTGTGGAGCCGCTGGTGGTTTCCAACAGATGACCTTTTGGTTAGTGGCTGAGTGCTTACCTACTTACTGTGCCACCAGGGCTCCTTATCACTAGCCATTAAGGAAATGCAAATAAAACTACAATGAGACACCACTTCATACCTATTGGATGGCTAGTATCAGAAAAATGGAAAATAAGTGTTGGAAAGGGTGTAGAGAAATTGGAACCATCATCCATTGTTGATAGAAATGCAAAGTAGTGCAGCTGCTATGGAAAACAGCCTGGAGGTTCCTCAAAAGATTAAACATAGAATTACTATATGACCTAGCAATTCCACTCCTAGGTATATGACCAACCAAAATAAATGAAAGTAGGGAATCAAACAAATACTTGTACACCAGTGTTCATTGCAGCATTATTCACAACAGCCTAAAGGTGGAAACCACCGAAGTGTCCATCAACAGATGAATGAATAAATAAAATGTAGTACATCCATACAATGGAATAGTATCCAGCCGTAAAGAGAAATGAAGTTCTGATATATGCTAAAATGTATCAACCTTGAAAATGTTATGCTCAGTGAAATAGACATAAAAGGACAAATATTGTATGATCCCAATTATATGAAATATCTAGAACAAACAAATGCATACAGGCTAATGTTCATCAGTGGTTACCAGGGGAAGGGGGAGATGGTGGGTTATTAAGGGGTACTGAGTTTCTGGAAGATGAAAAACACTGGAAATGGACAGTGGTGATAACTGCACAACATGGTGGCTGTAATTAATGTCTTTGAATTATACACTGAAAAATGGTTAAGATGGAAATGTTTTGTTATACAAATTTTACCAAAATAAAAATAAAAAGGTTATATAGTGTATGATTCTATTTATACAGCATTCTTAACGTGACAAAACTTTAGAAGTGGAGGACAGATGATTGATTGCCAGGGGTCAGGACAGCGAAGGAGGTAAAGAGGTGGGTATAGCTATGAAAGGTCGACACCTTGTAGTGATGGAACTGTTCTTTATATTGGCTGTATCAACGCCAGTATCCTGGCTATGATACTGCACTATGGTGGTTTTGCAAGGTAAGTACTATAGATTTACCACAGGTGGAGGGGGGAAGAATACATGGAATCTTTTGTATTATTTCTCATACCTGCATATGAATCTACAGTTATTTCAAAATTAAAAGTTTAACTTAAAAAAAATACAGTCTGTATAGAACTGAACTCAACTAATCCTGTCATTTCCCACAATTAAGTTTGTTCCTCATCCAGGGCTCCTCATCAACACAAACAGGGCACCACTGTCCACCCAGCCACAGCCCCTGGGATGCCCCATGATTCTTCCCTCGACATCCCCAAACCCCCTCATTTCTAGTCCTTCAGTAAGTCTGGCCTATTCTGCCTCCCAAATCTCTCTCAAATCCACCTTCTCTCCATCCCCACAACTGTCCCCTTGGCCCAGGCCACCTCAGTTCTCAGCTGGACGACTGCAACAGTCTTCCTCACTCACCTCCCTACTGCCTTCCCGGCTCCCTCCAGTCTGTCCCCAGAGCAACCAGGGTGAATTTCATAAACATACATCAGATTATGTTGCACCCCTGCTGAAAACCCTTCCTCAGCTCCATGGCGATCTCACGATAAAATTCAGAAGCCTCATCAAATGTATGGAAGCAAGGTCTCATCTCTCACTGCTCACCCACACCAAACTTCTGTGAATCCTAATCTCTTTCCCTAGGCCTTTGCAACCGCATTTCCCTCTGCCTGGGTCATTCCGCTCCCCTTCCCCTCCCGGTGTCATCTCCAGACTCCCACAGCCCCCATCCCGCTTCCTGAAGCTTAGAACGCATCCTACTGTCCTGGGAACTAATTTTTCTTTTTATTTCTTCATTACTCAGTACTCAAGTGTTTTGTAGAAAATTTCAAATAATGAAAAAGTCCCGGGAGTGTAAAGAGAAAGTAGGCCTCATCCCATCTTGCTGTCCTCCCCAGAGGGAACAATCATTGACCCTGGCCTTCCACATCCTGCCCCACCTACCTGCTTATTTTCTTTATAGCACTGAGCACCAGCTAAGTTATCTTTTACTATTTACCTTTTCTTTAATTCTGTAATTTCTATGATCGCTAAGTGGCACAAACAGTTTGCACTCAACTACAAACCAAGAAGTTTGCGGTTCAAACCCATCCAGAGGTGCCTGAGAAGACAGGCCTGGCAACCTGCTTCTGAAAGGTAGCCTTGAAAACTCTATGGAACACAGTTCTACTCTGCACACATGGGGTCGCTATGAGTCTGAATCAACACCACAGTAATGGTTTGGCTTGGGCTTTATAATTTCTATAATTGCTTGTTCTATCATTCCTCTCTCCCCTACCAGGCTGTGAGGCAAAAGCTGTGCCTGGCTCAGTGAAGAGTCCCTCCTCCCCCATTTCATGGTGAGAATTCTCATCCTCCAAGAAATGAAGAGATGTGACTGAGATCTCACAGGGAGTTCCTGGACTCAAAAGCTCAGCCACAAAATGCCAGTCCAGCCCATTTTTCATAGCCCAGCAGCACAGTGGTTAAGAGCTCGGCTGCTAACCAAAAGGTCAGCAGTTCGAATTCAGCAGCCGCTCCTTGGAAACCCTCTGGAGCAGTTCTACTCTGTCCTATAGGGTCACTGCATCGACTCGACGGCAACGCTTTTTTTTTTTTTTTTTCACTCAATGATCTGTATGCTTATTTTACCATACTGTTCCAAAAATATTGTGTCTGTATTTCCCCTCAGGGTCAGGTCTGTGGCATATCCCTGAAATCGCCAAGGCTGACCTTCCTCCCAGAGGCCCGGAGGCACACACGCCGGCACTGTGTTGACGGCCTCCAGGGCCCACAATTCCTCCCTGAGGGCCACCCCATCCCAGACTTTACAGAGCGCAAGACAATCAATCGGAGGCCAATGTTTGCTGGTTTGGGTCTGGAGCACCGTGTCCTGGCCTAGGGCACAGGCGGCACCTATCTTTTCTGGTCTGGATTTAAGAGGATGCACCCCATTATGGGGTATACAGTTGGCACTCTACAGAAGTTAGTCGAGGTGAGGGCGCCCGGTCAGATGCTCCGGCCATCAACCTCCTGCCCCTCAGCTGCTCCTGCACCACCGCCCAGCTCTGCGCAGCTCTTCCGGGTCCCCAGTCCCTGGGAGAGGCCTTCAGCGACTCGGTTGTTCCAAGCCCGGCCTGCCCCTCTCCCACTCCCACCCCTCGGCTGTTCCCTCCAGAAATCCTCCCTCCCGTGCCGGGCCGAGGCCCTTGAGGCTGCGGCTGTTCCGGTCCCGGTGCCCCCCCGCCGCGCCTCGGCTCCCAGGGCTGTTCCAGCTCTGTCCCGCCTCCGCCGCGCCTCGGCTCCCAGGGCTGCTCTGGTTCTGTCGCCCCCGCTCCCCCGCCGGCCGCTGCTCCCGCGGCTGTTCCAGTCCGCCCCCTCCCGCCCCGCGGCTGTTCTGGCCCCGGCGCCCTCCGCCCCGCCGCCGCCGCGCGCCCTGGGCCCGGCGCTGGGAGGACGCGGCGGGAGGGGCGCGACGCGGAACAGCCGCCTCCCCCGGCCCCGTTGCAGCTCACCCTCCAGGGCTTCGAAGATCGTCTGCGCCATGTCGGAGCCGCCGCCGCCACGGTAGCCGAAGAGGGGCTACGCGAGCATTGTGGGAGACGCGGCGGCGGCGGCGGCGGGGTCGGGGCCACCAGGGGGCGCCCGTGATCAGCCGCCGAGCCCCCCGATCCGGAAACCCAGCCGCGGCTCGCGGGACCCCCAGCATCCTTGGGCTCCCCTGGCCCCGCCTCGGTGACCCAGTAACCGGTACATGTAGGCGCCCATCCCCGCCTCACCTAGACCGCCCAACTTCTGCAACTCCGATCCCATCCCGCCGCACACAGGACGTCCCAACCCTATTATCTGGACCTTAATCCCCTCTTCACAGGACCTGACTCCCCCATCCCCCACTGCATGTGAGACTCCCAATTCTGCAATCCCAATCGCACCTCACACAGTATCCCCCAACTTTGCAACACCGACCCCATTCCCATCTTACCTGGACTGCCCAACTCTGTCACAAGGACCCCCAGCTCCACCTTACACAGGACCTCCCCCAACTGTACAACACTGATTCCCATCCCTGTCATGGGCTCCCCCTCCCCCCTCCTGTAATGACCCTCATATTCTCCTCCTCCACCTGTCTCTCCTCATGTGACTCCCATTTCTGCCTCCTGTTAATTTCTCATCCTCATCTCTCAGGGATTTCCCAACTCCTGTTACTTAAACCCTCATTTCCACCTTTTAGGGACCTCAATTTCCTCTTTGCACAGACCTCCCATCCCTGCCTGTGACCCCATTTCTGTTACATGAACCCCCACTACCCTCCCCAGTGACCCCATCCCAGCCTCATAGAGACCTCATTTAAGTCTCACAGGGATCCTCCCGTGGCTTACTTAGAGCACCCATCACACTCAGACTCCTCTCATCTTCATTCATCTCCCATCGGCTACTTACTAAAGGCCTACCAGGTCTTATAATAGCTCTAGGAAGGCAGTGGTCCCTTCCCATGGAGTTGAGGGTAGAGGGAGCAGATAGACATTAATCTTAAAAATTCATTATAATGTGTGGTAAGTAGTTTCAAAGAAGTACACATGAAGTACAAGGAAGAGTTGGGAGATTGTGAGGGGAGAACCAGGGAGGTGCCGTCAGTCATGGATCTCTCCCATGATCATGGCCATATCATCACACAACTGGACTGTCATGGATTTAACTCTAAATGTTCTCATTGTTTTTACTTAAATACCATTTTAACCTCATCCAAAGCAATGCTTACAGAAGTCATGGTTTTGATTTTCTTATATTCATTAAATAAATATGAAACTCCTAAATTAAAATATATATATTTGTTCAAAGGAGAAAGAAGGAAACCAAAGAGTCAAAGAAGAAAGTAGTCTACAGGACAAATAATCTACACGAACCACAGCCTCATCTACCCAGAGACCAGAAGAACTAGATGGTGCCCAGGTACCACTATGGACCGTTCTAATCAGGGCCACAATAAATGGACCCTAATGGAATGGGAGAAAAATATGGAACAGAACCTCAAAGTCCTAAAAAATAAAAAACCAAAACAGACATAGATTAATTGAGACTGGGGGACTCCCCTAGACTATTGCCCTGAGATACTCTTCAAACCTTGAACCAAAACTAACCGCTGAGGTCACCTTCTAGCTAAATAACAAGTTGGCTCAAAAAATAATATCACCCATAAGTACTATTCTCCTTTAAAAAAATCACTATGAGACTAAATGGTCAACAATAAAACAAAGATGAGAATGTAACGAGGCAGGGAAACCAGATTAATGGAAATGGAACAACCAGAAGGGAAATTGTGAGAATGTTCACATATTGTAAAAAATGTAACCAGTGTCACTGAACAACTTGCATAGAAATTACCAGATGGGAATCGAAACTGCTGTGTAAACATTCACCGAAAACACAAGAAAACATTAAAAAACAAAACAAAAATCCAATAAACTAGAAATAGAAAGGTTCTTCCTTGACATGATAAAGATCATGTATGAAAACCCCACAGCTAACATCATAAGCAAAGGTGAAAATTGAAAGCTTTCTCCCTAAGATTAGGAAGAAGAAACAGATAATCACCTTCAGCACTACTATTCAACATTGTACTGGAATTCTGGCCATGACAATTATGAACGAAAAATAAAAGGCATCCAAATTGGAAAGGAACTATATATACTCACTGCCATCGAGTCGACTCCAACTCATAGTGACCCTATAGGACAGAGTAGAACTGCCCCATAGGGTTTCCAAGGCTGTAAATCTTTATGGAAACATTGCCACATCTTTCTCCCACGGAGCGGCTGGTGGGTTCGAACCACAGACCTTTTGGTTAGCAGCTGAGTACTTAACCACTGCACCACCAGGGCTCCATATATATATATATATATATATGTATATAAATGAATGTATATATATACATCTGTTCAAAGCTCATCTCCTTGTGGAACACTGCCAGCCACTGTTCATGATAAGTGGCCTCACAGGCTCTCTACCTACATGCTGCTGGAGGCCCATTCCTATCAGCAAACTGCCCCAAACACCCCTCCTTCTCCACCACCACCACCCCCTCTTCTCTTTTCTTCCCCTTTGCACAGTGAAGCTTGAGCAAATGTCCCACACAGAGCACCTACTCTTCTCTCAAACTCCATGCCCCCTTTTCCTAGGAACCTCAGAGATCAGGGCCCATCTCCAGCCCTGAACACTCCTCCCCCCGCCTCCCTGGCAAAAAGCCCAAGTTCCCCTCCTCCTTGTCCTTCCTTTAATGTCCCCACTGATCCAATGTCCTCAGATTCTCATCATCTCTCACCTGCAAGAGCCCCTCAACATAACTTTTTTATCAAGCAAGATGTTAATAGATTTATGTTCATTAATTAATTAAAAAATATTTATCAAGCCCCTACCGTGTGCCAGACAGTGTTCTAGGTGCTGCAGACACAGCCAAAAAGACAAAAATCCTTGCCTTCATGGAGTTCATAGTCCAGCAGGGGAGATGGGCTGTAAACAAGAAAAAAAAGAGAGAGAGAAAATGTTCCATGATTTTAAATGAGAGGAATGGCAGAGGGAGATGAGAATGGAGAGATGGGCAGGGCTTTGTAGGGTACAGTGAAGGTTTGGGTTTTATTCTGAGGGTGACGGGAGGCATTGGTCAACTTTAAAAGAGTCTGTCAACACCCGGCCTTGGCAGCTTTTCATGCATTTCCATACATCCAGGTTGTCTTAGTCATCTACTGCTGCTATAACAGAAATACCACAAGTGGATGGCTTTAACAAAGAGAAGTTTATTTCCTCATAGTAAAGTAGGCTAAAGGTCCAAATTCAGGGCATCAGCTCCAGGGGAAGGCTCTCGCTCTCTCTGTCAGCCTTCTTCTCATCAGTGTTCCTCCAGACTAGGAGCTTCTTCACAAAGGGACCCCTGGTCCAAAGGACACGCTCTGCTCCTGGCGCTGTTTTCTTGATGGTATGAGGTCCCCCTGTCTCTCTGCTTACTTCTCTCTTTTATATCTCAAGAGATTGCATCAGGACACAATCCAATCTTGTAGATTGAGTCCTGCCTTACTAACATAACTGCCGCCCATCCTCCCTCATTAACTTCATAGAGGCAGGATTTACAACATAGAGGAAAATCACACAATACGAGGAATCATGGCCCAGCCAAACTGATACACACATTTTTGAGGGGACATAATTCAGTCCATAACACAGGTACACACATAGTTAATTTTCACCTGCTCTCCAGGCCTTTGCACACGCTATTCCCTCTTCCTGCTGTTCTCCCACCCTCATCTGAACAATATGTAGACACAAAGCTTGCCTGCTTGCCTCCTCTGGGAAGCTGTCCCTAATCTCCGATAGCAGAAGCTATTCCTCCCTCAAAGCTCTATGCTCTTACCATACCTGAAACCGCTCCTATGAAGTGATATTCTTCAGCCATTGGCAGTTTCCCTTTTACCGTCCTTGAAACGGGGATTCCTGAGTGAAGAGGGGCTTCGTCCACTCGGGATAGACCTCAGAGCCCGGCAACCTGGGAAATGTCTGTTGATTGACTGCCTCACTGATGGAACATCTGAAACAGCGTTCAGGGACGTAGAGCCCCACTTCCAGCAAGCTTCCCAGTCAGGCTGCCTCCTGCTCCACACTTTCAGCTCCTCACCTCCATCTCTTCCTCCACCAAAATCCATCAATCATATGTCCCGTTCCCTCAGGACCAGCTGGTTGACACTCAGCCAAAACTAATCACAGACTAGAGACTCCTGGGATAGGTAATGTAGTAATTCCAAGAGTGAAGCCAAACAGAGAGGAGGACAAGTTTGGGAAACTTCCACTGTCACCCTCCACAATGAGTGCTCTAGCTACCCAGAAAAGATAACTTCTCTGTAGAGAGGGAAGAATCATGAGCAGCTTTAACTAGACTCATGGCTGCAAGGGGAAGAAAGTAAGGACACACAAAGCAAAGGTAGGCCCCAGCACCTTACTAGGTTTGTTGGTACTGGTAGAAGGCAGCAAAGCATGGTGGTTAAGATCAGAGACTCTGGAGCCAGAGAGCCTGGATTCGAATCCTACCTCCATCACTTATTAGCTATATCACCTTGAGCAAGTTATTTTGCTTTTCTGTGCCTCAGTTTCTCATTGGTTAAATATGCATGGTAACAGTGCCTACCTCACAGGGATGATACGAGAATGAAATGGTTAACAAAGCACTTAGGAAACAATCTCAGACATACAGTAAGTACTGTGAAAGTGCCTGTTAAATAAATAAATTGGCTTTCTCTGGGCAAAGATAAATTAACACATCCTGCCCTGATGAAATTAGAGTTACATAAAATTTAAAAGTGTCACCAGGCATGGTGCCCGGCTACCTTTACTAAACATTTTGATCAAAGATTCTATAGCAGAATACTGACCAAAAGGGGGGAAATGTAGAACAGAATGTGAAATCCTCATAGACTCCAGACTTTCTAGAGCCATGGATGCTGGAAGAACCCATGAGACTATTGCCCTGAGATAATCTTTAAACCTTAAACCAAAAATATCCTCCGAAGTCTTCTTAAAAACAAACAACAGTTTAGCTTAACTAGTAGAAAACGTCTGCCCTGAGCATTATGCTCTTTTAAGAACTATCTATATGGTATTAAATTGACAACAGCAACTCAAAAGATTAGACAGGACCCTTAGGGCAGTGAATTTATGTTAATGAGGGAGAAACAACTCAGAAAAGGAGGGTGAGAATGGTTGCACAACTTGAAGAATGTAATCAACGTGACTGAGTTGTACATGTAGAAACTATTGAATTGCTGTATGTTTTGCTGTGTATATTCTCAACAACAAAATAAATAAAATTAAAAAAAAAGTGTCACCAGGCAATGACAAGCGTTCTTACTGTGACAACCCTTACCCTTAAGGAGCCCTGGTGGCGCGATGGTTAAGCGCTCAGCTGCTAAGCAAAAGGTGGGCGGTTCTAACCCACAAGCTGCTCCTCAGGAGAAAAGATCTGGTGATCTGCTCCCTTCAAGATTACAGCCTAGGAAACCCTATGGGGCAGTTCTACTTTATCATATAGAGTCAGTATGAGTCGGAATTGACTAGAGGGCACACAACAAGAAGTGAGGGGGCAAGTGATGGGACGTGAGGTTAGAGAGAGAGAAGCAGGATCCAGATCACTCAGGGTCTTCTTTTGCTGACCTCGGGGAGGAGTTTCGATTTTAATTGGAAGATCGCTAAAATCACTGTTACCCAATCAGAGCTGTCAAATGTAAAGATGAGGCCCGGCTCCCCCCGGTGTCACCACCCTATCCCAACTCCAGGGAAGGCGGCATCTCTTCAATGAAATCTCTTTCAAAACCCACGGTGACACACCTTCCTCGAAGCCCACGGATGAAGAGAGCACGCCCCAAAGGAAAATGCCCTCTAATTGGACAAATCCAGACTTGTACCTCTAAACTGCCTGAGGCCGAGTGAGGCAGAGCGCTCTGTGATTGGTTTACAAACTCTCCCTTCTTTTCCAGTCGTACAGACATCCCGGGGAGTGTGGGCGTCCCATTCCCTTGTGTGACCAACGTACTCTGTGATTGGCTCTCCCCGGATACAAAAAGCGGCCACAGCCTATGGGCGCAGCAACGTGTCGGGGCGGTCCAGACGCTGTGGGCGGTGCAGCCGGGACCCAAGGCAGTCTGTGCGTGTTCCCATTCGTGCTCCTTACCCCGGCGCTGTCCGCGCGATGGGTGTCCCACCGCAGCTGCGGGCCCTGCTCCTGGCTGTCAACACATTGCTGCGCAAGCGCCGCTACCACACTGCGTTGGCAGTGCTCAAGGGCTTCCGGAACGGGGCCGTGTGAGTGGGGCTGTCGAGCCGATCCCAGCCGGGGCTGAGGGACGGGTCTGGCGCGGTTCGGAGATGCGGGTTCGAGGCCCGGCGCTGCCGCGCTGTGTGTCCTTGAGCAGCCCTCGTGTGTCTCTAGCTCTCAGTGTCCACCATCTGCGTAGTGGGCGCTGGATTTTGGGTTCTGAGCGCCTTCCCAGCTCTGAGCTGGCGCTCCCACTACACTGCTTCTGGGATCCTCCTTGCTCTGCAACCTGGCCCCCTTGCTTTGGCCCCTCCCCTGCTAGTCCCTCTTTTCCCCTATTTGGGCCCAATTCCCTCCCCCTCCACTCTCACACCCCCTCCCCCCCGCCTCTCTGTGTGCCTTTGTGTCTGTCTGGCCTCAGTGGCCCCATCTGCACACTCGGAATCTGGACTCTGGCCTCTGGCAGGCAGGTGGGCCCTCCTACCTGTGCCTCCCCCATTTATCTGCTGCCGTGGGCTCACATCCTGTTTCTCAGTCCTGGTCTAAGTTTCTGTCTGGCTCAGGGACTCCTGGGGTGTGAGTCTCAGGAATGACAATGGATGTAAAAGAAACTGCAAATATTTGCTTAGTAGATTGATGCTGACCTGGCCATCAGTCCTGGATAAGGTCTTGGAGGTCATTTTACCTAACCACTGACCCCTGAGGGCAGAAATTCCTCAGAGAGCATTCTAGGCAGGTAGACGCCTGGCTAGTGGTTGGAGGAAGCTCTCCTCCTTGAAACCTCATGCATAACAGCTGCCATTGATTGAGGATCTACTGTGTGCCTGGCACTGGGGACACAGCAGAGAATAGACTTGACAGTCTAGTGGCAGCCTGGCATGGTGGAGAGGTTGTGGACTCTGGAACCACACTACCTTGGTTTGAATTCTGGTGCCCACACCTACCTGTGTGATCTTGGGCAAGTCGCTTAACCTCTCTGAGCCCCAATTTCTATGAAATGAGGATAATAGTACTTATACTATCAAAGGATTGAGTCAATGTGTACAAAATGCTTGGCACAGCTCCTAGTATATAATTGTTGTTTTTAGTTGTCGTGTAGTCGGCTCCAACTCTCGTTGACCTTATGTGAAACAGGACAAAACGTTGCCCAGTCCTGCACCATCTTCATGATTGTTGATATGTCTGAGTCGATTGTTGTGGCTGTTGTGTCACATACCATATAGCTGTTGGCTGTTGCTATTGTTTTGTCCAAATGGATGTCTGCCTGGCTCACTCCCTCATCTTTTTCAATCCTCTGCTCAAGTGTCACCTCCTGAGTGAGGTCATCCCTGAGCTCCCCATCTCCTTCCCTGTTTTCTTTTTCTCCGTAGTATTTACTCACTTGTATATCTTGTTTATAGTCCATCTCTCACTAGGATGTGAGCTCCACGAGGACAGAAATTTTTATCTGCTTTGTTCCTTGGTTTATTCCTACCACCCACTACATAGTAGGCCCTCAATAAATATTTACTGAATGAATGAACAAGGGTGCAAGATAGATATTGCCATTATCCCCGTTTTCCAGATGAGAAGACTGAGGCTTAAAGAGGTAAACTCATTGCCCGTTGTCACATTACTTGGTGTTAGAGTCAGGATACAAAACCAGGTATGCCGGACCACAGTGCCAGGCTCTTGGCTTCCATGGGCACCCAGAGTCATGTAGACGCTGGTTCCTGCTGCTGCTTGCCCGGTCATATCAGCCATACCTTGGTGTGACCAGGGTAAGATGGTTCCTGGGATAACATTAGTGACCCCTTTGCCAAGACATTCTCAGGACAAAGCAGGAGTGAGTAGGAGCCATACAAGCCCCAGTGGCAGCAAGCATTACCCAGTGCTTTGTACACCTGCCCCCACACCTGTGACCTCAAGGGACTTTCCCAACCAGGGCAGGCACTGGCTAGGATCAAGTCCTAGGTTCAACTCCAAGTTTCCTTCTTTAATAGCTGGGTGAGCCTGGTCAAATCCCTTCATCTGTTTCCTCCCCTGTAAAATGGAAGCAATAAGTGCTACTATACAGGGGTGCCCTAAGGCAGTGATCACATTACTGGTTAGTGATAAGACGCTGTCTCCACCTGCAAGGACCTCAAGTCCAAGGGAGAGACTGACAGTTAAGCTCCCATGGCAGTGTCAGGTGATCAGGGAAAGTATTATCCAGGTAGTGATGGTGACATTTTGAAGGCTGAATTGGAATTTGCCAGAGGGAAAAGGGCATCCCAGGACAGCTGAGATGTTAGAGTTTTTTAAAATTTAACTCACTTTGATGTCCCACCCTAAATATTTCACTATGCATCTCTCAGAAATAAGAACATTTTCCTATATGGCCATATTATCATGATCACATTTAATAAATTAATAATAATCCTGTAATATTGACTATTGTGTAGTTTTCCCTAAAATGCCTTCTACAGCTCTTTTGTCCAGATCAGGGTTTCCGCCAGGACATCACGTTGCACCTGCCATTATGTCCTTTAAGTCCTTTTTAATCCAGGGCACCCCTTTTATTCAGGACACAGAGTCATCCTGTGGGAGAGTAACCGATGGTGTTTGGGAAGGGTGGCTGGTAGATATGCAGAGCTGGGAGCGCTGTCTAGCTTGAGTCTGGGGTATAAGGAAGGACACTTTTAGCCTTGGTCAGCTGGAGGGAGGCTGAGAGCTTGTCTGTTCAGGAGAAAGAAACATGGCTTTGGAGGAAGGGAAGAAGAGCTTGCTGGGGCCAGGCTGGGGACCCTGGCTGTCCTGTCCTACTCTGATAAGACAGGGACGAGACAGACAGTTCAACCTGGCCTCTGCAACAGTAAAACTGGCTTCAAATTGTTAACATGCTTAATGGCTCTAATTTTGTTTTTTAAACATTAGATAACACATTCACAAAAGGCACAAAAAGTTAATAAAAAGTCCTGTCCCCCTCTTCCCTTTGTCACCCATTCCCTCAAGGCGGCCCCTCTGTCCAGTCTCTGTGTCTCTACATGTTCAAACAAATATATATATTCTCCCTGACACCGCTAAAAAAGTTGTTATTTTGAGCTTATTTTAGGTTTATAGTAGACTCTCCCCTTTTAAATGATTGTTACCCTGCTGTACACACTGTCATGCACCTTGCTTCTGTCATCTAATAGATCAAAGCCTCTCCATGTCAGTGTACCCAGAGTCACCTCTTTCTTTTTACAACTGCATAGTATCCACTGAATGGCAGAACCACTACTTATGTCCCCACAGCCCCCTGGTGATGGACACAGGCTTGCTGTTACAAACAGCTGTGGTGAACATTCACGTCTATTTGGATGACGATATTGTTCAAGTGGTTGTGGTTTATGACTGTTGTCTCAAGGAGGCTCTCAAAGTTGTTTTTTTTTTTTTTAATTATTAAATAATTTATTGTGTTTTGGGGGAAAGTTTAGGTTCCCATTTAACAATTAGGTTCCCATTTAACAGTTTTTATACAAATTGTTCTGTGACATTGGTTACAACTTTCACCATGTGTTGGCATTCTCATTATGTCCGTTCTGATGTTGTTTCTATTGCTCTAGCTTCCCTTCACCTCCTTACCTTCTCATTTTTGCCTTTGGGTAACTGTTGACGATTTGGTCTCGAATAGTTGATTGCTTAGGGGAGCACATTACTCAGTGATGTTGTTTATTTCATAAGCCAATCTGTTATTTGGCTGAAAGGTGACCTTCAGGATAGCTTCAGTTCCAAGTTCAGACGGTTTCTTAGGGTGATAGTCTCAGGGGTTCCTCTAGTCTCTATCAATCCAGTAAGTCTGGCTGTTTTTAGGAATTTGAATTTTGTTCTGCATTTCTTGGCTGCCAAAGATTTTTAGATCCTGGTAAGACCAGGGCATTGGGTTGTTGTTAGGTGCCGTTGAGTCGATTTTGACTCATAGCAACCCCATGTGACAGAATAAAACTGTCCCATAGGGTTTCCTAGGCTATAATCTTTACAGGAACAGATCTCCAGGTCTTTCTGCCATGAAGCTGCTGGGTGGATTCGAACCACCAACCTTTCAGTTAACAGCCAAGCTCTTAACTGTTGCCACCAGGGTGCTTTGGGCCTTGGGTAGGGGACAATAAAAAAGAATAAGAAAGAAAGAGACACTAATATTGACTGAGGTAGGAACTTTCACATGTGCTATATTGTTAACTGCCAGAAACAACTCTGAAATGGAGAATACTTTTAATTGATGGGAGAAGGGAGGCTCACAGAGGTTAAGTGATTTGTCCAAGTTCACACAGCAAACCATGGCAGGGCTTTGGTGTCAAATCTCATTTTCTTTCCAGTACCCACTTAAGTATAGTTAAAGCAATGAATGTGAATGTGGTCTTGTCTACATAATCTCCAGATGTTCCAATGAGGAGGTCAGGGGCAAGAGGTTTGAACCTTAAAAAGAGGCAATTATTTAAGTTTTTATTTCAGTTTGTTTTAATTTTAAAAGCAATGCTTAATCATTTTAGCAGTACAGAAAAGTTAAAAATCAGACAAAAATAAATTCCCATATCCCTCCAGCCCTGGGGACATTAGTTATAACACTAGCATATTTCCTTCCAGTCTTCTTTTTCTAAATGCATTTTCACAAAGTTGAGGTTATCCTGTATATAATAATTGGAAAGTGGTACATTTTGAACAGGTAGAAGGAAGTACAATGTTACTTAACAAGCGTTTTAGGGAATTTGTTAACTTTAAGATGGGCCAGGCTAAAGATAGAACCTTCTAGAAATAACCTTCCATCAAGGGTGATAAAGGGCTGTTCTAGAATCAGTCAGCCAGCAATCATTTATTGAGCATGGACTGTATATCAAGTCCCATACAAGGTGCTGGGGACTCTGAAGAGAACAAGGCAGACACAGTCCCTGTCCCCCAGAGCCCACAGTCCAGGGGAGGAGAGAGATAATTGCAACAGAATACGTAATTATGAATGACTGGGTCATTAAAATGGAGGTGAAAAGTGCTGCAGAGAAGTTCGGGGATCTGCGGCAACGAAAACACGGCCCTAACCTAGGCTAGAGGTTCAGTGAAGCCTTGCCAGAGGAACCAGCTGAGACTGGAAGGTTAAGGAAGAGGTGGCCTGATGAGGAGGGGGAGGAGGGCTCCAGGCTGAGGAGCATGAGGAGCAGGCCAAGGAGGCAGAGAAGAGTGAGAGGTATGTCAGAGCACCTCCTGGAGGGCCAATGTGGCTGGAGCCAGAGAAGAGGGCATGAGGCCAGGTAGGGGAGGGGAGACAGGCCAAGTCCTGCAGGGCTCTCATGGCTGAGGGGGGGAGTCTGGATTTTATTCCAGGAGTAGTGAGAAGTCATTGGAGGCTTGTACGCTGGGAGTGGTGTGATCTGCTTTATGTTTTTAAAACACGAGTTTGGCTTCAGTGGGAAAGGCAGGATGGTGCCCAGGAAGCAACTCCACACAGCCAGTTGAGTGGGCATGGTGGAGGCCTTTTATATATATCACCTTCTTCTGTTGAAATGACAGCCAGCCCTCTGAGGTCTAACATCCTGTTTTACAGTTGGGGAAATTGAGGCTTGGGGAAGTTAAATGACAGGCCTGAGGCCACAGTACCACAGAATGTCAGAGCTGGGATTTGAACCCAGATCTAGCTCAAGAACCAGCATTATTTCCCCTCCAAAGTGATGCCAGGACTAGAGATAGAGAGAGAGGATGAGGGGTCGAAGAAAGCCCAGAAAAAAATTGTGATGCAGTAGTAACTGTTTTCTTCTCTTTCTGCAGCTATGGAGCCAAAATCCGGGCCCCGCATGCACTAGTTATGACCTTTCTCTTCCGGAGTGGCAGGTACGCACCCCCTCTGAGCACCCCTCTAACTGGGAGAGAATGTGGTCAGCCCTCAGTGCCAGGACGATTGCAGTGGCTTCCTAGCTGTGTCTAGCCTGTCCCCCCAACACACACAAACATACACACACACACACACACACACGCCTCCTAAAGTACAACTCTCATCCTATTATCCCTGCTCAGAAATGCCCACAGTCTTCAAAAGAAGCCCACTTTCAGGCCTGGCATTCAGGGCCCTCTGGCCTCAGCTGTATCCTCACACTACTCCCCTACATCCACCCTGGGGTGCACACAGGACTCACTGCCCTTCCATGCACATGCCACATGTGATTCCACTCTATACTTGCTCATGCATTACCCCCTGCTAGGAATGCCCCTTCCTCTCCCACCCCACCTTTATTTCCTCCTGGCAACCCCCATGAGGATCACTTCCTCTGGGAAGCTGTCCCTGACCGCCCCTCCCTTGTTCAAGCTTCCTGGCCTTCCTCTCATCTCCCATAACTCTCCCCTCATGGCACTTCCCAGAAACCTCCTTGTGGTCTTACGTATGTTGCCTCCCCTGGAGCTTATAGGACTTACACATGAACAGCCTATTGACCAATTCCAGTCTGCAAGACTTTCTCTTTTGTATTTTTATTTATTTCTTTGGGTTTTTTGCCCTCTGGTTTTTAAAAAATTCAGCTCATTCATTTACTCAGCAAATATTTATTGGGCATCTTCTATGTGCCATTTGCTATTCTGGGTGCTGGGGATACAGCAATGAACAAAAGAAACAATGACCCTCACCCTCATACAGCTTATAGTCTAGCAGGGGGCAGCAGAAAATAAATAATAAATAGGAAAGTATATGAAATGTTAGAAGGTGATACGGGCTATAGGGAAGAAACATTAGAGCAGGGAAAGGGGATCAGGAGTGCTGGAGGGGGCAGGTCGCAGAATTAAATTGGGAAGCCCTCAGTGAGAAAGAGACATTCTAGTAAAGACTTGAAGGAGTTGAAAGAGCTGGCCAAGTGATACAGGGGAAAGAATGTTCCAGGCTGAGGGAACAGCCAGTGCAAAGACCCTGAGGTAGGATTGTGCCTGGTAAGTTTGAGGAAGCTGGAACAGAGGGACTGAGGGGAAGAAAAAGAGAGGAAGGTTACAGGGGTAACTCAAGCCAGTCCTGTCCAGCTTTAGATCATGGTGAAGAGTTTGGCTTTTCCTTTTAAGTGAAACAGGAAATTGTTACAAGATCTTGAGCAAGGAAGTGCCATTATCTGACTGACGTTTTCATAGTTTAAGGGTTGAGAGTTTGCTGCCACGTTAAGAACAGAGTGGGTGGGCACAAGGGCAGAAGTAGGTGTAAATTAGGAGTTGGCAGTAATCCAGGTGATCGGTGATCTTGGTCGTGGCAGTGGAGGTAAGGAGAAGTGGTCAGATTCTCGAAACATTTTGAAAGTGGAATTAGTGCCAACATTAAAAAATGGAGCTATTTCACATGGAAGTCTAGCTTTCCTGCCTTAGAACTGGCAATACTGGGCCTATGTTCCCTCAGGGCGAGAACCATCTAACTCCTGTCCCCACTCACCTGGCAGATTGCCATAGGTTCCACCAGACCCACCTTGCTCATCTGGTCCTCAGGGCATTGGTATTTGCCATCCTTGAACTGATCTCCAGAGTACATGCTGGCCCCATTTCTGCATCCTCCTTGCTGCCCCTGTGGAATTTTCAAAAGATAAAGTGAATCACGTCACCCTCCCCTACTCAAATTTTCACTTTTCTCAGGATGAAGCCAAGACTCAGTATGGACCATAAAGTCCTGTGGGTCTAGCCCTGCCACCTCTCCCCCATATCCTTCACCCACAGTCTCTACTGTGATCACCATGGCCTCTCTCAGTTCCTTCAGGTTCCATGCTCTGTCCCTCCTCAGGACCTCTGCCTGGGATGCACTTCTCCCTCCTCGTGACCTCATTGACTCCTCATTCTTCAAATCCTAGGACCATCTTTTGTCAAGGTCAAAGTTTGACCCTTTATTTTGTGGTTATTTATTTCATGCAGTTAAGAGCTCGGCTCCTAGCCAAAAGGTTGGCGGTTCAAACCCACCCCGCAGCTCTATGGGAGAAAAACCTGGCGATCTGCTCCTGTAAAGATTACAGCCTAGAAAACCCTATGGTGCAGTTCTACTCTGTCACATGGGATCGCTATGAGTTGGAAGTGACTCGATGGCACCCAACAACAGCAGCTCTCCCGCTAGTTCATAAGCCCAAGACGGGCAGCAAGCCGACTTGGTTTTTTTCTGAATTGTATCCCCAGACCCAGTACGTCGTAGACACTCATTCACTCACTCACTCATTTCTTCACATGTCTACTCAAAAAATATTTATTGAGCACCTACTATGTGTCAGGCCCTGTTTTGGGCCCTGAGGATGAACAAGCCAGATCTCAGGGAACTTCCATTGGGGGCATAGGTAGAGGTTGGAGGAGATAGTAAACAAACCTATAGTTGTCAGGTGGTACTGAGAACTATGAAGGAAAAGAAAAGCAGGGGATGGCATGTGATGGGCATTCTTTTATGTACCGTACCGTGGTCAGGGAAGGCCTCTTTGAGGAGGCGGCATTGAGTCAAGGCCTGAATCAATTGAGGAGCAGCCTTGAGGATGGTGGAGGGGGGAGGTCTGGGGCTGAGTGATCAAAGGCCTGTGGGCTCCTGGCCTGGTTCAGCTTTGCCTGCCCAATTGGTGAATGCCCTTGGAACGGCTGGACCTGTGCTAATGGGAAATCCTTGCATTGTGCAGCCTCCAGGACAAGCTGTGGGCCATCCTTCAGAGCACGTACACGCACTCCCGGAACCTGGCCTACTTCGTGTTCACCTACAAGGGGCTCTGTGCCCTGCAGTCCCATGTGCAGGGTGAGACCTACCAGGTACACTCATTCCTGGCTGCCTTTATCGGGGGTTTCCTGATATTTGGAGACTACAACAACATCAACAGCCAGGTAAAGAGCCTCCCTGGGGATGACGGGCAGGTGAAGAGGATGAACTCTTCGCTCCCTTCCATCTCTAAGGGTCTGTGACTCACCAGTCCCTGTGTGACCTTGGGAAGGTTACTTCTTCCCTCAGTTTCCCTGTCTGTAAACCAAGCAGCTTGTTTGAATCCCATGGTTCCCCAAATCAATGTGTCTGCCACTCTCTGGGGCAGAGATACTTTTGTTAAACCATTCTGCAATGTGATGAGAGAAAGAAGAAAACCAAAAACCAAAAAAATGACCCTGGAGTAAGATTTCATAAAAGAAAACTTAACTACCCTCAGAGAATTATCTCTTATTCTGTTACCTATCCTTCCCCCTTTTTCGAGGTTAAAACTCCCTTTGTTATGAAACTAAATACTAGTTGTCTTTGTTTTGTTTTTGTTTTTAATGATAACTTTAATGAAAAGTTATCAGCCCCCTTTATTTGCCTCCCTCAAATTTCTTAAATATTCTTAAGTTCTAGAAATGAGACACATTGCGGACTGACACCTCCTGTATAACTGGCGCACTTCTAGGTGTTTGAGATGCATCGTGATAAAATAGAAAAATAAATAGAAAAGAACGTCCGCTGTCCCACCCTCATCTCTCAAGCTCACTATCCAGGGGAGTCACTGTTCACCGTAGCCTTTCAGAAATGGTCTGTGCTTATACTAGTATGCATATCAGAGGTTTCCACCAATAAGATCATACTATACTTTTTTTCCCCACATAGCAATATATTTTGGAGCCCTTTTTCTATCAATTCTTCATCCTTTTTTTTTTGGTAGTGAAAATATACATAACAAAACATACACCATCTCAAAAATTTCTACATGTACCATTCAGTAACATTGATTACACTTTTCAAGCTGTGCACCCATTCTCGTAATCCTTTTCCAAATCATTTTACTGCCACTGCTAGTAACATAAACTCAATACGCCTGAAGCAAAAACTTCCCTCTTCCGCCTCCCTCCCACCCCTGGTAACCACTAATTATCTTTGGTTTCTATACACTTGCTTATTTCATGTAAGTGAGCTCATGCTATATTTGTCCTTTTGCAACTGACTTATTTCACTCAGCATGATATTTTTAAGGTTCATCCATATTGTGGCATGTATCAGGACTTGGTTTCTCTTTATGGCTGAGTAGTAGTCCATTATATGTATATGCCACATTTTGTTTGTCCACTCATTTGTTGGTGGACATTTTGGTTGTTTCCACCTTCATCCTTTTTTAAAAATGTTTTTCTAATTTTTTTAATTAAAATTGTTTTTTTTTTTTTTTTTTTTACTGTAGTAAAATATGTAGGGAACCCTGGGTGGCGCAAGTGGTTAAACACTCAGCTACTAGCCAAAAAGTTGGCAGTTTGAACCCTCCCAGAGGCACCCGGAGAGGCAGGCCTGGCAGTTTGCTTCTGCAGGGTCACAGCCTTGAAAACCCTATGGGGCATTCTACTCTGCACGCATGGGGTCTCCATGAGTTGGAATCGACCTAACAGCAATCAACAACAAAATATATATAACAAAACATTTGCCATTTTAACCATTTTTAAGTGTACGCTTCAGTGACATTAATTATATTCACCATGTTATGCAGCCATCACCACTATCCATTTTTAAATGTTTTTCATCCCCTGGAACAGAAACTAATCCTTCGTCCTTTTTAACATCTGCAGAACACTTTGGTGTGTTACTGGACCAGCCTGGTTAACCAGTCCCCTCTGGATGGACATTTAGGGTGTTTTTAACCGTTTGGTGTTATACACCTACTGCAATTCACGTCTTTATTCAGAGGTCTTCATGCACATGTGTCAGTCTGTCCGTTAGAAAAGTTCCTGGAGGTGGAATTACGGACCCTAAGGGTATGAGCATTTTGTATTTTGAAAAATTTTCCTCAGTTTTCTTGTTTGTTAGATATTTCACTGGTTTGTGATGTTCCAAAGTCTAGCAACTCCTGGCCACACCCATCTTACTCCCCTCCCTGCCTTCTCTGACCCCTGGTCATCCATACTGACTAATCTGTCTTCTAGTTTAAAATTTTGTCATTTCAAAAATATTACAGAAATTGGATGGTATATACAGTAGGTGGCTTTTTGGTATTTGCTTTTTTTCTGCTCAGCGTAATTCCCTGGAAATTTATCCAACTTGTTGTGTGTCTCAAGAGTTGGTTCCTTATTATTGCTGAGCAGTACCCCACTGTCATCTCTTCACGTGATGGACATAGGGTCCTGTTGTCCATAGCATCACTATGACTTGGAGCTGACTTAACAGCACTTAACAACAACGATAGTATTCTGTGGCATAGATGTACCACAGTTTGCTTAACCTTTCACCTTTTAAGGACATCTGGGCTGATTCTAGTTTTTGGCTGTTACAAATAAAGCTACTAAGAACATTTGTGTATGAGGGTTTTGTGTGAGTTTAAGTTTTTGTTTCTCTGGGAGAAATGCCTAGGAGTGCAATTGCTGGTTGTATGATACCCAAACCCCTTGCTGTCGAGTCAATTCTGACTCATGGCGACCCTGTAGGACAGAGCAGAACTGTCCCATAGGATTTCTAAGGCTGTAATCTTTACAGAAGCTGACTGCCACATCTTTCTCCCAAAGGCAACTACTGGGTTTGAACCGCCAACCTTTTGGTTAGCAGCCAAACTGTTAACCACTGCGCCACCTTGGCTCCTTGGTTGTATGATAGTTGCGTGCTTAGTTTTATAAGAAACTGCCAAACAATTTTCCAAAGAAACTGTCCCATTTTACATCCACCAGCAATATATGAGTGATCCAGTTTCTCCACATCCTAGCCAGCATTTGATATGTCATATTTTTTATTTTAGCCACTCCGATAGGTGTGTAGTGATATCTCATTGTGGTTTAAATTTGCATTTTTTGGGTGGCTAATGATATCAAACATCTTTTCATGTGCTTATCTGCCACCTGTATATCCTCTTTGGTGAAATGTCTATTCATGTCTTTTGCCCATTTTCTCTTTGAATTTTTTTTTCTGTTGAATTTTAAGAGTTCTTTATATATTCGAGATACTAGTCCTTTGTCAGATATGTGGTTTGCAGTTATTTTCTCTAGGTCTGTAGCTTGTCTTTTTATTCTCTTCACATGGGCTTTCACAGAGCAAAAGTTTTAAATGGGGATGAGATCCAGTTTATCAATTTTTCCTTTTTTTGGATTATACTTTTGCTGTCAAGTTACTTTTGGTTTTAAACCATGTAAACATATTAATTTTTTTTAATTTTGTCATTAATTTTTTAAAAAATTAATGAAAAATATATATATAAAAGACATAAATAATAATATTATAAAAGCCTGCTACATACCACTTCAAATCTTCTCGAACACCAGCTTTGAAAAACACTGACCTGGTGCATCGTAGGTGCTCCAGTGCATTGCGGGGGAGGGGGTTCCCAGTAGGTGTGCCCTCTGGTAACCCCCTGTCATTCCCTCCCTGTAGATCAGCATGTACCTGATGTCACGCATCCTGTATGCCCTGTGCAGGCTGGGCGTGGAGAAGGGCTACATCCCCGAGCCCAGGTGGGACCCATTCCCATTGGTCACCGCGACTATGTGGGGGCTGGTACTGTGGCTTTTTGAGTACCACCAGTCCACGCTGCAGCCCTCACTGCAGTCCTCCATGACCTACCTGTATGAGGACAGCAACGTGTGGCACGACATATCAGACTTCCTCATCTACAACAAGAGGCGCTCCTCAAAGTGACATGGCCCCAGGTGCTTACGGGGGCTTCCACACCTGAGCAGGTGCAGGTGGTGTCCATCTGAGGCTGGATGTTTGGCTGTATCTGTGAACCCTGCCAGAGGATTCTGTCTTCTCACAATCATGGATCTCAGTCTCCAATTTTTATTTTCCCAGGGTGACGTTTGCCAAAATAAAAGCACTGATTCTCAAATCCCATCTAGGTACTGTTGAGTGGTGGAACAAGTGCCCGCCTCAGGCTGAGGAGCCTGGGCTTGGCTCCAGCTGCGCTGCTGACTTCTGTGTGACCGGGGCAGTCACACCTCTCTGGGCCTCAGGGGTCTTCCAGCTCAGAGGAGGGCCCTGAGGGCTCTTTCTGATGGGTATGTTCTCAGACTGTTCTTCTGATGTAACACAGGGCTCCTTGTTGGTGGGCAGTGGGTTGCAGATTCTTTTTAAAAAATTATTAACTTCCTTCCTTCAGGTTTTGTTCTGTTGGAGAAGTTCTAGAGTCACTGTGTCCAGTAGAAACACAATGTGAGCCATCTATGCAGTTAAAATTTTTCTAGTAGCCACTTTAAAAAAAAGTGAAGAGAAGCAGATGAAATTAATTTTAATAATATATTTTTAATGCACTATTTACAAAATATTATCACTTCAACATGCAGTTAATATAAAAAATTGAGATATTTCACATCCTTTTTTTGTACTAAGTCTTCAAAATCGGGTGTTTTTTTTTTACACTTACAGCACCTCTCAGTTTGAACTAGCCACATTTCAAGTGTTCAGTAGCCACATGTGGGCTAGTGGCCGCCTTATTGGACAGCATAGATACAGAACACGTCTATCCTCATGGAAAGTTCTAGTGGGCAGTGCAGATCTAGCCCTAGAGGACATGGGTTTGAGTCCCCACTCCACCATAGTAGAGCCCTGGGGAAGGTTCTTAATCTCTCAGAGCCTCAGTTTCCTGTAAAATGAGGATAATCATAATACCCAGTCTCCACATGGGACTTGACAACTACAACTGCTGTTGCTAATAATGACACCCATTTAGTGAGCTCCTACTGCCTGTTGGGTGCTTTGCCCAGACTGTTTCTAATCCATACGATGATTTGGCAAGTATGCGTTTTGATTCAAATTTTACAGATGGGGAAACCGGGGATCAGTGAAGGGAAGGTAACGTGCCCATGGTCACATAACTAGTATGATAGTTAAGGCAGGATTTGAACCCAGATCTGATTTCAAAGCCTGTGAATTTTTTTTTTTTTCAGTGGTTTAAGTTCTGAAACCTAAGCCATGCTATGCAAATGTTTGCTAGTTATAGGATCCGGCTAGGAGGGGGGTGCAAACTCAAATGACTGCCGGGGCCCTGCAAGTGGCATGAATGAAAATGTTCTGGGGGCAGTTAGTAGGGGGTGGTGGGTATGTGGTGAACTGGATCTGATTTTGTAAAGCTACCATGCTGGACAGGCCAAATAGATCTTCAGGAAGATTTGGTCCATAGGCTCCCAATTTGAAACCCTTGGTCTGGTAGGAATGTGTCTATTAATGTACTTACTCATCAGTGTCTCTTTTTATATCTTAGAAGTTACTAGTAGAAATGTGCACATGAGTCACTGGGAATCTTATTAAAATTCAGATTCTGATTCAGTGGGTCTGGGGTGGGGCCTGAGAGACTACATTTCTAATAGGCTCCCAGGGACGATGATGCTGCTGGTCTATAGTACCACACTTTGAGTAACAAAGTAGTAGAGAATGACATGGGGCCAAGTAGTATTATCCTATGTGACAAATGAGGAAATGGAGTTACAGAGCTGTTAAGGTAATTGAGGTGGATTATGCCTGACTCTGAAACCACTGTTCTCTGCCATAACATTATATTGCAAGCTTGGAATAGGTGATTTTGAAGGTCCCTTCATTTAGTCTTTGGAGGCTGAACAAGATCTTGAGGTTATGGGGGTTGGCCATCACCAATTAAGGTTTTATAGCAGATGCTGTGTGTGTCCCGCCCATATCTCCTCTAATTTACCACTTCAGAGGACACCAGCCAACTTTTCCAATGGCCACACCTGTATCTCTTTGCCTGAGGGCTCTCTCTTGCCATCCTGCGGCAGGCCCAAAGTGCTGGGACATTAACATATCCTGGGAGTAGCCCTCAACCAATGACTGACCGGAGGGGGAGATAAATCTCCCCACTTCCTGCCCTTCACCCCTTGGGTGGGATAACTCAGAGGTGCAGTGTTCTACACCGGCCCCCAGGGCTCCCCAGTTGCACACAGTGGTAACTTGCTTGATAACACCCTTCCCTCTCTCACTTCCTCATGCCCCCACCAGTGCTTCCTGGGACTGCTTCCCAGATAAACCACTCGCATTCAAATCCTTGTCTTGGGGTCTGCTATTGCGGGAGCCCCAACTAAAATAGCCTATGATACAGCAGGTTGGGAGACAGTCTAGCATGATGGCTGGGGACATAGGTTTGGAGTCAGACTGCCTAGGCTAAAGCCCTGGTCCTGCTGTTTTCTTGGTCAAGTGGCTTAACCATTCTGTGCCTCTGTTTCCACATCTGTAAAATAGGAGCTTTAATAGCACACAGTTCACAGGGTGGTCTTGAGCATTAAATGATATGATGCATATAAATGAGCACCCAATAAATGTTTGCTGTTATTTCAAATATAGCATCCAAAAATGTAGAAGGAAGTGTGGTCATGGGCACTGACTACACCCTGCTTTTAGCCTGTCCTGCCATCAACTGAAGGTAAAGCCTTGCCTGCCTGCCATCCACATCCCCCCACTGTGCTGGGGGCTGGCCGGCTCCACTGCCACCGTCTCTGCTCTCTAAGAATAGGCTTCCCTCACAGATGGCATCTCTCTGAATCCTACCAGAGCATCTGGTGCCTCCAACTGCACACTCCAGGGAGGAAGGTGTTGTGGTCCCCGCTTCCAGCAGGCCTGGGAGGAGTCCCCATCGGCTTCTTCCTAGCTGAGCCTCCATTTCCTAATATCTGTAAAATGAAGATCGTGTCAGGCAGGGCCCTTAGCACATGGTAGGCACTCATAAATATCAGTTCCTGAAACAAGACAGTGTATTAAGCACCGGCTACATTCCTGTTAAGACTTTTAAAAATAATTTCAAAAGCAATAATACATAACCATAGTACAAAACTCAAACAGAATAAAAAGTGTATAAACCCCAAACCCCAGCCCTAATCCCCCTCCCTTGCCAGGGGCACCCACTAATAGCACTTTCTGGTATGGCCTTCTGAGATAGTCTGCGCACAGCCACCTCATCTTTGTCTTATGAGAAACTTTTACATTGCAGTGTCTTCTCAACTCTTGGCATTCCCCCTTGGCCTTGGCATGTTTGGTTTCTCTTGGATCAACGAGCTGATACAAAGGCAGCCCTTCCTTTGCTTTGAGCAGGGGTTTCCCTCCTTACCCCTGTGCCCCCACAGGCGGGTCCTTCCTGTGATCAGCGTGAAGATGAACCACCCTAGATGCTCTGAGCCTTATGGTAGATGACGCCCAACATGCAGGCCCGTGGAACTCCCAGTGAAAGGCGAAGGACAAAAACGATGTTAATTTGGGGCCTTTCTGCTGCTGTAAGAAGTCTTGGTGGTACAGTGGTTAAAGCACTTGGCTGCTAACCAAACAGTCCGAGGTTTGAGCCCACCAGCTGCTCCATGGGAGAAAGATGTGGCAGTCTGCTTCCGTAAAGCTTTACAGCTTAGGAAACCCTATGGGGCAGTTCTTCTTTGTCCTACAGGGTCGCTATGAGTCGGAATTGACTCCACAGCAGTGGGCTTGGGTTTTGGGTTCTGCTGCTCTGCTCCTAAATTAGAGCTTGTTAAGTGAACCCATGTGAGAGCGATGATTCACAGGCTGAGATGCCAAGAAACTGCCTCCTGTGAATGCTCGCAGCCCGGCCTTCTGCCTTGCAGGCTCCAGAAAGGCTCCTGGAGACAGCCTTCCTTTCCCACATTGTTCGTTTCTCCCACTCTCATGAGGGCATTTGGGGTTTTAAGAATTGGGGTTTAAGCCCGACACCCTCCTAGACCAGAACATTGTGTTCTGCTCCACCTTCCCGAGTGAACCCTCTGTCACCACGAGCTGTGACTTCCCAGGGGTTGCTTGCTTTGACGAATTAGAGAGGATTTATAAAAAGCAATGTTATTTTTTGTCTCGGCTTGTCTTGTTCCAGATTCATAGGAAGAGAGTGTGTCTTACTTCAGCCTTGAAGAGCATTTCGGTGAGAGGGTTTTCATTTTAACCAGAGGGTCTCCTGCAGCGTTCGCTGTTCTGACCTGGAGGCCACACCAGCCAGGCGAGGAGGCAGAGGGAGAGCTGAGTGCTCTTCTGAGTATTGTTTGTAGAGAGGGTTTCCTAAGGGAGGCCTCCCTGTTTTCTGTACCACATCTCTGTGCTCAAAGCTGCTATGGATGTCATGATTTAATAAACAAGACAGAAACCAGGCGGAATTGAAGTACAGGTCGTGGGGTCTCTCTCGGGAAACTTGTTGTCACTGCTCTTCTGGGCCTCTCTGGCCAGACCAGCTCTTGTAAGACAGTCCTTTTCAAAGTGTCTTTGTTTACGTGTCTCATGGACCTTTTTGCATCTGGTAAAGTTATGGACTCTTCTCAGACTGCTGTTTTTAAAACCCATAATTTAAATTACATAAGATTGCTAAAGAGACCAATTATATTAAAAGTTATAAAAATATTTTTAAATTTGTGATTTAATAATATGTTCTTTTTTACTACATTCAATAACAAGATCTAGCAGTGGGTCCAATAACCACCATGATTTCAAAGGTATGATGAGCATAAACAATATTTTAAGATACCTACAGTAACTATAACATGATATGAAAATAGCTGTGATTTCTATTGGCGACAAAGTCCTAGGCGCTGTTAATATTCCTCTGATTTATTGCCTACATTCAAAATGGAAGGAAATGCTACATTTCAGTTAGAGGTTAGTGAAAATAAAGATGTAATTTTTTTTCCTGTCCAGGTTCATGGAACCCTTGAGTTATAGCCTGAGGTGGAGGGAGTCCATGGATCTCAGATTCAGAACCCCTGCTTGAGAGTGACCTTCCCAGTCTGACCACACAGTAGCTGTCATTGTTGCTCAATCTCTGAGCACTGAAATAATTAAAATAATAGCTCATGTTGGCCGAATCCTTACTAAGGGCCAGGTGATGTTGGAGGCTGGGATTCAGCAATAAATGAAGCCAGCAATGAATGCAGAGAGGGAAGACTGACAAATGAATACACAAAAAAGATAATGTCACCGTGTGGCAGGCACTAGGAAGTAGATAATACAGGGCGGTGTAATAGGGTGATTTGATATGGAGGAACCAACCAAAACCAAACCAGTTGATGTCAAGTTGATTCCAATTCATGGTGACCCCGTGTGTGCAGAGTAGAACTGCTCCGTAGGGTTTTCAAGACTGTGACCTTTCAGAAGCAAGTCACCAGACCTTTCTTCTGAGGTGCCAGCCTTTCAGTAGTAGTCGAGCACTTAACTGTTTGTACCATCTGCGGTTTATTTTCCAGGGAAGGCCCCTCTGAGGGAGAGGTTTGAGCTGAGACCTGAGTAATGAGGAGAGAGCCCTGCAAAGAGGAACCAGGAAGTGCAAAGACCCTGGGGAGGGAACAAGCCGAAAGCATTCCAGGGCCAGAAGGAGGCCAGCACAGCTGAGGCCGAGTGTAGGGGTGGGGGCTCCTTGGAGCATTTAGAATGAAGTCAGAGAGGCTGGCTGAGCCATCCAGCAGGCTTTGTGGGCCAGGGTGAGGGGTCGACTTTTCTTCTAAGTGTGGTGGCAGCCATTGGTAGGTTAAGCAGGGGAGTGATGTGATGTGATTGACATTTTGGAAAGATCCTTCTGACTGCATGTGTGGAATAGAGTGTCAGGGTCAGCCTGGCAGTAAGCATCCCAGTGAGGAAGCCCTGATGGTGGTCCAGGTGAGAGACGATGGGGGCCTGGACCAGGATGGGACAACAGATGTTGGGAGAAGTAGGCAGATCTGGGGTGTAAATTGGAGAAGGACTCAGCAAGCCTGGCCCAGAGCTTTGGAGGTGGGGGCCAGTAGTGAATGACCCTCATGGTCCCTCTCCTTAGGCCTTGCCCCTGCTGAGGAACAGGCCCTGACCTTGCCCCCCTCCTGCCTCCTCAGCCCCCCTCGACTACCCACGACCCCTCCAGGGCCAGCCACCCGCCCACTGGGCCCCTGGCATGCCTGGCTTTCCAGCTGGCCCCAATTGTTGCTGCTCCCCAGGGAGTCATGGGAACACGCTCCCCCGGTCCCCTCCAGCCCCTCTTCCCAGACAGAGCCAGGCCCGAACAATGCCCCCTCAGCCATCCAGTGGCCTCCACACAATGCCCCTGTTTCGGTTCATTGCCAGCTCCAGGAGGCCCGCTGGGTTTCCTGGCCTGTTTGGCATATATATAACTCTGGCTTCCAGCAAGAATTTTTTTGTTGTTGTTGCTAAAAAAAAAAAAAAAAGAAGAAGAAGAAGAAGAAGAAAGAACTGTGGCTCCTCCTCTTTGAATATCTTCATATAAAAGCCTCTCCCCATTCTAAGCTGACCCCATCCCTCTCTGACCACATTTGCCTCTGCCTGTCAAGCTGGGACTGAATGCAGGTCAGCAGGTGTCAGCAAGAAAACGAGAAAAAGAAAGAAAAGTCAATCGCCCCGTGGTCAACCTCGAATGTGCTGGTGATGCTGAAGATGATGAGAATAATCAGAGGGCTTACGAGATGGCAGGCACTGTGCCCAGCACCTTTTGTATACCGTATTTCATCATCTGAGACACCACTGGAGATGAGCTACACCGTTATTTTGAGCTCCTAAGGAAAAAAAAAAAGCTGCCAGTTAAAAACAGACATGCCATCGATGGTATAATGCATCTTAATTTCAGAGATGTTAAAATATGAAAAAAGTCTTAGAATTGATAGACTATGGTATTATCTCATCACACCCTTCACTGCCCTCCAAACACACATTTTTCTCCACGTGTCCATGCCTACCTGTGCCTCATGAGAGTTTAGGAGGCAGTGAGTGCAGAGATTACTTTGTGAAAACTCCTGTTCTGCATCCTGACAACACAGTGTTGCTTTTCTCCTCTGGAAAAATCAAGATGAGATGTAAGTGAGCTGCTTCAGGGATTTCTTTTTTTTTTTTTTCCTTCCATCCTTCATTCTTAATAACAGCTGGCATTTATTGAGTGCTTTGTCTGTGCCAGGCACTGTTCTAAGCATGTTAATGACTCATTTAGTTGCCACACCCACCCTATCAGGTAAATGCTATTAACCTCCCCCCCACCAAAAAAAAAACCTATTGCCATCGAGTTGATTCCAACTCATAATGACCCTACAGGACAGAGCAGAACTGCCCCATAGGGTTTCCGAGGCTGTAAATCTTTACAGAAGCAGATTGCCACATCTTTCTCCTGCGGAGCGTTGATGGATTTGAACTGCTGACCTTTCAGTTAGCAGCTGAACCATTAAACCACTGAGCCACCAGGGCTATCCCCACTTCACAGATGAAGAACCAGAGGTACAGGGAGGTTGAGTAACACCCAAGAAGGAACTGGCAAAGCTGCAGAGCCTGTGGTTTAATCCCTTCTCTGGCCTAGCGGGCCTCTCTGCTCTAGGCCCCCCTCTCCCACTGCAGCCCTGAGCAGGGCAGACTCAGCCAACATGTCTGGTTTTCCCCGTTCTCCTTGGAAAGCATGATCTCTCCTCAGAAGTTTGAGAGATGCAGAGAAAGGAGGTGGCACTGGGCGAGTCCTGGGAGCATGAGTTCAGGGAGGCATGGCTCATTTATAGAACTGAGACCTATGCAAATTCTCTGCACCTTGGACTCTCTGGCCCAAACCCCACTGAACATATGGGCAGGCTAATGGCCAGGGCCACACCGTCAGGCAGCTGTTGCCTGGCACTAAACCCCATCTTTTCTGTTCCACTGTTAATGCTCACGTTTCCAACCCTTCTACGCCCATGTCTTCCCTTAAGTTACCTGGCAAAGCAGAGGGCTGTGCTGGCTACCAGTTGGTTCTTAGTAATAATATTGCCAACAATAGTTAGCATTTTTTGGGTGCTTCCTCTGTGCCAGGCACTGTACGTCAGAGGTTGCAAACTCATAAATGTGGAAGGGCAGGGCAAGTGAGGTGAATGAGTGAGGTGAGCCAGGAGGGGAGTGTGGTGGCCTAGAGGGTCAAGCCTCTGGCCAAATGGGGGATAGCACCTGCTCAGCACCATAATGGCCTGGGCTGTATTGCCGGATATTTGAATTTGTATACAGCAGTTCCCAATTTTAATGTCTTAAAACTAATTCATAATTAAGAAAAAAATACCATGTGGGCCAAATAAATCATGTTGGTTGGGCCAGTTTGCAACTTCTGCTGTGTCTTGTTTTCCTATTTAACCCTTAAAACCAAAACTCAAACCTGTTGCCATTGAGTCGATTCCAACTCATAGCAACCCTATAGGACATAGTAGAACTGCCCTATAGAGTTTCCAAGGAGTGCCTGGTGGATTCAAACTGCCGACCTTTTGGTTAGCAGCCGAACTCTTAACCACTATGCCACCAGGGTTTCCATTTAACCCTTACATCATCCTATAAAGGAGGTATTATCCCTTATTCTACAGATGAGGCAAGCAAAGCTCTTGGAGACTTACCCAAGGTCACATAGCCAGGAAGCCATGGAGGTGTAGGGGCTGCCTGACCCCAAAGACTTGCTCCTAGCACTGTGTTAGACTGCCACTCTGATGGGAAAGAGGCCTGTGTTCAGACACAGCCAGAATTGGCATGGTGACAGAATATCTCTCCAGGGACAGTAAACTGTCAGTCAAGCGGAGAATTCAGTGTAGCAATGGGAGATCATTCGAGAGGAATGAGGAGTTGCAGACACAAAACTTCCTACCTCCCTCTGTCAGAACTCAACAATGGGCATCTCTGTGCCCAAAATTAAGTCATCATAAAATCATTTCTCCCGGTTACGCACTCCTTATAATGATGGAATATTCATGTTTGGAGTTTTTTTTTAGAGCTGTAAGTGTATGTTTTGGGGAGTATGGTGTATGTGGGATAAATGGCTCTAAATTGTGTTACTTGTCAAACTTCTCAACGATCATATTAGGCAGGTACATAGACATAATTTTGATTCTCCCTGGACTGTGAGCTCCAGGTGTCAGAGATGAGTCTGTTTTGCTTACAGCTATCTCCCAGGGCATAGCACAATGTCTGTGTTATGGGTTGAATTATTTCCCCCCAAAATGTGTGTCAACTTGCCTAGGCCATGATTCCCAGTATTGTGTGATTGTCCACTGTTTTGTCATCTGATGTAATTTTCCTGTGTGTTATAAATTTTAACCTCTATGATGTTAATGAGGCAAGATTAGAGGCAGTTATGTTAATGAGACAGGACACAATCTATAGGATTATGTTGTATCTTGAGTCAATCTCTTTTGAGATATAAAAGAGAGAAGGGAGCAGAGAGGATAGAGACCTTACGCCACCAAGAAAGAAGTGCTGGGAGCAGATCGTGTCCTTTGGACCTGGGGTCCCTGCACTGAGAAGCTCCTAGACCAGGGGAAGATTGATAACAAGGACCTTCCCCCGGAACCGACAGAGAAAGCCTTCCCCTGGAGCTGGTGCCCCTAATTCAGACTTCTAGCCTCTTAGACTGTGAGAGAATAAATTTCTGTTTGTTAAAGCCATCCACTTGTGGTATTTATTTCAGTTATAGCAGCACTAGATAAGTAAGACAGCGTGACACATAGTGGGTATGTAATAAATATCTGTGAGTTGAATGAGTGAGGCTCAGAAGTAAACTGTCTTGTTGAAACATCACACAGACCAAGATTCCCATTGACGTCCACCTGATTTAGAAGCCCTTGCTATCATCTTTACACCATCCTGCCTCTGGGAAAGAACCAAGGGAAAGTTGTCTCTAGGCAGAGAATTATGGGTCCAAGGGCGTCCACCCCTTTGGACTCCTCTAGAGTGAAGGATTGGTGGAGGTAGTGATGGAGGTAAGCATCCACTAACTAAATCACTAAAACCTGTTGCCTTTAAGTCAGTTCTGACTCATGGCAACCCAATGTGTTACAGAGTAGAACTGCCCCACAGGATCTTTACAGAAGCAGATCGCCAGGCCTTTCTTCCATAGTACTGCTGGGTGAGTTCAAAACACCTATTTTTGGTGAGTTCAGAACAATTTGCATCACCCAGGGACCTAACTAAGACATTATCCACCATGATAACTTTTAGCAGGCACATGTTATAGTCTTGCCAGCCCTGAGCCTGGCTCCCCGAGTATTTTCAGAGGGAGGCAGCATATGAAGGGCAGACGCTGGGTTTTGCACTAAAACAGGCTAGGTTCCCATCTCAGTTTTGCTGTGACTACGAAGCGTGCTCCTCTCTGAGCCACCTTCCTTCTGTACAATGTGGATAAACTTCACTTATGGGATTATTGAGTTGAAAGGAGATCATAATGGAGGTGTCTTCTCAGTAATTATGGATTTCTTGGAAGCCTACCAGCCTGAGGAGAACTGTTGACATTGGGAACAGCCTTATCGGGATCTACCAGACTCGGGGCCAAGGGGCCACATCTGTCAGGCCTTTTCTGCTTTTAAGTACGTATTAATAAATACAGCAGGCCTTATCTCTTCTTTGATTTCACACTGGGAAATCTGGCCTTCGCTTGGCCCCTTCCACCCAGCCCTGGGCTGCTGCAGCAGGACAGGAGGGATTGTGGCAGGAAGGAAAGCACTCAACCTGTGAGGTCACACAGTACTCAACCTGGGAGGTTGAGTAGTTGAACAGCTGGACAGGGGCAGGACCTTTGGGAGGAGGACAGGGCTTTGGAAAAACCCTGGCCTCTGGCTCACCAAGCCTGTATAATGGCTTTTCGTCTACTGGGTAAGTGCATGCCCTCTGGGCCTTGGTTTTCTCTTAGTGAAATGGGCCAATACCAGCAAATATTTGCCTTCCCTTTTCATCAACCAGCATGGTGCTTGGCACATGATAGGTGCTCAGTAAGTTTATTTGTTGAATGACCATTTGGTATGAGAGGACTTTACAAAAGTGAGATATTATTACTGTTATTGGGATCCTTTGGGAAGGTGTGGGGAAAGGAAACTCTCCATGTGGAGTGGGAATATTACTGGCTCTCTCACCCCTGTCAGGACCTGGGTTGGTTATTTAGAAGAAGACCTACCCCTCCGCTTCTCTATCGGGGGAGAAAGGGGGAACAGGCAGACCCCAGGGCTGGGAGTCCAGTGTAGGCCAGATTCTATCCCCGGCTGGTTTCATAGGACCCTGCCCCTGAAAGAGCCTCAGTTTTCCCATCTCTGTGGTCTCTTCCAGCTCTGACACATTCTAGGATTTTTGATGAGTAACTTCACAAATTGCTCATTACAGGAGGGAAGACTCTTCTGCTGCTTTCCTAAAGCACCTCACAATTTATAAAACACTTTTAGATCCTTGTGCTTTTCATCCTCCTAGCAACCCTAGAAGGAGCTGGGGCAAAGTCTATGTGCTCATTTTACAGACAAGGAAACTGAGGCCGAGAAGTTTCCTAAAAGGGCTGTAATTTGAGGCTGCACCTCACATTTTAGTTATACAGTTACATCAATTTGTTCTCAAATGTTAGCATGCATAAAAATCACCTGGAAAGGCGTAGGAGTGGGTACTTGTGAAAAATGCAGATTCATGGGCACCTAGAGATCTTAAAATGGGAGGGTTGCAGTGGGGCCCAAAGTTAACCAGTGCCCCAGCTGGTTCTGAGGTCCAAGGACCACTCTTTGAGAACCAGGACCTCTTTATTGCATTCTGGAAGCCTCCAACATCAGCCTGTTTCTTTCATGACCCTCCTCAGCTCAGCGGCTGCTCTGGGCCAGGCCAGTGTGGGGAGGGGGCACTGTTGGAGCTCCCAGGGTGGTACAGGAGGCAGATGGAGAAACTGAGTGGTGTGGTCAGTGCTGGAACAGAGGCAGCCTTGGGCAATAGAGGAAGTGAGTAACTCCAACTCTGGAGAGCTCCCTGCAGGAAGTGATGTTTTAGACTAAGTGGAGAGATCTTGTTTGTGTCCTTAAAAAAAAAAAAAAAAGAACTGTTGCTGATGAGTAAGTTCCAACTCATAACGACTCTATAGGACAGAGTAGAATTGCCCCATAGGGTTTTCAAGGAGCGGGTGGTAGATTTGAACTGCCAATCTTTTGGTTAACAGCTGAGCTCTTAACCACCGTGCCACCAGGGCTCCTAGCTACTTTTTTTCTTGTGGGTCAACCCCCTCAGACAGCAGGCAAGTTCATAGCAGTTATCAAGCCTTTCAGCTCTCTATCCTCAGTACTGTCACAAGACCTGGCACAGAGGAGAGGGCAATATTGGTCAAATCCACTGATCTGAGCAATGAGAAACGGCTGGCGGAGATGTGCAGGGTCCCAGGATGAAATGCATTTTCACGCTCAGGACTCCCACTTCTATCATTGGGTGAGGTCTAAAGTGGAGTTTTGCCTTCCACATAGGATTGCCAGCCAGTGTACTTCATGCGCAACCACCACCCCTCTGTCAGTGGAGACTTGAGTGTTGCCATGATGAATAGATTTCAGCAGAGCTTCCAGACTAAGACTGACTAGGAACACAGGCCTGGAAATCTGCTTCCAAAAATCAGCCAGTGAAAATCCTATGGATCACAACGGTCTGATCTCCAACAGATCATGGGGATGGCACAGGACCCGGCAGTCTCTCAACCCAACGGCAGCTAACTTTAACAGTGTTACTTTAACTGTGGAAACTCCATATCGTATTGTAAACATTTGTTATCTCTCTGTTCCCCTCCTCCCGGAGTCAAAGTCTGAACTAAAGATGGACACAGAGCAGGCTCTCAAAACATATGTTGAATAAGTGAATGAATGAGTCCAAGCAGAAGCTGTGGGTTGGCTATTGAAGGGCTGTCCAGCTAAGACGGGGCCGCCGGAGAAGCTCCAGGAAAGCCCCAGACCTATATTAGGCCAGACATCCCTTCCCATTTCCTGGCAGCCCCCTTCTGCTTGGCGTCTGACTGGGTGAGGGACAGGGGAGGGGCAGGATCTGAGAGTAAATGGCATAAGTGGGCAAGTTGAGGATTGGAGATGTGGCGGGGGCTTAGAAGTTTTGCCTGAGGATCCAGAAAACAGGAGAGACAGTTTCTAGGGACATAGGCTGGAGGGTCTACAGGTCATTTAGGGGCTGCAGATGGAGAATGTGGTTAAGCTTGTGGCGGCTTTAGAATGGAGTCTCTGCCCTAAATGTCTTTATCATAGAGGGGTCGCCAAGCTGGGATCTGCCGGGGCGAGGGCGGGGCTACAACGCCTCGGGTTGGGGGTGTCTGGTCTGGGGGCGGGGAATGTGAACAAGCCTGGCACCGCCCCGACAAAGCCTGCGCGCGCGCCGTCCTGCGACTGGCTGTGCCGCGCCGCACCGCCTCCTCGTCCCGCCCCCCGCCGCCGGTCCGGCGCACTGCAGCCAATGGATGCCACCGTCACCGCCTCCGTCACAGCCAAGGCAGCCAATGGTGGCAGTGTTCTGCGGCTCGTGGCTCTTTCGCGGCAAAAAGGATTTGGCGCGTAAAAGTGGCCGGGACTTTGCAGGCAGCGGCGGCCGGGGGCGGAGCGGGATCCGGAGCGGGATCGAGCCCTCGCAGCGGCCGGCCGCCATGGGCCCGCGCCGCCGCCGCCGCCTGCCACCCGGGCCGCGCGGGCCGTGAACGCCATGGCCGTGGCCGGGGCCCCCGCGGGCGGCCCATGCGCGCCGGCGCTGGAGGCCCTGCTCGGGGCGGGCGCGCTGCGGCTGCTCGACTCCTCGCAGATCGTCATCATCTCCACGGCGCAGGACGCCAGCGCCCCGCCGGCCCCCGCCGGCCCCGCAGCTCCCGCCGCGCCCGCCGCTGGCCCCCGTGATGCCGACCTGCTGCTCTTCGCCACGCCACAGGCGCCCCGGCCCACACCCAGCGCTCCGCGCCCTGCGCTCGGCCGCCCACCGGTACGGACCCCACGGACAGCGAGCCAAACGCCCTGCCCGTACCCCCCGCGTAGACCCGGGCGGGGCGCGGTGTTTGGCCAGGAGGCTGCGGGGGCCAGGAGAGGGGTGGACTGAGGCGCCCGCGCTGGGCGGTGCAGAGCCTGGGTTGGGCCTCCGGGCCCCGCCCCGGGCTGCTGGGTGACCTCGGGCCAGTCCTTGTATGCTGCTCTAGGCTCTGGGCCTCCGCTTCCTCACTATAGCCACTCGGGTCAGCCACTGGGTCAGAATCAGTGATAATAATGGCCCACGTGGATTCAACTGGAGCTTTGGCTGAGCCCTTGGCCGACTTCAAGTCAGCCAAAACTCACAACCACGCTGTGAGCTCGGTGTTGTCACTGTGCCCATCTGACGGAGAAAGAACTGAGGCCCAGAGAGGGGAAGGGACTTGCCCCTGGTCATAGGTGGGGCTGGGGTTTGAACCGAAGCCTGCTGGCTCCAGACCAGAATTTGTGGCTACATAGGGTTGGGGGTGGAGATGGAGGTGGAGGTGGTCCTGGGGCTGGACTGTTAAGAAGCCATTGAGGAGACCCTCTTTCCTCCCTAAATGCTCCACTGCCAGGTGCAGGCCTGGCCCTTCAGGCCCCTGGGGACAGGCCGCCTGGCTGGGAGGGCTTCTCTGCAGGGGTGGGGCAAGACGCCTGGGCCAGCTGCTGATCCCCTCCCTCTGCCTGTCCTTCCATCTGCCACCCTCCACCCTCTCAGGCCCTGGTTGCCATAGAACCTCATTAATCAGGCAGGCCCCGGTGGAAGGACTGAGTAGGCTGGGCCTCTGGGAGTTGGAGGGGAGACCCCCAGTGCCAGGGGAGAGAAAACCTCTCAAGGAGATAATCTGATAAAGGCCTTGCTGAGCAACAAGAGGTTCAGACTGGGGGCCCAGAGAAGGCGTCTGAGTTACAGTGGGAGAAGAGAGTGGAAGCCTGGAGCTTGAACCTATGGGCCTCAGGACAGGGTGTGGAGACCAGTTTGACTGGCGCAGCCTGTGAGTGAAGGTGGGGTGCAGGCAGGCAGGAGCTGGCCAGGAGGGCTGGGGTCTCGGCAAGGGGCTTAGAGCAAGCAGGAGGGGTGAGGCAGGGCCTGGGGCAAGGAGGTGGAAGCTGCCCAACTGCCACTGGGGGCGTGGGTGGCAGCTGGTCTCTGAGGCATCCCGGGAAGCGCCCCCCAGCCCCCTTGGCCCCATGCCCAGTGCTGCTTTCCTTCCGGAATCACCAAGATGCTAATAATAACAATAGCAGCCACCATTGTTCTGAGAATATTTTGTGTGCAGGGCTCTGTGCCAAACCCTTTACCCAAATTAACCCATTTAACCCTCTCGACAACCTTCCCCTTTTACAGATGGGGAAATTGAGGCACAGAGATGTGACAGCCTTCCCCAGAGAGGATCAGCTAGTGAGTGGTGGGATGATGAACTCAGCAGTTCAAGCTGGGATGCCTTGGGAATGCTAATAGAGGTTGAATGAAGTTCAGGGAGGTAGTAGGCACCCTTCCGCCTGATGAGTGAGTGCGAAGGGTGATTTTGGGCTAGGGTGGGTCAGCCTTGCTTGCCTCCTACCCTCCAATGAAAGGGCCTGTCCGTCAGGGTGCCAGCTTGAGGCTTAGGCAAGTAGTCTCCAATTAGCTGACTGATAAGCACTTAGCAGGCCCAGGGGTACAGAGATGGAGCAGAGGCTGGGGGCTCCAGGCCCAGATGAACTGTTAGGGACTAGGGAAAATGACCCCCCTACCACCACCATTAGGGGCAGCCTCGAGCCCTGAGCATTCCAGTCATTCAACAGCTGGTGAGTTAGTGAGCACCCATGAGATGCTAGGTTCAGAAGCAAGTAAGGAGCCCCTGCCCCACAGTGCTTATGGCCCATTGGGCATTTTTGTGCTGGGTGCAAGGCTGGCACCATCCTGGACCTAAGTTGGAAAACAGGCCCAGCTGTTGCCCTCCAATATCCCCAACTCTTACACCTGTGAGTAGCCACTGGGCACATGATGTGTGGCCCCATCTACCCTCTGCACTGGCATTTGTTTGGGGGCAGTCCTGGATCAAGCTACAGGCTCAGCTTCTGCACCAATGAGCATTTATTTTGTACCTACTGCATACAAGGTTCTGCACAATTCAGCCATTCCTCTTGGCCCTTCCTATCCACCCCAACCCTGTTGTGGTCTTTTTTTTTCTTTTTAAGTTTTTCCGTTATAAATAAATGCTTACTACAGAAAACTTGGAGTTAAGAGAATAGAAAGCTGAAGGGGGCAGCATCCTAGCCCCATCCACCAAAAATATATATTTTTTCCTTTTCTTTCCCTAAGCCTGTTTTTGCTTTTTATGTAGTTAATAGAGCTAGCTTTCACTTCCTAAAACTTTTTAAAATTTCATTTTTTCCCTTTATTTCCTTGTTCAAGCATCACATCATTTACACCATACAAATAAGGCCACCATCCCCTCAGTCCCCCATGCAGAGGTGAAATAGTAGTTGAAACTGGACCAGAGAGAAACAGTTTTGTGATTTTTTTTTAATCCACAGAGGATTATATAAATGTATGACCCTATGGCAATGTTTTTGCTTGCCAGTATGTCTGAGAGGATTCTGGGTTGATCCCCCTTGGTCCTTTGTGACAACTGTGTGGTATTCCAGGGGCTGGTAAACCATGATTTTTGTGGCCCTCTCCTGTGGTGGGGTTTTTCATGTGTATGTCTTCACCCTGCTGTCAGGGCCCCTGTGCCAGGTTTCTCTAGAGAGTGGCGGTCAGACATCTGCTTGTGCTCTCGTTTTTGGGTGTTGCATTGACCTGCCTTCAGAGTGGGCAAGGGCCTGGGTACCAGGCAGAAGGCGAGGAGAGCAGTTGGCAGGAGCATGCTAGGGTTCATGCTGAGAAGGGATAGACTTTGGTTGGCTCATAAGGGGCCCAGCATCTGAACAGGTCTCTGGGGAAGCAGGACATGGGTAAGAGTGTGGTTACAAGTGTGGGCTCTGAGTCATCCTGTCAGGGTTTGAATCCTGCCCTCACCTCTCACTGGCTGTGTTTCCTTTCTGAGGCGCAGGTTCCTCCGGAAGTGGAGGTTACCGTAACTAGTTGCCATCAAGTTGATTCCAACTCATGATGACCCCACATGTGTCAGAGTAGAACTGTGCTCGCTAGGGTTTTCACTCACTGATTTTTCAGAAGTAGATTGCCAGGACTTTCTTCCAAGGCACCTCTGGGTAGACTTAAACTGCCGACCTTTCAGTTAGTAGCCCAGCGCATTAACCGTTTGTACTACCCAGGGACTCCGAAGGTTGCCACAGCACCTCCCATGCGGTGATTGAAGGGTTTGATGAGAGAGTGCACAGGAGATAGTTACTTCACACAGGGCTCAGTATACAGGAGGCACTCGGCACGTTCTCTTCTATTCCCAGGATGCCTGAGCAAGTCGATGAATGTGTGTGTGAGGGGGAGTGCCGTGGCCCACCAGGCTGTGTGCCAGACACTGGGTACAGAGATGGTTTAGACCCAGTGCCCGCCTTTAAGGAGCTCACTGGTTTATGGGTGAGACACACATCTGCAGTAATTCGTAGCAAGAGACAGAATGTGGGAGAAGGTTGGATTTGAGGGAAAAGAGGTGACATCTCTATTACAGGATCAGAAAGACGTGACCAGTAAAATGTCCCCACAGAAGTGGAAGCAGTAAGTGCGACAGATGGGAGCGGGGAGGCAGACAAGGGTGACTGAGGTAGAGGGACCAGCATGGCTTAAGGCAGGGAGGCAGAGATTCGTGGGGAAAAACGTGGTTGGATGTGGGTGGGTATTTGAGTCGTTCAGCTTTTTCAGCAGTGAATGTCTTCACCCTGCTCTCAGGACCCCTGTGCCAGCTTTCTCTAGAGAGCGGCTGCCAGAAACGGACATCTGCTTGAGCTCTTGTTTTCAGGAATGGCTTTGACCTGTCTTTAGGGTAGGCAGGGGTCTGGGTTCCAGGGAGGAGGCAAGGAGGGCAGTTGGCAGGAGCATGCTATAGTTCAGAGGTTCTGGAAAAGCAATGGCAGATGAGGTTACTGAAGCAGTGGGAAGACTGAGGAAGGTATTAATCAGGGGCAATAACACGATAAGCTTTGTGTTTTAGGACGAAGACTAGCTGCAGTGGTGGGGGACAGATGGAGGCAGGAGGGCTGCTGGGGAGACTGTTGAATGGTCCAGGTGGGAGGTGGTAAGGATTTCTCGGTAACTGGATGCGATGAGGGTGGTGGGCAGGACAGAACGAGGTGCTGGCTGGGGAAACCCTACGAATGGTGGAGGGGAGGGTTAAGGCTGGTTTGGGCCAGGGTGCATTTGAGATGCCTGTGGGAACTTCCAGGACAATCTTGATCCTTGAATGTCTGAACCAGGCCAGAGGGCATATAGGCTAAGAGCTTGGGCTTTTCCTCAGACAGTCTTGGGTGGAAATCCTGGCTCTGACACTTTCTGGCTGTGTAACCTAGGGCCTCCCTGGGCTTCCATTGCCTTATCTATAAAATGGGGCCATTATTGTACGGTCATTCCATGTTGTTGGGTGCTGTCGAGTCGGTTCTAACTCGTAGCGATCCCATGTGCAACAGAACATAACACTGTCTAGTCCTGCACCATCCTCACAATCGTTGCTATGTTTGAGTCCATTGCTGCAGTCACTGGGTCAGCCCATCTCATTGAGAGTCTTCCTCTTTTTCACTGATCCTCTACTTCAGCAAACACGATGTCCTTCTCCAGGGTCTGGTCCCTCCTGATAACATGTCCAAAGTATGTGAGACTACGTCTCACCATCCTTGCTTTTGAGGAGCATTCTGGCTGTACTTGTTCCAAGACAGATTTGTTTGTTCTTCTGGCAGTCCATGGTATATTCAGTATTCTCTGCCAACACCATAATTCAGAGGCATCGATTCTTGCTTCTTCCTTATTCATTGTCCAGCTCTGGCATGCATATGAGGTGATTGAAAACACCATGGCTTGGGTCAGGTGCACCTTAGTCATCGAGGTGACATCTTTGCTTTTTAACATTTCAAAGAGGTCTTTTGCAGCAGATCTGCACCATGCAATACGTCGTATGATTTCTTGACTGCTGTTTCCATGGGCATAGATTGTGGATCCAACTAAACTGAACTCCTTGACAACTTCAGTATTTTCTCCGTTTATCATGTTGTTGCTTATTGTGAGGATTTTTATTTTCTTTCTGTTGAAGTGTAATCCATATTGAAGGAAATAACTAGTAATGCATGCAAAGCACTTGGTGAACACCAGCTGTGCCCTGTTCACCAGAGCGACGAGGTGACTTGCCCAGGGGACCTGTGTACTCAGTGGCTTAAACAACAAACATTTATTATTACACAGTTTCTGTGGGTCAGGAATTCAGGGGTGACTTAGCTGGGTGGTTCTGGCTCCGAGTCTCTCCTGCAGTTGCAGCTGGGCTGCAACCATTTGAAAGCTTGACTAAGGTTGGAGGATTTGCTTCCAAGCTCACTCATGGGGCTGTTGGAGGAGGCCTCAGTTCCTCACCATGTGAACCTCTCCATAGAGCTACTTGTGCATCCTCCCAACATGGCAGCTGTGTTCCCCTCAAGTGAGTGATCCAAGATGAGGAACAAGGAGGAAGCTCAATTGCCTCTTATGACCTGGTCTCGGGAGTCACTTCCACCACATTCTGTTCATTAGAAGCAAGTCACTGAGTCTGATCCACATCTAAAGGGAGAAGAATTGGACCCCATCTTTTGAAGGGAGAACTATTAAAAAATTTACAGGTATATTTTAAAACCACCACAGGCCCCCGGTGAGGTAGCAGTGAAGCTGAGACTTGAACTTGGGGCTTCTGCTTTCTAGTTGAGCATTCTGTCTTGTGACGTAGGGTTGGGGCCCCCAGGCTGTATCCCTTAGGACCTCCCCCTCACACACTTAGGCATTCTGGTAGAGGAACTGAGGCAGGGGGCAGCCCAGTGGCACCAAGCCCTCAACCAGGTCTCCTGTGGCCTCACTCTCCTGGTTACTGGGCATCTTTCTTCCATTGTTTTTGCCGTAGGTGAAGCGGAGGCTGGACCTGGAAACTGACCATCAGTACCTGGCTGAGAGCAGTGGGCCAGGCCGGGGCAGGGGCCGCCACCCAGGGAAAGGTACCCACTGAGCTCAGGCTGAGGCAGGCCCTTGTGGCCAGGCCCAGGTTGGGGGCATGGACAGACAAACATGGTTGCAGACTCAGCTCTGGTCTGCCGGGCCTGGGCCTGAGCCAGGCCTCTGGGGACCCAGAGGGGCAGCTGAAGTGAATGCCTGGCATGGCTTCCCCAGGCCCTGGGGGGTGGGGAGCACCCAAGCCCAGAGAGGAATGCTGTGGTTGGCAGCAGCCACAGGGCCTCCCTGCTTGGCCTCGCCAAGGGGAAGGAGCCGTCTGCCCCACATCATTCTCCTGCTCTGCATTGCCAGGGATGCAGCCTGGTGGGGGGCCGGGGTGAGTGCTGAGGGACCCTGACTTTCCTGACTCCCCCAGGCGTGAAATCTCCGGGGGAGAAGTCACGCTATGAGACATCACTGAATCTGACCACCAAACGCTTCCTGGACCTGCTGAGCCGCTCATCTGATGGCGTTGTTGACCTGAACTGGGCAGCCGAGGAGCTGAAGGTTCAGAAACGGCGCATCTACGATATCACCAATGTCCTTGAGGGCATCCAGCTCATCGCCAAGAAGTCCAAGAACCACATCCAGTGGCTGTAGGTAGCAGCTGAACAGGAGAGTGGGCAGAGGCTCGGGGCTGGGTAGGCACATGCCACCTGGTTAAATCTCTAGCTCAATGCACTTTTACATTTTTGTGCACTTTGGTAACCACCATCTGGATCAAGATAAGGAATATTTCCTGTACCCTAAAACGTGCCCCATGCCCTTTCTCGGTCATTGCCCACCCCCATAACACCAGTAGCCACTCATGGCTTCTATTGCCATCACTGAGCTTTGTCTGGCACAGCTTTTTTGTTCTTGTCAATTCTTGTTTTATTTTTCTCCCCCTACCCCTGTCCTCAGTCATCCCGCTACTCTGACACATCTGCCTTTTCACTTTTTGGAAGGCCATTCATTCTGCATCATTTTTTTCAGTTGGCAGCATGTTTTGGAGATGCTTCTGTGTCTGTACATCTAATGCAGCCTCATCCTTTTTTTACATCTGTGTAGTATTCCATGGCATCTGTGTCCTCATTTACTTATATAGTGCCCTATGGGCGACAAGTGAGTGTTGCCAGATGTTTGGGCCAGGATTTAAACCCGGGCTGGTCTGACTTGGAGCCTGAGTTCAGCCCTCTACTGCATCCCATCTGAGGAGCCAGACCCAGAGGGTGGCGAGGGTTTGCCTAGGGCTCATGGAACAGGTGGCGGCAGCAACAGATTCAGTCCTGAGGTCCAGGGCTCCAGGCAGAGGGGTCAGGAGCTGCTAACCCTCCCTGTGGGCTCCCTGCAGGGGCAGCCACACAGCGGTGGGAATCGGTGGGCGACTTGAAGGACTGACACAGGACCTCCGGCACCTGCAAGAGAGCGAGCGGCAGCTGGACCACCTGATCCACGTTTGTACCACACAGCTGCAGCTGCTCTCTGAGGATGCTGACAGCCAGCGATATCCTTGGGCCGGAGGGCACAGGGGGCAGTATTGGCAGGTGGGGGCCTGGCCCAAATGGGCCTAGAGTGGCTGCCCTGGGCCTGGATTCAACAGAGGGCTCTCGCTTTGGATCCAAGTCCTGGCTCAGCCATTTAATCCCTGTGTAACACTAGGATGAGTTACTTTGCCTCTCTGGGCCTCAGCTTTATCTGTAAAAGGGGGATAATAGTATTCAATTCTGAAATGATTAGGATTAAAACAAGATAAGCTAGTACCAGCATTGGTTGTTGTTAGTTGCCTTCAAGTTGTTTCCGACTCATGGTGACCCCACATGTGCAGAGTAGAACTGCTCCATAGGGTTTTTTCAAGGCTGTGACCTTCTGGAAGCAGATCACCAGGCTTGTCTTCCCAGGTGCCTCTGGGTGGGTTTAAACCACCAACTTTTGAGTTAGTGGTCCAGCGCTTAACCATTTGTACCACCCAGGGAGACCTATAGTATCAGCAGTACCGAACGTTTAGTACACTGACTCAACGCGTGGTTGTAGCTTCAAGTTTAGAGACATTAGTTTTTGTTTTTTATTCACAAAAATAAAAACTATTAGAATAGGCCTTTTTTTTTTTTTTTTTTTTTTTTTTAGTTGATACTCCAATTGTGTTTATAAATTTTAGATACAACTGCCAATTGACACTAAGATCACAGGTCAAAATGAATTCCCAACACCAGACCTGGAGATGGTTAACTGTTTACATGGAATTATTGCAGGCAGCCATCGTCCCCCGCTTTGCGATTAGAAGGGTAGGATGGTCCCCATTGTACAGATGTGGACATTGAGACATAGGGCATAAGGTAGGTTTCGAGCATCAACTATGTGCCAGGCCCTGGGGTAGGGGAGGCACAGGGGTGACTAGGCAGATGTGGGCCCTGTCTTGTGAGCTGTCTGGGTGGGTGGCCCCCAGAGGTCAGAGGTCATATCCTTGACTCCACCAACCCTGGCCTACGTGACCTGCCAGGACCTACGTAGCATTGCAGACCCTGCAGAGCAGATGGTTGTGGTGATCAAGGCCCCTCCCGAGACCCAACTTCAAGCTGTGGACTCCTCGGAGGTGAGTCTGGTATACTCCAGGTCTGACCGGGACAGGCTGGGCTGGGCTGGTGGTCAGCTGAGCCTCAGTTTACGCTGCCTGCTTCCTTCCACCTAGACCTTTCAGATCTACCTTAAGAGCAAACAAGGCCCCATCGATGTTTTCCTGTGTCCTGAGGAAAGCTCTGGTGGGATCAGCCCTGGAAAGACCCCAAGCCAGGCAGCGGCTTCTCCTGGGGAGGAGGACAAGGTGGCAGTCCCTGTCACCACAGTACCACCACCATCACCTCCATCATCTGCCACAGATCCCGGCCAGTCCCTGCTCAGCCTGGAGCAAGGTGGGTGAAGGGCCCCTTTCCTGGGTGAGTAGTTGGGCAGGCACGATACCCCCCTCTGTCCTCCCTTCTGGGGTGTCCCTAGCCTGTGATGCTCCCCCCATCTCCCCAGAACCGCTGCTGTCCCGGATGGGCGGCCTGCGGGCCCCTGTGGATGAGGACCGCCTGTCCCCGCTGGTGGCGGCCGACTCGCTCCTGGAGCATGTGCGGGAGGACTTCTCTGGCCTCCTCCCTGAGGAGTTCATCAGCCTGTCCCCTCCCCATGAGGCCCTCGACTACCACTTTGGCCTCGAGGGCGAGGGCATCAGAGACCTGTTCGACTGTGACTTTGGGGACCTCACCCCCTTGGATTTCTGATGGGGCTTGGAGGGCCAGTGCCTCCCAAGATGCCCACTCTGTCTCTGCAGCCCTGGAGCCCCTGCCCCTGGCCGTCCTCCCAGTCCAATTGGAAACGTTTAATTTATATTACCTTCCCCATCTCCAGAAGCTTCTAGCTCTGGAGTCTGGCTACTGCCAAGAGGCCGAGCAAGCCAGGAGGAGAAGGATCCTGTGTTTGTGGTGTGTACGTGCATGCACCCAACACCCAACACGTGTGTACACGGGTGAGTGTGGTGTGCACCTCTGGCAGAAATGCCAGGTAAGCACGTTTACATGAGAGCATGTATGAGCGTGTGTGCATGTACCGGGGAATGAAGGTGAACACATTGGTGCGTGCACTGAAAACACGCCCCAGTGTGTCCATGTGTGTGTGCATGAGTTCATGTGTGCGCATGGTGGGGGCTGTAACTGCACTTTCGGTCTCCTTGCTCCAGGGCCCCACGAGGCCCAGGGTGGCCGCTTGCCCCCAGAAGCCTGCATGCTGACCAGGCCAGGCAGGGAAGCCTTGGCCGGCGTGGTTTGCAGGACAGCAAGAGCACTTCTGTCGTCTTAAAGGTTTTTCTGACTCGAAGCTTTAATGGAGCATTATTTATTTATCGAGGCCTCTTTGGCAAGCCTGGGGCACCAGCAAAGGGTAGGAGGGATGTGGGGCCAGTGCCCCAACTCCCCATACCCCTCCCTGAGTGAGAACAGGGGTCCCTGAGCTGTTCTTTTGCCCCACCCCGAAGGAGCTGAGGCCTGAGCGATTTATTTATTGGGAAAGTGAGGGAGGGAGGGAGACTGACTGACTGACAGCCGTGGGTGGATGGAGGGGTGGCCCCTCCCCAGGGGGGTCACTGCAGGGCCCAGCTGCCCCCCAGGATGGATGGGAGAGGTGAGTGGGGGACCTTCACTGACAGGGTGGGCTAGAGGGGTGGGTAGAGGGCCTCCTCCAGCCCAGACCGCAGGGGCCCCTTCTGTGGTGTTTGAAGTGCCCCTTCCCCACTTCTTGCTGTGCCCCACCCCCCAAATCTGCACTTTGATTTGCCTTCCTAACAGCTCTGTTCCCTCCTGCTTTGGTTTTAATAAATATTTTGATGGTGTTTGGGTTGGATTTTGTGACTGTGTACTGGGAGCACATCAGGGTGGGAGAGGCCAAGGCTGCTGGAAAAATGCCGCTTTTCCACTTCCCTTCGCCCTGTCCTTGCCTGATTTTATTTCATTTGTGCCTGTTTGCTTCAAGGAGGATAAACTTCATCATCATTTTTGTCCTAACTTAAAAACGAATCCAGCAAATATTTTTTGCTGTAGAAAGTCATGAATGCTCCAGAAGCGCAGAAAGTAATTACTGAACTCCCTCCCTCCCTTCCCCCAGTCCCTGAGAGGCTGCTCTGATCAACTTGCTGTGTTCCTGATGTGCTTCTGGGCATTTGTGAATGTGCAGCAACTATTTACGGTGGGCTTATTCTGTGTCAGGGACTTTCAGGTTCTGGGGGCATGTGTGTAACCTTCCCTTATGGAGCTCTCGAGGTCTGATGGAGGAGAGTCATGAGAAAATCAGGGAGGGATCCTTGGAAGAGGTGTTGCTTAAGCCAAGAGCTGTAGGATAAGTTAGGAGTTAACTAGAAGAGGAAAGCACGAAGAGCAGTACAAAGACCCTGGGGCTGCAGGGAGCAGGGCACTGAGGACCTGAGAGAAGCCTGTGTGGCTGGAGCCCCAGGTTTGGGGGCAGGATGAGGCTGGAGAGTGGAGAGAGATTTTGTCTTGGGCCTTATTCAGGGGATAAAGAGGCTGCTGTGTGGCGGATGGATTGAAGAGAGGCTAGAATGGCAGAGGGGAGGGGGGAAGGAGACCTAGGGGAGGGGAAGGGAGAGGAGAGTGACTGGGAGTCCTGTCCACATGTACCTGATTAACAAACTCTTAGGTGGCTTTGTCATAGCTGGTTCCTGGTTCAAGTCCTTTACACCCAATGCAGAAGTCCCTGGGTGGCTCAAAGGTTAAGCGCTCAACTAATAGTGGAAAGGTTGGGGATTCAAACCCATTGGAAGACAGCGCTGGTGATATGCTTTGAAAAGGTCACAGCTTTGAAAACTTTACAGAGCAGTTCTGCTCTGCATACGTGGGGTCGCCATGAGTCTACTGAATGGCAACTAACAACAACACACACTGTCCCCGCAACTATCCTATGAGGTGGCTGCTCTTACTCCGTTTTGCAGATGAGGACTCCGATCACTTGTGGGTTTTACCCAAAAGGTGTCACTTTGTATTGTGCTTGTTTACTCACTCTTTAATGGTCTGGGAAACTGTCCCTGGGTGGGCACGCGCAGGCCCTCCCATTCTGCTCCTGGCTGTGGCGTACACCCAAGCTGACCCGTGGTTGGCTCCTAACTCCCCGGTGGCCACCCCCGCTCGAGGCTCCAGTGGCGGAAGTGAGAGCATAACGGTTTCGGAGTTTTAAGTTGTGCAGCTCTTGCTCACACAAAGGCTGGACGAGGAAACGGAGGCCCAGAACACAGGATCTCAGGAAGCCTTGGCCTCGGGGCTGGAGACCCTGGCCCCCGGTGTCCCGCCCCGCGGGGAGGGGCCCTCCTTGGCCAGTTCGGGCGGTGGGCGGAGTCGCGGGGGCGGGGCCCGCGGCGTCCGCGCCGGCGCCAATGGGCGGGTCCCCAGCCCTCCGTCAGTCCGCGCGGCTGCGTCCAGAGCCTGGACCCGCAGCCCAGCTGGAGCAGAGCAGGTGGCAGAGCCATGGCGTGCGCGGGGCTGCTCACTGTGTGCCTGCTCCGGCCGCCCGCGCCTGAACGCCCGCGGCACCCCACGCCAGCGCCTGCGCCTGCGCCCGACGCCGGGCCCGCCGGGCACGCTCTGTTCCAGGACGTGAGTGGGGAGCGGGCGCGGGCTCTCTGGCCCAGGGTTATCTCTCGCGCGCGGTGTCTCTCCAGGTCTCTGTGTCCCTGTGTCTCACTGAGGCTCTGTCTCTCACTGTCTTTCCCTGTCCCTGTCTACGCGTCTCTCTGTTCCTGTTTTTCCTGTCTCTGACTATGTCAGTGTCTCTCCCTCCAGGTCTCTCTGGGTCTCTGTCTCTCACTTTCTCTCACGCTGCTGTGCCTGTTTCCTTATGTCTCCAGTATCTCTGTCTCGCTTCCTTTGTGTCCCCTGTTCTGTGTCTGTCACCCTATCTCTCGTCTGTGGTCACTGCCCCTGCTGCCCGCCCCCCCCACCTCATCTGTGTGTCCAGTGGGGGTGGGGAGTATCAACATTTGGTCATAGGAGCTGTCCCAGGCCACTCTGTGGCAGCCCCAGGCTGGGCTGTGCTGGGGCAGGGGAGCCTGGGAGCATAAGCAGCCTCCCCGCCTGGTACTGACCCCCGAACCCCTAAGGCCTGACCCAGGGGCTGTGGGTCCCACAGATGGTCAGGGCTGCCCACAGCCATCCTCTGTGGTCTGGGCATGGGGTGGTGGTGACCCTGCAACCCCTCTGGGCTGCGGCATGCAGCAGCGTGGCTGGTCCTCAGTCAGTGCCCTGAGCACCTTCCTGTCCTTCAGCCTCACTCTCAACCCTGTCCTGGTTCCCTCACACCCCCACTTTCAGAGGTTCCTGCCCCTTCCCACTGCCCCCAGTGACTCAGCACCTTGACCACAGACCTCATGGCTGAACGGGACCTGATCTTCCTGCTTCCCAGATGTGGAAACCAAGGCCCAAGGGGCTAGGGACATGTCTTAGGTCACCCATGGAGGCAGGGGCACTCTAGGATGTGACCTTAGGTGCCCTCATTCCTAACTTTGCACTCTTCTCCCCATTATCTCCATATACTGCAGCCAGGCCACACTGGGCTGCTGTGTGACCCTGAGCCAATGGCAGACCTCTGAGCCAGGTGTTCGGCTAGGGATTAGATTCATCCCTAAATCTCACTGTCCCTGAGAAAGTAGCTAAAGGAGGGTGGCATTCAGGACCGGAAGCCTGATGAGAGCTCTCTGTCTAGACTTCAGCCTACCCTCCTTGCTGTGGTCCGCTGGTCGCCCCTCTGCCAGGCTACTTTGGGAGTCTCTGGTCCCTGGGAGAGGCAGGGACTGTTTTGACGCTGCTCTTCACTCTTTGTCTTTCTGCCTCTGTTGCCCTTCATCTCTGCTTCTCCATAAATACTGTACAATCTGTCCGCCCCTGCCTTTGCCGCCCTCACTCCTCCTCAAACATACATGCCTGCCCAAGGCCCTCCCACTGAGTTGGCCCAGCCCTGGAAGGGTTAACTCTTGGGAAAACTGAGGCACCAGCAAAGAAGGGACTAATCACTGCCCAGCAGGTCAGGGTCTTCAACAAGCATCCAGGGAAACAGCCCAGAAAGGGCAGGGTCTGGGGTGTACCAAGGCCACATAGCAGAGTTAGGGGTTCAGGTCTGGGATGGCTGCCTAGGATCGTTGGTCTGCATCTTGGCCCATCTCCCCAGCCTTCCTCAGGCTGGGACTGTGCCAGGGGCTGATGCATCAGACTTTGGGCCAACTCTGGATGTGGGAGGCGGGGTGCAGGGAGCCAGCCTGGAGCACCCCCCACGAGGCCATGCTCTGAAGGAGAAGTGAGCAAGCAGTGGGACCTGCTGTGTGCTCTTCCTGCGCCTCCTCTTGCTGGAAAAGCTCCTGCAGGGCCGAGCTGGGTGGGGGGTGGGGGGTGTCGGGACCAGGGTGGGCAGGAGGAAAGACAACGCAGGGGGTAGGCAGGCCAGCTGTGGCCTGTTGGGTTGGGTTGGGCCTCTCACCTCCCAGGCCCCACTCACAGCCTCTACCCACACCTCTTTGTTCTCTAGGTTTTCCGAAGAGCAGACAAGAATGGTGAGTGTGGCTTCCTCTGGGTCCCCCCAGTAGGGGGTAGAGTGGGGACATCAGGGAGGCCCAAAGGAAGGTTGGGGGATTAGTAGGCACTATCTAGAGTGGAGACAAATCTTGAGGAGGCCTGAATCAGGAGAATCAATCAAGGCATCCTTCCCAGAGGATGTGCTGTGTTGAGCCAAGTTTGGAGGATAGAGGGGGCAGGAAATGTAGTTTGGCCAGTACTGGGATTGAGGGGAAGGAAGAGGGGCAGCTCTCAGAGTGTATTGGACAGTAGTAGGTACTTCCCGTTCATGAACTCATGTTGTCACTACCACCAGCTAGGCCCAGAGAGGTGAAGCAGTTGCCGGAGGTCACACAGCCCTCAAACCCAAGTCTGTGTGACCCAGGCTCCCTGTGTGAGAGGCTTTGGGGGGTAGGGTAAAGAAGACAAGGCCCTGAGGCAGATTGTACTCTTAGATTTTTTAGAGGGGTTGGTAACTTTCCTTATGAACTAACCATCTGGACCCATGGAGGGCTCGGATGATACAATTAAACCCAATCCTTGGGGAGGATAAAGCTGAATCCAGTGTCCAGGGAGTCAGCCCCACCTTCCCTAGGTCCTCGGCAACCTCACACCCTGGTCTGGAAAAGCCTTGGAAGCTAAAGCAGGAACCCTAAGGGAGCCCAGCAAGCAACAGGTTGCTGCCCACAGACAACTGGGAGCCACGCACTGTGCCCTGATTGGCCAGATGAGTCTGAGCTGAGACAGCCAGTCAGCCTTGAGCTTACTCACATCTGGGGTCGTCACACCCTTTTGTGCTTCAGCCTCCCTGAGACAGGATCATGTCCCCTACCCCTTGCCCTTTCTCCTCGAGTCTCTTCAAGTTGGTGGAGATTGTATCTGTTCCAACCCACGTGGTCTCATTGGAATTCTATCTAGTGAGGCTCAGATCCTCCCCCAGCTCTTCCTCCCACCGTCTGCTTAGCAACCTTGTATGTCATTCAGGCCAAATCCCCAATATCTTTGACCATCCCACTTGTCTCAGTTATCTAGGGCTGCTATAACAGAAATACCACAAGTGGATGGCTTTAACAAACAAAAATTTATTTTCTCACTGTTCAGGAGGCTAGAAGTCCAAATTCAGGGTGCCAGCTCTAGGTGAAGGCTTTCTGTCTCTGTCAGCTCTGGAGGACGGTCCTTGTCTCTTCAGCTTGTTTCCTGGTTCCTCAGAGATCTCTATGTGGCTTGGCATCTCTCTTAACCCATCTCTACTAGCTCCCTTGCTTATTTAATCTCTTTTATATCTCAAGAGAGATTGACTCAAGACACACCCTACACTAATGCTGCCTGATTAACATAATGAAAAAAACCCATTCTCAATTGGAATTATAACCACAGGCATAGAGGTTAGGATTTACAACACATATTTCTGGGGAACATGATTCAATCCCCTCAATCCACTGAAGTGTGCTCAGCCTCTGCTTGCATGCCCCCTGTGATAGGGAGCTCATTCCCTCCTGAGCCAGTCTGCTGTCTCTTACAAAGCCTCCACTATTAGGAAGATTTCACCTTCACCTTCTGAAGGTCCTGGGTCCTCTCAGAGCACGGAGGTTCCTCCACCCTGGAGAGAGGCTGGCCAGCATGTGGGCCAGTGACTCGGCCCCAAGCCTTCCCAGTGATGTCTAGGTCCTGTGTGCTTTGGATGTGTCCCAGGCTGTTCATTCATTTCTTCATTTGACAAATACTGAGTTCCTACTCAATGACAGGTCCATACTGCCCTGTCCCTTGGGTGAGCCCTGCTGCCTTCATTGGGTACCTCTGGGCCCTAGATCTTTTGTCCCCAATAGCCAGGTCCCCATGGAGGTCAGAATCCCATTCTACCTGGTTGAGTAGTTGTGAGATGCCACAAGGCCTTTGGGGGGCCTGGACCTGGTGGCAGGGGTGCAGCCAGGGACCAGGGGTACTGACTGCGCTCCTTGTCTTCCTCCCACCCCAGATGATGGTAAGCTCTCATTTGAGGAATTCCAGAATTACTTTGCTGATGGGGTTCTCAGCCCAGGGGAGCTGCGGGAACTGTTCAGCGGCATTGACGGGCATCCCACTGAGTGAGTGTGAGAGGGGGGGACGGCTGAGCTGTGGGTGGATGTGAGGCCAGGTTGTCCCAACCCCACTGTGTCCCCTGCTGCCTTGGTTCCTTGTGGAGGACAGGAGGGGACTGGTGGGGGCAAGGAAAGGGGTGCCAGGGCTCAGTGCCAGATTAACCCTCCTGCCCGCCCCCTACCCATCTCCAGACTTGCCCACCACACTGCTTCCAGCTGGGACCCCAAAATAGCATGCCTGAGTCACCACCCATGGCTCAGCCCCAGGCACCCCCCTTTCCCTCTTCCTGCGGAGACCAGAGGATGCCTGGGAACAGCTGGGGCTCCGCCTGCTTCCACCCATGGATGCAGGTGCATGAACACGCGCACAGCTCCCCATGGGTGCTCCCACGTCTACGTACCTCGTCACGGGTGTGTGCATACCCTCCCATGCTTCCTCCCATGGGAGCACGGGCAGACAGCTGCCCCTCCCCACTACCTCCCTTCTCCACCTGCTCAGGGTAAATTCCAGGCTCTTTTGGTCAGCATTCAAGGCTCCTGTGCCCTTCCGTTTTCTGAAACTTGGGCCAGACCCTTTGTCTGCAGTGTTCTCCCAATCCTGACGAGAGACTCAAGTCAAATTCCTCATCCTTCAAGGCCTCGCTTAGGCAACTCGTCCTCTAGGAAGCCCTCCCTGACCTACCAAGTAACACCCCAGTAATGCTTCCCCTGGACTTTCCCGGGCCTGGCATCCCCTTTGCAGCCCTGACCACTTCCTCTCTGGCCTTTGTCTACATCTGACCCCCCTGGCCTGGGGTTCCCTTGGGGGCCGGAAGTGAGCCTGAGTCTTTGCCCTCAGAGAATGTTTGATGGGGCCAGTAGTTCCCTCACTCCTCACTCCCACGGCCCAAGGCCCCCTGCCCATTGAGCAGGTTAACCTGAGTGGAGGCAGAAGTTGCCTCCTTGTTGGGGTGGCCAGCTCACTGGGCCTAAGCCTAAGTGTCTGAAGGGCACCTTCTCTTTTCCTTACAGCAACTTGGAAACAGAGAAGCTGTGTGGTGAGTAGGTCCACAGGAGCTCTCATCTCCTAGGACCCCTGGGTGTGGGGGTGCTGTGGCTGGTCTCCTGATGGGACAGGATGGGCTGGACTCAGGATATGGGGCCTGCTTGGCTGCTGAGGCCAGGGATTCCAGGCAGCCAAAATTGGGGCAAGTTGGGTGGATGGGTGGGGTGGGGTGGGGTCCGGGAACCCTTGAGCAGCCCCTCTGCCCACAGACTACTTCTCAGAACACCTGGGTGTCTACCGGCCTGTGCTGGCTGCGCTGGAGTCGCTGAACCATGCAGTGCTCACTGCCATGGACACCACCAAACTGGTGAGTGGAGGGGTGGATGGTAGGAGGCCCAAAGTGAGGGCAAGGGTGTCTGCCGTGCTGTGGGGGCCTCCACCATGGTGGCTCAGTGCTGTGGAGCTAGAGGCCTGAGTTCAAATCCTGATTCCCCTGGCTATGCAGCCTTACCTCTCTGGGCCTCAGTTTCCTCATCTGTAAACTGGGAATAATAATAGAATCTACTTCCATACATTTGTTGTGACAATTAAATGAGAATGAAGGCAGGGATTTTTGTCTGTTTTGTTCTCTGCTCTTTTCCCAGCACCCAGAACTGTGCCTGGCACGCAGTAGGCACTTAATACCTGGAGCTGCTGTTGCTATTTTTATTCTTGGCCAGATCTAACTGTTGCAGGCTATCAGCCAAGCACCCAGCAGGGATGGGCTGGGGTGGGGGGCCCGTGCTCACACATGTCCACAGGCCCGTGCTGGTGCCTGGAGCCTAGTGGGAGGGGCCTGGCCTGAGGATATACATGAGTAGGGAGGTGCATTGCATCTGCATGTTTGTGGACACATGTGGACATGTGTGTGCACAAGGGCTCCAGGCCCCTGGGCCATGACTTCAGACAACCACATGCTGCCCCTCCCTTTGTGTGTTCCTTTTAAGAAATGTCTCCACCTCCCTTTGTCCCGTAGCTTTCATAAGGGGGCGTGAGGGAGCAGTGGGCAGGACTGGGATTGTGCCTGACTCTACATTTTAGAGAGGGGGAAACTGAGGACCCCAGAGAGTCGACATCACTGAGCACACAGCTGGGGACAGGGCTGCCCCTTCTGGTTGCTTTCACATGGGATGTAGTGGCTTTTCAAAGGGTCACCCCTTGGGGCTTGGCATGGGATGGAAGTCCAAATGGTACATGAGGAGGGGATTGGCGTGTTGCAGGGACTTCCATATCTGTGGCCGGGGCACAAGTAGGGCATTGCCTTCCTTGTTGCCATGGAAACGGCCTTGGACTGGCATTCTCTAAACTGGCATTAGTTAGGATTCAAACTGCAGATCAAAGCTGAGGATCCCAGAGGCCCTGCCTACCTCCCGCTGAACCAGAGAGGGGAGAGGGTGGCCCATCACCACACCATGACTGCCAGCTCCAAACTCTTCAGGACCCTTTATTTAACTGGCACTGGATGCCTCTGACAGAGTTGCAGCTCTGCCTCAGCAGTGCCTTCTCAGGGCTCCACCCCATGCAGTAGAACATGACTCAGTTGAACACTTCGTGCACTAGCCTGGAGCCATATTCCTGGTACATGGTCTGGGTCATCCAGCGGCGGTGGAAGGAGCTCAGCGAGGCCACCATGGAACCACCTGTCCACACGGCTGTCCCGCGTCCAGGCATGGCCACCAGGCGCGGCCGAAGGGCCCCATAGCCGTGTCGCCGGCACTGGGCCTCCAGCTCCATGTCCAGGCGCTCAGTGAAGCCAGGGAAAAGTGTGGAGCCACCTGCCAGCACTACGGTGTCAGCCAGCCATTTCCGCAGTGTTGCGGGCATCTTCTGCAGTGCCCGGAAGGCGAGTGCAGGCAGTCCCGGCTTAGTCTGGCCTAGCAGACTCGGCTGGAAGATGGGCTCGGGGCAGCGGAAGCGCTCGCTGCTGAGGTGGATTGAACAGCCGTTGCCTATGAAGAAGCTGGCTGGCTGGTGGCGGGCAGGGTTACGGAGGTCACCCTCGAAGTCCAGCGACACATAGCAGTAGCGCTTCTTGAGCTGTGTGATGGCCTTGCGGGGTAGGGTCTGCAGCCGGAGGTCCGGACACGCTGCTACCAGCAGGTCCCGTAGGTAATGCGACAGCGTGGTGCCTGCCACTTCCAGTCGGAAGGTGGCCTCCTGCCATGAGTGGCCCGCATAGATGGGCGTGGCGTGGCACACGCCCGCACCGGCCTCCACCGCCAGTCCGCTGAGCGCGCCCGTGGAGCAGAGCGCCAACAATGCAGTGCTGGCCATATGGCACGCGGGCACTGCCAAGGTCTCGAACAGCAACTCGGCCACCCTCTCGCGGCCCCCGGGAGGCGCCGACGGCGAGTCGCTCACCAGCACGGGCCACTGCTCTGGGCACACCCGCAGGCCACCCACCAGCAAACGCTCCCACAACCCCTCCAGCGCCTCCCAGTCCACTACCACGCCGTGCTTGATAGGGTGCGCCCGCGCCACGCCGCCCGCCAGCTCGCAGCCCGGCGCGCCAGGTAGCACGGGCCGGTCCCAGCTAGGCACCAGGCTGGAGCTCTTCAGCATCACGCGCGGCTGGTGCTCACCCGCGAAACCCGCCTTGGTGAAGCCCGAGCCCTGGTCCACCACAACTGCGATGCGGCCCAGCGGGGGCGGCCCGCGGACCCCGCGGCTCCCACCCACGGACGCCACCTTCGGGACGAACCCCGCCCTGCGGCGGAAGGTGCGGCTTCCCAGAGCCTCCGCCCGGCTCCGCCTTCTCTTCGGGCCGTTTGAGAGACTCGGCCCTTTCGGACCTATGCCCCGCCCCCTGGATTGAGGCTCCGCCCCTCCTGCCCCGTGTTTGCCTGAGACTCCGCCTCCGCTGGCTGAGATGAAGGTTCCACCTTTTAGCTCTTGGGTCTGCCCTCCGGGCCTAAATCCCGCCTTTTCTGGGCTGGATAAAGACCATCCCTTTCAGTCTAGACTCTGGTCTCCGATGCTGGGTTCCACCTCTTCCCACTTCTGGCCGGCCGTAGGATCTCCTTTTCAGCACTTGGCTCCGCCCCGAGGCCTGAGGCCCCGCCTCTGGTTGAAGTGTCTGTCGTCGCTTCTCGCCCTCTTTGCCCTCCCCCTGGCTCAAGGCACCTCTTGCTCTGCACCGTGCCGCACTCTTTCAGGACTCGCCTCTGCTGTGCCGCTCTGCCCTCTCAGTCTCTGCTGGGGTGGATGATTAGAAGGACAGACAAAATCTTTTTAGATATTGGGAGGCTGCCAGGAGCAGCAGAGCTCTGGGAATGATGGGACTTTGTGGCAGTGTCTTCTGCACATGCGTCACACCTTGGAGACCCAGGAGTCTAGTCCAGCCCTTGAGCTCCAGGTGTTCTCCTGGCACCTCTCACCTGGGCTTGGACGAAGTAGTTCTTGGTTGTGGAGGTGGGAGGCATGGCCAGAGAAGGAAGGAAAGAACTTGGATTGGACTCATTGTGACCTCAGGCCTCAGCACCAGCTGTGCTTCCATAGCCCCCTCCCCCATGAAAGCTCCCTGGACCCATCCTCTCTCCTGTCACAGGGCCAAAGGCAGTGATTGTGGCATCCAAGGGTCTGGCCTTAGCTGTCCAGCACACCCAATTCTATTCCTTCCGCAAACCACTTCATGTCATCTGATGTGGTCTGGCCGGATATGCAGCCATCCCCTCTCAATGCTGAAGAGAAACCTTTTGATCGAAGATCTGCAGCCACTCCAAGGAGCTCTGGGTGCTCAGCTCTAAGGGATCCAGGCAGCCCACATAAGGCCTTAACCTCATGGCTTCCATGTGTGGACTCACATGGGCCTGAGTTTGTGACTCATTTCTGAAGCTGACTCACTGTGCAACCCTGAGCAAGTCTTAAACTCTTTCTGAGCCTAGTTTCATCCTCCAACAGGTGGTAATAATCCTTATACACAGGAAAGAGGCCACTTCTTGTTATTCTCTTTAGAATAATTTCAGATGGAAGTAAAACACCCACTAAGGTGAGCTTAATCTAAAATAGGGATTTTATTTACAAGGATCTTACAGATACCAAGAGCAAGGGTGAAGTCAGACCTCAGGAACAGACTGGAACCAGGGCCTGACCACAGGGCTGTGGAGAACCCAGGATGTGCACTGTCTCTGCAATTTTTTTTTTTTTTTAATTCTTCTGAAGTCTGGCTTGAGCCTGTGGATGTTCATGTAGCAAACATGGCCTCTTACAACTTCTGAATTACAGTCCCAGAGAAGGAGCTGATTGGATCAGCTTGGGCCAACTATGTATAGCCAGGAGGCATGGCCACAGTGAGGAACTGGTTGCCCTGATTGTAACCATGTGGATGGTAGGGAAGAGTCCATTCTCCCAAAAAGTAGGGGAGATGCTATCCTGGTGCAGACAACCTCTAGCCTGGTGCAGACAACGTGGGGTGGGGGTGATATTGGGACATGTTGACTGTAATGGAAGGGTATTTTCAGCAGAAGCTGGGTCTGTGGCTGTAGTGAGCTGGGACTTTCACCCCTGCTTGTCTGTCCCCAAAGGTGTCTGACTGTCATCCTCAGGCTGGTCGCCAATGTATAGTGGGAAAGAGGCTTCAGGTTTGGCAGGGCTAGGGCAGCACTAGGGTCTGGAGCCAGCTTTGGGACCCAGGAGAGTGAGGAGAAGCAGCTGGGTCCTGCCCACATAAAGCAGGCCAGGCTTCTCGTGGATAATTTAGGAAGGTGAGCCTCGCACTGGAGATCACAAGTGGCAATATGGGCGGAGCAGGGGTGAAGGCGGCAGGCACTGAGAGGCCCTAGAGGAGAAGACTGAGGCTGGGAACTGGGTCTCCACATTACAATAATAGGTTTGAGCTTTTTCCTGTGGGCTGTGGGTAGCCAGTGGGAGTTTATGAGCAAGGAAGTGACCTGCCCTGACCAGATAAGTGGTTTGGAAGTCGACTTCAGCTGCAACGTGGGGAAGAGGATAGGATGGGGTAGGTTGGGAGACTAGTGCTGAATTTGACTGAGGTGTTTTGGGGTACCAACAGAGTGGAGTAGGGGTGAGGGATGGGAGCCCAGGTACCCGGGCCTCTCCTGGCTGGTGCTGTCACAGGCAGAGCCTGAGTGTCAGGATCCTCCTCAGCTGACGGTAGGACCTTTACAGTTCCTTCCCAGAATGCTGACTGTTTGCCTGGGACCACTCCCTCTGCCTAAAAGTAATTTTGGAATACTTGGAACTCCTGGAAATGGCCAGCCCTTTGCTGGGAGCAGCACCCCTACCAGCATGGCCAGCCCTGGGTGTGCCCAAGCCCACTTCCCCAGGGGCCTGCAAACCAGGAGGGATCTGACCAGGCTTTGGGGAGGGAGACCGGAAACAGCCTCCCTCCACTGTGGCATGAAGAGTTCTCTCCCCATCTCAGGGGAGGGGTTCTGACCCTTGAGTCACAAGGGAGGGAGAAGGTAGAGGGAGTTCTGGCTCCAAACTATGGCTGTTGCTTTGCCTTCAGAATGTCCAGTTCATCCCCGTCTCGCTCTGGGCCTTAGTCCCGCCCTCCGCCCGCCCCCTGCCGACTCGGCGCCCCGAAGCCTCAGGCAGAGGTAGCAGGCGCCAGGGTTGCTAAGAGCTCTTTATTGGGCTGGTTGGGGCTGGTGGGCCGGCCGGGCGCTCAAGAAGGCCGACGCGGGCAGCGGCGCCGCTTGCGCGGCTGCTCCTCGGCCGCGTCGGCGTCACAGTCAGCCTCGTTCTCCCCCAGCAAACGCTCGTAGAGCCGCTGCCAATTCTGCACGGCCTTGGCCCCGCCCCCCGCTCCGGGCCCGCCCGCTGCGCGGCGCCCCTCCTCTTGCAGCCGGGCGTCCAGCAGCAGCAGCAAGACCGGGATCTTCTTCATCTCCCGGGCTCGCGCGCCGTCGCGCCGCTCAACGCTGTCGCCCGCTCCTCGCAGCATGGGCGGTGCCGCCGGGCAGCCCCCCGGAGGGCCAGTCGCGTCCTCATCCAGCCGCCCGGCCCGGTCACTGGTACCCGCCGCCGCCTCGGCTAGCGGCTGCCGCTTATGCAGGGGTAAAAGCAGCACGATCTTGGTCTGGGAGCGGGGGGGGGATGAGGGCATGAGGGAAACGAGTGCCCCCGGGGCCGAGCCCACGACCTGGGACCCGCCCCGACCCCTCCCAGGGTCCATCACCCACCTGGCTTCTAGCTCCCAGAACCCTGGCCCTTCCAGGTGTCCGAGACTCATACCATCATCCTCCCATGTTCCCGGGACCCCACCACTCCAGGCCCTGGAGTAGCACAGCCTCCCCTGCTTGACGCGGGGAACCCGCACCCGTCTTTCCCAGTCACCCACCGCCACAAACCCTCACCCCCTCCGGGTCTACCTCCTGAGACCCCTCTGTATCCACGTTTATGGGATCCCCGCCTACCTCCCAGCCGTGATGCCAGGGACCCTCACTCACCCTAGCCCAGTGTCAATGACCACTGCCCACTTGAAGAGGGAGAAAGCATGTTTGGGGGCTGTGGGGGGGGGTTCTAAGGGAACTCCCCCACCCACAGCCCAAGTCATACCAACCAGGGCTGGGAGACTCCTCCTCCTGCCCACTCTTCTGGGCTCCCCAGTATTGTCCTTCTCCTGGTTTCTGGGATCCCTACCTTCCCTTCTGGGCTCCTAGGACCTCCATCCACACTCATGTAGACTTCTGGGACCCTCACTTGGTAAGGATCCCCAACCGCTCCCATGGTGCCAGGATTTCTGCCCATAAGGCCTACATCCCCAGCATTCCCTCCTGCCCACCTGTCCAGGTTCCCCTGACTGCCTGCTGTCCACTTGGCACTTACATGAGGCTTCTTCCGCTTGAGGTGGCTGAAGAACTGCTGCTTCCGCCAGGCCTTTTCCATGTCAGGTGGCTTCTCCTTGTGGGCCTGCTTGGGCATTTTTGTCCTCTTGTGGGAACTATTGTTTCCCATGGCAGGGCCAGTCACCACTGAGGGCCACGTCCCATGCTACCTCTGCCCCACCCTCCGGCCAAGGCCCCTTGACTGTGCCCTGCCCTAGGGAGACAACATTGTGACCTCATGGGCTGACCTCACAAGCACCAGGCTCCAAGCCCCGCCTCCTAGAACCCACAGGTGAATGTCGGCTCCTTTCGCTGTCTGTGACTTCTGGCCTAATGATCATAAGTGAGGTGATGCTTGTACGGTGCTTAGCAGTGAGTAGAGATTTGAGTTCTGGCTCTGCCACTTACTAACTGTATGACCTTGGCCAATGTAATCAACCTCTAGGCACCAATCTTCTCATCTACAAAATGGGGTCAATTGTGGTTGCAGTAAGTCGTTATGAAGAGTAAATGAGATTCTCCTTGGAACAGTGCCTGGCGCAGAGTGGGTGCTTGTGTCAGCTAGGTTCTTTGCTTGCAAGCAACAGAAATTGATCAACCATCGTAGGTGTCAAAAAAGGTAATTTACTGGAAGGATTTTGAGCTCAGAGCATGGCCAGAAAGTCTGGAGACCAGGCTTGGAGACAGGACAGAAATCACTGGCTTGTTTGGGAACAAGATGACCCAGTCGCCCCTCAGTCCCTGCTTCCCAGCTCACAAGCTTGGCCAAGCTGAAGCAGGTCACAGACAGGAGGTGAAGCCACTTGTGGATGGTGCTTCTGGAATCCCCTTGTAGAGAGAGGGACCTAGACTAGGACTCCATCCCAGTGTGTGTGTGTGTGTATGTGTTGGGGGGAGAGGGGAAGGTCATCTCAGGAAATCTGTGACTTTTGGAGGTACAAGTGAGTGGGTTCATTACTATTATGTTTGACAATAAAAATAATAATGACAGTTCTCCTTGTATTGAGAACATATGTGCCAGGCACTGTATAGGGATTAACTCACTGGAGCCTCTCAACAGTTCATTGAGGTGAGTGTTACCATCACCATTTTATAGATGAGAAAACAGGCACAAGGAGGTGAAGGGAATTGGGGAGTTTCAGACTCCCAAGATGGGCAGTGCAGGGCCTGGCATATGGTGGGCTTCCCTGCCATCCTGCCCGCCTTGGGAGGGGCCAGGGGAGGCTAGCAGTGTAGGTTGGAGTGAGTTCTGGTGTTCTTGTGTAAGAGGACAGTGACTTGGCTGTCTTGTATCTGTAGCTCCTAGTACAAGGTGCTCAGTAAATGTTTGTTGCATGCATGAATGAAGGAACATACAGATGTCAGTGTGAGGTCAGCTGGTGAACATGGGGCCATATCACATTATCATTTGCCTCATATGTCAGAATTGGCCCTTGGATACTCTGTGACCCGCCCCCCCATGCTAAGCCTAGCTGTACCCTGGAACTCATGGGCTGTAGCAGTGCTGAAAGTGGTAGTCCCGAGAAGAGAGGGACCTGAGGCCCTCAGAGAATCAGGCATCCCGGCTGGCAAATGCCTCCCTGTGAGCCGGCCCCACGTCTCCCAGGAGAGGGGCCAGGCTCAGACAAGGAGGGGGTCAGGCCCTCCTCGCCCCCCACCCTGGGTCCCAGAGCCCTCCCGCTTGTGCCAGGTTCTCATCCCCTCTGCTCTTTATGTGGCTGCCGTTGCTCTCATGGGCAAGGGTCGGGGCGGGGGCAGCTCCTTCAGAAATGTATGCCCTGGGGTGGGGATGTGGACCATACCTCTTCCACCCTCCAGGAGTACGAGCGGGCCTCCAAGGTGGACCAGTTTGTGACGCGCTTCCTGCTGCGGGAGACGGTGAGCCAGCTGCAAGCTCTGCAGAGCTCACTGGAGGGGGCATCGGATACCCTGGAGGCCCAGGCCTGTGGCCCAAGGTATGTGAGGGGGTCCTGCCAACCTCAGGGTCCAGACGTGAATTCCCATCATCCCCACTTTCCAACTCCCTCAGCCTTCGTCACATCCCGTAGTTCCAGAGTCCTGGAGCCCACGTTCTTGGGCAGGGAGTCCCCAAGGGGGTGAGAAGAGGTGGCTGGCTTTGAGTTTGGGCCTTAGTGTCTTAAGAGGCCTCTTCTGTCCCACGACCTGGGCCTGTCCTGGGGCCCCAGTCCTTGGCCCCATGGGTCTGGGGTAGTGTGCTGACCCCCGATTTCCCCTAGACCGAATGAAGAGAGTATGGAGGTGCAGAGCAGGACACGTGGCAGCCGGCGGGCAGGGCGCGGGGCTGTGAGGAGCATCAGCCGGTCACCCACCTGGTCCAGTTCCTATGACACAGGTGCAGCCTGTGCGGGGTGGGAGGCCTGGCTGGGGAGGGTCCAGGGTGGGCACTGCATCCCCCCACCCCTGGTGCCCTACCTCTATTCCTCCCCCAATTCATCCCAAGAGGCCTCCCAGCCCGAGGGGTCCATGCCTAACTACCCTGATGGGCCCCACACACCAGGGCGGAGCTCAGAGGCCGAGATGCAGTGGCGGCTCCAGGTCAACCGTCTCCAGGAGCTCATTGATCAGCTCGAGTGCAAGGTGAGTGGCCGCATGGCCAGCGCCCTGTGGGGAGGGCCTTCCTGGGGCCCAGGGGCCAGGGACCAGGGGCCCAGCCCACATTCTGTGTACCCCCCAGACCCCCCGGCTGGAGCCCCTGCATGAAGAGGAGCTGGCCAAGGGGCCTGACTCGGTGAGTCCAGGAGGGGCAGTCTGGTAATGGTGTCTGGGCCCCGGGAGCTCATGAAGGGAGGAGGTGTCCAGTGCCAGTGACTCACCCTGCCCCTGCGTTGTGCCCATGCCTGCCTCCCCCAGCTTGACCCCACTCTCGTCCTCCAGGCTTGGCTCACTAAGGCCTCAGGGCTGGCAGGCGAGTGCCACATCCTGGCCATTGCTCTGTGACCCTGCAGAAATCATTGCCCGTCTCTGGCATGTTTCCCCCGTCTGCATTTCTGAAAGCTAGGTCTGGGGCACTATGGATAGAAGACTTGGAGGGGTCAGATGGAGGTGGTAGCATACTGCAGAGAGAGGGGACAGTGGCTGGACCATGGCAGTGACCTTGGAGATGGGGAAGGGAGGATTTTGGGGGCGGGGTAGGGGTCAGGAGGCCGACCCCAAGGAAGACAGGCTGGTGCAGGTTGAGGAAGGAAGGGTCCTCCTGAAGACCACGGCAGTTCCTTGCCCTGTGCCCTGCGTCCTGTGCCTTCGAGCAGCCCGTGCTGCCTCTCTTGCCAGCACATCCTCATGGCCCAGAGGCAGGTCCACGTGGCAGAGGAAGCCCTGCAGGACTTCCACCGCGCACTGTGTTGCTACATGGACTTCACGGGGGCCCAGAGCCAGTGCCTACAGTGAGTCCCCGGGTGGCTGGTGGGGGTGGGGGTGAGCAGGGAGGGGGCTGGGGCTGTGCTTCCTGGGCCAGGGCTGCCGTTAGCCCCTCTTGGCTGAGTAGGCAGCTGTGGTGACAGCACTGGGCTGGGCCTGGCCTGCCCATCTCTTTGGCCTCACAGTGTGTCTGCTCAGAAGACGCTGGACAATGGCTCCTTCACTCTGTATGAGTTCTGGCGGGATGAGGCCTCCTGGAGAAGGTATGAGTGATGCTAAGACAGCATGGGTTCAAATCTTGCCTCTCCCTCTCACTGGCTGTGTGACCTGGGATGAGTTACCTAATCTCTCTGAGCCCCCGTGTCCTCCTTCCCAAAATGGGGATGATAACAGGTCCTCCTATGGGCTAAATGAGATGATGTTTAAAGACCTGATTGAACACAGTGCCAGGTACACAGCGGGCACCCACTGAATGTTCACTCTGCTCACTGTGTGCTGTGTCCCATGCCAAGCCCCTGGAGTGTGTTATTTCATTGAATCCTCACACTTTTGTCCCCATTTCACAGAGGAGGAAACTGAGGCTCAGAGGCAGGCTGAGGAAGGACTGGGATGTGAAGGCAGACAGCGGGCCTGGGGTGGGAGCAGGAGCTCTTGACCACGTGGTCCTGATCTTGAGGGGCCTGGCTTTAGTCTCAGTCCCCACACCCTCGTGACCTTCCCCAGGCACCAGCAGTCAGCCTGCAGTAAGGTCTTCCAGCGCATCCTTATTGATCACCTGCAGGCTCCGGACACCCTCACCACTGTGTTCTTCCCAGGTGCACTGCCGCCCCCACGCCTCTCCACAGTCCTGGGACCCCGGCTGGGGCAGTGGACCCTTGCTGAATTCTCACTCCCAACCTCTGACCCACAGCCTCCTGGTGGATTATGAATAATAACTGAGCCTGACTTGTTCAAACCAAGGACCCTGGGGCCCTGCCTGCCTCCTTCGAGAGCGTTCTGGACTGGCCAACTCAGCACCAAGGCCTGAGAGACAAGACCAAGGACCCTGCCTCCTCTTAGACCCGCTGGTGAAGGGTTGCTCAGCCCGGGGGTCAGGGACTGGGCCACTTGCTTTCTGTTTATGTATCAGTGTATTTTATCGTTTGTAGCTTTGGCCTCCGAGGCATTCTGGCCTCTGACTGGACTCAGGAGGCTTAGACACTGCCCCTGTCTTGTGTGACCCAGGCAGGTCCCTTCTTTCTCTGGGTCTCAGTCCATCTGGCTGCCCAGTGGGCACCTTACTTTCTTCCTGATGTCTTGGGGCCAGGCTCCTGTTCCTTGCCAGCCAGTGGCAGAACCAGGGCTGATGCTCAGGCACCTCCCCACCCTGAACCTGATCCTTGAGGCACGGCTGGACCAGGCTGCAGTGCGAGGTGTAAGGACCTTGGGGTTTCCATTACCTTTCCAGGCTGGCAGCTCCAGGTTCTTCCAGTATCATGGCTGAACTAGAGCCCTCTAGAGACTCCTGGGTTTATTTGCATGTAATTTGCATATAATTTGCATGGCTGCATCCCACCCACACTCAGGGCACTGTAGGAAGCCCCAGAGTGACCTTGCCAAGTAGCAATAATTTAGGCCCAGAGTTGCCTGCTGCCTGGAGACCTCTGAGCCCCAAGCCTGGGACCCCAGCCCAGAGGCAATAAAGGCAGTGATCACCTCTGGCGTCGCCTCCTCTCTCTCCTTCTGCAGGAGGGCAGGCTGTGGGGCCAGAATGCATCTCAGGCCAGAAACTCAGGGCAGGAAACCTTTCTTTACAGTTTCTGTAAATCAACCAGTTTCTCTCGAGCTTCCCTACTGGCAGAAAGTGGCAACTTAAGCCCAGCAAATCCAGTTTTCCCCACTTCAGGGTCCACCTCAGCCCCACAAACCCTGGCTCTGGTCTTGCCTGGGAAAGGGGAGCAGACATGGTCTCTCAACGCCACCCCCACAAATCTGTTGGGGGTTCTATTTTCACTGCCCCCAAACAGGGTGTGATATGGCAGGGCAGAGTCCTGAGCCTTTTCTCTGGGGGCCTGGCCTGGGAAGTTGGGCCTCCCACCCTGGATAGCACTGCCTGATTCCTGTGAGAAGACCTGTCCCCCACACAGAACCCCTCCTCCCACTTTGCCCCAAACACACACTGGCCCTTCTAGGCTGAGCTTGTCACTGCCACCTGACATTGAGTGCTTCCAGAATAATGGCCACGTGGTTTTGCCAGTCACTGTGGTGGGGAGAAGGAGCCCTAGTGGCTCAGTGATTAAGCCCTGGGCTGCTAACCGAAAAGGTCAGTAGTTCGAACCCACCAGCTGCTCCATGGGAGAAAGATGTGGCAGTTTGCTTCCATAAAGATTTATAGCCTTGGAAACCATGTGGGGCAGTTCTACTCTGTCTTATAAGGTCACCATGAGTTGGAAACAACTCCACGGCAATGGGTTTTATGGGTGGTGGGGAGGGTCCAGGGGACCAAGGAGAGGTGACCAACAGGGACGTGGGCCCTAAAAGGGGAGGCTCCGGGCCCCACAGAGCACAGGATGGCATTTGACCTGGTATGGGGGTGGTGGGAGACAGTAGTATTTCAGGCAGAGCAGACAGTGTGCATGGGCTCTGAGGGTGGGTGAAGTAAAGGAAGCCCAGCGGGGGGCTGAGGCTGGGTTGAAGGAAGAGCAGGCTGAGATGAAGTTGAGGAGGTGGCTGTGCCTCAAAGGTGCTTCACCCTGAGGAAGCCATGGTAGGTTTTAAGCCAGGCCTGATTGGACAGCAGGCTAGGTGATGTTTCACTCATGTTCCTGGATGCCCTGGTGATGTCAGGCCCTTCCTGGGCACTGGGGGCTTGGCCAGGAAGGCAGCTTAGACAGCAGCAGCTCAGGGTGGATGTCCCAGTGCCCTGCCCCCTCTCCCTGCAGGCGGTAGACTGTCACACAGAGCTGCTGCCATCCCAGGTACGGACTCTAGCGGCAGTTCCTCAAAAGTGCTGCTGGCATCTCTAGCAGCTTAAAGCAATTTGTTCCCCCAGCTCCAGTTTCAGTGTCTCAGCTGATATGGGATTAAACAGTCCTTTCTGTCCTCTGTTCTAATTCCTTCTGTTGTCTTCCATGAAAACAATGGCAGCAGCAAACCCTGAAAACTAAGCTTCCGTGCCATCTTTGAGCAAAGGTGCTGAAATCCCCCAGCTGACGCCGCCGGAGTGAGGCCTCCATAAATTTTGCCCCCTAGGTGCCTCGCCTGCCTCAGCCTGTGATGGAGTTCTGAAAACAGTTAAAAAAAAATATGACGGGCTGGGTCCTCCTGCCCTTACTGAATGCTTGGGGGTGCTGTAAGGGCACTGCGGTGCGGGGAGGAAGTGGTCAGTCCTGTGGGGCTGGGACAGGCTTCTTGGAGGAGGTAATATTTGGTTTGAGCTGGGGAAAGATGAGTAGGGGTCTCCAGGCAGATATGAGTGGCCAAGGGCAGGCAGAGTGCTGTGGACAGAGGGGACCACAGGTGGAACCATGGGGAGGGGGTAAGGGGCTGGAGGTGAGCTGGCGAAAGTTTGAATTTTGTCTTGCAGGTAATGGGGAGTCAAGAGGGGGCCAGACTGGGGAGCCATGTGGGGGGTGTGGGGCTGGGGCTGTGAGGAGCCTTTACATTTTGTCTGCTTCCTCTCGCAAGCCCACCTTCATCTTCATCTTTCTTTCCCCACTGTTCCCCACGGACCCCAGGTCAGGGCCACAGTCACCTCTGGGCCGGAAGACTGGCAGCTTCCTCATTGGGCTTCCCATCTCCACTCTGGTAGCCTCAACCGTCCATTCCCCAGAGGGGCGTTCAAAACATTGCCATGGTGACTGCACCCCTCTGCCTAAGACCCTTCAATGGCACCCTCCTGCCTTCAGCAAATTTGATTTATTGACTTGACACTCAAGGTGCATAGCAGTCAGCCCTCATTCCCAATGCAGCAGCCTCCTCTCCCTGAAGCACACTCCAGCTGAGCTTGGGCAGCCTCCCTGGGTTTGCTCTTTCCAGCCCTGTCCACTATGGAAATGCCTCCTCATCCTTCGAGTAGCAGGTCAAAGCCACCAGGTCTGGGTCACCATACCCAGTCCCTGTCCTTGATGACCTGCTCTTCGTGGTTCTTCAGCTCATTCAACAGCTGCTGGCCATCTGCTTTGTGGCAGGTGCTGGCGATGGTGAAATGTCCTGTGCTGCTGTTAGCACTAGGTAAACGGCAGGCAGTCTTGAAGCTGGGAGAGCCCCGGGCTCCTGCCCACAGCTGCCACCCCTACCCTTTCACCTATTCCCTGCACCTGCCAAGCTGCCTCCTCGCCCTCCTCACACCGGTGCCTATGACTCACCTGCACACAGTCAAACCTGTCCTGGGGACTGGCCCAGTGCCAGGCCAGGTGCTGGGGAGACAGTGACAGTCTGGGATGGCTGCCATTGCCCTGAGCTCTTAGAGATACATGCACCAAGCTCTGATGGGTTGAAATGGAGGGACTGGGAAATAGGTAAGCTTCTGACTGGATGGAAGCTTCTAGAAACAGGTGCTGGGGACAAAGCTGAATCCTCAAGGAAATCATAGATGGACAGGGAGAAAAACAGGTTATGACGGCAACCGCAGCTTACAGGGACTTCCTGTGTATTGGGCCCTGTGCTAAGGGCAATGTGCAAATGATCACATTTCACCCTCGCAACACCCAGTGGTGTGGGCGTCATTTGCTGTTGTCAATAGTCGCCTTCGTTTGATTCTGACTCGTGGTGACCCCCGTGTGTGCAGAATAGAACGGCTCCATAGGTTTTCAAGGCTGTGACCTTTCCAAAGCAGATCACCAGGCCTGTCTTCCAGGGTGTCTAAGTGAGTTCAAACCTCTAACCTTTCAGCTAGTAGTCGAGCACTTAACCATTTGCACCACCCAGGGACTCCTGGCATCATTAGCAGCCCCAATTTACTGATGAGGAAACAGGCCTTGCTCTGGGTCACACAGCTGGGATCTGCTCCCTGGCACTGACAGCTACTTGCCATCAAGTGTGAACAGCGCTGGAGGACAGGGCAGCCTCTGGCAGCAGAAACCAGTCCAGGGCTGGAGGCAGCAGTGGCAGCTCTAACGAAGGAGCGATGCCAAGGCCTGGGGCCTGCAGGATGGCAATGGAATGGTGAGGGAGAGCCATGGGAGCACAGCTCAAGGTGGAGGTGGGCCTGGTGTGGGCGTCCAAGGGACTGTTAGCTGAACTCATGGGGCAGGAGGGCAGCCTCAGAAAAGATCGGTGCAGAGATGAAGGCAGAAGTAGCCAGGGTGTGCACCTTGGATAGGAATCTAGCTTGTAGGTGGGAGGTGGAGGCAGCAGATCTGGCTCTGTCCACAAGAGGGCGCTCGGCCACAGCCAATGGGGCCATCCTGGGGCTGGGGGAGTGGGTGTTGCAAATTTCCCCAACCTGCAGTGAGGAAGACTGAGATTACCCGTTGCCTTTAAGTTGATTTTGACTCACAGCGACCCTACAGGGCAGAGCAATCCTGAAATACCAAGAGTTCAAAACAAGCACAGATGGGCGAGATGGCTTTAGGTCAACACACAGGCCCATTCTGTGACTGTATCATCACGCCAGAACAACTATTTCCCTTTAAACTGATACACACAAAAAACATCAATAGGCTCCTTGCCTCCACCCTTGGAAAATCTGAAAGGCTCTCCTCTCCAGAAAGAGCGTCTCTCATGTTTTCCATCTCCTTGACTGCGCCGCACAGTCGTGTACTAATTTTCTCTACAGATTCATCTAATCTGCTCTAATAGTCCACTGAGTACGTCATTTCCAGAATTTTATTTTTAAAAGTTTGCCTAGTCATTTTTAGTCTTTTTGCTCATTTTTTCAGCACCATCTTTAGAGCTTTCATATATTTTATATTCTACATCTGATAATTCCAGTATCTGAAGTCCCAGGGTCTCAATCAATTGCTGTTCCTGCTGACTCTTGCTCATGGTGGCTCATTTCCTTGGATGTTTAGTAATTTTTTTTTGACAGTTGATATGTAATATATGGAAATCCTGAAGGTCCCTAATTAAGGATATTTTTTTCTCCAGAGGATTTGTATTTTTGCCTCTGCCAGACACCAGGAGGTACTACAAGTCTAGGATCATCTTAATTTCTCAGCCTGTGCGATTCCTTGGCCTCTGGAATAGTGTAAACCTGAACCCTGGCCAAAAGAGAGCGGACAGAAGACTGGAGATTCTCTAGGGAGATTCTCTCTTCCAAGCAGAGGCAGAGATGTTTCCTGTTCAGGTTCCTTTGCAGGCAGTCAGATTTTTTCCTGCCTTTTCACTGAGGCCAAAGGCGCCAAGTGGCCTGGTTTCAGGTAAGGGCCCCCAGTTTTGTTTCTCTGCTTCCTAGTCCATTGCTCCTCCTCCCACCCCTAATTCCCCAAACTCTTGAGTTCTTGGTATGTCTTTTGCCCCCAAGCAGTACAGGTTTCCTCTTTTGAATTCAACCTCTGTGGTTTCAGTTTTATATTTTTCTGGCCCTTGGGGATTTCCTATACTTTCTTGTCTGTGACCTCTGCAATGCAGTTAAAAATACATTTATAGTAATTTATCTGGCATCTGGGTGTTTTGTGGCCATGGAAAATTTTTCAGTCTACCATTTCCATAGCAATTTCCCTTGACACCAACCTTGCATTTTACCGTATCACCTTAGTCCCTGGCATCTTCTCTCCTGAGCTAAGGTGGGCTGTGCTTTGCTGACTTGGGCCAGCCCTTCTTCCTACCCCAATCTAGTAACCAACCCCTCCCATTGCCTTCTGGGGGGTCTGTGAAGCTGGTGGTGCCAGCAGCCTCTTGGCCAAGGCTGCTCAGGAGACGCAGGTCTAGGGCAGAGGCCTGAGATGGTTATTCAGGTGGCAGGAGTGAGGCTGGGGCCAGGGCCTTGGGAAGCAATGCCTCAAGTTTACTGGCTGGTAAACTGGATGGACAACCTGAGGCTCTCTGCACAGGTATGCATAGCTGTGCCTGCACCAGTCTCTGCATCATGCCCCAGCTGCTCAGAGCCCTGGCAAATGCTACCCAGAGGCTGCTGGAGGCACATCAAGATGGTGGGCTTTCAAGGAAAGCAATCTGAACGCATGCTTCAAGGGTCCAAACTATGCTCAATACTAGAAATTCTACTTTGGAAAAATTTATCCTAAGGAGATAAATCATGTAAAGAAAGAGATACACTTCAGTATGTCCCAACAACAGAGAAAACTTGGAAGCAATCCAACTGCCCAACAGGAGGTGATGGGTTAAGAAAATTGTAGCCTCAATTAAATTATGCAACCATTAAGCGTATAAACGTGAAGGCAACAGTGAAAATACAATTTAACATCAGTAAGAGTCCCTGGTGGCGAAAACGGTTACGCACTCAACTACCAGCCGAGAGGCCAGCGTTGAGAACCCATCCACAGCCTCGAGAACCTTCTGAGACAGTTCTACTCTGCACACATGGGGTCACCACCAGTTGGAAAAGACTCGATGACAACTGTCAACATCATTGTAAAAAGGTCCAGCTATGTTAAAATTTTTTGTTAAAATTTTGGGAATACATGAGTTATTAGAAAAATACCCACAAGCCTACTGCTCTATTTTTTAAACTTTCTGTGGTTATTTTCCTTATTAAAAGACCACTTTTAAAAAAATCACTCGAAGGTTAAGAAAGGAACAATGAGAAACTGGGAATATGGCACTTGACTGTGAACCCATGGGGCCTTGCCAGACCATGGGTGGGCAGGCACAGTCATGGGCACAGGCAGTCAGACGGGCGGGCCTGGGCCCCTCTGCCTGCTGCCCACTGGGAATAGCCCCCACAACAGGGCAGCTGCAGCCAGCCTCCAGAGGCCCAGCTCCAGGCCCTGTGGGGTTCCAGCATCTAGAACCATCTCCTCAGCAACACTGCCTGTTTTCATTCTCCTGGATACTCTCTAGGCCATAAGGACTGGTTAGAGGCCCCCTGAAAAGATCTGGGAGGAAGGCAGAGCAGGACATAGAAGCCCACCAGCAGGATACCTCATGGTGCACCCACCTTCCCTCCCAGTCCCATTCCAGCTCAAGTCAGAAAAGGAATATAGCCTTTTTATTGACTACTTTAAGTAGAACAAACTAAATACATATTTAACAGTTTTGGTTCATTTATACAGTACATTAAATAAGTTATGCACAGAGTTAAGTAATAAAAGTTCCTATCAGAATAAAATGAAAAAAGCACAAAAACCAGACTGTAATGCACCCTGTGCGTGGTTTCACATTCATCATCCCCCTTTAAAAACCACGCTTGGAGGCTTAGGTTTCTGTTTATTTACATTCTCGACTTTCTTTCATGGATGGAGCCTTGTAGCCTCATAAAAAACTTGGAAAGCTGTGGAAGTGGACCAAAGGCCTCTTAGGCCAAACAGCCCTTTCAGCCATCTACCTAATGCTTATTGCTGCTTCTCTGCTGACAGATGCCAGCGCACGTGTCCTATTTGGTATAAGCATCAAGAGTGTACACTGGGCAGTTGTAGGCCTGACAAGATGGGGCCTGCAGGAGGAGCTCCATCTCTGGGGCTGTGGAGAGGAAGGGGGCTGCACAAATCCCACCCTCAGGCCTCCCAACCTTCTCCTGGGTGCTGGTGGAAAAGGTCACCTATACCACCGTCTTTGGAAATGAGCATGTTAACGCATGTGAGCAGTTAGTCAACATTTTGGTTTCACAAGAACCAGACACTCAGAGCTGGAAGGGCCCTCCCTACTCGGCAGCCCGCCCAGTACCCACCCCAACCTGGGTAGGACTCCTCTGACAGCTGGCCACCTGGATCATGCTGGAACAGTCCAGGTTCCTCAGGATTTTCTTACATTTGGTTCAAACACACCACCAACCAGTTCTTTGTAAATAGCCTAACATAATCTGTAAGAAAACTGGCTTGGTCTACTGACCTGGGAGCCTGGAAACCTTAGTTCTAGCACAGTTCTGAAGAAAGCCTCCAAGTGTGTTCTACTGAAAAAGATTTATTCAATCCACATCCCTTCGGTTTCCAAAGCAAATGGCCACCTGGTCATCATTCATGCTTCCATTCTGGAGAACTACCACAAAATAACTCCAACTGTGTTGTTGAAACTTCAAACCCACTTACTGAGCTATCTTCTGGTGCTACCCAGAACAAAGTCTACACCCTCTGAAAGATCGTCATAGAGCTGGAGGATCAGGTCAGCTTTGAGACAGAGCTGTACAAAGCTAAGTGACGACTTTTCATCTAGAAACTGAAGATGCTCAGTTGACAACCAGAAGTGAGGAGCAACCAGCCCAGATGGGCAAAGGATATCCACCTTGCAGAGGGCAGCAGTCTGCCCAGCCATAGACCCTTGGTGGGTAGCTGCGTCCTGTTTCCAGACTTCATCCACGGAACTCAGGGACAGATGGGAGGCTTTCATGACTCAGCACTGTCCTAGAAAAGATCCACCCATCTGTGATCTCAGGTCACAGGACTATGCCTGAGATCTGCTGGAGCCCCAGTCCTGGAGCTGCAGGGACCCTCCAAGGTGGAGTGCTCAACCCTCACAAGGGGGGCTGCCTACTCTTGAGCAGATGTGCTTAAATGACTTCTTCTCGAGAGTCATCTTCACCCACTGGATGGATTCAGGCATGGTATAGGCCAGTGTGGACCCAAAGGACCACCAAAGTCATGATGACCCTGCCCTCAAGTATCTCTCCGAACATGTAAGGATAGGTCTCGTTTTGGTCACCCTTTCGTCTGAGCCCCTGGGTGCACAGATGGTTAAGAACTTGGCTATTAACCAAAAGGCTGGTGGTTTGAACCCACCCAGGTGTCTCAGAAGAAAGACCTGGCAATCTACTTCTGAAAGCCATTGAAAACCCTACGGAGTACAGTTGTACTCTGAAACACATGGGGTCACCATGGGTCAGAATTAACTCAACTGCAACTTTTTTTTTTTCTCCTCCCTTTTTTTGGTCTTCTCTGGTTCCTGTAACCATTCCTTATTTGGCAGAGGGCCATGATATCCTATCACTTACCTCATGCACTAGAGATGCTGATTTTTAGGATATCATTGAAGAGCCTGTGATTGACCTGACAGTACTTTCAGTAACACCATCCTGAGCCCCTCTTTTTTGTCCCCCTAAATAAACTGCCAAGCCTAGTCCTCTAATGAGCCTGAATATATTAACATTAAAATGTTTTCTTCTAAATCTAACCATAGACAAGTGAGGAGCCTGAACTTCCAGCCCCAACCTGGTAGCTGAGGTGGTGTCAGCCAAGGCTGGGAACCAAGTGGGGAACCTGGACTCACTCGGCTCCTCCAGTGTGCCCCTTCCCACTCAGGCCACGCTCCTCATGCCTCCCAGATAGCTGGGGGACAATTTCCAAAAGGAGTTAGAGAAAGTGATTCTTTAAATCTGAATAGCAACCCCCATGTGAAAATCACCAGAATTAACAGAGCAGAAGATCTGAGAACTGAACTACAGTGTGTAATACACCCAGGTTTTCAGATTGGCCTCTGGGTAGCACACAAGCAAAGTGGACTCCTTCAAAGACTCTGAAAAACAGTCATTGGAACCAGAGCCCACAAAAGCAGGCCAGGACCCACATACTAAATCCAAACCTTAACTGTGGAAACTGATTGTAAGCCCTGGTAAATATTATTTTGTTGGTTTTGGCTCTTCAGCCCAACCATTAAAAACCTGAGCTATCCTGGCTACTCTTGTGGCCACTGGAGATTTACCAAGGAGAGACCCATGAACACCAGGAGATACCTTGCTCTAACTGATTTACAGGCTCCACAACTGCTTCAAGGTGATCAGGAGACAACCCATGTCTTAAGGAAATGTAGGCATGTCTGCTGGAGGCTCAAAGGCAGAAAGAGGGTCAAGGTCCTTGGGTTCCCAACAAAACCTGTACTGTCAGGGAAGAGTAAGTGTTGCAGTTCCCAACATTTTAAAAAAGGGCTAGGCAATGTCACACTTGGGTATGAGGAGTGCCAGTTAAACAGCTGGAAAACTCCCTGACGACAGATTGGTCAGACTCTCCCAAAATAGTTCTCACATTTCACAAAAACTCTTCTCAGCCAAAAGGGGGAAGGTATTAAACAAGAGAAGGGACTGAGATTGTATGCCTAACAGTAACCAATGGTTGGCTGTTAAATGGACATAGTATGTCTGACACAAAGCTATGGGGTCTGAAGAACTCTTTCGGGTCCAGGAGGGTTGCTCAGATGTGATTAGGCCTTGATGGGTGGGGCAAGTCCTGCCAACACACCACATCACATCCTGTGGGGCCACTGTAGCTCAACAGGCACCAAACAGACCACAAGAAGATCCACAGTGATCTGGACATGCGCCATCGGAGAGAGAAAAGGACACAGAACAAGACGACTGTGCAAACAGTCAAGCGCTGACAAAAGATTCTGTATTTCCAATAGATGAGCCATTCAATAATGTGACGGTACTAGTTTGGCCAACATGCTCAGAAAAAAAGACTATCCACAATTGAGTCTCATTCTCAGACCAATCCATGCGCTGGAAATGATTTTCTGCACAAGCAAAATCAAATGAGAGGAAAAAAAAAAACCAGGTCTCAAACTAAAGCAGCCAGCTGATCTGCAAGGTCTTGTCCAAAACGATCTGTGGCACTTGGTGGAAGTTTATTTATTTTTTGTTACTAAAGGTGATTTTACTGAAATGGTGACTTCTTTCCCATTGTTTCTGAGACTCTAAGTCTGAACCAGCAGGGCTGAGGAGGGAGCCCTGAATGCTGCTTTTTGCCTGCCCGAGTCCCTGTGGAGCCAATCAGTGTCATCTGCTGCGGGGGGAAAGAGGGCTTGAGGAAGAGTTCAGGGTGAGAGGAGACCTTCCTTGCCCGGGGGCACTCCATTCACGGCCTGCTGTCAGCCTCCGGGCTACGTGAGGACAGTGGATAGAGAAGGAAACGGTGCACAGGTGAGCCACCTCCAGCCTGGCTGGGAACATCAGAGTCTGCAGCTTCAAGGAGGCAGGGAGAGGAGCTGGTGGTCTACATTGAAAAGGAGCTGGCTATGTCAGCTTCAGCTGGGAGAGGAATAAACCAGGAAAGCCACGGGGCAGGTGGCTCAAGCCAGCTGCCTGTGTGCAGAGAATGGCACTACCGTAACACCAAGGATACAGATGGCTGATGGGGAACTGGGGCAAGTGCCCAGAGAGGCTTATAGTTTTCCGGCCTCTAGTTCCTTTCTTGCTGATGGCCCAACAGCTACTTGTGCTGGTTCAAACAGCCCCCCACCCCACCCCCCCATTCAACAAGCGTTTTGTCTAGCTGAGAGGTCATCAGGATTAAGTGGAGTCTGGGGCTCAGAGCCCACTGGTGTCGATGGCTGTCACGGAGGCAGGAGTTGAGGAGCGTGAGGTGGTTGCCGAAGTCTTGTCCAGGGCTGGGCTTGGCACACTGCAGTCAGCCGACCTGGCTGAGGTGCCCCTCCCTCCGGGAAGCAGTGGCCGGCTCTGGCTGTGAGGACTCTGGCCGTGCAGGTTCTGGCCACAGAGGCGGTGGTGCCGCTCCCAGTCCTTGTGCTGACAGAAAGAGCCACAATATCGTGCAATATTGCAGCCACTGCACGTTTCACTGGCTTTGCGGCCACAGTTCCAGCAGTTCTGCAAGATACAGGCATCGATTAGGGGTTGCTTGGATTGTGGAGGGCAGACCTGTCACCACCAGCAGAATGGGGGGTGGTATGGGGAGAGCATGGGCTTTGGATTTGGAGCTACACATCCCTGTGGTTGAGTCCTACCTCTACTGCTATCTGTTCAGCAGTAGGAAATACACACCCTTTTCTGAGTTCCCTTCATCTGTAAATCAGGAAAAGCTACACCTGCCCGCAGGATGACAGGAACAGTGAGATGAGGGATGCATGTGAAAATACCTCACATGACACCAGCACAGGCAGGTGGCAGTCCCCATCTCCTGTTTAAGGCACAGACTCATTTTTTGGACTCATATTTTAATCCTCAGCGACCAAACTAAACTCTGTTCAAGGGTCTGCATGGCTCTCTGTTCTAAGACCACACACCCACATGTGTTCACAGAGAATCGAGTTCTCCCTTGCTCCTCCCAATGAAAAGATCTGCATTGTTTTTACTGAAAATACCTGACCTTTTAACATAGACTTTTAAAGGAGTGGAGGGCAATAACCAATCTTTTAAAAAAGTCGCCTGCCAGGGAGCCAGCATGGGTGACTAGGAGTGGGTGACTAGGACTACCCTTTGTCTTCTATGCCCATTTTCCTCTTGATGTGGCTAATCATAGTGGGCTGGGGATCATGGGACTATTCCTCTGGTTTGTGAACAAAAGCCATCTGCAATACCTCAGAATCCAGGGCCCCTGAGGTCTAGGTCAGGGAGTTTTCTTACTACTTGTACTTTCCTAGGAGGAGGGCGGGTATTGCTGAAGTTCAGCAGAAACCACCGGGGGAAAGAACAGAGCACCATTTGGGAGTGCACTAGTTCTACTGAGGAAGACATGAGCCAAGTGAGCTGGGGTAGAGTGGGAAGTAGCAGCCATGAAAGAAGCAGTAGAAACAATCAAATTGAGCAGACAACTTCACATTTTCCTCAATCAACTAGGAAGGAAGAACAGCATCATAAAGAAGGCAGCCACCAAGCTTTCGGAGGTGTCAGGCCAAGAGGAGGGCTTTCTTGGGTGTCAGAAAGGACTTCAGCAGCCAGCGTGCTGCCCCGCCCACCACTCCAGAAAGGCAGAAGTCAGTCACCAGGCTGGCTGTAGTCCCGTCAGGGAAGAAACCATCCCACACTGAAACCAGGACACTTGTTCTCAAGTAGAAAACAACAGCTGACGAGCACTGACAGGACCTTGGGGCCACCAGCCCATCTTCTGTATTGTACAGATGGGAAAACTGAAGGCCTGAGGGGCAAGGACTTACCAGAGGTTATAAAATGATTACGTGGCTATGCAAAGTATGGAACCCAGACACCCCGACTCCACTATACCCAATGTACAAATTTAGTTTCAAAGAGCATTAAAAAGATTGCAGATTCCCTTCTAACACAACAGGATCCTTAGGAAATACACTCTAGGGGCTGTTCAAATTTGCCAACACCAGCACAAGGACCAAAGGAGTGAAGAGAGGGACTCTTAGGCTACATTTATAGATCCTCAAGCAAACATTATTCCAGAGAATTTCATACTCTGGAGTCTGATAAGCTGACTTCAAACAATGCTTTGGCAGAATATTACCACTTGGGGGGAAGAACTCACTTGTTGCCTACATGAGGGCAGTGGAAACGCAGGGCAACGGGGCTGCCGTCAACTGAATGGGAGGGCCCCAACTCCCTCTGTGAAGTCTGCAAGAACATCTCAGGACGAGGTCAGAGTATTAAACCACCAGCCCTTTCACCTTAGCTGCTATTATTTTTTCAAATAGCATTATTTCATGATTTATGAGATGCAATAAAACAAAAATAAACAGTCTCCCAGAGGGGCAGGATCATAGAAATGCAAGAACAATGCGGTTAGTGTCAGAGCAGCCAGGAGTGAAAAGGGCAGTTTCACATTCTCTTTCTCTTTAGCTTTTCCATGACTCAGCTGTGAGGCTTTTTGCCAAGACATAAGACAAAAGCCTTATTGTTGCAGTCACCCTTCAAATCAGCATTCCTTAAAGCTGGAGAAACAGATACAGAGCTAAACAGTCCTCTGAAGTTAATGGAAGATGGTTATAAACCTTCTGAGTTACTGGCCAGGGAAGTCAGAAATGTGATTCCAGAATTTCCTTTGTCAAGCATGGGCCATCAGTTTAGTCCAACATTACTCCCAGTGTGGCCTGGGACTGAATGAATCAGAATTACCTGGGGCTTGTCAAAACCCCTGAGGCCCACTCCAGATGTCCCTGACCTTATTGCAAAACTGGCCCAAAGGAGAATGACTTCCCATTTCACAAGCAATTGGTAGGCCACTGTTTGCCTGGAAATCCAGGCTGGGAACAGAACGTCCCTGTGGTGGGGATAAGGGGACCTCTCACTTCATCCCTACACCATTGGGCATTACAGGGGAGATACTTGGATCTGGCCGAGAAGGAGCTTATACGTCAATTAACAACACAGTAACAGAATCCTTTCTATCTGCACAGTGCATGGCAGTTTCAAAGCTCTTCCACCACCATGATCTAGTTTTATCTTCATAATAAAGGTGAGACCAGCTACACCCACTGCACAGAGAAGAAAACTGACTCCTGAGGGCACACTGCCAGTGTGAAGGTTCCTTCCCCTATACCAAACCACCTCTCCAAGATGAAGGAGAAACTCTAGGGATATCTGCTAAGACTTCAAGCAGAATTTTCTGGATGAAAATTGCCCTTCTGGTCTAAGCGCAAACTCACCCAAAGCCCAGGCCTCGCCATCCCTTCTGTTTTGGGAAGTGAGCTTGCTGGCATGGGTGCTGATGTGCTCCTCACCTGCAGGCCACCTTGTGCTTTGCTTAAGATTATGTAGATACACTGCTGCTCAAAAACACTTCTAAAGTAGGAGGGGGAAAGAAAAGTGAAGGGGCTGAAGGATTTTCTCACAATTCATTCTGTCTTTGTTGGAGTGCTACAAAAAGGAATTTTACCGTATCTTCTGCGATGGCCAGGTGATATTTAGGCATTTTCACCTTCACATTGCCATGCTTGGTGTTGCTATATTGAGATGGATCATTCTGATGTAAGAAAATAAAATTTCTGTTGCTTGTTTTAAGAAAAAAATAAAATTACAGTTCTTTCACTTCAAGGAAATGTCCCAAAGACAGCTAATCTCTCAACCAGTTGGTGGGATCTACCTACTTACCAAAAGAGGTGTGCTTCGGGACTTAAAGTTTACCTAAAAGCTGGACTCAAATCAGAGTTACAGGAAAATTTCATTGAATTCAAAAGGACTGCTGACCTATTACAGTGTTTTGTCATACACTTTTTTCTTTTCAGTTTTCTTATTTTTATAGTCATCGTGATACATGAGTGTCCTGTATAGAAGCATCACTAAGTCCTGGGCCCAGGGTTTTGAGCAGCTGGGAAGGTGTACCTGATCTGTCAGTTCAGTTCACAAACTATCCTATTTGTAAATGCTATATATACGACCCTGCATTTCCTTACTCCTTACCCTGACCTCAGCACTGCAGGACTATGTCGGTTATAGTCCCGAAACCAGAGTTTCCTCATCTGTAAATTAGGGATCAGCAGGACCTACCTCACAGCCTCACTGGGAGGACCGAAAAGACATTACACACACCTTGCTCAGTGTCTGGCACACAATAAACCCACTCAGTCAATGTTGGGCCTCACTATCATGCAATTATACAAACTGTCTTTAGGATGATTTTCAAAATTTAAATTAATTAATGAGAAGAATATAAGGTAATAACTTACTATTCTGGTATGCAAGAAACCCAGAAACCAGAATGCAATTAGAGAGAATGTTGTTATGTTGTAAAAAAGTCACTAAGCAATTTGTGTAGAAATTGTCAAACACAAACCTAATTTGCTATGTAAACTTTCACCAAAAAAGCAGGAAAATGTTGTAATTAAAAAAAAAAAAAAAGCCCTAGAGTAAGAAACAAGACTGTGGTACTAGATAAAAATTATACTCATCTAGTTCAAGACTAGACAGTTTGTGTCTTACTGCCCAACACCTGAGAAGCAAGCAGTGGGCCTGGTCACTCCAGCTGCCCCAGCCCAGACACCAGGGCCTAATAAGAGTCTGACCTCCGTTGACTCCTCTTGCTCGTTTATGACGAGGAAGGCATCCTCTGCAGCCTGCCGTTTGACGTCTGCTATGGTTTGCTCCATTCGAGCTCTCTCTGTTGCAATCACCTCAAAGGCTTTTTGCTCTGCTTCAGCGACGGCCTTCTGTACTTCTGACATGGCCTGAATTTTCACCTTATTCACAGCTTCTTCTAGAAGAAAGTGACAGTATAATCAACTGGCCGAGAAATCTTCTCCCTCTCATCCCACTTCATTTCTATGAAGGGACAGAGCTGAGAACAAGATAAGTAAAAATACACAAGGATGAACACATGATACATGCATTCATTTTGACTGCTATACTCGCTGTCTGTTCATGCAATCATTTGTTGGGTATGTAGGTGGAGTTGGGGATACACAGTTGACAAAGATGTAGTCCATACTGTCATAACTGTTTATGACCAAGTATAAAGGTAGCTTAGATACCATGATACATTATCAGTGTAAGAGACAAGAATTCCACAGGGAAAAGTGATCTGCTCTACTAGGGTCAGGGGAGGATCAAGAAAATGTGTTCTCGTTGAGAGCACAGGTGGAAATGAGTTTGTGGAAGGTCTTGCATGCCATGCTAAAGAATTTGGCCCTTTTTGCCCCCCACTGAAGAAAACAGGAAGCTCCTACAGGGCTCTATGATCTGTAGAGGACCTGAATTTAAGCAGTAGCAACTGGAACATAGGAGGGCTATTGTGAATAATGCTGCAATAAACACCAGCATACAAGTATCTGTTTGAGTTCCTGCTTTCAATTCTTTTGGGTATTACCTAGGAGAGAAATTTGCTGGATCATATGCTAATTCTATACTTAACTTTTTGAGGAAATGCCAAACTGTTTTAGACAGTGGCTGCAGCATTCTACCTTCCCACCAGCAATGAATGAGGGTTCCAATTTCTCCACATAATCACTTGTTATTTTCTGTTTTCTTTTTTTTTTGTGATAGCCATCCTAGTGAGTGTGAAGTGGTACCTTATTGTGGTTTTGATTTGAATCTCCCTCTGAGGTACATTCTATCCTCTCTCTCAGTTTAAGGATAAATGAACTGAAAATCATACTTTGGGTAACTCCCTTGTGGGCACTGCAGCAGAGCAAGGACTCAAATCTAGCTGCCCAAAGTTACCAAAGGTACCTCCCAAATAAACAAAGTCACTAGACCCTTCTTACCAAGAGAAGTGAGTGACCTCGACAAACCTTGGCCCATATTGCTTACTGCGTGGTTCCTTTCCCCCCTCCGCCTTGGGCTTCCAAGATGAGAAGGCAGAGAATCCTACAACCCATCTTAGTATAATCATGGAGAGACATCAAAGAACAGACTTACCCTAAGGAAGCAAAACCTGCACTCCCCTTACTCTTTTCATGACAAATGTAAATGGGAGGAAATAGTTCCTAAGTGCAACATTCCCCCCACCCCTCCGATAGTTCCGCCTTGAGGATTTTAGTGGACTGTGACCAGCAGTTAGTTTTCCTTCTTTGCATGTATGTGGGTGGAGACACTGGGAACACAGGATAGTTCCCAGCTCATCCATATCAGAAATCACCTGTAGAGGACATTAAAAATGTAGGCTCAGGAGCTGCAAAAATCTATTGAACCAGGATCTCTAAGGGTGAGCTCAGGAACCTGCTTTGTAAATACACTCCTCTGTGACTCCCAATCACAATAGTCTGACAACTTTCCCTCCTTGAGGCTAGAAGAGGGGCACCAACTTCAAAACTTTCCTGATAGTAATTGTTTGATGCTAGTTACCAAGGGCTTGTGCTCTATACACCTTAACAATTTCTATCTTCATTTCTCACAATTTTATTCCACTTCTTGATAACATAAAATTTCCCATTTTCCACTGCAAAGATTTTTCCAAGTTAATTTTACTGTTAGTTTTCCAAATTAATGTTAGTGTAAAAAAATCTTTTGTTGTGATGTCATCCCATAAATTAACACAGTCATTCATGGGTATTTGGACATTTTTTAGGTTGCCTCTCATATCCTAAAAACAGTATCTTTATACTGCTACCTCTTTAACAATTTGTGTGTTTAAGTCTGAATCACTTGCTTTTGAAAGTAAGGATTCAAAAGCATGAAAGGTGAGGAATGATTTGAAGAATCTGCATATACTCATTGTATACTGGTAACACTTAACCATTTAGTATATGAACTTTTGATGAATTATTTATCATCAACAGGGTCTTGTAAAATTGTATCAGTAAACTGGGTGTTAAAGAACCTGGGGGCTAATTTATCAGGGTTGCTTATCTTGAACTTTCCCAATTATCAGTGACGAAAAACATTCTCCAATATGTTTAGCATTATATTTCAAATAGCATTATCTTTTGTCCACTTGTTTATTATGGTCTTGATGTGCTTCAAAGAGTGTTTATTAATGACAGGTATTAATTTTTGGTAGAAGTAAGTTTTATCTTAGGAAGAAAACAATAAATTGTACTGGACTAAAATACTGTCATTGGGAAGGGCAGTCAACAGGAAAAGGCAGCTAGTATTTGGATAAGGGTAATATTAGGGGTCTGAGGTTAGCTTATTCTTCCATCTTGTCAGAACAGCAAGGCTCCACCCAGAACATTTTCTTGTAGAAAATCAGGCCTACCCAGAACAGTCTTGACTAGGCTAGGAAGAGTGAAGGTGAAAGGAAGAGGAGAGGGGTTAAAGAGCCGTTTCAAGAGCAGAATTTACCAAATATGTTAACTTAGTGAACACGGTGTATGTAGATGCTGGCTAGTGAAGAGATCAGGCAGAAATAAGGTATAAGCCCAGACACAGGCTATATATATCCAAGTCCCTTTCACACCATTCTACTAGATCACACAAAAGCATACATATATATATATGGAAGAGTTGGTTATGTCGTTAATGCCTTTGTGTGATCCAGTAGAATGGTGTAAAGGGACTTGGATAGGCTGTAAGGAGCCAATCCAAATTCCTGACCTATCAAGTAGCATGACAGGCAGTCTAGGAGATGTGTAGGACAAGCTGGAGAGGGGAGAGGCGGGAGGCCTAGAGCTCTATGAGGAGGAAGTTACTAGACAACCAAATGACCCAGTTACCAACCTTTCCCCCAAATCTGTGCTCCATGCTCACACAAATTACAGAGTACATACAACTTACCAGCAGACAGATACATACCAGTTTTTTTCCAAAACTCCACAGGTACATATCCTGTTCCTGGTCTACTGTTGAATTCCCGTTGGGAATCTGCAAGAGAGAGAGAAATCGAATAGGGTCAGAACCTGTCTATAATCAGCATACTTTATTTTTATGAAACAATTTTTATCAGACCTCTCATTTATATTTTAGAAAGATGCAAACATTTACGCTCATTTAGTGTCAAAAATATTCTGACAAAGGATAAAATCAATTTATAAAATAGTACACTCATTAGCTTTAAAAAATACACATATGCATCAAATAATAGCGGTATTTCAAAGTACTTAAAAGTGATCTTCATTTTCTTCTCTTTACTTATTTATATGTCCTAACTTTTTTCCTATGAACACATACGAATTTCTAAGGTACTTTGCAAAATACATAAATATAACTACATGCAGATATTTAAGTGTATGTGGGTCTCTGTCCAATTTAACTGTATCATGCACAGCTCTCTGGCAAAATATGCTCTGTAGATATGTCAGGGGATACAGCTTTTGTTTCTTGGCAACTCTGAAGTTTGTAGTTTCTTAAAATCCTTATAAAATAAACTAAACTAAGAAAAAAAAATTAAAAAGCAGGTAGTAGTGAAGAAAATACTTTGATCTGGAACAGTGCATTTCAAAATGTACCCTAAAAAGGCTCCTTAGTGGGTTGCTGAGAAGGGCACAGGGGTAGGGAGTGACCAGCATATGTTTATAGAGATCTTATATATTATTTTATAATAAATGATTCCACTGCTAAAAAGATTATGAAAACTAATTAGTACAATTTTATGTCAGTGCCAGGGTAATTTATTTTTAGGCTTTTTTAAAACTGTGGTAAAATATACACAAAATTTACCATTTTGACCATTTTTAAAGTGTACAATTAAGTGACAATTTAGAATATTCACATGTTGTGTAACAATCAGCACTATCTAGTTCCAGAACATTTTCATCACCCCAAAAGGGACCCTGTACAGAGTAATAATTTTTTAAAAGGATCTAAGTACGTATATAAGCCATCATCTAGTGTTACATGATGGAAGAATCACTTGTTGACTTGTGGGGAGAGGCGGGGAAGCCCTGGCAGACACTTCACTTTAGTCAGTCAACAATATGTCCTTGGTCATAACCTGTGTACCTATCAAGTCCTCAGCATTTTATTTCTCTGACAGACGTAAAAGGTGAGATGCACTTGACCCTAAAGGGACTTCTCAGCTTATTCAGGACATGCCTGGAAGCCAGGGACATTCCCATGGTATTTTTGGAAGTCAGAGTAATTGTTTTTATATTTTTAACCCTGAAAGAGACAGATGTTAGGATTTTCAACTGATTCGCTAAGAAGACTAAAGTCTCAGGGACTACTATAACCAAACACAAATAAATGGGTCACAGATGGGGAGACTGAGACGAACTGGCAATCCAGTGCTATCATTTAGAGCTAAGTTGCCAGATTTTTTAGATTTTACAAGAAAAGACGGAAATTTGGATTTTTTTCCAGAATATTCCAATTTGTATGTGTTAAATAAAAAAACAAAAAACCTCTGGAGACCAAACCAAACACACTTTTTAGCATCAATTTGTGATCTCTGAAAACAAAGAGCAATTGGCTTCTATGCTGGTAATACCGGGAACCTTACTGAATATGGATTAAATCTGTCATGGTGTTAAGAGATGTTGTTGTTAGGTGCTGTCGAGTTGGTTCCAACTCATAGTGACCTTATGTACAACAGAACAAAACACTGCTCAGTCGTGTGCCAGCCTCACAACTGTTGCTATGTTTGAGCCCACTGTTGTAGTCACTGTGTCAATCCATCTCATTGAGGGTCTTCCTCTTCTTTGCTGACAGTCTACTTTGCCAAGCCGAATGTCCTTCTCCAGGGACTGGTCCCTCTTGATAACATGTCCAAAGTACATGAGATGAAGTCTCATCATCCTCATTTCTAAGGAGCAATCTGCCTGTACTTCTTCCAAGACAGATCTTTTCGCTCTTCTGGCAGTTCATGGTATATTTGATATTCTTCTCCAACACCATAATTCAAAGGCATCAATTCTTCCTCAGTCTTCCTTATTCATTGCCCAGCTTTCACATGCATATGAGGATATTTAAAATAGCATGGCTTGGGTCAGGTGCACCTCAGTCCTCAAAGTGACATCTTTACTTTTTAACACTTTAAAGAGGTCTTTTGCAGCAGATGTGCCCAATGTGATACGTTGTCTGATTTCTTGACTGCTGCTTCCATGGGCATCGACTGTGGATCCAAATAAGATGAAATCCTTGATAACGTCAATCTTTTCTCCATTTATCATGATGTTACTTATTGGTCCAGTTATGAGCATTTTTCTTTTTTTTATGTTGAGCTATAATTCATACTGAAGGCTGTAGTCTTTGGTCTTCATCAGTAAGTGCTTCAAGTCCTCTTTGCTTTCAGTAAGCAAGGCTGTTATTATCTGCATATTGTGGGCTGTTAATTAGGCTTCCTCCAATCCTGATGCTGCATTCTTCTTCATATAGTCCAACTTCTCGTATTATTTGCTCAGCATACAGATTAAACAAGTACGATGAAAGGATAAAACCCTGACACACACCTTTTCTGATTTTAAACCATGTAGTATTCCCTTGTTCTGTTTGAATGACTGCCTCTTGGTCTATGTAAAAGTTCTGCGTGTGCACAATTGAATGAACATTTAATTGTGTTAAGAGATAGTTATCTTATCTCTCAAGTGTAGGAAGTCAAAGGTATGTCTTCTGGGAGACTAACCCAGTGCCCATATCTAGCAAGACTTAAGATTTGGTGTCTTATTGAAGCAAAACTTCCAAACTTGGATGAGATCCTAAGAGTCAAGCACTAGAGTGAATAGCCAGGAGTAGAGCTACTCAACTTGGAATTGGGTTTTAAGGAAGGGCTAGATGCATAACTGGACAGTCCATGAATGATTTCAGCCATTTCTCTCATTGCAGTGGTTGAGATCAGGAAACCTCAGGTCTTAAGGAGGACAGCATATGATTTCAGGACTTCTAGCTTAGTATTAAGAAAATAATTAACTGATTCAGACCATACCAAGGAAAAAAAGCCTCTCCCCTTTGCCTACTCTTAATACCTCAGTTTGGAGACATTGAGATACCTGAAAGGACAAAATTATGCCACATGTTGAATAAAAATTCTGTGCCTCATCCAGTGACACAGTATTGTCCAGTTCCTAGTGGATTGAGAGTCTGTCAAATTTTCTCTCTTCTAGAGAGGTCTCAACCCTCTTAGAAGTCGTATGTATCAAAAATGCTCATCAAGGATGCTGAGAAGAGAGGGCTGATGCTTTTTGAACCTTGAGTCCTGAAGCCTACTCTGATTAAGACAGTAGCCTGTCGTGGTGCCTGTCTCTTTCCTCAGTGGAAAAAGATGATTTCAAGACAAGAAGCAGGCATCAAAATGTCAAGCCCCAGATCAACATGAACTGATATATCCATTATCTATTGTTGAGTGAAAAAAGCAAGTTACCAGACATATTTAAGAATAATACTGTTTACATTAAACTATATTTGAAAATTCTCTTTAATACAAAACTAACCCTGACTCTTCAAAAATGTCAATATGACAAAAAAATGTAGGACACGATTGTAGATTAAAGTAGACTAAAGACAAAAAGACATGACAACTAAATGAAATGCATGATCCTTGACTGGATCCTAGATTGGCAAGAAAGAAAATTATAAAAACATTATGAGCGATAAGTTCACGTGGGAAAGAATAGTCTTTTTAACAAATGGTGCTGGAACAACGGGATATTCACATGCAAAAGAAACTGGACTCCTACCTCACATCATATATAAAAATTAACTCAAAATGGATCAAAGACCTAGATATAAGAGCTGAAATTACTAAACTCCTAGAAAAAAAATAAGCAAAGACCTTCATGACCTTTGATTAGTTAATGGTTTCTCAGACATAACCAAAAGCGTAAGTGACAAAAGAAAAAACAGATAAATTAAACTTCATCAATATTAAAAACTTTTGTGCTTCAAAGGATACGATCAAAGAAGTGAAGACAACCCAAAGAATGGGAGAAACTATTTACAAATAATATATCTGATAAGGGTTTACCATTCAGAATGCATAAAGAACTCTTACAACTGAAAATAAAAAGATAAATACCACAATATATAAACAGGCAAAGGATCTGAAGAAACAGCTCTAAAACAGATACACAGTAAATGATCAATAAACACATGAAAAGATGCTCAAAATGATCAGCTATCAGGGAAGTGCAAATCAAAACCACAATGAGATACCACTTCATACCCACTAAGATAAAAAAAACAGAACAAAACAAAAAACCCACTGGAGCTGATTCCGACTCATAGCAACCCACTAACATAGCTATAATCAAAAAGACAGATAGTAACTAAGTGCTGGTGCGTATATGAAGAAATTGGTACCCTCATACACTGCTGGTAGGAATGTAAAATGGTGCAGCTGCTTTTTGTTCCCCAAAACGTTAAAAACAGAGTTACCATCTGACCCAGCAATTCTACTGGAAGATATATATCCAAGAGAAACGAAAACCGGGGCTTCGAGCTGGTTCAGTCACGGCCAATCAAGCGAAACTGGAACAGACCTGAATTTTAAAAAATTGGGTGAAGTGGAACAGTAAGTGGAACGGGAGAAACAAAGCCCTGGAATGGGAGACTGAGAAGAAGCACAGTGAGCCCTTTCTCAGGAGCCTGATGCAGGAGATTGATTAATGGCAGGACTGTTGAGAGCAACACACATTCAAAGCAGAGCAGTGGGCCTCCATCTGAGTGGGGCACCACAGTTTCCGACTCTGCGGGTCAAGAAATTTGGTTGCTATGCAATGTGCACACTGCCCTTGTTCAATTTTAAGAGGGATATTAAGTTTCTAGCAGGGCTTCGACTGGTAGTTTTCCCCGTTCCACATTTTAAAAATTTGGGCCCTGTTCGGGTTTCACTTTGCTGGCCATGAATGAACTGAGCACAACCAGTTTGAAGCCCTGCCTAAAAGCATTATGTCTACACAAAAACTTGCAAATGGCTGTTTATAACAGCATTATTTATAATAGCCTAAAAGTGGAAACAAGTCAAATGTCTGCCAGCTGATAAATGGATAAATAACATGTAGCATATCCATAAAACCAGTAAAAACCAGTTGCTGTTGAGTTGATTCTGACTCATGGCAACCGCATGTATGCAGAGTAGAACTGCTCCATAGGATTTTCCAGGCTGTGACCTTTTGGAAGCAGATAGCCGGGCCTTTCTTCCGAGGCACATCTGGCTGGGTTCAAGCCACCAACTTTTGTATTAGGCAAGCACTTAACCATTTTTGCCACCTAGGGACTGTTATTCAGCAACAACTGATACATGCTACAACAAGGATGAACCTTGAAAACATTATGCCAAGTGACAGAAACGAATCACAGAAGACCACATATTGTACGATTCCATTTTGGAACAGACAAATACATACAGACAGAAAGTAGATAAGTGGTTGCCTAGGGGGCTGGTGTGTGTGTGAAAAAGGCAGGATGGCTGCTAAAGGGTCTGGGGTTTCCTTTTAGGGTAATGAAAATATTCTAAAATTGACCGTAGGGATGGCTACCCAATTTTATGAATATACTAGAAACCATTTAATGTACTGTTTAAATAGGTAAATTATATCTCAAAAAAGCTGTTACAAAAAAAAAAAAAAAACACATGAGGAGAACTGGGGAAATTGAACATGAACTATATGTTAGCTAAATTGTTTTAGCAATATGAAATTTCTTGAGTGAACTAACAACTGTGGTTATATAGGAGAATGTCCTAGTTCTTAGGAGAAACTGGCTGGAGGTTTTAAAGATGAGTGTCATGATGGCTGGAGCCCTGGCGGCACAGTGGTTAAAAGAGCTTGGCTGCTAACCTAAAGGTTGGTGGTTTGAATCCACCAGCAGCTCCGCAGGGGAAAGATACAGCAGTCTCCTTCCATAAAGATTTATAGCCCTGGAAACCCTATGGGGCAGTTCTACTCATAGTGTCACTATGAGTCAGAATGGACTCGATGGCAGTGGGTTTGGTTTTTGGTTTGGTCATATGCTTTGGGGGAAATTATATCTATTTACCTATAAACGAACCCACTTGCCCACCCATTTATAAAGCAAATGTGGCAAATCTTAAAGAAATTAGGTGACAGGTACATTGAGTATTCATTGTGCTTAAACAATTTCAGAATGTAAAACACCTTTAAATATGTACACAGGGAAGCTCTACAAGAACGTACACTAATAAGTGAGCCCAGGAGAGCAAGATAAAAAAAGTGTGTGTAGGGGAGCATGCAAGATTCTCATAATTTAGTTTATGTTTCTGTACTGCTTGATCTTTTCCAGAAAATAATTTAAAAATGACTTAAAGAACAAATTAAAATACCCAAGAAAATGAAGCAGATCTAATATTACCAAATATTAAAAGCTGTAACAATTGAAAGTTTGATAGCCTATTGGAAGCAGTGTAGTATAACTGCTAAGAGTGTGTGCTGGTTCTGAAATTAGAATGCTGTACTTTGAATCTTAACTTTCTAGCTATATGACCAACTTGGCTAAGCTGTTAATTTATTTACGCCTCAGTTTTGCCATCTGTAAAAGAATAGTAGCTCCCATTTCTCACATGTAAAGGGCTTAGCACTGGTTGGAACACAGCAAGCACCCAAATAAGCTATTATTATTAGAAGTGATAGAAACTAATATAGTTAAGAAGGTTAATGAAGGAAACAGACCAAAGTATTTAACAGAATTTAGTATATGGTAATTACATCATTGCAATACAGTGGTTATCACTAATTGATGGTAAGACAATTTAAACTATCTGGAGAAATTACAGTTAGACTGCTAGCACCCAGAATATACAAAACTTAAATATAATATAGATGCAAATTTACTGTGCCTTGTGGTGGGAATCAAGGTCAAAAAACAAACCATAAAGGAAAATGATAGCTTTGACCCCATAAATATTAGCTTTCTATCCATCAAAACAAACCAAGATCAAATGAACAAAAATCTCTATATTCCATGATCTAGAAATTTTATGACTAATAATATATTCTAAGGGAAAAATGCATATAAAGCCTTACATATAAAGATTTTAAATAGTGTATTACTCACTGAACAACAAAAACAAACAAAAACTTAAATGTTCAACAACTGGAATGGCTTAAGGAAATTCGAGTATATTTAGATGGTAGAATATCATATAGCCATTAAAATTTTGTTTATGAAATCGTTAATGACATGAGAACATGTTTAGGAAACAACATAAAATTGTAGTATTTTCAGCTACATTTCAGAATTATTCAGGATTATGGACTATTCTTTATGTTTTTGTGGTTTCCACAATAAGCCATGCAGTTTTACTACTAAAAAAAAACCAAAAAGATAGCCTCACAAAGTTAAGTGATAATGAATTAAATGATAATGTACACAAAGTAACGGTTCTCAATTTTGGGAGCTCAGGTACCATTTCAGACCAATTAAATCAGAATATCTGGAGGTGGGGTCAGGGCATCAAGATTTTTCCAGAGGTCCCCAGGTATATTCTAATGGGCATCCAGGATTGAGAAACCTGAAGAAAAGGGCCTAGCTTAGAACACAGAATTCAGTTGAGGCCTTGCAAACCACACTACTTAGAAGCATCATTTCTCTGTAGGTCATATACTTTTTTTGATTGTAGCAATAGTAAAGCATGTATTTTGTATTTTCAAAACTGGGATTTCTTAGCAAAAATAGTAAAAAAAAAAAAAAAAGTATTTAATAAATTTTATTATTAAATTACTAAAAGTTTAATTATAGCAACAGTGCTAGTCTGAAATGTATTCTGATCAGTTTAGTGAGAATACTGGCATGTTTAACAGAATGAACTACTTTCATAAGAAATTTTGCTTTCAGGTTTATGGCACTACTGGTGGCTCTCACTTGAGCGTAAAAATTAGATCATGAAACAGACGTGCTTTTTTTTAATCAATGTATGTGGACAGACAGTCTATATGTTAGGAAAACAGTAGAACACTACCCTAGTCTCCTCACTCCAAAGGCAATCATTTTCAGTTTTAGCTGGTTCCTTTGGTATTGCTACATTTCAATTTTTCAGTTGTGGGCATTATCTACTGACTTGCTGTTAAGGTAGGAATAAATTTCGTTCTCTTTTACCTTTCCTTCCTGTCACACACATTCCTTCCCTTTCCATCCTCCCAACAGATATATACTCTAACTCAGTTAAATCAATAGACAACATTTACATTCCTCTTAACTAAATGCTATTAACAGCTGAATCACATAGTTCATATTCTATGAATCTTCTTATCTTACAGAATACATTTTTGTTTTTTTCTTAATAACTGCTGTTTATTCATGTTCTAAGTTTCTGGTGTTAATTATTTCTAATTCAATCTCAAATTTTCCTTGTGTGTGTATATAGTTTCTAAATTTCATTTTCCTAAAGAAATCTCTGGCAGCCATTTGGGCTACTCCAGTCTGAACTAGATGCCCTCTAGGCTTGCTGCATCACTGTTGCCTTGGGACTCTCCTTTTATTCGCTTCCTTTTTCATGTTGGCTCCTGTCTCATCAATTCCATATCTCTCCAATTTCTGGTTTACCTCCATGCATTCTCCAATAGACATCATGATAAAGGGTACACGGGGGTGGGATGGTGCATTTTTGAAAATTTTTAAGTCATTAATCTAGCACTTAATGTTTTAGTTGGGAATTGAATTCTAGATTAAAAAGAAATTTCCTTCAGAATTAGAGAGTACTGCTCCATTGTCTTCTTTTAATGATGCTAATTGATAAGTCTGTTTCTTCCACTGTATTGTTCACTTGGTGGACTGTTTCAACCCAGAACACTGTCATTCAGTTCTGGGTAATTTTTAAAATTATTTCGATGACTTTTCATTTTGTTTTTTCTGTGCACTCTTTCTGAACTCATATTATCTGGATATATGGGTTGGATGGATTGTTTTTCTCTCCAGGAATAATAATGATGCATTTTTTGATATTTACTTTTCCCTGAAAAGCCATTGCTAACTCTTGTTTCTGTTTCTTTGATTAGGTCTGCACCTTAGACATAAGAGGTTTACCTTTAGAATCTGGTCATCCTTGACCACTAGCTAACGCATGCCACTAAAAAGTTGTGTAGAATCCTGTGACTGCGGATGGGGCGTGTCTACTGTGGGCTTAAACATAGGCAGTTTCCCAAACTTGCCTGATTATGGGACTCATCAAACATGAACATTCAGATTCACGGATCCCTGAATGAGAATTTCCAGGGAAGGGCCTAGAATGTTAATGTGTAATAAACACCCAGGTTGGCTCTTAATACCAAGAAAAACTGAGAAATACTAATAGCTGAGTCAGTTTCTTTCTTTTTTTAACTTTAATTGCAAAATATTAAATGGCTTCGAGTTCATAAAAAGTTAATTTACTATTTAATGAAAAGCTCTACAGTAAACAACCATCAGCCCTTCCAGAATTCCCAAGAGGTGACTAGCGATGCTACCAAGACTTGCCCTCCTGTCCAGAGAACACTCAACAGACGACTGGAACTCATTTTGCACTCTATATAATCCATATTCCCCTCCCCCAGAGGAAACCACCCTCCTGACTTCGGTGATAACTATTCTCTTGCTTTCCTTTATGGTTTTAGCACTTTAGCATCCCTAAATAAAATATCAAAACGAATCAGGAACAAAATTTTTTCCTGAAAATATTGCAAATCACTAATTTTCAGATGAAGGAACTTACATTCTATTACTTTAAATGAGAAAAGTAATAATGCCTATTCAAAGCCTCTAATCTTCCCCTAAATCACTGTGACACTCTTAAATACTTAAATAACAATCCGCCAAGGGTTTCTGCATAACCTAAAACATTAAAAACATGATTTACTTAATTACTTAAAACACGTTAGTATGTTTGTGTGCTATGCCCAAGAACGGGAATGTGCTACTCGAAGTGCTGGTCTGCAAACTGTTACTGATCCAAGAAGAGATAAGGAACTCATGCCAGAATACACAACTACCATATTTTTACACAAATAATGCATACCATCTATGTTTTTGTGCCAGCCACTCCCCCGACCCACGTATTTTCTGAAGTGCACTATGCTAATTTTTTTTTACAGTAACATGTAAAAAAAAAAAAAATTTGGCATAGCAGCACTTACCTCAACGGTACGTAGAAGAAATGTAGATGGTGAGCATTATTAGCATAAAAATATGGTATGTTTCTAAGCACACACTGCTTAGTTTAGCTGACTTTCTTGACAAAGCAAACAGTGCTCAATACAACCTGGCACGAGTTACTTATATCATCCCAGGCTATTAACAAAACAGTTTTTGGATTTGTTTTCGTCCACATTTTGAATACAACTCTTATTTAGATATGAATTATGCTTTTCTTCTACGCTGCAATGGACATGTGCTAGAAGAGGAAATAAATAAATAAATATAAGAAAATATTGGAAGCCATGAAGAGCTAAACCTAGAGTGTTTATCATCCAAATACTTCCCATTTTTGAGAGAGAGAGAGAGGTGCTACTAAGAATTATGACAGGATAACAGGCATAAACTGGGACTGTCCCAGGCAAATCAGTACATATGGTCACCCTATGGTCACAAAGGCCAACAAAAGTGAGTAGTGGGAATGCACATAAATGTTTAAACGACACCAGCAAGACTTGCAATCCTGTCTAGAGAACAGCTGGGACATGACTACATCTCACTCTTGTGTTATATGCCATCTCGCGTGCACACATGCAGACTCAGTGATGGAAAGCTTATGATTCGGATAACTCTGGGTAAGTTTCTGTAAGTTATTATAGTGAATATTTGTGAGGTTTCAGATGGTGAGGAATACCTGAAGATTGGCTTTGTCTTTAAGCTCCTATGAATGGAATCATGCTACATGTATTCTCTGATGTCTTGCTGTTGTTAGATCTCTCACATAATGGTGCTGATCTGTGGATGGGTCAAGAATCACCTCCGCAGGTAAAGGAGGTGGGATTCCTTAGTTACTATTGTCTGGGCATGGCATATTAATTTGTGCTTTGCCTCAAAAAAAAATTTTCTTTTGAGGGGGGGCAGTCTTTGAGATTAACAGTCGCCTTCTGTGGAACAGCCAGGTGCTGGGCCTGTCATAAGAAGAGATTTGCCCTCCCTGGTAAACACTGGGGCGTTTCAAGTGGTTCAAGTGGGTGGGTAGGGCAGAGCCTGATCACAGATGGCTCCTTACTCAGCTGTGCCTTTGGATAAGACACCTCTTCAGTTACTGAGTGAATCTGATGGAACATTTTGTTTAGGGAATGGCTGTGGCTTCCTGGATGTATCCCGGGACTGAGAGAACAGTTGCTCATGTCTCTGCTGCTTCAGCCTGGGAAAAGGCAAGATGGGACAGTGTGATTAACAACACAGCTTGGAACAGTAAAATGTTTTGTAGGAGGCTGTCTGTCAGTGGTTCATAAACAGAATTTCCCTGAATTTGGGGAAAGAGGAGGAGAGAAGGTGAGGTGAACACTTTCAGGGCTACTGTGAGCCCTGCTGGCACAGTCATTAAGAGCTCCTCAGCTGCTAACCAAAAGGTGAGCAGTTCAAATCTACCAGCTGCTCCTTGGAAACCCTATAGGGCAGTTCTACTCTGTCCTATAGGGTCACTAGGAGTCGGAATCGATTCCATGGCAACGAGTTTTTTTGTGAGGAATAAATGTGATGGACTTGAAAGTACCTACTACATTTAGGCAAGCTGAATTTAACAACCAGACACTCTTTGATCATCATGTAGTACATATATGCATATATATATAGAGAGAGACAGAGAGTTAAAAACAGAACAAAATAACGAATGTTCTCATTCTCCATAAGGAAGAATTAACATTTCTTGAACATATGTCAGGTACTGGTCTTGAGTGCCTCACATATTTTTTCCTTTACTTCTCACAATCACCCAAGTCTTCCTGATTCCACAACCTAGCCCCACCTTCCTTTAAAGTGAAATATAAAATGCCTCCATTGTCATCTTAGGTGAGAGTCCAGTGGCAGATGTTTACTCTTGGGTTGCCTTCAGACTCTCCCCTTACCATTGCTGAGAGAATCTGCGCTCCCAGGACTGTGCTGCCTGGAGACCAACTCGCTTCCTGTTTTCCTCATCTCCGTGTTTTCGTTATATCGCCTTTTCCAGTAGTTGAGTTCTTCACGATCAGATTCCTGACAGCGCCGCAGAACTGCCATGGAACGCCTTGTTTTCTCTACCATTTCCATAATGCAATTCAGGGCCTGAGCCAGAAAGAAAGTAAGGCAGAAATGAGATGAGGAAACTCAACCAACTTTGAAAATCAAGGACAGGGAAGTAAAATATGGAGAATAGGGGTTTAAGTACTTTACAGGTTTAGGAAAATCAAGTTTACATTTGAACATCTTTCTTACTATTTCTTTTAAAATGTATGTATGCGTGTATACGCACATACACATTCTGAAATCTAAAACATGTATGTACATATGTTTGGATTTCAAAATAATGCTATTTGAATTCTTCAAAGTTAAAGCAGCCAGAGTTTCTTTATAATATGGTCCTTTACAGACTGTGGTGAAACCACATTATATCTTTGCCTAAATACTCCAAGTCATCTGATAAAGCTGGAGACTTACAGAAGAATGCAACCAAAGAAATATCACCCAAGGAAGAAAAGTGGCTTCGTGGAAATTTCAAGCTACAAATTCTCTTCCCTTTTCAGTGCAAGCAGAAACTCTCTCCCCCAGTGGGAAAGAGAACCCATGCTTGCATTCTCACGTATTTGGAGCTCCATTTATTTAATGCTTCCTATATGGCAAGACCTATGATAAGCACCTTACATATTAACTTAAACCCTACGACTCAATTCAAATAATGCAGCATTCTTTTTTTTTTTTAAGATATGAAAACTAAGGCTAAAAGTGAAACAACTTCCCCAACATCTTCCCAGCTCACAAAGACAGGAAGTTGCAAAGCTAGGACAAAAACTCACAAAGCTGTGTTCTTAATCACTATGCTATATGAAATCCTTTTGTTTATAACCTGAAGTGATCACCCTACCAGAGAGAGTTGGGAGTGACTCTTTAGGACTCTAGCTGAGGGAGTAGTGAATAAATTAGTCTTCAATGAACCATACGTTGACATAACACCTCGGTGCAAGTTTTGGAAGGTTTGCCTCAAGACAGACTTTGCCTGCACGGGGACAAAAGTCACAGTGAAAAAGGACCTCAAAGATGAAAGCCATCCAATTTGAACAAGTTCAGCACCTGACTTTAAACTGATTCCAGCTCCTCTGAACTGGATGAATCAGCCGGACATTAGTCAAGGAAGAGAGTCATTCATACATAAAGAAAACAGTAAATGTGGGGGTTCTTTACGCCAAAGATATTATGCTTATCATTATGTTCATTTCAAACACACACATTCCATGAACTGTTGGTAATATTAAAAACTGGAAGTCATAGCTAGGAAAATTATACATTATAAGATTCTTACATGATCAAGATGTTTCCATTCATCAGCCCATTCCCTTTCCGTCAAACGGTGGTCTACCAACTCATCTTGATAGCCTCCATTTAGACCTATCAAAAATTAGAGATTAAATTTGGAGATAGAAGAATACAGTAGAACAGAATTCTTCTAAGTAAATACACATACACTCCCACCAACTTTGAGCATACTACTAAGGTAATGACAGCACAGGACTCACAAAATTATATACAACCAACAAAAGACAGCTACTCAGAATATATAAAGAACTCCTACAAATTGATTATGAAAGACAAACAGCCCCAAAGAAAAACAGGATAAGAAATAAACAGGCAAGTCTCAGATAAGAAAGTACAAATGGCCCATAAACATACAAAGATACTCAAACTTATTAGTAGTAAGGGGAAGGCAAATAAAACCTGAGCTACCACTTCACATATACATATTAAAAAAACTAAAACATCAGATAAAACTAAGTGTTGGCAAGGATGTGGCACACACACAAGGATGTGGTGTACAACCACTGGAAACAGCTTAGCATTATCAAAATACAATTTTTTGCATGGGTTTGATAGATACTGAAATTCGCAGGAATGCAATGACTGTGAATTATGGGTATACAGGATCCAGAGCTGTCTGCCATTTTGAAAAATCACTTCACATATGGCAACACTGCCCATAGTATTTGAGTTACTAATGTTACACCATTGTATCAGTCTGAATTTAGAAGTGCTGTATTCACAGTAATTCTGTATCAGTGCAAGCAGCTGATCATTTCATTATACCTTCTAGAGTAGTGATGTCCGAGCATTAACATATTTTATTATAAAAGACTTTCCTTGTATATTTTACTATAAAATACGTTCTTATATATTAGAGTTAAGAGAGAATACTGATCCTAATATTATGGATCTAAGCCAGGACAGAGTATCTGTGAATTTCATTTTAGGACAATAGAAGGGTTTTTAGAATATATTTGTTTCAGAAAGGGGGTGGCAATGAAAGGTTTAATACAAGTTGTGAACCACTGTACCAGGGCATAGGTTTTCAAAAGAAGACTGGTGAAAATCAAAGAATCTGTACCCAGCCTGGCAGACAAACTTAAAAGAAACCATCAACATAGATGATTGAAGGTCCTTCTAAAGTACACTTCAGGATGAAAAAAGTCTTTTTAAAAAAATTGTTAGAAATAAGAGGAAAATCTGAAAACACTGCAATTACAGCTAGTTATTTTAACACTTCTCTCAGAAAGTAACAGATCAAACTGGTAAAAACTGTATATGGGTATAGAATAAACCAATAGTAAGCCTACTTTTTAACAGATAAAAAGAGAGACACAGAGGGAAAAGGGATTGAACTATACAGGACATCAGCTAAGGGAGGCCTCATAAAATACTGGCGTGCACACATGCACGCATATAAGCTTTGGGCATTAGACAGTTAGGGTCTGAATCTTGTCTCTGCCATTTGCTAACTATGTGATTTTGGCCATAGCTCTTCCATCTCTCATCTTTAAAATGGGGTAACAACTGTATGGGACTGCTGTGAGGATTAAATAAGACTATATAAACACAACACAATTTAAGTCGTATGTAAGACTCAATAAATGTTGGCAGCTGTGAACACCACTGCTGCCACAGCCTCCACCATTCAGCTACCACTGTGTGAAGCCAGGGCCCAAATGTGGTACAAGCCTCTGAAGGATACCAGGGAGCCTAGGTCAGAGGCGGGAAAGGCAAATGTGCTGTAATTTTTTCCTCCACAGGGTACCCCACAAAAGGAAATGTAGGGGAAACCTGGAGGCTAGTATCTTTTTGGTCCATGTCCTGATATATGCTCAGATTTAAATTCCAAAGAACCTTCTGCAATAAACTTGTATGAGACAATGAGTGCAAAAAGTAGATGACAAAGAGCTGTGTCCAAAATCGTAAGGTTAGGGGCCTTTTTTGTTTCTACCTAAACTTAATGCTTACTGTGGATCCACATGCCATGCACTCCAAATGTAAGTCTAACAACAACTTAGTAAGGGTAATGTTGTTATCTCCATTTTAGAAATGAGTAGTCTGAGGTTCAGAGAGCCTAAATAATTTGCCTAAGATCACACAGCCAAGATTTAAATTTAGATATGCTGCTCTCCTGACCTAAATGACCATGCTCTTTCACCTCCATGACCATATACTGTACATCTTTCTTGCTTAAGTTTTATTTTGAAATAAATGCATACTTAAAGAAAAGTTCCAAGAATTGTATAAGGAATTCCTTTATAATTTCCACTCAGATTTCCTAAGTGTTAATATTTTATCTGATTGCTTTGTCATATTTTTTCTGGATCATTTGAGAATAAGTTACAGATATGATCCTCCTTTATTTTCAAGTATTTTAGTGTATATTTCCTAAATTTTAATTTTAATTTCCATTTATAATTGTATTCATTTTGCTATATTTATTAAGCTGATTTCACTTACTATCCAGACTTTCTTCTTGATAATAATCTCACCTCTATCATATACTGATGATAACAACAAGGTATGAAGTGAGATCAATTTCAAATGAGATCGATAACAACCTTAAGTAACGATACTATTTTTGAAATATCACTGAAACCTTAGGATTCATTCTGAATTTAAATCATTATTATGCTACTTTATGATACTTACTAAGATTGTGATGTCTGTCACGAACTTCTCGATGTTCTAGCATCTTGTTGGGTTCATGATACAGGTGTGAAGATGCAATATCTTCTAAGGTGTAGTGCTGAAGAGGTGGAGGAGTGGGATGGAACTGGCCCCCAGGATTCATGAGGGGCACAGTGAGGGCAGGACTGTGTCGGGGAGCAGGGCTGATGGTACACACCCTCTTGGCAGGAGGCTCAGGAGGAATTGTCTCTCTTTCAAAACTATTCTCTTCTCTCCTGCAGAAAAACCAGAGGTACCCATCTGAGTCTGTCAACAAATGTTCATGCAGACATTTCCTGAGCACCTCCCTCGTGCTATGTAGTTTGCTATGCAATTTCACAAACAGGAAGAGTATAAGGGAGGGTTTGAACAAGCGGCATCAACTGAAATGAAGTATCTTTAGTGACCAGGCAGATAATGTAAATTGTTGGTTTATTCCAGATGAGAAGACAGGTCAAATCCATTCATAACCAGGCAGTAACATGCAACCGTCATGAAGCAAAGGAGAGACTAAGAAGATGATAGTATTGCCTTATGTGACAAGAATATGGAGGGTTAGAGGGTTCAGCCATGTTTAGGAATGTTTTGAGGCCAAATCTGTTACTGTGGAGGTGAGTTATTGGAAAGAAACAATTCTCTACATGGGAGAAAAAAGGCTCACATAACGAATCCACTTCTATGAACTGTAGGGTTTTCAGTCATTCTGCTTCAACTGTAACAAACTTTCTACTGTCTTTAGCAAGTATCCATAACTAATAGTTTTGTTATTAATAGTATTGTATTAATACTAATACTATAACTAAGACCTCACATATCAGAAAAAATAACTTTAGCAGATTGTATTTCCTATGGTTCTTGAGCAGGGGACATATAAAATGTTCTAGAGTAGAACTTCTCACCAAGGGTATACAGAATCATCTCAAGAGTTTTTGAAAAATACTCATGTCTGGGAGCCACTCCCAGAGATTTTAGATTTATTCTGCTGCTTGATGTTGGGACAAAGCAAACTAACTTTAGAAATTCTGAGACTATACCTGTCTACAACCACAGCAATCAAATTCCCTTTCTTTCAGAAGCAAAGAAGGTCAGAGGTTCCAGAAAAGGGCAACAAAGCTCTTCTCTGCTCACCTCTCAGGAGTGGGCCTCTTCCCGTTTCCATGCACCTCCATGAGCAGCTCGGAAGAGTCAGCAGGTGATGCGATACTTGTGTTAAGCAGAAGGTGTTCGTGCTGAGCCAGGTACTGAGACGGGGTTTGCTTGGCGGCCCGAGCGCAGTGTAGCAGTTCTCGCTGCAGCAGGGGCAGGTTGGCCTTGAAAAGAAGAGTCAGGGGCTGGAAGGCAGTCTTCCTGGTTGTTGGGCACTACCCTTCAATTGTCAGGGCTCAGCACATCAAAAGGCCTTCACAAACCAGATGACCACAAACAAAAGCCCTCTCTGTCACAGTCTGATTTTCATCTGCCTCTTCCGTATGTAAAGTAACATCTATTACACTGCACTTGAATTATTATTAGTCGACTTGTCTCTTGCCCACAGAAGATGTAAATTCCCTTAAGGAAGGGACTGTGCCTTTTTCCCTTTGTGGCTTCGTACAGAGTCAAAGCTGAGTGAATGTCTGATGAACATAGTAATTTTTAAATTTATATATCTTTGAAGACTTTGGTCAGTTAGAGAATTATCACTGCCTACGTGGGAGTAGGAGGAATCTACTCTTTCCTCCTCTATAGGCTACTAGCTCTGAGCCCCCTCTTCTCAATCCCAACCTGTCTCTGACAGCAGTGCTCAAACAACCTTCCCGTCATGGTCTCTATGAGAGCTGCCATGAAATTCTGGAAACAATGATTATTCTGGTTTGGTTAGGACATGGGGTTTTTGAAAGGCGAGTAGTGAGAATGATGGGAAGGAAGGCAACAAACATGCTTAGACTAGGCTCTGAGGACATATGGGTGACCCATGTGCAGGGTCTACTTCTCAGTACGGCCCTCTAGATGGGTACTTTTCCTTATTCTACAAAAGGGAAAAACCTTTAATGGGGACAAATCTCACATACACACAAACTCTATACATCTTTAAAACTTTAGAATTTTAATTTCTCCATATATAAAATTTACTTTTCCCATATTCCTTTTATTAAAAAACCACAAAATAAGAAATGCATTTTCCCCCTCTCAAATTTAAAAACAATTCAGAGTGAGCCCATAATAGAAGCCTTCATCCCAAGAGAAACTGATGAGCAAGAGAAAGAAGAGTAGGAGAGTTCTAACACATGCAAGCAGTTACCCCTTCACCAAGGGTTAATTTAGCAGGCACATAATTAGTGACTGTTTTAAAGCAGTGAAAAATTGACAAAACCCAAATGCTAGCCAAAAAGATGCCATAAAAACCTACCTCATGCTGTTTTCCAAAATAACAGAGTTAAGAAGAGGGAATTTGACTATAGAAAAAAACACTTTTTTAAAGACTGTAGTCTGTTCTATAACCTCAATCTTGTTGCAAATGTAAAAACTTAATAGAAAAAAATACCATGTCAGATCTTTACATTTGTGACACGTGTCCTTTGATGAATAAAGAAACACGCTAATTATTTCCTATTAACACAAATTTCACATCCTTTCTTGATTCTCGGGTCTTGGGGAAATAATTGTCTACCGGCTCCAACACACAGAAAGACGACCAAGACAGAACTAGCACAGCTGTTTCAGGGCTAAAAAAGGCACCACAGACTGTCCTAAGATGCTGACGCTTCAATGCTATTACAACAGAGCCACAGCACAAGCTGTGCACCTGAGAACCAAGCACTTCCCTGGATGCACATAATGCTCTAAGTTAAAAAAAGTTTTTTAAGAACTGCTATCAGTGCCTCAGTAAGATGACCCACCTTTTTGATGCTATTTTCTTTTGCTGTAAAGGACATTAGTGATACAACTGGTGAAACCTGAATGAGGTCTATAAACAAAAAAATAGTATTACATCAATCTTAATTTCCTGATTTGACAATTGTACTAAAATATTTAGCTGCATCGTATCGGCAGCTTAATCGCAAACGTTTCTAAGTAAAAAAAATATATAGAAACACCCTTCTAGCTCAGTGCTGAAGCCCCTCCCGAAGTTCACCGTTCAGCCAGGGTTTGGACAGCCTCATAAAACAAAACAGGACTAATGAGGCACAGCAGTCCAGGGACAAGGACTAGAAGGCAGGAGGGGACAGGAAAGCTGGTGATAGGGAACCCAAGGTTGAGAAGGGACAGTGTTGACATGTGATGTGGTTGTTAACCATTGTCATAGGGCAATGTGTGTACTAACTGTTTAATGAGAAATTATTTGTTCTGCAAACCTTCATCTAAGGTACAAAAAAAAAAAAAGAATTATCTATTTGAAATCAAATTGACAACAGCAACTCAAAAGGTTTGATGGGAAGCCTAGGGGACAGTGAGTTGACGATAATGGTGATAGAATAATTTAGAAAAGGATAGTGAGAATAGCAACACAGCTGGAACAATGTAATCGATGTCACTGAATTGTACATGTAGAAACTTTCAAAATGGTGTAACTTTGGCTATGTATATTTCCACCAAAAAAAAGGTCTTCAAGGTCGAGAAGGGAGAGTGTTGACATGCCGTGGGGTTGTTAACCAATGTCATAAAACAGTACGTGTACTGACTGTTTAATGAGAAACTATTTGTTCTGGAAACCTTCATCTAAAGTATAATAAAAAAATTTTTTAAAAAAGAGAAAAAAAATATATACAGAAACAGAATAATGCAAATGTGGTAGAATGTTAACATTTAGAGAGAGCAGATGAAGGGTATATAAGAATTTTATTGTACTCTTGTGACTTTTCTGTGTACATTATTTCAAAACAAAAGTAAAAAAAAAAAAAAAAAAAAAAAAGGCATATTCAGTATAAATATAGCATTGCATCACTTATCAAATAAGCAGTGTCCCTGAAAGTTATGTTCCAGGGAACATTAATTCCAGAGGACTTTATTAGAAAATTAGACTAGCTGAGGGCTGGGTAGGCACAAACACGGTCTCCCCATATCCTCTCCTGCCCTCAAAGGAAGTCCAATCTGCAACAGCCTCGCCTTTGTTAGCCAGCCTCCTCGTAGATAACACATACTCTTCAAGCTTGGCCAACCAAAAAGACAGCGTGTCCAATTATTTTCTCTGCTAAGAGCCCAGCTTCTACCCTGCCCCTATACCTACCTCCACTTGTTCCTTCTGTGTTACCAGCTGTGTCTGTACACAGACCACAACTAAAAGCTTTTGCAAATCTCACCTCTTCAAGCAGCAGGTTTATCTGCAGGCTGCACTCACATCTCTTACCAGCCCAAATAAAGATACGAAAATGTAGCACTTCACCTTGATGTACACCACAAAACAGGGATCAGTAGCAGATCCTGAGGAAATACTGAAGATAAACCACACTCATAAACCACCCCATAGAATTACCTTGAGGAATGGAATCACAAAAGGACGAAGAGGGAAGTTTGTGGCCTCTTGGAGCTTACAATGGAATTCCTCGATTGTCACTGTGGAGTTCTGAAAAGATAAATAATATTTAACTTCCAAAACTGGACACTGTCCTCTAATATAAATCTGACAGTGCTGAATCCTTTGAAATCTAAGGAAAAGGATAATTCCAAGAACAGACGCCTCTCAAAGGTTAACCAAAGTCCACTTCCTTTATTACAGAATGACAGAAAGTTGGCCTCCTTGATTCTCTTCTCTGCCACCCCAAATCTAAATTCTCTGTGCCCAGCAGCCTGGGCTGCAGAATAAGGTACATCCTTCCTCACCACCCACAAAGAGAGGAACTCAGATCCCCAGTATTGGGAGATTCTCTCCAAGTCACTTCAGGTACAGGGAACCAAGCTTACAAAGAGTTTGCTGCTAAACAGATCCTGACTCCATCCAGGATGTCTATTTAAAGACATTTTCAGGCTAAACAACACAGAACCTCAGCTGCCAGAAGTTAATCTCTTTACAGGTTCTGTCCACATTCTAGCATCAAACTTTCTAAATGGGAAGTTAATAAAAACAAACAAAACAATAGATGCTTTCTAGCTTCAAGCCGTCTGTCTGCATATCAGAATAACTCCAAACAGACTCCCAATTGCTAAGTTTTCACCATCTCTGTTTCTGCTTTTAAGATTTTTACTTTGTCTTTAGTTTGAATATGATGTGTCTTCGTGTGAGTTTTTTTGGAGGAGGTGTTCCTCTTTGAGGTATGTTCAGCTTCTTGAAACTACAGATTTAGGTCTTTTGCCAAATTTGGGAAAATTTTAGTCACTATTTCTTTGAATACTTTTTCAGGCTCACCCTCTTTCTCCTCTCCTACTGATCTTTTTTCATAATTCCTCAAGTTCCTGAGGATCTGTTCATTTTTCTCAGTCTATTTTCTCTGTATTCAGACTTGGTTCAAGTTCACTGATTCATTCCTCTGTCTTCTCCATTCTGCTGCTGAGCCTATTACTATTTATTGCATTTTTCAGTTCTAAAATTTCCTTTTTGTTTCTTCTTTCATCTTCTATTTCTTTGCTGAACCTTTGTATTTTTTTGTGTTTATAATTGCTCACTGAACATTTTTATGGTGGCTGTTTTAAAATCCTTACAGGTATTTCCAACATCCGTGTCTTCTCAGTAGGCATCTGTTGGTTGTCTTTTCTCATTCCAGTTGAAATTTTCCTGGTATGACAAGTGATTTTCTATTGTATTCTGAACACTCTGGGTTCTATGTTATAAGACTCTGGATCCTATCTAAATCTTGTTTTAGGAGGTCTCCTCTGACACTGTGCCAGTGGAGGAAGAGTGCGTCGAAGAGTGAATGCCTCTTTGATGCTGTTGGCTAGTAGGGGGAAGAGTGCCTTATTACTGCTCCCCAACTGGCTTCTACCGACACCTTGATGGGGAGGAGGAGGAGAAGGAGAGGGAGGCTACCTATAGCCAGGTAAGGGTAAAAATCTAGGATCCCCACTAGGTCTTTGCTGGCAGGGGTGGGGGTGAGGCCACAGTTTTTTCTGAGGCAACTGGCTGCAGTAGGGTAATTACTGTCTGTTAAGTGTTCTGCCTTGGGCTGTCCCTTTGGCTAGAGACGAGGCTTTCTAAAAAATCTGTGCCTGTTGGTGCTTCCGAGTTATCAGCTTCTCCAGCTCCCAGTCTACAATATGAGGAAAAAATAAAACTTAAGGAACACACTGTTAGTTCCTCAGGTTCCAAGGTCTCTCCTCTCCTACTGGCCAATCTGCTTTCTTCTCTTCTCCTTTCAGTCTTATTTTTTATTTATATATGTCTACAGTTTTTTTGCTGTATTTTACAGGAGAAACGGGGAGGCGTGTCTACTTTACCTTGCCTCTGAACTGTAACAATTCTTGATTTTTAATGACTATGCATCATATTTCATTAAACAGATGTATTGCAATTTACTGTCTTTTATACAACATTAAGCTGGCATCACGTTGTTTGGGGGAGGGAGGCATTATAAATAATGTTGAACTGATTATCTTGGTAACCACAGTTGATGATTTTCTTAGGATAAATTCCTAGGAGTGAATCTGATGAGTCAAAGGGACTGCCTAGTTTAAGGCACTTGAAACACTGCCAAACTACCTCCAGAACGTGCATTCTCTAAGTAAGTAAAGTCAAAATACATTCACCTTGCAGTGGAAATTGGACACACATGCTCTCCAATGCATTTAAGGACGACTGGCACCTTACCTCTTGTATGCCAGGAGCAGAGAATGCATACGTGTGACCTAAACCCCGCCTTCTTAACTATGTGGCCTTTTTTGAATTAGCTAACAAAAGTTTCCACCTCCTAGAAGGACTGTTCTACTTACAAATGCTTGCCAAAATTTTGACCATTCTTTATAGAAAAAAATGGAAAGTCTTACTTGAATAGAAGAATTTAACATTATAAAAATGTTAACTCTCCTCCAATTAGACAAGGTTCTCAACAAGATGGTTGTAAAACAAAAAAAAGACAAAACAGAGTGGTAAGCTCAAATGCATAAGGCAATCTTTTATCTACAATAAAGGCAGTTTTATTTATCACTCTCCAATCCTTTTATCTTATTTCCTAGGTTAGAACTTTCAGGATTACAATGAATACAAGAGAGGACAGTGGTCATCTGTGTGTTGTTTCTAATCTCAGAGCGGAAGCTTTCAAAATTTCACCATTAAACATGAGATTGGAAGTAGGATTGTTTTTTTAATATCCTTTAAAATTAAGGAAGTTTCTTCTATAACTAGTCTGCTAAGTTCTTCTCTTTTTTTTTTTTTAAATAATAAATGGGTATTAAATTTAACAAAATTATTTTTCCTGTATTTTCCCCAAATCTATTTATAGTTCCAGTATCAATCTTGACTAATATTCCAGCAGGTGAGAATACAATTCGGTGTACCAATTGGGAAAACTGTATGGCATTATATAATAAATTTATACATACGCATACGCTATGAAACCACAATTCTATCGCTGGGTGGAATGATTACACACACGCTAAAAATCATGTACGAGAATGTTCACAGCAGCATTATTTGTAATGGTTCCTGTGCAGAAAGGATGGCTTGCAAAGATGAGCCACCGGCTGGTGTCTGTATGCTGATATAAAATTGTCCCTAACTGATCAGAGTGGCTCACTGTGCTTAGACAGTTGGTACAAACAGTCAGTTTATGCTGAACAACAGTTTTCCTTCTAGGAGGCTAGAATTTTGGTATGTGCTAGGTAGGCAAAGAGAACCTTTGTGACCACTCTGAATAAAAACCTTAGGCACTGACTCTAATGGGCTTCCCTGGGCAGGAACATCACACATATTGATGTATTTTTGTTCCTGGTGGAAGAATGTGTATGTATCTACTGTGTGACTACTGATGGGAGGGAGACAGCATAAGAAAGCCTGCACGTGGACTGCTTCAGACTCATTTGTGTCTATCTCCTTTATGATCTGGCTATGTATCATTATTATGCCCCTATAATAAATCTTAGCTGTGAGTACAACTATATTCCAAGCCCTGTGAATCCTTCTAGTAAATCTCTGAACATGGGGATGGTGCTGGGAACCTGATACTGACCCAAACTGGAAACAACTCAAATGTCCATCAAGAGCAAAAGAATAATTGTGATATATTCCTACAGTAAACATTATATGGAATGAAAATGAACAACCTAGACAATAATAGACATTTACTCTCATACATGATGAAAAAGTCATTTATTGCCACTTTCCCTGCATAAAAGTTGTTTCTTCTATGTTGTTGTTAGACGCTGTCATGTCAGTTCCAACTCATAGTGACCCTATATACAAAAGAATAAAACACAGCCTTGTCCTGTGCCATCCTCACAATCATTGCTATGTTTGAGTCCACTGTTGCATCCACAGTGTCAATCCACCTTATCGAGGCTGTTCCTCTTTTCGTTGATTCTCTACTTTACCAAGCATGATGTCCTTCTCCAGGGACTGGTCCCTCTTGATAACATGTACAAAGTACGTGAGACAAAGTCTCGACATCCTTGCTTCCAAGGAGCTTTCTGGCTGTACTTCTTCCAAGACAGATTTGACTCTTCTTCTGGCAGTCCATGGTATACTCAATATTCTTTGCCAACACCATAATTCAAAGCAATCAACTCTTCTTCAGTCTTCCTTATTCATTGTCCAGCTTTCACATGCATATGAAGTGACTGAAAATATCACGGTTTGGGTCTGGTGCACCCTAGTCCTCAAAGTGACATCTTTACTTTTTAATACTTTAAAGATGTCTTTTGCAGCAGACTTGCCTAACACAATATGTTGCTTGATTTCTTGACTGCTGCTTCCATGGGCGTTGATTGTGGATCCAAGTAAAATTAAATCACTGACAACTTCAATACTTTCTCTGTTTATCATGATGTTGCTTATTGGTCTAGTTGTGAAGATTTTTGTTTTCTTTATGATGGGGTGTAATCCATAATGAAGACTGTAGTCTTTGATCTTCATCAGTGCTTCAAGTCCTCTTTGCTTTCCACAAGCAAGGCTGTGTCATCTGCATATTGCAGGTTGTTAATGAGTCTTCCTCCAATCCTGATGTCATGTTTCTTCATACAGTCCAGCTTCTCAAATTATCTGCTCAGCATACAGACTGAGTTTAAGTATAACGAACGGATACAACCCTGAAACACACTTTTCCTGACTTTCAACCATGCAGCATCCCCTTGTTCTTTTTGAGCAACTGCCTCTTGGTCTATGTACAGATTCCTCATCAGCACAGTTAAGTGTTCTAGAATTCCCATTCTTCGCAATATTATCCATAATTTGTTATGATCCATACAGTCAAATGCCTTTGCACAGTCAATAAAATACAGGTAAACATCTCTCTGGTATTGTCTGCTTTCAGCCAAGATCCATCTGACATCAGCAATAATATCTCTCATTCCACATACTCTTCTGAATCTGGCTTGAATTTCTGGGAGTTCACTGCTGATGTACTGCTCCAACTGCTTTTGAATGATCTTCAGCACAATTTTACTTGTGTGTGATATTAACTATATTGTTCAATAATTTCCACATTCTGTTGGATCACCTTCTTTGGAATGGGCACAAATATGGATCTCTTCCACTTGGTTGGCCAGGTAGCTATCTTCCAGATTTCTTGGCATAGATGAGTGAGCACCTCCAGTACTGCATCTGTTTGTTGAAACTTCTCAACTGGTATTCTGTCAATTCCTGGAGCTTTTTTTTTTTTTTGCCAATACCTTCAGCACAGCTTGGACTTCTTCCTTCAATACCATCAGCTCTTGATCATATGCAACCACCTGAAATGGCTGAATGACGACCAATTCTTTTTGGTACAGTGACTCTGTGTGTTCCTTTGATGCTTCCTGCGTTGTTCAGTATTTCCCCATAGGACCCATCAACATTGCAATGCAAGGCTTGAATTTTCTCTTCAGTTCTTTCGGCTTGAGAAATGCCAAGTGTGTTCTTCATTTTTGGTTTTCTAACTCCAGGTCTTTGCACATTTCATTATAATACTTCACCTTGTCTTCTTGAGCAGCCCTTTGAAATCTTCTGTTTCACCTCTTTTACTTCATCATTTCTTCCATTCGCTTTAGCTGCTCTATGTTCAAGAGCAAATTTCAGAGTCTCTTCTGACATCCATTTTGGTCTTTTTCTTTCTTTTCTGTCTCTTTAACGACCTTTTGCTTTCTTTAGGTATGATGTACTTGATGTCATCCCACAATTCATCTGGTCTTTGATCATGAATGTTCAATGTATCAAATCTATTCTTGAGATGGTCTCAAATTCAGATAGGATACACTCAAGGTGGTATTCTGGCTGTTGTGGATTTGTTCTCATTTTTTTCAGCTTCAACTTGAACTTGCATATGAGCAATTAATGGTCTGCTCCGCAGTCCGCCCCTGGCCTTGTTCTGACTGATGATATTGAGCTTCTGCATAGTCTCTTTCCACGGATGTAGCTGATTTGATTCCTGTGTACTCCATCCAGCAAGGTCCATATGTATAGCTGTCATTTATGTTGTAAAAAAGACGAATCTGCAATGAATGTCATTGTTCTTGCAAAATTCTATCATGCAATCTCCACTGTCATTTCTATCACCAAGGCCATATTTTCCACTACCAATTCTTCTTCTTTGTTTCCAACTTTCACACTCCAGTCACCAGTAATTATCAATGCACCTTGATTGCAAGTTTGATCAATTTCAGACTGTAAAATTTGGTAAAAATCTTCAATTTCTTCATATTATACTGAGAAACCTTTTAAGGCAGTTCTTAAACCTTTTGGTCTCAAAATACCTGTAAGTTTATGTGGGTTATATCTATCAGTATTCACCAAATGAGAAATTAAAACTGAGAGCTTTAAAAAATATTTATTATTAACCCCTGATGACACAGTGGTTAAGAGCTACGGCGTGCTACAGCTGCTAACCAAAAGGTCGGCAGTTCAAATCCACCAGTTACTCCTTGGAAACCCTATGGAGCAGTTCTACTCTGTCCTATAGGGTCACTATAAGTCAGAATCGACTTGACAGCAATAGTTTTTTCTTCACATATTCACGTTAATATTTTCTATAAAAAATAACTATATTTTCCGAAAGAAAAAAAAATGTAGTAAGAAGAGTGGCACTGTTTTACAATCTTGCAACTCAACTCTCCTCAAATACCTAGTTTAAAAGAAGACAACTGAATTCTATAATCGGTTTTTGCATTTAATCTGTTGTGATATCAGTATGTCATGTAGCCTCTGGAACACTCCTCTGCAGACTCATGTGAGGACCTCGAGGCTACCAATTGCACTAAGAAAGGCGCAAGGTTGGCAAATCACTAACTGCGTGGCAAGGATCAGCATGAATCCAATTCCTAGATGGAATGGATCCAAGCCTCACCTCCCCACATCTCCATACCTTGTTGTCAGTCAGTTCTGTGGTAAAAACTCTCAGACCCTAAAACCTCAGAGTAAGATAAGGACTCATCTGGGTCAAAACAACCCTGGCCACCCTAGGCCACGACATCGGGGAGTAGTCATAGGCTCAGGAGTCTGTACTCCCTGCACTTCAGACCAGATGGCTTCTCTCTAGATTTCTAATTCCCTGTGACTAAGTCACAAACTAGGTCACTGACTGCCCGTACAGCCTTTCTCTATCACCCAGCTACACAAGAGTGTGGTCTACACAAATCTACTCTATCACCAGCCTTTGCTGGCTCATTGCCCTGTGGGTTCATTAATTCTCTAGAGTGGCTCACAAAACTCACAGGCACTATTACCTATACTGGGGCCCTAGTGGTGCAGTGGTTAAAAGCTCAACTGCTAATCTAAAGGTCGGCAGTTTGAATCCATCAGCTGCTCCTTGGAAATCCTATGGGTCAGTTCTACTCTGTCGTATAGGGTTGCTATGAGTCAGAATCAACTCAACGGCAATGGGTTTGGTTTCTTATTACCTATACTTACAGTTACCATTTATTATATCCAGAAAGAACTTACAATCGAAGAGACACATCAGGCAAGGTCTGGAAGCGGTCCTGGCACAACACTTCCATTGTTCCGCACCCTTTCCCCTGCATGGATGTTCTCACAAATCCTGGAAGCCCCAAAGACAGCTCCAAAGTTCAGAGTCTCCTATTCACTGGATGTGCACGACTGGGGCCTTAATGCATAATTATGATCAATCAAATTAATGAATATGCATGTCTGCATCATGGCCCCCTCCCTTCCTGAAGTTAGCCAGGTATGGGGCCTGTGTAGCTTCTATTTGCCTGGTCATTTTAGAAAGATAAAGGGTACTTTAATTGCTCTGGCTTATTTCAGAAACCAGATACAAAAGGCCAAACTTAGTTCTCTGTCCTACAACTCATAAGAGAATACGAGTGAAAAGCCAATTAACACCTTAATATTATGAAAATAGTTCTGATCTCACAGACCCCTGAAAGGGTCTTGGGGAACCCCAGAAGCTTCTGGATGACACTTGGAGAACTGCTAGTTTCAGGTCTGGTAGTGTGATTTGTCTTTTTATTACTTATAGAGGCTAACATGCAGGAGCTCACAGTGGTTTCACTGGAAGCCAGTCAATGATTTCCATTTACAAACACTGGGAGCTGACACTACTTCGCTTATAAAATACTGAGCGTTAAACCTCACCCAGTTGTCAATATCAGAAAATTACCCCCTATACCACAGGTTCATCACACCCAGTGAAAAATTATGTGTATCTTGAAATACTAAAGAAACTGTATTTGCATGAGGAGCTGAGAAGTGTGATCCCTTTGATACTATTTACTTAGAACATAAACCTTATAATTTTACAAATTATTATTTTGAAAATTAAACTTACTATTTCTCTTTTCTCTCTGATTTGGAAACAATGTACCAGGGAATGAATGTATTAAATAAAAAAAGTCTTGAATTAACTTGGCTGAACAGTGGGGCTGTTGGAAACCCAGTTTTAAGACAAATTCAAAGCTGCTTACTGGAATTAAATCAACACCACAAGAAACAATAGAGTAAATATTTCAGTTTTATATGTTCCTTTGATAAACACTGTTACCATGAAATCCATCAGCCAACAGTTTTCAACAATAACTAGTCTATAGGGTTTGTCATTACTACAGGTTTGGGAATGAGCAAAAATATCTACAATTTCTTTGCTGGCTTTGGTTCTGAGCCACATACTCAGGTAGCCGTCAAGGACAGTGTTGTTGTACTTACCACCAGCGCTAGAACAAGAGTCCGCACCTTCTCCCCAATCTCAGGTGAGATGTCATTGCCAAACTGTTGAAGAGTGGTGAGAAAGCGTTTCAACTTGCTGAGCTGCCGAGCACCACAAGTGGCCGGCAACTGTTGATTTGTTAGTGCAGATGATGTGGAAGAGGCAGGACCATTGCTGAACCTTTGTGGTGGCGATGGGGCACCATTCAGGGTAGGAGGAGAATGGTTGATTCCATTGCTTACTATAAGAAAGCCAAAATAAAAGACTTAGTTTAAGTGCAAAACTCAAGGATCTTTGTTAATTTCTTATCTGGTCTCTTGCGCGCTCATTCATTCATTCGTACTTTGTAAAGCATATGCTAAAAGACTAAATAATGAATTTTCAAAATATAAAAATCCTTCAAAAGATTAAACAAGACTTGGATTCTGCCCTGAATGAGACTGCTGTATAGTGAGGCAGAACATCAGGTAAAAAATGACACTCCCATTCTGTATTTTTGCTCAAATTACAATAATCAAAACCAAATTAAACCCATTGCCATTGTGTCGATTTTGACTCACAGTTACCCTATAGGACAGAGCAGAACTGCCCCATGGGGTTTCCAAGGAGTGGCTTGTGGATTCAAACTGCCAACCTTTTGGTTAGCAGCTGAGCTCTTAACCGCTACACCACCAGGGCTCCAATTACAATACATGTGATTAAGTAGTTTTCCTATTTTTCCATTGTTCTTAACAGTTATTTCTTGGTAGTTTTAATGTGAAATACAACCTTAGAGCTAAGTTCTTAATGGCATTAAATGACAACCCCCTTCTTCACTGAACAGTAAAATAAAATTACCTAGTGTATAAGTGTCAATAGGTTTTCACTTAGTCATATCACATATTGGAAATCAAAAAAGTGAAACTGTATCTAAAAACATAAGAAACAATTTAAGTCAAGTTTAAAGGGCCCAATCATTTACTCTTTAACTAGCTTAGAAAACTGACATTACTTACATTTTGCCTAATGCAAATTTACTGATCATTAAAAATCTTCCAATTCCCTTCTACTTTCTCTAAGCCAGTCACAGTGAGTTGACATCACTGTTCCCTCTTCTTGGACTAATCCTTGTTCAAATCTGACCTGGCAAACTCTTCTTCACCTGTAATTTACATCTGTAATATACAGCTCAGATATTACCTGTACTAGTGTAAACTCTAATAGATTTAGTAATTCTTCTTTATGCTGCCTACATACCTGAAATATGCTTCCGCTATAGTGTCTATATTTACACTGCCTTAACATACTAGACTATGCACTATTTGATGAACACTATTTTACACATCTACTTCAGCGTTTTTCATTACCTAGCAAAGGGTAAGTGTTAAATGTTCCTGAATAATTCACTGCATACAAGAATAACAGGCTGGGGAAAAAAGGTTGAATTTTCTTCTATGTCTTCCACTAAGAGATCGCTAAAGCTACTGGAAAGGAAAGCTCAACACTCAATCTCAGCAGTGTAGAAAATTAGTTGCAATGGTCTGCCACTTCCTTCTTTTCACAAAAAAAGTCAACTGTCATTGGAAAGCTGCTCTCTCTTAAAGCAACCCATAAAAATGTGCTTTTGGCCACCCTGATGCTCAGATAGGCTTTTCCAAAGCTTCTTTAGTAAAAGCACAGGATCATATTTTCCAAAACAAAACATATCCACCCCCAAGTGGCCAACTATGGAGGTAAAAAGGGTAAAATTTATATATATATACACTGATTCTTTGTACCCTGAAATCAGAATGATAATAGCCTTGGTTAGATTAAATCTGTTTTAGTTCAAGACAGTACTGATGCCTAAGGCTGCTTAACATTGAGATGGAAAATGGAATTTAAGAACAAGGATATTAAACTTCATTTCATTCATTCTGGTTCAAACTGAAGCTTGTGGTTGGTTGCCAGTTACTCAGTTTCAAATGTCTTGGGAAAATAATAATTAAACCTTCTCTTAAAGTTGTACTTTTTAGAGTCTTTTCTTGCCTTTTAAAATGACATAAACATAAAACACAAACTTTTGAGCAAGGATAGTGTGGTGGAGAAGTATGCACCGATTTGCAAATGGGTCATCGATAACCCCACTGAGAAAAGTTTGAGAGGACAGGGTGGTACAGAGCAAAGTGCACACGGTCTGAAGTTGGACAGACCTAGATCTAACTTTCTGCCAGAAAGCAAAAATGTTGATACCTACACCTTACAAGTTTGTATGATGGAGTTTAAATAAGAAAATACGTATAGCACCTAGCAGTGCCCTGACAACTTTGTGAGTACTACACAAATAGCAACTGTCTTTTCTGCTTTATGATGCAAAATATCTGCAAGAGAGTCAAGTGAATGGGGGGGTGGGGGTGGGGGGTTGGCACTATGGGCAAGGAAAGACAGAAGAACTCAAATTAAAAAATATATATACTGACTCAACAGCAACTAAAAACAACATATATATATATATATATGTATGTGTACATACATTTCTTTTAATTATATATGTAAGACTGATATTCCTGAGTTATAGCTATGTATATGTTCAGTTTTAGTGGATAAAACCAAACAATTTTCCAAAGTCGTTACACCAAATTACACTGCAAATCTGCAATGTGTGAGTGTTCAAGTTGTTCCACGTATCCTCAACCAAAACTGAAACTGTTTTCATTTTGAATGTTCTAGTGGGTGTACAATAATATTGTATTTGGGCTTCAGCTCATATTGCCTTGATGACTAGTTAGATTAGGCATGTTGTAATATATTTATTAGCTAGTATATTCTCTTTTATAGAGTCTTACCATAAAAGTGCTGGAACATTTTTAGTAGTAGTAGCTCCAAAATTTTATTTTAGAGCCAAAGAAATGAAAATTGCTACTTAACAGCCTAAGAGTATGAAAACAGAGTATTTAGACCACTAAATTTCCAAACACCTAAATTAGCTAACTACTATCCTTAGAGTGAAAAAGCAATTTATAAAAGAAATGATACATATGTATTTTAGACAGCATTTTGAAAATGTTAAATAGTATGTGGAAGGCTCAACAGTGGTCAGTCACTCAGATCCAAATGTCACTCTGAACCACAAACCCAAGTAATTAAGGGGTCTCACATGCTGTTGGAGTAAATGACACTGGCCTCGGTCCTCCAGGATTTATTGGTGGGAGGGGTGGCATGGTGGGAGGTGAGGATCTTGACTGTATCTTCACTTCCACAGGCGATCCAGGCATTGCTGGTACCCTCTTCTCAGGACCAACTGTAGAGAATAAAAGGAAGATAAGTCAGAATTTTCTGTAAGATAATAAAAATATTGACAAAATATGGAATACCTACATATTTTTCCTAGAGGATTTAGAAGATGGTTAGTGTAGCAGAGACACAGCAGACAGAAATGCACCCACAAAAACCAAGGAATGTCACCTACAACTACCACACGCTGTTGTTGTCAGCTGCTGAGTTGATTCCGACTCATGGCCAGAAGAGGCAAAGAATGGATTCTCTCCTAGAGCCTAGGAGACAATGTAACTTGTAGCCTCCAGAATTGTGAGAGAATAAATTTTTGTTTTTTTTAAGCTATCCGTCGTGGTAATTTGTTATGCCAGCCAGAGGAAACTTAATACAGTTTCTTTTTTTTTTAAATTAACTTTACTGTATAATTTACATACAATAAAATTCACCCATTTTAAGTATAGTTTGATGAGTTTTGACAAACATATAGTTATGTAACCACCACCACAATCAAGATATAGAACATTTTCATCACCCAAAAGTTCCTTGGTGACTTTTTTTTTTTAAAATAAATTGTGGTGAAATATATATAACAGTTAAGTGGGATCATACAATATTTGTCCTTTTGTGACTGACTTATTTCACTTAGTCTAATGTTTTCAAGGCTCATCTGTGCTGTAGCATGTATCAGGACTCCATTTCTCTTTATGGCTGAGTAATACATTCCACTATATGTTGTTGCTAGGTGCTGTTAAGCCGGTTCTGAGTCACAGCGACCCTACGTACAACAGAAAGAAACACTGCCCCTGTTCTGCACCATCCTCACAATCATTGTTATGCTTGAGCCTACTGGATGTATGTACCACATTTTGTTCAGTCATTCATCTCCTGATGCATATTTAGGATGTTTCAACATCTGGGCTATTGTGAAAGTGCTACAATAAACACTGGTGTATAAGAATCTGTTCATGTTCCTGCTTTCGATCCTTTTTGGTATATACCTAGGAGGTTCCATGCTGGGTCATATGGTAGTTCTGTTCAATGTTCTGAGGAACTGCCATCATTTTCCACAGTGGCCACATTATTTTACTAGCAACGGATGAGGATTCTAATTTCTCCACATTCCTGCCAACACTTGTTGTTTTCTGTTTTTCTGAAAACAGCCATCCTAGTGGGTCTGAAGTGGTATCTCATTGTGGCTTTGATTTGTACTTCCCTAACAATTAACAACACCTGGCATCTTTTCATGTGCTTATTGGCCATTTGTATATCTTCTTTGGTGAACTGACTTGGATAAAGTCCTTTGCCCAATTTTTAATTCGATTGTTTGTCTTACTGTTGTTATGTTAGAAGCTCTTTATATATTCTGGATAGTAAACCCCTTATCAGATACGTGGTTACCAAATATTTTCTCCCAATCTGTAGGATGTCACTTCACTTTCTTCATAAAGTTCTCTGAAGAAATCCAACGTATCTGTTTTGTCTTTTGTTGTTCGCGTTTTTGGTGTCATACGTAGGAATCCATTGTTGAAAATTTGGTCCCAAAACAGTACTTCTACATTTTGTTCTAAAAGTTTAGTGGTTTTAGTTCTTACATGTAAGTCTTTGAACTATTTTGAGTTAATTTTCATATATGGTGTGAGGTATGTAGTTTCTCCTTTTTCAAATATTTACTTTTACATTATAAAACTCATATATGCTCATTAAAACAAACGAACAGACTATGGTTCAAAAGGTTACAAAGCAGAAAAGTGAAAGGGAATCCACACTCAACCTCTTCTTCCTCTATTTCATATTGTGTAGGTTTAAGTTACTCTTCCTCTATTTCACTTTGTGTAAGTTACTCCTTTAAAAAATTTGGTATATATTCTATATAAGTACTTTAAATTTAATTTTGTGAAAAGATACCCAATAAAGCTTCTACCTACTCTTTTTTTTTTTTTTATTGTGCTTTAAGTTTACAGTTCAAGTCAGTTTCTCATACAAAAATTTATACACACATTGCTCTGTAATCCTAGCTGCTCTCTCTCTGACAGCACACTCATCCTTTCCACCCCGGATTTCCCATGTTTATTCAACCAGCTCCTGTCCCTTTTTGCCAGCTTCCCCCTACTCTTAGCCCCAGCCTTCCAATTCTCCCCAGTCTACCAATGGTATTAATGACTATGCATTTTTGCAGGGTAAATTATACACAAATATACATATATGTGTAAACTTTTTCTGTTCTTACGTGTACGACAGTACACTATACACAGTTGTACACTTTGGTGAAACAGCTTTCTACATCTCCTTTTGCTTTATCAATCTCAAAAATTGCTTGAAATAATCAAGAACATTAAGCATCCCTATTTCATAAACAAAGGCGCTCTGATGGCACAGTGGTTAAGGCTCTCAGCTACTAACTGAAAGGTCAGCAGTTCGAACCCACCAGCAAGATGTGTCAGTCTGCTTCTGTAATGATTACAGCTGTGGAAACCCTGTGGGGCAGCTCTACTCTGTCTTACAGGGTCACTATAACTCAAAATCGATTTGACTGCAATAGGTATTTCATAAACAAGTGGACAAGGTCAAAGGATGACATGACCTGAAAGTTATCAGTCGGGATAGTGGCTGAGAAAGGAAGCAAACAGATTACACATTCAGTGTACCTCAAACGCATTTTTCTTGACTTCTCTTTATAAATGAATCAAATGGGTAGGGAATCATAATCAGTTGTGCAGAGTATTATACATAAATTACTACTAATGATGAAGTACTAAAATTTCATATATATTAAAATTTTATCTATATTAACTACTTTAAGTGGGAAACAGAGACGGAGTCTACATCTCTGACATCAGACATGTGAATGTCATCTATGGTGTGTAGTACCCAAAAAGATGAAAAATTAAGCTGATTCTAACCTACGCACAGGCTACTTCATCCACGAGAACAATTCATAATTAGCAGCTGTTTGCTAACACCAGAGAGCAGCCAACTCTAGGAAGAGAAGTTACATAGATTAAACTTAATGAGAGTTAGGTCCGGACTAATATGAATAACATCTGATACCAAGTAGTAATATTCTAAGACTCTCAGAGTTATTTTTCCCTATTAATTGCAAGCCTCTCCTTTCAATAACTGCTGGATTCAATTTAAAGTGTAAGAAAGGAGCACCAAAGATTCAAATGAGAATATCGATCTCATTTTTCTTTTGGTCAGATCACAGCTATAAATGCAAAGCACACAAGAACATTCATGATACTGGTGACAAAGCATATCTTTGCATATTCATGAGACACCTACTGAGAAAAATATTGCCAAATATTATTTTTATGCTTCAGTTTGCAGTGGTCACATTTTGGGAAAAGATACAATGAATAGTCAACCAAAGAAGCAATGCTCCCAAGTTACAAATCTCTTGACAAAAATGTGCAGCTCTTTGAGAGCCATGTGGGCAACACTCTGCCAGCCCTTTCCATCTCTCTGTCCAGAACATTTTCTTTGTGAAATTGATGGTCGTCCTGTCTGATTAGTGGACTAATGAGCTGTTGCGCTTGCCTTTTTCTCCCTGACAGTATTTTCTAAATGCCCTTCAGAGAACAGTTGACAAGTTTCCAGATCTTCCATCTGGGGCCCAGCTTTCTGGAAGAGGGGGGAGAAGAGAAGGAAGGAACTGACAGTTGTCTCGCACTGTTATGTGTTGGGTATCGTGTGCAACAACCTAGAGACAGCCTTTCTTCAGACCACCTGCCTTTATAAGGGCGTCAAAGGCCTGAAGAGGGCTTAGCAGTGAGATGTGTTTTAACATTCAGCACTTGGCAGAATAAAAAAGTCAGATCAGTCCAAGTGCAAAACAGTGAACTGTATGCTCTCACCAGCTGAAAGCTTAGATACTTGTAACCCAGCTGCTAGAGTACTGTTCATAGATTGATACTACTCATCTCTTGTCACTTCATTACCCACAAACCCGCAACAATAGAGTCATTCCTCCCGCTTCAGGGAATAACATTGTCTAGCAGAAAAAGCATACGTGTCAGAGCCTGAGAGATCTGGTGGGAATCATCATTCTGTTACTCACAACAACATGAATTTTAGCAAATCATTTTACCTTTCTGGGCTTCATTTTCAAAATCTGTAAAATGAGTGATAATAAGAACTACCTGACAGAAAAGAATCAGAGATATTGCCTAGTGCAGTGCCAGGCATAAAGAAGGTAACAGGAATCCTGGGGTCAAGTTCTAGATTGACCACTTAACTAGCCATGTGACCTTGACTTATATATGACCTCAATATTTGTTTCCTGTGGAAAATGGGTTTGCCATCAACAATCTATCTACCTAACCTCAGAGACACTGCATGGACTGATCCAAGAAATAACAGTTGCAAAAGCACTATGTACAATGTAAAATGGTATTTTTGTTGGAAGCTGGGTGGCATGTAGGGATTTCACAGTGAGAGCTGTCTATCCAAGTGGTTATAATGTGACAGATTCAGCTGCTGCTCAGATGATGTGTAAGGGGTATGTTCCAAAGCAGGCATTTTAACCCTCTGCTTGGGGGGAATCAGAATAGGATTAGATCAACTCCCTACAGGAAAATGGTTATGGGATGCCTTTATGTCATCACTGTTAGGGTGATTGTGTTTCTGAATTTTTACAAAACTGATGTTCATGTTTTATGTTCTAGTTTAATCCCTTGAAAAAACCAACCAGATCTTGAGCTCATCTAAATTCTAGAGAACCTTAGATAAAGTTTAGGAAGAAATTCTGTTTTTTCAAGTGTGACTTGAGCCCATAAATACCATTTGCTTGAACTATCAAGCAGCCATAAAGTATTCAGTCCCAGAAAAGTCAAAATAATCCTTAGTTTTGTCATAAAGTCTCAACTCAATTCTAAACAAAGATTCTAAGATACTAAGTAACTGACAATTTGGTTATTCTGAAATAGACTTCTCCAAAGAATGTATATGGATTAAATAAGTAAAACCTAGACATATAACCACGTTGCTTCTTTACATTCACTGTTTCATCAACACATAGCCACATAAAGCCAACCAAGTTGATGAGCTTAAGAAGAGAGGTCAACATGGAAAAGTATGTCTGGATGATTTTATTTCTTTACTATACAATATGCTAAGGGTGTCACAAACATAGAAAACTAATGAGAGAAGAAACACTTTTTTTGTGATAACAGGAATTTTTTTCCCCATGAAGTAATTTGAAGATCCAAACATGAAACTAAAGAATAGAAACAGTCCGTAGCTCTAATAGAATACTGAAGATATTACCGATATTGATATCATATTGATAAACATCCCAGACAAATGCTACCTGAAAGTAATCATACATGATAAATAAATGGCCACAAACAAGGGCAAATCATTATAAACTGCTACTTCTTTTAATTTTTTTTTTTTTAAAATTACTTGAATGCTGACAAAGGAACAATAAACAGAAGAGTGTAAATATGAGATAAGAAAAATGCAGTTGTGCCTAAGGGGAAGGGCTACCCCTCAGCAACTGAAAAGAAAGGAAACTCCAGGGCTGCAAGCAGAAAGCATTTTGAGATGAAATGAGACCTTGATGTGAAGGATGCTCTATCACCTACCAGTGGTATGACAACTAGGAAGAAACTGAGAATAAAGGAGCCATGATAAAACTTTCCATGGTAATGGAAATATTCTAGATCTTGATTGTAATGCTGGTACATGGCCATATACAATTGCCCAAATCAAACTGTAAAAATAAAATGGGTGAATTTTACTACATATAAATTATACCAAAATACAGCTGAGAAAAAAATCAGTAAACCAAATCCAGTAAAGTATTTTTTTTTTTTAAATCACAATCAAGTTCAGTTTATCTAAAGCAAAGATAATTTAATATAAGAAAATCCAAGGCAAGTCATCATATAAACAGATTAAAGAAAAACTTTAAGATCACCTCAATAATTACAGGAAAAGCATCTGATAACTCATTATGAATATCAACAAAACTAGAACTAGAACAATTCCTTAACCTGATAAAGGGTCTCTTCCAAAACCCATGTTAAGTATCCTACTTATTGGTAAAATACTGTAGGCATTGCCTTTCAATTTAGAAAAAAGATAAATATGCCAAGTATCAATGCTTCTATTCAACATTTACTTGAGATTCAAGTTACAGCAGCAGGACAATAAGAATAAATAAATGCTTAAGGATTGGAAAAAAAATAATAAAACTGTCATTTTGTACAGATCACACATGACTACCTATACAGAAAACCCAAGAGAATCAAATTATTAGAATATGCAGTTTCAGCAAAATTGCTAGGTAGTTCAATATTTTAAAAATTAATTGCATGCCTATACACTTCCTAACAAAGATACAAAATGATACAACTATACAACAATTATAAGTCAACTGGGAATAAATCTAACACTTTTATAAAAAATATAAGTAGACTGAAAGACATCAAAGGAGACCAAAGTAATCTGAAAGGCCTATCGTGCTTACTGATGAGAAAACTATTACACAGATTTTATTTCTATTTTAATGTATAAATTCAATGCAATTCTTATTAGTGTCAACAGGATTTCTGGTGTAACTTGATGAGCAGATATTAACATTTACGTGGAAGAATAATGTGTTTAAATGTCCATCAACAGGAGAATAGACAACTTAATTGGGGCACATTCGTAAGTAAAATAATACTATTAAAATAAGTAAACTAGAGCTATAATTATCACAAGGATAAATCCCAAATCAGTGTAGTAATTGGGTAAAAAGAGGCTGTGGGAATAAATACAGACAGTGTGATTTTTTATAAAGTTTAAAAACAAAGAACAATTCTACATATGTTGAGACATGTATATGTAGTCAAAATATAAAAATACGCAAGAAACAATAATACACATCAAATTCAGGATACTGATTACTTCTGAAAAGGTAAGGAAAGGGATGGAATCATACACTGTTAGAAATTGTATGTAATGTTTCACTTAAAAAAAGATCTGAAGCAAAAATAAAAAGATTAAGACTTAAATTAAGAGGGGGTACTTAAGTGTTTGCTATACTATGCTTCTGTCTTCTTTTGTAATTTGAACTATTTCATAAGAAGTATCACTGGTTGCAATGGAGAAAAATGTGAGAAATGGTGAAACTGTAATTCAGGTAGTCTACTTATGAGGTTGCTATAGTGAGAGATGATGGTTGCCTGAGATAGGAGTAGCAATAGAAATGAAAAAAGGGGGTGGATTTTACAGATATTTAGACAGGATTTGTCGATCGATTAGATGTAAAGGATAAAGGGAAAGAATGAGTCTGGGTGACAGCTGCAGTTACTGATCAAGATAAAGGACACTGGAGGGAGAGCATGTTGGTGGGAGAAATGATGAGTTCAGTGTTAGACACACTGCTTTTGTGGTACCTCTAAGATAGTTAAGTCAAGGTTTCTAGGTGATAGTTAAATTCTAAAAGTTTGGAGCTAAAAAGAATAGTCTGGTCTAGAGATAACTGAAGGAGCCCTGGTGGCACAATGGTTAAATGCCTCAAGGTTGGCAGTTTTAACTCTTCCAGAGGCTCCGATGGAGAAAGACCTGGCAATCTGCTCCTGTAAAGATTACAGCTTAGGAAACCCTATAGAGCAGTTCTACTTTGTCACACGGGGTCGCTATGAGTCAAAATTCACCTGATGGCACCTAAGAGAACAATAACAGAGATACTGAATTGGGAATTATCAGTATTAAAATGAGTAAATTTAGGCTATGAGAGGTTGAAAGGACAATATGTGAGGTTTCAACATATAAATAAATTCTGCCTGCTGATTTTGATTCTACTGCCGTTTATTCCATCTTTCATGTTGATCAAGAACAGCTGGTAACTATTATCCACTAAATATTCGTTAATAAACTTTGTTTTAATCTGGTCCTAGGTCCACTTCTTCAAGCTAGTAACAATCTTCTTTGGACTAGTCATAAAGCCAAAGATTTATAACATGCTCTATAAGACCTTAACCCTCACCATTTTCCAAGTTCTGCAATTTGTCCACAGTGCTCTACAAAAATTCTACTTTATGTTTCTTTCCTGATGATTCCAGCTCCTACTTTGGAATGCCAGGCTCAACTACCCAAAAACCATCTTCTAATCTAAACAAAAGCTCTTTTAGGACAGCCCCAAAACCAAACCCATTGCTGTCAAGTCCATTCTGACTCTCCGACAGAGCAGAACTGCCCAGTAGGATTTCCAAGGAGTGGCTGGTGAATTCAAACTGCCGGCCTTTTGGTTAGCAACCGTAGCGCTTAACCACTGTGCTAACACGGCTCCAGGACAATCCCATTCACAAGCAAACAGTAAGACAAGAAAGGAAGACAGGAAAAGGAACATGGCAAGAAAAGTTACTTTCCCATGGGGAATAAGAAACAGAGGACAGTTGGTTTTTGTGGGATTGCTGTTTTTGGTGGGGATGGGGAGTAAAGGCAGCCGTGGTAACACAGTGGTTAAGAGCTCGGCTGCTAACCAAAAGGTCGGCAGTTCAAATCCACCAGCTGCTCCTTGGAAACCCTATGTGGCAGTTCTGCTCAGTCCTATAGGGTCACTATGAGTTGCAATTGACTCAACGGCAACAGGTTTTGTTTTGTTTTTTGGTTGAGAAGTGAAGAAGAAAGTGGTTAGGTAAGGAGGCTGAGCAGCTTTTACTGAAATTAATCTTAGTATTCACTCATTCATTCATTCAAAATTATTGAGTCCCTACTGTGTGTCAGGCACTGACAGAGCCAATAAGAGTAAATAAAAGATAGAGGTCAAGAAATAATGCTGAGGTTTTTAGCCTGAGCAACTGGAAGGAGGGAGTTGCCATTTACTGAACACAGAAAAAATATGAAAGGAAGGTGGGGAAGCGGCAGTAGGAATCAGGAGTTCACTTTCAGACATGTTTAGTTTGAAATTCAAACGGAGATGTTAGATAGGCAGCGGGATATAAAAGTCTGGAGATGGGAGCTGGGGTGGAACGGTCTGAGACTGTGATTAACTGCAGTCAACTACAGTACAGAGCCTCAGCCTGGAAGCCTGCTTAAAGGAAGTGATTAGAGTAGAGGTTTGAGGACTGATTTTTAGGTACTTCAATTTTTAGGGATCATGGAAGATGAGAAGAAATCAAAAAAGGAGACTAGCAAAGAGCAGCCAGGGAAATGGGAAAAACATGGAAGCCAAGTAAAGAATATAATCTGCTAGGTGTGAACACTGTGAATTTCAAGATTAAATATAGAAGTATTTATATAGGAATACATTCTAGCTGTTTAAGTTATTATGATTAGACCCACGATCAAGATAATACCTTTTTAAACCTACTTGTTGGAAAGCTTTTGCTTTTATCAAAGCATCAGCAAGCAAGAATATAATTGCAAAGACAATATGTTATTTGTAACAAAGGATACAAAAGTATTTAAGAAACAGCACACAAATCTCACACCAGAATTTAAGTCAGATAAGTCAAGTACAATGGCTACAGCCAGCACCTCCGGCCAGATAAAATGGTTAATATAAAACTTTCCTGCCTCCCCTAATTTAAGACCATCTCTTAGCTGAAACAAAATAGTTAAGTATGAAAAGCTTGTTTTCAGCAAAAGTTAAGAATCTGAAATGAAAGGGACAGTATGACAAATGGACCAAATTCCAACCCAGCTACAGACTGATGCCACTGAATAGTCAAAGGCAGGTTACTGTGGAAGAAAAAAGGCTGGGCAAAAAATTTTAAAAAGTAGCTTTGGAACCCTTATATTTCTGTCAATTTGTCAACTGTACGATCCTGGACAAATCAGTCTAGAGCCTTGGTTTCCTCATCTATCAACTGGAGGGGAAGTGGGTGCTGAAAGGTAACAGATAAGAAATGCTCTGCTACACTATTCAAGCATAAGGCATTATTAGACAGCTATCCGTCAGGAATGTATTAACAGTTATTTTGCCACCATATGTGAGAATAAACAGAGGGTCTCTTCTAATGCTAACAATTTTAATATTTAAAAAAAATCTTGTAATTTGCCTGTCATCACGGAAACCCTGTTGATAATCTTAAGGCAAGTTAAAAGCAGCAGCAACAGAGCTGACCTAATAATCTAAATGAGGAGAAGTGAAATATGGATTGTTGTTTCCCAGCTCCAGCAAATGTTTGGAGTAATATAGTTATCTACTCCAACCACACACCATCTGATTTAAGTCTCCACCAAGTTATTTCTCACACGAACAGAAAATGGAGAACTTTAAATTACATTTGGTTAGTATCATGCCTTCCCATGGAAGTCTCCCCTACTACAAAGTAAATCTACTGAATTTCAACATCTTAAAATTGTATGGCTAAACTAATGCAGGGAATGCAAACTAAGTCAGAGAACCCAGAGAATCTGAGAATATCAGGAAATAAGTCCACTCTTCTTGGTAAAGTAAAATCCTTAGCAGGCTTTTTCCTAGAAATAGGGAGAAACATTACCAATTTCTTACAGAGACAGTTAATGGCTTTACTAGGGTTCAAACCCATGTCTCTCTGGTTCCATTCATTTATGGATCTGTGCTGCAATTTGTATGAAACACAGAATCTTCTAGAACAATATATCAGTAAATACTGACAGTCCAATTCCAAAATATATCACAAAGCTGTTCACTTTTTCCATGTCAACACGATTCTACTTTAGCTCAAGCCACCATCATCTCTCACCTGGACAACTGCAACAGCCTCCTATTTTTTCTGCTTCTGCTTTTGTCTCCTCCAATCCATTCTCCACATAGCAGCCAAAATGCTAATTTAAAAACCTAAAATAGCTCTTGTCATAGCCCTATTTAAACCCCTCTAATGGCTTCCCATTGCTCTTAGAATAATACCCAAACTCTTTACCATACCTTAAATGGAATGGTCTATCTATCCAGCTATTCTCAAAGTGTGCCCTGAAGACCACTGGGGTTTCTGGAGACCCTCTTTGTTTTGGAGGGGTGGGGTCCATGGGATCAAAATAATTTTTATAATCATCATAATAAGATTATTTACCTTCTTTATTCTTACTCTCTAAAAAGGGTATAGGGGAGTTTTCCAGATGACAACATGATGAATGGTATCACAAGAGACTTAACAGAGAAGCAGATACAGGAATCCAGTTACCTTCTATTAAGTCGGTCATTAAAAGAGATTTGTAAAACAGTCTCACTCTTCTCGTTAAATGTTTGTTTGAAAAATATTTTGTCATAAGAATATTTATATTAACATGTTAAGGGTTTACTGTTATTTTAAAGAAATTAGTAAATAATTTTAAAAAGTCAGTTTTAACTTCTAATATGGTAGACAGAATATATATAGTTTATCTATCATATTATATGTATATGGAGCCTTGGTGGCACAGTGTGCAGCGTGTAAAATCATCGACTGCTAACCGAAAAGTTGGTTTGAAACCACCAGCGGCCCTGCAGGAGAAAGACGTAACAGTCTGCCTCCATAAAGATTTACAGCCTTGGAAACTCTACAGGGTCGTTATGAGTCGCAACTGACTTGATGGCAGTGGGTTTGGTTTGGGTAAAAGATATATATACATACACAAATACATATACACACACATACCACAAGTACCTCCCATTAAAATGTTTGTGTTTCGGGGGTCCTTAATAATTTTTAAGAGGGCAAAAGGATCCAGAAACCAAGAAGTCTGTGAACTGCAGATGTAACCCATGCCTATCCTCCGATCTCATATCCCATCTGTCCTGCTTTCACTATGCATGGCAGTGCTTACCTTCCTTCTCAAACACGCCAAGCAAATTCCCATGTCGGTGCCTTAGCTCACGCTGATTCTTCTGCCTAGAATCCTCATTGTTCAGATGTCAGCGCAAATGTAACCTCCTCAGAGAGATCTTCCCTAACTAAAGCAGCTCTCCATCCCCCTCTACCAAACTATCACATGACCTTGTTTATTTTCCTCTTCATGCTTATTACCTGTGAGTATTTGTTTGCTACTTGATACTCATCTTTGGAGAAACAAAGGCCTTGTCTAGTTGCCAATCATACCTTCAGCACCTACAGAAGCAAGAGCAAATCACAGTGATCAAAAGCGGCACATCCCAAAAGCTTGGCTGGTCTTCAGTTATCTTCTGTCTCAGCCCTCCCCATGCTCAATGAGTCAGCACAACCTTTTCACTTCTACCTCCTCATATCCACCCTCAACTCTCCTTTAATTCCCAGGGGCAATGCCTTGGATTAGTCCTCATTTCTCTCTTAACTGGATACTCTCTGGAGTTCAACATATTCTATACTCTGCTGTCAGACAACCATTTCATCAAGAACCCTCACTCTCTGTTGTCTTTTGCTCCTCAGGCTGGCTTTCATTGTCTTCAGGTTGCTAAACTCTGATATTCTCCTACATCCAACCCCATGAACAGTTCTACCCTAATCAGGAAGGTCTCTCGTAAGTCATGGTCATTCTGTCGTTATATTTCTTATAACTCCTTCTTCCTTCTTTGGAGTCATTTAAATCTTCCCCAACACTTTTGTGCCAGTATGTTGGTCCTGCCTTCAATGTCTGTCACCATGCCTAGAGTACTACAAGTCAGAGTAGTGGTTCCATAATAATTGCTGGTTGATGAACGGGAGAAAATGACATAAAAGATAATTATGCTGTTTAGTTGAAGCATGATATTAATAACACAGGTGTGCTATTTACATATAAGCAAGTTATGCTTACGCTAATTCTAGGTCACAGACTGTTCTGTTAATCTTATAAATTCATGCATCTTTACTGGCGACTAGGGAGACAAATTAAGTATGAAAATACCAAACCAAACCCTCTACCATCGAGTCGATTCAAACTCATAGCAACTGCAGAGGGTTTCTGAGGCTGTAAATCTCTATAGAAGCAGACTGCCACATCTTTCTCCCATGGAGCCACTGGTGGTTTTGAACCACCAATCTTTTGGTTAGCAGTCGATCGCTTTAACCACTGTACCACCAGGACTCCTTAAGTATGTAGAGCCTTTGAATCCATGAGTAGTACCACTTTAAAAAAAAAAAAAATCACCTCTAAAAAATTCATGTTGTACTTTTAATGCATCATTGTAATATAAGGAAGATGGTATAATGTTATATAAATCATGACTCCATTAACTGTGTTAAACATAAAGAAGCTAGGCGCAGACGATATGATCTTATGTATAGAAAATGCCAAAGAGTCCACAAGAAAACTTCTAGAGCTAACAGAGGAATTTAGCAAAGTTGAAGGGTACAAGCTCAATAAACAAAAATCAGCTGAGTTTCTATACACCAGCAATGAGAAATCTGAAAGGGAAATTAGGGAAATAATTCCATTTAGAATAGCATCTAAGAGAATAAAATACCTAGCAATAAATCTAACCAGGGATGTGAAGGACTTATACAATGAAAACTACAAAACACGGCTGAAAGAGATTAATGAAGACTTAAATGGAAAGATGTACCATGTTCACAGACTGGAAGACTTAATATCGCTAAGATAGCAGTACTGCCCAAAGAAATCTATAGATTTAATGCAAACCTGATCAAAATTGCAAGCGTGTTAAGAGAAATAAAAAAACCAATCCGTAACTTTATATGGAATGGCAAGGGGCCCCGAATACCTAATGCAATGTTGAAAGAAAAAAACAAAGTAGGAAGACTCACACTTACTGATTTTAAAACACACTACAAAGCCACAGTAATCAAAACAGCCTCGTTCTGGTATAACAACAGACACATAGACCAATGGAATAGAACTGAGAGTCCAGAAATAAACCCACACACCTATGGTAATCTGATTTTTGACAAGGGTGCTAAGCCCATTCAATGGGAAAACAAGAGTCTCTTCAAAAAATGGTTCTGGGAAAATTTGATTTCCACCTGCAGAAAAATGAAATACTATCCATGCCTCACACCATACACAAAAATTCAAAATGGATTATGGACCTAAATGTGCAAACTAAAACTATAAAATTCTTAGAAGAAAAAGCAGGGGCAATGCTCTCAGGCATAGCTTTTAACAATGAGTTAGTATCCTTTTACCATACTTATTCAATCTCTATGCTAAGCAAATAAGTTGAGAAGCTGAACTATATGAAGAAGAACGTGGCATCAAATGACACAACTTTGCTTGCTGAAAGTGAAGAGGACTTGAAGCACTTACTGATGAATATCAAAGACTACAGCCTTCAGTATGGATTACACTTCAATATAAACAAAACAAAAATCCTCTTAACTGGGCAAATAAGCAACATCATCATAAACAGAGAAAAAATGGAAGTTGTCAAGGATTTCATTTTACCTAGATCCACAATCAACGCCCATGGAAGCAGCAGTCAAGAAATCAAAGGATGTATTGCATTAGGCAAATCTGCTGCAAAAGACCTCTTTAAAGTGTTAAAAAGCAAAGATGTTACTTTGAGGACTAACTAAAGTACACCTGACCCAAGTCATGGTATTTTCAATCGCCTCATATGCATGCAAAAGCCGGACAATGAATAAGGAAGACTGAAGAGTTGATGCTTCTGAAATACGGTGTTGGCAAAGAATAATGAATATACCATGGACTGTCAAAAGAACGAACAAGTCTGTCTTGGTAAAAGTACAGCCAGAGTGCCCCTTGGAAGCGAGGATGTTGAGACTTCGTCTCATGCACTTTGGACATGTTATCAGGAGGGATCAGTACCTGGAGAATGACATCATGCTTGGACTGAAACAGTGGCTGCAACAATGGGCTCAAACATAGCAACAACTGTGAGGATGGCATGGGAGCAGGCAGTGTTTTGTTCTGTTGTACACAGGGTCACTGTGAGTCAGATCTGACTTGACAGCACCTAACAACAACAACATAATAACAAAAACACAAACGGTAAAAGATAAAATAAATGGGATGTCATAAAAATTAAAAACTTTTGTTCCTGAAATGACTTTACCAAAAATGTGAAAAGACAAGCTACCAACTGGGTGAATATCTTCGGAAACCATATATCTGACAAGAACCTAATAACCAAAATATATATAAAATTTTGACAATGTAACAACAAAAGACAAACAACCCAATCAAAAAAATGCACAAAGGATCTGAATAGACATTTCACCAAAAAGAGGACAGTCAAATGGCCACCAAACACATGAAAAGATGCCCAGCATCATCAGCTATCAGAGAGACTCAAATCAAAACCACAATAAGATATCACTTTACTCCTACTAACAGCAACAACAAAAAAGAAACCCATTGTCGTCAAGTCATAGGATGGCTAAGAAAAAAAAAAAATAATAATAAATTTTGGTGAGGACGTGGGGCAATTGGCACCCTTACTCATTGCTGGTAGGAATGCAAAATGGTATAACCATTGTAGAAAACAGTTTGGTGGTTCCACAAGAAACTAAATACAGAACTACCATATGATCCAGCAATTCCACTCCTAGGTATATACCCAAAAGACATGAAAGCAGAGACTTAAACAGAGAGACTTGTACACCAATGTTCACTGCAGCACTATTCACAATTGCCAAAAGGTGGAAACAACCTAAATGCCTATCAGCAAATGAATAGATACTGGTCAGACAGAGACTGGAGACACTCTGAGAGTATGGCCCCCAGACACCCTTTTAACTCCACACTGAAGTTACTCCTGAGGTTCACCCTTCAGCCAAAGATTAGACCGGCCCATAAAACAAACAATAATGCACGAACTTCAACCAGCTCACAGGTAAGGACGAGAAGGCAGGAGGGGACAGGAAAGCTGGACAAATGGAAATGGGGAACTCAAGGTTAGAGGAGAGCGTTGACATGTTGCAGGGCAATATGTGTATTAATTGATAATGGGAAACTGATTTGTTCTATAAACCTCCATCTAAAGTATAAAAAAAAAAGGAATGGATAAACAAAATGTGGTACATACCTATAATGGAATACTACTCAGCCAGTAGGAGAAATAAAGTTTTGATACATGCTACAATATGGATGGTGCTAGAAGACATTATGTTGAGTGAAATAAGTCAATCACAAAAGGACAAATACTGTATGACCTCATTTATATTAAAAGACAAGAAAAAGCAAATGTATAGAGACCAACGTTTATTAGTGGTTACCGGGGCGGGAGGGAGAGGGAAAGGGGGTTGATGGTGATGGAAGTACGGTTGCACAGGTGATTATTGTAATTGCTGTCAATAAGCTGTAGATCTGTAAAATGCTGAATTGGCAAAAACTGTGTTATACATACAACGACCACAAAAAAAAAAAAAAAAAAAGAGTAGCTGCTGAGGCTGCTCACGAACAACCAAAAGCCTCATGGGATTTGGTTACTTGGTTTGGAGTGTTAGGGTCATGGTTTCAAAAGACATCCCAGTTAACTGGCTTAATAACATGTTTAGTGCTTCTCTTCTGCCTCCTAGCTCGCTGGGTAGTGCCTGGGGTCTTAAAAGCTTGCAAACAGCCATCCAAGGTACAACAATTGGTCTCTATTTGCCTGGAGCAACATAGGAAGAAGGAGAGTCAGAAACAGGAAGAGGATATGGAATGTGTGGCTAACTGCCTCCATGAACAACTGCCTCCTTTGCCATAAGACCAGAAGACCCGGACGGTGCCCAGCCACCATTACTGAACATTTTTATCAAAGATTCTATTGAAGAATCCTGATCAAAAGGGGAGAAATGCAGAACAGAATTTAATATTCTCATGGAATCTGTACTTCTTGGAGTCATGAAAGTTGGATGAACTCCTGAAACTACTGTCCTGAGACAATCTTTAAACCTTAAACCAAAAATATCCCCTGAAGTCTTCTTAAAACCAAACAATAATTTAGCTTAACTAGTAAAAGATGTTCACTTTGAGCATTATGCTCTTTTAAGACCTATCTAGGAGAGCAAACTGATAACAGAAACTGGAAAGATTAGATAGGAACCTTAGTGGACAATGGATTTATATTAACGCAGGAGAAACAACTCAGAAAAGGAAGGTGAGAATGCTTGCATGACTCGAGGAATGTAATCAGTGTCACTGAATGGTAAATGGAGAAACTGTTGAATTGGTGTATGTTCTGCTGTGCATATTCTCAACAACAACAAAAGCAATAAAATTTAAGAAAAAGCAGCAGCAGCTAGGGAATATCACAGACTAATACAGACATCAAATCTTTTGTTCATATAACTCTTTCTATAGGCCTTTTCCATCACAAAGATGCTGTATTTATTTAGATCCATCCTTCTCCCACAAACAGCTGTTACTCTTTCAAATTGAAAAATGTTAAATTTTAAAAGACTGTTAACTTTTGCTATTTCAATTACACTGTATTAAGTAAAAACAATTTTGCCAATGCAAAGGTATACACACCCAGTCCCATCTTTCAAATATTAGTAAGGTAACTGCCAGGTTCATTTTGACTAGAAAAAAAAAAATCACATTACCATGAATAGTTAACTGTGAGCTGGCAATATTGTTCCACTGTGTACATATTTATTCTTCAAAGTTTAAAAAGAGCTTGCCAATAGCAGGATACCACTTTGTTCTAGTTCCCTGAGTATCTGAAAAACTGAGTTCATGTGCTCCCCCAGCCTGAGGAATGGTTTCTGCTTTGTGGTGGAGAACTACAAAAATCGGAACTGCAGGCTCAGGAGTAGCAAGGACCAAAGATCAAGCTCTATTCCAAGATGGGAAGCCCCTGGACAATATCTCTGACTGGCTGACTGACACTCAGCTTCTGTTAGGGAACTGTCAGCACCCAGGAGTGTACCTTACAGCAAAGATGGTACATTCCAATGCTAGAAAACTAGGAAGTGGTTCTTAGCAATGTCACCAGTTGGTAACAGTTGTGCCTTCTGGGGTCCTACCACTGTCAAAAATGTTTTAAGAAAACAATCTTATCACGTCTAATAAAGAGACAGGTGGTCGTGCAAACTCACAAAACCTCATACTCCTGCTGTACATAACCACAGGGGAACCAAGGAAAAAATGAAGCTCTGTGTGTTTGACTCAACCTGGTTTCTATCAGTTTCTCATTTAACCCTCTGCCAGAGGAAACACGTGTTTTAAAACAATAAAAAACAAAAAAGCCAGGGTTTGATCATTTAACTACTTTTTTTTAATAAAAGTATCATTTAGCTGTCTCTTCCCAAAAAATCTGGTCCATGCTAATTACTAAATATCAAAAAAGGAATTCATTCTTTAAGACCTGTTTCTAGCAAGTCCACCTTCTCTCTGCCACAGTCTGGCCACTATTACACTGGAATTGCTGTTGCTCATGTTGTTATAGTTGTCAATAGGTCACCAAACCCTGGCTTATTGGGGTGGGGAAGGAAAAAGGCAGATTCCATGTCTTTCTGTATTGTCACTTTCTTAAAAACAAAAATGATGACAATACAGAAACCCATCAGCACGTTGTCAGAGTAGTCTTCTATGCCTACCTTTGAAGAACTCATGTGTTTCTTTGTCTAGGACTTTTGTTTTCATAGTTAAATTATATTTTTTCTGAATATTGTCTCTTTCTGTGATCTAGAACCTCTTTGCAGGCAGGACATTTTTCAGTTTATGAGCAGATGTGCTCCTTAGTCATGTCAGTAAATATATACTAAATTCTGGTTAGAGAAAGCACTTGGTGAATGCATGTGTAGGGCAAAGATTTTTTCTATAATATTATACAACTTACCATGAATTTACATCTTTTCCAAGTGTAGATTTTTGTACAGGTTTTCATAACGTAGGGTTGCGCTGTCTAATATGGGTGGCCATGAGCCCCATGTGGCTACTGAGCACTTGAGATGTACTACAAGTAAAATACTGAGTTTCAAAGACTTAGTACTACAAAGGGAACATAAAATATCTCGTTAATTTTTTTATATTGATTATATGTTATAAAGACATTTTGGATACATTAAACATAGTATTAAAAGTAATTTTATCTGTTTTTTAAAAATTTTTTATTGAGGCTCCTAGAAAGTTTTAAATTACATATGTGACTCACATTGTAGATTGCATTATATTTCTACTGGATAACTATGATGTAGGAGTATGACACAGCAGTAGAAAAAAACACGGACTCTGGATTCAGACAGATCAGGCTTCAAATCTAGGTTCTGTTACTTTTCCAGCTCTTTGATAGCAGGAATAGTTTCTCTTCAGAGTCTGAGTTTCCTTGTTTGTAACATGTAGTCAGTACTCTCCAGTTTCCAGGGTTGTTGCTGACAGTCAAATGAAATAAAAACAGAATAACCTAGCATAGACCTCATGTCACAGGAACTAATTCATCCTTTTTTAGTTTCCAGGGGAATTTAGACAATTATGATCTCACACTGTTTGGGCCGAGCAATTTAGGGTAAGACAGATTTGTTTTTCCCCTTTTCAGAAATGTTAAGCTCCAAGAAAAGAGAATTAATTTAACTGATCATTTTATGGGCCTAACTTTCTGAGAAATGTAAGATGCATATGCAAATAAGGTATTTTATTATAATAAACTTGGAGTAAACAGTATTAGACAAATATCCCTACAACAAACAAAGGGAAGGTGTCTCCAGTCTGGCATTTAAGACATGTAGTCTGTGACTGGCTGTTTACTGTGCCTTGGCTGGCCTTCTAGTGTTTGACTTCCAACTCTGAGGGTCTGTGCCAGACTCACTCATTTACGCATCTCCCATACCCCTGAACGTCCTCTGCACATTCTTCAGCACCTTCAAGTTTCACTTCTAGTTTAAGCCATACATTTTGAGTTTACACTCTTGAAGTTCCCATCTACCACAAGCTTGCTAAGAGTTTTTATTAGAAACAGTCTTCAATTTAATCAAAAGCTTTCTTATGGGGGCAGAGGATGTATTTATGGAAATGGATTTTATTTATTTATTTCCCCTTCTTAATGCTGAACCATCCTTGCATTGTGGGATTAATCTTACTTGATTAGGTTCTATTACTCTAAAATATAATAAACCAAGGAATAAAGTAAAAGATAATACAATATAAGTCTTTCAAACAGGCCAGAAATGAAGAAGCAAGAAAGAAATATGAGCTGGAGATGGCACTTTACGGTTAAAAAAAAAAAAACAAAAAAATTATTTGTTTGCACCTATGTTTCTATCCTAACTACAGAAAACACTTTAAAATGTTCAGTTTTTCTTCAATAAACTCATATTTTTAATTAATATTTGAGCAAAACTGAAACAAAGACTAATAATGCATATTTTATATTAAAATATCAACAGAAAGTGATAGTTCCTTGTGTCTATATTCCTACACTGAGTTGGAGGTTTCAATCTTCTCGTTTCAATGGGAAGATTCAATGATTCACTCTAAATTCCTGACTTCATTCAGTGACATCACTAGGGTTGGTGTCACCCTCCCATGCTAATTAACACAATATTATAGCTAAAAAACCAGAAAATTTGACAAAACCAACAACTACAAAAACACTGGCAGCAGCGAAAATGACAGCATGTGCTTGTAGCACGTGCAGAAGAAACCACGTGACTTGAAGCATCGTTGTAACTGGGTAATGACAGCTCGACCAGAGAGAATAAGAAGGTTCAAAAAGTAAATCAGCATAGAGTTTCAGCCATATAGGTGTATTGATACATGCGATCTGGGTTACAAAAAATGTTTTTGTTGTTATAACTAGCTACAGGGATATTTTTATAAAAAAATAATAAATTTCTGCTGAAAACACTGCACACAAATTTTATGAACAGTCATTCTGGTATCATCCGGTGTGGTCCACACACCCCCTAGAGACGTCACTGACTTAATCACTATCAAATATTTCCAACACAATTTAAACTATCTGAAAGAAAAACAGTATTTCGAACAGTTCAGATGTGAGTATCAGTTTGGGGATAGAAATCGCAAGTTAAGATTAATGGCTTTAAATGCCAAAACAGCACAGGCATAACAAGTAAAAAATGAAATACATGAAATGACTGAACTTTTGGTTGTAGAAATATCCAAGATATTTTCCAAGTAGGTCCATTTAAGGAAATGTAATTAAAAGGGATTTCAATCAACTACAGCAAAGAGTATTCCATTTAAATACTAATGTTTAGATTCCGGTAAAGACAACTGCAAGAAACTCTCCTATATAGTTTTACAAAGCTATCAATCAAGTTCGTAGCTTCCAAACTGATAATCCTGAATTTCTATGCCCACAAACAGCCGTGGAATCACAGGACTTTTTCCTAATTCAGACCTACCTTTCCAGACTCTCTTATTATATAAGTCCCCTTGGTATTTCATGTTCTAACCACAAAATACTGTTTGTTGATTCCTTAGAAACTCCTGACATAGATCAGACCTTAAGGTTTTGTCTATTTTGAACTCATACCCAATGCAAGAACTTGCTATAAGATATGCACAGCTGACACGAATCCAGTCTTTGCTTAAAACCTTAAGGGAAAGAATGAGATTAAGAGCTGGTTCCGCTGTTTCTGGAAAAGACCCAATATTAACAGGAACCTCAGTTTTCTCATCTCTAAAATAGAGATAACAATTAACATAATTAATCAGTGTTGATAAACTCACATGAGAATATACTGGCAATCACTTTGCACGCTGTAAATTACCCTATCCATTTTTAGGGAAGCAAACAGATGCAGATACACAAAGAAGGATGAAAGGATTAAACCTGTATTTCAATAGTCAACCATGAAGAGTAATCATCTTTTCTTCTAAAGTTAACTTTCAATTTATCACGGCCATGGTTTTAATATCAGTATCTACAGATTTCCTCAGCCAGGCCTCCAGCACCTTGCCAAAGCATAACATAATCGGATGCTGAATTCTAGGGGAGAATAATTATTTCTTGTTCAGATTATACGGCTTTCTAGATTATCCATATGCTGTTTCCTTCCATTAATTCCACTATCTAATTACTAATGTACTAGGAATAAAACGTATAGAAATAACGTGATTCAAATTACCAACATTTGATTAGTAGGGTGAAAAAACTACTTATCTGTCAGAAAAACATTCATACCACAGACCTCACTCCTGGGCATTTGTCCTTAATAAAATGACTTAAGGGAAAAAACAATTTATACCACCAAGGAATGGTTACTTAAATGGTGTAATAGCATGCGCAAACAATGCAGGCATTAAAATTATAATTAAAAAATTGTAATTATGAAGATCGTTCGACTCTTAGGGTAATGCACACAATACAAAATTATGTGTGGGGTAAGACTCGTACAAAAATTATAAAGTTGATATAATACAATTATTTAGTAAAAAAATAGATACATCCGGTCACAGTGTGGAAAGAAACACGAAAATGGAATTGGTGAAATGGTAGGGATAACAGGTGAATACTTACCAATTTCCTTGAATCCTTCTGAAACACTGGTTATAAAATATTTTCATCTGCTCTCTCACTAAAATTGCTTTTCAAGAGAAGAATTTTAAGACACCCACTGGGCTGCCAAGCATTCCTAACACTTCAGTCTTTCTTCACACACAGGCAGCATAAACTAGTTACACTGACCTCATTTTCAAAACCAAAATTTTGATAGTAGCTAGGGTTGAGGGTACAATGGGAGAGATTATTCAAAATTGGGATCATAGCACAAAAACCAAGGTTTGGCAGTTTAGAAGCCCTAGATGTTCCTTGACCCCAGGTCCTTCTCCACCTACGCAGTACAGATAGGTAAAAGCCTATTCTTCAATTAGACCCTCTCGCCTAGGTTACAAGGGATGTGAGTTAACTTGTCAAGGCCCTGTTGTGAGGTTAAAAGTTATTTTTTGGCATGTAGTAAATGTTTAAACAAACAAACTAAAAACAGTGGCTCACTATCTCTGAAATATGGGCAATTAAGCGTGCCTCTCTCTCCAGCCTGTTTTTTCATCAGGAAATGAAATTAATAATCCTGTTCTGGACTGCAAATCATTTTATAAAATATATCATTATTATCATCATCATCATCATCCACTATTTTTTTTTATTGTTGTGATTAAATGAAGTTTACATTTCAAGTTAGTCTCCCAGGTTTTTTTTGTTTGTTTGTTTTGTTTTTTTAATACATTGTTATGAGACCCCAACCGCTCACCCCATTCTGCGAAAACACACTCCTCCCCTCTGCCCCTGATTCTCCATGAACATTCAACCAGCTCCTAACTCTGCCTTCCCATCTCACCTCAGGACAGAAGCCGCCCCTTTGGTCCCTTGTATCTACTTGACAAAGAGGCACACTCCTCACGAGTATCACTTTATGTTCCACAATCCAGTCCAATCTCTGTCTGAAGAGTTGGCCTTGAAAACTGTTTTAGTTCTGGGCTGATACAGAGTCCAGGGGCCATGCTTTCCGGGGTGCCTTCAGTCTCAATCAGACCATTAAGTCTGTTCTTCTTAGTAGAATTTGAGTTCTGCACCCCCCTTTTCTCCTGCTCCATCCGGGACTTTCTGTTGTGTTCCCTGTCAGGGTGGTCATTGGTGGTAGCCAGGCACCATCTAGTTCTTCTGGTCTCAGGCTGATGAAGTCTCTGGTTTATGTGGCCCATTCTGTCTCTTGGGCTAATACTTCTCTTGTGTCTTTGGTGTTCTTCGTTCTCCTTTACTCCAAGTGGCTGGGACCAATTGATGCATTTTGGATGGCCACTGGTAAGCTTTTAAGACCCCAGATACCACTCACCAAAGTAGATCATCCACTATTATTCTTGTTACTACCTCTACTGCTCCTACCAAAAAGCCAGCTGAAGTAGTTGGCTAGAGCTTAACCTAATGGGTTAAGGGAGAAATACTCTAATGTAAAGGTATCACTAATAACAAAGATATGCAATCAAGAAGTGAAAATATAGAACAAGCCCATAATTACAAGCATGGTATGGTTGGTACAGGAGGTGGTACAGTAAAGTGCTTCTAGCATTCTGAGACAGTTGGCCTCTGAGAGCCAAAGCACTGAGAATGAATGCATAATACAGTCGACTAACTACCTGCAGAAAGAATACATAATGAAATGGTTTATAAATGTACCGCTGGTACAGTCTTGGTTACCACCTAAGTCCAAAGAAAGTGGCTAGGATTTAAATGTATCCAACCAACCTTCCTCTATGATTTACTAATTTAAATTCAACAAATCAATTGTATTTTTTCCTTCTTAGAAAATGAGGTTTTTAAAAATATTTACTAAATTTAGTTAATATAAAGTTCTAAGACTTTTCATATAAAAAAAAAACTCAACTAAAAAAAAAAAACCTTAAACCTCATCATATATCATATTCAAATTAATGGTTTATGAAAATAATTACATCTCTCCAACTAAGGTTTACAACTAGTTGAACTTTAAACCAGAAAGCCATACAGTCAGTCCATTCAGCTTCCCATTCAGACAAAGAAAATGAGACCCAGAGAAGCTTATGGCTGTGGCCCTGAGAAATGGACTATTCCCATGTGGCTGGAACATCTTTAACATAATGACTAAACTGAAACAAGTGGTTTCTCAAGTTAACACAACAGTCTTTCTGTACAAAGGACTGCAAGATGGTAACACAATCTAATGAAAATAAGGGTATGTGATATTGATGAAAACAGGCACATTCTGGGTCTACTTCTCCACTGGATTAATGACAGATAAATACATATGGTTCCGACTCACAGTGACCCTATGTACAACAGAACAAAGTACTGCCCACTCTTGTGCCATCCCCATGATCATTGTTATGCTTCAGCCCACTGTTGCAGCCACTGTGCCAATCCATCTCATTGAGGGTCTTCTGCTAAATATACAGCAACACAGAAATGGCTTTGATATAATTAAAGGGAAAGAGCAAGATATAATACAGTATATTCATAGAAATAACATGAAAAAAGTATGCACATATACAGACAAGAACTGGAAAAGAATATAGGGAAAACAAGTTAGTTTTAATAATAGGTAGTGCTATAATTAATTGTACTTCAGGATAGAAAAACAATGCTGTCATTGATAGGGTAATATCTATACACCTACAAGGAAAACTCGTTATTCAAATTTATGCACCAACCACTAAGTCCAAAGATGAAGAAACTGAAGATTTTTACCAGCTTCTGCATTTTGAAACTGATCAAACATTCAGTCAAGATGCATGGATAATTACTGGTGGTTGGAATGTGAAAATCAGAAACAAAGAAGAAGGAATAGTAGTTGGAAAATATGGCCTAAGTGATAGATGTCGGAGATTACATGAATGAATTTTGCAAGACCAACAATTAATTCATTGCAAATACTTTTTCTTCAACAACATAAATGACCACGATACACATAGATCTTGCCAGATGGAATACACAGGAACCAAACTGACTACGTCTGTGGAAAGAGATGATGGAAAAGCTCAGTATATTATCAGTGAGGACAAGGCCATGGGGCCAACTGTGGAACAGATAATCAATTGCTCATACTCAAGTTCAAGACAAAGGTGAAGAAAATTAGAACAAGTCCACAAAAGCCAAAACACAACCTTGAGAATATCCCACCTGAATTTAGAGAACACCTCAAAAACAGATTTGACACAAGGACTTCTGGGCAACATAGTGCTATAGTCAGAAGCACCACGCCACACTCTGCAGCAAAAATCAGAAAAACTAAGTCAAACAGAGTCATACGTCAATACTGAAACCCTAGCATCAAATGAAGAGATAAAGAACTCAGACAAGCACCGAATGCAATAAGAAACTGATGGAGAACAGACGGAAAGGAGACATACATGCACAGGTCCCCTATCAGCTGGTGCAGCACGAATCCGCCATCTTGGACTCCCATCAGAGATCAGAGAACAGGGGGTATGAGACAGCAGCTTCACGGAGGTTCCAGCAGGAGACAGAACAACCGGTAACCAGCGATATAGGCTTTCCCAGCCCCCAACCTTCTTCACCCTTACTTAGCCTCCTCTACTTCCTGCAGCCACAGTCTCTTGGCTGGGAAGCACCAGCTTCACCCCGGTGTCACCTGGATTCCACCTGCCCACACTGGTCGACTCCCTGAGTGCCTTTTGTTGACTGCTGGTGTTGCTTTTTTCCGCTTCTTTAGGTTTCTTCCTTACCTCTCACCACCTCCCCCTCCTTTCTCTCAAATACCAGGCTCCGTGAGCCATCTCTGCTTCTTCCTGAAAGGCTGCAAAACACCACTCAACTGTGAAACTGTTTCCAGCCCAAGCTGCCAGGCTGGTGGGACCCTTGGGGCTTTTTTGTTTGTTCGTTTGCTCTGGTTTGCTCTGATTTGATTTGTTTGTTTTCTTTTTCTTTTCTCGGCTTGGGAGCCCCTTCTAGCCAGGCAGGACCACGTGGCTTGGGAACTACTCCTTTACTCTGCACAAATGCACAGGGACATCCCTAGGGGCACTTTTTTCCCTTGTTTTGGGGTTCTTTTTTTTTTTTTTGGTTCTTTGTTTTGTTTTCTTCTCTCTCTTATTCCCTTTTTGTCTTTCTTCATTACCATTTTCTTGATTTATTCATTTTTTTTACCCTTTTTCTTTTTTTTTCTTTTTGTTTTTCCCCATTAATGAGTCTCTCATCTCTCCACTCCAACAGCAAGCTCCCTTAGCACTCTTTTTTGTTTGCATGCATTTGGCTCCTGTTCCTCTCTCCTCTCTCTCAGCTTTCCCATACGAATCTTAGCTCCACACATCACAATCTACCCCCTCCTTCCTGCCTACTTGCACTGTGTGCTGAACATCACACTCCCAAGCAGCAGAGGCCTGGCCTACTGGAACCTACCCTGCACTGATTCACGGTCCGTGCTGTCAGCCCTGGTACGTGCCACAAACAACCACTCCCAACAACTCCCCTTCAGCTGGATGTGCCCTGCTGTACCATACCTGAGTGACTGACCCTGCCCATTGGAGAAGGAGGTGAAAAGTATCCTGCCCATAGATGAGCAAACAACAAAGAATGCACAGCCCGCCTGCTCACACATAACCAAATAAAACAAAAAAGCAGGATGAAACAAATCTACAATCAATAAATGAGGAAAATAACCACTGAATGCCTCGAAGACAGCAGGCAATTAAAAAACGTTTACAAAAACAGGACAGGATGGTTCCAGTAAGCATCCAAAATAAAACACCAGATGACCTTCCAGTAGAAGAAAAGGCACTAGATCTAACTGATAGGGAATTCAAATCTCTAATATTCAGAATTAGCCAAGAGTTGAAGTAAAAAGGAGACAAAAATGAGGAAAAAATAGACAAATTCATAGAAAAGGCAGACAACTTCATGGAAAACACAGACAAAAAAATGGAAGAATTCAAGAAAATAATACAGGAACAAAATGCTAAAATAAATTCACAACTAGCAATCATACAAAAACAACAATTAGAAACCCAAAAGCTAAACAACAAGATTTATGAAATGGACAGTGTCATAGAAGGGCAGAGGAGCAGGTTTGAAATGATGGAAGATAGGATCAGTGAAACTGAAGACAAACACTTGTATACAACTCTGTTTGAGGAAAAATCAGACAAAAGAACAAAGAAAAATGAAGAAACCTTGAGAATTATGTGGGATACAATCAAAAGCAAAAATCTGCAAGTGATCGGAGTTCCGGAACAGAGGGAGAAAACAGAAAACACAGAGAGGATCATTGAAAAACTGCTGACAGAAAGCTTCCTCAATATCATGAAAGACGAAAAGCTAACCATCCAAGAAGCTCAACAAACCCCATATAGAATAGACACCAAAAGAAAATCACCAAGGCATATCATAATCACACTCGCGAAAACCAAAGACGAAGAACCCTGAGAAAAGCTCGAGAAAAACAAAAAGTCACATACAGAGGAGAAACAATAAGACTAAGCTCGGATTATCTGGCAGAAACACTGCAAGCAAAAAGGCAATGGGATGACCTATATAAAACCTTGAAAGAAAAAAACTGCCAGCCAAGAATAATATATCCTGTAAAACCCTCGTTCAAATATGATGGTGAAATCAGGTCATTTCCAGAAAAATAGAAATTAAGGAAATATGTAAAAACCAAACCAAACTTACAAGAATTATTAAAGGGAGTCCTTTGATCTGCAAACAAACAACATCAGAACACAGGCTGAATATAGGACACAGGATTGTACTAGCCAGATACCAACCTAGGAAACGAACTCTTTAGGAGTATGCAAAACCAAAAGAATTACAACAGGGAACCAGAGAGGTTAATCTGTACATAACAGCAGCAGCAGAACAATAAAAGTGGGAATAAACGGTGTAGGTATAGAACCTTCTAATGGAAAGGAAGGCAAGGCGATACCAAGTAATAGACTGGTTCAAATCTAGGAAGATAAGGGTAAATTTCAAGGTAACCACAAAGAAAGTTAACAAACCTACTCATCAACATAAAGAAGAAAAACATAAAGTCTCAGTAAAAACAAAACCTACAAAAACAAAAGAACTGAGAAAAAAAAAATCCACAAACAAAATGAACTCAGCACAGGAGTAAAACAGGAACAAAGAAAAGCTAAGCACCACAAAGAAAAGCACTACAAAATGCAATCCCACTCCCAGGAATGTATCCTAGAGAAATAAGAGCCGTCACACGAATAAACATATGCACACCCATATTCACTGCAGCACTGCTCACAATAGCAACAAGATGGAAACAATCTAGATGCCCATCAACAGATGAATGGATAAACAAACTATGATACATACACACAATGGAGTATTATGCAATGATAAAGAACAATGATGAATCTGTAAAGCATCTCATAACATGGATGAAACTGGAGGACATTATGCTGTGTGAAATAAGTCAATCACGAAAGGACAAATATTGCATGAGACCTCTACTGTAAAAACTTATGTAAAAGCTTCTACACAAAAAGAAAACAATCTTTGTTGGTTATGAGAGATGGAAGGGGTGGGGTGAGGGGACTAAATAGACAGTAGATAAGTAGTAACTTTGGTGAAAGGTAAGACAGTGCACAATACTCGGGAAGCCAGCACAACTTGTACAAGGAAAGGTCATGGAAGCTCCACAGACACTTCCAAACTCCCTGAGGGACTGAATTGCTGGGCGGAGGGCTGTGGGGACCATGATCTTGGGGAACATCTAGCTCAACTGGCATACCACAGTTTATAAAGACAATGTTCTACATTCTTTCTTGGTGAGTACAGTACGGGGTCTTAAAAGCCTGTGAGCAGCCATCTAAGATACTCCACTGGTCTCACCCCTTCGGGAGCAAGAAAGAATGAAGAGAACAGGATACAAGGAAAAGATCAGTCCAAAGGACTAACGGACCCTACCACGGCCTCCACCACAATGAATCCAGTACAGTTAGATGGTACCTGGCTACCACCAACTGCTCTGACGGTGTAACAATAGAGGGCCCTGGACAGAGCTGAAAAAGGATGTAGAACAAAATTCTAACTCACAAACAAAAGACCAGATTTACTGGCCTGAAAGACTGGAGAAACATCTAGAGTATGGCCCCCGGACACCCTGTTAGCTCAGTGGTGAAGTCACTCCCAAACTTGACCATTCAGCCGGGGACTGGACAGCCTCATAAAACAAAACAGGACTAATGAGGCACAAAAGTCCAGGGACAAGGACTAGAAGGCAGGAGGGGACAGGAAAGCTGGTGATAGGGAACCCAAGGTTGAGAAGGGACAGCGCTGACATGTTGTGGGGTTGTTAACCATTGTCATAGGGCAATATGTGTACTAACTATTTAACGAGAAAATATTTGTTCTGCAAACCTTCATCTAAGGTACAAAAAAAAGAAAAGAATTATCTGTGTGTGATCAAATTGAGAACAGCAACTCAAAAGGTTTGATGGGAAGCCTGGGGGCAGTGAGTTGAAGATAATGGTGATGGAATAATTTGGAAAAGGATGGTGAGAATAGCCATACAACCAGAAGAATGTAATCGATGTCACTGAATTGTACATGTAGAAACCTTTAAAACGGTGTAACTTTGGCTATGTATATTTTCACCAAAAAAAAAAGGCCCTTTAAAGTTGAGAAGGGAGAGTGTTGACATCTCATGGGGTTGTTAACCAATGTCATAAAACAATACGTGTACCAACTGTTTAATGAGAAACTATCTGTTCTGTAAACCTTCATCTAAAGTACAATTAAAAAAAAAAAAAAAGATTTGTCGCATTGAACACTAATGACTGAAGACCAGACGAGTTGTGAAATGACATCAAGGACATTATACATGAAAAAAACAAAAGGTCATTAAAAAGACAGGAAAAAAAGAGCAAAATGGATATCAGAAGAGACTCTGAAACTTGCTCTTGAAAGAAAAGTAGCTAATGAGAATAGAAGAAATGATGAAGTAGAAGAGGTGAACAGAAGATTTCAAAGGGCAGCTTGAGAAGACAAAGTAAAATATTATGATGAAATGAGCAAAGACCTGGAGTTACAAAACCAAAAGGGAGAAAAGAACACGCTTGGCATTTCTCAAGCTGAAAAACCGAGGAAAAAATTCAAGCCCTGAGATGCAATACTATTCTATGGGCAAAATATTTAATGACACAGGAAGCATCAAAAGAAGATAGAAGGAATACACAGAGTCACTGTACCAAAAAGAACTGGTCGATGTTTGATCATTTCAGGAAGCAGCATATGATCAATAACCAATGGTACTGAAGAAAGAAGTCCAAGCTGCACTGAAGGCATTGGTGAAAAACAAAGCTCCAGAAACTGACAGAATACCAACTGAGATGTTGCAACAATCAGATTCAACACTGGAAGCGCTCAGTCATCTATGCCAAGAAATCTGGAAGACAGCTACCTGGCCAACAGACTAGAAGAGATCCATATCTGTGCCTATTCCAAAGAAAGGCAATCCAACAGAATGTGGAAATTATCGAATAATATCATTAATATCACACACAAGTAAAATTTTGCTGAAGATTATTCAAAAGCAGTTGCAGCAGTACATTGACAGGGAACTGCCAGAGATTCAAGGTGGATTTAGAAGAGGATGGGGAATGAGGGATATCATTGCTGATATCAGATGGATCTTGGCTACAAGGAGAGAATACAAGAAAGATGTTTATATGTGTTTTCCTGATGATGAAAAGGTATTCAACTGTGTTGACCATAACAAATTATGGATAACACTGTGAAGAATGCAAATTCCAGAACACTTACTTGTGCTCATGAGGAACCTGTACATAGATCAAGAGGCAGTCGTTAGAACAGAACAAGGGAATACTGTGTGGTTTAAAGTCAGGAAAGGTGGTAGGGTTGGATCACTCACCATACTTATTCAATCTGTATGCTGAGCAAATAATCTGAGAACTGGACTATATGAAGAAGAAAACAGCATCAGGATTGGAGGAAGACTAATTAACAACCCACATTATGCAGATGACACAACCTTGCTTACTGAAAGTGAAGAGGACTTGAAGCACTTACTGATGAAGATCAACGACTACAGCCTTCAGTATGGATTACACCTCAACATAAAGAAAACAAAAATCCTCACAACTGCACCAATAAGCAACATCCTGATAAACGGAGAAAATATTGAAGTTGTCAAGGATTTCATCTTACTTGGATCAACAATCAAGGCCCACAGAAGCAGCAGTCCAGAAACAACGCATTGCGTTGGCAAATGTGCCGCAAAAGACCTCTTTAAAGTGTTAAAAAGCAAAGATGTCATTTTAAGGACTAAGGTGCGCCTGACCCAAGCCATGGTATTTTCAATCACTTTATATGCGTGAGAAAGCTGGACAAAGAATAAGAAAGACCGAAAAACAATTGATGTCTTTGAATTATGGCGTTGGTGAAGAATACTGAATATACCATGGACTGCCAGAAGAACAAATAAACCTGTCTTGGAAGAAGTACAGCCAGACACTCCTTAGAAGCAAGGGTGGTGAGACTTCGTCTCAAATACTTTGGACATCAGGCGGGAACAGTCCCTGGAGAAGGATATCATGCTTGGTAAAGTAGAGAGTCATCAAAAAAGAGGAAGGCCTTCAACAAGATGGATTGACAGAGTGGCTGCAACAATGTGATCAAGCACAAAAACTACTGTGAAGATGGCACAGGAGCAGGCAGTGTTTCACGCTGTTGTACATAGGGTCACTAGGAGTTAGAACCAATTCAATGTCACCTAACAACAACAGGGGGCCCTGGTGCAGTAGTTCAAAATGGTCAGCAATTCAAATCCACCAGCCACTCCTTGGAAACCCTATGAGGCAGTTCTACTCTGTCGTATAGGATCACTATGAGTTGGAATCGACCTGAAGGCATACAGGTCTTTTTTCTTTTTTTAAAACAACAGTGCTATCATTCCTAATGCAAGAGGTTACCATGATAATTCATTTTAGCAAACATCAGTGAAAGGCTAACATGATCCACGTACTGTACTAACTGCTAGAGATACAAAAATGAAGCTGCATTCCAACCCTCAACGACTTCATGGTGTAACTGAGTGGTAAGAGTTACAGGAGGACATCTGAAGTAGACCGGACTGGAGACACAGTATCAAATAACACTGTATTATCATCTAAGATCCTGTTTTGGACCATGGCCACCTTTGAGAATCAGCTGAACACTCTTTTCCACCAAATGAAAAGTATATTCACATATACTAATGCTTCTGCAACCAAGTCCACAGATGTCTACAAACATCTCCCCTGGAGACTTCATTCAGCTACCTTCCTAACATACATCTTAGTTCAATGGCTTGCAAATTTTAAGGCTAGCTTTTCATTCGCATTTTGAGAACAGGGAACAGATGGCCTTCACAGCATAAACTCTCCCAAGAACTAATTTTTACCAATCACATGTTGTTAAAACCCAGATTTATACCTACAGATTAGTGAGCAACAGAAACCATCATAATTACTTGACAATTATTCAGTGTGACAGTTGTTGGTATCACTACCAAATGTGAGTTTTAAAACATAGGATAACACCTCTGGTTCCCCTGGATTAAAAAAAAAATTTAAGCTACAATACTGGTCACAGGTATAAAACAAGTCATCATAAAGACATTTTTCTAAAGGTAAGTAATCCTTAGAAACTAAGTAATTGACAAGAAAACAACAGATATACATACCTACTCATTCTGATGTTCATGCTGTTTACTATGGCTTCAGGAAATATTTCCATTTTAAAAAAAGAAAAGCTCAATGTTTCTGTATGGTGCAGAAGAGTCTTACCCAAATGGAGAGAAATATCACCTTCTTGGGTGACATTTTTAACACTTCTATCAACTGCTGCATAATGAAGAGTATAAAAAAACTTCTGTTCACATCACAAGGCTCCAAACACATCATTTGTTCATTTTTGTTTCAGAGGAGGCCAGTCTCTGCCCCTCAGACTGTATAAGCCCCTTGAGAGTTGTGGCCATGCTGGCTTGATCACTGCTGTATGCCTACTGCCAAGTCCAGTGGCTGGAATATAGTACATACTTGATTCTTATTTGTTAAATGAATAAAGTCAACTCTTAGATATTTATTAGTGGTTATACAGAACGACTACATGTTTTACTACTAATAGGACTACTAGGTTAAAAAAAAAAAATCAGAATGTGAAATTTGGACCAGAACTTCAATTTAAATCCAAATAAAAACAAGGTAGATGTCAGCTTTGTTTCTAATGGGAGATAACCCAATGCACTCTTCTATTTAAAGTAATTTGTTCTATGCCTTTATACATACCGTACATACAAATTATACTTTACTGTAATACTATTCTGCAACTTTTCACAGAAACTACCTAAAATGTATATCCCAATTTTGCAAAAGTTTAAGGATAGACCCCGACATGTTCATATGATATTGTCAAGAATATAGAATAGTCAAAACAAATTCAAAAAAGAACAAAGTTGGAGGACAAACTATTCAATGTTCAGATTTACTGTATAGAACTACAGTAATAAAAACAGTGGTGTTGGTAAAAAAGGTCAATGGGACAGAATGGCATCTAGAAATACACATACACACACACACACACACACACACACACACACAGTCCACTGATTTTCAGTAACGGTATCAACTCAATTTGATGGGAAAAGAAAGGTCTTTTTTAACAAATATTGATTGAAAAACTGGATCTCTACATGGGGGAAGAAAAAAAACCTCTATCTTTTCTTATTATTATTTTCTTATACCATACACAAAAAATTGACTCAAGATGGATTGTAGACTATCACACAGATTGGCAGTTTCTAGGGGGGAAAAAAAGAGTATCTTCATGACCTCATGGTAAGCAAAGATTTCTTGGATAGGTCACAAAAAGCACAAATCATAAAATTAAAAAACAGATAAATCAGCCTTTATCAAAATTAAAATTCTGGCTCATCAAAAGACACAATTAACAAAATGAACAGATGAGCCATAGATAAGAATAATTATTCACAGCTCATATATCTGACAAAGGACTCATATCTAGAATGAATATAAAACTTTCACAAATCAACAATGAAAAGACAAATAATTTTTTTTTTTTAACCGCCGGAGATTTGGACAGATACTTCAAAAAGGAAGTAGAGATAGCAACATCATTAATCAAGTTAAATGCAACGGAGCCCTGGTGGCACCATGGTTAAGCATTTAGCTGCTAATCAAAAGGTGAGCAGTTCAAATCCACAAGCTGCTCCTTGGCAAACCCTGTGGGGCACTTTTACTCTGTCCTATAGGGTCACTATGAGTTGGAATCCACTGGGCGGCAAAGGGTTTGGTTTGGTTAAATGCAAATTAAAACCACAATGAGGTGCCATCACACACTCACTAAAATGGCTAACATAAAAAAAGACTGACTAAATGTTACAGAGGATGCAGAGTATCTGGAACTCTTATACATTGCTGATAGGCATGTAAAATGGTACAACCATTTTGCAGAACAGTTTAGCAATCTCCTGTAAACATACATCTACCCAATGACTGAATCTACTCAACAAGAAATTAAAACCTATGTTTACAAGAACTTCAAGAAGAATGTTTACAGCAGACTTACAATAGCCAAAAACTGGAAATAACACAAATGTTCATCAACAGGTGAATGGATAAACTGTGGTGCATCTATACAATGGAATACTACAACATTAAAAAGGATCAACTTACTGATTCATGTAATTACACAGATAAAATTCAAAAATAAAGAAGCCAAACACAAAAGAATACATACTGTATGATTCCATTTATATTAACTGCAAATAATAGGGGTACAAATGAGATAATGATTGCAGGAGATGAACAGGAATCAATTGGAAAAGGACACAGGGATTTTCTGGTAAATGTAAGTGTTCTAAATTTTGTTTTAGAGGGTGGTTACACCGGTGTAGACAAATGTTAAAAACTCAACTAGCCCGTGTGAAGGAGCCTGGTGGCACAATGGTTAAATGCCTAGCTGCTAACCAAAAGGCTGGCAGTTCAAAGCCACCAGCTGCTCCTTGGGAGAAAAGACCTGGTGATCTGCTCCCATAAAGATTATAGCCTAGGAAACTCCATGCAGCAGTTCTACTCTGTCCCATAGGGTCAATATGAGTCAGAATCAAAGATGGCACACTACACACAACCTTGGACTGAACACGTAATACCTATACATTTTATGTTAATTGTAAATATTTTTAAATCAATAGAAAACAATTCCCCACCATTACACTGCCCCTTTCTAAGGGCAGTTCCTGCATGTAGATATTATGACATCATCTTAGCATGTGGAAATCACTCAGGCTCTCTGTACATCAGGTCTCTGTACAATAGCTAGCCAGTTTATGCCATTCGTCACATTTCCTGCCGTTTTCATCCTGAAGGGTGAGCTTCATAATTGGACCAGCAAGGACTCTTGCATCCTGACTGACCAGCATTCATTTCTAATCAATAGCAGATGTGGGAATGGTGCCAGGGTGGGCCTAAGGCCAAAGTAACAATTTTTCTCCTATTCAAGAACAAATACACTTCTTAAGCTCCAAGTCATCCAAACAGAGAAAACGACATCTGGAAATACACTGCAATGCCATGTGTTTGGCCCCTTTGGATGATAGCTGTAGGCACTTCAAGAAAAGGGTTGCTGTGCCAGTCTTGTGGGACCTGCATAGTACAGCAACTCCACAACCTTGCAATATGGAGAAAGTGCTAAAGCAAATGGCTGCAAGCAGTTCATTTAAGAAAACTCCCTTGATTATGGTTCTTTTTGTAAATAAATGCCAATTATTTATCTCATTTCCATATTCAACTTTAGGTCCAAGTTCTCTACTTGTTCAGTCTTGACTTCTCAACTCCCTAGCATTTTGGGGGGATCTATTTTTTAAAATTAATACTCCCAAGGAAACTAATACTCAATGTAAGTTAATTGAACCACATATAAACTTCCCAAGAAGACATTAAAAAGGTTTATAGAGATGTGGAAAAATAGGTGTACAAATACCAAAGTAGTCAGCTGTATTGAAAAGAAAAACTGAGAAGAGGCTATTTCAGTCTTAACGTAGTTTCTGTGATATTTAGATGTTATCTGTATTATTTCTCCACTTATTCTAAAGGGAAATTGATTTAAAAGCCTTCCTTCACATGTAAATAAACACTACACAGCTTTTCTCAACCTATACTGATTACGAAACAGGTTTCCAATTTACCCAGGATTTGAGTTAGGCAAGACATTCTTGACAGGAAGAATAAGTCAAGAAGCAACTACAATAATAATAGCTACCAATATTCTTCATTTACATTTATTCATTTGTAAGTAATAATGTTGTTGTTGTTAGGTGCTGTCGAGTCAGTTCCGACTCATGGCAACTCTATGTACAACAGAACAAAACACTGCCCGGTCCCGTGCCATCCTCACAATCGTTGTTATGCTTGAACGCATTGTTGCAGCCATTGTGTCAATCCATTTTGTTGGGGGTCTTCCTCTTTTTCACTGGCCCTCTACTTTACCAAGCATGATATCCTTCTGCAGGGACTGGTCCCTCTCGATAAACATGTCTAAAGTATGTGAGACGTAGTCTTGCCATCCTCACTCCCAAGAAGCATTCCAGCTGTACTTCTTCCAAGACAGATTTGTTTGTTCTTCTGGCAGTCCATGGTATACTCAATAATCTTCGCCAACACCATAATTCAAAACGTCAATTCTTCTTCAGTCTTCCTAATTCACTGCCCAGCTTTTGCACGCATGTAAGGTGATTCAAAATATCACTACTTTGATTAGGTGCACCCTGGTCCTCAAAGTGACATCTTTGCTTTTTAACACTTGAAAGAGGTCTTTTGCGGCAGATTTGCCCAATGCAATACATCATTTGATTTCTTGACTGCTGCTTCTATGGGCATTGATTGTGGATTCAAATAAAATAAAATCCTTGACAACGTCAATATTTTCTCCGTTTATCATGATGTTGTTTATTGGTTCAGTTGTGAGGATTTTTGTTTTCTTTATGTTGAGGTGTAATCCATACTTAAGGCTGTAGTCTTTGATCTTCATCAGTTAAGTGCTTCAAGTCCTCTTCATTTTCAGGAAGCAAGGCTGTGTCATCTGCATATTGTAGGTTGTTAATGAGTCTTCCTCCAATCCTGATGCCCCATTCTTCTTCATATAAACCAGTTCTCAGATTATTTGCTCAGGATATAGATTGAATAAGTATGGTGAGTGATCCAACCCTGCAACCTTTCCTGACTTTAAACCACGCAGTATTCCCTTGTTCTAACAACTGCCTCTTTGTCTATGTACAGATTCCTCGTAAGCACAATTAAGTGTTCTGGAATTCTCATTCTAAGTAGTAACATAACACTTACTTATTATGTACAAAGAATGGTGTTAACCAGATGAGAACCTTAAGGGGCTTAGAGAGTAAACGTTAATGGTGACAAAACAATACGGATAGAGATAGTGAGAATGTGACACAATGTGAAGAATATAAGCAATGGTACTGAACTGTACATGCAAAATTTGTTGAATGAGTGTATGTTTTGCTGTGTATATTTTCACCAAAAGAAAAAAGAACAGTGCTAAGTACCCTATAAAAAAATTTCTTGTTTACACAACACCAACACAATGAAAGGTACCATCATCATCGCTACTTTACTCAACTGGAAACTAAAGCTCAGGGAAATTAAATTATGACCAAGATCATATAGCTAAGAAGAGGTGACAGTTATGCTGGACTCCAAAGCCCATAACTACACTAGACTATAGCAAAAGAAAACTAAATTGAGGTGATGCTAAAAGAGTGAATTATTATAGGACTCAATAAGGTTCTGTCAACTGTGACCAAGAATTTAATAATAGAAAAAGTATGAACACTGATCATAACTCAGAGACTTTACATTCTGTAGTAAATGTAGAGAGTAAATAGCTTAAGTGGGCCCTGGGGAAATTAGAAGCCTGAAAAGTAGAAGCTATTATGTAGAAACCCATTTATGTCCTCCACTGACAATCAAAGAGCCCCACTCTTTTAAATGAATGGGCTTGGGGTATGGTAGTGGAGGTGTCTTAAGGAATAAGAACAGATAAATCATGATTTTGAAGATGTTGATTCCACACAGCTTCCCAGTATAGCTCCTTAAAATTAACAATCCAAAAGATCATTCCTTCACTACTTCCAAAAATCAGGTAGTTTTAAAAAAATGACTAAATACTAAGCACTGTATAGACACAAGTATAAAGGGTCAACAGCCATCACTGCTTATTGAAATCATTATCTTGACAATGACACCGTAAGACATAACCAGGTATTCTATTGTGTTTTCTAAAACAGGCTGAAAAGGACAAAGAACAAAACCAGCTAGAAAGTAAAATCTCTCAGGCAAACATTTTCAGTGATGCAATAAGCACCTACACAATTCATCTGCTAAGATAGCTTGATCTTATTTTGGCATTGGAAACTAAAGTACCAACTATGGGATCCCATGGACAACTCCACCCAATACAGAATAAAGGTCCAACAGATGGAACACACTCATAAGTTTGGAATGGTTTAACTTACATTCTTCCTCCAAACCTTGTGATTCTTCACAAGTGTAAGGAGCAATATGAATATGCTATAGCAAAAGGCTACAGCTGCAGCGTGCAGATGTCAGGCTGTTAGCTCTGTGATCAGCAACCGTGCTGTCTGCTTGCTGGCTCCTTCCTGGTCATTGCCTCATCAGCTGTGCCAACAGGATTGAAGTTTGTCCTACTGGAGGCCTTCTTATCTGGGAACTGAGTCACCAGAGAAAATTCCCTTTAAGATTCTACATTCTTACCTCTTAGTGACCAATCGGGGGTGGGGGCGGGGGGGGGGGGGGGGAGATGCTGATATGAGGATGATGTCTCAATTTTCTCCTCCATAATAAAAATACTACAACCTGCCTTTTATTTCCTATCCCAGGAGGGCTGTTACGAGAATGAAAAGCTTTGAAAATTAAAAGCACAATGCAAATATAAGGCTATTTATAGTGCAGACTGAATCCAAGCAACATAAATGGAAGGGAGATGGGCACTTTGGCAGGACAAATAACCACGTCTGCTATCAGAGCAAACTTCTAAGTTTCAGTATCTACTTTGACACAAAGAGGAACAATTGGTCTAGAGACATTAAACAGGGATAAAGCCCGTAAAACATGCTTTGCCATCTACCTAAAATGATCTGCCTTCCCCATCTCAGATACTTTGGAAATGCAAACTCCTACTTTAAAGTCCAACTCAAATATCGCCTCTTCATTAGCCCCCCCGATACTTGCTCCCACCAACCTCACCGTAATGGAATTAAATCCTTCCATATCTGCCCTCTTAAAAGCACCTTATACACACTTCTAAGATGTCATTTGTCACACTGTACCACAGGGAATTTGTTTCTGTGCCTTTATATTAGCCCATGTTAGTTCTTTGAGGTCTTTACTTTTATAACCATAGCCTCTTGCATAGTATCTTATATACTCTGTAACTCTTTCCTAATTCCAGTTAACTATTTCACAATGTAGAAAGGTTTCTATATGTTTTATATTAAGGCAGAACTTCCCAAGCTGTGTGCCAAGGAACACTGCAGAGGTGTGAATGATTATGTGTGTACTGAGATGATTTCCTCAGCCCAGGATGGCCAATTAGAAGTTACCATTTTCTGTATGTGCTATGATGTTTTTTTTTTTTTTTAATAAAAAAAGGTTGGGAAGCACTATATAAGGTGTAGTGAAGATTTAATACTTTTAATATTAAACTAATAGTAAAGCAGGGTTAAATACTACATAAATGGTGACATCAATTGAAGCATCAAGAAAAAATACATTGACTAGAATAACGGCTTCACATACTGTTGACTAGAAAAATGTTTGAGAACATTGGCATCAGGTAAAGCATCATATCCTGAAAGAGAAAAATAACACAGCCACCTCACATAGCAGTCAGTCTGTGTAAACACCATATGGTCTGCTATTTTAATCAAAAAGAACCCCAGAATTTACTTTTTCATCCTGCAGATAAAAATTAAAGTTACAAGAGATATTTTAGAAATTATTTTGCCACCCCCAAATGTCTAATAAAGTACATACAGTACCCAAGCTTATTCATCCAACCTCACTTTATCAGCCACATTAAACTAAAAAAAAAAAACAACTGATAAGTTAAATCTTTTCATTTTCCATTTGTATTTTAAACTAATCATTACTTTGTATTACACACACACAAGTTCAAATCCTTCACATACAACAGACAAAGCGCAGACCTTCACTATCTCTTGCCTAGACTACCATAATCTTCTCAAAATGGTCTCCTTGACTCTAGGATTGCCTCCATGAATTCATCTCCCGCTCAGAAGCCTCTATCATCAAAAATGCCAAGTCATACTTCCGTGCTTAAAAAAACTAAGTTTCTTCCCAGACAGAGCTGGAGAAAAATGTAGAACAAAATTCAAACTAACAGCAACAACAAAAAAGACCAGATTTACTGGTCTGACAGAGACTAGAGAAACCCTGAGAGTATGACCTCCGGACACCCTTTTAACTGAGTACCAAAGTCACTCCTGAGGTTCACCCTTTGGTCAAAGATTAGACAGGCCACGTATACAAGAGTAAATGGGCACACCAGCCCAGGAGCAAGGACAAGATGGCAGGAGGAGACAGGAAAGCTGGACAAATGGAAACGGGGAACCCAAGACTGAGAAGCGGAGATTGCTGATTGCTGACACATCGCGGGGCTGGCATCCAAAGTTGCAAAACAATATGTGTTAATTGTTTAATGAGAAACTAATCTGCTCTATAAACTTTCACCTACAGCACAATAAAAATAAAAATAAAATAACCTGTAAGTTTTCATCCTATTGCTTACAGTATAAACTCCATGCTCCTGAACATAACACAGAATGCCTTCTATAACCCAGACCTTAGCTACCTCTCTGGTCTCATCCTCCACTTCTGACCTCATACTTTTCCTGGGACTCTTCTCTCCATCTTCACCAGGCTAATTTTTATTTATACATGAAGACGTGATCTTGCCCTCAGATACTCTTTAAACTTGGAAATGAAAGTATCCCCTAAAACCACTTTTTAGTGAAATAACACAGCAACACACAAAACAAAGAGTACACACGAGTACAGTGCCCTATTAAAAAACAAATATCTATATGAGACCAAAAGGTTAACAATCTAAAGCAAAGATGAGAAGATAAGCGGGCAGGGAAACTAGAGTACCAGAAATGGAACAAACAGAATGCAGTGAAAGAGAATGTTGACTCATTGTGAAAAATGTAACGTCACTGAACAAACTGTATAGAAATTGTCAAATGGGAACCTAATTTACTGTGTAAACTTTCACCGAAAACACAATAAAACATTATTTTTAAAAAAAGGAACTGACTTGGGTATTATCTCTTCAGGGACCGCCTTTCCTGATTCACTACTCTAGTATAAACACCCCTTTCTCAGTAAGTGTCCTCTAATCAAATGACGAGAATGAGGTTACAACCCAGGGTTGCTAATTTATGTTTTAGCTAAAAGGAAGCTAGCTTAGTGTAGTACTGAACAGCAACAGCTTCATTCCACTTAGGATCCTTCTCCAAATTCCTTGGCTCTTGATTTTAAGGGTTGCTTTTTAATCTGTCTTTTATTATATGCCACCTCAAAACCCATTTGGATACAGATGAATATTAAAGCAAAAAGACCTTGCAAACTGTTTATAGGGAAGAGTGTATTTTTTTTTGGAATTAAAATAGTCCCCTACTATATATGCTTCATATGCACCTTCCTCATGTGAGGAAGTATTAGGCTTTACCAAGATCTATACTTTGTTAAACTCTCCCCCAAATTCTTTAGCGATTCGTTAGGTGATTTTTTTTTTTTTTTTTTTTTTTTTTTTTTTTTTTTTTTTTTTTTTTGCCTATGCTCAAAAAGATGAATGCAACATCACAGGTAGAGTCTGGATTATCCCCTATAGAACTATCATCCTCAGTCTTCATCATAATATGTACATACAGCACTGAACTCTGTATCCGTCATCTCACTGCATTCTCAAACTCACGACCGTTTCAGTGGGGAACCACCTTAACTATCCTTTATATACCATCCTCAATTTAACCTAGATATGTCTTAAGCCCTTTCCGTTTCTCTTTAGCACTTCTCACTTATGTAACATTTTATATAATTTTAAATATACATATATAAATATACATAAACATATTTAGACTTATTAATATATATTACTTATTAATCTTTATTGTCTGACATGCTTAATAGAATTTAACCTCCATGAGGGCAAGGGCTTTGTTTTATTCACTGATGTAACTTCAGCATCTAGAATAGTGCCTGGCACACAGAGGGTGATGAATAAATCTTTAAATGAATGGATGAATAACAAGTAAGGCAGATTTGACAATTATTTGAAAGCAGCCTTCTCCCTCCCTCAACAAATGCAGAAAACTCCAAAATATACCAAATCATCTGTAATCTTCTATCTTCCACTGCCACGAACCTAGTCCAAATCCATTATATTTCACTTCTGCTATTCCTGCTTCCAGTCTTGCCCCCATACATTTTTTTCTCCATATCACAGTAGAATGATCTTTATAAAATATATATCATATCACAGTACTATCTCACTGAAAACCCTTCAATGGTTACCCACCACTCTTAGAATTAAATCCAAATTCCTTACCCTGGCTATAAAGCTCTATGTGAGCTGTCTTCTGTCTCTCTGACTTCATTTCTAACCTCTCCTCTTCATCTACTACATTATAAGTACGCTAGCCATCTTTCTATTCTTTGAACATATCAAGTTCATTTCCACCTTAGGACCTCAGCACTGTTTTTCTGTCTAGTATATTCTTCCCTCTGATACGTACCAGGCTATTTATTGTCATTCAGATCACAGCTCAGTTTACTTTTTCAGATGTCCCTAAACTGACTACTCGCTATCATACCCTCTTTTTTTTGTTAATGGACATCTATTGCTCAGTACTCTATTTCTTTTATCTCAACTTAAAAACTTTTTTTTTAAAAATAATTTCAAATTTCAAGAATAGTACAAAGAATTCTCTTGATACATTCACCCAAATTCATAACTACCCCATTTCTTCTTACCTCTATCTATCTATCTATCTATCTATCTATCTATCTATCTATCTGTCTGTCTGTCTGTCTGTCTGTCTTTTTTTGTCTAAATCAATTGAGAGTAAGCTGGAGACATCATGCCCCCTTACTTTTAAATACCTGAATGTGCACTTGCTAAGACCTAGAACATTCACTTACATAATCACAGTGAAAGCACTAAAATAATTAACACTGATGCCACAACATTATCTAATTTACACACCTTATTCTAAAATTTATATGGAAAAGTAAAGCTGAAGGGTTTTCTAGGACCAGGGCAAAGTGGGATGGTTGGTCACCCTAATACACAATGGAATACTACTTCAGCCATAAAAATAAACAAACTAGTGATACAGGCAACAACATGGATGAATCTCAAATGCATTATACTAAGTGAAAGAAGCCAGGCACAAAAGGCTACATATTGTATGACTCCATTTATATGACATCCTAGAAAAGGCAAAGCTATAGGGACAGACAGTAGATAGGCAGTTGTTAAGGGCTGGCATAGGGGAGGGGACTGACTACAAAGGAGCATGTGGGAACTTTTTGGGGTGATGGAAATGTTCTATGTCTTGACTACGGTGATAGCTACACAACTGTAGCAGCTTGTTAGAATTCATAGAGCTGTATACCTAAAAAGGGTGAATTTTACTGTACATAAATTATACCTCTCAGTACACCTAGCTTTTAAAAAGTGATTAAACAAATGAAAGAAAATAATGCGAATAAGACCCAGGTGTTTTTTTTTTTTTAAGTCATATTTCTAAAAGAACTAAATAAAACTTCTAGAAAGGAAAAATCTAATGGATATCTTCAAGAGTGTATCACAAGGAGTTGAAAAACGAAGGAGGACTGAAAGACAGATTTGAGAAAATTAACTAGAATGCAATAAAAATATAAAAGGTAAAAAAAGACTTCATCTAAAGTGAGAATAGCAGCTCAATTGGAAGAGCGTAGTTGATGTCACTGAACTGTGCACATAGAAATTTTTGAAATGGTGTATCTTTGGCTATGTATATTTTCACCAAAAAAAAAAAGGTCGAGAAGGGAGAGGGTTGACATGTTGTGGGGTTGTTAACCAATGTCATAAAACAATATGTGTACTACTGTTTCACGAGAAACTATTTGTTTTGTAAGCCTTCACCTGAAGTACAATAAAAAATAAATAAAAAGAAAAGTAAGGGGAGAAAACGTGGAGGATAGCATGCAAAGCGCAACATACATCAAACACAAATTCTAGGAAGAGGTAAAAGAGTAAATGGAAGCGGGGAATCAAAAAACCAAAACCCACTGCCATCAAGTTGATTCCGACTCATAGTAACCTTATAGGACAGAGTAGAATTGCCCCACAGGGTTTCCAAGGCTGTAAATCTTTACACAATCAGACTGCTACATCTTTCTCTTCCAGAGCAGCTGGTGGGTTTGAACCACCGACCTTCTGGTTTGCAGCTGAGTGCCTTAACCACTGCGCCACCAGGGCTCCACATTTACTATAAACGCCCAAACCAAACCCCGTTGCCATTAAGTCGATTCTGACTCATAGTGACCCTACAGGACAAAGTAGAACTGCCCCATAGGGTTTCCAAGGAGCAGTTGGTGGATTCGAACTGCCAACCTTTCGATTAGCAGCCGCGCTCTTAACCACTGTGCCACCAGGGTTCCCATCAACATACAGATATGGTTAAAGCCACAGGAAGATGAGATTGCAGAAGACTGCTAAAGGGTATTAAGCAATCACCCTCAAAAACACGGGAAAATCTAAAGCTGAAGGAATTTCAAAATTTTGTACTATAGTGTTTGAAGTTGACTCCAAAATAACAAGGAGGTCCCAAGAGCAATCACCAGGTTCCCTGCCCCTCCTTTAAATACTCATTAAAAGATTGGTTTTAGAGATGGTCCTCCTTGGCTAAAGCAGCAGGGAAGCACTTTAAATTTATTCATTCTCCTAAATAAAAATAGAAAAGAACCTTTCTAGAAGATCAATTACACTAAGGTTTACTTCCATCATCCTACTTCAGACATTATTGAAGAGCAAGGCCTGCTGGGACTGGAGTGAGACAAGAGGTGGCTAGAGTGCAAAAATTGAGAGTGCATGCCTCCTTAAATTTTGCACCTTAGGTGCCTCACTTGCCTCACGCCAATCCCAGCCCTGTTGAAGAGTCTCTACCATAAATGTCATTTGGGCAATTTAAGCGCATGTGGTTATTTTCTATGCTTCTCTACTTGGGACAACATAAGCATGCTTTGCTTATGAAAACTCAGTTCTCATTCAAGAAAAAAATGCTACTGTCAGCTTCATCCTGACATTAGCCCTAGAAATGGTATAGGGCAACTTATCTCATTGAAATTAAAAGAGATGAACATAAAATTAGTGTCACACTAGACTGCAAACTCCTCTTCCTATCTGACTTTGCTTCTGCAATGCCTAGCATGACAGAATGAAAAGAATCCTATTTCTCCTCATACACATCACTAAAGGAAACCCTCAGTCTTCATGAACACCAAAAAGAAAAACTAAAAACACTTGCATATACCTCTAAGACAATTAGATCTCTAGCAATACTGTAGATATAATCAGCCCCAATTTGCACTAGCTCAAAATTTCAAATGAAAGCACATTTAATTTGAAATCAGAAGATCCAGCTGGAAATCTCAACTCTCCTCGTTCTTGATCTCCCACTTCTCCACTGCTTAAAATGAGTGGGCAGATTAAAAAACCTTCCAAAGATTTTTCAAGTCTAACCTTTTCTTAATGTAATCTCACCACTGTACCTGGAGGTTTGCCTTCGTAGGAGGAGCTATCAGGTAAAATGCTGGTGCCACGGTCTTTTCCAATCCTAGCACCTTTTAAAACTCCAAATTCTAATACGGAAAGAAATGGAAAAGAAAGAAGAAAGGCAAAAAGACATCCTCCCAATAGAAACGGTTCTATGTTCCATATTATTTATGATAGAAAATCTATGTAACTAAGTTTAAAATACTGAAATTGTTGCTTTGAAGTTCAGTACTATCAAATAATTTAATCTGAAATGTTGTAAACTCAAGATTTTTCTTTAAGCTGCATGGCTGAAAACTCAAAAGCAGGCAATTACCTCCTCCTTTATTTGCTAGACTGTTTACCTGTAAAGGTTACCAGTACTGTATACTCTTCACTGGAGCCCCTAAAAGAGACAAAACAATTTATCCAATCTCCTTTTCACAGATCGAACACAGACAGGGGTAGTGACTCTGTCAGGTCACAACACAGTTCATCAGAAGCCAATAACAGCTTCTGACTGTTCTTACAATTTCTATTTAGTTTTAAACCTACTACTTAAATTACCTGTTTGAGATTACACCTTGATTTAAAACAATAACTAAAATGGAACACTTAATTTGTTTACTGATTAAGGAAGAAAGAAGTCTAGGACATCAATCTCCCCACTGTGGTATTTTTATTCTAACAAGTAAACTGGAACAACCATTTGTGCAAATATAGAAGACAAACAACAAAATAATGCAAAACTAAAGGATTTAACTAATTCTGATTGCGTTTAGTTTTTCCCACAAAACATATTATCATTTTAAAGTAGGCCTCTTTTCTAACATACTACCCACTGTTGATTAAGCTTAATAAACCAAAAACAAAATGACAGAAACTTCTGTATCACCCACCCACACCCTAGGGGCCTATTGGCCATGGTTTGCTTAAATGTTCATGGGCGTGGTATGAAATATTTAAAGCAGTGACAAATTTTCCATAAAAGCCCATCCAAAGTCTAAAAGCTTTACTACTCAGAAAACAGATTCATCTCCAGACATTTAAAAGATTTACTATTCCACTTATTACACCCTGGATTTTCTACATTTAATATTTAGGTAGGAGGTAGTGAAGGAGGGATAAAGAGTGTAATTAGTTTTGCTTGTAAAACGTTCATCACAGTTGTAGTGCCAACTGAGCTATACAGCCTATTGGGGGTCTAATAGATTTCAGGGTATTATCATTTGAGTAATAGAGGTGGGGGTTGTGGTGGAAATCAATAAATGGCTACTACTTCTTTGCACAGACCCATATGGAAGTAATCAAGCGCAAGGGTGGCAGCTGGGGCCAATAACAGTCACCTGCAGTTGAGGGACATGGGGGTTTCAGATGGGTTTTTAATGCTAATTTCCTACAGAAACAATAAGCTAGAAAGAGCAGAGTAACAGACGAGGCCGGATGAAGAGAGACCAGCCAGAACAATGGCTGCACCTGGTGCTGGGAGCAGAGGGACAGAGCCGGCACGCGCCCGCCGGCAGCAGAGGGCACATCTGTCACCCTCAAAGCAGCCCATCCCCCATCTCTTCCAGCAGGGTAAGTAATTCAAGGTCTCTAACCATTAACAGCTTGCCACACAGCAACAGGTTTGAGTCTTAGGGCTGCTGGATTCTCTACACACACCCTTCTTCCACGACTAAGAATTAGTTAAGGAAGACAGGATTGGTTGCCTGTCAATTCTAGGAGAGACATACTAAAAAAACGCAAGAAACATATTTCAGCTAAGTCTTTTAGTTATTTTGACCATGATTTTTTGGGGAGGATGGCACTAAGAAAAAATCATGGAGAGATAAATCTTATTGAGTATCCATGCAGCGAGTACACTGGTTACTTTCTAATTTAATCCTCAGAAACTCACAATAACATCTATTTTAACTCCCATTTTACAGGTGAGAAAACTGGGGTATAGAGGTGAATTAGCTCATAGTTACACAGCATGATGCCAAAGCCTACACAGAATCTTTCCACTGCCTTTCCTCCACCTGTTCTAACTACCACAACTAAATCAAAGGACATATTCCAGTCACTTCAGAGCTCCAACTGTAAGAAGCAATTGAAGACAAATGCACAAACATATCTCTACAGAACTGCATCCTACCTTGCCAGGCATCTCTAAGAAGTGCTCAGGTTTGAATGATAACAGGATTTCCACTAGCTGTTGCTTTAAACAAAGCACAAAGAGCTGCTATTGCAGGTTTTGGCATGCTTTAGAAAAGTAAATCCACACGCATGTTAAGTTTCCTAGCATAAATCTGTGTCACCAAGCAGGTCTTAAAAATAAAATGCTTTTTAGAAAGCCCATCAGTCAGTGAGAACATAAAAACCCGTTATAATAGGTTGTTGTTCTGCAAGATACAGCCACCATACAGCCCGTCATAGTAGAAACCTTTTAAAATAGAGCTTCCTGGTACAAATTAAGTTTTAAAAAAGTGGGGGTGAAGGTGGGGATATGTATGTATATAAATAGGTAGCTCAGAAGCAAACAATTACTTTAGATTTAGAAAGGTAGTAACAACTAGGCATACTTCAAAATATAGAAATTAACACTGTATAATTATGCACCTGACAAAAAGTCTGAAGGCTTTTGGAAAGGTCTAGTGGAAAGTGAACTTTCACCCACTTACTGTGCTCCTTTTCAAGCAAGAAGGGTCCAAATCCTTCCTGTTCTTCTAAGTCCTAATCAAATGCTACTTGCTCCATGAAGGCTCTATGTCCCCTTAGTTGGCAGTAATTTTCAGGGTTTATCCATTTTTATGCATTTGTGTGCATTTTATCTCCTCTATGAGATCACATCTTTTTTATAACCTACCATATTATCACACATGGCAGGTAATCAAAAAATGCTTGTTAAATGGATGTCCTAGAAACACAGAAACCCAGTCCAAGCCCCGCTAGCAACTGGGGATTTTAAAATTCCAGACCTGGCAGGCTCTTTACTATTCCATTACCTTTCCCTCAACTTCCCTTATCTGTAAAATGACGGGTTTGACTAGATTATCCTTAAGATCCTTTCCAATCCTAACATTTTCCATAGGCCATCACAGGGGACTTACAAATACTTTTCGCACAGCTGTTTGTTGTTAAGCGCCATCAAGTCAGCTCCAACTCATAGCAATCCCATGTATAACAGAATGAAACGCTGCCCGATCCTGCACCATCCTCACCATTTTAGCACTGGAAAGTCTTAAAATAACCTTCAACGAACTCACCCAACCCATCTTTCCGATCCACTTGAATTCTTCCAGTCAAGTATAAAAAAAAAATTCATTCAAACTCAAAAGCATTCTTCCCTGATGTTCCAAAGATGCAATTTAAATGTCATTTATCTTCATCTCCAATTTATTGACATTATTGCATCATATATTTTTGGTCCAACATGGCTCCCTGCTGCAAAGAAATCTTTGGTTGGGTCACTCCTGGAAGCCAATTTCCTCTTTTCAGAAGAGTAAAGCTTCTCAGAATACTTTGTCTTCACAAAGTACTATGATTTTCTCCAGTATTCAACTCAAAGATACCTTGGTTATTATCTCAGTAACAAGCAACTACTCTTGGTCTTTGCAGCACTTTAAATCAACCATCTTCATTCGTGGCCAGTGAAACTTCACATATTAAAATGCTTATCATTGATCATTTCTTATGGTTCTTAAAACTCTAGCATCAAAAGTGCTCCTATACAAAGGCATAGTGGTATGCAAACCCTTTTTTGAGGCCCTTTACAGTAGAGCCCAGCTACAGGACTTGAGCATCAAGTCCTTTTTCCTCAATCATCCCTAGAAGCATGTCTCCTGAGACGCAATGTAAAGTGTTTGCTCACTGAACAGCACCACGTAAATTCTACATAAACACTATACCCTCTCAAATATTCCAACAAGTCCCCAAAGATGCTGAGCACTGCACCTATCAAAACAGAAGCCTGAAAATTCTCACTATTTAGTCAATGGGGCATAAGAGAAAACTTGTAAAAGGTTCATTAAAAAATTCTCCCCCACCCAAAGAAAACTGACTTCAAAACTGAAGGAAGAAACTGAAGAGTACTATACTGTCTTTTTAAAATAATTACCCAATGAAGGTTGAAGAACTTTAAGGAATAAAAAGTATTTTTCAAAGTTTCTATTTGAGAATTAGTAGAATTTTCAAAGAAAAAAAAAAACCAGTGTAAACAGTGTTATCACAAAGCAGTACAAATTCAGTACCTTACTCCTGCTTGTTGACTTTTTCAAAGTTCTTCTGTTCTGGTATAGTCTAACAGGCTGATCTGCATTACAATACTTAGAGTGCTTTCCAAACCACTTATAAATCATAGTGAGGCTTAGCAAAGATAGCATATAGCATTTATAACAGATCTGGGAGGTGGGTGCAGCGAGGAAGGGATTCCCTGAAAACGAGAGTTGTATACAAGACCTACTCTTAAACTACAAGTTGACCGTAAAAATGTAAAATGTTTAGGAACCAAATGCAGCGGAAAAATGAACACCTAAGAACTTCTGAATCTAACTTGTGTGCCTTCTATGTGCCAGCCAAATTTCCCCAATAACAACACAAGGCAAGAATTACACAAAATAGAGGCTCAAAGAGAATAAGTAGCTTCCTTGAGATCAGAGAACTAGTGAATAACGGCTATAGTTATGTGTAACTCCCAAGCCCCATGCTCTTCCAAATAGGTGCCTGGATTCGGAGGCCTCGAAAACATGAATGCAATGTACAGAAATAGCAAAAAGTTAAAATATGCATCATAAACAAGGACTATAGAACAGCGCAGCTGTATACAAGTGAATTCACTGCATCACAAAACTACCCCAAACTCACAATTCAAGTCAGATTTGCTGGTGTTAAATTTTACACCTAGGAAGTAAACAGAGGAAAATAGCATAGGGGCAAAATGCAATTAAAAACAAAAAAAAGCTACATACATCTAACATTAAAAGATACTGCTAGTTTTACTGCAACAGCTAGCTGTAATTTACTTGAATACCCTGAAATAAAATGACAGCAGGGAATATTTTTACGAGCTGTCTTTTAACACTGCCTATTTGTATTATGCATACTAAAGGAGAAAAAAATTTCCCTCAAAACATTACAGAAAGACCCAATGTGGAATACCTTATAGAAATACTTGTGGGATTACATTTTCAGCTGTAGAATTTGTACATTACATCTGATTATTAACTGAAGCTTCCATTCAAAAAAGCATGGTATTCAAATATAAAAGCAGTGATAGAAATACGAAAATGAACCTTCAAAACAAAACTGAGTAGCTGAAGGCCAAACTCATATCAAATATCAAAAACATTCACATCATCACCATCAGAGGCAAGTAAAAAGCTCTGAAAGGCAGAGAATTGCCCACTTTAGCCCCAAAAAACTGAATTAAAATGTACTTACCCCAAAAGCCCAGATTATAACAATCCAGATTCCTAATATACCAAATTTATTTGAAATAGATATTAAAAAGCTCTTTTTCTCCTCCTAATCTTCAAAGCCCAATCTGAGGCCAGCCTTCCTCCTTCTTTCATTAGCTGGACATGTGTCAGCTCTCTCACATCTGCGATTTCTCACTGACTAGAGCTGCCTGTCCCATTCCAGGGAAACACAGATGGATCCCAGATGGGAAGGTCCTGCCAAACAGACCAGCTCTTCACCTTGCCAGAATCCCCAGATACAGTCAGTCTCTTTCTCTCTCTTTTTTCTCCCTCCCTCTCGTCCCCTCTCTTTCCACTACCCTTCCAGCCCTCCCTGTTACCAGGGCTCTTTGCCAGCTGATGTCACTAAGTACACACCTCCCAGTGGCTCCTGGCCAATCTGACATTAACTTGTTAAATACGTGTGATTTGTTTATGGCTGACAATAACAGCAAGGATACTGTGCAAAACCTATCTGTGCAAATCCCTAGTGGAATAAACATGTAGAGACACACACAGACACACAGACTTACAAAAATGGGAACATTCAAATATTTAACAATTACTAAAGTCCTATATATTGTCTGGTTTCTGCTATTGTTCAACAGCTTCTGCTCTTTGAGCTAGATTTTAAATTCTACATGTGATGAATTCCTTCTTAAAATGAATTATTAAAAATCTGCTTTGAACATGTAATTGGATAAAAAAATGTAAAGTTGCAAATTACTTTGGGGAATATAAACAGAAATGTATGTAAATGATTCATACAAGCTGCCTCTCAGATCCAGACTTGGTAGCACTGCAAAACTGGCACGTGATTAAAAAGACAATGCAGGCAACGTGGTTCTAATGCTGTAAAGATTTTAAATTAAAGATAGCGACACAATGCAAAAATTGTTTTAAAACAAAGTAGGAAGGTAAGGAATAACAGTGTTTAACACTGAAGGAACTGCTAATGCAAATTTCAACAATGAAGAGCCAAAAACAAGAACATTTTTAGAAATGTAATGATGAGAACCCAGAGAGGATTCAAGTGCTCAAGATCAGTGTTTAATCCTTTATACATCCAATAGCTACCACATAATGGTTGTTCAGTCAATTACTGCTAAATGAAAATGGATCATTGAAAACTGATACTGTACTGTAGTTATACAAGATGTTAGTTACCACTGGAGTAATCTGGGTGAACAGTCTACTGGACCTCCCTGTACTTTTTTTTTTGTCAACTTCTTCTAAATCTATAATTATTTTAACATATAAAGTTAAAGAGGTGGAGGGGCTTAAGCTGCTTCCTGGTTGACATACATTATATGGACACATATCCTGTACTGAAATCTACATGAACACAAATTAGGAATAAAAGATCCTCCAGTATGGCTATAAATCTCTAATCACTGATCTTCAACCATGCTTGGGATATATAGAATCTACAACAGTTTTTCTGTCACAGCAATTTTTTTTTTTTTTAATTGTACTTCAGGTGAAGGCTTACAAAACTAATAGTTTCTCATGAAACAGTAGTACACATGTTGTTTTATGACATTGGTTGACACAACATGTCAACCCTCTAACTTCTCAAACTTTTTTTTTTTTTGGTGAAAATACACATAGCCAAAGATACACCATTTACAAAAATTTCTACATGCACAGTTCAGTGACATTGACTACACTCTTCCAATTGTGCTGTTATTCTCACTTAAGATGAAGGCTTACAGAACAAAATAGTTTCTCATTTAACAGTTACTACAAATGTTGCCCTATGACAATGGTTAACAATCTCACAACACATCAACAATATCCTTACTCAACCTTGGGTTCCCTATCACCAGCTTCCTTGTCCCCTTCTGTCTTCTGGCCCTTGTCACTGGACTACTGTACCTCGTTAGTCTCATTTGGTTTTACGGGGCTGCCCACTCCCAGGCTGAACGGTGAACCTCGGAGATAACTTCACCACTGAGCTAAAAGGGTGTCTGGGGACCACACTCTCGGGGTTTCTCCAGTCTCCTTTAGGCCAGTAAATCTGGTCTTTTTTTTGTGAGTTAGAATTATGCTCTACATCCTTCTCCAGCTCTGTCCAGAACCCTCTGTTGTGATCCTGGTCAGAGCAGTCAGTGGTGGTAGCTGGGCACCATCTAGCTGTACTGGACTCAGTCCGGTGGAGGCCTTGGTAGCTGTGGACAATTCGTCCTTTGGACTAATCTTTTCCTTGTATCCTGTTCTCTTCATTCTCCCTTGCTCCCGAAGGGATCAGACCACTGGAGTATCTTAGACGGCTGCTCACAGGCTTTTAAGACCCCAGACACTACTCACCAAGGTAGAATGTAGAGCATTGCATTTATAAGCTGTGTCATGTGTCATGGCAATTTTTGACAAATAGGAAGGGAGAATATTTCTGTCAAAGGCAACTTATTGACTAGGTTTTGAGAGTCATCAGTTCATCTCCATGGTAGTAGGAACAGCAGCAGCTGGCTGAGTGCTTACCACAGGTGCTCACAAAGTGTCAGAGACTGTTCGAATTCTCTGAATCTTCACAAAAACCTCAAAGTAGGTATTCTCATTACCTCACTGTTAATAGCCAAGGAAAGGAAAGCACAAAGAGGTTAAGTTACTTATTTAATGCCACATAGCACCAGGTAGTCTGGATCCACAGCCAGAACAGCACACTCTGTTGCATAGCAGGGAAAGGAATAAAAAGATGATACTGGTTGTCCTGGATCACTTGCTGTGGGGAAGCCAGAGACCATATATCATAAAGACACTCCAGCAGCCCTACGGAAGAGGTCTACGCGGCAAGGAATGGAGATTTCTTGCTAACAACCAGCATCAACTTGATGGCTATGTAAGTGAGCCATCTTGACAGCAGACACCAAGGCACTATTATCCAGCTAAACCACACTGGAATTCTGACCCCTAGAAACCATGTGAGATAAATGTTTATTGTTGTTTAAAAAATAAACAAAGACAGTGCATTCACCTCTAGCACCCTGATTACGGACTTTAAATATCATTTCCCACTAAAAGGAAGCACGACGCCGTAGAGAAATAGTTGACTCCAGCTATGGGGCAGGGAATGTACAGAACTTATCATATCAGAAAACAATTAAGCTATCAAAAACTTCTGGGGTTGAAGAGGCTCCCATTAGCAAAGATGGGATAATTTGGGCATCAATAACAAATAACTGCAATGGATTCAAACACAGCAAAATGTTTACATCTATGAGTTCACAATGATACTTATAAAAAAAATTAACTGATCACCTCTAGAGAATACTAGAGAATCAACTCTTTCTGAAAATTAGTAGATCAAGCATTTCAAATGCCTTTCCTATATGAACTGTACCTCTAGGCAATCAAACAACTGGTAAAAATGGATCCTTATTAAAATAATTCAACTAATAAATGAAAAAATTACATACTTAGCATATTGTTTTTACAAATTCCTAGTTAAAAAAAAAGAATCTAGGTAATGATCAATTGCCACTAATACAAGAAGGGATACAAATGAGTATCAATGAGCCTCCTGATGGAAGTCTACCACCACCTATAAAGTATTCTTGATCGAAAAAGTAAATGTAAATCTGATTGAATCTTTAGATTTAACAGTTTATAGGAAATTGAGGGGACACAGGAACATGTTAAATGACAGCACAGAGATGCAATTAGCAAAATCCAGAACATGGAAAACTCTATAGAACAAATAATGCAGATTCTTAAAAAGGGGGGTGGGGTGGGCAGGTAGAGGGGAAACCTATAGATTAAAAGAAATAAAAGATTTATCAAAAAAAAAAAAAAGCAATGTATATAGCTTGTTTGGATTCTGACTCAAAGAAACCAACCGTAAAAAATAACTCAATGAGATAACTGGAGTTTTTAAGATTCATTAGATACTTGATTATATTAAGGAATTATTTATAAACTTTTACACATAATAATGGATTTGTGATTATGCTTTTAAAAAGAGTCCATGTCTTTTAGAGATATATACTGAAATGTTAATGGATAAATGTATATGCTTTCTGGGATTTTTTTAGGTCTGTTTGATACTTTCCATAACACAAAATTTAAAAAAAAAAAAAAAGTGCTTTCTTTCAAAAGTGTGCTAAGTTATGGGTGAAGCTGGCCTATGGATAGGGAAAATTTTTTTTAAGTAACTCAAAAAGTCTGCCATAAGGTTTAATATGGTACCAATATGTTAATTTAACTCAGGAGCCATATTATAAGTTTATATGTCATCATTTTTTTAAAATAAAGGATGAGAAATCAACATTGCAATATATCAGGAATAGCCAATACAACTACTAAATTGGTTGCTTTATAACATAATTTGTAAAGGGGATATAAGGATGCCATACTGTTACAGGCAGTAATGGTATATTCTAGTTTTTTAATTAATGAAATAATTTTTAAACATCCTCCTTCAGGAAAACTATACTATACCCTGGGGTGTTAGACTGGAATTAGAATTATCAATATGAACTCATGGTCTTTATTTTTATATTGCATATACTGGTATACATATTTTTACATTAAAAAAATATATGAACAAATATGGTGGCAAGCGTAGTGGTTAAGAGTTTGGCTGCTAACCGAAAGGTTGGCAGTTCAAATCCACCAGGTGCTCCTTGTAAACCCTATGGGGCAGTTCTACTCTGTCCTGTAGGGTCGCTATGAGTCGGAATCAACTCGACAGTAAATGGGTTTGTTGGTTTTTAAATAAACAAATATAGAAATATATACACAAAAACACATTCAGACATACATGCTGACAGCCTAGAAGCAATGATACCCTTGTAACAATGAATACATCTTATATCCAGATCTTGATTTCTAAACCACAATACTAAAAGCCTACTAAAATCAGGGCTGCTTGGAGAAAGGGCTGATTCCAGGGTAGGGTAGGTCATTCGATAAACATGTAACATCTTGTACAAGAAAGAAATTGCTCAAAAGTGATAGAGACAAGTCAAAAGGGCACAGAAGCCGGTTAGAAGAGGCTCCCACCGATCAACTCTGGGATAATCTGAGAATCAAAATAAATAACAGTAATGGATTAGAGCACATTGTGTAAAATAAAAATCTGTGAGTCCATATTGAATACAAAAAAATTAATGAATCAATAAGGAAGAAAGAAACGCTGTATCTTCCAGTAGAATGTCAACTTGTAAATACAGAAGGAATGATGGAATTAGAAAATCACTGGATCCTAAGACTAGTGATAGAAAGTTGAAGAGAAACAGGGTTTCTACACAGTCTCAAAGTATATCCTACAAATTATTTACTGATTAAATCAAATCAAACCCGTTGCTGTTGAGTCAATTCCAACTCAGTGTGACCCTAAAGGACAGAGCAGAACTGCCCTATAGGGTTTCCAAGAAGCAGCTGGTGGATTCGAACTGCCAGCCTTTTGGTTAACAACCCGAGCTCTTAACCACTGGGTTTCACTTACTGATTATAAAGAAGAAAATAATAACTCTGCAGTGGAGTAACCTGACAGACACCACCTTAACCAATTAATCAAGGTTAATTTAATATCGCCAGTCACCAATATTGGGACAATCTGGTCTCATGTGCTTCCCTAAATGATGCATTAAGAAGAATGCAACAGCACTTCTACAGTTTCCTGCCAAAAACCTATAACTCAAGTCTAATCACAGGAAACATCAAACAAATTCAAATTGAAGGGCATTCTACAAAATAACCAGTCTGTGCTCTTTAAAACTGTTAAGGTCAAGAAAGACAAAAGAAGGAAGGAAGGAGGGAGGGAGGTAAAAAAGAAAAAAAGGAAGGGAGAGAGGGAAAGTGAGAAAGAAAGAAAGGAGGAAGAAAAGCCTGAGTAAGTTTCAGAATAAGGAAAACTAAAAGAGACATGACAATTAAATGCAGTATGTAATATCTTGGGTTGGACTAGGGTATAAAGCTATAAAAGACAGTAACAGAAACTGGGACAACTGATGAAATTTGAATGTGAGCTGTGGATTAGGTAATAGTACTGTATCAATATTAAATACAAAATTTCCTGATTTTGAGAATTGTACCATGGTTATTAAGAGGATTTTTAAAGGAAATACACATTCACTGTTTAAGGATAAAAGGGTATGATATTTCCAATTTATCCTCAAAATGGTTCAGAAAAAAATTATGTATACATACTACACACATAACACCCAATGATAAACAAATGGGGCAAAATGTAAACAACTGATTCCTTCTATTATTCTTGCAACTTTTCTATAAGTTTTCTAGTTATAATAGAAATATAATCTACATACAAGATAAACACTCATCAAAAACAAAGAAAAAGTTTTTCCCATTCACAACAAAACAGTTTGAAAACCGCTTTGTGGATATGAAATGGACATGTGCAAGCAGTCCACAGAGTTCTAATGAACATGCTCTTAATAGTCTCTCTTTTTGGTTTCTTACTCTGATGACTGTATGCCATGATGGTTCTGAACATTAAGTTTTTAAAACTTGTTACTGTTAGTCATAAAATGTTCACTTTATACCTATAATGGGCCAGCACTTAAAGACATAGCATAAAAAACTCAGACATGGAATATAAACTAATTAGAGGCATAAAAATAATGATGCCACAAACATTTCTAGATCCAGACCTTTGAGTTGGTTCAACAGATCAAATCTCTCATATAGCCCATAAAGATGATGCTAGATCTTCAAACAATGTTTTAAGAAAAAAAAGACATGAATGCTTATAGTCGATTTGCTTTACATTGTGGCTAGCCTTTGTTTGCAAAGAAATGCTACAAACAGCAACTTGGAATCTTCCTTAATCTGCCATTTAAAAACAAAATTATATAGCATTTCAAGCATCAGGTTATAAAAATACAGTATCTTTTTTGAAAATTTAACACATTGTGAAATTTCAGTCTACATTTTAACCTATTCCAAATCAAAAACAATCTTTTTATTTTTAAATTGACACCAAAAAATCATGACTTTAAAAATAGAAATGTAAAGTTAACAAAATTTAAAGTACATACATACTAGTTAAATTGGAGGAAGTAAAAATATATAATTAGCATTATTTAAGATGGTATCTTGTAGAAGCCCTGGTGGCACAGTGGTTAATACAATCGATTGCTAACTGAAAGGTTGGCATTTTGAAACCAACAGCCACTCCATGGGAGGAAGATGTGGCAGTCAGCTTCCGTAGAGATTTACAGCCTTGGAAACCCTATGGGGTCGCTATGAGTCAGAATCGACTCAAGAGCAATGGGTAAGATCATATCTTAAATAAAAAATTATTTTAAGATCATTATTTTTAAAATCATCTCTTTAACATCTATCATACAAAAATTAAACCATTTTTTAAAAATCCTAAGAAGGTCTGCAAGACTGCATAATAAAAGAACTTAATGTTCAAGTCCAACAAAATTAGGAGGGTCAGCAAACTATGGCCTGCTGTTTTATAAACAAAGTTTTACTGGAACACAACCATGACCATTCCTTTACATATTTCTCTCTATGGCTGCTTTCCACTATAACAGCAGAGTTGGGACACAGATCATGGGGTCTGCAAAGCCAAGAATGTTTACTATCTGGCCCTTTACAAAAAACTGTGCCAAACCATAATTTACAGCAATAGAGTAGCTTTAGAAAGGAAAATCTGAGTTCAACATTCAAATACCTATTATGGGCCAGGAATTATGCTAAGTATTAGGGTTACAGAACTGAACAAAAATAGACAGTCTCAGCCCTCAGGGAGTTTACAATCTGTTGGAGAGAAAAAAATAATTTGATTATAGTACAAACAAATTTATAATATACAATAAGTGATAAGAAGGAAAAGATCACTAAGAGAACTCAGAGCCTTACAGCAGAGAGTGAAGGAGGGTTAGTGAGAGGTACGTGCAATATAAGGGGTGTTCTCTGATGAAGTGAAATTTAAAAGATGAGAAATAAACTAACTTAAACTCAAAAAAAAAGAAAAAGGTGAAGAGTATTTCAAGTATTTCAGGCAGAGGGGAGAGAATGTATAAAAACCCTGAGATGGGAAGAGACATGGCTAGTATAAAGAACTGTAAGAATGTCAGCATGACTAGATAACATTAAACCTACCTACAGAAGGAAGATGAAGTGAAGTGACAGGCAAGTGGACAGACCACACAAAGCTTTGTTAAGGGTAGGAAGGGGACATCACAGGTCAATTTGTCTGAACTTCTACATGTTTGCAAACTCTTGAAAAAAAAAAACAACTTTTTTAAACAATTTTATTAAGGTATAATATACATACCATAAAATTCAACCATTTTGTGTGTACAATTCAATGATTTTAATAAATTTACTGAGTTGTACAACCATCACCACAATCCCACCCTAGAACATCTCCATCATCCCAAAACATCCCTTATGACCTTTTGCAGTAAATTCTCATTCTCACTCACAGTTCCAGGCCATCACTAATCTGCTTTCTGTCCCGACAAATTTGTCCATCGGGATATTTCATATAAATGGAATCACAAAATATGTGGTCTTTTGTGTCTGGCTTAACTTAGCATAATGTTTCTGAGGTTCATCCATGCTGTAGCATGTATCCATATTTACTCCTTTTTATTGCTGAGCAGTATTCCGTTAACAGATATACGATACTTTTGTTTATGTGTTCACCATTTAGGTTGTTTCCAATTTTTGGCTATTCTGAGTAACGTTAAAAAACAATTCTGTACAAGTTAAAAATGGTTGTTCTCTGGCAATTTTCTCCAGTTTTATCATTGCTTTTGTGGGAGAAAATTTGTCAAGCTCCACACCTATAATTCCGGAAGTTCCATCTTAACACAGTTTTTAAAAATGGTAATTTCTCCTGTTTATTTTGAGAAAATTATATTCTTATTGGTAGATTGTCACCTTATTTGGCTGTGGTGTTTAGAAAGATCCCTAGGTTATAAAAACATACATCTATATGTTCTTCTTAAGAGCCTGGCTGCTAATCAAAAGGACAGCAGTTTGAATCCACCAGCCGCTCCTTGAAAACCCTATACAGGGCAGATCTACCTTGTCCTATAGGTTCGCTATGAGTGAGAATCAACTTGACGGCAACAGGTTAGGTTTTTTTGGTTTGGTGTATGCTCTTCTAATACTCCCATTGTTTCACTTTTTTAGTTGATTCTTAAGTCTAACCTAGAATTTATCTGAGATATAGAAAATTTGAGACTGAGAAGCTTGAAATACAAGTTTTAGTAAAATAACTAAAGACACTGCTGAAGCCTGTCTACTACCCAAAGGAAAACAAAACAAAAAAATCTGTTGCCATGGAGTCGATTCCGACTCACAACGACCATACAGGACAGAGTAAAATTGCCCATAGGGTTTCCAAGGCTGTAACCTTTATGAAATTGCCACATCTTTCTCTTGTGAAATGGCGGTGGTTTTGAGCCAATGATCTTTCTCTCAGCAGCCGAGCATTTAACCACTTGTGCAACCAGGGCTCCTTAACCAAAAAAAACTAAAGTCTAAAGACTACACAACTTTTAAGAGATTTAAACTTCCAGTACTTAAGGTAAAAGCGAATGGTTCGATGAAGACTAAAACTCACAAGAGGCCTAGCACTTATATGACAACCTGAATAAGCCAGAGATACTGCCTTTCTTATAAACTTCTCACTCTATATATTGAGATTATTTCTTCTTACTCTTCAGTAAAGTATTTCTGGTTTTATAATAAAAGTTAGTGGGAAAATTGTTATATATATTTTTACCACAGTTTTTAAAAAGTGTGAAAATAATATTCGCAGAAATTTTTTGCAACTAGTTTTGTTGAAATGCCTTCACAGGGGAAAAAAAAAAGGCCCATACAGATTTTTATATCCACCTAAATTAGCTTTCTGCCAAGCCACTTTTTTATTTTCTGTCTTTTGATAGAATAGGAAACAAGCAACATAAGAAAAAGTAAACTATTCAGTATTTCAAATGCAAAGTGAGTATCTCTGTTGGAGACACAAAATACTGAGGTTAACAGTATTTTTCAACTTTTGTAAAATAATGATAGATCCTACAGATAAATATACAATTCATACTTCCTGCTGGGAAACCCTATAAATCCTGTAGTTCATTCTAATTATTACTACCCATTTTCAATTTTTTTTTTTACTTTTACCACATTCTCTGAAATGTCCTCAAAGGCCCTGATAGTTCACACTTCTTAACAAACTCTAGCTCTAAAATGAATCTAAACAGAAAGGCAATATAAAGTTATTTTTCTTTGCTATTATACACAGTAAACTTTTAATTGCAAAGAAAATATATTCAACGGGCTATGGTGAACTAAAGCAATTTTTCAGAGCAAACAAACAGAAATTCAAAATTCACACCAACTGAGATTTCTTTTCCTTTAGTATTTAGAATGTGGCCACTAAGGGCAGGTTTTTATAAACTTCACTATTTATCCTAATTTTTTTTAAATATAAAACCTATTACAGAATTGTTTGTTTTATTATAAAATCATTGCCAATCTTTAGAAAAAGGGAAAGAAAATGTGTATAAGTTATTAATAGACAAGGATACATTAGAAGTCCCACTAAAGACAACTGGAGTTATATGTACACATAAATATCTCCTCCCTCAGATAAACAACTTAAGAGGCAGGATCTTATTAATAATCAACTATTATTAAGTGTCTACCACATGGTTGGCCTGCACAAAAAATATAGGCCTTACAGGGCATTTGACAAAACATCCTCCTACAATAATGCTTTCATTATTTAAATAGGCACATGGCAGATTATGTTAACAGATTTATTTATTGACTAAGTCTGATCATATTTCCTCAGTTGGCATCAATATGGTATCGACTATTTATATTTGCTTCAACACTAGATATTTGTTCAGAAGTTTTCCATGTTTGATTTTCTACCACAGAATTTTGAGTTTAAATGAAATTTAGGGTTTTTGTTTGCTTGTTTATTTTTATGGTAGATTGTAAAAGGATAAAGAAATAAAGAACTCTAATGAGAGCTAAAAGCACTTCATTTGTGAATCCCATTTACAAGCCAAAGAATTTGCTTTTTATAGCAAAGAAATAGAACATTTTGTAATTAAGTGTTCCACAGCAAAGAATTAAGATCCAAAATGACCTAATGCTTTTTTCAAAAATTGGTCATATAATCATCTTTTCTATTTTAATGTTTTATATTTTTCACTTGACACAAAGCACAGCAACCTCAGGACAGTATCCTTTTCAAGAAATAATTCTTTCCAAAGTTTAAATGTATATTATTTCACAAAGATTTTGATTTATACATATTTAAACCAAACAAAAAAATGTAGAAAATACAAATAACTTCATTTGGAGAAAACAAACCACAAACTGTAAACTTTATGAAGGCAGGGACCATATGTCTATGTTGCTTACTATTATATTTGTTCATTTATTCAACAAATATTTACTGAGCATTTACTATGTGCCAGACAATATTCTAGGCACTAGAGATTTATCAATAAACAAAATAGACAAAAACCCCAGCCTCCTTCAGAGCTTAATTCTAGAAAGGGGAGAGAGATAATAAACAAAATAAGTAAAATATTTAGTATGTTAAAGGTGGTAAGTGCTACAGAAAGAAAATTAAGCTGTATGGGGGGTACAAGTAATGCTAGGTGTCATTTTAAATAAGGTAGCCTCGATGGCCTCGTTGAGATGAGAAGTGAAGAAATGAGCCATGGGACAGCTGGGAAAAGAGTGGTCTAGGTAAAGGTCCTGAGGCAAGACCAGGCCTAGGGTATTCCAGGAACTGCAAGATCTGTGTGGCTGAGCTGGGAAAGTAGTAAGATATGAATCCAGAGAGGTCAAATGGGAGGGAGGGGTGGAGATCACAGAAACTTTGAAGGCCACTGAAACAACTCTGATCTTATTTTGAGTAAAATGGAAATCACTTCAGGATTCTCAGCAGAAAACTGAGCTGGCCTGACTAAAATTGGATCACTCTAGCTGCTTTGTTCAAAACAGATGGTGGGGCAAGAATGGAAGCAGGGAAAACAACCAGGAAGCAACTCCAATAATCCAGGCCAGAGATGCTGGTGATTTAGACAAAGGTGATAGGAGTGAACTGAAGATGCTAATATGTATTCAGATTCTGGATACATCTTAAAGGTAGAACAAACAGGATTTCCTGACTGATTGGATATGGGTAATGGGAAAAGAAAAAAAAAAAAAAAAAAAGGTCAGGTGTAAAGCAAAGGTTTTTGTCCAAAGGCTACAGCTGGGGAAGAATGAAGATTTGGTTTGAGGGGGAAGATCAAAAGTTTGGATTTGGGCATTTTTCACTTTGAAAAGTCTATTAGACATACAAGTGGAAATGTCATGTAGGCAACTGGACAGACCAGTTTGGAGTTCTGGGAAGAGATCTGGACTGAAGATATAAATTTATATGGTTGTCACCATATAGATCTCATTATGAAATTTCATAAGATCACAAAGGGAATGAGTATAGATAAAGACAAGACATTCAAGAACTGAACAGTGGGTGCCCCAATGTTAAGAGATCAGGAAGAAAAGGAGGATCCATCAAAGAAGACTGAGAAGGTACAGCCAACCACTGAGATAGGAGGTAAAACAAAAGTGTGGTGCCCTAGAAACCAAAGTGTTTCAAGAAGTAAGGAGTGGTCAGTTCCAGCAAAATGATGCTCTAGGCAGAAGCACCACGCCATCCCTCCACAGCAAAGATCCAAAAAACTAAACCAAACAGAGACTACAACAATCCTGAAACCCTAAAACATCAAATGAAAAGATAAAGAACTCAGCCAAGCACCAAATGCAGTGAGAATACTGACAGAGAGTGAGGAGAGATTCATGCAGAGGTCCCCTACCAGCTAACGCAGCGCGGATCCACCATCTTGGACTCCTATCGGAGACCAGCAAATGGGGTTATGAGAAAGCAGCCTCATGGAGCCTCCAGCGGGAGACAAAACAGCCATTTCTTATCTCTCCATTCCAACGGCAAGCTCCCCTAGCATTCTTTTTTGTTTGTTTGTATGTTTTTTGGCTCCTGTTCTTCTCTCCTCTCTCCCATATCCAGCTTAGCTCCACACATAACCATCTCCCCGCAGCATCCTGCCTACCTGCACCGTGCGCTTGACATCACACCACCAAGCAGTGCAGGCACGGCCTGCTGGAACCTGCCCAGCACTGATTACCGACCCGCCCTGGTGGCTGTAGTGAGTGCCACAAACAACCCGTCCCAGTGGCTCCTCTTCAGCTAGACCTGCCCTGCTGTACCGTATCTGAGTGAATGAACCTCCCAGTTGGAGAAGGAGGCGAAAAGTATTGAGCACACAGACGAGCAAACAACAAAGAGCACGCAGGCCGCCTGCTCAGACATAGTCAAAATTTTTTTTTAAAAAATAAACGAGAGAAATAACTACTGAATGCCCCGAAAACAGCAAACAATATCAAAACATTTACAAAAACAGGACAGGATGGTTCCAGTAGGCATCCAAATTAAAACACCAGATGACTCTCCTGTGGAAGAAAATGCACTAGAAGTACCTGATAGGGAATTCAAATCTCTAATACTCAGAATTTTCCAAGAACTGAGGCAAAAAGCTGACAAAATGAGAAAAAAATAGACAAATTCATGGAAAATAGAGACAAAAAATTGGAAGAATTCAGGAAGATGATGCAGGAACAAAAATGCCAAAATAAATTCACAACTAGAAATTATACAAAGACAACAATTAGAAATCCAAAAGATAAACAACAAGATTTCAGAAATGGACAGTGTCATAGAAGGGCTGAGAAGCAGATTTGAAATGGTGGAAGACAGGATCAGTGGAACTGAAGACAAACACTTGGATACAACTCTGTTTCAGGAAAACTCAGAAAAAAGAACAAAGAAAAATGAAGAGACCCTGAGAGTTATGTGGGACGCAATTAAAAGCAACAATTTACGAGTGATTGGCATTCCAGAACAGGGGGAGAAAACGGAAAACACAGAGAGGATCATTGAGGAACTGCTGACAGAAAACTTCCCCAATATCATGAAAGATGAAAAGCTGGCCATCCAAGAAGCTCAACGAACCCCATATAGAAGAGACCCCAAAAGAAAATCACCAAGGCATATCATATTCACACTCGCCAAAACCAAAGACAAACAAAGAATCCTGAGAGCAGCACGTGAAAAACAAGAAGTCACATACAGAGGAGAAACAATAAGCCTAAACTCAGATTATTCGGCAGAAACCATGCAGGCAAGAAGGCAGTGGGATGACATATATATAAAATCTTGAAAGAAAAAAATTGTCAGCCAAGAATAATATATCCTGCAAAACTCTCGTTCAAATTTGATGGTGAAATTAGGTCATTTTCCAGATAAACAGAAAGTAAGGGAATATGTAAAAGTCAAACCAAACTTACAAGAATTATTAAAGGGAGTTCTTCGATCTGAGGACAAACAGCTTCAGCCCACAGGCAGGACCTAGGACGCAGGATCATACGAACCAGATACCAGTCTAGGAAATGAAATCTCGAGGACTATCCAAAACCAAAAGAAATACAACAGGGAATCAGAGCAGTCAATCGATGGATGACAACAACATCAAAACAATGAAAGAGGGAATAAATGGCATAGGTATAGAACCTTCTAATGGAGAGGAAGGCAAGGAGATACCAAGTAATGGTAGACTGCTTCCAACTTAGAAAGATAAGGGTAAAATTCATGGTAACCACAAAGAAAGTTAACAAACCAACTCATAAAAATAAAGACAAAAAACATAAAGTCTCAGCAAAAACAAAACCTACAAAAACAAAAGAAATGAAAAACAAATCCACAAACAAAAGTAACTCAGCACAAGAGAGTAAGAAGAAAGAAAACTTCAGCACCACACAAAAAAAGCACTACAAACTGACAGCAACAAACTCACATCTATCAATAATTACACTGAATGTAAATGGACTCAATGCACCCATAAAGAGAGGGAGAGTCACAGAATGGATAAGAAAACAGGATCCATCAATATGCTGTCTACAAGAGACACACCTTAGAAACAAAGATGTGAATTTATTAAAAGTCAAAGGTTGGAAAAAAACACATCAAGCTAACAACTACCAAAGAAGAGCAGGAGTGGCAATTCTAATCTCAGATAAAATAGACTTTAAAACAAAATCTACCATAAAAGACAAAGAAGGACACTATATAATGATTAAGGGGAGGATCCATCATAAAGACATAACCATAATAAACATCTATGCACCCAATGACAGGGCTCCAAAATACATAAAACAAACTCTAACAACACTGAAAAGAGAAATTGACAGTTCCACAATAATAGTAGGAGACTTCAACACACCACTCTCAGTAAAGGACAGAACAACTAAGAAGAAACTCAGCAAAGATACAGAAGACCTAAAGGGCACAATCAGCCAACTTGACCTCATAGACATATATAGAACACTCCATCCAACCGCTGCAAAGTACACATTCTTTTCCAATGCACATGGAACGTTCTCCAGAATAAACCACATCTTAGGCCACAGAGCAATCCTCAACAAGATCCAAAACGTTGAGATAATTCAAAGTATCTTCTCTGACCACAATGCCATCAAGGTAGAAATTAACACTAGAAAGAGCAAGGAAAAAAAATCAACGACTTGGAAACTGAATAATACCCTGCTTACACATCAGTGGGTAATAGAAGAAATCAGAGATGGAATCAAAAAATTCCTAGAATCAAATGAGAATGAAAACACATCATACCAACACCTTTGGGACACAGCAAAGGCAGTCCTCAGAGGACAATTTATAGCAATAGATGCACATATCAAAAAAGAAGAAAGGGACAAAATCAAAACATTAACTACAGAACTCAAACAAATAGAAAGAGAACAGCAAAAAAAGCCCACAACCACCAGAAGAAAGGAAATAGTAAAGATCAGAGCAGAAATAAATCACTAGCCATTAGAGAAATGCAAATTAAAACCACAATGAGATACCATCTCACCCCGGCATTACTGGCACAAATCAAAAACACTGGAAATAACAAATGCTGGAGGGGCTGCGGGGAGATGGGAACTCTTATGCACTGCTGGTGGGAATGCAAAATGATTCAACCATTTTGGAAAATGATATGGCGCTTCCTCAGAAAGCTAGAAATAGACATACCATTCGATACAGCAATCCCACTCCTAGGAATATATCTCAGAGAAATAAGAGTCGTCACTCGAATAGACATATGCACACCTATGTTCATGGCAGCATTGTTCACAGTAGCAAAACGATGGAAACAACCTAGACGCCCATCAACAGATGAATGGATAAACAAACTATGGTACATACACACAATGGAGTACTATGCAACGAGAAAGAACAACAATGAATCTGTGAACCATCTCATAACATGGATGAAACTGTAGGACATTATGCCGAGTGAAATAAGTCAATCACAAAAGGACAAATATTGTATGAGACCTCTATTGTAAAAACCCATGAAAAAGTTCACACACAAAATGTAACAATCTTTGTTGGTTACCAGGGATGGGAGGGGTGGGGGGAAATACTAAATAGGCAATAGATAAGCGGTATCTTGGGTGAAGGGTGAGACAGTACACAATACACGGGAAACTAGCACAACCTGTACAAGGAAAGGTCATGGAAGCCCCATAGACACATCCAAACTCCCTGAGGGACTGAATTGCTGGGCGGAGGGCTCTGGGGACCATGGTCTTGGGGAACATCTAGCTCAATTGGCATGACACAGCTTATAAAGACAATGCTCTACATTCTACCTTGGTGAGTAGTGTCTGGGGTCTTAAAAGCCTGTGAGCGGCTATCTAAGACATTCCACTGGTCTCATCCCTTCGGGAGTAAGGGAGAATGAAGAGAACAGGATACAAGGAAAAGATTAGTCCAAAGGACGAATTGTCCACAGCTACCAAGGCCTCCACCGGACTGAGTCCAGTACAGCTAGATGGTGCCTGGCTACCACCACTGACTGCTCTGACCAGGATCACAACAGAGGGCTCTGGACAGAGCTGGAGAAGGATGTACAGCATAATTCTAACTCACAGTAATAAAGATCAGACTTACTGGCCTAAACGAGACTGGAGAAACCTCGAGAGTATAGCACCCGGACACCCTTTTAGCTCAGTGGTGAAGTTACCTCTGAGGCTGACTGTTCAGCCTGGGAGTGCGCAGCCCCGTAAAACCAAATGAGACTAACGAGGTACAGGAGTCCAGTGACAAGGGCCAGAAGGCAGAAGGGAACAAGGAAGCTGGAGATAGGGAGCCCAAGGTTGAGTAAGGATATTGTTGATGTGTTGTGAGATTGTTAACCATTGTCATAGGGCAACATTTGTAGTAACTGTTAAATGAGAAACTATTTTGTTCTGTAAGCCTTCATCTTAAGTGAGAATAACAGCACAATTGGAAGAGCGTAGTCAATGTCACTGAACTGTGTATGCAGAAATTTTTGAAACGGTGTTATCTTTGGCTATGTGTATTTTCACCAAAAAAAAAAAAGGTTGAGAATTCAGAGGGTTAATATGTTATGGGGTTGTTAACCAATGTCATAAAACAACATGTGTACTACTGTTTCATGAGAAACTATTTGTTCTGTAAGCCTTCACCTGAAGTACAATAAAATTAAAAGAAAAAAAGAAGGAGTGACCAGGTGGCTTAATTGTTTTAGTAAAATAAGAACTAAGAATTGACTGCTGCCATTTAGTCGATTTTGACTCATAGCGACCCTACAGGACAGAGTAGAACTGCCCTTATAGGGTTTCCAAGGAGCGGCTGGTGGATTCGAACTGCTGACCTTTCGGTTAGCAGTCAAGCCCTTAACCACTATGTCACCAGGGCACCAGTGTTTAGGCACATACATATCACAATAAATATATGTTCAATGGATATGCAAAGCAAAATACTGTTGAAAAGTCCCACATTCAAATGTACTAGTGAAAGATGAACTTTGTTGAATTTATAATTATTTTACAAAAAAATTTTTTGGTTCTGAACTTGTCGACTACCACAGTCAAAGTTGGAAACTGTCCATGCTTTGAAATAAGGCTACCATAACACCACCTGTCTTCTACATGGCAACAATACTGTACAAAGTAGAAAGAGCAGTGGTCAGGAGACTAGTACGTCATCTGTCACTCACTTTCCCTCTGTGAGCCTCTATTTTTTCCATCTGTAAAATTAATCTTCGTACGTTCTTCCCTCTAGAAATGCTCTTTTCCTCTGATCCAAATCCAAAACACCTTCTGGTTCAGCTCCTGTTACCTCTTTCTTGGAGACCTTCCCAAGGTCTCTAGTCCCTGTTGATCTCCCCCTTCTCTGAACTCCAATAACGATTTACTTTTACTATACCGACTATTTGTTTGGTCCTACATCAATACTACATTGAGTGTTCAACTGTTTTATGTGTTTGTCTTAAACACTCCCGATATAACAGAAAATCCTAAAGTATGTACTTATTTTGTTTTTCTACACTAATATCAACAATGTATTGATAGAAATTAATGACTTAATGGGACAAATTAAGAATTAGTAAGAAAGACCTCTTCTGTTAGTACGTACAAAGATTAAAAGTATTGCTTTCTGTAAGACAGTCATGCTATAGCATTTTTTTAAAAAGACATAAAGGTTTAAAGGCAAAAACAAAACTCCAACGCACAGATGTCCATGATTAGCTTCTTGCATAGGATAATTGAGAAACTGATCAGAAACTTTAAAAATAAAGACAAAGGATACCTTAAAGTGAGGGTACAAAGAGTTCACATAACTCACCAAAATCTACAGAGCATTGGGTAGCAGGAACAAACGAAATCTAGTTCCTGACAAGTTTTAAGATGATTTCTCCTAGCAGACATACCAATGAGTACTGGTTTTAACTGACCATGGATTTAGTCATTCAGTCAACGGATCTTACTGTGCTCTCTGAAGAGAAAGACAAGGTACTATGCCAGATGCCATAAGTCATGGTCTCCTAGCCCACCTGCCTAAACTCACCTCAGGAGCATGTTAAGATGCAGATTCCCAGGACCATATCAGATCCAATGAATCAGAATGGGGAGGGAAGAGGGAGTCCAGAAATCCATATTTTCAGATGTGAAATGTGGAAAAAAATCATGGCACTGAGACATGCAAAGATAAATAATTAAGACAGTCACTGCTTTCAATAAGCCTGTAATAAAGTAAGAGAGAGATATACATAGGGCACCAGATATAGCAATTTAAGATATAATAATTTGAGGTATAAAGTAAAAGGTTAAAAGTACCAAAAATGACACCAGATAGGCTCTGTGGAGAAGTCAGGTGGGTTATGAGTTCAAATGAGTTGGAGGAATGCAGCTGTAACTGAGGGAAATGGAAAGAAGAAGAAAAAAAAAACGTTTCATGCAGGGTACTTATCAGAACGGTAGGGCATCAGCCTAGGCTAGAAGGTATAGACCACAATAGTCTGCCACATCAAACCAATGCCTAAGCAAATAGAGCAAGCAGGAACTCACCTTCAGCCCTAGGAAGGCCTAGACCGAAGGGAACTGATTCCTGCTTCACTTCTTCCCTTGCTCACCTGTGTGAATCAATTTCAACACCCTTCTATGTGCCCACAATATAATCTAAGCATGTTGGCCAGCCAATCTCTGGCCAGTGGAGATGGGACAGGTGAGTGGACTTCTATTCACATTCCTTGACAAAATTATCACTCTAATTTTGGCCTAAACTGCTTCTAATCAGCTGGCCTCTGAACAACCACACAACTATGACACCTTCCAGTACCCTCAATGCAGAACCTCGTTCCTGACTTCAACCCATCACCTAAATTCAAGATACAGCAATGGAAGAGGCAATTAAGTTCTCCGTAGCACCAAAGGGAAGGCTATGTGCCAGCTGGTGACTGGTTCCAGAACCCAAATGTCCCAGCTGCCTATAAATTACTTTCCAGTGTCCCACCCACAGTGCATCTTAAACTAGCTCTTAAGCATGCTTTATTTGCTTATAGCCAAAGGCATTAAGCAAGTACCTCCTACCTGTACAACTCTAGGGGTTATCATCCACATTATATTCTATGTGAACAGCACCCCCTAGAGCACAACTCTAGAATGGAATGTGAATGGTGAGTTAAGGACAGTATGCCAGTCAGGTGTTTCAACAAGTATCCCGGGTGTCAAGATATTATTAACATACTTCGTATACAAATAACTGTGTCCAACAGCTTAGGATGGTTACTATGGATATTTGGCACAACAGATAAAAGTATCCTGCATCAGATTCTGGTTTTGAGGTCCTTTATTTTAAGTGGAAACCCCGGTGGCATAGTGGTTAAGAGTTCGGCTACTAACCAAAAAGTCAGCAGTTGGAATCTACCAGGTGTTCCCTGTCCTAGAGGGTCACTATGAGTTGGAATCAACTCGATAGCAAAGGGTTTGGTTTTTGGTTTTGGTTATTTTAACTAGCCCAATGAATCTTTTTCTGATAAGCATGGTCTTACCACAGAATTTCATAATGAAACCTGAAAAATCTTAAGCTGTTTTTTTCTAGTTCTAAATTTTATTAATTTTTCTTGTTGTTGAGAATACACACAGCAAAACGTACACCAATTAAACAGTTTTTACATGTACAGTTCAGTGACACTGATTATACGAGTTGTGCAACCATTCTCACCTTCCTTTTCTGAGATGGTCCTCCCTCATTAACATAAACTCATTCCCCCTAAGGTTCCTATCTAATCTTGCAAGTTGCTGTTGTCAATTTGATCCTATATAGATAGCTTAAGCTGTTTTTTTAAATAAGCATGTTATGAAGGCAGTTTCTCCATTCATATTAATTAGATTACCATTTTTAACCTGTATATACATGAAACATTTAAAGAAATGCTGAATGTTCTACTTCAGCTGAAGCAATGTGATTTAAAAAAAAAAAGTGTATGAAGTAGCACAAAGAAATGGTTTAGTTACCTAAACTTCCATTCTGTTACATGAACATCCAACCTGTTTAATGGCCAAAACCAAAAATTTTTTAGATTAGTCAATTACTGTTCTTTTAAAGCTACCTTTAATCAGATAAAAATATTTCCATCATTTCCATTACATCATTCCATTATATCAATCATCATTACATACGTAAAATTCAACTTATTTCCCCCTTTAAACTTTAACCTCATTAAAAAAACTTACTTGGCTGTCATCCCACAAAGTATTTTTCAGCACTACTTCTAAAATAACTACAAAACGAAGTATTTTAGCACCCATGATACATCTATGGTAGGCATTTTGAGGAACACAAAGATGTTCTAGATCTTAAGTTTATTAAGGTGTCAACTCAACAGGGTTGTAGAGAATAGACAGAAAAGAGTAACTAAAATAGGCTTCACTGACCTTGAAACATGAAGATTCAGAGGGCTAGAAAAGGGAAGAGGGTACTCCGAGATGGAAGAACAGCATAAACAACACTACTGAAATAGGATAAGCAAACACGCCAGTATTCATTCATTCACTCAGTGCTCACACCAGTGCCAGGCTAAATGTTTACTGAGTATCCATACTGTATTCCAGGCACTTGGCTATGATTACTATGTTCCCTCTTCAAATCCTCACAGCATATTGTGAGGGTCTTCTTTCATTATTCTCTTCCTACAGAGGAGGAAACAGGCCCAGAGGTTAAGAAACTTGTCACGGTTATGCAGATATTAAGTGGCAAAGTGGGCATTCCAAATTGAATCTCTCAATCCCAACTCTGATGCCCCTCTCCCCCAAATCTATTATTTTACTGGGTGCTGGGCTGGAAATAAATGGAACTAGTGAACACAGGTGTCAATTATTAGCAGGACAGGAAAGATCCCAATGTGGACAGATAAACAAGTTAGGGTTTTATGTAACCGCTGTCTGGAAGCCATGATATGGCCCTCAATAGAATGAAACCAGTTTGTCTGTTTTTTTTTTTTTGTCGTCAAGTTTTCAAAGAAGCAAGCAACGTTAACAGGAGAGAAGAATGGCTGATATTAGAAAGACCTACTTAGATGGTCATGAAGTAATAAAAACATGATATGATAATGTCCTGGACCAAGAAGATAATAAGAGGGATTGGAAAGGACAGAATCTCTGAGCCAGTGACAGTACAGAAAATACTGGCAAAAATAATAACTGGAAAGAAGAAAAACTGTCTTTTGCAAATGATCTGTAGAAAATCCAAAACAATCTACAAAAAAGCTATAAGAATAAGTAGATTTAGCAATGTTGTAACATATAAGACCAATATACTAAAATGAATCGCGTTTCTATATGTTAACAATAAACAGTTAAAACTTAAAGAAAACAATCACAATAGTATCAAAATTATAAAATGTTTAGAGATAAATCTGACAAAAGACATGTGAAACCTGTACACTGAAAACTACAAAACACTGCTGAAAAAAATTAAAGACTTAAATAAACAGAGATACGCATTATGTTCATAGATTTAAAAACTCAATATTGTTAAATTTAAGCTCTCCCCAAATACCATATTTCTTACAAAAATAACGTGTGCCTTCTCTTTGTTTGCCAACTGCGTCCTCCCTTAGATGTATTTTTGTAAGCGTGCTATGCTAATTTTTTTATAGCAACATGTAAAAAAAATTGGCATAGTGGCACTTATTAAAATACCTCATGGGAGGGTCACATAAACCAGAGACTCCATCAGCCTGACACCAGAAGAACTAGATGGTGCCCAGCTACCACCAATGACTGCCCTGACAGGGGAACACAACCGAAAGTTCCTGATGGAGAAGGAGAAAAGTGTGGAGCAGAACTGAAATTCATGTAAAATGGCCAGACTTAATGGTCTGACAGACTGGAGGAACCCTCGAAGCCAAGGCCCCCGGACGCTCTGTTAACCCAGAACAAAAACCATTAAGTCCAATCTTCAAACAAAGATTAGACTAGACTATAAAACATAGGATAATACTCGTGAAGAGTGTGCTTCTTAAGTTCAAGCAGATACACGAGACCAAACGGGCAGCTACTGTCTGGAGGCAGGATGAGAAGGCAGGGAGGGACAGGACCTGGTTGGATGGTCATGGGAACCTGGAGTGGAAAGGGAGAGTGTGCTGTCACATTATAGGGATTGCAACTAATGTCACAAAACAATATGTATATAAATTTTTATATGAGAAATTAACTTGAGCTGTAAACTTTCACCTAAAGATTAAAAAAAAAACCCTCACAGGGAGGGTGCAGTTGGCAAACAAACGCAGAAGACATGCATTAAGTGCATAAAAATACAGTAGATTAAATGCCGTCCCAATCAAAATGCCAACATGTTTTCCTGTAGAAACTGACAAGCTGATTCTAAAGTTTATTTAGAAATGCAAAGGATCTAGAATAGCAAAAACAACTTTGAAGAACAAAGTTGGAAAACTAACACTACCTGATTTCAAGTTACAGTAAAACAAAATGGTATGGTATTCTGCGGCTTCTGGCTGGTAGTGCAAATGGTTAAGCACTTCAGTACTAACCAAAAGGCTGGCAGTTCAAACCTACCCAGAGATGTCTTGGAAGAAAGGCCTGGCAATCTGCTTCCGAAAGATCACAGCTTTGAAGACCCTAAAGAGTGCAGTTCTACTCTGCAACACGTGGGATCACCATGAGTCAGAACTGACTTGACAGCAACTGAGGAGAAAAAAAAGTCTAAGGTACCAAGCTCTAAAAAAAAAAGTGTGGTAATAATAAAGATCAGACAAATAGATCAATAGAATATAGTCCACAAATACACCCACACATATATGGACAACTGATTTTTGATGAAAGTACAAAGGCAATCCAGTGGAGAAAGGACAGTCTTTTCAACAACTGGTGCTGAAACAACTGGATATCCATGTACAAAAAAGTGAACTTCAATGCAAACCATATACAAAATGAACTTAAAATGGGTAACAGACCTAGATGTAAAACCAAAAACTGGAGAACTTCTAGAAGAAAGCATAAAAGAAAATCGTTGTAATCTTGGGTTAGGCAAAGGTATCTTAGATAAAACAACAAAAGCATGACCTGGCCCATAAAAGAAAAAAATTGATGTAACTGGACTTCAAATTTTTTATAACTTCCATTCTTCAGAAAACACTATTGAGAATAAAAAGACAAGCCACAGACCAGAATAACATATTTGCAAAGCATATTATCAGATAAAAGACTTGTGCCCACAATATAAAAATAACTCCAAATCTCAGTAATAAGAAAATAACCCCATTTAAAAAAACTTTTTACTGTACTAAAATACATATAACAAAAAGTTTTGTCATTTTGAGACTAAAGAGGTACAATAGTCCACTGACAAGGTCCAGAAGACAGAAGGGGACAAGGAAGCCCCCTGGTGATAGGGAACACAAGGTGGAGTAAGGATATTCTTGATGTGCTGTGAGATTGTTAACCATTGTCATAGGGCAACATGTGTAGTAACTGTTAAATGAAAAACTATTTTTTCTGTAAGCCTTCATCTTAAGTGAGAATAACAGCACAGTTGGAAGAGCGTAGTCAATGTCACTGAACTGTGAATGTAGAAATTTTTGAAACGGTGTATCTTTGGCCATCTGTAATTTTCATCAAAAAAAAAAGGTTGAGAATTTAGAGGCTTAATACGTTGTGGGGTTGTTAACCAATGTCATAGAACAACATGTGTACTACTATTTCATGAGAAACTATTTGCTCTGTAAGCTTTCACCTGAAGTACAATAAAATATATATTAAAGAAAAAAAAAAAAGTTTTGTCATTTTAAGCTTTTAATAAACAATCCAATTTTTTTAAATGGACAAAAGATTTAATAGACATGTCACCAAAAAAGATATACAAATAGCAAATAAGCACTTGAAAATATTTTGGAACAAAACCAAGATCAAACCCACTGCCGTCGAGTTGGTCCCGACTCATAGTGATCCTACAGGGTAGAACTGCCCCACAGGGTTTCCAAAGCTGTAAATCTTTATGGAAGCAGACTGCCATGTCTTTCTCCCGCAGAGGAGCTGGTGGGTTCGAGCCGCCAACCTTTTGGTTAGCCATTGAGCACTTTAACCACTGCACCACACTGGCAATCTCTTAAATAATCCTACATACAACTACCATATGATCAAGCCATGCCACACCTATGTATTTACAAAGAGAAAAGAAAGTGTATGTCCATACAAACATTTGTATATGAATGTTCATGGCAGCTTTATTTGTAATAACCAAAAACTAGAAACAATTCGAGTATCCATTATCAGGGGAATAAATAAACAAATGTGATATATTCACACAATGGAAAACTACTCGACAATAAACAGGAATGAACTACTGACACACACAGTGACATGGATGAATCTTAAAATAACTATGCTTGATAAAAGAAGTCAGAACCCTCAGAAAGAGAGAGAACACAGTGTATGATTATATTTATATAATGCTATATGTAAAATTCTTTAAAATGCAAACTAATCTATAGAGACAGAAAGCAGATCAGTGTTTGCTTGGAGACAGGACAGGGGCAGCATTGGGGGAATGATTACAAAGGGGCACAAGGAAACTTTGGGGAGTGATACGTTCACTATCTTGACAAGGTGATGGTTTCAGGTTTCACATGTCACATGTCAAAATGTATCCAACTGTACACTTAAAGTACATGTAGTTTATTGTATGTCAATCATACCTCACTTTTTTTCAAGTGAAAACAACAAAAATTAGAAAACAAAACAAAATAAAGTGATAAAGGTTTAAGAAGAAAAGTTAGAAAGAAGCACTGTTTGGTTGAGAGAGGGTAGTTGGGCCCTGGAGATTTCATGTAGTTTAAAACAGCTGGATGTTAAGACAGGACACCACCACCTCTAGGCAGTGAGAAACATGAAACACAAAGAGGAATCATTCCTTGAGAAACAACAGAAGACAGAGCACAGGGCAGAGGAGGGTGCCAGGTTAGCTCAATGTCTCATTAATCTATAACACACTATTTATGGTGCATTTGCTTGGCCTGTCAGCTTTTTAAAATGCAAGAGTCAGACTGCTCTCCTGGCTTATTTCACTGATAAATACAAATGAAACACTAGATGCAGACAAAGCCCACATCCGCTTCCAACTCCTGTCCAGACAATCTAACTTGGTTCAGCTTGCTTTGAAATGGTATTTCTCAAAAGAATCTAAAACACCTTGTACAATTCGTCTTGATAATAAGCATTAAAGGAGACATACAGTTTAAAAGAAAGTATCTAAAAATACTTATATTTCTACATTATTTAAAGCAAAGAGGAAAAACACATCCAAAAGATATCTTGTGTTATAAGAATAATGTTCTAAATACATTGATTATAGCCAGGTGAAAAAGAGCTAATTGATAGCTTCCATTACCATCTCAGTCAGGGATGTCATTCACTACCCCTTCCTCTACCTTTCCGCTGTAAATGGGAACCATCTTCTCAAGTCCCCCATTCACTGTCTTCTCTTGATAGAATTAATTACACTTTTCTGCCCTCAAAATGATACTTGAGCAACAGCACTTATTTCCTTAAGCTGTTAGAGGTTAAATACTGTCCTACTCTTCACAAAGGCTAAACACAGTGGTATGCCCACACTGGTTGTTAAAATAGGGAAAAAAAGAGTTCAATGGCTTAAGGCAAAGGACGACAAGACCTAGAGCAGTCTGGAGACCAAACCCAAGGCTCACCAGTTTGAGTTTCCCTTTATTGAGTCTGGTAACTGCATAGCTTACTGGGGCTGAGTGACAGGCACATGGGAATTCATGACATGATTCTGTCTACTTTTGTGTATGTTCAAAATTCTCCATAATAAATAGTCGAAAAATAATAACGAAGGGTAGGTGAGGGTATGATTGAGCCCTTCTTGTTTTTACTTTCCTACCTCTGAACTTTTCTTCTTTCCTTTTAACTTGATCTTTGCCAGCCTCTCCCCTTTGTTGTCAACAGGTCCACTGGGTCATTAGCCATATAACAAATGGTGGCTTGGAAGATAAAAGACAGACCCTTTGCACAGGCAGTGGAATTCCAAATGCTAGACTCTTGGCTCCACAATGTCTGATTCAGAAGAACTGCTGGGAGCTATTAGTTTAGCTCGCCCACCTAGGCATATTAGACTCCTAGAATTTCTTTACACCACTCCCATATGCCTCTCATTTATGCCTACACAGTTTTGTAATCGTGTGCTTTCATTTAGCACAGGAAGTATCAAGCCCAGTGTCACCACAGAAATTATTAGAAAAGTCCAAAGATAAGAAATCCAGAAGAAAGCCAGTTTCAAAATTGAAATTGCAACGGACAGGAAAATTTTTTTCTGGTAGGGCAATAATCCAACAAAAACGCATTTTCAAAATTCTCAAACATACGATATACAATAACAGTTATGTAAGATGCATTGTGGCCTAAATGACAGCACTTGCCATTTTGTAAATATATCTTATGCTTTTCCACTTCTGAACCTTTGCTACACAGCCCTACCCTGTATCTGGAATTCTGGCCTACATAAATCTGCTTACATTTTCTTTTACTCTTCCATCTTAGACGGTCAAATCATACTCTTCCTTCAACATACATTTACTGAACATCTATGGTGTGACAGACACTGAACAGCACCCTGGCAAAGAGGATAAAGAGACAACTAAAATAGTTCCTAAATGCTTGCTCAATTCTTTCCTATTACTCCACTTAGAAGCCATCTTTATTTTCTTGGAAGGCCCTCAGCACTTTGTTCATGGTAAGGTGCTTCTCACAAGTGGTTCAGGAATGAGCATCAGACCAAAAAGCTGATCCAATCAGGATATTTTCCTGGACTACTGTGTGGACTGCTAGGACAGAAATGGACTTGTCCTCCTGCACTCTCTTTCACAACAGTGAGGTATATGGACATGACGGACATGTAGCTTTAGACATTTTGCAACCGGAAGTGAAGCCAGCCTTAGGAAGATACTGACACTGAGGAACATCAAGGACAGAAACAAAGAAACCAGGTCCCTAATGGCGTCACTGAGCTGTTGCACCAACCAATCCTCAAGTCCCACCACACTACCTCTGGGTCTTTCCAGTCCACAGGCCAGTATAACTCCTTTGTCATTTATGCCAGTTTGAGCTAAGTTTCTGGTTGTCTGAAAACTAAAGCATCCTAAATGATATCTATTTTCTCTCCAGTACTGGACTATAAAGTCTCATTTATTTTGGTGTCCTTGTAAGAAGGCTTCCTCCACTCCCTCTTTCTAGATAATACATGCAAAGCAATTTATCGGCAGTTTATCAAATTTAGGAAACATTTTTTCCTATAGAAAGTATTAAAAGATCCCAAGAAAGTAGCTCTCTAAAACCTGCAATAAACCCAAGTTTTTTTATAATGGAAAAACAGTGGGCCAGCATTTCCCAAAATATGTTCTATGCAACACTAAATCCCTTAAGGTGCTGAAGGGATGGAATTCTATGATAGTCAAAATGTATTATCCTCGTCCAATTTACAACAGAGGCATTAGCTTATTAAAGGTTCTAAGAAAACATGAAGTGAAGAAAACTATCTCAATCTTTCACAACCTTTTTTGGTCATGGAGACCTTTATTATCCTCCCCAACTCCTACTGATAGCTTACAGAATAGTTTTGCAGTATATTCTTTGAGAAGTTGGAACAGTAGTAACAAAATTTAACAAAATTGAATATGTTTTTAACTGATCTTGAATGATGGATACAAAGAACACAATTAGGAGAAGAGCGAAGTAGTCAAGGGACTTACAGAGATGTGGGAGACTTGGCGGCATTTGTTTTAAAGGCTGCTATTATCTGAATAGCTAATTTTGCTTTAAAATCTTTTGTTTAAAGTATTACTGCTTTCTTCTTTCCTGATACAAAGATACTGGGAATAATCCTATGCTTGTTTTATTTTTTTCTTTTAACTCATAAAGAGAACAAAGCAAAAGGGAATGAGATGGAAAGATTCGACTGTAATTAAACTAGAATAGGAAGAGGAATGAGAGGTTATTAAAGAGATCATGAATATGAGAGAAAAATGTCAAGAGATGAAAATAACTGGATCACTGGCAGTCAAAACTCCTAACAGGGAACAGAAAACGGTTAAACACTTCCTCACACCAGGCAACTGTTGGCAACATGAGCCCAGGACTTGGTACTGGCTGGAACAGACTAATTACGTGGGTTCTTAGGCAGATAGCCTTGGCCATCCAAAGGAATGGACATTTCAAGCAGCGTTAAACATAGTTAAATATACAACACTGGAAAAAAGGTTTAGAGCAGTTTAAGAGGCCACTTATAAGACATATCCCTAACTCCACATCAAGAGTTCAGTTACAAGCCAGGGGCAGAAATATAATTTAGAGTTGAGTCAAAGGTTGATGAAGACCTCACCTGGGGTTCTCTGATTCAAAGAAGAGGGAAAACAGCCCCAAGACAATCAAGCCAGCCAAAAAGTCTCGATTCTGGGGGTGATGTGCTCTTTTCTGGATCACTTTGAAAGTTATCCTTCAAAGCTTGGTTCAGATGACATCTCCCATATGCAACCTTTACTGATCACTTTCTTTATTCCATTCATATGTCCTCATTACAGTCTGTCTCACTTAGCTTCTTGAGTGCACAAGCCATAACTTTCACTAGGTATCAAATTTACTTGGATACACAATCAACACCCATGGAAGCAGCAGTCAAGAAATCAGACGACATATTGCATTGGGCAAATCTGCTGCAAAAGATCTCTTTAAAATCTTAAAAAGCAAAGAAGTCACTTTAAGGACTAAGGTGTGCTTGACTTGAGCCATGGTATTTTCAATAGCCTCATACGCATGTGAAAGCTGGGCAATGAATAAGGAAGACAAAAGAAAAATTGATGCCTTTGAATTATGCTATGCCAAAGAATACTGAATATACCATGGACTGCCAAAAGAACAAACAAATCTCTCTTGGAAGAAGTACAGCCAAAATGCTCCTGAGAAGCAAGGATGGCAAGACTTTGTACTTGTTATTAGGAGGGACCAGTCCCTGGAGATGGACATCATGCTTTGTAAAGCAGAAGGTCAGTGAAAAAGAGGAAGACCCTGAATGAGATGGATTGAAACAGTGGCTGTAACAATGGGCTCAAACACAGCAACAACTGTGAGGATGGTGCATGATCAGGCAGTGTTTCATCCTGTTGTATACAGGGTCGCTGTGAGTGGGGAATGGATTTGATGGCACCTAACAACAACAAGATCTGGAAAATTTATCTCATGTAGAACTCCTAGTTCTCTGCCTTTTATGAAAAAGATGCTAAATATATTTTGTTTGGTCTTTGAAATCTGGACAAATTACAATCTCCAAAGCTCAAAGGAATAAAATTTGAATAATCAGAAAACAAATACTTATTTTTAAACATATGCAAATTAAATGGTGAGTAATAATAAATTGTACCTGAGAAATCAGGGAGAACAATGATTTTTACAAAGGCCCTGGATTTGGCAAATTTTCCCAAATATACATATAGATGGCTAGCTTAAACAGTCCCTCAATTCTTGTAATGCAGCTATGGACTCAAACAAAGCCACTTACTGCCAGTTTATACTATAAAATTAGGCAACACTGGGATGATCACATACTCAACTAATAACAGGTGTACAGATCTTCTTAGACCGTCATTCAAATGCACACCTGCACTCACTTGAGCGTGTAGCTTTGTGGCCCAACTCTTATCCTAAATATTGCAATACCAGACAGGTAAGTAAGATGTGGAACTGAAGTTTCCAAGTTTTCCAACCACAAACAAAGAGATCAGGATAAATTACTCTCAAAGCAACAAGAAGGCGGTCTTCAAAAAACAGTGCTCCCCGCATGTAAATATTGCTGAAGACATATACATAAAGACTTTCATTATAACAATCAATTTGATATTTTTATTTAGCCTTAAAGGCAGGGTACACACTTACTTTGGACAAATCATCAGGAAAGACCAATTACTAGAAAAGAACATTACATTTGGTAAAACAGAGAGGCAATGAAAAGGAGAAACCCTCAATGAGTTCGACTGACACAATAGCCACAACAATGGGCTCAGACATATCAAAGATCATAAAGATGGTGCACGACTGAGCAACATTTTGTTCTGTTACACATAAGGTCACCATGAGTTTGAGCTGACTGGACCACAACTAACAACAACCAACAATAATATATCAATATCATATAAGAAACTAATTTATAATTCTGAATTTGGGTTTTGGACAATTTAAAACTTTTAGTTTTACCATAAAAGAAATTCATTTATCGAATGGGCAGCGCCCGTCCAGAGGTGAGATGAGAAGTCAGAGAGGGTCAGGAGCTGCTTGAATGGACACGGGAAATCGGGGGTGGAAAGGAGGGGTGTGCTGTCACAATAAAGGGAGAGCAATTAAGGTCACATAACAATGTATGTATGGATTTTTGTATGAGAGACTGACTTGAATTGTAAACTTTCACTTGAAGTACAACAATAAAAAAAATTTTAAAAAAGAAATTTCATTTATCAAACAGATGTTTTCAGTCTAGTTAAAATGCTATCTTCTGGGCAAAGGACTTGTAAAGACATTTCTCCAAAGATCATCTACAAACACACAATAAACACATGAAAAAACGCTGAACATCACTGGCCATTACTCATTGCCGTCAAGTCAATTCCGACTCCTAATGACCCTACAGAACAGAGTAGAACTGCCCCATAAGGTTTCCAAGGAGTGGCTGGTGGATATGAACTGCCGACCTTTTAGTCAGCAGCCAAACACTTACCACTATACCACCAGGTCTCCTCATTGGCCATTAGAGAAATGCAAATCAAAATCTCACCAAGATACCAGTTCATACCTACGGTAGTTGCTGGGTGCTGTCGAGTTTATTCCAACTCATAGCGACCTCATGTGACAGAAAAGAACTACCCCATAGGTTTTCTAGGCTATAATCTTTATAGAAGCAGATCAACAGGTCTTTTTCCTGTGGAGCTGCTGGGTAGGTACAAATTACCAATCTTTCAGTTAACAGCCGAGCACTTAATTATTACACCAGCAGGGTTTCTTCACACCCACTAAGTTTGCTATAATCAAAAGATGGATAACAACAAGTGCTGGCAAGAATGTGAAGAGAAGGGAACCCTCACACACTGCTGCTGGGAACGTAAAATAGTGTAGCCACTTTGGAAAACAGTTTGCCAGTTCCTCCGAAAGATTAAAGATAGAGTTACCATTTGATGCAGCACTTTCACTCCTAAATACATACCCGAGAGAACTGAAAACATACGTTCACATAAAAACCTATACAGATGGTTACAGCAACATTATTCATCATAGCCAAAAAGTGGAAAAAAATCTAACAGACACATGAGGAAATGCTCGCGATCACTAGCCATTAGAGAAATGCAAATTAAAACCAAAATGAGATACCATCTCACCCCAGCATTACTGGCACAAATCAAAAACACTGGAAATAACAAATGTTGGAGGGGCTACAGGGAGATCGAAACACTTATGCACTGCTGGTGGGAATGCAAAATGATACAACCATTTTGGAAAATGATATGGCACTTCCTCAGAAAGCTAGAAATAGACATACCATTCGATCCAGCAATCCCAATCCTAGGAATATATCCTAGAAAAGTAAGAGTCGTCGCTCGAATAGACATATGAACACCTATGTTCATGGCAGCACTGTTCACAATAGCAAAACAATGGAAACAACCTAGACGCCCATCAACAGATGAATGGATAAACAAACTATGGTACATACACACAATGGAGTACTATGCAACGAGAAAGAACAACAATGAATCTGTGAACCATCTCATAACATGGATGAAACTGGAGGACATTATGCTGAGTGAAATAAGTCAATCACAAAAGGACAAATATTGTATGAGACCTCTATTGTAAAAACCCATGGAAAAGTTCATACACAAAATGTAACAATCTTTGTTGGTTACCAAGGATGAGAGGGGTGGGGGGAAATACTAAATAGGCAATAGATAAGCGGTATCTTGGGTGAAGGGTGAGACAGTACACAATACACGGGAAACTAGCACAACCTGTACAAGGAAAGGTCATGGAAGCCCCACAGACACATCTAAACTCCCTCAGGGACAGAACTACTGGGCGGAGGGCTCTGGGGACCATGGTCTTGGGGAACATCTAGCTCAATTGGCATGACACAGCTTATAAAGACAACGCTCTACATTCTACCTTGGTGAGTGGTGTCTGGGGTCTTAAAAGCCTGTGAGCGGCCATCTAAGACATTCCACTGGTCTCATCCCTTTGGGAGTAAGGGAGAATGAAGAGAACAGGATACAAGGAAAAGATTAGTCCAAAGGATGAATTGTCCACAGCTACCAAGGCCTCCACCGGACTGAGTCCAGTACAGCTAGATGGTGCCCGGTTACCACCACTGACTGCTCTGACCAGGATCACAACAGAGGGTTCTGGACAGAGCTGGAAAAGGATGTACAGCATAATTCTAACTCACACACAAAAAAGACCAGATTTACTGGCCTGAACGAGACTGGAGAAACCTCGAGAGTGTGGCGCCCAGACGCCCTTTTAGCTCAGTGGTGAAGTTACCTCCGAGGTTCACTGTTCAGCCTGGGAATGCACAGCCCCGTAAAACCAAATGAGACTAACGAGGTACAGGAGTCCAGTGACAAGGGCCAGAAGGCAGAAGGGGACAAGGAAGCTGATGATAGGGAGCCCAAGGTTGAGTAAGGATATTGTTGATGTGTTGTGAGATTGTTAACCATTGGCATAGGGCAACATTTGTAGTAACTGTTAAATGAGAAACTATTTTGTTCTGTAAGCCTTCATCTTAAGTGAGAATAATAGCACAATTGGAAGAGCATAGTCAATGTCACTGAACTGTGCATGTAGAAATTTTTGAAATGGTGTATCTTTGGCTACGTGTATTTTCACCAAAAAAAAAAAAAGGTCGAGAAATTAGAGGGTTGATATGTTGTGGGGTTGTTAACCAGTGTCATAAAACAACATGTGTACTACTGTTTCTTGAGAAACTACTTGTTCTGTAAGCCTTCACCTGAAGTACAATTAAAAAAAAAAGTCCCCCCCCCCAAAAGAAAATCCAAATGTCCATCCATCATTTGATGAATAAATAAGTAAAATGTGGTATATTCGTTTAATGAATAAAAAGGCTACATACTACAATATGCAAAAACCTCATAAACATTATACTAAGGCTAAGAAGACAGTCACAAAGACTTACATGATACCATTTATATGAAGTGTCCAGAATAGGAAAATCCACAGAGACAGAAAGATTAGTGGTTACCAGGGACTGGAAGATGGGGAAATAGGAAGTGACTGCTAATGGATAAGGAGTTTCGTTTTGGGGTGGAAAAAATGTCTGGAATTAGTGGAGATGGTTGTACAACTTTATGAATATACTAAAAACCACTGAACTGTACACTTTAGAAGGGTGCACTGTATGGTATGTGAATTATATCTCAACAAAGCTGATTTTGAAAAGCTATTTTTCCAGATTATTTTCTTTTTCTGACTTATGTACAGCAATCATATATAACTTTCCTTTTAAGTTAATACCAAGAAAAATTATACTTTATCATACTATTACCTGGAGCGTAACTCATCTGTCCCATTTCCAGCATAGCAGAAATGAAGCTAACTCTCCTCTAAGCACACATTGCTCTCCTATTAAAACTGATCCTGGGTTTGTTTGTTTTTCAAGTGTATAATTTAAATATCTGGATAAGGAAAAAAATTGCAACAAAATTCTTTTATTTGATAATGAGAACAGAATTTGTAAGTCTGTAACATGCCCATCCAGGCAAGTTCTAGAAAATAAAACAAAGGGGGAAAATGTTGCAAATCACGCAAGAACCCACAAGTCGGAAAACCCCTTCCTTATCCCAAAGCTGTAAACCAGACACATAACCAACAGAGTAAAGAAACCACTTATCTATTTAAACCTTCAGATTCTGGATTCCAACAACACTTGCACAGAATCCAAAAGTCCACAATAATATGAATAGGGGAACAAAAGAAGGAATTTCAGAAAAGTCATCTATCTAAAGATTACCCAGTCTACCTACATTCCACGTCCTTCTTTCCTGCCTAGCCAGAACTCTTAGCCCATAGGCCTCATTTTCTTAATAAAAGATCTTACCTGAGGTTTATTAGGAAACATTCTAATTTTTATTAAATGCCAACTATGTGCCAGGCACTAAGTTACACGTAATTCTCTGAATGAAAAATAAATTAAAAATATCTGTACATATTCTAGTGGTCTTAAAACTTGAATGTCTGCTCTAAAACCTGACTGATACAAGTGATAACTATATAAAAACAGACTAAGGAAATAAACCATCTCTTAAGCTTCAAGTGTCAATTCCACGTAAAAGTAGCACACTTCTCCATACCTGGCTTTATTTTTCTTCACAGCATTTATCACCACCTGGGATTTTAGCATACATGTGTTTGCTTTTTTATTGGCTGTCTCCTCCCTGTGAGCCCTATGGGAGCAAGGACTTCATTTTTATCACTGTTCTATCTCCAATACCTAGAACCATACCTGGCACATAGGAGGCACTCAATAAGTATTTGTGGAATGAATAAATGATATTCATGCATGAAGTCAAATACTCAGTTTTCTTCCTGGACTCCCTGTAAAATTATTTTTATAGAACTTTACTTTAACCTTGCATACTTGGCTCTCATAAAAGGAAATAAACAACCATGTACTGTACTTCCTTCATTTTCTTTAAAATGGCATTTAAAATCCATTGTTGTTCAGTCTCCTAAAGGCCAGTGTGATGAATTCAGGGCCAGGAAGATGGACTGGTATGCTGTCCTTGCTTAGAAAAGAAAATCTGTATATACACTCCATAGATGATTCCACTGTGGTTCCTACTTTACTTTCCTTGCTTGGAGCTTGTCAATTTCATAATTATTATGCTTTTGCTCAGGCTGATATAGTTTCCCCTTATCCTCTAATTCTACTATTTGTTTCTTGCCAGGAAGGGTGTAAATACTCAAAACACATAAAACTTCTCTCATCCTGATAAGAATTAATCCCATTTTTAAAAATGTTCTTTTAACATTCAGGCAGCTAACAGACACATGAAGAAATTCCACAATCATTAGCCATTAGACAACTGCACATCAAAACTACAATGAGATACCATCTCACCCCAACAAGGCTAGCATTAACCCAAAAAAACACAAAACAATAAATGCTGGAGAGGTTGTGGAGAGACTGGAACACTTATACACTGTTGGTGGGAATGTAAAATGGTACAACCACTTTCAAAATCGATTTGGCGCTTCCTCCTTAAAGCTAGAAATAGAAGTACCATACAATCCAGCAATCCTGCTCCTTGGAATATATCCTAGAGAAATAAGAGCCATCACATGAATAGATTTATGCACACCCATGTTCACTGCAGCACTGTTCACAATAGCAAAAAGATGGAAACAACCTAGGTGCCCATCAACAGACGAATGAATAAACAAATTATGGCATATCCACATGAGGGAATACTGCGCAAAGATAAAGAACAACAATGAAGCTGTGAAACATAACACGGAGGAATCTGGAGGGCATTATGCTGAGTGAATTTAGTCAGTCACAGAAGGATAAATATTATATAAGACCACTATTATAAAAACTCTAGAAAAGGTTTAAACACAGAAGAAAATATTCTTTGATGGTTACGAGGGCGGGGAGGAAGGGTGAGAGTTATTCACTAACTAGATAGCTGACAAGAATTATCTTAGGTGAAGGGAAGGACAGCACACACTACAGAGGAAGTCAGCACAACTGGACTAAACCAAAGCTAAGAAGTTTCCTGAATACAATCAAACACGTCAAGGGACAGAGTAGCAGGGGCGGGGGTCTGGGGACCATGCTTTCAGGGGACATCTAGGTCAACTGGCATAACAAAGTTTATTAAGAAAATGTTCTGCATCCTACTTTGGTGAGTGGCGTCTCGGGTCTTAAGAGCTTGCAAGCAGTCATCTAAGATGCATCAATTGGTGCCAATCACCTGGAGTAAAGGAGAATGAAGAACACCAAAGACACAAGGAAAGTATTAACCCAAGAGACAGAAAGGGCCACACAAACCAGAGACTTCATCAGCCTGAGACCAGAAGAACTACATGGTGCCTGGCTACCACCAGTGACCACCCTGACAGGGAACACAGCAGAGAGTCCCAAATGGAGCAGAAGGTGCGGTGCAGAACTCAAATTCTAGTAAGAAGACCAGACTTAATGGTCTGAGCTGGAGGAACCTCAGAAAGTATGGCCCCCAGACTCTCTGTCAACCCAGAACTAAAACAATTCCCGAGGCCAACTCTTCAGACAAAGACTGGACTGGATTGTGGGACATAAAATGATATTCGTGAAGAGTGTGCTTCTTAGCACAAGCAGATACATGCGACTAAACAGGTAGCTTCTGTCTGGAGGTGAGATGAGAAGGCAAAGAGGATTAGGAGCTGGTTAAATGGACACTGGAAATCAGAGGTGGAAAGGAGGAGTGTGCTGTCACTGTACAGGGAGAGCAATTAGAGTCATATAACAATGTATGTATAAATTTTTGTATGAGAAACTAACTTGAAATGTAAACTTTCACTTCAACTACAACAATAAACAAAAAAAAGTTCCTTAAATATTAGAATTAATCATCTTATTTCATTATAAAGCCTATGGTTTTTAACCCAGTATATCTCAAATTTTATTGTATGTATGAATCACCTGGGGAATCTTGTTAAAATGCAAATTAAGTAGTTCCGGGGGTAGAGACTGAGATTCTGCATTTTTATCAAGCTCCCAGGTGACAGTGATGCTGCTGGTCCCCAGAATACACCAGGTGTATTACTTTATGGTTAAGGTAAATTTGATGCTGCCTGCCCCTTCTTGTCTAGTTGTAAAGGGAAGAAGTATACTGGACAATTTTTGCAAACCATCTTTAGAGGTTTATCAATCCTCTATGTCTTCTCTTCTTCAGACACTGTTCCTTGAACCTTTCAACTGGAGCTCCTTTCTATTAATCCTATTTGGGGATTTTCTTTGAGCCCTCCCAAATGCTATCTATATAACCTCTTAAACTGAGGTGCATAAATATGAAATTAAACCTTAAGTATGATAGGGCAAACTCCTAGCTCCCTTCATGCAGCCCAATGATATGATAGTTGTTTCTGAAATAACACTGTATCACAGGTTCATTTTCAGTCTGTAGGCCCAAATGAGCCTGGCTGGCTGTTCTCCACATTAAATTGGCTCACTTACTTACTTTGCTATTTCTCTGTAAAACATCATTACATTTCATCCACTGGATTTCATTACTGGTTTCCGACAGAATTTTTCACAAGTTAAGGTTACACTGAATTTTAACCCAATTCTCTAGAAAACCAGGCCCTGATACTGGAGTAGTAATTTATTTTCTCTAGGTCTTAGTTTTCACATCTGTAAAATAGCTAAGGGCCAAGGACCCCTTTCAAGAGTCCTCGGATGATCCTGGAGTCTATATTTCTATTCTATTTTTTAGTGCATGGGACCAGTGTTTTTTATTTTGCCTAATTAAAAGCCGTTTTTGCTTATTTCCCAGTTCTCCAGAGAGGGAGCATGTCATATACTGCTATTTATAACTATCCTTATGAGGGTAACACTCTTAGAAGTTAATATCATGAGCTGGAAATATCCTCCAGTAACTAAAAACAAAAATCAAAACTAAACTAAAAAATATATACTAAACTATCTTTCTCAGCGCCAATCCAATAAAAACATAGGCAGCCAAATCTGCACCTTTTTTTGGTTCAGCTTTTGTTGTTGTTCTGGTCAGAGCCAACACCTGTGCAAAGGTAAAAGCTGTGCTTAGGTGCTTCTGAGGAAAAGCAGTCAATTAGCTGTTCACCCAAGTCTCACCAGCTGTGTTTTCCTGACGACACAGAATCTGTCCACCTGCTCCCACAGATGGTACAGCTGCAGTTAAAGTAAAACACCTGGTTCTGTACAGCCACTCCATGCAGTTTGCTAGAATAATGCTAGCTGCAGATCAGGCAGGCTCAGGTCAGCATTTTCATCTTATTCCCCAGATTAAGACCAACATCATTTTTAACTACAGGATGCTAAAATGTCTTTCATCCCCCAAACCAGGGTGGATTATCCAGTAAGCAAGGCAAGCACGATCTTACTTGTGCTTACTTGCTGATCTGTAGTGAACAATTTCACATTTTTTCACTACATCAAAGATTCTGCTTCTATGTATGGCTAGCATCTGTCTCCCAACCCCACAGCACCTTCCTACAGAATCAAAGCCTCTTTTCAAATTTACAATCCCTGACAGGGATGGATGACTCAGTAAGCAAGGTAAGCACAGGCTTACTTATACTTACTTACTAATCTGTAGTGTTTACAAGTGTAGTGTCTACTTGCTTATTGGATAACCTGCCCCTGCCCAAAACACAAACACAACAATAACGTTAAGAAAATTACAATAATATTAAAAGACTTAGAAAGCGCAACAATCCCAGATTACAAAGTTCGTTGTCATTAACCATCTCCGAACTACTTAATTTAGAATATTTGTAGGAAGATAATCCTTGGTAAAACAAGCTCATTACTCCTCAATAGTCAGTGCTTCATGGAGGGTTCCGGACAGAGCTGGAGAAATATGTAGAACAAAATTCTAACTCAAAAAAAAGACCAGACTTACTGGCCTGATAGAGACTGGAGAAACCTCAAGAGTAGGGGCCCCAGACACCCTTTTAGCTCAGTAATGAAGTCACACCTGAGGTTCACCCTTCAGCCAAAGATTAGACAGGCCCATAAAAGAAAACGAGACTAAAGGGGCACATCAGCCCCCAGGGGCAAGGACTAGAAGGCAGGCGAGGACAGGAAAGCTGGTGACAGGGAACCCAAGCTCAAGAAGGGAGAGTGTTGACATGTTGCGGGATTGGTAACCAGTGTCACAAAACAATATGTGTACTAACTGTTTAATGAGAAGCTAGCTTGTTCTTTAAACCTTCATCTAAAGTCAAAACAAAAAAAAAAGAATGGTGGTATCAATACCAGTAAATGAGATGAATGAATGGATAATGCTAAATAAATAGCATGTGAAAAATAAGAATTTTTTCCTAGTTTTATACTTAAGAAATTTCAAATTACAATTGAGAATTTTTTATTCTTCCCAAGAGACCTGAAATCAACTTAACTTCTACTTAAAATCCTCAGAGAAATTTTCTCCTCATTAGGGAAAACTCACCAATACTGGTAAACTAAAAACAGTAATTATTTCATGAGCAAATAAGCAGAAAAACTGACATGATAAATGATTTTTATGCCATAGTCCATGAGTTGGTTTCAATGTTGAAAAGTCAGACTTTTTAGCATATTTTGATGACATATAGAAAATGGTATGAAAAACTAGGGATGTCCCAGGAATACAGTAAACATACAAACATGGAAGCTTGGTTACCAAAAAACAACATGGCATTATCAGGTATATTAAATAAAAAGCAATCAAGTTAAAGATATATTCCTTGAATGAATATTCTCTAAGACAGTAGTTGCCAACTCTGGATGTACATGCGACTATCCTGGAAGGTATTAAAACCGATAATGTCTATGCCCCACCTTCAGAAATTCTGATTAATCGATCTTGGGTGCCACCTGATCCAACAGTGATTTTTAAAATCTCCATAGGTAATTTTTTGTTTTTTTGTTTACAGTTAACATACAGTAGAAGAATGAACAAATCTGTCCTGGAAGTACAACTAGAATACTCCTTAGAAGTGAAGATGGCAAGACTTTATCTCAATTACTTTGGACATATTATCAGGAGGAACCAGTCCTTGGAGAAGGACATCAAGCTTGGTAAAATACAGGGTCAGCAAAAAAGAGGAAGATCCTCAATGAGATGATCAACAATGGGCCCAAACACAGCAATGACTGTGAAGATGGCAAAGGACGAAACACTGTTTTGTCCTGTTGTACACAGGATCACCATGAGTCAAAACCCACTCAACAGTACCTAACAACAACAAAACTGATACTTGTACAGTTCTATGAATTTTAATACATGTACAGATTTGTGTAATCATCATCACAATCTAGATACAGAACAATTCCATCATCCCAAAATATTCCCTTGTGCTATCCCCTTGTAGTCACACACTCTCCTCCCTCTATCCCTAATCCCGGCAACCACTGATCTGTTTTCCATCACTATAATTTAGTCTTGTCAAGAATGTTATAAATGGAATCATATAAGGTTTACCTTTTGAGACTGGCATTTTATACTGCCTTTGACACTTATCCAAGTTGTTTTGTGTAACAACACCTTGTTCTTTTTTACAGCTGAGTGATATTCCACTGTATGGATACACCGTAATTTGCTTATCCATTCACCTGTTGAAAAATATTTCGGTGTTTTCCAGTTTTTGACAATTATAAATGGAGCAATTCACGTACAGATTTTTGCGTGGAAGCAAGTTTTCATTTCTTTAGGATAAGTACCTAGGGGTGGGACTGCTGGGTCATACAGTAACTGAACGTTTAACTTTATAAGAAGCTACCAAATTGTTTTTCAGAGTGGCTTACCATTTTGCATTCCCACCAACAGTTGTCTGAGAGATCCAGCTGTTCCACATCTTGCCAGCACAGTATTTTTTATGTTAGCCATTCTAATAGGTGTGTAGTGGTATCCCATTGTGGTTTTAGTTTGCATTTCCCTAATGATTAATGACGTTCAGCATCTTTTCATGTGCTTATTTGCCACCCATATATCTTCTTTCGTGAAATATCTGTTCAAGTCTTTTGCCCATTTAAAAAACAATTTTTTTTTTCTTACTGTTTGAGAATTCTTTATATTCTGGACACAAATCCTTTGTTGGAGATATGATTCACAAATATTTTCTCCCATGTCCAAGGTGATTCTAATATGCAACTAAGATTGAGAGCCACTGCCTAATAGAGCAGGGCTTTGATCTGGTTCATTTTGGTTCGAACCCTTGCTGAGAATTTGCGTTTCCACCCCCCAGATATACTGATTCAGTATATCTGGGGGGTGGAAATGCAAATTTGAATGAACCGGTTTGAAGCGCTGAAATAGAACTGAGAGCCAAAAGCTATGCTCAAATTCCCTGCTAGTCAGTGTGGTCCACACACCACAGCACTGACATCACCTGTAAGCTTGTTAGAAATGCAGATCTGAGGCCCACCCCCGACTTACTGAATCATGACTAGGTGAACAAAATCCTCAGGTGGTTCAAATGCATAATAAAATCGAGAAGTACTTCATAATCGCTGCCCCATTATTTGATTTCTGACATGACAAAGTGACTTAAGAAAAATCTGAAGGGACCAAAATGAAAATGGGGAGGTTTTATCTGAGAATGACTAGAGAAATAATATCTGAAAAGCCATCTGACGGCTTTAAAACCAAGTACCTGTGGTTCTGGGACTGAACTAGCAGCAATGGATTCAAGTTATGAGCAGACTCCAATCAATATTGGGAGGTAGCTTCTAACAAACGGAATCATCTTTTAAGCTAGGAAACCCTAGAAGTGCTTACACAGCACAGGGATTGGTTGCGCCTGAGGAGAGCTCTACGTGAGATTCCTCCAAGGGGACATGAAGGATGAGAAATTGAAAGAACTGGATTCTTAAGATTCCAAATGCCTCTAAGTCAATAACATCATTCATAACTTCGAATTGAGGGTTCTATTAGAACAATTAAGGAGCCCTGATGGTGCAGCGGTTAAACTGCTTGGCTGCTAACCAAAAGATGGGCCGTTCAAACCCACCAGCAGCTCCTCAGAAGAAGAAAGATGTGGCAGTCAGCTTCCATAAAGATTACAGCCTTGTGGGGACCATGGTCTTGGGGAACATCTAGCTCAATTGGCATAACACAGTTTATAAAGACAATGTTCTGTGTTCTACCTTGGTGAGTAGCACCTGGGGTCTTAAAAGCCTGTGAGCAGCCATCTAAGATACTCCACTAGTCTTACCCCTTCGGGAGCAAGAAAGAATGAAGAGAACAGCATACAAGGAAAAGATCAGTCCAAAGGACTAACGGACCACAGCCACCACGGCCTCCACCAGAATGAATCCAGTACAGCTAGATGGTGCCCGGCTACCAACAACTGCTCTGACGGTATCACATAGAGGGTCCTGGACAGAGCTGGAGAAGGATGTAGAACAAAATTCTAACACACACAAAAAAGACCAGATTTACTGGCCTGAGACAGACTGGAGAAACCCCAAGTGTATGGCCCCCAGACACCCTTTTGGTTCAGTGGTGAAGTCACTTCCGAGGTCTACCATTCAGCCGGAGATTGGACAGCCCCATAAAACAGAACGGGACTAATGAGGCACAGCAGTCCAGGGACAAGGACTAGAAGGCAGAAGGGGACAGGAAAGCTGGTGATAGGGAACCCAAGGTTGAGTAAGGAGGGTGCTGACATGTAGTGGCGTTGTTAACCACTGTCATAGGGCAACATGTGTACTATTTAATGAGAAAACTATTTTGTTCTGTAAACCTTCATCTAAAGTGAGAATAGCAGCACAACTGGAAGAACGTAATTGATGTCACTGAACTGTGCATGTAGAAATTTTTGAAACGGTGTATCTTTGGCTATGTATATTTTCACCAAAAAAAAAAAAGTCAAGAAGGGAGAGGTTTGACATGTCGGGGGGTTGTTAACCAATGTCATAAAACAATATGTGTACTGACTGTTTAATGAGAAATATTTGTTCTATAAACCTTCACTTGAAGTCCAATAAAAAAAAAAAAAAAAAAACGATTACAGCCTTGGAAACCCTATAGGGCAGTTCTACTCTGTCCTATAGGTTCGCTGAGTCAGAATTGACTCGATGGCAGTGGGTGGGTACTGGAACAATTACTACCTCTTCTCTAAATTCTGGGTTCTCTTGTTCCTGACCTTTATTCAAACTGTCCTCTCTGCTTTCTAATGCCCTCTCTCCAGACACCTGTCCTTTAAAACCCAATTAAATCAGAACATAAATCAGAGAAATAAAGTCAGACATCAGCCCCTCCGCCTTCCTACCTCTTCTATTTACCACTCTTACCACAAACTATCCTGCATCAAAATAGTTTTTGCACCCCATAACTTTTCCCCTTCCTAGACTTAGACTGTCTTGCCAGGTGTAGACACTAATGTAGTGTTTCTCAAAGTGTAGTCTTTAAACAACCTGTAAAATACTTACTTACAAAGTTTGATGAAAATGCAGATTCCGGGCCCCACCCCAGACCTCAAGAATTTAAATCTCTTGGGGGGGAGGGGAGGGGGTGACATCCTAGAAGCTACAGGTAACAAGCTTCCTCGATGCTTGCATGCATTGCATATAGTTATTTTCTTTCCTTAATCATTATTTTAATATAAGCCTACATTTACCAGTTAAAAAACCCAAACCAAACCCATTGCCACCGAGTCAATTCTGACCCATAGCGACCATGTAGGACAGCAGAGAACTGTCCCATAGAGCTTCCAAGGCTATAATCTTTATGGAAGCAGACTACCACATCTTTCTTCCAAGGAGCAGCTGGTAGGTTTGAACCACCGACCTTTCTGTTAGCAGCAGAGCACCGCACCACCAGGGCTCCTTCATGTATTAGTTTACAATGGTGGAAAGGATCACCAATATCTTTATGACAGTGATGGGCTGAAAACTGGAAAGGCTACTGTAACCTAGGCCTGGAGAGATTGATCCAACTGAAGCTCTTTCTTCCTCTATGTCATCAAGAGCAGAAAGGACCTATTTTCATCTCCAGCACAGTTCTGTCTTGTTACAGAACTTCACATGTTCATTAATTGTTTCTTTACTATCAGACAGATGGAGAAGCATCATCTCCTATAAGCCCAGGTAATAGGTGCATCTGCAAGAGCCAACTGCTCCAAAATGGATGACCTTGCACTTTCTGAGGAAAGGAAAAGGATTTGAATGGTGCTTGGCAACATCATGAAGCAGTCAATCATATACCTGCCTTTTTTTACAGAGCATTTGGAAAGTTCTCTGAAATGAAAGGTGTGATCACTTTAAAGGCATCTCACTACTAACACTGAGCAAATCAATACTGAATGTTGCTGTCGTTCATAAAATCTATTCCAAGGTACTTAAAACAACGGAAGAGATAAATGTCTTTCCTATTGTTTAAATCAAAGATCTGATGAAAGAGTTATGTGGACTTTCCATATCTGACCGAAAATTATAAAGACTCTGCAAGACATTATGTACAGTATGATTCTGCTAATGAAAAACACTATACATTTGTATATTACAGAGGTGTGTAAAAGTACACAAAAAAATCCAGAATACAAACTTTCAGTGATGAGGTGAAAAGGAATTTTTACTTTTTACTCTATATTTGCTAGAATATTTTCTATAAGAATGTTTTATATTACTTCTGTAAAATGCCTTTCAAAAATTAGAGTGTCAGGAGCTCTGGTGGGTCAATGGTTAAGTACTCAGCTCCTAATTGAAACACTGGCAGTTTGAACCCATCCAGAGACTCTGTGGGAGAAAAGACCTGGCGATCTGCTTCCATAAAGATTACAGCCTAGAAAACCCTATGGGGCATTTCTACTCTGTCAAATAGGGTCAGAATCGACTTGACAGCATACAACAACCAACAAAAATTACAGTGTCAATCCGTGGCCATGCTCTGTGGGAGGTGTCATGGAGAAAGTTTACAGACCGGATGGAAAGAAGAAAAAGTTCTTCAGTGACCACTACAGTGACAGTGACAGCATAGGTGCTCAAGAATTATATGTTGTAGAAAAAAATTTCAAATTCTCAATGGAATCCAGATCTTCTAGAACCATTAAGGCTGGATGAACTATTGCCCTGAGATAATCTTTAAACCTTAAATCTCAAACTAAAACTTTCCCCAGAAAGTCTGCTTTGAACCAAACAATAGTTTATTTCGCTTAAGTAGATAAGTATGTTTGCCTTGAGCAATATACGCTTTCAAAGATTTATCTATGTGGGATCAAACTGACAACAGCATCTCAAAAGGTTAAATGAGATGGTTAGGGGATAGTGGGTTTATGTTAGTGGTGGTGGAATAATTTGTAAAAGGACAGCAAGAATGGTTACACAACTTGAAGAATGTAAACAATGTTACTGAATTGTACATGTAGAATTTGTTGAAATGGTGTATCCTTTACTGTGTATATTTTCACAAAAAAAATAAAATTTGTAAAATTCTATGTTGTAAAATGGAAAAAAATTATAGTGTCGAAGCAGAATACTATGTTGTTCATTCAGAATAGCTGAAAAATGGAACACAGTAGCTAACAACTTACAGTGCTGTGGTGTAATACAATCTGTAGTTAGGACTTGGGTTCAGGTCCTAATGAGAGATACGTCCCGGAGTGTATCAATTCATTATCTTCCCTCAGCCTCTGTTCTTTCAACTGAGGAAATGGAGATGGTAGTAATAGTACTCAATTCACAAGGTTGTTGGAAGAATTCAACAAAACAATTTACGAGAAATCCTCATGTAAACTACTATTTTTCAAGTTAGGTACGTACTATAAACATGCTTTAAAATACAATGCAAAACACTACTTAATATGGTTAAATCTCTCTTCAGATAATTTACAATGTATTTTATAGTCATGTAGAGCTTCTTAAACTCATTATATCAAAGATATTTTACACAGAATAGTAGACATACAAAGTACGGTAGACTAGGCTAAAAACTACACAAAGTTTAGTAAATTTTGGTCACAGACCTTTCAAAGTACCCAGAAACTTTCTCAATAAATAAATTTCTAATATTTTGTTTCTTTATCAAATAGCTCGCACAAAAATAGGAAAAAAATCTACACAATCTAAATTCCAAATAATGAGGTTAACAAGTGTTCAAATGATGGAAAGAATTTATCTATTCCCTCTAAATCACTCCAAAAGCCATGCTAGGTCCAACCTCTGTTTTCAATCACCACGTTATTTATATATATACTGCCTACTCATCTCCACTTGGATGTCTAGTAGACATCTCAAATACAAAATGTCCCAACTCAAATTCTCACTACCACCCCTTTCCAAACCTACCCAGAACTCCTATCACACAGTCTTTCCCAAATTAGTAAATTAGCAATTAAAGCCCATAATCTTACAGTCATCCTTAATTCCTCCCCCATCCCACCCCATACTCTTCATATTCAATCTACTGGAAATTCTGTAGGCTCTACCTTTAAAATATACCCTGAGTCCAACTCTTTCTCCTTATTTCAACTGATAACATTGTGGTCCAAACCACCAAACTCCCTCTCTTGGCATACAGCAGTGTCTTAGTTATCTAGCGCTGCTATAACAGAAATACCACAAGTCGATGGCTTTAACAAACGGAAATTTATTCTCTCACAGTTTAGTAGGCTAGTAGTCTGAATTTAGTGTGCTAGCTCCAGGGAAAGTCTTTCTCTGTCGGCTCTGACAGGAGGTCCTTGTCATCAATCTTCCCCTGGTCTAGGAGCTTCTCAGCACAGAGATCCCAGGTCCAAAGGACACGCTGTGCTCCTGGTTCTTCTTGCTTGGTGATAATGAGGTCCCCCTCCTCTTGGCTGACTGCTCTGTTTTACATCTCAAAACAGACTGACTCAAGATACAATCTAATCCTGTAGGTTGTGTCCTATCTCATTAACATAACTGCCTCTAATCCTGCCTCAATAACATCAGAGAGGTTAGCATAATTACATCAGATAACAAAATGGAGGACAACCACACAGTACCAGGAGTCATGGTCTAGCCAAGTTGACACACATTTCTGGGGGACACAATTCAATCCATAACAAGCAGGAACTTAACTCATATTCCCGCTTCTACCCTTGCCCCACTAGAGTGCTTAAAAGGTAAAGGAGATGTCATTCCTCTGTTCAAAACTCTCCAATGACTTCATATCTCATTCAGAAAATCCTTACCATGCCCCTCAATGCCCTATATGATCTGGCCCCTGTCTACCTCTCTGAGATCATCTTCTACCACTGCCACTCCAGCCACACTAGCCTTCTTGCTGTTTTGTGAACACATCAAACATGCTCCCACCTCAGGCCCCTGACACTTGCTATTCCCTTTGCCTGGAATACTCCTCTCTGAGATATCCACATGGCAAGCTCTTTCAGATCTTTACTCAAATGTCATTTAATCAGAGAAATCTTCCATAACCATTTATCCAATAACAGCACTCCCCACCACCTTCCTCTCTGTATCCAACATACCTTCTTAATACTTAATAAACTGCCTGCATATACTAAATATATATACGTGTATATAAAAATATATTTTTTAATCACATTAAAATTCAAGGTCTATGAAAGCAGGGCTCTGTTTTCTGCACTACTGTATCTCTGATAGCCTTACACTAAGTATGGACTTCGCAAAAAAAAAAAGACTAACAATACCAAGAGCTAGTAAGGATTTACAGCCCTGGTGGTGCAGTGGTTAAATGCTTGGCTGCGAACCAAATGGTCAGCAGTTTGAACCCACCAGCTGCTCTGGGGGAGAAAGATGGCAGCCTGCTTCTGTAAAGATTCACAGCCTTGGAAACCCTATGGGGCAGTTCTAACCTGTCCTATAGGGTTGCTATGAGTCAGAATCGACTTGGTGGCAGTGGGCTTAGTAAGGAATCTCACAGTCTGCTGACGCAAGTATAAACTGGTACAAAAACTCTGGAAAATATTCTGGCTATATCTACTATACAGTAGATATATACTACATCTACTATATGGGCTGGACATAGGCACACTCTATGACCCTCCAATTACACTTCTAGGTTTACACACAATAAAAAGACATATATATACATATACCCAACGATATACAAGAATGTTCCCAATAGGTAAAAACTGGAAACAAACAAAATATCTATCAACAATGGAATGGATAAATTGTGGTATATTCTTAAAATGGAATTCTATTCAACAATGAAAATGAACTATTGCTACACACATGAATATATATGAATCTCATAAACATTACTGCTGAGCAAAAGAAGCCAGATTCAAAAAAGATACTGTATAACTCTATATAAAAAATTCCACACAGTGACCAAGGCCTCCACCAGACTGAGTCCAGTACAGCTAGATGGTGCCCGGCTACCAACACTGACTGCTCTGACTGGGATCACAACAGAGGGTTCTGGACAGAGCTGGAGAAGGATGTAGAACAAAATTCTAACACACAAAAAAGACCAGATTTACTGGCCTGAAACAGACTGGAGAAACCCTGAGAGTATGACCCCCAGATATCCTTTTAGTTCAGTGGTGAAGTCACTTCCGAGGTTCATCGTTCAGCCGGGGATTGGACGGCCCCACATAACAAAACGGGACTAATGAGGCACAGCAGTCCACGTACAAGGTCTAGAAGGCAGAAGAGGACAGGAAAGCTGGTGATAGGAAACCCAAGATTGAGTAAGGACAGTGTTGACATGCAGTGGGGTTCTTAACCATTGTCACAGGGCAGCATGTGTACTAACCGTTTAATGAGAAACTATTTTGTTCTGTAAACCTTCATCTAAAGTGAGAATAGCAGCACAACTGGAAAAACGTAATCGATGTCACTGAATTGTGCATGTAGAAATTTTTGAAAAGTCTTTGGCTATGTATATTTTCACAAAAAAAAAAAAAAAGGTCGAGAAGGGACAGGTTTGACGTGTCAGGGGGTTGTTAACCAATGTCATAAAACAGTATGTGTACTGTTTAATGAGAAACTATTTGTTCTGTAAACCTTCACCTAAAGTACAATTAAAAAAAAAAAAAAAGTTCCAGAAAAGGGCCCTTGGTGATGGAAATGGTTTGCACTTGGCAGTTCAAACCCACTCAGCAGCACTACAGAAGAAAGGCCTGGAGATCTGCTTTCATAAAGATTACAGCCAAGAAAACCCTATGGAGCAGTTCTACTCTGTAACACGCAGGGTTGCCAGTGAGTTGGAACTGACTCAAGGGCAATGGGTTTAATCAATGGTGACACCCACTGCCGTCGAGTCAATATCCGACTCATAGTGACCCTACAGGACCAAGCAGAACTGCCCCATGGGGTTTCCAAGGCTGTAAATCCTACAGAAGCAGACTGCCACATCTTTTTCATGTAGAGCAGCTGTTGGGTTCGAGCCTCCTACTTTTCAGTTAGCAACCGAGTGCTTTAACCACTGTACCACTGGGCTCCTTTCAATGGTGACAGACATAAGGATGGTGGTTACCCTGGAGAAGAGGGAGGGGTAGCGACTGAGGTGGGCTTCTGAGATGCTTGCTATTAATATTCTATTTCTTAATCTGAGTGGTAGTTACACAGGTACTATTACTTTGTGAAAAGTCACTGAGATGTACCTTTATGATTTGTGTACTTTGTTTTAATAAAAAGTTTACATAAAGAAAAAAAGAAACACTGTCAACTATGTTCCAAAAAGCTGTTACAACTGTTTCATTTATCTCTGAAGCATCCTTCTATTGCAAGCCATAACAAAAATTATTTTCATTTATTATTTAAAAAAAAAAATCCATAAGACCAAAAAGTCAACAACTACATAAAACAAAGAAGGTAAGGAGGCAGGGAAACTAAAGCACTGGAAACGGAACAACCAGACTGCAATTAAAGGGAATGTAACTAATGTCACTGAACCATTTGTATAGATATTATCAAATGGTAACCTTATCTGCTGTGTAAACTTTCACCAAAAACAATATTATTTTAAACTTTTTGTTTTCATTTAAAATATAGTTCAGGACTAAGTAACTGGCTAAAGTCACATCTTGAGTCACCCATAAATTGGAATGCAAGTACTGAAAAACCAACCCAAAGGTCTTTTCACACTAAGCCACACTGTCTACCTAGATATAAGGGATCTATTTAATAAGAAAAATTTACACATCTGACACTGACAGATCTTTCCCCATAGGTTTCTTTGAAAAAATGTCATTATTCAGAGTAAATTTAATAAAATTTAAGACTCTACCCCCCACCCCACCCCCATTTGTGGGATCTGAATCAGTCTGTCATGTTCCAGTATTTAATTGGCATGGATTGCCTGCCTGTTTTCCTTGTAATCTCGAAGAGGGTTCATATGTAAACAGGACTGATCTGGCAAATGAATAAATGTACAAAGGGATTCTTTTCTTAAAACAAGTTTGTGCTCCACACGGCCAACTCTCACATAATAAATTAACTCTTTAGCAGCCTCCAAGCTAAGAAGCTGGAGCCAAACCAATTAAGCCCTAATATGATCCCAATTTCTTATTTCTGAGAGCAGAAGTTTAAATAAACCCCTCTTGGTTTATAAATCCTTGCCAGCCATCCCAGATAATCCTGTCACACTTACTTCCAAATCTGCATTTATGTAAATGTGCTACAATCAAGAAAGCTTTGATTACTGCACATTAAAGCTGTCATTGACACAACCAACATATGCTTAGAAAAACTGGGAAACTTCAATTCTCAAACATTGTTTATTGAAAATGATAGCCTTAATTAGAAGAGAAAAGATGGCTGATAAACTAAATTTGATCCAGTTGTTGTCTCCAAACTTTGCATGCTCCAATAATTCTGCATACTTATCCTATTCGCCTGTAGCCACAAAAATGAACCTAACAGTAACTGTTAAAGGTTGTCACATACCATGCATAGTGTACTTTGGTCCTTAGGATTTATCACCTTTTGATTCACAGAACCACAGACTAGAGTAAGAAGGACCTCAGAGATCCTTTAGTTCAACTATCTTTTGACTTTCCTGTATTTGTATTTAGGGACAACGTCTTACACACTTTGGATATGTTGTCAGGAGGGATCAGTCCCTGGAGAAGGACATCATATTTGGTAAAGTACAGCGTCAGCGAAAAAGAGGAAGAGCCTCAATGAGATGGACTGACACAGTGGCTGCAACAATGGGCTCAAGCGTAACAACAATTGTGAGCATGGCGCAGGACTGGGCAGTGTTTCCTTCTTTGGTGCAGAGGGGCGCTATGAGTTGGAACTGACTTGAGGGCACCTAACAACAACAATATTTAGAGTACTCATTTGCCTCAACAAAAAACTGAGTACCCACTGTGCATACTAAGTAGGTGCTCAAAATAAGTTTAAGGATTGAAGGGGCAGCAAGGGCAGAGTATCCAATCACTGTCTATGTTTTTATACTGATAAAAAGCAGTTCCAAACATATGGGAAGGAAGCTTTTCGCACAGGCACAAGGCTTATAAGACAAGAGACTGAGGCAAAATATAATCAATGACAACTGAAAATAACATAAGGCCAGAATTCAACAGGAAAAGCTGATCAGCAAGTTAACAACATGAGTTAGTAATGTTCACTGCCAAAAAATATACCTGAGGTCAGCAGTCTTTATGGGACAGCAAAGTTCCATCTCAACTCTTTCTTCTCATTAGAAGATGGATAAAGCAATGTAATCCTATCAGCATCACTGGAGATAATGTGAGAGCAGGAGGGAAAGGACAGAAATTGTCTCAAAGAATGGCTCTTAACTAAGAAGGGATGAGAATCATCGAGGAGGGTATTAAAAAAAAAAATTCTTCTCCTACATTGATATTCTAATAACTCCCCCCAGGTAATTCTGATCACTTGCCCCCAATCCACCTACACTCACTCCCACTCCAAAGGAAAATTAGTCTTCCAGTTGTCAAGAACCAGAGGCAATGGACAATGGAAAGCTTACTTAAAGAGTGTATAAAATTATCAGCAAAATTGTTGTACATGTTATTTCCTATTCTTCAAAACACTAAGTTAAAAAAAAAAAAAACTGTAAGAAAGCAATTAACTATAGAATTCCTGAGAATCTTAGTTACAGTATTCTTCTACTTCCTTAACTTAATGACTCTGAGTTAAACCACTCACTAAACTAAAAGGTCTTTTGGACCTCGGTATTTCATGCCAATGTCAAGCAAGCAGCAGTACTACATGCAATACAAATGTCTACACAAGTCAATTCTCCCAGCTGGGTTTTTTATAGCTGATAATATAGTAAGTTTACATTACCAGGCAAAATGTCACCATCCACGTGAATACAATCAGCAGTGATTCCCCAATGCCTCCAACCTAAGGACAAATTCTTTAGCCTAACATTCAAAGCTTCCTGAAGCTCTGCTGCAACCTGACTTTCTTCCTGTTGTTTACCAAGTATGTCCTACACTCCAGCCCGGATGCCTTTGCTTATTCCAATAATTGGTAAACCAAAGCCCTTGTTCAAATCCTGCCCATAGCCTATTTCAATAAGGCCTGTGGACGAACAGTATTCCTTTACTTTTAAAGGGTTGTTTAAAAAAAAAAAAAGGGTAAGTGACAGAGATCATATGTGTACTGCAAAGCTTAAAATATTTATTCTTAGGTCCTTTACAGCTTTCTGTTGTTGTTCTTAGGTGCCATCGCTGTCGGTTCACTGTACAGCCTACCCCTGGCTTATTCCTTTCTCAGGACCTGGAATGCTTTCCCCATCCCATTTCTCCATATATACCAATCCAAGTTCTACCCGTCCATCAAAATGGATTTGCCTATTCAGTAAAGCCTTTTCTTGATACCTTCAATGGATATGCTCTTCTTCTTTTAAATTTATCTTCCCTGTTCTCCCTAAGCACGATGTATCCCTTTTAGAGTTAGAAGGGATATTTTCCAAAACCAAAATTGAGACACCTGGTTTAGGCAACTGCACGAACCTAATTTATTTCATTGTTTCCTGTCTTGTCCCTTAAAATCCATCCTCACAGGGCCACCAGAGTACTCTATAACACAACTTTAACTGTCATTCTCTTTTCTATTGCTCTCCATTAGCTATAATAAAATCCAAGTATACAAAAGAAGCAAAAGAGACCTGGCTCCAGTCTACTTACTTCTCTAGTCTCATCTCTTGCCACTCTTCACCCAGCACTTTACACTCCATTAACGCATAACTACTTTTAGTTCCCCCCAAACCTGGCCCAGCCTCAACTTCCTCACATCCTACCTCTTTTTCACTTGGCCACACTTTGCTGGTAGGAGTATAAAAATTGGTATAGCATTTCCAGAGGGTAATCTGGCATCATCTATCAAAATTACACAAATGTGTATACACTCTTTACTCAACAATTCTATGTCTAAGAATTTATTCTACAGATTTATGAAATGACATTGTCTACAAGGTTATGTAGCATTGTTTGTAATAGCAAAGAAATGGAATACAAACATCCATCAGCCGTAGACTGAGTTAAAAAAAAAAAAAAAAGGTATATGTATCCACACAATGAAGTACAATGCAAAATGAGGAAGTTCTTTACGTACTGATATTAAATGGCCTACAGGAATACATAAGAATCCCTGGTGGCACAATGGTTAAGTGCTTGGCTACTAATAGAAAGATCAGCAGTTCGAACCCACCAGTGACTGGGCAGGAGAAAAGACCTGGTGATATGCTCCCATAAAGATTACACTAAGATAACACTGCGGGGCAGTTCTACTGTCTTGTAGGGTCGCTATGAGTCAGAATTGACACAACACAGGAATATATACGAAAGGATATAGGAGAAACGGGTAATGCTAGCTGCCTCCAAGGAGGTCAGGGAGACTGTTCACCAAATACCCTTCTGTACCTTCATATTTTAAATTATGTAAATGTATTACCAGTCAGAAATTTTTAAAAAGTTGTTGGAAAGGAAAAACAGATGTGGCTCAAGACAGGCATTATTTCCTCGAAGTAGCCTTTTTTGAAACACACTCACTCACACATGCCCACACACATCAGGTCAGATCCCCATCCTTAATGGGCCTTATCACCTATACATGCCATTATCACTGCTTATCATTTGATATGAAACTGCCTAGCGTCCTAATGGACTATATTTAAAATCCTCCAAGGCCTTAGAACTCTCTTTATATCCCCCAATCTTTAGTACTAGCGGCTCAATTTTTTTTTTGGGAAACTAAATGAGTATTTAAAATCAAGAGCATCTTAGAAGTGGAACAGAAATTTCCACTCAAATTCCTCAAAAAAAAAAAAAAAACAGGCTTACTGAACCAATGGAGGCTGGAGGACATCTCAAGACTATTGCCCTGAGATACCCTTTAACCCTTGAAGGAAATTAGCCCCTGAAGTCACCTTTCAGCTAAGTAACAGATTGGCTCACAAAATAAAGAATACCCCACCCCCGCTCCCATGAGTACTGTGCTCCTTTAAAAAATCATTTGCAAGAGAGCAAACAGTCAATAATAATTTAAAACAAAGACGAGAATGTAAGGAGCAGGGATAAATTAATGAAAACAGAACAACCAGAATGGAAATATTGAGAATATTTATGAATTGTGAATAACGTAACTAATGTCACTGAACAGTTTGTATAGAAATTATTGAATGGGAACCTAAACTGTTGTGTAAACCTTTACTGAAAATACAATATTATTTTTTTAAAAAAGAGCATCTTAGAAAATCAATGATCTGTATTCACTGTAATAACTCATTACAGTCCACCTTTACTATAATTAGCTATTTGTCTTTCCAACAGCATACAAATATTAGACTATGCAATAAATGATCTATTGAACTCAACTACGAGAGTAAACAAAACCAAGAGATTGAAATGGTAAGTGAATCAAAATAATCCACAAAAAAAGGGACAGTCACATAAAGATAACTGAGAATTGATTTTAGTATTTCAAATTACTGTTTAATAACTATGGTTTTTATGGGAACTTTCTTTATTTACCACATCATTCCTCAGAGTCCAACAGTCACAAAATCAGCACAGACCTGTAGAAAGCTCACATCAAAGAAGTGCTGATGTCTGCAGATGTTAGCTAAATGCTCAGCAGCTCTGAGGCACGGTTAGCATTCCATCTCCTTCCTGAGAAACTCCCTGCAACCGCTGACTGAACCATAATCCTTGTTCCACTGTTTCCAAACACAACTCTGCCTAACAGCATTAATTACAAGGGAAACACAGACAATCACTGTCCCAAATTACTTAAAACCCCAGTCATCAAAGTTTTCATTATAAAAAGCAATCAACAAAGTCTTAGGACACAAAAGGAAAGACAAACTGGAAGATCTTCATGGACAGGAACTCAATCTCACCCACCTTGGCAGTCCCAAGGCACTTAGCACAGCCCTTGAATCCAACAGCTCCACAATATATTGTTAAATGAATAGCTTCACTTAGGTGGTCTAGGGGATTTTTACTTGATCTGTATTGTTCAAAATTTTTTAAATTGTGTTTATGTATTATTTGTGTAAAACAAAGTAAACAGGAAGAGGGGACACTGTCTCTGTGTGTACTGCCGTAATACTGCCCATTTTTGCTGTTCAGCTCCTATTAAACCACTTCTTCCCTTATTTCTTTTTTCCTACAATTGTTTTTTCTTGCAAACTTGTTCCCATAAACAACTATGGAAGCCACTAAAAATGGTGTGTACTACAAAACCACTTGTGTAATAACATACAGTGATCAAAACAACATTTTACAGTGCCTCAATTGATTCTCACCTTGTCGAGTGGTTACCTTGTCAGGTACAGAGGAGGTATGGACGTCCCCATTTCACAGATGAAAAAATAAACTCAAAATCTAATTATGAATTGTCCAAAGTTGCACTGCTTTTTGAGTTGGAGGTGAAAGGAACGGCTGAGATGGCACCCATATCTTCTTTCATTACACCTCTCTCTCTCCTAAAAGAGAAACAGAACGTCCCCTCCAAGTTCCAACACCCAAAAAGCCACACCACTGCATACTGTGTGACCGTAAGCAAATCACTTAACTTCTCTGAACCAATTCCCTTACATGAAATAGAAGATGAAGACACTACTTCCTATATACATATTTATATATACATATGTATATACATGGAAACCCTAGTGGCGTAGTGGTTAAGTGCTACAGCTGCTAACAAAAGGGTCAGCAGTTCGAATCCACCAGGAGCTCCCTGGAAACTCTATGCGGCAGTTCTACTCTGTCCGACAGCGTTGCTATGAGTCAGAATCAACTCTACAGCAACAGGTTTGTTTTTGTTTTTTTTTTTAATATACTTAGATACATACATTTATCAGCTCTATCCATCAGGAGGATCTAGAAACATTAATACCTCGACAGCACACATAGAGTCCAGATTTTAATTTCTAATTGATTTTCTAATTTTCTCCACTAAAAGGAATTAGGAGAAAAATACCTTGGAGAAACAGTTGATTCCAATGCTCAGGTGGGAAAAAGGAGAAGATGAACCTGCAACATCTTTTTGTGCCAGAAATTTAGGAAGTGGTTCAAGAATGCTGGGAACTTGTCAAAAGAACACAAAACAAGCAAGAACGGGTTTCTAATGGCAAAACCTGGGACAATCTGAATACCACAATAAATAATGATAGTAACGGATTATAGTCCATTGAATAGAGTTCATAAACCCATATTAATATAAATAAGTAAATAAGGGTAAGAGAATGCTCTACAATAGAATGCTAATAAATGAAGAAAGAATTATAGAAATAAAGATCATTTGGCAACTAACATAGTATAATTTACTCAGGCAAAAATCATCAACAGATGCAAAAACTAGTGGGTGAAAGTCTGAGAAAACCAAGAGATTTACATGGACTCCAAGTATCTCCTCACAAGATTCTTATTAATTAAAAAGATAAAAATAATAACTTTATTAAGGAGAAACCTGGCAGACACCATCTTCAAAACAAATGGTCAAAGTTAATATCATTAGTAGTGGACATCATATGCCTCCTGATATGATGCACCAAGAAGGACAAAAAATCACTTTGTGATATTCCTGCCAAAAAAGTACAATCTGAGTCTATTCATAAGATGAATCCAAGGTGAGGGACATTCTACAAAATAACTGGCCTGTACCCTTCAAAAAAGTCAGGATCATGAAAGATAAAAGACTGAACGACTCTTCCAGGCTAAGGGAGACATGACAATTAAATACAACACATGAGCCTGGACTGGATCCTAGACTAGAAAAATAGGCTTTTTTCCTATAAAGAATATTATTGGAACAAATGGCAAAATTCAAATTAAGTTTATATATTAGATAATAATATTGCATCAAGGCAATACTTCCTGATTTTGCTAAGTATACTGCGGCTATGTAAGAGAATAATCTTGGTTTTAGGAAATACACATTACATTATTTATGGTAACCCAAAACCCAAACCCACTGCTTTCAAGTCAATTCCAATTCATAGTGACCCTATAAGACAGAGAAGAACTACCATACAGGATTCCAAAGCTATAAATCTTTACGGAAGCAGACTGCCACCTCTTTCTCCTGCATCGAGACTGGTGGCTTCGAACCACTGATACTTCTGTTAGCAGCCAAGCTCTTTCACCACTGCACCACCAGAGCTCCATTTAGGATAAAGAGGCATTAAATTTGTAACTAACTCTTAACCACGTGCAATAAACACATGGTTCAGAAAAATACTAACATGTATATATAAAGAAAGGAGCCCTGGTTGCACAGTGTTAAGCCTTTGCTGCTAACTGAAAGGTCTGTGGTTCGAACAAACCAGCCATTCCTAAGCAGAAAAATGTGGTAGTCTGCTTCCATAAAGATTAGAGCCTTGGAAACCCTATGCGGCAGTTCTACTCTGTCCCATAGGGTCACTATGAGTTGGAATCAACTCAATGGCAATGGGTTTTATATATAAAAAGAAAAAAAATAAGGCAAATATAGTAAAATGTTGACATTTGAGAATCAGGGAGAATGGAACACAGAAATTTTTATACTACTCTAGCAACTTTTCCATTAGTTCGAAATTATGTGAAAACACAAATTTTAAACACAGGAGTAAGAAAGTTTTTTTTTATAATGCAGCTCATCACCTTTGAATATGTTTGTGATTGTCAAAAGCAGCTTATCGTATCATCTAATATACTTAAGAAGGGCTAAGAGTATAGCTCAAAACTCTTGGACATCAGGAAAAAAACAGTCGCTAGGACATCATGTAGACGGTCATCAAAAATGAGGGAAACTCTCAATGAGATGAACAGATACAATAACCACAACAATGGACTCAAACATACCACCAATCACGAAGATGGTGCAGGACACTGCAACGTTTTATTCTGTTACACGTACATAAGGTCGCCATAAGTCAGAACCTAATCAATGGGAACTGTCATGGATTGAATTGTGACCCCAAAAATTATCTGTCAACTTTGCTATGCCATGATTCCAAGTACTGTGTGACTGCCCACCATTTTGTCATCTGATGTGATTTTCCTATATGTTGTAAATCCTGCCTCTGTGATGTTAATGAGGCAGGATTAGACGCAGTTATGTTAATGCAGCAACTCAATCTCTTTTGAGATATAAAAGAGAGAAGGGAGCATAGAGACACGGGAACCTCACACCACCAAGAAAAGAGCCAGGAGAATAGCACATCCTTTGGACCCCAGGGTCCCTGCCTGAGAAACTCCTCCACCAGGGAAGACTGATGACAAGAACCTTCCTGTAGAGCAGACAGAGAGGGAAAGCCTTCCCCTGAAGTTGGCACCCTTAATTTGGACTTCTAGCCTCCTAAACTGTGAGAGAATAAATTTGTTTGTTAAAGCCATTCACTTGTGGTATTTCTGTTATAACAGCACTAGATAACTAAGACCAGGGAGAAACCCACCCTGCTGGGCGCTGCTAGCTGCCACTGATGTGGGCCTCTGGAGAGGTCTAATGTTCCACCTCGCCTTGGGGCTAAGCGTGGGCCCTCCTCAAATAAGTTGGTGTCCAGTGTTTTATCTTCAATCTCACAAATTCTGACTTCCATTGCCTCACTTCTGCTCCTGTGACTTTCTATTGCATTGTCTAGTTCTGAAATTTTATTGCTAATCTTCTGGATTTCTGATTGCTATTTCTCTATGGATTCTTGCAGCTTGTTAAATTTGTCATTATGCTCTTCTCTAATCTTTTTAATTCCTCTATTGCGTTTTGCTTAATTTCCTTCCTAATTTCTTGAAGAGTTCTGTAATCTTTTGTATTCTGCCTCTGGTAATTCCAAGAAATTTTCTTCCGCTGGAAAATTTCTAGATTCTTTATTTTGGGAGCTTGCTGAAGCCATCATGGATTCCCTCTTTATGTGATTTGATATTGACTGTTGTCTCTGAGCCATCAATAAGTTATTATATTTATTTTATGTTTGCTTACTGTGTCCTGGCTTCATGTTTTGTTTCAATATGCCCAAATAGGCTGCTCATGTGAACTAGTTTGATTATTGGCACCTTTGAAGCTCTAATGTCCTGTCACAAGGTGGTTAGATCTGTTACTAGGTATATGAGCTCAGGAGTCTGCCCACTCCTCCTGTATGGATTCAGCTCAGGTGCCCAGGTAGATAGCCACCAAATGTGTGGTACAGGCTCTCATCTACAGTCCTAGACAGGGACGGGTGACTGGCATAGGCACAGGCATCTGGCTGTAGCAGGGGGACACACTCTGAAGGCCACCCCCAAGTGTCCAGGAGGAAGGCATATCCCTGTTCCCTAGAACGTATAGGTAGGTGGGTTTTGCAGCCGGACTATGAGCACCTAATGCTGTTGGCTGTAAGGACTGGGGGGCACCTCTTATTCATGGGCCCCTATTGCAGGTGACTAGGTGGCATGGGTGGAGCCACCAGTCCTCAGGCCCCCGATGTGGGTAGATGAAAACCCTGCTTAATGGGCAGAGCAGTGTCAAATGTCAAGAACCTGCCACTTCACAGCTGAAACAGTTGACATTAGACTTCTGGTATATACCCTGTTGTACTGAGGTAATAAGGGCCTACACTGCTGAGATGGGCCCACACAAGTCTATGCGGGGAGAAAGGCATTCAAAGTCTGTGGATCCCTTATGCCTGTGCCTAGGCAAAGGAGCTGTGCCTACTTCCCGGCTTATTTTTTCCCATTTGTTCAATTGTTCACTCTCCAAGGCAGGGAGAATGGCTCTGGGCATGTGACAGATCCTACCTCCGCCCCAGGGGACTGGGGAATTGCTGAAGCCAGTCTGGGACCCAATGCAGAGCAGGGAGTGGGGTGGTAAATGGGAGAGAGGTTTTCCCTAAGGGGGGTGTTTCTGATCTGCTTGGTAGGCCGTATGCAATTACTTATCTTTCACTGGATCGAGGGCTGCTTCTCACCGGTTCTGGGTGGCTGTGTTGACTCTCAGCGGCTGGGTCTCTCCCCACGCAGAAAACACGCCTCCCAAGCATGGCTGCTTGCCTGCCTCACCACTCACCCCCAAGCTGATCAGGCCTGGAGGGCTCAGGCTCTCGCTGGGTCAGGTCTGGCAACTCCTCGCTGCTTCCAAACCGTCTCTCCCTCCCCCTGCCACTCAGTCTGGTTCTTCAACACTGCCTTTGATGTTCAGGGCTCCCAGACTGCCACATACAATCGAACCACTTGTTTTTTTGGCTCTTTGTGTAAGAGGGTCCCACGGGAGTGTCTGACTACTCTGCCATCTTGGTCCCACCTCCCTGCCACATTTTTGGTGGAGAAAAATGTCATTGATATTTTAGCTTTTTACTGAGGGGGAAGAGGAAGGTCGGGTAGTGGTATAGAGTGTATAAACTAGCTAGAAAGTACCTGTGTATTAGAGGAAACTGTGGGTATGATTAAGGAGCCCTGGTGGTGCAGTAGTCAAGCACTAGGCTGTTAACTGGAAAGCTCAGTGGTTTGAACCCACCATCTGCTCCGCGGGAGAAAGATGTGGCGGTCGCCTTCCGTAAAGATTTACAGCCTTGGAAACCCTATAGGGCAGTTCTACTCTGTCCCATAGGGTTGCTATGAGTTGGGATCAACTCAAAGGGTGTGGGTGTGTGTGTGGGTATGTGTATGGTTAGTGTTACTCCATAGAGATATAAGGTAAAATGAGTATCTCTGCCGTTTGGAATGTTTGTTCTCATTTGACTTCAAAAAATTAAAAGTAGGCAAGACCTCTACATGGAGACAGCTAAGTTAACAAAGGAATTAAGAGAAACATTTGTCAGAGAAGAAAAGGTCAAAGCAGTGTGTCAATGGAGCTGTACTATGCCTGGTATTAACATTTCACTTGAGCTGCTGGAGAGGTCAAATTACGTATTTGTCACCATCAGCTAATTTAATTTAAGATCTAGCCAACTCCAAAGCTATAAATTCAGACCAAAGGATACCTAGCTTTGGGTTATTCTGAATTTTAATTTCTGCATTTAGTTACAACAATATAAAATACAGATGGGGTAGAATCAAACTTTTAAGAAGCCACATTCCAAGTAAAAGTTCACTACATAGTCCATATACTGTATCTGATGATCCATATTTGACAGCACCTCACAGAGCCATGCAGAATTAGCATGGACATTTCTTGGGCTTTTGATGTTCACTGCCATCAACTGCTTCGCTGCTAAGATCAGGACACATATGGGATGAATTGGTAAAGGCTGCTGAGAGTTTCTGTGGCCCCCCACCCTTTTTTTTTTAATTCATCTCAAAGGGCAATTTAGGATATCTCTGAACAAGATGTAATCCTGTAGTCTTTAATCATATCCCAATTCCTAGGACATTTTTAAATAAGAAGAGTTGTTAGGGAAATAGTTGTTGAAGAAAGATGATGGGAAATCAAGTATCTTCAGGGAGCTCTGGGATCCTCTGGAACACAAATCCAAAAACCTCTAGTGAAAAGGAGGAGCCATGGGATAGAGCATAAAAAATAGTGGGTTTTCGACTCAGATCTCAACGTGTAATAAGTGAACTCAACACCAGGACAGAACTAGGTTTTAATCCATCCATCTGCTAGTTATTAACTGTGTGACCCTGGCAATTAACTTCTCCGAGCATTATTTCTTCATCTATAAAACAGATAACTAACTCCCTCCCAAGGTTTTTCTAAAAATAACACGAGATGACATACAAGAAAAGCATCTAACGAAGTCTAGCAAAGACTTCTCTTTTTTTAAAGAATAACTGGACTTGTCAGATTCAGTTCACACATTTTTGCTATTGACTCATTTCACAAGTTTAATTTATGGTCCCAAGCCCCTATAATTTCAGATAGCCTCAAGGCCTTCAAGGGGCCGGAGACAGAAACCAGAGACACAGACAAAAAGCTACTTACCCAGCCATAATAAAACCCAGAAAGAGGCTCTGTCATATGTACATACACTAGCTCATATTGCACATGTAGACTGTCAGTATAGCTATTGAGGCCTCTGTCCCTGGTAATCATACCAAAGCACAAACAATAACCAGGGGGGACATTCTCTCCCATCAGCCTTCAAACCTTCAGGAATTTGAAGCAAATCTTTACAAACAAGTGATCACTTTCTAACACAAGGTTTAAAACAATATGCTAAAACAAAAAGAGGATAAAACTGGCAGGTGAGAAATCTTACTTTCCCACCTCTCTCCTCTTATTCTCATTACCCTGAAAGAGGTGTCCGAACTTAGTGAATTAGCTCATCTTGGTTCTAGTGCTGCATTTATTCATTACATATCATCATTTAAGCCATCTTTCCTGCCTAAATTCATTAAATTCAAATAACTGATCAGAAAGTATGGACTCACACACCCTACACAACAGGCTTAATACTCAAGAACAATCGTAAAGTCAATCTCTCTGCTAATTTTTAGAATCTATCCCTACGTAGGAAAGCCAACCAGTTCCAAACCAGCATAAATTTATTTAAAAGTCAAAGACAGGACAAAATCATTACAAGTGTGCAAAACATGATTCATTTCAGTAAATCCCAACTCTCAAAACATCAGAAGTCAAAGGGTAGCTCTGTTCCTAAAAGGAAAACTTATACACAACTCTAAGCAAGGACTTGCTGAAGTGTAAATTCTAAATTAACATGCAGATAGCAGGTGATTAAGTAATAAAGGTTTTATAGCAATACTACTCTCAAAGCTTTAACATCACTTCACTCAACTTGGCCAGAGGATGGGGATAGTGTGTGTATAGAACAGGAGGCAACAAAGGTCTGAACATCCTCCCCCAAAAAGGGAGGAAGCAGCCATGAAAAGTCCTGGAGTGCAGTAATTTTTAGCTATCTATAAGCACTATTTTCCTCCCCTTACAGATCCTGTTTTTGATGACTGAAATGATCTTTCAAAATGTAGGAACTTCACAGTGCCAGAGAGCTAAGGAACAAGGATTTATTTGATTTTCCTATTCACTGATGGCTGTATTTTTTCCCCCATACAAAAATTTATACATACATTTTTATGTGACTCTAACTGCTCTCCCGATACTGTGACAGCACACTCCTCCTTTCCACCCTTGATTCCCCATGTCCACTCAACCAGCTCCTAACCCTCTCTGCCTTCCCATCTCACCTCTGGACAGAAGCTGCCCGTTTAGTCTCTTGTATCTACTTGAGCCAAGAGGCACACTCCTCACGAGTATCACTTTATGTCCCACAGTCCAGTCCAATCCCTGTCTGAAGAGTTGGCCTCAGAAACTGTTTTAGTTCTGGGCTGACAGAATCCGGGGGCCATGCTTGCCAGGGTTCCTCCAATCTCAGTCATATCATGAGGTCTTCTTAGTAGAATTTGAGTCCTGCACCCCACCTTTCTCCTGTTACATCCGGGACCCTCTGTTGTCTTCCCTATCAGGACGGTCATTGGTGGTAGCTGGACACCAGCTAGCTCTTCTGGTGATGGCCGTATTTTAAATAACAATAGCTACTTTAATGATTAAGAACTGAGTCTCTGTAATCAGAAAGATCTAGATTTTAACCTAGGCTAGGTCAATTATTAGCTCTATGACCTCTCTGAATCTATTTCCTAATTTGTAAAATGAGGATTTAATACTTACCTAAAAGAACGGAGCTGAGGGTTAAAAGGCGAAAGGTGAGTATAAAGCTTGGCATGTTATCTGGCCACAAATAAGCATTTAATATATTAGTCAGTATTATTATTATTAGGTAGGAATTATCCCCATTTATAGACTTAAAAAAAAATTCTCAGAGGCTGAATAATCTCCCAGAAGAACTCAGCCTCAAATCTGCCTCCAAGGTCTGCTTCTTCCATTATGTCAAACAAGCTGCCTCACGTATATCTCTGCCTCTTTAAACAGTCTTTGTTGTTGGAAGTTGCCATCAAGTCGGCTCCAACTCTTGGTGACCTTATGTATACCAGAATAAAACCTTGCCTAGTCCTCCACCATCCTCATGATCTTTGATGTGTCTGAGCTCATTGTTGTGGCTATTGTATCAATCCACCTCACTGAGTTTCCCTCATTTTCACTGACCCTCTGCTTTACCTAACATGATGTCCTTTTCTAGCAATTGGGCTTTTCTGATGATGTAAGGAAGATGAAGTTTCACCATTTTCACTTCTAAGGAGCATTCCAGTTTTCTTTCTTTTAAGACTGATTTGATCATTCTTCTGGCCACCTATGGTATATTCAATATTCTCTGCCAACACAATTCAAATGCATCAATTCTTCTTCTGTCTTCTTTTTTCATTGTCCACCTTTCATATGCATGTGAAACAACTGAAAAGACTATGGGCTTGGGTCAGGCACACCTTAGTCATCAAAGTGATACCTATACTTTTTACAACTTTAGGGAAGTCTTTTGCAGAAGATATGCCCAATGCATTATGTCCTTTGATTTCCTGACTGCTGCTTCCATGAGTGTTGACTGTTGATCCACGTACAATGAAATCCTTGACAACTTCAACTTTTTTTCCATTTATCATGATGTTTATTACTCCAATGGTGAGGACTTTTGTTTTATTTACTTAAACAGGCTACTAACCATAATTTAACTTGTCATGATTATGTGATCATTAATACTAACTGCCCGAGTAAAGTGATTAATTCAAAGGCTACTGCAAACCTGCAGAGCTATTTGTCTCAAGAATAAACGGTCCCAGGTTATGATGTTTTTACTCCCCTTTTTTCTCATCTGGTAGTTTGGAGGAATAATAATTAAATACATCAATGTGGCATAGCAGGTAAGGACTAGAGCAAAGGATGAGATCCTATCTTTCACTGTCAGTATGCTTGCCTGGGATAGGCTCTCTCCTCTCTGTCTGATTTGTTGCTTTTAAACCTGCTATGAGCTGGAGAATCAAACAAGTGTCTCTGTTTGGTGTATGTATAGAATATGAGTAAGCCTGAGTGAAAATCTAAGGAGTTCTCCTATTAATAAGGTACACAAGCTTCCATCATGGTCCCAGCAGGAAAGAGACAGCATGCTGCAATAACTCGAGGAGGGTTTAATAAGGTGACTGTCTTAGTTATCTAGTGCTGCTATAACAGAAATACCATAAACGAGTGGCTTTAACAAATTTATTTTCTCACAGTTTAGGAAGCTAATAAGTCTGAATTCAGGGTGCCTGATCTAGGGGAATGCTTTCTTTCTCTGCTGGCTCTGAAGGAAGGTCCTTGTCTCTTTGAGCTTCTGCTTCTGGGTGATCTTCATGTGGTTTGACATCTCTCTTCCCCTATCCCCACTAGCTCTCTTGCTTGTTTGATCTTTTATATCTCAAAAGAGATTGACTCAAGACATACCATACACTAATCCTGTCCATTAACGTAACAAAGACAACCTATTCCTAAACGGGATTATAACCAGGGGTAAAGAGGTTAGGATTTACAGCACATATTTTTGGGGGACACAATTCAATCCATAACAGAGACTATGAAGAAAGGTGTGGGCAGGATATAAAATAATCACCAGGGACAGTGCAGTACCTGGGGATAGGGCAAGCAGAGCTGTTACCACCTTCAGGGCCTAAGGACAAAGGGAATAAAACTTAGGAGAAGCAAGTCATGTAGAGAGAACCGCTGTTAAAAGAGCAGTAGCCTTCAATCAAGTCATATAGTCAGTTAGAAGCAACACTCATAGGGAGGGAATAGGGAAATAAATTGTGTGACCTCAGAGGGTAATGAAGTCTACTGATAGAGCCCATGTAGGTAAGCCAGCCTCCCAGAGAAGAGAACACAGTAGGAAAGAATGGAGGGCAAATCTAGAGGAGCACACGGAAAACCTTCAACCCCAGAGAGGTCTTTCTGGTACACATCTTCTGTAATCTTAGTAAGTGCCCAGATAAGGGTAGGTCACTGAACATGACAATTCTCTCCACTTCTGAATACTAATGCACAGGGCCTAACTGTTGTTAGATGCCACTGAGTTGGTTCGGACTCATAGCAACTCCATGTAAAACAGAAGGAAACACTGCCCAGTACTGTACCATCCTTACAACTGTTGCAATGTTTGAGCCCACTGTTGAAGCCACAGCGTCAATCCATCTCGTCGAGGGGTTTCCTCTTTTTTCACTGACTGTCTACTATACCAAGCATGATGTCCATCTCCAGGGACTGCTCCCTCCTGATAATATGTCCAAGGTACACAAGACGAAGTCTCACCATCCTTGCTTCTAAGGAGCATTCTGGTTGTACTTCTTCCAAGACAGATTTGTTCGTTCTTCTGGCAGTCCGTGGTATATTCAATATTCTTCACCAACACCATAATTCAAAGGCATCAATTCTTCTCTGGTCTTCCTTATTCACTGTCCAGCTTTTGCATGCATATGAGGCGAATGGAAATACCACGGTTTGGGTCAGGTGCACCTTAGTCCTCAAAGTAACATCTTTGCTTTATAGAGGTCTTTTGCAGCAGATTTGCCCAATGCAATACGTTGTCTGACTGCTGCTTCCATGGGTGTTGACTGTGGAGCCAAGTAAGATGAAATCCTTGACAACTTCAATATTTTCTCCATTTATCATGTTGTTGCTTATCGATCAGTCCAGGTATGAGGATTTTTGTTTTATGATGAGGTGTAATCCATACTGAAGGCTGTAGTCTTTGATCTTCATCAGTTTAAGTGCTTCAAGTCCTCTTCGCTTTCAGCAAGCAAGGTTTTGTCACCTGCATAATGCAGGTTGTTAATGAGTATTCCTCTAATCCGGATGCTGCGTTCTTCATCATATAGTCCAGCTTCTCGGATTATTTGCTCAGCATACAGATCAAATAAGTATGGTGAAAGGACACAACCCTGATGCATACCTTTTCTGATTTTAAACCACTCAGTATCCCCTGACTACCATACAGTATTTGCAACTTGAGTTTTTCATAAGTACAGTCGCTTACCATTCCACTTTTGTTTAGTGTTCCTTGAAGAATCAATAATTTATATACCCTTCCCCATATTTACAGGAGCCCTGGTGGTACAGTGGTTAAAGCGCTCAGCTGATAACCAAAACGTTGGTGGTCTGAACTCACCATCTGCTCCATGACAGAACAATGTGGCAGTCTGCTTCCATGAAGATTTACAGCCTTGGAAACCTTTTGGGGCAGTTCTACTCTGTCCTATAGGGTCACTATGAGTTGAAATCGACTCAATGGCAGGTGGGTTGGGTTTCCCCATACTTATATGAACTCTCCACTTTTAAACATGCTTATTTGTGTCATCTGGCATCCTTCTTAATAATTTGGTGCTCTGAGGTCACTGCTTAACATATTCACCATTTAGCCTTTGGGTCCCCACAGCTTATCTTACTATTCTGCATTAGCCTAAACTAAGAGCTCATGATGATTCTAACAGCTCAGTGATAGGTATGAACACACACCTAGGATGCAAAAGGCACCTTGCTAGGTAAAATAAAAATATAAAAATGCAGATACCATCATAACCCTCAAGGAGCTTACAGCTTAAAACTAAGGTGGCAGAATGAGGTAAGTGCCACCAGAGAAGCAAGAGCTGTAGCGCTGTGAAAAGTTCTGGAACATGCTTCCTTGCCACCTGGCCCTGCCAGGCACAACTGCAGCCAGAACTCAGTGGCCCCACCCAGTTTCTCCATAGCTCCAGATCTGAGAAAGTACACACCAAGCCCTCAAAAGCCTCCAAGTGTCCACACACTATACCCTCAGCCAATATGTCTGCCCCTACTCCTTTTGGAAAAGCCCCTCTCCTCTTTAAGGGCTGGTTCAAGTGTCATCTCCTTACTTGGACCCTCAAAGAACAATCAGTCATGTTTCCTTGTATTCCCAAAAGCCTCTACTTTGAGGACTTAAGCACTTTATTATTACCTGTTTATCTGTGCAGGGTCCCTACTGGACTGTGAGATCCTAAGTCATCTTTGTATCCTCAGCCACTAACAGTGCCCAAAATACAGTGTCAAGCCCTGTTTAAGTATTTTGTCTATATTAACATATATTTATTACATTACCATATACACATATTAATCTTTGCAATAAAACTGCAAATGAGGTATGAATAAATTATCACCTCAATTTTACAGATGAAGACAATTAAGTACACAGAAAGGTTAAGTAATTTGCCTAACATCACAAAGCTAGCAGGATGGCACCCAAGGATTTCAACCTAGGCAGAACTCCAGAATTGAATTTCAAAAGCTTAGAACTTCAATCTAAAGCATTATGTTCTACTGCCTCTGCTGGATAACCTAGATTTTTTTTCACACTAACAGAGCTAATGGGTTGAGAGAAAGATTCCACTTCAAGACCAATGGTCTCCATCCCAGGAGGTGTAATTACTATTTACCAACTAGGATGTGGAAAGACAATACTGGAACTTCTACTAATATTTACTTTAGCTCTCCTTTTGAAAGATGTCTATTTTTGCATGTGACATAAAATGTACATAATGCAGAGACAGTCGAACTGTAGTTTAAAATAAACAGTCATATAATATGTGTGCATACTCAACACTATTTACCAATGGAATGACCACTAAAAATATTTGAGGCCACTGCTCTAGACTTCCTCCCCAGGGACTCTGGTTCAGGGGCTCAATCACTTGTCTCAGGACAGAGATCCCACATTATCTCTCCCTAGCACTTTCAGTTAAAAACATCAGCCAATCAAGACTACCGATAAGCTTCTGGGGGCAACAGTCTGCTCTTTATTTATTCACCTCTGTAAGCCCAATGTTAACCAATGGGCCTGGTGCTTAGCATATGGTCAATGCTGGACCTAACTGTATCAGAGGAATCTCACTAAAAAACCCTCTCAATACCATTCCACTTTAATGTAATGTACTATATGCTTTCACATTAAAAGTATACTAAGCACACTGTCTAGGAATGTAATATAGAATTCCCTTAGGAACACTTAAAAAAAAAAAATCCTGTAATTACATAACAGAATCAAAAAATTACTTTATTTTCAGGAACGTTTTTAAACTGTAAAATGCATGAAAGAGACTTGAACATAAAAAATTTAAGTTCAGATAAAAGGTCCTTTCACTTTACTGAGAATGGTACACCCTTGTCATACCTAAGGTCACCTGTCTGCCTCTGTTTAAAGTTCCAAGAGGAATGGACCAAACCATCAAAAGCAGCAAGGACTCTTGACTATGAAGAGGCATTAGCTGGCTGCATCTACTTTTTGGCACCATTTAATTGGTGTCAAAAGAGAAGGGATGCTGAATAAAGCCTCCCTTTTATGTGTTGAAGCACATAGGCTCTGAGTCCAGAACACCTTGATCTACCCAGTCCAAGCTGTGTGACCTAAGAAGCAGGGTCCCTTCTCTGTTCCTCACTTCCATCATATGGAAAATGGGCATACAAATAACTAACTCTTATTTAGGTTGTCACCAAGATTAAACGATAATTTATCTGTTTCCTCAGTTACTGTGCCCCACCCCCATCTAAACTCAAAGCACATGTTTGATCTATCTTGTTTGTTGCTATATTCCCAGGGCCCAGAATGGTACGTTTTACTTAATAGATGATTTAATAAATATTAAATGAATAGAATACAAAATGCCTGGTCGTCAAAAAATGTTGCAACTATTGGTCTTGTAACGATAAACAATTAAACTTTTATTTTTGTTATTAAAAGATACAGCCTGCCCCCATGGATATCACAATTCAAGTGGGACACTAGATAAATGCTGGAATGGAGAAAGGGTTGGTAACAATAATTAACAATTAGATCATAAAAACCCCAAAACCAAACCCGTTGCCAGCGACCCTATAAGGTAGAGCAGAACTGCCCCACGGGGTTTCCAAGGAGCGGCTGGTAGATTCGAACTGCCGACCTTTTGGTTAGCAGCCTAGCAGCCGAACGCTCAACCACTGCGCCACCAGGGCTCCTACAATTAGATCATAGAGCAGTACTAATCTTAGACAAAATCTTAAATAAATACACAGCCACAGCCTACTTTAGGGTTTTCTCGAGTGAGGTTCACACTGGATGAGGTTTATTAGCGATTACAATGATGACAGTTTTCACGCTTGTGTATATGCCAAGCTTTATGCCAAACATTCTACTGGCCTCACAAAACTCTATAGAGTCCTAGGAAGGGGGGACATTCTTCACACCCCTATTTTGCAGATGGGGGAAATGAGGCTCAGAAAGGCCCAAGGTCACAGCCGGTAAGTGAGAGCCGCGATGTGAACACAGACAGTCCGACCCCTAAGCCTGTGCTCAACAGGCCCATTCTCACTTCCCTCATCAACCACACACCCCTCAAAATCCAGCATGTGTAATATTTCTCCAGCAGCCGGACTTTCTGGCCCAAGCGCTGGAAAACAAAACAATACTTGTCCGCGGGCAAATCTGAGGGACGCCGGCCGGGCCTGAGTTCCGAGGCCGCGATCCCCAGTTTCTTTCACACAGTGAACGCCAAACCCTCTAGGAGGCGCGGGAAGCGCCGGGGCGACCTCAGAAGCCCGGGGAGGCCCAGCCCGCCGCGTGACCTTGGGCCCGACGCCCTGCTTCGGGCCTCAGTTTCCCGAGCCGGCCTCGGTCCCGGGCCTCTCGGGAGCCTCGCGTCCGTAGAGTCGCAGGCCCGTCACACGCCCCCCTCAGCCGCCCGCCTTCCCGCTCCTCTTACGTTGAAAGGTGGCTGCTCCTGGGACGCCCACCATAGCCGCTCGCCTCCGCTGCGCGCCGCCCACCTCGGCCCGTGGCCGAGGTCGCTCTCAGGCGCGGCCACGGGTCCTGCAGCCACCGAACTCGGGAACACCAGCGCCTCGGCTTCTACTGCTGCCGCCGCCGCTGCCGCGGTCTCCGTTAGGCCGCGCACCGCACCGCCCCCGGCTTGGCCCCGCCCCGCCCGCCGGGCACGCCCCCGCCGCGCGCTCTCGCCCAACAGACCAACGCACGCGGAAGCTGGGCCTCAGGGCCAACTCCCGCTAAACACCGCCCCCTGACCTGCCCCGCCCGTTCCTCGCGAACCTATCGCCCTATCCCGGCACATCCTGCTGCTCAGGCCCTTCCCACCTGCGTCACGCGCGCCAATCACGCACAAGGCGCTGTCTTCTGGCGCTCAGCTTCTTGGTATGGCGAGAGTGGCCTTCCAGGCCCGGGACGGAGCCGTAGTGGGCTGGACTTAGGGAGGAGGGGACAATGTCTCACCTGAGTGCCCCAGGTTTCGGCCTGGTCGCTTTTGCGAATGTTTTGGGGTAAGTCAGTTCTTTCTGGCCTATTGTTAGGTGCCCTGTGGAGTCGATTCCGACTCATACCGACCCCATGCGGAACAGAACGAAGCACTGCTCTGTCCTGTGCCATCCCTCACAGTCGTTGCTATGTTTGAGCCCATTGTTGCAACCACTATGTCAATCCATCTTACTGAGGGTCTTCTTCTTTTTCTCTGACCCTCTACTTTACCAAGCATGATGTCCTTCTCCAGGGACTGGTCCCTCCTGATAATATGTCCAAAGTACGTGAGACAAAGTCTCACCATCCTTGTTTCTAAGGAGCATTCTGGCTGTACTTCTTCCAAGACAGATTCGTTTGTTCTTCTGGCCGTCCACGGTATATTCAATATTCTTGGCCAACACCATAATTCAAAGGCATCAATTCTTCTTTGGTCTTTTTTTATTCGGTGTCCAGCTTTAGCATGCACATGAGGCATCAAGCACTTTTAGTCCTCAAAGTGACATCTTTGCTTTTTAACACTTTAAAGAGGACTTTTGCAGCAGATTAGCCCACTGCAATACATCATTTGATTTCTTGACTCTTGTTTCCATGGGCGTTGATTGTAGATCCAAGTAAAATGAAATCCTTGAAAACTTCAACATTTTCTCTATTTATCGTGATGTTGCTTATTGGTCCAGTTGTGAGGATTTTTGTTTGCTCTATGATGAGGTGTAATCTATACTGCAGGCAGTAGTCTGATCTTCATCACTAAGTGCTTCAAGTAATTCTAACCCACTGCCATTGAGTTGATTCTGACTCATAGCAAACCCATAGGGTTTCCGATGCTGTAAATCTCTGTGGAAGCAGACTGCCACATCTCCCACGGAGCACCTTGTGGTTTCAAACCGCTGACCTTTCAGTTAGCAGCTGATCGCTTTAACCACTGGGCCACCAAGACTCCTTTTCAAGTATTCTAGTGGCCAGTAAAAGGTGATCATTATCATAAACCCATAAAAAAACAAACTTGTTACTGTTGAGATGATTCTGACTCACAGCAAACTAATATAACCGTTAACTATCATGAACATTTATTGAGCTCTTTATCTATTCAAGTACTATTTGTATACACTCAATCCAGTTAATCCTCACAATGAGGGAGGAAGATATTATTGTTTTCCCTTTTGATAAACTAGGTAAGAACCTGGCTGCTAGCAAAAGGTCAGCGGTTCAAATCCACCAGCAGCTCCTTGGAAACTCTATGGGGCAGTTTTTCTCTGTCGTTTAGGGTCACTGTGAGTCGGAATCAACTGGAAGGCAATGGGTTTGGGTTTTTGGTTTTCCACACATGAGGAAACAGGTTCAGAGAAGTGAAAGGGCTTGCCCACATTGTTACTGTTAGCAAAAAGCAGAAATGAGACAGGAATGTAGGTCCTGCTGATCAGTGGCATCACTCAAGTTGGTGTTACTCAATGGGGTAACTCCCATAGGCCTCCTCCCATACCAAAGCATACAGAATCCTTAGTAATGTTTTTTGTACTGTTACTCATAAATCGTAATTCCCGTAGATCACCTCCTTTTTTCCTTAAATTACTATGTTAATCTCAAAAAAGTTATTGATTTAGGTTCAAAAATACTAATTACCACAATATTGCAGCTAAAAACACCAGAAAATTTCACAAAATCAGCAACTATAAAAAAACACCTGCAGCAACAAAAGCAAGAGCGCATGCTTGTAGCCGGTGCCTAGGAAACTGCTTGATTTGAAGCATTATTGTAATTAGGTAATAATGACGGCTCTGACTGAGCACTTAGAAGTTTCACAAAGTAAATTAGCATAAGCTGGGCTTACAAAAAATGTTTTTGTTGTTATAACTAATTACAAGAATATTTTTATAAAATATAATAAATATCTGCTGAAACACTGCACAAAAATTTTATGGACAGTCACTGGCAGTGTCACCCAGTGCAGCCTGCACTTCCTGCACCCTCCTAGTGATGCTACTGCTTCTTCCTCTAAACTCAGTACTTTGAGCTACTCTGAACTGTTGCCTCGCAAGACTTAGATTCCTGAGTCTGAGTCTCAGGAGTTCCAATATCCAACTTCCTCTATGTACACCATAAACAAAGTTAAAAGACAGCCAAAAGACTGGGATAGTTCAGTCATGTATACGAGACTAATGGGCACAACAGCCCAAAAGCAAAAATGAGAAGACAGGAAGGGACAGGAAAACTGGACCAATGGAAACAGGGAACCTGGGGTGGAGAAGGGGACAGTGTTGACACATGGGGCTGGCAACCAATGCCACAAAACAATTTGTGTATTAAAACTGTTTAATAAGAAAGTAATTTGCTCTGTAACCTTTCACGTAAATCACAATAAAATTAAAAACGGAAAGAAGAAAAAAATAATAAAAGTAGGTAGATCTACATGTGGTTATAAGAAAAGCTTGTCCAAACATATTGTTAACTGAAAAAAGCAAATTGGAGTTCCATTCTTTCAGTATCATCTCATTTATGTCAAACAACAAAAAAAGTACGTATATTTGTACATGTATGTGTATAAATGCACAGAAAAAATTTCAGAAAATAACAGGGGTTACAGCTAGGGAGAAGAAAAGTATTGAAACAGAAGGAAGAAAAACTTTTGTTTTCCAGATTTTGAGATATCTCACACCAAGAATATACGGGCAGTCCCTGAGTTACGAACATCAGACTCACCTACAACCTGTAGTTACCAACTAACCCTCCTAAAAAAAAAATTCGAGGTACGCATAACAAACAGGCACTACTTTGTGACAGTCTCAAAACATTACTATTATTATTACTGTATTATTATGTTAAAAATATTTTAGTGTATCTGGAAGCATTGCTTTTATGTTTTTTTATGGATAGAATGTTACACTATATACTATATACCAAGACAAACATTTGACAAACTGACATTAGATACAAACCATACCTAAATGTTCCAACTTATATACAAATTTGACTTAAAGACAGATTTAGAAACAGAACTTGTTCATAATCCGGGGACTGCCTGTAGAATGCATTCATATATTAACTGTGTAATTAAAAACAAGTTTTAAAAGACAGAATACAGAAATAACACACGCATATATTTTTAAAAAACAATCATAGAGGATATTCTGCCCAAGGCATTTTGGGGGAACACTACTGTTCTACTAAAGGCCCCCAACCTACTCAGGAGTTTCAGGGAAGGGGTCCTGAAAACCAAGAGGGAATCAGATGGGGGAAGCAGTCCAGGTGAAATGTCACTTCTTCTGTGATGGTCTCTCTAATACACCATCAAAGAATAATTTTCAAAAAAAAAATAAAAACACAGCCTGGTACCGGTATAATGACAGATACATTGACCAATGGAACAGAATTGAGAACCCTGATGTAAATCCGTCCACCTACAGTCACCTGATCTTCGACAATGGCCCAAAGACCATCAAATGGGGAAAAGACAGTCTTTTTAACAAATGGTGCTGGCAAAACTGGATATCCATCTGCAAAAAAATGAAACAGGACCCATACCTCACACCGTATACAAAAACTACTTCAAAATGGATCAAAGACCTGAATATAAAGCCTAAAACTATAAAGTTCATAGAAGAAAAAATAGGACCAACACTTCAGGCCTTAATACATGGCATTAACAGGATACAAACCATAACCTTCAACGCACAAAACCCAATAGATAAGCTAGATAACTGGGATCTTCTAAAAATCAAACACCTGTGCTCTTCAAAAGACTTCACCAAAAGAGTAAAAAGAGAACTGACAGACTGGGAAAAAAATTTTGGACAGTACAAGTCAGACAAAGGTCTAATCTCCATAATCTACAAGAAAATCCAACACCTCTACAACAAAAAGACAAATAAGCCTATTAAAAAATGGGCAAAGGAAATGAACAGACACTTCACCAAAGAAGACATTCAAATGGCCAACAGACACATGAGGAAATGCTCAAGATCGCTAGCCATTAGAGAAATGCAAATTAAAACCACAATGAGATACCATCTCACCCTGGCATTACTGGCACAAATCAAAAACACTGGAAATAACAAATGTTGGAGGGGCTGCAGGGAGATCCGAACACTTATGCACTGCTGGTGGGAATGCAAAATGATACAACCATTTTGGAAAATGATATGGCGCTTCCTCAGAAAGCTAGAAATAGACATACCATTCAATCCAGCAATCCCACTCCTAGGAATATATCCTAGAGAAATAAGAGTCGTCACTCGAATAGACATATGAACACCTATGTTCATGGCAGCATTGTTCACAGTAGCAAAACGATGGAAACAACGTAGATGCCCATCAACAGATGAATAGATAAACAAACTATGGCACATACACACAATGGAGTACTACGCAACAAGAAAGAACAACAGTGAATCTGTGAACCATCTCATAACATGGATGAAGCTGGAGGACATTATGCTGAGTGAAATAAGTCAATCACAAAAGGACAAATATTGTATGAGACCTCTATTGTAAAAACCCATGAAAAAGTTCACACACAAAATGTAATAATCCTTGCTGGTTACCAGGGGTGGGGGGGGGGGAATATTAAATAGACAATAGATAAGTGGTATCTTGGATGAAGGGTGAGACAGTACACAACTCAGGAGAAACTAGCACAACCTGTACAAGGAAAGGTCATGGAAGCCCCACAGACACATCCAAACTCCCTGAGGGACTGAATTGCTGGGCGGAGGGCTCTGGGGACCATGGTCTTGGGGAACATCTAGCTCAATTGGCATGACACAGCTTATAAAGACAATGCTCTACATTCTACCTTGGTGAATAGTGTCTGGGGTCTTAAAAGCCTGTGAGCAGCCATCTAAGATACTCCACTGGTCTCATCCCTTCGGGAGCAAGGGAGAATGAAGAGAACAGGATACAAGGAAAAGATTAGTCCGAAGGACTAATTGTCCACAGCTACCAAGGCCTCCACCGTACTGAGTCCAGTACAGCTAGATGGTGCCCGGTTACCACCACTGACTGCTCTGACCAGGATCACAACAGAGGGTTCTGGACAGAGCTGGAGAAGGACGTAGAGCATAATTCTAACCCACAAAGAAAAGACCAGATTTACTGGCCTAAAGGAGACTGGAGAAAACCCGAGAGTATGGCCCCCAGACACCCTTTTAGCTCAGTGGTAAAGTTACCTCCGAGGTTCACTGTTCAGCCTGGGAGTGGACAGCCCCGTAAAACCAAATGAGACTAACGAGGCACAGGAGTCCAGTGACAAGGGCCAGAAAGCAGAAGGGGACAAGGAAGCTGGAGATAGGGAACCCAAGGTTGAGTAAGGATATTATTGATGTGAGATTGTTAACCATTGTCATAGGGCAACATTTGTAGTAACTGTTAAATGAGAAACTATTGTTCTGTAAGCCTTCATCTTAAGTGAGAATAACAGCACAATTCGAAAAAAAAATTAAAAACAGGATTTTTGTGCAAAATATAGTAGACACATAACAAAGATTCTATTCAACAGTTTACCAAGGAACCAGTAAGATAGAAAGACTGGTTAAAAAAATAATTTGAGGAAGGGGATTTATAGTAAGATAACCAAAGGAATGCTGAAATGAATGTACTTATAGAGAATTTAATTAAAGAATTTTTTCTTTAAGTTGTGTGCTTTTACTGAACTGGTCTTTAAGTTAGCGTACAGGTAAGCCCTGGCTGCCTCTGCATCTCAACCAACTCCCAGGGAGACCAAAAGCCTTCATACATCTAAAGTTGGGGGACTAAGAGGAGCCACAGTGACTGACCACTCAAAATAAAAAGAGTGAGTACTAAGGCATGTTATGTGTTAGTTGCTGTTAAGTGGGTTCTGACTCATAGCAACCCTACGCGCAACAGAATGAAACACCGCCCGATCTGTGTCATTCTCACAATCGTTATTATGCTTGAGCCCATTGTTGCAGCCACTGTCAATTCATCTAATTGAGGGTCTTCCTCTTTTTCACTGACCTTCTACTTTACCAAGCATGATGTCCTTCTCCAGGTACTGGTTCCTCTTAATGACATGCCCAAAGCACGTAAGACGAAGTCTCTCTGTCCTCACTTTTGAGTAGTATTCTGGCTGTACTTCTTCCAAGACAGATTTGTTCGTTCTTTTGGCAGTCCATAGTATATTCAGTATTCTTCGCCAACATCATAATTCAAAGGCATCTTATTAAGTATTAAGGCAAAAGACTAAAAAAAAAATTTTTGGATTACATAATTTACTCAAAAACCATGCTGTCACTCACCCCATGTGTAGACTTGGATGAGGATTAGGCCACTCTCCTTAGGAAGAAGAGGGGCGGCTTTGGGGTAGGCAAAGAACTTCCTGTAACAACGTATCTCATGATAATTGGGATGACTATTAGGGTTGCTATGAGTCGGAACTGACGGGACCTAACACCAACAATTTAAAAAACGAACGATGTACAAAGTCCTCGGCCACATTGTAGAACTTTGTGGATGCTGACTCCAGCGGACTGCTGTTATCTTCACCGACTACTGTCACTCTAATCTTTCCAGTTTTTAAATCCTGAGTCAAGTGCCAATAAATAAACAAATAAATCAAATAAAGCCATGCCAATCTCATCTCATTTTCAGCACAAGTTAGTTTTTACCAAGAAAGGGTGTAATGCAACTAAGTCCACTTAGAAGCATTTGAGGTAGACAATGGAGGGGCCAGTGTCATTGTACTCCTGCTTGCTGACCCACATCTGCTGGTAGGTGGACAGAAAGGCAGGGAAGCCAGAATGGAGCCACATCTACACAGAGTACTTGCACTCAGGGGGAGCGATGATCTTGATCTTCATTGCGCTGGGAGCCAGAGCAGTGATCTCCTTCTGCATCCTGTCTGCATGCCTGGGTACATGGTGGTACCACCACACATCACTGTGGTGGCATAGAGGTTCTTGCAGGGGTTAACATCACACTAACCATCTGAATCAAGCTGTATAATGCCTTGCCTTCTCTCGGCAGTAGGACATCTGGAGTATGAAGACTATGCAACATTTTAAATATTTTTATGATGCAGGTATTTAAGAAATGCTTGCTGAATTAAATCTGGAAGGAAAGAAGAAAGGAGGAAAGAAAAGAAAGGGTGACCCTACAAGAATAACCTACCTAAGACCACATGAAGGAGCCCTGGTTGCACAATGGTTAAGCACTGGACTGCTAACTAAAAGGTTGATGGTTCGGTTTGAACCCATCAGCTGCTCTGCAGGAGAAAGATGTGGCAGTTGACTTCCAGATAGATTACAGCTTTGGAAACCCTATGGGGCAGTTCTACTCTGTCCTGTAGGGTCGCTATGAGTTAGAATTGACTCGATGGCAATGGTTTGGTTTGGCTTTTGAAGACCACATGAGCCAAAGTCGACTCGGTGGCACACAATAACAAAAAGACCACACAACTATGAAGTGGTGGAGTGTCTAAGAGACCGCACACAGAATGTTCTGCAGATTTGTTCATCAAACATTTAGTGAGAAACTAGCCTCTAACTCAGTGGTTCTCAAAGCACGCTACTGTCAAAATCACCAATGTGAGAAATTGCTTTAGAAACACACTTGCAAGCCCTGCTAGTCAGGAAGTTCCCAGGCCCGGAACCACAAAGGTCTGGCTACCCTCCTTACCAACAGAAATGGAAGAAAAGGAAAATATGTTAATTTTTTTTTTTTTCCTGAAGACTCACTTGTCCCACCTTGCCTAGTAAGCCCTGGCCTACTTCTTTCTGCAGCTCCATCTCCGTCATTCTCATGTTGGCCAGACAGGCCTCTCATGACTCAGTGTGCATTAGGGCTCTGAGCCTCAACTCTGGGAGTCATGTTCTTCCTTTCACACAACGAAGCCCTAATTTACTTTTAAACACTGTCTTAGGCTGGGTTCTCTAGAGAAGCAAAACCAGTAAAGCATATAAATATATACATTGAGAGAGAGATTTATATCAAGGAAACAGCTCACATGATTGTAGAGGTTGGAATGTCCCAAGTCTGTGGATCAGGATAGAGGCTTCTATCCCAGGGGCTGGCAAATCCAAGATTGGCAAGTCAGAGAGCAAGACTCTTGCTCACAGGCTGTGAAGATCTACAAACCCAAGATCGGCAGGTAAGCTGCTAGCTCAAGTCCCAAGAACCAGAGGTCAGACGAACAAGAGGCAGCTGCAGGATCCAGAGAGGGAAAAAACCAGAAAGTCCACTTATACTCAGATGCAGGCTACTTGCTGAAGGAAACTCCCTTTCAACTGATTGGCTACTCATAGCAGATCCCATCATGGGGGGTAGTCACATATAAACACTGAAAATCCTAGCCCAGCCAAGTTGACACACTATCTTAACCATCACACACACCCTTCAGGTATCAGCTCAGCTGGTGCTTCCTCAGGGAAGCTTTTCCCAATCTGCCAGGACCTCTAATGTCCATTCCTATAGCACCATGCACCTCTTCCTCATGGCACATAATCCATTTGTCATTTTGAATTTATTTTCCCATTCTTAGATTACCATCTTTCTTTCTCTACAGTTCTCTAGCTCTGTAAGAGCAATATTTTTGTTCACCATTGTATCTCCAGTGTCTGGGGCAGGGAAATAGTAAATTGGGAGTATGCTCCAGGGGCTGTGGGAGTACAGAAAAAAGTCTTCTAGCCCCCTCCACTCCGTATCCCATGTGCTCTGGAGTCATAAAAGGATCTTCAGGAATGGAAACCATTCATTAATTGAACAAGTATTCATTCATTGAACAAATATTTATCAAGCACCTATCTTGTGCCCTGTGCTAGGATACAGTGGTCAACAATATTTGCCTCCTGCAGTGTAGTCTATGGAAATAAACCATAAAGAAATAAGAGTGGATAGGCAGGGATGTCCTCTCTAAGGAAATGATATGGGAGCTAAGACCATAATGAAGTGAGGGCTCAGGCCACTACAATATCTGGAGAAATTGTGTTCTCAGCAGAGGGAACAGCAAATGCAAAGGCCCTGAAGAGGAAACAAGGTTTGTGTGCTTGAGTCACAAAGAGGTCAGTGTGACTAAAGCTGCGTGGACAAGAGGATGAATGGTAGGAAATGAGGGCAGCAAGGGGGCAGAACCAGATATTATAGGGCTTTGGTGATCAAAGAATAGTATAAGCATTTTATTGTAAGACTAACAGAAGATTTTGCAAAGTTTGGAGCAGGAGAATGCACTAATATGATTATATTTTGAAAATATGTTTTTATCTACTGCGAGGAGAAGAAACTATAGGATTGGGAGGTTAGCAGGAATAGAAAACAGATTTGTGGTTGTCAGATACCTAATGTAGGGGTAAAGGATGACTGGAGCCCTGGTGGCGCAGTGGTTAAGAGCTTGGCTGCCAACCAAAAGGCTGGCAGTTTGAATCCACCAGCTGCTCCTTGGAAATTCTGTGGGGCAGCTCTGCACTGTCCAATAGGGTCACTATGTGTCGGAATTGACTCTACAGCAACGGGTTTGGTTTGGTTTGGAAGGGATGACTATAAAGGGGTGCTGGAAAATTCTGGGGACTGATGGAACTATTCTATATCATGATTGTCATGATGGTTGCATGACTGTATGCATTTATCAAAACTCATTGAACTGTATATAAAAAGGTATAAGTTTCTTCAGGTAAGCTTTTAAAGAGTGAATTGAAAAGTGAAAAAAAATTGAAGTACAATGTACATGTATAGCAGAGTGCACAAATCTGAAGCATAGAGCTAGGTGAATTGTTTTAAACATAACACCTTGTAACTACCACTCATATCAAGATAAAGCTCATTTGTCACTGGAGGCTCCTTAGTGTCCGTTTTCAGTCAATAGCCCACCCAGAGGCCACCACTATTCTGACTTCTATGACTATAGCTTTATGATTGCTTTTTGTAAACATCTTTTTAATTTTATATAATTTTACATAATATACAATTCACTCATTTAAAGTATACAATACAATTCAGTGGTTTTTTAGTATATTCACAGAGTTGAACAACCACACTATGAACTAATTTTAGAACTTTTTCATGTCCCTAAAAAGAAGCCCCATACCTATTGTTACTCTCCATCCTGCCATCTCCCAACTCTTATAATTGCTTTTTTAAAAAATCAGCTTTATTCAGATATACTCTATGTACATTGAACAATATCCATTTAAAGTACACAACTTGATGAGTTTTGAAAGTTATATATACCTGTGAAAGGACCACCACTAACAAGATAGAACGCGGCATCAGGATTGGAAGAAGACTCATTAACAATATGCGATATGCAGATGATACAACCTTGCTTGCTAAAGTGAAGAGGAATTGAAGCACTTACTGATGAAGATCAAAGACTACAGCCTTCAGTATGGATTACACCTCAACATAAAGAAAACAAAAATCCTCACAACTAGACCAATAAGCAAATCATGATAAACAGAGAAAATATTGAAGTTGTCAAGGATTTCATTTTACTTGGATCCACAATCAATGCCCATGAAGCAGCAGTCAAGAAATCAAATCTGCTGCAAAAGACCTCTTTAAAGTGTTAAAAAGCAAAGATGTCACTTTGAGAACTAAGATGGGCCTGACCCAAGCCATGATATTTTCAATTGTCTCATATGCATGTGAAAGATGGACAACGAATAAGGAAGACCCGGGAAGAATTGACGCCTTTGAATTATAGTGTTGATGAAGAATATTGAATATACCATGGACTGTCAGAAGAACAAACAAATCTGTCTTGGAAAAAGTACAACCAGAATGCTCCTTAGAAGCAAGGATGGTAAGACTTCACCTCACATATTCTGTACATGTTACCAGGAGAGACCAATCCCTGGGGAAGGGCATCACGCTTGGTAAAGTAGAAGGTCAGTGAAAAAGAGGAAGACCCTCAGTAAGATGGATTGACACAGTGGCTGCAACAATGGGCTCAAGCATAACAGCGTAACAACGATTGTGAGGATGGCGCAGGACCTGGCAGCATTTCATTCTGCTGTGCGTATGGTCGCTATGAGTTGGGGCCGACGCAAAGGCACCCAACAACAACAACAAGATATGGAACAATTCCATCATGCCTTGCTTTTTTTTTAAAAAAAATAATTGTATTGTGCTTTAGGTGAAAGTTTACAGAGCAAATTAGTTTCTCATTCAAAAATTTATATGCAAATTGCTTTGTGACATTGGTTGCAATCCCCACAATGTGTCAGCACTCTCCCCTTTTCTACCCCACATTCCCCATTTCCATTCATCCAGTTTTCCTGCCCCTTCCTGCCTTCTCCTCTTTGTTTTTGGGCAGGAGTCGCCCATTTGGTCTTGTATAATTGATTCCTCTTGCTTCTTTGCAATCCATCTTTTCTCCTACTCCTGGACCCAAGCAACCACTATTCTGCTTTCTGTCACTATACATTCATTTGCATTTTCCAGAATTGCATGTAAATAGAATCATTTAGCAAGTACTCTTATGTCTGGCTTCTTTTGCTCAGCGTAATGATTTTGAGATTCATCTATGTTGCGTATATCGGTAGTTTACCTAACTTTTATAACCAAGTAGTATTCCACTATACGGATACACACATTCTATTGTTTTGAAAATAAAACTTCCTTGCTGAAGGCCTAGGAAGAGGTGTCTTGTAAGATATAGACTGCTCAAGTTCTGCTGGGTTTCAAATATAAAGATAATAAATTAGTCTCCACAAGTCCATCGTCTTTTCTACTTCTTCATCATTCTTGCTTAGTTCGTGGTGCAGTTGTGTGTGTCAGGGATGGGGAAGAGCTTCTCCGGGAACAGATCAGAGCCATAAAGCGTCAGCTAGTATTTTTTGTTCACCTAAGGCCTAAGAGGTCAGGGACACCAACATTTAAGAGTCAGGGACAGGCCTGGGTGCCTTGTAAACTGAATTTAACTTCAGCTTTGCCACAACCCCATTTCCCAGCTGAAGAAATTAAGGTTAAGAGACTTGCTATAAAGTCCAACTGAGTCAGAAGCTTAGTCTCAGGTGACAGAATTCAATTCTTACCTTCTTTTTACAATCTTCTAAAGGAATTATTGGCTCGGATAGAGCTAAGGAAATTGTTTGGGGCCCTGGATATTTCTTGTCCAAACCAGGGAATTGTGTCTCTTTAACTTGTGAAGAGGAGGATGGAGATGTGTGGCAGGAAGAAGTACGTGCTGCCTGCCACCTGCCCTGGCCATACCTTTTCCTCTAATAACCACAAGGCCAGGCCAGATGACAGTCAGTGAGGAGAAGCAATTTAAAAGTGTGTGGGCTTTGTTGAGCAAACAGACGCCTGAAATGTCCATGGCCCTTTAGAAAACCTGTCTGTGAGCCAGGGAAATATTTGGCATGGCTGGAACTTTTCTAATAAGCAAGGCTTTTCATCCAAAGGAGGCTAAAGAGTTCAATAGCCTCCAGAAAGATGAACAAGTTGACTTTCTTGACTTCTGATTCATAAAGTTTATTATTTATGATTATGAAAGGAATGTGAGCCTATTCACGGTGGGGAATTTGAATACTACACAACAATATTAGGAAGAAAATAAAAACCACTCTTACTTCTTTACACCGTAACTCATTTTACTGTATATTTTTACAAATTTATTTGTATTCATGGATATATTTACATAATTGAGATCATACTGTTAATCCATTTCTGCATCCTGCCTTTTTAAAACACTCATATATTAGTATTTCTCCATGTCATTAAAAATTATTACTGGAGGAACCCCCAAGACTATGGACCCTGGACACCCTTCTAACTCAGAACTGAAGCTACTCCCGAAGTTCAGCTTTCAGCCAAAGATTAGACAGGCCTATAAAACATATAATAGCGCAAGTGAGGGAAGTTCTTCTTAGACTAATCAAGTGTATGGGACCAACTGGACAACATCTACCCAAAAGCAAAGACAAGAGGCAGGAAGGGACAGGAAAACTGGACAAATGGAAATGGGGAACCCAAGGTGGAAAGGGGGAGAGTGCTGATACATTGCCGGCATTGCAACCGATGTCAACGAAGTAATTTGCATATTAATTTCTGAATGAGAAACTAATTAGCTCTGTAAACTTTCACCAAAAGAACAATTAAAAAAAATTCATAAACATTAACGGATGACCACATAATATTCAGGAGCCCTGGTGGCACAGTGGTTATGCTAGTGGTGGTTTAAACCTAGCAGCCACTCCAAGGCAGAAAGATGTGGCAATTTGCTTCTGTAAAGATTACAACCTTGGAAAACCAATGGGCTAGTTCTACTCTGTCCTATAAGGTTGCTATGAGTTGGAATCAACTAAACGGCAATGGGTACCTAATATTCTACTTTTGATAAAATTTTATGTGTATGGTCACTAAGGCTGTTTCTAAATTTTTTTTTAACTATTATAAGTTATGCCTTACTGAATATTATGGATTGAACTATGTACCCCCAAAATATATGTTGTAAATCCTAACCTCTATGCCTGTGGTTGTAATCCCATTTGGGAATGGATTCTTTGTTATGTTAATAAGGCAGGATTAGTGTAGGATGTATCTTTATTCAATCTATTTTGAGATATAAACAGAGATTAAACAAGCAAGCAGAGTGATGGGGTAAAATGGATCCCAAAACATATGAACATCTCCAAGGAACCAGGAAGCAGAAGCTGAAGAGACAAGGACCTTCCTCCAGGGCCAACAAAGAAAGCTTTCCCCTTGAGCCAGCACTCTGAATTTGGACTTCCAGCCTCTTAAACTGTGAGAAAACAAACTTCTGTTTGTTAAAGCCATCCACTTGAGGTATTTCTGTTATAGCAGCACTTGATAACTAAGACATTGAACATCACTGATCATCAGTTTTTTCTATTTTCTAATTCTTAGAATAGATTTTTCAAAATGGAATTATTGGGTCAAATAATAGCAACAAGTTTTACAAAGTCATATTTCCACCAGTACTGTTTGAAAATGTTCATTCACAACACGCTAAACATGGGTATTAACATTGTTTAAAAACACTTCCAAATTTATAGGTGAAAATATGGTGTATTTCTAATAGCCAGTATTGTTTCCTCACGGGTAAGTAAATTCAAGATATTCAGACGTGCCTAGAAGGAAAAGGAGATACCACCCCAAAGCAGTGCATCTCCCTGTCCCTACAGGCAATGATGCAGAAACTTGCTTCCCTCAACTCCCTCACCCAATTATCAGCCTATTGACTTCATCATTAAATGCCATTAGAATCCATGGCTTCCTCCTCATACTCACTTCCACTATCCAGAGTGAGAATCTCATTACCTCTCTTTTTTTTTTGAGTGGGGGAGGGTCTCCTTTTGGACATTCATTACATTTCTCCTGCAGAAATGTACATTGCATTATTGCAAGAATCTCCTAATAGGTCTCCCTGCCTCTAGACTCTCCCCTCACTAACCATCCTCAGCAGTGTTGTAGGGGAAGAACATCACAAAGTCTAGTAAAGCAAAAAGAAAGTTTTACTCGGGATATATTCAAAAGGGCAGAAGCAGGAAGTGGACAACCGTGCTGCTAAAGCCATGTCCAGCGGAGTCCAAAGAAATATCACAGAACAGACAAAAGTGGGAAAACGGACAAGCATGCTGCCACAGCCATGTCTGCCTGCGTCCAAAGACCATTACAGAGTCATCGGTATATATTAATATCACAAATGGGCAAAACCATTGAAAGCTTCACCTTTTCACATTGGCTAGAAACTGTGATCCTACATTTTGAATCTTCTTTCTTAAGAATCATTGGTATAGGTTTCAGAGAGAGTCAGGAGGGTCTTCATTGGTCCAACAAATCTCTATTCACTAAATGCTAATAGAAAAAGATAAGAGTGGAAAGTCTTTTGTGTTCTGTTTGATTGGCTTTACGTGAAAGTTCCCTTAAAAGATATTTTCCAAGATTATTTAAGCTATTGTCTTTACACCACAGGGCCCAGTTGATAAGTCCTTGTGATCCCAGCTCCAGCTGGGTCATTCTCTATGCTCAAGGACGGGGAATAATAACTCTACTATTATTTCCTAAATCAGCAGCCAGAAGGATCTGCACAACTCACCTCTGATTTAGTTTCCCTGCCCAACCTCTACCCTTCCTTAAAAATCCTGGCTTCGTATTACCTGCCAGAAAAACAATTACTCTCATTATGATATTGAAGGTTATCCATAGTCAGACCTTGTCTACCCTCACCTTCTGCCTCCCTTGCCCTCCACTTCAGCTACACAGAAATATTTTACAAGAGCTACATTGATTGGATGTTTGCTAAGTGCCAGGTACTGAGCGCAAAGCTCAAAGTGAAGCTAATAGCCTTGCCAGGTTGAACGCTATGACTCTTTAATGGATGAGAAGACTGAGGCTCACAACAGTTGTGAGTGATTTGTCCCAATATATAGTATACATAGTTGGTAAGTGATTCCAGAGAACATCCTTTTACCACAGGTCACCATACTTGTTCTTCTCCAAACAATATTCTGTCTGTCATCCAGCCTTTGCCCAAACTGGTCCCTGCACCTTCTTCAGGCCTACGGATGAATATGCGTTAAAGTCCTAACTGTTGTCATGTTTCTCCACCCCCATTTCACCAGGCACCCTGGTTCCTCCAGATAGTACAAGTCTCCTTAGACTGAAGATAGACCCCATAAACCCCATGGAAGCACAGTTTTAAACCCTCCATATAGGCTGTGTGTCCCTTAGGAGCAAGACTGCTCCTTATTTATGGCTGGTCTTTGGGCCCAAGACGGTGTCTGATGAGGGTGGTGCTCAGGAGAGTTCAGCCGGCCTCAGTCAGGACTGACTCCCTTTTCAACATGTGCTTGGCATTTGTTCACTTAGTTGTTCAACAAGCATTTGATAATACAGGTAGTGAACTAGGACAGACTGTGTCACTCCCTGCCTAAAACCCTCAGGAATTCTCATAGTCTGGTGATGGGAGTGCAATTGGTACAACCACTTTGGAGAACTGGCAGTATATACTAAAGCTAAACGTATGACCCAGCATTTCCACTCCTAGGTATTTACTTGAGAGAAATGCTCACGTATGTGCATGAAAAGACATGCACACAATTGTTTATAGGAGCATTATTTACAAAAGCCCCAAACCAGAAAGTTCCCAAGGGTCTCTGAATTAGAGAAGGATAAATTAATTGTGACGTATTCAGACAATGGAATACTACACAGCAATGACAATGAATAAACTATTGCTAGACAGACAACAGAGATGAATTTAACAAACATAAGGTTGAGTGAGAAAAGCCAGACACCAAAGAATACAGATTGTGTGATTACATTGATCAGGTTTCAAGAATAAGTAAAACTAATCTATGCTGTTAAAAGTGGTTACCCTTGGGATAATGGAGGTTGAGTGACTAGGAGGGAGTACAAGGAGGGTTTCTGGGGGCTTGTGATGTTGATTCTTAAACTGGGTGCTCATTACATGGGTGTATTTGGTTTGTGGAAATTCACACTTACGACTTGTGCTCTTGTCTGTGTACATGTTTTTCCCCACTAAAAAGTTTAAAAAAAGAAAAAAACAAAAACCCTCCAAGACTGCTCAAAACCAAACCCGTTGCCGTCAAGTTGACTCTAACTCATAGTGATCCTATAGGACAGAGTAGAACTGCTCCATACTCACTTCCACCAGCTGGGGTGAGGTTCTCATTACCTCTTTTTTTTTTTAAATCTTTCTTAGACATTTTATTATCAAATAAGTCATACCTGCAGAAATGTACACTGCACTACTGCAAGGGTCTCCTAATGGGCTCCCCTGTCTCTAGGCTCAGAGGCCTAGAGCTGTCTTCTGAGAATATGAAAAGACTCATCAATTCAGAGTTGCCCACTCTTACAACAGTGGGTCTCAGTCATTCCTATGCGACTGAATCCCCTGGGACGCTCATGAAAATGCCGAATTTGGTCTCCTTCAGCTCCCCTGGCTATCAATTCTAACTGTCCGTGGGGGACCGGTACAAGGACATCTTGAATAAGGCTGTTACAAATTTGAAACAAGCTATAGCTTCTGAGCTTCAATTTCCCCATCCGTAAAGTCAGATAATAACCATACCAGTTGCTGTGGAGTTGATTGCAACGCCGAGACCCCACGTGTGTCACAGTAGAATGCTCCATAGGATTTCCAATAGCAGATTTTTGGGTAGCAATCACCAGGCTTTTCTTTTGAGGCACCTCTGGGTGGACTCTAACCACCAAACTTTTAGTTAGCAGCTGAACTTGTTAATCACCATTTGTACCACTCAGGGCCCCTCAGATAATAACAGTACCTGTTTTATGTGGGTTGGGGTATTATATGAGATAACCATATTAGTTGCTTAGCATGGTTCCTAGCACATAGCAAGGGTTTCCTTCCTTTACCGAGCACCTACTATGTGCCACTGTATTGAGCAATTTGGATACAGCAGTAAACCAGACAAAAATTTCTGCCCCATGGAACTAGCATTCTAGTGAGGGGACACTGACAATGGGCAAGTAAATAAATATGTACTGTGACAGGTGCTCTGAGGAAAAACAAGGTGGGGGAAGTGTGGATGCTATTTTATATAAGGTAGTAAAGACCTGCAGAAGGCAACAGCCCTCAGCTGTGTGAGGAATAAGTGCCGTGAGGGGGTGGAGTGTGATGAGAAGGGATAGCAGGTGCAAAGGCCGAGGCAGAAGCATGCACTGCACTGAAAGGATTTTAATGTGTGGCTGGAGAGGACTGAGCAAGGGGACTGAGGCCAGTTAATATGAGGTCTGCAGGCTGTGATAAGGAATTTGGCTTTGCTCTAATTTAGGAGCCACCGGACAGTGTTGTGTGTTTTTAATACACTTTATTTTTTTAGAGCACTTTTAGGTTTAAGGTGCCCTGGTGGTACAGTGGCTAAGCTGCTCAGCTGCTAACCAAAAGATTGACGGTTTGAATCCACCAGGCACTCTGCAGGAGAAAGATGTGACAGTCTGCTTCTCAGCCTTGGAAACTCTAGGGGCAGAGGATTTGCTCTGTCCTATAGGGTTGCTATGAGTTGGAATCGACTCCAAGGCAACGGGTTTTTTGGTTTACAGAAAAATGACACAAAGTCCAGAGTGTACCCCCTCTCCCCGCAGCATACACTTTCTCCATTATTAGCCACTGGACAGTTTTAAGAAGAGAGTGACATGATCTTCATCTCCCTGGAGTAGAGTATACTGGAGGAAGCAAGGGTAGGAAACTGCTGCGGTAATACTGGAGGAAGACAGTGTTGGCTGGGACCAGGGTCCTGGCAGTGAAGATGGATTCGTGATATAATTTGAAGGTGGAGCCAATAATATTTGCTGATGGCTCCTTTGTGGAGTATGGGAGAGGGGTGAGGACAGTCAAGGATGACCCTTGGGCCCAAGCCACTGGAAGGATGGGGCAGCCATGGGCTGAGATGGGGATGTCTGTGGGATCAACAAACACATCTAGGAGTTCAGGTTTGGGGATGTCAACTCTAGGCTGCCAAGAGAGTCACATGGAGATGCAAACATCATTGCTGTGGTTATTGTTACCGCATAACGTGGATTGGAGCACAACTGGGATTGGAGACGCCTGCCTTACTCTTGTCACAAGATATAAGCTTTGTTTGGTTTTTCATTCTTAGATCATTATCACTTGTTTTCTAGCCTCCAGGGAGGAACATTGGTTAATCTTGAACCTTTTTGACTGGAGAAAAAAAAAAGATCAGGAGACAATGTGGCCGTTAGCAATGGGGGAGTAAACATAGTGAGCAGGGCCTATGCAGCCTCTTCCAATCCCCCCTTTTTATTGGAAGTTTCTCAATCTTGGGAAACAGGACGTCGCTTCTCTTCTGGCTACTTCCTGCTGCTTAGGGGCGTCGGTGGGGTGAGAAACCTCCTGATGTCGACTAAGGGCTATAGGCAGGGGGTGAGTTAGAGTGGAAATCAGCTGCACCGTGGTGAATTAGATGATGTGCATCCCCAGAGCCCGGAAGAGGGGTGTCTCGACTTACCAGGGTGAAAAGTTCTCCTGCCTTAAGGGTTTTAGTAGTTCTTTTTGTCAATATTCTCATAAAACAGGGAACACAAAAACAAACTAGAATAATCACTATTCTTAAGGTTCCTCTTTTAGGCTCTTTTACAGCCCACTTAACTGAACCTACTGGAGTTAGGGTTGAGACTACACATGGGAGGGTCAGGGTGTCCCCAGCTTGTAGGGTCAATGTCCCCTTTGCCTGTAGGATCACCGGCACCTTTTTTGCCCAGGTCTTCTGGAAAAAAAACAGATAGAGGGAAACAAGGTTTCTGGCGGGGCTGCTTTTCCTCTGGAGTGATGCACCCACTCAGCTACTCTTGTTAATTTCAGAGAGTGGGTGGTCAGGAGAACTTCAAAAGTTCCCTCTCACTGAGAGGCCAGTTGATCTTCTGGGGCTGATTCTTCCAGGCCTTCAACAGGACCCGATCTCCGATCTCTGGGTTGGAACCTGTGGAGGGGAGTGTCAGAAGGAAAAGACAAACGAGAAGAAGCATACTGATTAAGTGTTTATGACAGCTCTCAGAGAATGGACCCAGTCTCTTTTCTCTACCTCAGTCATCACTGAGGTGGGGAAAGTCCACTTTTTCAGGAATGGTCTTCTATATATTAATTTTTAAGGGCTCAATTTGAGCCCACTTCGAGGGGCTACCCGGATTCTAAGCAAGGCAACGGGGAGAACTTGTATCTAAGTGGAGCTCGTCTCCTGGCAAATTTTCGCCAAGGCCTTTTTCAGAGTATGGTTCATCTTTTTGGTCTTTCCAGTTGACTATGGTCTCTAGGCTGAGTGTACTTTCCAATTTATATCTAAAACCTTATTGACTTCTTGGGTGACTGTTGTCGTAAAAGCTCCCCTGTTGTCACTCTGTACTGAGATTGGAAGATCAAAACAGGATATGATTTCTTTGAGTAACACCTTGGTCACTTCTTGGGCTCGTTCGGTTCGACAAAGGAAAACCTCTACCTACCCTAAGTAGGTGTCTACAAAAATCAGCAGATATTTAAAATTTCCAGGTGTCTGGAGCATTATACCACTGCCACCTGAAGGGGATCATTGATTGTCTTCAGGAGTTCTAGGATTTCTGGTACATGTTTTATTTCTTTGTTGGCAGATTCAGAAGTCTCCTTTTTCCTACAAGGCACCATGTGAGTGAAGGACCAGATGGGCATATTTATTATCAGTATACACAGTTATGCATCTTCTTATTCCTAGTTGTAGGGCCCACCTGAGGACTATGACTTTAGCCTTTTGAGCTGAAGTGCCGGCAGGAAGTGGAGCTGCCTCTAAGACCTCAGTTCGTGTCACCACCGCATATCCCACCTTATGGCATCCTTCATATAGAAAGCTACTGCCATCTGTATACATTTCTATCTCTGGGTCAGTCAAAGGAATATCTGAGAGATCTGGTCTGCTAGAATAAACTTCTTCAATTATCTCTAGGCAGTCATGTACAGGGGCATCTTCTGAAATAGGCAGCAATGTGGTGGGACTGAGGGAGGAGACAGCATTCAGAACCACGTTTGAGTTGTCTAACAAGATTGTCTGACATTTTTTCATCCGTCCTGCCGTGAGCCAAAAAGACCCCGCTTTTATTCTAAAAGACGCAAAACTGTATGTGGTGTGTTTACCATTACCTTTTGTTCAAGGGTGAATTTCTTGGCTTCCTGTGACAAGTCACCTGTTGCAGCCACGGCTGGAAGACAAGGGGGCCATCCCCAGGGCGCACTGTCCAGCTGTTTTGAAAAGTAGGTTACCGGTCACCTGGCTGGTCCCAGGGTTTGAGTTAGTACCCCCACAGCAATTCCCTGTCTTAATATTAGTCCATTCACTGGCAAATAGAGGCTGAGACTCGGGGTGTAGAGGAATACAAAATAAGGCATCTTTCAAGTCTAGTATTGAAAACCAAGCACATTGACTGGGTATAGTAACCAAGAGAATATATGGGTTTGGCACAATCGGATGAATGAATGTCTTCTATTACTCAGTCGATTTTTCTTAGATCTCGAACAGACCGATATTCTCCTGTCCCTGGTTTCAACACCGGTACCATAGCGGTGTTGTACGGAAACTGGCAAAATTTTAAAAGTCCAGTTTTCATGTATCAATGCACCAATGGTGTGATCCCCTCTAAAGCTTCTTTGCAGAAGGGATATTGTCTCTGGTTTATAATAGGTGCTTTAGGTTTTAAAGTAATTTTAACCGGTGCGGCTGACTGGACTCATCCAGGCCTTTCTTATGCCCAGACCTCTAGATTCACCTTTCGTTGAATATCGAAAGGAATGTCACTACGTGTCACTATTCCTTCTTGCAATAAATAGTGTCGCCTGCAAGGCACATGCATTTTCAGGTGGGATCTGTAGAAAATGGCAAGGAACAACTCCGCCGTCTTATTTGGGTTACTCCGATAAGGAGGACTGTGATTCTTTTAATTATACAAGTCGGAGGTGGAGAAAGGAGTGTGTACTAACATTGTTCCTCCTTCGGCTGGAATTTTTCTCAAAGGAAATTGCCCTGCCCGAGCCCCAGCAGTACCCTCACCGAAAACAGTACCCTGATGGGTGTGTGTAGGGGGAAAGACCATACCTGATGAAGTCAGACTCTTACTTCCTCATTCCCTTCCTTCGTCTGTTTCTCTCAAGCTGGCCGGACTAGAATCAGGCTTAGCCCTTTCTGTGGGGGACCCTGCCGCCATTCTTTGACCTGACCTGTCGGCTTCTACCGCGCCTTCCCTGTATGGCGAGGGGAAGCCAAAGCAGTTATAGAGGCTCTTCCTTCTAAGAGGGGACCCCCGGTGAGGATTCAGGAAGCACTTTTGCCTTCAGCTTTTCCTGGAAAAGAACCTGGTTAGAGGGATTTAAAGTTTGATAGAGAGACATGAAAGCTTGACTATAAGGAACCTTGGCTCATTTTTCTTACAAAACAAGTCAAGCTGAAAAATCATGCCATAAGCCAAAGACCCATTTTGAAGACAACGTTCCTGGTCCCCCAGCTGGTATTGAAGCCATACACTGTTGCATAAGCACACCATTCTCTTTCTTATCATAGGCTTATACCTATCCCTCCTCCGGTTTGTTAGAATGCAGCCTAGAGGAGATTTGGCTGGGATAGATGGACCTCCCCCCATAACAGGTGTTTGTTTATGCATAAGCAGCATCAGTAACTGTTTTTCATGCGCCTCAACAGCAACTACATTTTGCAAAACCTCCGATTGAATATTAATATAAATATAGTGGCATTTATCTATTTAGGCACAAACTGTTTCTTGAGAGATTAACTGGAAGGGCTAATACTATTCTACTTTGTAAAATCATAGCTCAAATTTCAGATACTTCTCTGGTTATGATAGTCACAACTTTGCTAAGTTTACCAAGAGAACTTCTAATTCAAGAGTTATAATATCTAAACCCATTAGTTAGATATTTTAGGAGAAAGGGAAGTGATTTCTTATATCTAGAAAGTAGGACCTTAAAACATCGGCAATATTCTCTCATAAAACCCATAGTTTCCTTTCGTTTACTCAGTCTTATGTGGTTAATTTCTCTTCCATGTGATTCTGGAGCTGTTGCAGTCTGTGAACTCATCAGCTTCTGCATAAGCATTCTGGAAACTTCGATTGAGTCTACTCAGTCCTTTTAGCAAGTCTAACATAGTCCATCTTTTTGTCGAGATATTTTGGTCAGCAAATCAGCGAAGGAAAAACTTATCTGCAGATCACAAAACTTAATATGGCCATGATTAACTTATAAAAAATAATACTCTTAATAGTGAAGGACCTGATAGAAGTTAATTACAAGTGCAACATAAAGGCCAAATAAAACCAGTTAAAAAAACTTCAGATAAAAATATTTCTAAATATAGCCACTAACTGTATTCAAAGAGCTCCAGATGTAATACATAATAATTTTGAGGCAAAATACCATACAATCAGGATATACCAAGAATATACCAAGATTATCAAATCTCTAAATACCTGAATTGTAATTAAAAAAACTTCATAGGTAAATGATGTGAATTCCCCAATCAAACCATTGGCTTTGACGATGCTAGATTCAAAAAGATAAAGTCGTAACCAAGTTAGCAATAAGGGAATAATAATCTTATAGGCCACTGTGAAACAATACTTAAGTTATTTAACCAAGGATCTTAAAGTAGAAACCTTAGCTTTCTTTTCTAAAAATCATGCGGCTTAGTATTCAGACTCAGGAGTCTTATTCTAATGAGAGGCCAAACCTTTGTCCTTCCAGGCAGATTACACAAATAATAAATTAACCCTTTAACTCAGAAATTAAAGAAAACTGTTATTTTAACATGGAGAAACCCAATTCTTTGTTTTATCTACTACTTCACATTAGAACTCCTAAAAATCTCATAAATTAAACCATTAAACTTTAGTCAGACAGATGAAACTTGACCATATCAAATAAATTTCTTTTTCAATAAACCTCTTAAATGTTGTCTTTGCTGTATATCTCTTACAGTGTATCCCTTTAAATGGCAAAAATGAACACACTCATTAGCAGACTTAAATATATATATCTGTCTATCCTTTCTCTTGTGGCATAAAAAGCAAAAGTATATAAATTTAAATTATGATAAATATTAACTCAATTTAATATCTGTAAGTTACCTAAAATGTCTTGGGCATTATTTTAAGCCTGTATACCATAAAATGTAACTGTTGCTGAAAGTCCATTTAAACATTCTAAGATTTCCTTCAACTTTTACTACTTCTCATGTTTTTCCCAATCTGATTTTAGCCCTCAAAAGATTGTATCAACTGGCTTTGGAAATCACAAAGTCTGTCTGCTCAATTGACCAATTCATTGATATGGATATATCCTTAAGTGTCTGGCTACTGCTGGAAACGTTTTTCCAGGCCACTTCAGGTGCGTCTCATTGTGATTTTTTTTTTTTTTTGACTTCTTAAAGTTCCCCTATAATAGACAGAACTTGTTTACAGTTCTATGATTAGGATCTACCCAATTTCTGATAACTATAGCAAACCAGCAATTTTTCTTATCTTTTGTCCTAAAAGAGTCTCCACCTAGCTGGAAAGGGGTCTTTCAAAAGCTTCCCTGGAGCTACACGACCTTGGAGACCGGGAGGTGGGAGGCCTGATTGTGCCCCGCCCTCACCCTCTTGATTCAGGGAAGACATTTACATATGTTTAAGTCGATGGAGGCATTTTGAAAGGCTATCGACCCAGTAAATAGCAAAGCTCTTTAGCAATTTTGTAAATGAATTCAACAATTCTTGGTTAGCAAGACTGGGGCATCAACCTAGTTCATTTACATATGTTTCAATTGACCTAGGAATTTAAGGACAAGAGATAACTAATTTCGTTTTTACTGTTCTGGAACTGCTACTTTTACTTTAAGACAAAACTATCCTTTTTCCTTAAATAAAACACATTTCATATCTAGCTTAAGTTACTTAGAAAGGTTTTGCTTTTGAGATTGACATAGTATAAAACAAAGATCTTAGTGTACTTCTCAAATAGACCAAATTATATCAAAGTTTCTCTAAGCAGTTTTTTTTTTAAATCGAAATCATAAGACAGACACGATGCAGTTTTTTCTGGACGAAGAAAGAACTGAGGTTCTATGACTAGCCTTACAAAATACAGCAATTCTTAGCCATAGCTACCAATTTAATACAAGACAAACTTAGACACAATGCTCTAGACCAGAACTGAGCTCTTAGAACAAAAGGAGACAGAAAGACCACACAAACAGGTTCTAGATAAAACTTATTAACTTGCCGGAGCCTCAGATGGAGGAATATTAGACCTTTTGACAAAACCTGATCATCAAACCAAGTTCCCTAAGGAAAAAACGGACCACACAAATGAAAGCTCATTTTCCCAAAGTGGCCACTGAAATTCTAAGTTACTTCTAGTATACTCAGTTTATAGTGTTTTTAAATATGAACCCCAAACCAGTGAATCAGTAGTAGGGGGGAAATCCAGGCTCATTTATCAAAGATGTTAAGCGATAAGGTTCAAATTTTTGGTTTCCTTCTTCTGAAGCTTTCTCTTAACAGCCGAATCAGGGCGTCCAAGTAGACGGCATAATAACTAGTTACGCACAATGGACAGGACAGACATAGAACCACAGTAAACGAATAAATCCCGCAAGCTGAGGGAGATTTTCTCGACCCCCTTCAACCTCTCAGATGGCCCTGCTTGCCCGCAGCGTTTATCTTAAGAGAATCTCAACCTCCCAGGCACACTTAACGAGCATTTGCACACCCAGAACCAGAACTCTAGAGTCACCAGGAGTCCCTGCTGGCGAGCCTACTCACGAAGACGGCCATCTGGGGCTGCCTGTCACCCCAGAAACCAAGGGCTCAGGTCCCGCTCCGGAAACCTCGGGCCTGCCGTATCCGCCCCGGCCTTGAGCGCCACAGGGAGAGGAGTCGCGGACTCATCTTGGGGTCCCTCCTATACAGGTCTTGCTTTTCTTTCACCCACCTCTTTTGGCGCTGCTGGGGACCAGCGGTGCCGTGACAGACCCAGGTCTGGCCGAGAGTCTCCCCAGAGGCAAAAGAAACCTCTCGCGGCCGTTTGTTGGGAGAGCTGTCGATCAGTCCCGGGCCCTGCCCCAGGGCCGCTGCGTCTCAGGCGGCTTGAGTTCCCCTATGGGCCACCAAATTTGTTACCACAATAACGCAGATAGGAGCCGCCTGCTGCAATAGCCAATTCTGAGACAGGGGTGAGGTGAGCAGCAAGATGTTTATTACATACCCATATATAGGAGACGGAGGGGAATAGATTCCTCCAAAAAACCCGTCTCCCCCACTGTAGATCGGCTGGAGTCTTTTATAGGGACAGGATTATGGGTCTTTTGTGGTAGTTTCTCCTTGAGGTGGTGATGTCTTAGATGAGTTAACCTTCCACTGGTATTCTTAGAGGTTATCTGGTGACATCTGTGGGGATTATTTGGCGACATCCTGCTTACTCTTGGCACAAGATGGAAGCTTTGTTTGGTTTTTCATTCTTAGATCATTATCACTTGTTTTCTAGCCTCCAGGGAGGAACATCGGTTAATCTTAAACCTTTTTGTAGAGACTGGAGAAAAAAAATCATGAGACAATGTGGCCGTTAGCAACGGGGGAGTAAATGCTAGAGAGCCGGGCCCATGCAGCCTCTTCCATTATTACACTCCTGCTTCTCCCCAGAGGTGATGTGTACAGTTCGAAATAGCCTGAGTGTGACCCATACTCGCCTTTCACAACCTCTGATGCAGCTGAGTCTTGGATGCCGAGGGGTTGCCAACCTTCCCCTCGCCTCCACTCAGGGCCTTCCATCTGGAGCATCGTCCCCAGGCATCAGCTGTGCTGGAAATCTCTTATCCAGGCCCAGACATGCTATGTGACCTCAAACTGCCTCTGGGGAGGCAGTGTGGACAGAGCCCAAAATTCCCTGTACCGTCCTCTCATCCACCTCCGGGCTGGGGAGGCTTCAGCTGGTGCCTGGGACAGAGTCGAGTACAGGTTGTTTGCTTTACAGCAGTCTAAGGTGCCCCGCCCCTCCTTGCTCCAGGGCATAGCTCCACACCTGTTCTCCGCCCTCCGGTCCAGGTGCAGGCTCCAGACAACAAAGGAACACCCACTCACCAAGGTCATTACCTTGATGGGGAGCAGGGAGGGAGACTGCAGAAGGGAGGGCCCTCTGGGGAGACAGGTGAAAAGATGAAAAGAAAAACGCCGGGGAATTAAGAGGGTTTGGAGGAGTACCTTCCAATAGAACTTTGTGTGTTGATGGAAGTATTCTAAAGCTGTGCAGTCCAGTATGGTAGCCACTAGCACATATTGCTATTGAGCACTTGAAATGTGACTAGTGTGACTTAGGAACTAAAGCTCCAATTTAATTTAATTTTAATTTAAATAGCCACATGTGCCTAAAGGCTACCATATTGAATGGCACAGGTTTTAACATTTGGCTCTGGAGGTCATGTGGATGATAACATTCAGTTTAAATAATAACAGCTCTCATTTGCTGGAGGCACACTTTGTGCTAGGTACATTGCATGCATGCATTATCTCAATTCACTCCTCACAACCACCCTATCTGTTACTTATTCTGACTCATAGAGACCCTATAGGACAGAGTAGAATTGCCCCATAGTGTTTGCAAAGGCTGTAATCTTTATGGAAGTATATTGCCATTTCTTCCTCGGAATGGCTCTTGGGTTCCAACTGCGGACCTTTCAGTTAGCAGCCAAGCTGCTTAACCACTGCTCCACCAGGGAAGGTGTTATTACTGTCGCCACTTTACAGATGAGGAAACAGGTTCAGAGCAAGGAAGTCACTAGGCAAGTTCCCACAATAAGGAAGCGCTGAAGGCTGAAAGGGAACACCTAATTCGCAATTCAAAACCCCCATCAAACAAGCCCAAAGGCTCCAGCAGCCTTGGCCACTGTCTAGCCCTCTACAGATGAATGGGGCATGCAAATTGCTAAAGGAATGTAAATCAGCCTCTGATTTGGGGGACAAAATCTCAGACCCTCTGGTCACACCCTGAGTCTTTCTAGGCTGGAGGCCGGTGGTGGCGAAGGCTGAGTGACAAGGAGGAGTCTGGGAGGAGGGAGTGTTGGGGTGGGGGTGGGGCAGGCCAGCTGGTGTCCGCGACCCAGGACATCAGCTGGCTGGCGGGCTGGCTGGCTGAGACAATGGGCGGGGGCCTGGTCAGAGCCTCCTGCCTCCGCACCCGGCCCCTCCCCGCACGCTGGCCAGCAGCTGCGGGCACCCACTGGGGTCTCCGCTGAGGCTTTTGGGGAGCAGGAAAACACGGGTGCCAGCGAGTGAAGGATGATGGGGAGGTGTATCTGGAATGATCTGGGGTGGGGGTGGAGGTAGGGGGGTGGAGAATAGGGGAACTTAGGAGCTCTTACAGAGGTCTCCTAGGTGCCAGATATTGTGCTGACGATTTGCATACGTCTTCCGTTTGTCCCTCCCAAAGTCCCTCTGGTAATAGTTACAATGATTATTATTAATAGTAACCCAAAGGCTCAGACTGCGTCCGGGGCAGGAGCTGCAGCGTTACATCAGTTAATCCTCACGACCACTTTGGAAACCAAGGACTTTTATTACCGCCCTTTACCAAATAAAATGGAGCCCCGGTGGCACAGTGGTTAAACCGCTAGCTGCTAACCGAAAGATCTGTGGTTGGAACCCACCAGCTGCTCAGCGGGAGAGAGATGTGACAGTCTGCTTTGGTAAAGATTACAGCCTTGGAAACCCTATGGGGCAGTTCTACTCTGTCATAGTCGGGTCGCTATGTGTGGGAATCCGCTCCACCTCAATGGGTTTTACAAATAAGGAGCCCAAGGCTCAGCGTGGTGTGACTTGTCCACCATCACAGAGATAGAAAAAAAAAACTCTTTACCTGAGCTCCAACCCTAACTTTCTACTTAAAGATTTATCTCAGGGGTTGGCAAACTATGACCTTAGTACCAAATCTGGCCCCCAGTGCTACTCCCAATTCCCCCCTCCAGCTGTTTTAAAAATCTCTCAGAGTTTTACTTTTTTAAGTGGTTGGGAAAAAAGAACAAAAAAACAAAAATAAATAAGAATGCTATTTCACAACATGTTGGAAAATTTTGTAACACAAAATTATGTGAAATTCAAATTTCAGTGTCCATAAGTTTTAATGGAAAACAGCCACGCCCATTGTTTACATATTGTCTGTGGCTAGTCTGTGGCTCCAGAATGGCCAGACTTTGTCTCACGTACTTTGGACATGTTATTAGGAGGGACCAGTCCCTGAAGAATGACATCATGCTTAGTAAAGTAGAGGGTCAGTTAAAAAGAGGATCCTTGATGAGATGGATTGACACACTGGCTGTAAAAAAATGGGCTCAAGCATAACAATGACTGTGAGGATGGTGCAGGATGGGGCAGTGTTTCGTTCTATTCGTACTCGGGGTAGCTAACAACAACATGGCTGCTTGCCACAAAGGCAGGCAGAGACCACATGGCCTCCACACCCTTGATTTTACTATCTATCCCTTTATAGGAAAAGTTTGTCCAGCCCTGCTCTACCTGGCCCGTTACCCAGGAGATGGCTCCAGATGGGGCTAGGGACCCAACCACTCAGTCCTCTGAGGTCCTCCTCCCTCCAGCACCCCCTGACCCTTGGCACCACTTGCCCTCATCAGGTCCTCTCCCATTCTGCTGGCGTAAGTGTGATTTGGCATTCCTGTCTTCATCACTCAAGTGTGTCTAGAGCACCTTTTGTGGAGCAGGCATGAGGTACAAGGCACATGTGGTCCTTGTCTGCAGGTGTTAGTCCAATACCCAGCACATAGTTAAATACAAATGGTACAGATTCTGTGGACAGACTTGGGGATACTGAAGAACATTTGACTGGGGAGCCAAGTTCATCTGGGCCATCAGGGAGAACTTCCTGAAGGAGGTGATGCTAACCTTTGAGTTGAGATCTGAAAAACGAGTAGGAATGAACAGGTTCTGGGTGCTGGGACATCCTCTTCTAGACTCATCCCCTTACCCCCAGTTCAATTCCTTCCTCTCTCCTGCAATCCTAGATCTTGTCTCAAGTGAGACCCATGTTTTAGGGAGAGAGGCACAGTGACCACCCCTTCCATCCAAGAGTTGCAACACTGAGTAGGGGAGGAGCATGCTACAGAAGGTCGGTCAAAAGATGGCTTGTTAGGTGCCGTCAAGTTGATTTTGACTCGTACCGACCCCACGTGACAGGGTAGAACTGCCCCATAGGGCTTCCTAGGCTGTAATCTTTATGCGAGCAGATTGCCAGGTGTTTCTCCTGTGGAGCTGCTGGGTAGGTTCAAACCACCAACCTTTCCGTTAGCAGCTGAGCGCTTACCCATTGTGCCACCAGGGCTCCTTGAATAAGCTGGCAGTCACTATTTCTAAAATGATTATGTGGTACCTTGTGTCATAAGTAGGTCCATTGGGTGGTACAAACCTAAAGGTTGACAGTTGGAACCCACCCAGGGACACCATGGAGAAAAGGCTTGGCGATCTGCCTCCATAAAGATTACAGCCAAGAAAACCCTATGGAGCCGTTCTACTCTGTAGTACATGGGGTCGCCATGAGTCGGAATTGACTGGAAGGCAGTGGGTTTGGTTTTTCGGATTTTTGTGAAATAAGTACAGTAGTTCATTCATTCCACAGTTTATTCATTTATAAACATTCTTTCATTCAGCAAATTATTGAGTACCTACTGTGTGCCAGATACTGTTCTAGGCCTTGGGATGCAGCAAAAAACACGATAGATTAAAAAAAAATCCCTGCCCTAGTGCAGCTGCTTACATTCTAGTACAGGAGGCAGTAAGTAATGTATTTGATAGTTATTAAGTGGTGATAAGCACCACGGAGAAAAATAAAGCTGAGCAGGTGGTGGAGTTTGAAATAGGGAGGTCAAGGGAGGCCTCCGAGGGAAGGTGACAGTTTGAGCCGAGATCTGAGTGATCTGTGTGGGTATGTAGGAGAAGCCTGCATGCTGGAGCACTAAGATGCCATGAAATTCAAATCAATAGGACTCTCAAGTCATGAAATTCTGAATAATAGAATTCTAGGGCCGAGGAATGCTAATCTATATTTTTCTGGTGCCATAAAATTCTAATCAATAGAATTCTCGGTTGTGAAATTCTAAGTAATAGAACTCTGAAGCCATGGAATTCTAATCAATTAGGAAACTTCCCTGAGAAGGGGGCTTGTTGTTGTTGTTGTTAGTTGCCATCGAGTAGATGACTGTCTTAGTCATCTAGTGCTGCTATAACAGAAATAACAAGTGGATGGCTTTAACAGAGAGATTTATTCTCTCACAGTCTAGGAGGCTAGAAGTCCGAATTCAGGGTGCCAGCTCCAGGGGAAGGCTTTCTCTCTGTCGGCTTTAGGGAAAGGTGCTTGTCATCAATCTTCCTCTGGTCTAGGAAATTGTCAGTGCAGGAACCCCAGTCCAAAGAAGGCACTTTCCTGGCTCTTCTTGCTTGGCGGTAATAAGCCCCCCACTCCCACCCCCGGCTCTTTGCCGTAAACCCTGGTGGTGTAGTGGTTAAGAGCTACAACTGCTAACTAAAAGATCGGCGGTTCGAATCCACTAGGTGTTCCTTGGAAACTCGATGGGGCAGTTCTACCGTGTCCTATAGGGCTGCTATGAGTTGGAATCGATTCTACAACAATGGGTTTGGTATCTTTGCTAGATTCTCTCTATTATATTTCAAAAGAGGTTGACTCAAGATACAACCTAATCTTGTAGATTGAGTCCTGCACATTAACGTAACTGCCTCTAATCCTGCCTCATTAACATCATAGAGGTAGGATTTACAACACACAGGAAAATCATATCAGATGACAAAATGGTGGACAATCACACAGTACTGGGAATCATGGCCTAGCCAAGTTGACACACATTTTTGGAGACACAATTCAAACCATAACAATGATCCAAGGAGGGCAGAATAGAGCTACTCCTTAGGGTTTTCAAGGCTGTGACCTTTTGGAAGCAGATCACCAGGCCATCTTCCAAAGTACCTCTGGGTAGGTTTGAATCTCTGCTGAGAATTGCATTTCCACCCCAAAGCAAAAAACCAAACCCACTGCTATATTCTGACTCGTAGCAACTCCAGATATACTGAATCAGAATCTACAGTTTAACACAATCCCCAGGTGATTCTTATGTATAATAATTTTGGAGAACCATTGCTCTACTAGTGGTTCCTGGAATTGGTTCCTAAGCAGCAGCATTAGCATCGCCTGGGAACTTGTTAGAAATGCAAATTCTCAGCAGGATTTTGAACCAGACCAACCAGACCCAGGTGGTTTGAAGCCCTGGTTTGAACCACCAACCTTTCTGCTAATAGTTGGGCACATAACCATTTGCGCCACTCTTGGACTACTGAGAAAGAGGCTAGGGAGCAAAAATCTCAGTGATCAGTGAGAGTCATCCAGGTGAATCAAGGGGGACAGAATGTGGGTGGAGGGGGAGCAAACAGCATGTGCTGTGGCAGAAGGGAGGAGAGGCTTAGGAGCTGGAACTTGCCTTCACTCAGCCATTCAAGACCACCTGTTACAAAAGGATTCATTTTTCTACCTTTGTGCTGTAACAACAGAATTTCAGCACCAGGGAGGGGCATGCCCAGAGTCACACCAGGGCTGAGCCAGGCCTCGAACCCCAGATCTCCCTCCAACCAGAACTGTGGCCTATGTGGCCCTCACCCCACTCCATTGAATAACAAGCATTCTAGAATGAAAGTATCTGGGCCTCTGTCCCATCTCAGCCCTTTACAGGTGGAGTGTTAGCTTTAATGCTGGTGTTGCCTAGCTTCCCTCTCCTCATCCCCTCTCATGTTTATTAGTTATTCCTCCATCCAATGTTACTAACAATATCAATAGCTGCCATTGACTCTGTGCCAGCCACGAACCCAAGTGCTCTACCATCCCTGCTCTTCCAGTGTGGTTCATGGACATCTAGATCAGTGCTGTCCAATAGAATTCTCTGAGATGATGGGAATGTTCTATATCTGCATTTGTCTGATATGGTAGTCATTAGCCACATGTGTCTACTGAGCACTTGAAATGTAGCTAGTGAGATGGAGGAACTGAATTCTTAATTTTATTTAATTTAAATTTAAATAACTATGTGTCTAGTGGCTATTGGATTGGATTGTGCCGATCAAGGGAAAAAAAAAATCCAAACTTCATGCTGTCTTCAAGGCCGCCAGTTTTGGATCAGGAACTTGCTGCTTGACCTCTGGTGTAGTAGCAGACAGTCAGACAGTGAGTTTTGGAGTCTGACAATTCTAGATTCAATCTGTGCCCACCAGCTGTGATTTTGGGCAAGTTACTTAACTTCTCTATGTCTCCAAATCCTCATCTGTGAAATGGGACTAGAAGGAGATTCTAATTCATAGACTTAATGAGGTTCCATAGGTAAAGTCCTTAGGACACTGCTTCCACTTCCCCACTTTATGCTTTCTGATCAGAAGTCGTCTGTCAAACGGTGCTGCTCCACGGATCTTTGCTCCTGTTCTATCTTCTCTGCCTTTTCCTTCCTTCTGAACTTGGGCAAATTGAGGCTTGGATAGGATTTCATTTTCTCTAAGCATCCTAGGAGGAAACATGGTGGTGCAGGGGTTAAGAGCTCTGCTGCTAACTGGGAGGTCACAAGTTTGAAACTAGCAGCTGCTCCACGGGAGAAAGATGTGGCAGTCTGCTTCCGCAAAAATTTATAGCCAGGGAAACCCTGTGGGGCAGTTCTACTCTGCCCTATAGGGTTTCTATGAGTCAGAATCAGCGATAGTTTTATTGTTTTAAGTCCCCCAGGAAGCAACAGGTATCATCAGGACTAGGTCCCAGGTCTCCTCGCTCTGCAGTCTCCACCACTGGGCAACTGCGTGACATTAGGCAAGCTCCCTAACCTCCGTGAGCCTGGTTTTCACTTCTGCAAAATGGAAAGTGATACTACTTACATCATAACATTCTTGAGAGAATTAAATGATAAGCTTTTAAGGTCAGCTATTATTATTGTTGTTCTCTTTTTTACTAATGTAACTATTTTAATTACAATAATAATAAAATTCATAATTATTCCAGCCAAAGGCTTTTCCCCCTGTCTTTAAAGAAGAGTTTATGGCCTGGGACCTAATTTTAAGACCCAAACAGGCACCACTCCCCTTTCTGAGGTCTGGAGCCTGAGCTGATTACAGGGAGGGAGAGGTAAACTGGGGTTGTGATGGGGAGCAGATACAGCTTCCTGGTGTTTGCATGGGGGTGGGTGGGCATTCTTGGCTCTTTCTGGGACCCAGGTGGGCTTTTGGTGCCTGAGCTCTTGGTACCTACCTGATTTGGTGCTGGCCGGGACTGGAAGGACGATTTGGAGCCTAGGGAACGAAGGAGAAGGTCACACAGCAGCAGGAGCACCTGTGACCTGGGAAGGTGTCACTGACAAAGTTCAGAGATGGCCTGGAAGTCATGACCCTGTTGCTCTCCCACATGGCACCCAAGAGCCTGCCAGGCACACCTTACTCTTCAAAGTGATAGCTTTGCTTTTTAACACGTTAAAGAGGTCTTTTGCAGCAGATTTGCCCAATGCAATGCATTCTTTGAGTTCTTGACTGTTGCTTCCATGAGTGTTGATTGTGGATCCAAGTAAAATGAAACCCTTGACAGCTTCAATCTTTTCTCCATTTATCATGATGTTGCTTAAAAAAAACAAAACCCACTGCTGTTGATTTGATTCATAGCGACCCTATAAGATAGAGTAGAACTGCCCCATAGAGTTTCCAAGGAGTGCCTGCCTGATAGATTTGAACGGCCGACCGTTTGGTTAGCAGCCATAGCTCTTAACCACTATGCCACCAGGGTTTCTATGATATTGCTTATTGGTCCATTAAATATTCGTTATTGTTATTTTCAAGTAACTTCAACTTTCTGAACTACAGGGGCTTCATCTACTGTGAACTCTCAGGATCAGGGTGAGTTTACACGGAAGACAGAGAGCTGTACAGATAAGAGTTTCAGCTCCGGGGTCAGACCTCAGGTTGGCCATGTGTGACTGTCGGCAGACTCCTTAGCCCTCTGGGCCTATGCTTCCTCCTCTGTCAAATGGTGAGGGCTTTATAAAGTTTGTGAAGCTCCTGGCCCTCAATAGAAGGTTAGTTGGCCTCCACTTTCTTCTAGATTCTGCTCTCTAGGTTTTGCTGGCTGACCTCCTGACCTTCTGGCCAAATTCCTCCCTTGGCACAAAGCATTTCCACAATCCTTACTTCCTTATATCTCCTCACTCAGGGGTAATGGGATTACTACCTCTCCGTTTTCCTGAGAAGTGAAGTGACTTGTCCATGCCACACAGGTCTAACTCCTGGAGCATAAGCATGGGTCTGGCTTGTAGTCCTTTCTTTAAATTTGGAAATATTCTCTTTTTAAATACAGAAAAGCACATGGTTGTTGTTAGTTGCTGTTGAGAACATTCTGACTCATGAAATACAAGATTATATTTACTCATGACTTGTATTTTAAAAAAAGGGAGTAATTTTAGGAAATTAAAGAAATTACCCAGGTACCTATTACCCTAAGTAATCAAATACTATCATTTTAATCCTAATTACTTCAAGTTTTCTTTGTTTTCCTTTTTAACTGAAGCCCTCGTTCTACTCCTCCTTTATTCCATTGCTCTTTTTACCTCCTACGTGGGCAGTTTGGTTTTCTACAGATGTGCCTGAGTTTGAGTTTTCATAAATCTCATGCATGTTTTTATACTTGTACTACATATGAGTCTATCCTAAAATCACACACAATGTTATTTGTGTGTTTTAATAACTTTACATAGTTGGCATAATTTTTTTTTCTATATCTTTCTGCAGCTTGCTTTTTTCACTCAGTTTTCTGTATTCAAGATCTATCCATTTCTAGTTAATTTCCTTTACCTGCTATAGAGTTTTCCATCATATAAATAGACCATATTTTATTTGTCTACGGTTGAATCTTCCAGAGAGACCATCAGGGAAAACCAATGATTAACAAAGCTGAGTTTATTAAAGTTTCTGCATCAAAGGAGAACAGTATGTCGAGGCAGTCTTAGTAGACCCTCAAAAGGTGGTGGTTAGGGAAGGATATTTATAGGGTGTTATGGATTGAATTGTGTCCCCCAAAAATGTGTGTCAACTTGGCTAGGCCATGATTCCCATTATTATGTGATTGCCTACCATTTTGTCATCTGATGTGATTTTCCTGTGTGTTGTAAATCCTACCTCTTTGATGTTAATGAGGTAGGATTAGAGGCAGTTACATTAATGAGGCAGGACACAATCTACAGGATTAGGTTGTATTTTGAGTTAATCTCTTTCGAGATATAAAAGAGAGAAAGGAGCAGAGAGACAGGGGGACCTTATAACCACCAAGCAAAAAGAGCCAAGAGCCTGCGTCTTTGTACCCCTGTTTCCTGCGCTGAGACGCTCCTAGTCCAAGGGAAGATTAATGACAAGGATCTTCCCCCAGAACTGACAGAGAGAGAGAAAGTTCCCCTGGAGCTGGTGCCCTGAAATTGGACTTCTAGCCTCCTAAACTGTGAGAGAATACATTTCTCTTTGTTAAAGCTATCTACTTGTGGTATTTCTGTTATAACAGCGCTACCTCTACCGTACCCTTTGCCATCAAGTCGATTCTGACTCATAGTGACCCTATAGGACAGAGTAGAACTGCCCTATAGGGTTTCCAAGGATCGGATGGTGGATTCGAACTGCCGATCTTTTGGTTAGCTGCCGAGCTCTTAACCATTGCACCACCAGTGCTCCAATTAACAGCACTAGATAACTAAAACACAGGGTTTAGGGATCTGGGTTCACATGGTTTCGGGTGAGTCTTTTAAGGCAGAAAATTAATTGGGATTGGGCAAATTTTGTGACATAAGAGTTCAGGATTTGTGGACATCTGAGAAGAAGCTCTTGAAACATTGCTGGGTAAACTGTTGTCTGATAAGAGAGCTGTTTGCCGAAGTGAGCAAACTGCCCAAACAAATTGGTCTGCAAGAATTTCCTGAAGCAAACAGTGAAGTTACTTATTACTTTGCAGTCTTATCTTTCTGGGCAAGAATTTCCTGAAACAGTCAAGTCGTGTTGACATAGGAAGCCTTGGTTCTTAGCTCCAACAGTTGAGTAATGTTGAGGAGGCAGTGTAAGTTCTTATATTTATCCAGTCTCCTACAGATGGGTATTTAGGTTATTCCCAATACTTCACTGTCACATGCAGTGTTGCAATGATACCTTGAGCACACAGGTGAGAGTTTCTTTGGAGTCCCCACCTAGAAGTAGAACTGCTAGGTAGTGAGATCTGATCATCTGCAATTTCCTAGAGTCCTGTATTCTTTCCACCCCACCTCCTGCCTCCCAGAAGGGGAAAACCTCCCTCTATAGCTACCAGAGCAGACGGCAGGAACTGCCCGGGCTTTGCCCACACCGGCTGCCTGCCCACCTGCCCACCCTTCCTTGTTCTGGCAGATTAACAGTGACCTGTGACCCTGACAGGCTGGCCACGTTCCCGGCCAATTCCAGCCTGTCAAAAGGAGTCCCCAGGGGTGGTCAGGGCCCGGGGACATGTTGGCCAGATGGACCTGGGAGGTCTTGGGTTGGCTTTTCCCAGGAGGCAGAGCAGGTGGGCAGTCCCCAGCACCCCGCACCCCCCCCCCCACCATTTTCCCCATCATGCATCAGTGGACTGGAGCTAGAGCCAGATGGTGGGGATGGGGCAGCCTTGCAGCTTCTGGCCTGACAAAGGATCCTCTATATTGCCCCCCCCAACACCCCACCTCCACCAGCTTGGCTTGTCTAGTCTCTGGCTGTCCAGTCGCTCTCAGAATTGGCCTGGCCTGCCATGGGCAAACTTTCTGCCAAGGCTGTCCCTTCCCTCTTTTGAGGAGGAAGTTTCCTGGATAATGTGCCCAGAGTATCATAGACTTGGAAACCCACTTACTATCAACCTGAAGGTGAGCAGGTATGAGCAAGGCATTGTGGCCCCATGATTATAATAGGCCACACATTCAAATGCAATAATATGATCAAGTGCAATGGGCCAGGTAGAGACTATGGCAACCTGGTACCTGGCACTCAGTGAGCCCTCATCAATGATCCTTGTGATTACTACAGACAAGGAAACTGAGGCTCAGCGAGGCAGGTGTTTGCAGATGAGTCCCATGGTTAGGAGAAGAGGCTGGGGAGTCAGTCAAACCTGAGTTTGAATTCCAGATCTGTTACTAATGGTAAGTCTTTGGGCAAGTCCCCTAAGCTCTCAGTTTCCTCATCTGAAATGGGGCTAATTAAATCCTTACCACAGAGAGTGGTCCTGAGGGTGAAGTGAGATAATGCAAAGAAAGCACCTGGTATACAGTAAGCACTCAATACATGTGAGCCAAATCTCATTATTATTCTGGGATTTACAAAGAAGTTGCAGGGACCAGAGACAAGAAAACCTCAGAGTGGGAAGAGAAGGATCCCAAAGCATCAATCGGGGTAGTTGACTGGCTTAGGCCTGGTGGTGTAACCTTCTTTTCACTGTGACTCAGCTTCCTATCTTTAAAATGGATTAAATGACAGCAGTTACCTCATAGGGATACTATGAGGATTAAGTAAATTATCACCCAGAAAACTTAAGGACCACGATGTTGTTAGCTGCCGTCAAGTTGGCCCCCAGACTCATGGCGATCCCATGCACGACAGAATGAAATGTTGCCTGGTCCTGCGCCATCCCTATGATTGGTTGCCAGTCAGATCATTGTGATCCATAGGATTCTCATCAACTGATATTTGGAAGTGGATTTCCAGGCCTTTCTTCCTAGTCCTTCTTAGTCTGGAGGCTCTGCTGAAACCTGTTCAGCATCATAGCAACACTCAAGCCTCCAAGGACAGGTGAGTGGTGGCTGCTGATGAGGTGCATTGGCTGGGAATCGAACCTGAGTCTTCTGCATGGAAGGCAAGAATTCTACCACTGAACCATACTCAATAAACCAAAAACTAAACCAAACTTGTTGCTGTCGAGTCGATTTCAACTCATAGCAACCCTATAGGACAGAATAGAACTACCCCATAGGGTTTCCAAGGAGCAGCTGGTGGATTCAAACTGCAGACCTTTTGGTTAGCAGTCAGGTTGTTAACTACTACACCACCAGGGTGCCTATACTCAGTAAATATTAGGTATTATTGGGAGGCAAAGGGAGGAGCCTAGGAAATGTTCCTGCTTGGGGGAGTGACTGGAGAGGGTCCTGAGGGAGGCCCCTAACTCCTGTCATCTCTGACTTTCCTGCTTCAGGCTAAGCTTTGGAGGGTCTCCAGGGTACATCTGCCTTGGGACAAAGCTGAGAAGAGGAGGGGGGAAAGGTGGCTCAGGGTGGCCAGGAGCCTAGGGTTCCCTTCTGGGTGCTGCTTCTACTTCTCTGAGTCTAGGCCTCAGTTTCCTCATCCGGAGAATGGATGGTTTGATGTTTACCATTTCTCAGCAGCCTGCAGTACAAAGATCCTCTCTGACACGGGCCACAGCATGTGGAAGGGAAGGCGGGTTGGGGAGCGAGGCCAGGCCAGCCCTCATGCAGGGCTGCCTCCAAGAATCCCTCCCTGCACAAAGGGACCGGCGTGTTTCAATTGGCTTCTCAGTGCCAAATGAAGTCTATTAATATCAAAGTAATGAGATAATTACTGTGATTTAGAAAAATTACTAGGGAACACTTTTGAGGGAATTTCAGAGCAGAGAGGAGGGTGAGTGGAACATCTGTGAGGAGAGGGACCAAGAGTTGTTCTGGATGACAGCATGAGGGTTGGCGAGATCTGGGCTCAGCGGGCAGCCTCCCTAGCAACTCCTCCCGGGTCTGAGGCAGACAGCGCTTGTGAGGATCAGGAGCAAGGAGAAGTCGGAGTGAGCTCCCAGCTCTGGGTCTGTGTGTTGGGGAGAACTGAGGTGGACCCAGGAGGTAGGACTTTCAGCCGTAGGAACACCCTGACTTTGGCTGGTACAAAGCAGCAGATTCCAGGGTGAAGGACAGACCTGGAACCAGAGGTAGTCCCTTTTTCTTACCCTAGCTTGCAACTTCTGACTTTTCTTGAGTGGTCCCCCTCCCCAGAGTTACCCCAGCCCTGAGGCCACCAGCCTGTAAAAGGGTGGGATAGGGGATTCCTGAATCAGAGACACTAGGGAGAGCTGAGAAGCAGGGGTTGTCGGAGTATGGTTCTTGGACCAGCACCACCATCATCACCTGGGAACTTGCTAAAAATGTAAATTGTCAGGCTGCCCCAGACTCACTGAATCGGAAATCTGAGAGTGGGGGCCTGCAATCTGTGTTTTAACAAGCCCCTTAAGAGAGGTTATCTTAGTCATCCAGTGCTTCTATAACAGAAATACCACAAGTGGATGGCTTTAACAAAGAGAAATTTATTCTCTCACAGTCTAGTAGGCTACAAGTCCAAATTCAGGGTATCAGCTCCAGGGGAAGGCTTTCTCTGTCAGCTCTGGAGGAAGGTCCTTGTCAATCTTCCCCTGGACCAGGAGCTTCTCCGCGCAGGAACCCGAGGTCCAAAGGATGCGCTCTGCTCCTGGCGCTGCTTTCTTGGTGGTACGAGGTTCCCACGTCCTTCTGCTTGCTTCTCTTTTATATCTCAAAAGAGATTGGCTTAAGACACTATCTAATCTTGTAGATTTCATCAATATAACTGCTGCTAATCCATCTTATTACATCATAGTGACAGGCTTTACAACACATAGGGAAATCACCTCAGATTACAAAATGGTAGACAATCATACAATACTGGAAATCAGTTTTCAATCCATGACAGAGGTATAAAACCATACTGGCCTAGGTAGGGCTAAGCCTGGGAAACGGAGGATGGAGACTGTTTGGAGAGGCTTTAGGAGGTTGAATCTATAGGCACTGATGCCAGGAATAATAATAACAATAACAGGTGAACACTTACCATGCACTTATGCTGTCAGATACTGTGCTGAACACTTTCTAGGGGCTACCTTATTTAATCCTAATCAACACGACAACCCTAATAGGTTGGCATTATGATGACCCCAGTTTTTCAGATAGGAAATTGAAGAACAGAGAGGCTGACTGCCCAAGGCCACAAAGCTGGTTGGTGGTGGAGCCAGGGTGCAATTTCAGTTTTTAGAGGCTGGGTTTTGCTTCCTCTCTGATACCAAGCTGCCTTGGTAAATCAGAGGAAGGTTGTTGGAGACCTGAGTGGAAGACCTGAGTAAGGAATTCACAGAGGAGAAGCAACTTCAAGGGAGTCTAATGCAGTTTTTGTTTTTAAATTGACTGAGCATTTACTGTGTGCTAGGCACTGTGCTCTTGCTGATGCATTGTCACATTTAAATATCACACTGATCTGTACTGTAACTGTCCCCATTTTACAGATGATTCAATTGAGGCTCAGAGAGGCCAGGTCACCTGCTCAAGGTCTTGCAGTGAGTGGCACAACAACAATTTAAAATAAGGAGAACTGAGATGGGCTCAATAAATGGTGGTTGCTATAATAATGGTAACAATAATATTATCGCCATCTGTAAAGTGGATGTGTAAATCCTCACACAGAAAAGGCAAGAAAGTGCTTCAAAAATGATAAACTCAAGAGGCTCTTCTTCACCTCCCCCTAGCCTCCCAGCAGGGGCAGATTAGCCAGAAAGCAAGGTATGCCCTGGCTTGCATTGAGCCAGGTGTGCATGGGTTTAATTGTATTTACTTGCTAATCTGTGGTGAGCAATTTCACATGGGTTTCACCACAACTTTGCTATGGTGGGGGACAAGTGAAATTGTGCACTGCAGATTGGGTGAGAAGGCACAGTTGGGCCCATGCGTACCTTGCTTACTGTGGAATCCAGTCCTGCTCCTATGTCTTTCTGCCATGCTGAGATGGCTAGCCTGCCTAGAACACTGCAGCCTTGGCTCTCTGTTGCCCCCTGCTGGCACCTGTTAGGTGTGCAGCTTGGATATGGCATCCCAGCATAATCCTGTCCAGCCTGTGGACAGGGTCTTCTGCGAGTGGCCAACACTGAGCAGCCAACCAGCCAACTGGCAGGCCGCTGGTGATGCCCCCTCTTGGATCTCTGGTTCCTAAAAGATCTCAGACCATGACTCTGAATTTCTCTCTGCCAGAGTTAACATCTCTCTGGCCCCTTATGGCCAGGAAAAAACCCAAACCTTTTGCCCTGGCTCCTGCCCCCTCTGCTTCCATTCTTTGAAAGCAGCTTGTTCATTCCCCACTGTGTATCATCAAAGCCCAGCTTGCACGATCACCATCAACCCACAAGCCTTATTTTCTTGCCCTGGGGCCACAGTCAGTGGTCCAGGATGAGTGTCTAGTTCAATAGAAACCATCTCCCCAACCACCCCTCTAACAGCAAATGTCCCATTTTTCTGCTCCTTTCACAGCCAAACTTCCTGAGCTGGTCATCTACACTGGCTCTCTCTTCTGCTTGATTTGTACCCCAGGATTCAGCCCTTGATCCTTTTTTCTTCTTTCTCTACATTCTCTCCTCAGGTTATCTCAGACTTCCATATACTTTGAACATCTTCTGTCTGCTGTTAACTCTCCCTAACCTCCCTCACCTAAATCATCAGCAAGTCTTAGCAATCCTACCTCCTCAGTACCTCTTCATTATATTCACTGCTCTCCATCCCCGCTGTAGATACATCCCAAGTCCAAGTCACCACCGTCTGTCACCTAGACAACTACAACAGCCTCAGTGAACATCGTATTTCCCAAGGATGGCTATAACAATATCTTCCATTCCACATGTTCTTCTAGAATTTTGTCATTCCCCCAACAAGGAGTGAGTCAAATTCCCCACCTTTTGAATCTGGGGAGAACTTTGTGACTGCCTTGACCAACAGAGTACAACAGAAATGATGTTATATGACTTCTGAGGCTAGATCATAAAAATATTCAGGTACTTCTACCTTGCTCTTTGGGATGCTTGCTCTTGTAACCCAGCTACCATGTTGTGAGGAAGCTCAGGCAACTTGTGGAGAGGAACAGGAGCCTACAGCCTACAATCCCATCTGAGCTCCCAGTAAACAACCCACACTAACTTGCCAGCCATGTGAGTGGTCCATCCTGAAAGTAGATCTTCCAGTGCCCAGTCAAGCCACTCCATCTGATGCTATATAGAGATGAACTGTCCCCAGTGAGCCCTGCCAAAATTTGCACACTTGTGAGTAACATAATTGACCGCTGTTTTAAGCCATTGAGTTTTGGGGTTGTTACACAGCAATAGGTAACCTGAATACTCTCCTAAATGGTCTCCTTGCTTCCACTCTGATCCCATTCCCCATCATATTGTCCATTGTCTATTTGGTGTCCAGAGGGATTTTTTTTTAATTGTGGTAAATATATATGAAACAAAACATTTTTCATTTCAACATTCTTCACATGTACAGTTCTGTGACTTTAACTTATGTTCATCATGCTGTTCAACCATCACCCTTATCCATTCTCAATTTTTTCCATCACCAGATGAATCACCAGAGGATCTTTTAAAAACATACATCAGTCAGCAGTTTAGAGGATTAGATGCTCTGAATAACTCTCCTGCTCAATATCTAGAAGTGCTGAATAAAATCTATAAACACATTGCTGAGCTGCTAAGAAGGTAAGGGATATTTTTGATACACAAGTATTTCTGCAACATTTGAATCATTCCATTTAAAATACGTAAATAAAGGAGATTATAAAATTTGAAGTGCTCGCTGCATGTAAATCTCAAACATGATAGGACAAGAGTAATTGGATGGTCCATTCTACATCTCCTCTATCATATTTGGGGACATGAGTTAAGTATGGAGGCCTGGTGGCACAGTGGTTAAGAGCTACAGCAAGCTACAGATGCTACCAAAAGCTGGCCGTTCAAATCCACCGGCTGCTCCTTGGAAACCCTATGGGGCAGTTCCACTTTGTCCTATGGGGTTGCTATGAGTTGGAATTGACTTGATGGCATGGGTTTGGTTTGGTTTCATTTGTAGTTAAGTATGAACAGCAGACTCTTTAGTTTTGAAAACTGTAAATCTTTCCTTACTTTCAATAAACCTACAATTAACATAAATATATTTTATATATGCAGTTTTATAATGTACATACCATAAAATTCACTAATTTAAGATGTACAATTCAGTGGTTTTTAATCTATTTGGAGTTTTTTAACCATCATCATAATCTAATTTTAGAACATTTTCATCACCCCAAAAAGAAACCCTGCACCCTTTAGCAGTCACTCCCCTTCTACCACATTAACTCTTCCTCTAGCTCTAGGTAACCACTGACCTACTTTCTGTCTCTATAGATTTACCTATTTGGGATCTTTCACATAAATGGTATCATACAATATGTGACCATTGTATGATATGAGAATGGTATCATAAAATATCTTTTGTAACTGGTATCTTTGACTTAGCATAACGTGTTCACAGTTCTTCCATGTTGTAGCATGTATCAGTACTCATTCATTTTTTTTTTTTTTTGAACTTTTTGTTTTTTATTGTACTTCAGGTGAAGGCTTACAGAACAAATAGTTTTTCATGAAACAGTAGTACACATATTGTTTTATGACATTGGTTAACAACCCCACAACATGTCAACCCTCTCCCTTCTTGACCTTTTTTTTTTTTTCTGGTGAAAATATACATAGCCAAAGATACACCATTTCAAAAATTTCTACATGCACAGTTAAGTGACATCAATTACACTCTTCCAATTGTGCTGCTATTCTCACTTTAGATGAAGGCTTATAGAACAAAATAGTTTCTCATTTAACAGTTAGTACACATGTTGCCCTATGACAGTGGTTAACAACCTCACAACACATCAACACTATCCTTACTCAACCTTGGGTTCCCTATCACCAGCTTTCCTGTCCCCTTCTGCCTTCTGGCCCTTGTACCTGGACTTCTGTGCCTCATTAGGCCCATTTGGTTTTATGGGGCTGTCCACTCCCCGGCTGAATGGTGAACCTCGGAAATGACTTCACCACTGAGCTTAAAAGGGTATCTGGGGGCCATATTCTCGGGGTTTCTCCAGTCTCCTTCAGGCCAGTAAATCTGGTCTTCTTTTTGTGAGTTGGAATTTTGTTCTACATCCTTTTCCAGCTCTGTCCAGAACTCTCTGTTGTGATCCTGGTCAGAGCAGTCAGTGGTGGTAGCTGGGCACCATCTAGCTGTACCAGACTCAGTCTGGTAGAGGCCTTGGTAGCTGTGGTCCATTAGTCCTTCGGACTAATCTTTTCCTTGTATCGTGTTCCCTTCATTCTCCCTTGCTCCCGAAGGGATGACACCAGTGGAGTATCTTAGATGGCTGCTAGTACTCATTCATTTTAATTGCTGAGTAGTAATCCATTGTATGGATATGTCACATTTCGTTTATCCATTTGTTAGTTGAGGGACATTTGGGTTGTTTCCATCTTTTGGCTATTAAGACTAATGCTGCTGTAAACATTCAGGTACAAGTTTTTGTGTAGATGTATGTTTCATGTATCTTGGGTATATATACAAAAACTTATACTTTTCTCTTGGTTGTTATAGTGCAGTGAATTACTTAATATGGCCCTTCTAGCCATAGTTCTTGTATCTCTCACCAAATGACTGGGTAGGACTATGCAAATGAGGTGTTTATGGCCCACCAAGGGGATTGGATAGCTTGCTAATAATGTAAATAAGATGTATAGCACCCTTGTAGTGGTGGGACCATACAAATAAGGTGTATGGAACCCTAATGAGGCGAGTGGTCAGTGTTGCCATCCTGCTAGGCTTAAAAGAGAGCCGATCCCATCTGAGGTCTTAAAAACTTGTGAGCAGCCATCTAAGATCCATCAGTTGGTTCCATCCCACTTGGAGAAAAGGAGAATGAAGACAACCAAGGACTCAGGGAAAATATTAGCCCAAGAGACTAAAGGACCACATAAACCAGAGACTCCACCAGCCTGAGACCAGAAGAACTAGATGGTACCTGGCTACCACCAATGACCACCCTGATAGGGAACACAACAGAGAGTCCTGGAATGGGAAAAAAGTGTGAAGCAGAACTCAAATTCACGTGAAAAGACCAGACTTAGTGGTCTGACAGAGACAGGAGGAACCCTCAAAACCATGGCCCTCAGACGCTCTATTAACCCAGAACTGAAACCATTCCCAAAGCCTACTCTTCAGACAAAGATTAGACAGGACTATAAAACTAAAAATAATACACGTGCGGAGTGTGCTTCTTAGTTCAATCAGGTACAACAAGACCAAATGGGCAGCTCCTGTCTGGAGGCAGGATAAGAAGGCAGGAAGGAACAGGAACTGGCTGAATGGACACAGGGAACCCAGGGTGGAAAGGGGAAGTGTGCTGTCACATTGTGGGGATTGCAACTAATGTCACAAAACAATATGTGTATAAATTTTTATATGAGAAATTAACTTGAGCGGCACACTTTCACCTAAAGCACAATTTAAAAAAAAAGAAAAAGATTTACAGCCTTGGAAACCCTATGGGACAGTTCTACTCTGTCCTTTAGGGTTGCTATGAGTCGGAATCTACTCCACAGCAGTGGGTTTTATATATAATACGTGATTGTAAGCTTGTATGGTAAGTAATAAATTAAATATTATAAACAGAAAAAGAAAAAAAAAAAAAAGAGAGAGAGAGACCCAATCCCAGAGTAGAGGGGGACCTCACCACCAAGAGGAAGAGATAGGAGCAGAGCATGTCCTTTGGGCCTAGGATCCCTGTGCTGGGAACCTCCTGGATCCAGGAGACAGAGAGAAAGAGCTGTAACACCAGAGACAGCGAGAGACGATAAGCAGCAGATTCAGAGAAACAGAAGCAGCTGCAGAGAAACAGCCGCAGCTGAGGCAGCAGAACCAGGAGACTAGCAGAAGGCATTGTGGTGGGCTTCCTGATCCACAGAGTGAGAGCTGAGTGCCTTTGGGCAGGTGGCTTGATGGCAGAGTGGGATGCCTCCGGGCACTTACTGGCAGAGCTAAAGAGCTCTGTAACACTTGCCCAAGCAGGGCAGAGGCCAAGGGGCTGAGGGGCCTCAAGGCTGAGAGGCCAAGGGCCAGAGAGAGGCATGCCTGCAGGCATGACTGAGAGGAAGCTGTCCTGACAGAAGAACTGTATCCTGAATTGTTTCTGATCCTGAATTGTAACCTGTTACCCATTGCTGTCAATTCTGACTCACAGCGACCTTATAGGACAGGGTAGAACTGTCCCCATAGGGTTTCCAAGGAGCGACTGGTAGATGTGGATTTGAACTGCCAACCTTTTGGGTAGCAGCTGAGCTCTTAACTACTGTGCCGCCAGGGCTCCTGTAACCTGTTACTTCCCTAATAAACCCCATAATTGTGAATACTGTGTGTGAGTTCTGTGTGGTCATTGCAATGAATTATCAAACCCAGCAGAGAAGTAGAGTGCCGTGGGAAAGATGGTTGGTGCCAGAATTGGTAAAAAGGTTGGAGAGAGGTGGTATGTCTGACCTCCACCTCACAGAAATCAGCCTTGGGGTTCTGATGTTGGTAAAGATTCTCCTTCCCCCTCATGAAGTAAGAGGAGGTCAGAAGCTGCAGTCATGCCATTGTTACAGTTGGTGTCAGAAGCAGGATTTGTTGCAATGGCTCCAGACTCATGGACGCATGGGACTTTGTAAGCATGGGAAGTGAAACTTTTGATTCTTAGATGGCTACTTTGGTTGTTGTTACCTGTAATGGCTGAAAAGAAAGTAAGAGATGTTATGCTGCAGCTGAGGGGAAAAAAGCTGCATCTGGAGTGGCCTGGGGCAAAAGCCAGGTTGATTAAACAAGATGACTGATAGGCAGCCAGGGTCTACTGGTTCCACTCAGCCAGAGGCCCAAGGCTATATGCATATGAATGGGAAGATAGTCAAGGCGTGAAGAAGAGAAGATGAAACTGGAATGTTTTCAGGTGTGTTATGTGTTTATTTGAATGTATTATGGATATGGAATGTTTCTTCTACCTAGTGTTGTAAAACAGACTTAAATGTATGATATAAACGAATATTGGGTATTACAGATAACAGAGAGCCTATAACTCTACCTTCAGCCAATACTTGATTGGATATGCTAAAAACCAAAACCCAAACCTGTTGCTGTCAAGTCATTTCCGACTCATAGCATCCCCTATAGGACAGAGTAGAACTGCCCCATAGGGTTCCCAAGGAGCAGCTGGTGGATTTGAACTGCTGACCTTTCGGTCAGCAGCCAAGCTGTTTACCATTTTGCCAGGGGAACTAATAAATCACTTAACTGAACGTGTGGTTCGGGAGTTCTGTGAGACGTTGCAGTGGATTACTGAAGCCAAAGGCAGGAGGGCGTGTACTGAGGGGAAGAGGAGTAGTTGATGTAAGAGATGATGGAGTGGCACAACAGTTTGGAGAAGTTGGACACTTTGGACATCTTTAACCTCTGCTTCACAGAAACCAGCTTTGTGCTGATCCTTGTAAAAGAAATTATTCATTTAGGTGTATTCCTAGGAGTGGAATTGCTGAGTCAAATGGTAACTCTGTTTAATATCTGAGGAACTGCCAAATTGTAAAAATAAGACAGAGGTCCCCAGGCTATGAAAAATTCCACTGCCTCAAGCAGCTTGCTTAGCACGCCCCATAGCTTTACATTAGAATCCTGGTTCCCCTCCCCTTAACTTCCATACCCAAACTAGAGGAAATGGGTGAAGACTCGTTTAGGCCCCACGTTGACATTCAGGATAACCTTTTAAGACTTCATACATAGCAACTTCTCCACCTCTAGGTGGAGTTTAACTGCCATTTTCTGAACACGCAATGTGTGAAGTTATATGTAAACCCCATTGTGCCTGTGTAGCATGATTAAGAGTATTGCTGATGTAACTTGTATCAACTTCTTACTTGCAAACCCCTTAAAAGTAACCTTCCCCCTTGCCCTCCCTAAGTGGTCTTGGCAGCAGCAGCCTCCAATGTTTCCTTTCCTTGTGCAAGGAAGTAAAAATGCCTTTCTACTCTCCCACCCTGGTCTCTTGTTTATTGGCTGAGATGAGTCTCATTCATCAGAACCTGGGGTTTTCAGTCAGCAACAAAACTAGAATTAAAAAATAAATAAATAAACTTTTAATTTTAGAAGTTTTAGATTTGCCAAAAAAATTGTGAAGATAGTACAGAGACTTCTCATATACTCCACACTGACTTTCCCCTAGTATTAACATCTTACATTAGTACTGTACATTTGTTCCAATTAATGAACCAATACTGATACATTATTATTAACTCTTGTTATTCAGATTCCCGTAGTTTTTACCTAATGTCTTAGTTAGCTAGTAGTTACTGCTGCAACAGAAAATACCACAAGTGGGTGGCTTAAACGAACAGCAATTTATTTCTCACAGTTTAAGAGGCTGGAAGTCTGAATTCAGGGCACTGACTCTAGGGGCAGGTTTTCTTTCTCTCTGTGGCTCTGGCAGAAGGTCTTTTTTCTTCAGCTTCTGTTCCTTGGTTCCTTGGCGATTTTCATGTGGCGTAGCATCTATCTTCCCCGATCCGTGCTTGCTTTCTTCTGTGCCTAGTCTACTCTTTAATCTCAAAAGTGATTGTTTTAAGACATACCCTACACTGATATGGTCTCAGTAACATAACAAAGAAAACCCTGTTCTCAAATGGGATTATACCCACATGTGTAGGGGTTAGGATTTACAACACATGTTTTGGGGGGTTACAATTCAATCTATAACACCTGGTGCCCTTGTTCTCGTCCAGGATCCAATCCATGATACCACCTTACGTTTAGTTTTCATATTTCCTTAGGCTCCTCTTGGCTGTGATAGTTTCTCAGACTTCCCTTGTTTTTGATGGCCTTGATAGTTTTGAGGATAAGTGGTCAGGTATTTTGCAGAATGTCCCTCTGTTGGGACTTGTCTCATGTTTTTCTCATGATTAGACTGGAGTTACGGGTTTTTGGACAGAAGAATACACATGTGAAGTGCCATTTTCATCACATCATATCAAAGGTGCATATTATCGACATGATTTATGACTGTTGATGTTGGCCTTGATCACGTGGCTGAGGTAGTGTTTGCCAGGTTTCTCTACTCTAAAGTTATTCTCCCTACCTCTCTCCATACTGTACTCTTTGGAAGGAAGTGACTATGCAAAGCCCACACTTAAGGACTGAAGAGTTACGTCTACCTCCTTGAGGGCAGATCAGATAAATTATTTGGAATTCTTCTGCTTGGGCCATTTGTCTATTCTTGTCCATCTAGAATTATTTCAAAACTTAAAAAAAAAAAAAGAGGTACATTACTACTTAGCATGATTACACGTTTATGTAAATTTATACAAAATGTCAATGACATACTAATTGTGTTTTTTTTTTACCTTTCTATTTTGAATACTTTCAAGTTTACAGAAAGTAAACTTCTCTTTCAGCTTCTAATAGCTGCCAGCAATCCTTGGCACTCCTGGGCTTCTAGATGCATCTGCCTCCACTGTCACATGGCATCTGTCTTCCCCTTGTGTGTGTCTCCTTTATAAGACACCACTCAGAAGAGATTAGGTTTAGGACCCACAACATTCCAGTACGACCTCATTAACATAGCAGAAGAAAAATCCCTACTTCCAAACAGGGTCACATTCATGGATACAGGGTTTAGGACTTCAACATATCTTTTTGGGGGACATAATTCAATCCATAACAGAGAGTAAGCCCAACGAGGGCCTGTTTGATCAGAAAGCATGTGATTTCCCATACCTACCCTTGCCCCACTAAACAAAATTTGTTGAATAAATGAAGGTAAGAAAGGAGGACAGCCAGAGATGGCATCCTTCTCAGAAGAAACCAGAACTCTTCTGCTATTCCTCATTGGTTTATCAAACATTACGGGACTTCTGTGTTTACTAGGTCCTGTGCTGGGGCTTTAACGGCGGGCAATACAGTGCCTACCTAACAGAGGGAGCTCACTGAGGCCCTCTGAAGGTATGAAGTGCTGAGCTAAGCCCCCCTCCCAGCTTGGCCCATAGGGGTCTTCAGCCTGGAAGACCATCCCTCTACTTATCTTTCAGGGCATAAGATCCTATTACCCTCCCTCAGGAAACTTTCATTCATTCAACAGATATTTATTGAGCATCTATCTCATTCCAGGCACTATGCTAGGTGCTGGCTTACGGCAATAAACCAGGTAGACAAGTTCTTGCCCTCAAGGGATATCCAGTCTAGTGGGGAGACAGATGAGAATCAAGTAGACAAACATGAAACATGAAGTACAAATCGTGATGAGTGCTGTAAAGGAAGTAAACAGGATGACTGTGAGAGAATTATTAGAATTTCAGCTTTAATTTTAGCATAGCCCATCAAACCAAACCACTGCTGTCGAGTTGATTCCAACTCATAGCAATCCTCCTGTAGGAGAGAGTAGAACTGCCCCATAGGGTTTCCAATGCTGTAAATCTTTACTGAAGCAGACTGCCACATCTTTCTCCCACAGGGTGGTTGATGGGTTCGAACTGCCAACCTTCTGGTTAATAGCTGAGCATGTTAACCACTGCACAACCAGGGCTCCTCTTGAGCATGGCAGCCCCTGATAAACAAGTTTTTCAAGGAGGCAGCCTCAGTGCTGGTGAATACTGAGACAGAAAGATTAGAAAATTGTGTGTGTGTGTGTGTGTGTGTGTGTGTGTGTGTGTGTGTGTGTGTGTGTGTGTTCCCTCTTCCCTGCCCCTGACTTGAGGGGTAGGGAGTGGCCCCTTAACCCACCATGCTACAGGCAAGTAATTGAAAGGAGGCCTTCCTCTAGCAAAGCAGGCTCCCTACCAATCAGAGCTGCCTACATCGGAATGGACTACTTTGTGGAGAGGTGAGGCCCCCGTTACTGGAGGCATCCAAGCGTAGGCTAAAAGAGCAGCTCTCAGGGATGCTGTAAAGGGACTTCTTGCCTAGGGTGTGGAGAAATTGGACCTGGTGACCTTTGATGGGCCCTCCTAAACACCAATATTTTAGGATGTTGACATTCCTTTATTTTAAATTTCACAAACCTAAGATTCAAATTCTCTAATATTCTGAGAGTCTGCTTCTAAACAGGACTTGCGGGTAGCTCAGTAGAAGGGGCCAACGGTTTCAAATCAGAAATAACCTGGGTCCATATCTAGGCTCTGCCATTTATCAGCTGTGTGACTTTGGACAAATTACTTTCCCTCTCTGAGCCTTAGTTTCCTCCTCTGCAAAATGGAGATGATAATGCCTGTCTCAGAAGGCTGCGATGAAGATTAAAAGGTAACATATAATAGAAGTGCTTGTTGTGGTTTCAGTCCCACAGGATGCCATGAGTCTTAGACTTTGGGGGCTTCCCACCCAACACTGAGATCCAAACCTCTGCTTGGAGCAGTATGGCCTCCCGGTGAGCTCCAGTGCCAGACTGCCTGGAATTAATAGTTCATGTCTCTGCGCCTCAGTTGTCTCATCTGCCTAATGGGAATAATGGAGGCCTGGTGGTACAGTGGTTAAGTGTTTGGCTGCTAACCAAAAGGTCAGCCAGTTCGAATCCACTAGCCCCTTCCACTCTATAGGGTCGCTACGAGTCAGAATCACTCAACGGCAACAGGTTTGGTTTTTTTGGTTTTTAATGGTGATAACAAGGAGACCTGCTGCTTAGGATTGTTTTGAGGGTTAAACCAGATGATCCGTGGAAAGCACTTAGAATGATAAGTGCTCAGGTTGTTGTTGTTTGGTGCTGACGAGTCGATTCCGAATCACAGCGACCCTACTATGTACCACAGAATGAAACAGTGCCTGGTCCTGCGCCATGCTCACAATCGTTGTTATGCTTGGGCCCATTGTTGCAGCCACTGTGTCAATACATCTCGTTGAGGGTCTTCCTTTTTTTGCTGACCCTCTACTTTACCAAGCATGATGTCCTTCTTCAGGGACTGATCCCTTCTGACAACATGTCCAAGGTATGTAAGACGTAGTCTCGCCATCTTGCTTCTAAGGAGCATTCTGGTTGTACTTCTTCCAAGACAGATTTGTTCGTTCTTTTGGCAGTCCATGGTATATTCAGTATTCTTCTCCAACACCACAACTCAAAGGTGTCAATTCTTTTTCTGTCTTCCTTATTCATTGTCCAGCTTTCGCATGCATATGATGTGATTGAAAATACCATGGCTTGGGTCAGGCCCACCTTTGTCTTCAAGGTGATATGTTTCCTTTTCAACACTTGAAAGAGGTCTTCTGCAGCAGATTTGTCCAGTGCAATGCATCTTTTGATTTCTTGACTGCTGCTTCAATGGCTGTTGATCGTGGATCCAAATCAAATGAAATCACTGACAACCTCAATATTTTCTCCGTTTATCCTGATGTTGCTTATCGGTCCAGTTGTGAGGATTTTTGTTTTGTTTATGTTGAGGTGTAATCCATACTGAAGACTGTGGTCTTTAATCTTCATCAGTCAAGTCCTCTTCACTTTTAGCAAGCAAGGTTGTGTCTCTGCATGACGCAGGTTGTTAATGAGTCTTCCTCCAATCCTGATGTCTCTTTCTTCTTCATATAGTCCAGCTTCTTGGATTATTTGCTCAGCATACAGATTAAATAAGTATACTGAAGCAATGCAATCCTGCTGCACACCCTTCCTGACTTTAAACCATGCAGTATCCCCTTGTTCTGTCCAAACAACTGCCTCTTGATCTATGTACAGGTTCCTCATGGGCACAATTAAGTGTTCTGGAATTCCTATTCTTCACAATGTTATCCATAATTTGTTATGATCCACACAGTTGAATGTCTTTCCATAGTGAGTAAAACACAGGTAAACATCTTTCTGGTATTCTCTGCTTTCAGCCAGGATCCATCTGACATCAGCAATGATATCCCTGGTTCTCTTTCCTCTTCTGAATCCAGCCTGAATTTCTGGCAGTTCCCTGTCGACATACTGCTGCAGCTGCTTTTGAATGATCTTCAGCAAAATTTTACTTGCGTGTGATGTTAATGATATTGTTTGATAATTTCTGCATTAGGTTGGATTGTCTTTCTTGGGAATAGGCATAAAGATGGATGTCTTCCAGTCGGTTGGCCAGGTAGCTGTCTCCCATATTTCTTGGCACAGACGAGTAAGCACTTCCAGCGCTGCTTCCGTTTGTTGAAACATCTCAATTGATATTCCATCAATTCCTGAAGCCTTGTTTTTTGCCAATGCCTTCAGTGCAGCTTGGACTTCCTCCTTCAGTACCATCAGCTCCTGATCATATGCTAACTCCTGAAATGGTTGAACATTGACCAATTCTTTTTGGTATAATGACTCTGTGTATTTCTTCCATCTTCTTTTGATGCTTCCTGCTTTGTTTAATGTTTTCCCCATAGAATCCTTCACTATTGCAACTCAAGGCTTGAATTTTTTCTTCAGTTCTTTCAGCTTGCTTTCAAGTGTGTTCTTCCCTTTTGGTTTTCTATCTCCAGCTCTTTGTACATGTCATTATAATACTTTGTCTTTTCCAGCCGCCCTTTGAAATCTTCTGTTCATTTCTTTTACTTCATCATTTCTTCCTTTTGCTTTAGCTACTCGACGTTCAAGAGAAAGTTTCAGAGTTTCTTCTGACATCCATTTTGGCCTCAGTCAGGTTAGCTGTCATTATTATTGCCATCACTGGGTCCGGGAGGCCATGAGTAGAGGAATCTCTGCTCTTTACCCTAGAGCCTGTGCAGAGGGTCCTCCCTGTTTGACTACGGCCCCAGACTCTTGGTCCTACAGGGCCTTCAGAGGGAATTGGAGACAGGTGGGACAGGTGGGGCTGGGTAGCTCCCCTCCCTCCTTTTTTTCCCCTCTGGCCTCTCCAATCCTTTGGGAGTGAACTGGTCTCCTCTGGAAGGCCTGCCTGGGGTTATGTGGAGAGCCAGGACTCTCTCTCTGTGTGTGTGTGTGTGTGTGTGTGTGTGTGTGTGTGTGTGTGTGTGTGTGTGTGTGTGTGTGTGTGTGTGTGTGTGTGTGTGTGTGTGTGTGTGTGTGTGTGTGTGTGTGTGTGTGTGTGTGTGTGTGTGTGTGTGTGTGTGTGTGTGTGTGTGTGTGTGTGTGTGTGTGTGTGTGTGTGTGTGTGTGTGTGTGTGTGTGTGTGTGTGTGTGTGTGTGTGTGTGTGTGTTTGTGGCATCAGCTGACCACAGCAGATGAGTGGAGCTTTCCTCCAGCTACAGGGATCCTGCGGGTGGCTGACAGGGATACAGCTGATTGCTCCTGCCCAAGCTGAATGATCAAGAATTCACACACACATGCATATACATATTCACAAGCATACACATACATATACACACAATACACACATATACACAAACACACATGTACACACACGTACATATACACATACACACCACTGTTTTTTCTGGCTCTGCACCCCTCTTCCTTCACTGCTAGCTTTCTCTTACTCTACACACACCATCCCTCTTCTTCCTCCCTTCCCATTGTAGCCACAGAAAACAGCCCCCCAGGGGAGGTACCCTGTATCAAGCCTCTTTCCCACCAAGTTTGTCTGGGGCTCATTAATTCTTTTTTAAGCAGGGCAGTACGTGGGAGGACTTTTAAGGACCTGGCTCAAGACTTTGGTCCTGGGAAAGGAACTTCACCTCCTCCCTGGCCTATTGCCTTCTGCCTGATCCCTTTTCTCTCTTCTTTACCATCAAAGTAAAGTTTCCAAAAGTCAAGTAGGATATACTTCTCATTTATCACAGCAGCTTATCCCCAAATTTCTCAGGCTGCCTTCCAATCTTTAGCACAGTCATACTTTTAAAATATCAATGATGATATACAATGCTATATTCTCTTTCTTTCTTCCTCTCTCTCCCCTCCCTCCTTCCCTTTCTTCCTTCCCCTTGTTTTTTCTTTTACATATTTATTGAGTGTCACATATATGCCAGACCTTGGGTTCTTTTTGTGTGTGTCTGTCTCTCTGTCATGTACACATCACCTGAAATTAAGGCTGTTTCATTGACGTCTATTTCCCAAGTAACTGCACCTCATATTTTTGGAATGCTTACTATATACAGGAATTGTGCTAAACAGTTTATCGGCATTACATTATTTATTCCTCTTAATAATTGGAGATAATACTTTTAATATCCCCACTTTATATATCATGACATGGAAACTTAGGGATTAAATAACATAACCAGGGTCACACAGATAGGAAATGGCACAATGAGAATTTGAACTCAGGAAGTCAGAATCCAAAGCCCATGGTCTTAATCACCATAGGATCCTGACTCCCAGTGGATTATATGTTCCATGAGGTGGGACTCCATCTATCTTGTTTACAATTTAGGACTATGTCTGGTACATACTGGATGTTAATAAATGTTTGTTGAATGAATGAATGAACTTTATTTTTTTTTCCCACCCCAAAATTTATACATATATTGTTACGTGACTCTAACTGCTCTTCCCATGCTGTGACAGCACACTCCTCCTTTCCACCTGATTCCCCATGTCCGTTCAATCAGCTCCTAACCCTCTCTGCTTTCCCATCTCACCTCTGGACAGTAGCTGCCCATTTAGTCTCTTGTATGTACTTGAGCTAAGAGGCACACTCCTCACAAGTATCACTTTAAGTCCCACAGTCCAGTCTAATCCCTGTCTGAAGAGTTGGCCTCCAAAATTGTTTTAGTTCTGGGCTGATAGAGAATCCAGGGGCCATGCTTTCTGGAGTTCCTCCAGTCTCAGTCAGACCATTAAGTCTGGTCTTGAATGAATGAATTTTAAACTCATCCCTTGCTGCTATGTGGGCTGCAGAAAGGAGGAGTAGGAGGGATATACGCTTGGAAGTCAGACAGACATGGCTTAGAATAGAGGTCTGTACTTACTGGCTATGTGTCCCAATTTTCCCATCTATAGAACAGGGATAATATACAGCCTGTGCAGGATTTATGTGAGATTTAAATGACAGAATGTATCTAAATCAGCCAGCTCATGTACCAACATATAGCAAACTGTGATTGTTAAGGTTGTGTGTCAACTTGGCTGGGCCATGATTCTCAGTGGTTTGGCAGTTATGATGTAGTCTGGCAGTCATATAATGAGGTGCCACCTTCATGATGAGATTTGATATGATTTGATCACCTCCATGATGGGCTCTGCTGTGAGTAGCCAATCAGTTAAAAGGGAGTTTCCTTGGGGGTGTGGCCTGTATCCAATATAGGTGGACTTTCTGGCAAGGCTCTTGGGCTTTTGCTCACTCTGGATTCTGCAGCTGGCTCCTGTTTATCTGACCTTTGGTTATTGGGAGTTGAACTAGCAGCTTACCTGTCGATCTTGGCATTTGTTGGCCTCTGCAGCCTGTTGTATGACCCGCCAATCTTGTGTTTGCCAGCCCCTGCAACTGGAGAAGCCTCCAGCCTGACCCATGGACTCAGGACTTATCAGCCTTGACAACTGTGTGAGCCATTTCCTTGATATAAAACTCCCTCTCTTTCTCTATATCTATAGACACTTCACTGGTTTTGCTTCTCTAGAGAACCTAGCCTAAGACACAAACATTGAATAAATTGCATTTATGTATTATATGTACATGTACATATTACACGTCATGGATTGAATTATGTCCCCCCAAAAATGTGTGTATCAATCTGACTGGGCCATGATTCCTGGTATTGTGTGATTTTTCTATATGTTGTAAATCCTGCCTCTATGATGTTAATGAGGGAGGATGGGTGGCAGTTGTGTTAGTGAGGCAGGGCTCAATCTACAAGATTGGATTGTGTCCTGAGGCAATCTGTTGAGATATAGAAGATAGAAATGAGCAGAGAGACAGGGGGACCTCATGGCACCAAGAAAGCAGTGCCAGGAGCAGAGCACGTCCTTTGGACCCAGGGTCCCTGCGTGGAGATCCTAGTCCAGGGGAACATTGATGAGAAGGATGACACAGAGAGAAAGGCTTTTCCTGGAGCTAATGCACTGAATTTGGACTTTTAGCCTACTTTACTGTGAAGAAATAAATTTCTCTTTGTTAAAGCCATCCACTTGTGGTACTTCTGTTGTAGCAGCACTAGATGACTACGACAATATGTGTGTATATGTGGTCTCAGTGGATTTTCAGTGGCAGAGAGCCATTCCGCTATTGTTGGACACGTGGGTTTATCTGGTTATTTGTCAACCTAAGGTGGCTGTCGACAATCTTCTGGTATATGTACCTATTTTCTTCTGAGTTTTTTTTTTTTTTTTCTTTCCCCATGATGGTATCTTATGTGGAGGAGTCTACCCAAAAGGTCCAGAGAATGTACACACTGATGTGGCCCTACCTATTTATTGCCCAACACATCCCTAGGAGGGAGGATGGAGACTAGGTAGGGGTAGACCTGAGGACAGACTGAGGTGGAGGTGGGACTCTTCTTATAAGAATACACTGGTATAAAACAGGCCTGGGTTTGAATCCCAGCTCTGCCCAACATAAACATGTGGCCTAGGCTGATTTGACCGTCTAAATCCAAGTTTTCCCTTCTGTATAATGGGGGGTGTTCCTAACAGTAGCTACTCCACGAGGGTACTGTAAACACTGAGATGACACCTGAAAAATTCTCAGTTTTAGGCCTGGCCAGTAGTCAGCATTCAATAAATGAAAGTGGTTATATTGCTAGCACAGTGATTCACAGCCCACAACGTGTTTTCACATCGATTTGATCCTTACACAAGGCCTAAGCCTGGCCATTTCACAGATGAGGAAACTGAGGCCCAGAGAAATGAAGTGACTGGACCAAGGTAGACATGGCGCCAACAGAGTATCTGAGCTGGAACCAGAAACTAAGGTCTCAGACCCAAGTCCAGCCAAAAGTCCTGGGTTCTCCTTCTGCCAGGTTTCAAAGTGTGAGACTTCCGGCTTTACTGAGTCTCGATGTACTCAATTATGAGGGTTAACCTCTTAAACACCCCTCCAGTTTCAAAGTGGGGAACGTGTCCACCCTCTCCCCAAGCTCCCAGAAGAGTCCGTAGCGCTCATCCCAGTGGGCGGGGCTTTAGAAGTCACGTGCCACACTAAGCCTCTCCCACATACAAAACCCCACTCCCACCCCCAAATGGAAAACCTGCCCCTTCTTAAGCTGGCCCACGTGCAGCCCAGTCGAGAAGTCCCTCGCGGATCGGCGTACGCCTCTTAAAATCAAGCCTGGAAACGGAGTCCAGCGCTCCGCCCCTACGTAGCCTCGCGCCGACGCCCAAAGCCTCGCCCGAGGACCCATGCTTCTGCCCCGCGTTCTGGTGCTCACGTGAGTGAGCGAAGATCCCGGCCCTCGACGGCCTTGAGCAGCGCCGAGTCTCCTCCACTGGAACCTAGGGCTCCGCCCCCAACATGAACCCCGCTCCCTGCCTGGCCCGCTTGGGCACCTGCACCTCGCCGGCTCCTCGCCTCACTTGCGGGCCCCCTCCCTAAGTAACCCTACACGGCTCCGCCCCGCCCCGGCCTCCCGCAGGCTGCATAGGACCCCGCCCCTAGCTGTTAGCCACAGCCCTGGATAGCCCCGCCCCTCGAGGCTCCACCCCCTGGCGGCCCGGGTAGGGTGGAGGCTGGCACAACTGGGTCCCCGCTGCCCTGTGCCCTCCGTTGGAGCGGGCCGGCACGGCGGGACCGGGCGAGCCCGGCGGCTGGGGGGCCCGGAGGCGACGATGGCGGCAGGCAGGCGCGCCCCCCGCACCGGGCTCCTGGAGCTGCGCGCCGGGGCAGGCTCGGGGGCCGGCGGCGAGCGGTGGCAGCGGGTGCTGCTCAGTTTGGCAGAGGACGCCCTGACCGTCAGCCCCGCCGACGGCGAGTCCGGCCCGGAGCCCGGCGCCCCGCGGGAGCCGGAGCTCGCGCGGCTCAACGGCGCCGCCGAGCCGGGCGCAGCGCCCCCGCAGCTGCCCGAGGCGCTGCTGCTCCAGCGGCGCCGCGTGACGGTGCGCAAGGCCGACGCCGGCGGGCTGGGTATCAGCATCAAAGGTGGGCGCGGTGGCACAGAGGGCACAGGGTCGTGGTGTCTGTGTGGCCACCAGAGGCGCAGGGGTCGCGGGACCTGGCGGCGCACCGAGGACATGGAGTTGGAGGCCTTTTGTCTGAGAGAATGGGGGCCTGAAGGGACAGAGGGAACCGATGGCGTGCGGGGAACCAAGGTCGGAGACTTAAGAGTCCCTGACAGTGCAGGGAGGTATCCAGGGCCGGAGGTCTCGGGTGTCGTAGAGGGCTAGGGGCGCACCATGGACATGTGGGTGGGGAGTTTTGTGTGGAGGCAAAGGGCCCCGAGGAAGGCAACTAGCGTGGGCACCAAGGACAAGAGGGGTCTCTGGAGAGCAGAGGGTGGAGAAAGGCGTTGAGGCCTGGGAACTACTGGGGCGGAGAGGGGGAAGTCCCTGAGACACCACGAAGGAGGGGCGGGGCACGGCGAGGGGTCTGGGAAGGAGAGGGATGGAGAGCAGACACGGGTGGAAGTACAAGCTTGAATTACAGACAAGGAGCCAGAATGGACCTAGAAATCTGAGGACCAAGGAAGGTTGTGTACCTATGCAGGGAGCCCTGACATCTGGGCTTGAGCTTCCTGATCTGACCCTCCCCACCTTGCACAGGATTGAAAGTGGCAGACCCAGAGCTGATTCTCCTCTGTGAGCTCTCAGCCCCTAATACTGACAGCCTTCTGTAGAGCTCAACCAAATTCTATTTGAGTCCAGGATTAGCAGTGTGAACTTGGACAAGTCACTTGCCATCTCTGGACCTCAGTTTTCTCAACTGTATGATGAGGATAATGATAGAGTTGTGATGTTTCTTTGAGATCAGGCATCTAAAGTATTCACCATGCCAGCACGTAGTAAGCACTTGGTTAGTTATTGCTGTTAGAGGAGGGGAAAAATGGAGGCCAGGGGAGACTCCCAAAGCAACTAACCATAGTGCTAAAATAATCCCTGCACACCTCCAGCTGCTCTGTTCACCATTCCTGCCTGGCTGCTTCTTAGGGTCCCAGCCCCCTTATCACCCAAATGTGTACTGTCCCCTCTGTTCACTGGTGCCTCCAGACCCTTTGGCCTGGGTGTGGGTATGAGGATGGAGGTGAATGGCACCACTGTGTGCCAGGTGCTGTGCCCAGTACTCCAGGCTCAGGACCCACTACCTCCTGGCAATAGTGATGAAAGGAAGGGAGTATAACCCCCATTTTGCAGGTGAGGAAACAGACTCAGAAAGGTGAAGCGATTTACCCAGGGTCACACAGACAGTGAGTGGCTGAGATTTGAACCTCAATTATCAGGTTACTGCTCCCCTTAGAGAGTGCCTAGGGGCGTTGGTTCTTCCCTGTGGAAGGGCAAATCCTCAGGCAGCCCACCAAGGGTATCTAAAAGAAGGGAGTGGGGAAGCCAGGGGGCAGACACTAGTCTTGCCCCCAAACCCCAGCATGGCATAGGGCAACTGGGCCAATCCAGAAATTGTACGTCAGTGTGTCAGAGCCGGAAGGAACTTAGAGTTGCTACAGAGTTCCATTTCTCAGATGGACAAACCAAGATTCAGAGAGGAACGGGAACTTTCCAAGGTTACACACAATCACTCTCTATTTCCACGTTTCCAGGTGGATGTGAGGGTACTTTTAGGAGGCTCTGGGTAAGTACCAGCTCTATCCAATTCCTACGGATAGAGATTGGGCTCCTATTGACATGCTGATCATCCTTCTAGGGTCCAGTCCAGCTACTGGCATCCAGGAATGATCATAGCTTCAAACTGGACTAAAATCCCTAGTTTCAGGTGGGAGAGGGCAAAGATAATTAGAAACCCCTTCCTCTCCTCGGCCTCAATCTCTATGCAGTTCGATGAGTAAATTCAGGCTTGTATGGAGGTTGGAGAAGTGTTCAATCCCAGCTCCGCCACCAACTTGCTGTGTGATTGGAATAAGGACCTCCTTTCTTTGGGCCAGAGCCCTGATGGCACAGTGGTTAAGAGCTCAACAGCTAACCAAAAGGTCAGCAGTTCGAATCCACCAGCCGCTCCTTGGAAACCCTATGGGGCAGTTCTACTCTGTCCTGTAGGTTCACTGTGAGTCAAAATTGACTTGACTGCAACAGGTTTGGTTCTTTTTTGCTTTGGGCCACTAGTTCCTCATCTTCAAAACTCTGAGGGTGGACCAGGAGTGTGATATCTGAGGACCCAGCATATAGTCTACTGTAGGGTTAAGAATGTTGATTCTAGAGCCAGGAGACCTGAGTTCAAATCCTGACTCTGTCACTTACTAGCTGGGTGAACTTAAGCAAAGCGCTACTCTCCACACCTCAATTATTAGGAAAATTGTGTGATAGGGCTGTTGTGAGGATGTGATAAGATGACATTTAAAGCTTTTTAGAACAGTGCCTGGCACATGGTACTCTGAACCAATGTGAGCTGTTACTATTATTTCTTATTTTAAAAGAGCATTTAAAAATTTAGCAGTAAAGCAATTCAGTAGAATGTATTGACTTCTTTTGCATCAGAGATGCAATTCAGATAGGCTTTTGAAATGTCTCCATACTGAGGCATTGGTTTTCAACCAGGGTCCTGGATCAAAACGCTTTCTGATAGCTAAAGACGTCTTTTGGGGCTATGGGAATAGCTGACTTCTATCTTAATTGTAGATTTGGGTGGTATCAATGGGTAACCTCATTGTGGGAAAATGGCTTAAAATCCAACATATTTAAGAAAAAGCTATTGAGGTACCTTATAAGTTGCTTAAACACTGGTGAACACCCAAAGATTTTAACCAAATGATCCAGTGACCAAACTATAAACCATAAAACAAACCTGTTGCCATCGAGTTGATCCTGACTCATAGCGACCCTACAGGACAGAGTAGAACTGTTCCACAGGGTTTCCAAGGAGTGGCTGGTGGATTTGAACGGTTGATCTTTTGGTTAGCAGCCGTAACTATTAACCTCTGCACCACCAGGGACCTAACCAAACTGTGGACATTATGAATTTAGAACACAACTTACTATGTAGTATTAGTAGCGTCTCAAACTTCTAAGACTCTTTCTTGAGATTCTCTTTATTCTCTTATTGCCCCTTTTCAAGCCTTGGGCTGGACACCGAGGGGGCCTTCAGCCAGTACTTTTACCTTGATGTGACTCCCAAGCATTGGAGAGTGTGCCTCAGCTTCTTCCTTCTTCTGTGCCTGTGCAGGGGGCCGGGAGAACAAGATGCCCATTCTCATTTCCAAGATCTTCAAGGGACTGGCAGCTGACCAAACAGAGGCCCTCTTTGTGGGGGATGCCATCCTGTCTGTAAATGGAGAAGACCTGTCCTCTGCCACCCACGATGAGGCGGTTCAGGCCCTGAAGAAGACAGGCAAGGAGGTGGTGCTGGAGGGTAAGCGTTGGAGTTCCCAGGGCCCGAAGAGGTGGGTGGGCGGTGTTTAACTTCTTCCCTACCTCCCCCAGGCCTCAGTGGGGGCTGAGAGATAGGCAGGGTTGAAAGCAGAAACACAACTTGAGGGCCAGCCTGGAGACAGCATAGGATAGTGGAGGGAGAGCCAGCACAGAGCCACACAGACCTGGTTTTGCATTTTTTCTCTCCCTCTCGCTAGCTCTATGGCTTTGGACAAGCCTCTTGATTTCCTTGAGCCTTAGTTTCCTTCTGTGTAGAATGGGGACATAACTCCTGTCTTGCTGGGCTGTTATGAATAGGACAAAAGATATATCGCAGGATCTGTCACCCAATGAGTGTGACTCAGGGAAGGAGAGGGGCAAGGACCAGGGAGGGGATAGCCAAGATTCTTTCCTGAGGGGCCTTGAGGGCCTCAACTTCAGGTTTTTCTAGCACCCATGGGCCCCAAAACCCAGAGACCTAATCTCCTTTGGGAGAGGACTTGGCCTTATGAAGTAGGGCATCAAATCTTTGCATTGAGGGTCAGAGAGGAGTTTTGGGGGAAACCTTCGTTGATGAGTTTCTTTACTATCTCCTTAGTATGTGACTCTTGTCTCAGGGTGAGACACTTGGCTTCTCTGGGCCTCAGTTTCCCCATTGGTTGTTTTAGGCCTCCTGCTGTGATTGTCCCATATCCTCCTTTTGCTATCTCTCTTAGGAGATTTCTCCTTTGCTTAGCCCTTTCCTCACTTCACCCTGTCAGCTTCAGAAGCCCATGGGGGCCTGAGGAATGTGTCTTTGGCTCAAGGCCCAGAACAGGCACAGGGAGGTGGCCGGGGCTGATAGAGAGTGCTGTGGCCAGCAAAGCCGCTGAGCTGAGTCCCAGGCACAGATCCTGGTAGGTTGCCTTGGTTTCCCCAAAAGGGCTCTCCAGGAGGCCACAGAAGCAAACAGGCTCCAGGTCCCTGGGTGACCCTAGAGGCCAGGCTGGATGGGGTCCCTGACCCTTCTCTCCTCCCACTCTGCAGCTGGACCTGCATTCATGCCCCAGACCTCAGTTTCCTCTCAGTTTTGTTTTATTTTATGTTTGTATTCTAGGTACATCTATTTAAATTTTACAAATGCATTTTTTGTTTATACTTAAAATAAGGCTGACTCTAGAGTGTTGGTTCCTAAAAATTTAAGTATATCAATCATATTTTAAAAGCAAAGTTTAATAACAAGATCATACATAAATGACGTGTATAAAGGAGAAACCAAACCCGTTGCCGTCGAGTCAATTCTGACTCGTAGCAGCCCTATAGGACAGAGTAGAACTGCCCCTTCGGTTTTCCAAGGCTATGATCTTTACAGAAGCTGACTGCCACATCTTTCTCCCACGGAGCAGCTAGTGGGTTCAAACCACTGACCTTTTGGTCAGCAGCTGAGCACTTGACCACTGTGCCACCAGAGCTCCTGATATGCACATAAGAGGCTTTTTTTCCTCCCAGATGCCTGATTACTTTGATATTTATAGCTAGTAATGCAATTTGAAACGGTTGAAATTCATTGAAATTTCATATTTTAATTGATTTGAAAAGCCTTTTTAGTTTTCGCTGTTTGAAAGTTTCGTTTATAAATGGTAAAATTTCTACTGTAGACACATTTCTAATCCACATTGAGGTCCCCCTCAAACCCCTTCCCCCATCTTCAGGTTGAGAATGTTTTACATGGGTTCTCGATGGGCACATCATCCTATGAAGGTAACATCTCTGAGTATCAGACCCTTGACACATCTCCTGGCTTTAGGAACTAATATTCAAGGCTTCCCTTTAACACGTACACTCCCTCCCTCCCTCACTAAGCAAGAAACATTTACAGACACTTACTACATGCCTGGTGTGGAGAGCATTGGGGTCAGAAGCTAAACCAGACTCGGGCCCTCTCCTGAAGGAGCTCATTATCTGGTGGGGAAGACAACATATAAATACTGTCTCTTCCATACAAACTTAAAAAAAAAAAAAAAGAAATCAGTTCCTAAAAGCCTGTCTGTTCTGTGATGAATCTCTCTTTGGCTTTGGGTAAGACCCTTGCCTTCTTCTCAGTTTCCCTTTAGTTAGAGTAAGGCTAGATCAGAGATGGCCAGTAGCTTTCATTTTGAGTGTCAGCTCCACTGCTTGCTACTGGGAATTCCATATTTAGAAGGATTGGGAGGACTTGTCTGGGCTCTGCAGAAAGGAGCTGGAATTGATTGGTAATGTCTACCCCAGATGCAGTAGGGAAGAGAAGTAACATGTGTATCATCCCAGAACTGAGGGTCTCCAGCTCTTATGTTCTTTGAAGCTTTTCACAGGGCAAGATCTTTCCTTGGTAAACCCTGCCCCAGGCCTTCAGATTGACCTGGCCCATCTCTTACCCAGCATAGGATTTGGTACCTAGCTGGCACTCAATCAATGTTAGTACCTCTCCTGCTTTCCCTTGTCATTTAAATACAGTTGGTATTATTTCATCCTTAAATGTTTGGTAGCATTCTCCAGGGAAGCCACCTTTGTAGGAAGATTTTAAACTGCAATTTCAATGTCTTTAATAGGGTATTCAGATTCTCTACTTCTTATCTCCCCCTCCCTTTATTCTGCTCTACTCGGTTGTTTCAAGGGGACTCTCAACCTACTGGTGGAGATAGGTGAACAAACCCAACAGATCACCAGTGTCACATTTGCTGACATAAGAGTCTGTCCATGGATCAGAGGAGGCAGTGGTCACTTCTATCTGGGTGGTCGGGAAAGACTTTCTGGAGGATGCAATGCTGGCACTTATTCATGAACAATAAGCAGATGTGGATATGGGGTAGAGGAAGGGCATTCTAGGCAGAGGGGTGAAATGACCTGACTTACCAGAGGAATTGCCTGGGAAGGAATTCAGCATGATATGAGCCTAGGGCATGAGGAAAGGACTGGGGAAAGAGGAGGCTATTCAGACTGACAGATCCTGCAGAGCTTTGAATGCCAGGCTAAAGGAGTTTGGACTTTCTCTGGAGAGAAAAAGGGAGCCATTAAAGGATTTTCAGCAGGGGTGGAGCCTGGTCAGATTTGAGCTTTAGCAGCATCAGCCTGGTTTGGAGGAAAGCAAAAGTGAATGGAGCAGTGGCAGCAAGGGGGCGGGCGGCCTGAACAAGAGCACGATGATTGGTGGTCTGACCTCAGTTGGCATGGATAAGAGTAGGGCCTGGAAGTTGTAGCCTTCTTGCTGGGTTTTCCCGGCTTTTTCTTAGTTGAAGTGTCTTTTGAGCTGCTCTCCTGACCCTGCAGACTTGTGAAAGGAGGTGTTTCCACCCAGGGCAATAAAGGAGATGGGGGTAGGGAATTGGAGGTAAGAATCTCTGAATTTCAGGGGAGATCTGAAGAGCCTGGAGGATGGGCGGTGGAGGAGGGATGTTGATTTGTGGCTGGTCTTTGAGACTTTGGGGAATTTGTGCAAAAGGTCAGTGCCTGGCAGCTGCCCCAACCTGGAGCCAGGGCTCCTGGTAGAGTCTCTGGGCCAGGGTTCCACCCACCCCCACCCCCCGCCGCCACCTCCCAGCACCAAATCACTGGCCACATTGTTCAGAACCTCGCCTTGCTCATCCCACTCCTGAGGCCACCTCCCAGGGGCCATGGAAGGGTGGCTTGTCCTTTGGATGTGAACTTGGCAGGGCAGCTGGGCATCTTTCCCAGGGCCTGGGGCTCAGTGGGTACAGAGCCCCCTGGGAAAGTTCTGAAGAACATGTGTCATCATCAAACTCTGGGTGCCAGCCAGAGCCCCACTTCTCTGGCCTAAGTCAAAGACTCACCGGGGCCTCAGCAACCCCAGCCTGCCACCTGGAGCTGTCTTCCACTACGTCGGGAGTTTACACGAATGTCCTGAGCCTGTTCGCAGCCATAGGGATGTGTCTGTGGCCAGAGTCTGGGCCCAAGCTGTCAGCCGGCACGCCTCTGTCTGCTGCTTAGAGAAGCCCATTATGTGGGTAGACCTGGAGCCAGGGCCAGCCAGGGCCCTTGGAGACCCAACCTGGGGAAGGAGTGAGGGACAGCCATGAAGAAAATGCTCTCCTTATCTCCAGTGTAGTGTGGCCAACAAGCCTGTGACAACAGTATACCTTGACGCATTAAAAAAATGATGTCAAGGGACAGGAAAAATAAAGTCAATTTTAGTGCCTTATACAAAGTGGAAAAGGTACATACTACACAAGGAAAAAGCTTTTAAAAGATACAGGCATAGAATAGCATGTACATAAATATGCCCAATAAAAGGCAGTATCCTGTTGCCATCAAGTCGATTCTGACTCATAGCGACTCTACAGGACAGAGTAGAACTGCCCCATAGAGTTTCCAAGGAGCGGCTGGTGAATTCAAACTGCTGACCTTTTGGTTAGCAGCCGAGCTCTTAACCACAGCGCGGCCAGGGCTCCAAAAGGCAGCAGAGACTAATAGAAATTGCTATAATCCCCATTTTATGGACAAGGAAACTAAGGCTTCTTGAGGATAAGTAATTTCCTTCAAGCCATACAACTAATAAATTGGCAGAGTCCGAATTTGAACTGAGCTCTGTGGTTGCAGACCACTACAACCTCAGTCTTGGGTAAAACCTGCCTCTCTTGGTGTTTGCAAGATTAAAGAATAATGAATGTAAAGTGCCAAGACCAGTGTACTTAACAAATGGCCGCTATTTTTTATTTTATTTGCCCTTTATAAGGATGAGGTAATGCATGTGAAGTACATAGTGTATCTTCAACATGGCAAGCATTCAATAACTGTCAGCCTTATAGTCATCGCCATCATCATCATCATCATCATCATCATCTTCTCCAGTAAACTGAAAGTGCGTTGAGGGTGGGGACCATGTGTAGTTTGAGTCCCCAGGGCTGTCACTGAGCCCAGCACACATTAGCTTTTGGCGAGTGTTTGGGGAATGGTGACTAGGGTACATCTCGAACCCTTTCTGCTTTACCTTTAACCTTGTCAATTGCAGCTGAAGTTCCTAAATGTTAAGATGGGGACCAAAGCACAAGCTGGGCTTGACAGACTCCTAAGATTTTGAGTCTGTTATGAGTCCTCAGAACTCTGAGGCCTAGGCCCAGCCCCCTCCCGGCTCCTCCCCCGGGTGATGGATGCTGCCAGGTCTCCTGCTTGCAATTGGGCTCGATGCATCACCAGTGTCAAAAGTGGGCTATCATTGCCCCATAAAACAAAACGAGACTAATGGGGCACAACAGTCCAGGGATAAGGACTAGAAGGCAGGAGGGGACAGGAAAGCTGGTAATAGGGAACCCAAGGTCGAGAAGGGACAGTGTTGACATGTCGTGGGTTGTTAACCAATGTCATAGAACAATATGTGTACTGACTGTTCAATGAGAAACTATTCTGTAAACCTTCTTTTAACGTACAATAAAAAAAAAAGGGGTGGGGGGAGTGGGCTGTCATTAGTGGATGCAGCTAATCTGGGCCCACCTGTTCAGTTTAGCCAAGTGCAGCCAGGCCCCAGAGGTGCCTGCATGACTCCTGTCCCAGGAATGGAGACATGAATGGAACCCCCATCCTGGCTCTTCCACGGCTGTAAAGACCTGTCGTTTGAACCGCTGTTCTCAAGGAAACATTTATTTGGCTGCACACATACGGCTCTGGACCATGTGACTCCCCACAGACAAAACTTGGCTTAGTCTAGCCTGGCCTGTTCCCTGGACCTTGATTAAAATGCCCGCAGGGCTCTGGAGGCAGGCTCTGGCCTTGGTTAGCTGTGTGGCTCTGGCTGCTGCTGGTGGTCACGGAAATAACGATGATACCGATGATACCGATAATAATAGCAAGGGCAGTGGACTGATTTTGTGCTCCAGGAGTATGCTGGGCACTGTGCCAACTGCCTTCCATATGTTATCTCCCGGAATCCTCAAAAGCACCCTGTGAATTGGATACATTATTTATCCCATTGTGCAGATGAGAAAGCTGCAACTCAGAGAGGTCAGATCACTTGCCCAAGTCACACAGAGATGGGATCTGAGCTCAGATCTGTCAGCTACCAACGCCCTTGTCTTCAAATGTGTGTATTGCACTGCAAGTCATTTCGCCCCTCTGAGACTCAGTTTATTCATGTATTAAATAGGTATATTGATGCGTCTCATTGAATTGGTGAGATTAAGTGAGGGAGTGCTTGTGAGAGTTGAGCTTGATGCTTGGTATATAGTAGGCACTCCATAAACGCTTCTTTCTCCTGTTACTAAGATCCTATAACCCTGAGTCTAGGCTTTCTGAGTTGACAGGGGCCTTATCTCTGAATCCTGGCTTGGACAGTTTGGAAAGTGGTGGTATAGTTTTGAAAAATAAGCTAGATTTTAAAAAAATTTAAAAGGTAATATATACTCATTAAAAAAAAAAAAAAAAAGAAAAACAACTTGTCCAAGGCAAGGTCGTGGAAGCCCCATAGACACATCCAAACTCCCTGAGGGACTGAATTGCTGGGCTGAGGGCTGTGGGAACCATGGTCTTGGGGAGCATCTAGCTCAATTGGCATAACATAGTTTATAAAGAAAATGTTCTACATTCTACTTTGGTGAGTAGCATCTGGGTTTTAAAAGCCTGTGAGCGGCCATCTAAGATACTCCACTAGTGTCACCCCTTCGGAAGCAAGGAAGAATGAAGAAAACTAAAGATGTAAGGGAAAGATTAGTCCAAAGGACTAATGGACCTCATCTACCATGGTCTCCACCAGACTGAGTCCAGTCCAACTAGATGGTGCCCGGCTACCACCACTGACTGCTCTGACAGGGATCACAATAGAGGGTCCTAGACAGAGCTGGAAAAAAATGTAGAACAAAATTCTAATTAAAAAAAAGACCAGACTTACCGGCCTGACAGAGACTGGAGAAACCCCAAGAGTATGGCCCCCGGACACCCTTTTAGCTTAGTAATGAAGTCACTCCCGAGGCTTACCCTTCAGCCAAAGATTAGACAGGCCTGTTGAGACTAATGGGGCACACCAGCCCAGGGGCAAGGACTAGGAGGCAGGAGGGGACAGGAAAGCTGGTAATAGGGAACCCAAGGTTGAGAAGGGAGAATGTTGACATGTCGTGGGGTTGTTAACCAACGTCATAAAACAATATGTGTACCAACTGTTTAATGAGAGGCTAGTTTGTTCTGTAAACTTTAATCTAAATTACAATACCAAAAAAAAAAAAAAAAAAAAAAACAGTGTAAAGCCATTATCTTCTCTTAGAACCCCTGTTAATATATTCTCACATTTTTCTTCCAGAAAATTTCAGTATTTGCTTTTATCACTTAATAAAGTTGAGGGCATCTTTCCAACTCAGTAGAGGTAGCTCTACCCCATTCTTTTTAACGGTTGAATAATACATCATTATTGGGATTCATTCATTTATTTATCAAGCATGTATTGAGCATTTGCTCTGTGCCAGGAATTGATCTCGTCACCAGGGTCACAGCCATGAACAAGACTGCGTGGTCTCTGCCAGTCAGGGAGCTGGCATCTTATATTTATTAGCGCCTACTCAAGGGTGAGGATCCCTGGTGGCACAGTGATTAAGTGCCCAGCTGCTAACTGAAAGGTCAGCTGCTCAAACCCACCAGCTGCTCCATGGGAGGAAGATGTGGCAGTCTGCTTCCTTAAGGATTACAACCTTAGAAACCCCATGGGGTAGTTCCGCTCTGTTCTGTAGGGTTGCTGTGAGTTGGAATTGACTCTACAGCAACAGGTTACTCAAGGACAGTGAGGCTTTGGTGGTTCAGTGGTGGAATTCTTGACTTCCATATGGGAGACCTGGGTTTGACTGCTGGCCAACACACCTAATGTGTAGCCACCACCTTTCTGTCAGTGAAGGCTTGGGTGTTGCTATGACGCTGAACAGGTTTCAGTGGAGCTTCCAGACTAAGACAGACTAAGAAGAAAGGCCTGGTGATCTACTTCTGAAAATTAGCCAGTGAGAACCCTATGGATCATAATGGTTTGATCCACAACTGATCAAGGGTATGGTGCAGGACAGGGCAATCCTTCCTTCCATTCTGCGTGAGGTCACCATGTGTTGGGGGCCAACTTGATGGCAGCTAACAACAACTTAAGGACATTTAAGTCGTTTGCTTTCCTAGACAATGGTGCTGTGACCCCTCTGTGGATGTGTGTACATTTATCTGAATTACAGTTTCTGGAAGGGATATTGTTGGATCAAAGGATTCACGTGCCTTTAGGATCATAATAGGTGGTGCCCCGTGTACTGCACAAGGGTGTGGTAAGGTGAGATTTTATCCTCCAAAGTGTGGCAGGCCAGGCCCTGCTGGCCAGCCCTGCTGCAGGGCCTGCCAGGGGCCAGGAGCTATTTATAGTCCAGCCTTGCTAGACCAGAAGGACCTTAAAGGTCATCCGTTCCAGAACATGTTGGAATCCCAAACCCTCTCTCCACACCATCCTGGATGAGCAGGCGGGCAGCCTGAGCTTGAATCTTCACAATGCTTTCCAAGGAGGTGGCGTATCAGTGCCTATTATATAGGTGAGGAAACTGAGGCTCAGAGAGACCTTGGGACTTGCCCAGGCCAAGTAGCAAGTGACATGGCCTGGACTTAAATCCTTGTCTGTCTGCCACCACATCCTGTGCCCATCCTCTCATTCGTCATGCTAAGAACAGCAGAGGGATAATAACCACACTAGTATTTATTGAATACTACTGTACCAGACACAGCAAAGTGCTTTAGATGTATTGAATCTTTCAAAACACTGTGAGGTAGGTATACCTTTACTCCCATTTTAAAGATGAGGTGAAATAGAGGCTCACAGAGGTCAAGTCACTTGTCCAAGGTCACACAGCAAAGCAGTTAAACCCAAGCCTGCCTCACTCCAGAGCCCACATTCAATGCTCTCTAAGCTGAGAAGCCCCAAGCCCCCAATGTTCATTTATTTAAAGTTTTTTCATTTGCTTATCCCTGGTATATGTCACCCTGGTGGCATAGTGGTTAAGAGCTATGGCTGCTAATCAAAAGGTCAGCAATTTGAATCCACCAGGTGCTCCTTGGAAACCCTTTCAGGGTCACGATGGGTCAGAATCAACTCAATGGCAACAGGTTTCTTGGTATATGTCAGGGACTATTCTAGATGGTGGAGCCCTGGTGGCACAGTGGTTAAGAGCTGTGGTTGCGAACAAAAAGGTTGGCAGTTCAAATCCACCAGCCGCTCCTTGGAAACCCTATGGGGCAGTTCTACTCTGTCCTATAGCGTCGCTATGAGTTGGAATCGACTCGATGGCAATGGGTTTATTCCAGATGGTGGGGGTACCATAGTGCACAACAGATCCCTGCCCAAGGCCATTGGCCAGTAACCAGATGGATATAGATCATGTAATTTCAGGCAGAGGTAAGTAAGTGACCACCCACTGAACAGACAAGGAACAGCCTGAGCTCAGAGGACAGGCTTCCCTTCAGCCAAGACTCATAGCCAGGACATTCATTCACAAACATTTACTGAGCATTGGGATAAGTACTGGCTACTGTGTTGAGCCAAATCAGAGGTGTCCCCTTCTCTCTGCCATGCATATGTCCCCCCCCTGCCCCATTTGCACTGGGCCAGGTGAATGGTCCTGCCCTGTCTCTGTTCCTTGTGTTTCTAGTGGAATCTATTCCGGGCTTCTTGCGGCCAGGGCCAGGTCTGGCTTCCCTCTTTGGCAGAGCTGGCAGTCCCTGGGTGCCGGGGCCCCTAGAAGGGGTAGGGTGTCCTATGTTTGTCTGTCTCAGCTTCTTTAAGGAGGGAGGGCCCGTGTGTCACTGCTTTACCAGGCTCCTGGCCAGGGGCTTGGCTGGGGAGGGTGTGGACACCAGCTGGGCGTGTCCTTGGAGTCTCAGAAATGTTGGCCCCAAGGCCACAGTCATGCCCTCAGCTCTCAGACCACAGCCGTTGGGCAGCCCCACCCTGCCTGGTGGGTGACTCAGGCAAAAATCAGAGAGGGGAAGAAGCCTCAGAGCTGGCTATTTATGGCCAGACTCTGGGACCCCTAAGATCTCCGCCCCCACTCTGGAACGGACTGCTTGGTTTGTGAAATCCAAGCCCTGTTTCAGGCACCAGCTGGTGTCTTGTCCATTTATAGCATGTTCCTGTGGGAAAGAAGGAGGGCCCACCAGCACTGGGACAGCCCAAGTGAGCATGGGCTCCGGCAGTTTTTCTGACTTCAAAGTTGACCAATGTTCATTTGTTGAACATGTAGCATACAAGGCCCCCGCTGGATTCTGGGAAGACAGAGATGAGTCAGACAAGGTCCCTGCCCTCACAGTGCTCCTTGTCTCGTGGGGGACACAGACCCAGATACACACAATTACAGGGAAGTGGGACCCAGGGGACTGTAGAGGTGATGGATCCAGCCTGACCATCAGGGAAGGCTTCCTAGAGGCGGCAATGTCTGAGCTGAGCCAGGGTCTCCTAGGCTGTGGCCCCTTCTTCTTCTTGCTGAATGATACTGTCTTGCCCTGACGTTCGTTTCTCAGTCACTGAGCACCAACTCTGAGTTCGAATCAAGTCCAGTTTCTGCCCTCCAGTTTCGTGGGGGAGACAGCATTGGACACCACAATCACAGCAGAGTTCTAAGAAATGTGGGCAGGGGAGGCTGATAGGTCAGAAATTCATATTCCTTAAGTTCCTACTGTGTGCCACATCATCTCATTTAGTCCCAGCGTCTCTTTGAGCTAGATACTGTTATTGTTTTATCAGCTAGCAGACTGAGGCCCAGAGAGGTGAATTACCTTGTTCATGGTCACATAACTAGAAAGTGCTGGAGCTGGAGCTGGAGCTCAAATCCAAGAGTGCCTGACTCCAAACTATATACCAAGGATATCCCATGCAGAGGGAACAGCATTTTCAAACGTATAAGGATTTGGAAGCTCATACAGCTTCTGAGAGCTCTGAGTAGGTCAGTATGATTGGACTAGAGTATGGTGGGAAGTGAAGCCAGAGAGGTGGGCAGGGCCAAAGTACCAGAGGACCTTGAAGTCAAGTGAAAGGTGCTGGGGAACCAGAGCAGGGACTGGGTATGGCCAGTTTTAGTAGGAAAATGTATCTCTTGTACCACTGGGGAGCTGTCTTCATTTATCTGAAGCCTGGCTTCTGGAAGGGATATTGTTGGGTCAAAGGGTTCACGTGCATTTAGGATCTTAATAGGTGGTGCCCCTTGTACTGCACAAGGTGTGGTATTAGGATGCTTTTGGGTGTAAGTAACAGAAACCCAATTTAAAAAGGCTTAAATATTGAAAATATGTTATCTTCCAGAACGAGAAGTCTTGAGGCAGGGTGGCTCGGGGGTAGTCTAATTTAGGGGCTCATGCTATCATCAAAGACCCGAGTCTGTCCATCTTTCTGCTTCTTCATCATCAGTGTGTGGACTCCAACCCTGTGGTCAAAAGTGGCTATTGCTTTAGGACCAGGTCCTCTCCCTGCAACTTCTAAAGACTGGAGGAGAGGGAAAGAGGAAGAAGGCTCAAACAACACTTCCGCTTGCTTGATTAGAACCTAGTCACATGGCCACACCCAACTGCAAAGGAGTCTGGGAAATGCAGTCTTTCTTCCAGGTGGCTGAGTGCCTATAAATCAGGAGAAAAGTGAGAGAATGGATGATGGCAGGCGTCTGGTGTTTTCTACCACCCTGTCCTGTCAGAGATTTTAGCCTGGAGGAAGATTGTGACATTAGACATAAACTCTTAATGAATTAATGGCAATTGTGATGTGTGCTGCATGGGACTTCACGTTACAGTGGTAACTGCTGACCTCTCCCCTGAGCAGTCAAGTACATGAAGGAGGTCTCACCGTATTTCAAGAACTCTGCTGGTGGGACCTCGGTCAGCTGGGACTCGCCTCCTGCCTCACCCCTTCAGCGGCAGCCTTCCTCCCCTGGCCCCCGGCTCCGGGACCTCAGTGATGCCAAACGTGTGTCTTTGAAAATGGCATATGTCTCAAAGAGGTGCACCCCCAACGATCCAGAGCCCAGGTAAGGCTGAGATCCTCAGGGGAGCAATTCAGACGCACCGATGCCAGGAATTAGGTGGTGGGGCCAAAGGAAAGATGTCTCTGTATTGCAAATGACCAGCACAGTGCCAGAACATAGGCACATAAGAAATGTTTGTTGCATGATTGCAGTTACGGGAATGATAACCTGGTCTGCTTATCTCTTCTTCTACTGGGAAGTTCACATCTGAGGGAAACCTTGGTCTGGTAAGAAGCCCTGGGTTCCATCCAGTCCCAGTTCTCCTTGGATTAGTCCCTTTTCCTCATTAAACTTTAGATTCCCTATTGTGAAATAAGGTTGTTGGACTCAGTGGTTCTGTAAAGTCTCTTCTGACTCTGACTGAGGTTCTGAGATGTCTGGTAACATTTGTATCAGGGCCATGAAGTTACCATTCCTCACATCCGAGCAGCCTTTAACAATTCATTCGTAATAAGGTTGATACCAGCTAAGATTTATTGAGGAGTCCCTGGGTGGCGCAAACAGTTAAGTGCTTGACTGGCGGTTCAAACCCACCGAGAGGTGCCTCGGAAGACAGGCCTGGCAATATGCTTCTGAAAGGTCATAGACTTGAAAATCCTGTGGAGCAGTTCTACTCTGCATACATTGGGTCGCCATGAGTCAGAATCGACTCAGTGGCAACTAACAACAATAACTGGTTGTTGAGTGCTTTCCTGCACAATTGCATTTAATTCTCACAGCAAACTTATGAGAACCTCCCATTATTCCATTATTTTCACCCCCAGTTTATAGATGAGGACATAGGCTCAGTGAGAAGAAGTAAACTGCCCAAGGTCACGCAACCAGGAAGAAGTGAAACCTGCCCTGTTCCACGTGGCCCTCTCTGCTTTAGAAGCTGCAGGGTGCCTAAGTAATGGTGGTGGTTGAATGGAATATATGTTGGTCAAGTAGGCTGTGCTGTGTTGGGGGTGGTGTTTATATGGTGTGTGCATAAAAGGCTTGTCTGGTGGGTCCCAGTTCCAGCCTAGGTTCAGTGCCAGGCAAATGCCCAACGTTGGTTGGGAGGGTTGGTTAATGTCCAGCATTCAAATCTCCTGGCCCTATTTGATGCCCCACCCCAGCCTGCCCCCATGAGGCATGAACTAGTGATTCACAGGTCACGTACAGTTGCTGTACTGAAGGGACCATTTGTGTTGGGAGACGGTGAGGTGGGTATTAGTCCTTCCTGAAACTCATAGAACCTTAGGTTAAACATGGTTGCTAACTTGATTCCAGATATCAGTTGAAGCATGTGTGTACATGTATTTCTGTGTGTATGAACATATAGATGGCATGTAAACGCACTGTTTATGTGTGTGAGCATTTGTATGTGTATGAATACAGATTGTGTGCATTTATTTATATTTATATGTTAATATTTGTATATGTGCACATGCATATATGCACGTGTGCTTGAACGTATGCAGACTGTTTGTGACTACATGTGTAACCTGATGTTCTGTGTGGCCTGCTGTCAGCACAATATCCCAGTCAAAGGGACACAGTCTGGCAGCCAAAATATAATGAAAAGTATTTCAAACTTTTACTCAGTGTTAGAATTGGATTGGGCTGCAAGTATCAGAAACCCCAACGAGCAATGGCATAAATAAATGAAAGTTTTATTTTTCTACATGTTTAAAAAGAAGTCCAGGGGTCATCTATACAGGCTGTTACAGCTACTCAAGGATACCATCAAAGAACCAGGCTTCCAGCTTCCTCCTCTGCTATCTTTATGTGGATTTTTTTCTTCATGGAGACAGAATGGTGGCTGTACCTCCAAGCAGTGTATTGTATTCCAGACAGATAGACACCAAAGGCAAAGGGATTTTTCTCCGAGTATTTTGATTATCTATTGCTGTATAACAAACCATTCTAAAACTTAGCGTCTTAGAAAATAACTGTTATTTCTCAGTTCTGCATTCTGGCTGGCTCAGCTGGCCAGTTCTGTTCTATGTGGTGTCTGCTGGGGCTGGAAGTCCAAGGTGGCTGCTTCACCCATCTGTCAGGCATCTCAGCTGGGATGGTGCAAACAGCTAGGGACTGGCTGACCATTCCTCTTTCCACGGGGCTAGCTTGTGCTTTCTCAAAGCATGGTGATCTCAGGGTAGCTAGACCTTTTTTTTTTTAGTGTTCCAAACTTTATCACTTTCTTTCTTTTTTTTTTTTTTAAATAATTTTCATTATGTTTTAGGTGAAAGTTTACACAGCAAATTACATTCCCCATTTAACAATTTTTATACAAGTTGTTCCATGCCGTTGATTACAATTTTTACAATGTGTCAGCATTCTCATTATTTCCATTCTGTTTGTTCTGTTTCCATTGATTTAGCTTCCCTGCCCCTCCTTGCCTTCTTGTCTTGGCTTTTGGTAAATTTTGACCATTTGGTCTCATACAGTTAATTGTTTAAGAGAACACATTACTAATGAGTGATACTGTTAACTTTATAAGCCAATCTGTTATTTGGCTGGAAGGTGACCTGCAGAAATAGCTTCAATTCCAAGTTCAAAGGTTTTCTGAGGGCCACAGTCTCAAGGGTTGTTCCAGTCTCTGTTGGTCCAGTAGGTCTGGCCTTTTTTTAGGAATTGAGTTTTGTTCTATATTTTTCTCCCACTCTATCCGGGACCTTCTATTGTGTCCCTGATTAGAACAGTTGATAGTGGTATCCAGGCACCATCTAGTTCTTCTGGTCTCAGGTTAATAAGAGGCTGTGGTTCGTGTGTAGAGTTCTTATACATTGTTGTTTTTCTTAGTTGCCATTGAGTTGGCTCTGACTCACGGCAACCTTTTGTATAAGGAATGAAACGTTGCTTGGTCCTGTGCCCTTTGCATGATTGTTGGTCTGTTTGAATCTGTTGTTGTGGCTATTGTGTCAGTCCCTCTCACTGAGGGTTTCCCTTGTTTTTGCTGACCCTCTGCTTTACCAAATACGATATCCTATTCTAGTGATTGGTCTTTCAGGACTTCTTAAATAGTGGCTTGGAAATCCCAGAATGTCACTTCTGCCACATTCAGTTTGTCAAAGCAATTCACAAGGCCAATCCAGGTTCAAGGCGAGGAGAAATAGGTTCCACCTGTTGATGAGAGAAGTGACTGTGCATACGGGGAGGGATGGATTTAACAGAGGCCATCTTTGGAGACTAACTGCCATACTGGGAGAGATCTACCTTTCTTTCGGGAAAGGACTCCCTCTCCACTGGGAGAGGACTTCTCTCTAGATCTCATTGGTCAGAACTGGTTCACATGGCCAGCTCTAGCTGCAAGGGAGGCTGGGAATTAAAATATTTTGCTTTCTCGTTGTGTAGTCCAAAACTAAAAAACCCGTTGCCATCGAGTTGATTCTGATCCATAGCAACCCTAAAGGACAGGGTAGAGCTGCCCCACAGGGCTTCCAAGGAGTGGCTGGTGGATTCGAACTGCTGACCTTTTGGTTAGCAGCCATAGCTCTTAACCACTATGCCACCAGGATTTCTGGTTCTGTACTAGAAAAAGGTAAAAATGAAGAGATTGAAATGGGTGTTGTGTGATCATCCTCTGTCACATCTTATCTCTTACAGAAATGCCAAAGGGGGGGGTGAACGCTTAATGCCCACAAAACATTTTGAAAAGCATCTCTCCCTGTCACTACTCCTCTTGGTAATTCCCTGAAACTCTTCCCCCACACTTGCTTGTCTTCCTCCCTTCTCTGTGCTTCACTCCCCCACCTCTTTGTTATGTAGATCAACTTGGCCTCTCAAACTACTTTAGTTTTTGTTTTCTATTTCTTTCCCCAATTAGTACAGTAGTTTGGTTCTGTGCAACAAAGGAGAACCTGACAGCTGGCCCAGTTGGAGAATCTTTTCTCCTTAGAAACCAGGAGAAAAGGGCAAGATTATGACTCCTCACACAGAAATAATTTTGGCCCGTATCACACATGTCGCATATCTCTGTGTACGTGTGTGTGTGCGTGTGTGTGTGTGTGCGCGTGTGTACGTGTGTGTGTACGTGTGTGTGCGTGTGTGCGTGTGTGCGTGTGTGCGTGCGTGTGTGTGCGCGTGTGTGCGTGCGTGTGTGTGTGCGTGTGTGTGCGTGTGTGTGTGTCTTGTCCCTAGACCTGATGAGGCTTCATCAACTGTGGCTGGAGTCCCAGTGATGACTGTAGCTCCTGATTCTCTCGTGGACATCCTCTGTGGTTTGGGGTGGGGTGGAGTTTCTTGGGCTAGATTTCTGGGTTGGGCAGCTGTAGCTCAGTGGACAGGCCCTCCACTCTACCACATTTGTGCCTGTAGGTATCTGGAGATCTGTTCTGCTGATGGCCAAGACACACTCTTCCTGAGAGCCAAGGATGAGGCTAGTGCGAGGTCATGGGCTGCTGCCATCCAAGCCCAAGTCAATGCTCTGATGCCCTGGGTCAAGGATGAGCTGCAGGCACTGCTGGCAGCCACCAGCACAGCTGGGAGCCAGGACATCAAGCAGATCGGCTGGCTGACTGAACAGGTGCCTGCTGGGTCTGGGACTTATCTCTCCCTTTCTTCCCTTCCCTGGCCTTCTGACCTCTCCCATCCCTGCCCCCACTCACTGCCATCTCACCCCCCTTCAGCTGCCCAGTGGGAGCACAGCACCTACCCTGGCCCTGCTGACTGACAAAGAGCTGCTTCTCTACTCCAGTCTCCCCCAGACCCATGAGGCCCTGAGCCAGCCGGCCCGTACCGCTCCACTTATCGCCACCAGGTATCCACAGGCAGTGTGGGAGTCTTACCCAGAGCCTGGGGTGGGGGTGGGGGGATGCTCCAGATGTGCTTCAGAAGCTAAGAACTCCAGCCATGTTCTGCCCCTCAGTTACTCCTCAGGTGACCTGGGTCAAGTCCCTGCCCTGTCTGGGCCTTGTTTTCCTTATCTGTAAAATGAGAGCTTGGAATAGAAGGACGTGAAGTCCTGCTAATCATTCATTCACTGATACCTACTGTCTGCACAACTTTGTGTTGCATGGTTTAGGGGACATAGCGCTGACCCCAGGAGTCTCTGCCCTCAAGGAGCACCCAGTCTGGTGAGGGAGAGATACCCAGAAACAGCCATTACAGTGTAGGCTTGTAGGATCCACTTAACTGCCTGGCCTAGTTGGGGAAGGCTTCAGGGAGGAGGTGACATTTGAGCTGGACTTTGATGGATGAGTAGAAGTTTGCTACTTAAGAAAGGGTAGAAGAGGATATCAGGTGGAGAGAACAACATGTGCAAAGGCACTGAGGCATGAAAGGCATGTTCATGGAGCTATGAGCTTGGTATAACCAATATGTAGAATCCTTGCGCGAAATGGAGAGAAATGAGTCAGGGAGATAGCAGGGGCCTGATCTTGCAGGGCCTCGATTGCCTGTTTAAGGAATGTTACCTTTATCTTAAGAGTTGTGGTGAAGAATTGAAGCGTTTAAGCAGGGGAATGAGGTAACTCCTGTTGTGTTTTAGAAGAATCTTCCTGTGGTTGCCTGCCATGTGGAGAATGTGCTGGAGGGGGCAGGATGGAAGCTGGGAGGCTGCTGCAGCCGTGTGTATGCAAATGGGGGAGTGGGTGTGGGTGGCTGGAGGTAGCAGATGGGAAAGAAAGGTGCATTTGCTTTGGAAAACACATGGGTGGTAAAATTAACAGGATTTACTGCTTGCCAGATGAAGAGGGTGAGGGAGACATCGGGATAAAGAGATGAACAGGAGGTTTGGAGCTTGTGCCTGGGTGAGCACTGGGACTGTTCAGGGAGGGTGTGCAAAGAGAGGAGGCTGGAGCAAGATGCTGAGTTGAGTCCAGAGTGTGTGGGGAATGGTTAGGGGCTTGGATAGGAAACTTGGGGACTCAAGGGTCTGCAGCACAGGGCTGGAAAATGGGATGGAGTGTCAGCAGCAGCTCCAAGGGGGAACTGAGGCTACAGAAAGGAGAGTGTGTGGAATGAGGAACAAAGATGGTTAACTAAGGACCAGAACTCTGAAGCCTGCTACCCAAAGATGGGCAGTCAGCTGCCCAAAGCCACACAGCAAATGGGTGTCAAGCTATAGGTGTGGGGCCTTTGTCACGTGTGTGTCTCCCACCAGGCTGGGCTTTGGGCCTCAAATATACCAAATCTGTTGGATCGACTGCCTGATCAAGTGACTCATTAACTCAGGCTACAGTGTTTATTGAGTACCTACTATGTGCCAAAGCATTGCTTTAGTTACTGGGGATGCAGTGGTGAATAAAACAGGCAAAAGTTTCTGTCTTAGCTGATGTCCTAGTGAAAAAGACAATCAAAAACCAACTGAAAGAAATAAATAAAAAGTATAATTTCTGGTGCCATGATGAAAAATGAGGCTAGTGAGTGACAGGGGTGCTATTTTAGACAAGGAGGTTAGGGAAGGCTTCTCAGAGGAGATGACATTCGAGCAAAGATCTGAAGAAAGTGAGGGCGTGAGCATGTGCAAAGGTGCTGAGGCAGGAATGTTCTTGGTGTGTTCTGGGACCCCAGTGCGACCCAGCAGAGGGAGCGAGGAGGAGGGTGGCAGGAGATGCTGGTGTCGAGGTCTCTGCTGAATCAATCAGTACCCACCGGAAGCCCTGTCCCCTTTAGGAGGTAAAGGGTTCATGGGGTCTTTCCCCAGGTCACCACCCCCGCTTTGTCCAGAGCTGTCTCCCGCCTTCCTGAGGCCCCACATTTAGCCCTCTGCCTCCTACCCCCAGGCTGGTGCATTCAGGCCCCTCCAAGGGCTCAGTGCCTTATGATGCAGAGTTGTCTTTTGTCCTGCGCACGGGCACACGCCATGGTGTGGACACTCACCTGTTCAGCGTGGAGTCACCACAGGATCTGGCTGCCTGGACCCGCCAGCTGGTGGATGGCTGTCACCGGGCTGCTGAGGGTGTACAGGAGGTGTCTACAGGTAGGCTGGGTGGATCTGGGGGTGCCTCTTCAGTAATGAGCCTTTCATCCTTAGAAGCATTCAAGTTTCCTTCTTTAGGGCACTTCAGGAGTGGGGAAGGAAAGTGGGATTGCGGGGTCACTGAAGGTCCTATTTTTTGGTGCCTCTTTTCCCTGGTATTTTCCTAGTCCTGGCTTTGTGATTCTACTGGTGAGGATGTTAGAAATGGCCCTTGGGGTAATGTTACCAGATAAAATACAGGACACCTAGTTAAATTTGAATTTCAGATAAACAGTCAAAACTTTTTTAGTATAACTATTTCTAAATTATCTATTGTTTACCTGAAATTTAAATTTAACTGGGCATCTTGAGTTTTTATTTGCTAAACCTGGCAATTTTACAGGCCATGCTTAGTGGCTCTGCTGATACCATTATAGGGAGTAGATTCCCTGTCCATGGCAGATTTTTCAGCTCCCTCTTTCCACTTTGAGGTGCTGCTGAAAGTGGGACTGAAGTGGGTGTGGGTTCTCTAAGGGCCTTCTTTTGATATTTCAGGATGGGAGTGACTCTGTGCCAGGTGGGCGTGCAGATGTCATGATAGTGAGCCTCCCATCCCTGGTGTTATTCAAGCCCCTACGTTGTGGAGCTGCCAGTCGGCGGTTGGAGGTGGGACTTGGGGGTCTCTGAGGTGCCAACTGGTGCCTGTGTACATGCACCCTCTCTGCAGCTTGCACGTGGAACGGCCGTCCCTGCAGCCTTTCTGTGCACATTGACAAGGGCTTCACACTGTGGGCGGCTGAACCAGGTGCGCCCCAAGCTGTGCTGCTCCGGCAGCCCTTTGAGAAGCTGCAGATGTCCTCGGACGATGGTGCCAGTCTCCTTTTCCTGGACTTTGGGGGCGCTGAGGGCGAGATCGTGAGTGGAGGGTGGCCTCCATGCCCTGGGGCGGGAGGTTGTGCTGTCCTGGATACCAGGCTGGACAGGGTCCCTGACCTTCTCTCCGTCCACTCTGCAGCAGCTGGACCTGCACTCGTGCCCCAAAACCATGGTCTTCATCATCCACTCCTTCCTCTCAGCCAAAGTCACCCGCCTGGGGCTCTTGGTCTAGAGGTCACCAGATGCACCAGCCTTGAAGAGGGATGTCCATCACGTGGCCTGACCTGGCCCTCCACTGACTGCCTGCTCACCACTGAGCTGAGGGAAAGGAGAGGAATAAGAGCCGCAGAGAACCAGCCCCGGAGGGAGGCTGGGATGGTCTCAGGGACCAGGATCCAGACCCAGGACACAGTGGCCCCTGCCCTCTAACCTGTGACAGGGTAGCCTACCTGCTGCCCCCTCCCCAACAGTGCCTTTTGCAGAGTGATATTTTTGTATGCAGAAGCCATTCCGAGTCTGGGACCTGCCCCGTGGGGATCCTGACCCCAGCCAATAGCTGCCAGGCCTCCCAGAGGCCCCTAAGCCATCCCCAGAGGCCCCTCTGAAGCTGGGGTCCCCTGGAGTCAGTGGCAAGAGAAAGAGGAGGAGCCTTTCTGTTCATTTTTTTCCTTCAGCTCCACCGCCTTGGGGTGTGTATTTCTCTTTATCCTTTCTTTTTCCTCCTTACTCTTGGATAAATAAACTGCCTGTGAACACATGGGCAGATGGGCCAAGTGTCTGTGGTTTGTGCTGTGGCCTTGGGGCCCTGCGGTGGCCTCTACGGTGTCAAGATAGACCAGACCTGGGACTGGGGCCCCTTTCCTTGGAGAAAAACAGACCTTGAACCACAAGGCCAGAAAGAGAGTATATTAATTATCTATTGTCATGTGACATAACCAACCAACCAGTTGCCACCAAGTCGATTCCCATTCATGGCAACCCCATGTGTACCAGAGTAGAACTGCATTCCATAGGATGTTCAATAGCTGATTTTTCAGAAGTAGATCGCCAGGCCTTTCTTCCAAGGTGCCTCTGGGTGGACTCGAACCACCAGCCTTTCAGTTAGCAGCCGAGCTTGTTAACCATTTGCATCACCCCGGAACTCCATCATGTGATATATTACCCCCAAATTTAGCAGCTTAAGACAACAAACATTATCTCCCAATTCCTGTGGGTCAAGAATTCTAGAAAGGCTAAGCTGGGGCATCCTTGTCTCAGGGTCTTTCATTAAGTTGCCGGCAAGATATGTCAGCTGGTGCTGCAGTCACCTGAAGGCTTGATTGGCGTTGGAGGATCCACTTCCAAGAAGCCTCACTCACATGGCTGTTGGCAGGAGACTTCAGTTCCTCGCCACGTGTACCTAACCATAGAACTGCCTGAGTGTCTTCATGACATAGCAGCTTCCCTCAGAGTGAGTGAGCCAGGAGAGAGAGCAAGGAGGAAGCCACAGTGCCTCTTCTGACCCAGTCTTGGATGTCACATGCTGTCATCTGCTATATTTGGTAGAAGCAAGTCACTCAGTCCAGCCCACACTTAAGAGGAGTGGAATTAGGCTCCACCTCTTATAGAGAGGCATGTCAAAGAATGGACATATTTTAAAACCACCATAGACCTCATTCCTGGAGAAGGGAGGATGGCTGGAATGTACTTTGGAAGCTGTAAGGTGCTGCTGGATGTGATCGAGCCACAGTTATGACTTCCTACTTACTTGCGTTGCCCAGAAAGTCACGATGACAATAGTAATGATAGTTAACGTTTAAAGAGTACTTCCTCTGCCAGGCACTGTGGAAAACACTGTAGATTATATTTATCTCATTGGATTCTCACCATATACATATGTGGTGGCACAGTTATCTCCATTTCACAGATAAGGAAGCTGGGACTCAAAGGGGAAAGTGACTTGCCCAAAGTCACAGCTATGAAGTGTCTGGGTTGGGATTCAAACAAGATCTGTCTGACTTCAAAGCCCTTGTTCATCTTAGAAACTTTCTTGCCCTTCACTGTTCAATAGAAATACAACGTGAGCCACGTAACACCAGTTGCCATGGAATTGACTGACTTCCGGTGACCGCATGTGTTGCAGAGTAGAGCTGGGCTCCATAGGGTTTTCAAGGCTGTGACCTTTTTTTTTTTCCCCAGTTTTATTTTGTTGTTGAGAATATACACAGCAAAACATACACCAATTCAACTGTTGTTTCTACATGTACAATTCAGCAAAAGCTGTGACCTTTTGGAAGCAGATCACCAAGCCTTTCTTCTGAGGTACCTCTGGGTGGGTTTGAACTGCCATCCTTTTGGTGAGTAGTCACGTACTTGACCTTTGTGTTGTCCAGGCACTCCTGTGAGCCCCTTTTGTAGTAGTAAATTTTTTGGCACCCACGTTAAAAAAGTAACAAGTGAAAATAATTTAAAAAATATTTTCATTGTGGTAAAAATATATCTAACAAAACATTTTCCAATTCAACAATTTTTACATGTATAATTCAGTGACATTGATTATGTTCATCATGTTGTACGATCTTTACCTTTGTCCTTTTCTAAATTATTCCACCACCATTAACAGAAACTCAGTGCCCCCTAAGCAATTACTTTCCCTTCCCCCTTCCCTTCCACCTGTTAAAATGTCTCTACATTTGCTTACTTTAATAATATATTTTATTTAACCCAATATATAAAAATATTATTTCAACATATAATCAATATAAAAATTTATTAATGAGATACTTTACATTCTTTCCTTGTGGTAAGTTTTCAGAGCCTGGTGGTGCAGTGGTTAAGAGCTCAGCTACTAACCAAAAGGTTGGCAGTTGGAATTCACTACCTGCTCCTTGGAAACCCTATGGGGCAGTTCTCTCTCCTACAGGGTCACTGTGAGTTGGAATCAACTTGACGGCAGTGGGTTTTTTTTTTTTGGGTTTAAGTCTTCAAAATCCAGAGTATATTTTATACTTTCAGCACATCTCTATTCAGATGCCCAATTTTAATTGGAGATCCTAGATCTGTATTTAGCCTGCATAGAATTTACAGCTGAAAAAAGTAGCTTCACATTCCCAAGTTGTTCCAAACCTACTAAAGTTTTCCAATAATTGCATTGAGTATCAGTTTTCAAATTTAAAATTAAATTTGAAAAATTCAGTTCCTCATTCACACTAGCTGCATATCAAATTCTCAGTAGCCAAACGTGGCTAGTAGTTGTCGTATTGGACCAAGCAGTTCAGACTGAGCCTCCTCATAAGGAAACCAAGGCCTCGATGAAAAGGGACTTGAAATCCCATAACAAGCCAGAGCTGATTCTAGAAACTAGACACTGGTTCTAGGCACTAGAAACCTGGGGGAATGGAGCTAGCTATTCCAGGCCTTGCTCATGCATCCATGCATCCATCCATGCATCCATCCATCCCTGCATCCATCCGTGCATCCATCTGTGCATCCATTCATCCACCCACCCACCGACCCACCCATCCATCCATCTATCCATCCATCCACTGTTCATCTCAGAACTGTCTAGTGCACACCTGCTATGTGCTAGACCTTGGGGCCAGGAGCTGATGTAACTTAGAGCAAGACTGATGGGTCCCTGTCATCAGGAAGCCGAAAGGTTGGGGGAAAGAAATTCAGTAGAAGATTCCATGATCAAATGTGTGATTTCAGATTGGGCAGATACATAGAAACAGCAGAGAGGTCAGTGAGGACCCGACCTGATCTGGGGGGCTAGGAGAGCTTTCTCTCAGAAGGGGACACTGAAGCTGACATCCATCTGAAGGAGCAACCTTTAATCAGTTGTTGTTGGTTGCCGTGAGGTTGATTCTGACTCATGGCGACCTCATGTGTGCAAAGTAGAACTGTTCCACAGGGTTTTCAAGGCTGTGAGTTTTCAGTAGCAGATCACCAGGTCTTTCTTCTAAGGCATCTCTGGGTAGGTTCAAACTGGCAACCTTTTGGCTAGTAGTTGAGCACTTAACCATTTGCGCCACCCAGGATTTCTAATAATGCTATGTAATAAACCAACCCTAATCTCAGTGGTTACAGCAAAAAGTATTTATTTTCATGCTCCTAGGGCTGCAGGTTGACTGCAGTTTGATTATTGTAAGCTTGGCTTGCTTAGGTGGCTTTGCTTCAGGCTGTGGGTTGGGCTCCGATCTGCTCTATGTTTGTTCCTTCTGGAGCCCAGGGTGAAGAGGCAGCAGCTCCCAGGCCATGCTTTTCTCATGGCAGATCACTGGAGTGCAAAGAAAGGCAAATCGCACAAGCACATTTACGTCCTAGGCTTGCATCATGTCCATTGTTTTTCCATTGCCCTAAACAAGTCATGTAGCTGAGCCTGACATCACTGAGGAAGGAAAATATAGTTGGCCCACAGTGGGAGGAAGAGGGGACCAAATAATTGCTCAGTGTAATTAGAACTGTCACAAACTAGTAGGAGTTAATCAGGTGGAAAGGGGACTAGCATCTCAGGCAGAGCATCCCGGGGGAATGCCCTGAGGTGGATGGAAGAAGGGGCTTTTGGAAGCATGGGCTCTGAAAGAGGACCCTTGTGGTTGGAGTGTGGTGGGTGATGGAGAGGGTGGTGGGAGATAGTCCCTGGACCTCATGTAGGTTGGTGGGGGTGTGTGGCAGTAGTAGGGGTTGTTGGGAATGACTGTTGAGTGTATAGGCACATGGGACATCAGAAAAGGCACCAGAGAACACCCATCATGCTGCCAGCTTGGCCCCATAGGCAATCAGAACTGGCAGGGAGTAGCTCTGACATGTTCTGACCTGCTGCCTCCTGCCCCAGCCACCAAGGGGGAAGATGAGGCCTCCCTTGGGCCTCTGGGGTAAGGTCCAGATTTGAAAGAGCACATCTCAAAGAGGCCAAGAGACATGGATTCAGATCCTGGCTCCTCCCTGATTCCCACACTGGGAGCCCTAAAGTGGCTTCCTTCCAGCTCTAGAATTCCTCCGTCCTGTGATTACTGACAGCAATAAGAGAAGGAACATGGTGACACAAAAATCAGGGCCTGAAACAGGAAATTGGTGTGGCCAGAAGGACAGGGTCCAGCTTAGGGGTCATCCAGAAGGAGGAGGGGCCTTGTCTGCTCTCAGTGGGGTGGGTGGGGGCTTCCCCCTTTAATCTCCAAACTCATATTGGGTTGTAAGGGCTGCCACCATGTTGGAGCTCTTCATAGCACGGTGATTTCCTCCCCCATGGCCAAATTAGGATATCTACTTCCCCTTGCACTCGAAAAACTTCACAATAAACCTGAAGAATTCTCCAACTGAAGTCCTTAGATTCCAAAGTGTCCAAGAACTTGCCTCTATGGTTCAAGCGTTTTCCAGGGATTCTGATATTTTGGACTTCTGTGGTGCTGATAATGCCCCCAAAAGATCAGATCACATTCTAGGTTATCTGGAGAACCACAGTAAAACCGGGAACCGTGGTTTTTACTATTCTTGGCCTGTGTTTGCCCTTGTGTTTTTGACTGATTGGCACCAGTCAGCTAAGGAGATACTGTGAACTTTTTTGCAGTATGTCTCAAACTCCTGGAATCTGGGGATTTGTTTTTAATCACCTTCACTGCCCCAAGGCACCACACTGGTTGAAGACTCCACAGTCTCATCCTACATAAAAGCTAAAGTCTCCTAATTGTTCTCTTGAATTGCCTTCTCCCCCTCTCCCTTTAGTGTAGGTTGGAGAAATAAGCGGGGGTCAGATCTGTAGACCCTAGGACACAGTAGGAAATCTGATTTTATTGTAAGGGCAATGGAAAGCCACTGGGAGTTTTCAGTAGAGGAGTGATACGATCTAATTTAGCAAAACAAACAGACAAACTCCCCTAGGCTCTGTGTGGGAAATAGTCTGCAGGAGACAGGGCAATAGCTTGTGACGGTTTCTGATGAGATAATGGTGGTTTGGGCTAGAACTGTAGCAGCAGAGACAGGAAAGAGAACAGATTTGAGACGTTTTGGAGTTAGAGCTGACAGGACTTGCTGAGGGATTGAGTGTGGAAACTGAGTGAGAGGAAACAAAAATGATTCCCCAGTTTTTCCTAATGTAATTGGGAGGATGGTTGTGCCATTTACTGAAATGCACCAGAATGGGCAGGAACAGGTTTTGGGTAAGGATGTGTGTGTGTGTGTGTAAATTAACAGTCCTGTATTAAGTTAGAGATGGTCGTTAGATACCCAAGGGGAGGAGCCGTGTAGACAGCTGAATTGTGGATCTGCAACTTCCGGGAGGGTCCAGGCTGCAGAAGTGACTCTAGGGATCATTAACCTATAAGACAGTGGTGTTCAATAGAAATATAATGCGAGCCACATATGTAATTTAACATTTCCTGGTAGCCACATTAAAAAGGAAAAAGAAACTGGTGAAATTAATTTAAATAATTTGTTTATTCAACCCAATATATTCCATGTATTATTATTTCAACATGTAATCAATATAAAAATTATTTGTCATTTTACATTCTTTCTTTGAAATCCGGCGTGTATTTTACATTTAAGAAGTCCCTGGGTGGTGCAAATGGTTAAGTGCTCACTACTAACTGAAAGGTTGGCGATTGGAATCCACCCAGAGGCACCTCGGAAGAAAGGCCTGGCGATCTGCTTCTGAAAGGTCACATCCATGAAAACCCTATGGAGGGCAGTTCTGCTCTGAAACACGGGGGATTTACAGCACATTTAATTTGCATTCACCACATATCAAGCTCTCATGAGCCACAGGCGGCTTGCGGCTACCATAACCGTCCAGCGCAGCTTGTAGCTCTTTTCCAAGCCAGGATCCTGGGTCTACCCAGACAGTGTAGAGCATGCCCTTCCGATGAGAGGACTCGGGCAGAAGGCGCGGCGGAACGGAAGTTGTGCGTTTGCGTGCGCAGCGGCGGAAGGCAGAGAGCGGACCGGCGGCTGGAGAGAGCTTCCGCTGCGATATTTTGAGTCCTGAAGCAGCGGGAGGTGAGCGACGCGCCTGTGGCAGGTAGCCTGCGCACAAGTTCACGACAGGTGTCTGGGGCGGCAGGGGCCGTGGAGCCGCGGTGTTCAACGGGGAGGATGCGGTGTGGTTACGACGCGGGCCCTGGAGTCGGACTGCCAGGGTTCGTACCCCAGCCCCGCTGCCTCCCTTCAGGTGACCTTGGGCAGACCCCACTCCCCCCCAGCCCTGCCTTCGTCACCTGTGAAGTGGGGATGGTAGTAGAGTCTGCCTCATAGGGTTGCTGTAGGAATTAAATGACAGTAATCCATGTAAATGTTTTAGCAGCAGGCTTGGCGCAGAGTATCTACCTAATAGAATGTTTGGGATGTTGTATTCATTGCCGACTACCAGTTAATCTCTGCGCCTTCCACAAAGCCCTCTGCACTGTACTATGAAGCATTTTACTTGTATTATCTCATTTGAGCCTCACAAATGATATATGGAGATAGGTACACTATCCTCATTTTACCTATGAAAAAATGGAGGCTTGGAGAGCTTTGAGTCATGTGCCCAAGGTTACCTGGCAGGCAGCTATAGCGTCAGACACCGTCTCTGGGGTCCGTGCTCTTAACCATCATCTCTAATCTCTCTCTCTCCCAGTGAAAGGAAGTGTGAACTGGGAATGTGCAGTACTGAAGGTTTACTGTATGCCGAGTTGGGTTTTTAATATCTTCTTTAATTCTCACAACATCTGTTGGGAGGTAGTTACTCCTTTATTCTTATTTTGCAGATGTGGAATTGGCAGCTCAGATACAGAAATTTGATTTGCCCAAGGTCACACAGCAAGTAAGGGGCAGAAATTGGTGACTTTACAGCTCACACTAAAAGTCTGCTGTGCCCTGACACTGCCTAAGGTGCTGGTAGCAGATACTGCAGGTGATCAGACAGAGGTAACAGGCACCTGAGCTCATTACACATGTACAGCACCTGCCTTGATCTAGTTAACTGCAATGGGAGATGCTGGAGGTGTAAAAGTGAGATTTGTTCCCTGCTTTCAGGGAGCTCCCAGTTTTAAGGGGCGGCAGAAGTGTAAGTAGTAGTTAACAGCAAAATGTGCTGAGTCCTGTGATGGTCACCCAGAGGGGGATCCCAACCTAGATTTGGGGGCTGGGGGGAATGGTTAGGGCAAGATTCCAGGAGGAAGCAGAGATCTGCAGGTGGCATAGGAGTAGGTCAGGTCAGTAAAGGGAGGATATTCCAGCTTGGAAGCTAGTGAAAATTAGTACAGAGATACTTGGTATGGCTGGAGAGAGGCAATTAGGCCCTACATGTGGGGTCCATAAAAATATGTGATGAAAAAGTATGTCCCCATCTTGTGTACCTAACTTACCTAGCTAGGTTCCTTACTGGGAGACAACCACTGTTTCTTATGCATTCTAGAGATATTCTGAGCATTTACAAATGTGTACCTCAATATTCCTGCCCACTTTCCCCACAGATCCTAGTGCAGCATACTGTATGTAGTGTTGAGTACTTTGTCTCCTTGCTTTTGTCATGTAGAAATTTTAGAAATCAGCCTCACTTTCTAACAGTTGGATCTTATTCCAGTCTTATTACTAGTCCCCTGTTGATAGCATTCAGATCTTTTCCTTCAGTTTCTTTGCTATTAGAAACACTGCTGCATTGGATATCTTTACACGTAGATCTTTATACATAGGCCCTTTTGCACATACATATCTGTAGGATAAATACCTGGGAATGGAACTTTTTGGGTCAGAGGGTTTGTGCATTTGTAATTTTGATGGAAAGTGGCAAATTGCCCTCTGTAAAGGTTGTGTCTTTTTCTACTCCCTCCAGCCATGTGTGAGAAGGGCCTGGGTGGGAAGGGGCTTGGAGAGGTTTGAGACTCTTGGAAGGTGGAAGGAATTACTGATCAGGCATCACGTTAGATACTTTCCTTTCGAAGGAGCCCAAAGGAAGATGCTCTCAGCCAGTAAGTGGTTTTCACAGTACAGGTAGCCCCTGACTTACGATGGGGTTACGTTCCAACGACTGCTTCATAAATTGGTTCTGAGGTAAGTCGAATACCTTTTTTTTTTTAGTTTTCACTTTTATTGCCTTTTATTATTCATTTGTCTTCGGGGGTTGGCATGAGTATGATAACATCAGCAAATTACCTGCTGCAAGATTGTATGTAGTGCAGATTACTAAGGATAAGATATACAAAAAAAAGGACAGTTTAGTAAGTGGGGTTTGATGTAGCTAGAATACCTCCTAAGTCAGTGACTACCTCTCTTAGGAAACATTGTATCCAAGTGGCTAGGGGCTCTGGTTTTGCAGTCCTGCAGGGCTTCCTTTGAATTCTGGCTATGCTACTCACTGGCTGTGGGACCTAAGGTAAGTTCCTTAGCCTCTGTCTGTTTCCTATCGCTGAGTGGGGTAATAGTAGTATCTCTTACCTAGGTTGCTGAGGATTGCTGTGAAGATTTGATGAATTAAGATACTTAAAGCCTTTAGAGCTGTTTCTAGCTCACAGGGCTACTTTGTTATTCTCTCACAGCTTTGCATCTCATCTCTCCTTCCTTCGTTTTGAAAACAGACTACCTGGATTTGCATCTCCTCTCTTGCTGCTCCTTTGTGAGGCAAGTTGCCTCAGTTTGCTTACCTGTAAAATAGGGATGATATTATTAAGAGTACCTTCTTAATGGGTTTTTGTGGAGATTCAGTGAAGTAATACATGTGCAGTGCTTAGAGCAGTGCCCTGTACATAGCGTTCAATAAATGTTGGTGATGTCTATCATTCTTGCAGACTTTGGGCTGTTTAGTGCCATGCAGCCTTTACAGCATGTCCTGAGAGCGCGGGGTTCTCTGAGGCAGGGGACGTTGGCCTCTGTGTCCTGGCTGTTGCTCAGGAACTGCAGGGTGCACAGTGGTCTTCCCAGCACTGCATGTCCCAGTCCAGAAAGGCAGGAGGAAGGAGTTCCAAAGGATTTCAGCTCCAGGCTGGCGACTGGACCAACTTTTCAGCATTTTCTAAGAAGTGCTTCAGCTCCTCAAGAGAAGCCATCTTCTCCAGAAGTAGAGGACCCACCCCCTTATCTCACGGTGGACGAACTTCTGGGAAGGCAGAGAAAAGGTTGGTTTTGTTTCTTTTCTCCCTTTGGGCTTCCTGCCTTGTTACTTCCCAGCATTCAGGGACTGATTCTTTTTTTTTTTTTTTTTTAAATAATACTGTGTTTTTGATGAAAGTTTGCACAGCACATTAGGTTCCCAGTTGACAGTTTCCACACACATTGATTAATGACATCATTACATTTTTCATATTGTGTCGACATTCTCTTTAATTGTGTTCTGGTTGTTCCATTTTCAGTAAGCTAGTTTCCCTGTCCCTTTATCTTCTCATTTTTGCTTTGGTTTAAATGTTGACCTTTTGGATTTATACAGATTTTTTTTAGTGGTGCACTAATCTAACGGGTAATATCTCTATTTTGTGTGTCACTCTGCTTTTCTGCTAAAAGGTGATCTCTCGGGATAGTTTTGGTTCAGGGTTTAAAGAGCATCTCAGGGCGATAGCCTCAGGGATTCCTCTGGTCCCAGGTGGTCCAGTTAGTTTGGCCTTTTTTAAGAATTTTAGATTTATTCTGTATTTTTCTCCCATTCTAACCAGGATCATCTTTTGTGCCCCCGGTCAGATTGGTAAGTGGTAGTGGGGCTCCATCTAGTTCTTCTGGTCTCAGGGTAGTTGAGGTCATGGCTCATGTAGGCTGCCAGCCTTGTAGACTAGTTTTTTCTCTGTGACTTTGGTTACCTTCTTACTCTTTTGCTTCTGACAGGTAGAGACTGATAGTTGTATCTTAGGGCCTGATTCTTTTAACTATTTTTTTATTACAGATCTGACTTTGGAGGGTTAGCAGTGTGAGAAGGCTGCTAAGTTATGGAATTGTCAAATTCTACCAAGTAACGTTGATATAAAGGAACTTACAGTGTTAGCACACATGACTGGGAGGTAGAAATTCTGGGAGGCTTCTCTTTGATTTTTGGGTTACCTTTGGAAAACTTGTCATCTCTTCTAATTTTTAGATTGTCTTAAGTCACAAAGCAGCCTTCATAGTTGGTGGTATAGAAATTCACTCTTTATACTTGAACAGGGATTTTCTTAGTAACACTATACAATTAATTAAAATACCTTTTTAAAAAATGTTTGAAGAGACATTAAAGGACAACCAGAACCCCTTCCCTTTACCCTGTTTTAAAAAAATAATTCCCTTCATAATTCTTAAAGATATGGTTGCAATCACATGATGCAAATTATTTATGTTTCACTATTTTCATTTAATGTTTTCCCAAACAGTACAATCTTTGTATTTAAATTTATTTTTAATTGGTACAAAATATCTTGGTTGTTTCATGATGTCTTTCAACTATTCCTCTATGGTTGGACATTAGGTTGTGTAAAAAATTTTTACGTTATAAATAACACTGTATTATGTGTCTTCATAATTTTTTTTCCAGAATAAATCTCTAGGAGTTGAATTTGTAAATCAAGGAGTATGTGTATCTGTGATTCCTGCTAGGTATTTTGCAATCCTTTATAATTCATTGTTCCCCTCAGTACCTCTCTGACATAAATACTGGTGTTTTCATTTTTTAAACAAGGAAAGTGAGCCAAAGAAGGTTTAAAAAAACAAAAAACCATGATGTTTGTTTTGTCTTCTTTCTTCTTTAAAATAACTGCTATTTTCTGTTGGTTTTTGTATGATTCTTTGTCATTCAACTTTTAAATCCTTTCGGATTTTATTCTTGTCTGTGGATTGAAGTGTGCTGGTGGGGGCAGAGGTTTATCTGGGAAACCAGTCTGAAGGGGCTGCCACTGTTAAATTTGTGTTCTTAAAACTTTGTGCAAAATTTGCGTTTTACAATGGAACAACCAGAACGCAATTAAAGAGAATGTTGACACACTGCAAAAAATGTAACTAGTGTCACTGAACAATTCGTGTAGAAATTGTCAAATGAGAACCTAATTTGTGGTATAAACTGTCCATGAAAAAACAATAAAGTATTATTTAAAAATTTCCATTTTACTTCACAGTATAGCCATGCTTATTTAAGATGTTTGAAGTTACACTAGGATCATGTTTCTTTTGTGGCTATGTGTACCCTCTGACCACTGCTGCTACCTTCAGAGGCTGGAGAACCTCATTTTGAGAAATAAGAGTATAGCCTGTGGGTTTAAATTTATTTTCTGCCTGGGTTGATAATCCAGTATTATTTATCAACTAGTCTTCTCTTGTCTAATTTTTTTTTAAACAATGCTTTGCTTGGTCTTTATTACAATTTCTACATGTATAATTCAATGACATTGATTAAGTTCTAATTGTTTTTATAACTGTATTTTGTTAGGTACACATTTTCTTCGTATTTTAAATGCCATGGCTGTAGTTGGTGTGTACATTTAATGCAGTATTTCTATTGTTCTGAAAGGCTGTCATTTATTTGGGTGTCTATCTGGCAATTAATGGTATCTAGGAATTGAGGCACAGGGGACTTACTAGTGGGTTAACTACACTGAATAACTAGTAGCCTCAGGTGTTTCTGGGGCAATTGAGAAGGAGACCTTTTGAGACATATGTTTCCTTGTCACCTTCCTATCCGTGGAATCTCCTTCATTGTAGTGTACCTTGAGACCTATGGCTGCCAGATGAATGTGAACGACACAGAGATAGCCTGGTCCATCCTACAGAAGAGTGGCTACCTGCGGACCAGTAACCTCCAAGAGGTACACGCATTTCCTCCTTTCCCTTGTTTTCTGGGCCTGGGGGAGACTCTGCATTTATGCCAGTTCTTAGATGCAGTTTCAGGAAAGGGGGCAGCCTGGCAATAGTGAGTTCCCTTGAGTGAAGTGTGTACCATGAAGCTAAAGTGTACTTTTTTTAAATTAAAAAATTGTTATGTTAAATTCACGTAACATAAAATGAATTGTTTATGTAATTTATGATAATTCAGTGGCATTTAATACATTCACAGTGTTGTGTAACCACCACCTCTGTCTAGTTCTAAAACACTTCCGTCACCCCAAAAGGAAGCCCTGTATTCATCAAGCAGCCACTCCACTCTCCCTTCTCCCCAGCCTCTGGCAACCACCAATCTATATTCTGTCTGTGGATTTATCTATACAGGATATCGCATATAAAGGGAATCAGATAATATGTGACCTTTTGTGTATGGCTTCTTTCATTTAGCATAATGTTTTTGAGGTTTATCCTGACATGTTCCATTGTTTTGAAACTTTTTGGGTGGCACTCACTTTCAGGCAGGGTGCTAAGTTAAAAATAGACTGCGAGGCAGGGATTCTTCAAGGCTAATTTCAAAGATCATAATTTTCATTTTCTTTCTTGCTCTCTACCTAGGCTGATGTCATCCTTCTTGTCACATGTTCTATCAGGTGAGAATTTGTTCTTTAACTAAGGAGTAAATGTATCTTGTATAATTGTGTTTAGCTAACAGTACTAGGCTGGCTACCTATGTAGTTGAACTGACAGACCCATGTCAGTACGACTTGCAGTTTTATGGCAGTGGAGATAGTAATGATACAGCTGGCTGACATCTGCTGAGAAGATGTGTGGTAGGTCCTGTGCCGCGCGCTCTAGATGCATTAACTATTCTCACAACAACCCGAGGAGGTAGGTTGCGTTATCAAACCCATTTCATAGATGAAGAAACCAAGACTACTGAGTCACCCAACTTTTCCTGGGTTTTTGTAACTAATGGCACATATTTGTGATGTAGTTGGCAAGACTAGGGTGTGGTAAGTTACCAGGGGACAGAATTCCTTTGAACAGAGTTGGGTGTCATCCATCAGAGGTGAACATATCTGGTTGCTTACTTGGTTTCTATGTACAAGACATGTTAGTGTTAATGTTTCCACAGCTGACTGTATCATCAGTTAATTAATTCATTAATCTAGCATTTTTGTTCTGAGGGCCTTTGCTGCAAGACATTGAACTAGGTGCTTTGGGAGATTCACTAATGAGACCTCCTTTGAGCCTGGCTTTAAGGAGCCTAGTCTGGTACAGGAACTAAGACAGGTAGGCAAATAGCTCTACCACATGGCAGAAAGCCCCAGGTGGAAAAAAAAAAATCAAACAATGAAAAGAAGAAATTGCAAAGTACAGGGAAACGTATGTAAAGTGGAGGGACAGTTGAAGGGAAGAAAAAAGTACTCTCAACAAAGGACAGTTGGGGAAGGAGAGTTTGTGAAATAGATTGCTTTTGAGTTTGGTTTAAAGCTTTGTCAGGATTTGGAGATGTACAAGAAGGACATCATTCTAGGAATGGTGAATTATAGCAAGTGGTGCTTCTTCAGCTGGCCCCCCAGCTACCTTCCCTAAGCCTACAAGGTGGACATTCATTTAAAGGGTTGAAAGTTTGTTTTTATTTCTTCCCATTGTTCCACTCCTTTTATTGCTCTGAGGTTTATTCTCCTGTTCATTTCTACCCTGATCCTTTGATCTCTGTAGGGAGAAGGCTGAACAGACCATCTGGAATCGTTTACATCAACTTAAAGCCCTGAAGACAAAACGGTCCCGCTCTCGAGTGCCTCTGAGGATTGGGATTCTAGGTATCTGGTAATTTGCAGATCTTTCGGTTTTGAGGCTTGGGCTGTATGTGGCTTTATATGCTGGTTTCCCTTAAAGGCTGAGTTCCCAGTGCGTGAAGAAATCTTAAGTGCTTCGTACAAGTCTTGTGCTTAATGTCATAGGCTGCAGGATTGGATGAGATAAAGGTTACAGAAGGGCTTTCCGTAATGCGTTGGAATAATAGGTAGTAGAAAGTAGTATATCCTTATAGTCTAACGTGGCTCATGGTGGCCAGAGTTAGGGTTAGGAGACAATTTGGAGTCCAAGGAGCAGCATGAATTTACAATGTAGTTACCTTCCGCCTTGACTCCTGAAGCATGCCCAGTCCAGATCTACACTGGCCAGTATGGTAGCCACTAGCTACATGTGGCTAAAATTTAAATCAATTAAAAATTAAATTTAAAAAATCACTTCCTTAGTTGCACCAGCCACCTTTTCAGTGCTCAATAGCCACATGTGGTTAGTGGTTACCATTTTGGACAGCACAGATAAAGAACATTTCCATCATCATAGAAGTTCTTTTGGCAGCTCTGATATAAATGGGTGGGAAGCATATTTCATAAGTAAATATCCTTTACCCTCCTTGTACCAGAATTCATAGTTATAAACAGACTGTGGAAAACAGACAACGTCTGCCTGAATGGTGGGGAAGCAAGGCTTTTATGTGATTGGGTAGCAAGATGGTGCCTGTGCAAGCGCACTTGAGGGGGATTCCTCTCCGCAGGCACACTGGGAGGTTTATGGGCCAGGTTACAGAAGGGTTAGCCGAAATGTTTTTTAAAAAATTTTTTTATTGTGGTAAAATACATACAATATAAAATCTGCCATTTTACCGTTTTAAAGTGTGTAATCCAGTGGCATTAATCACACTCACAGTGTTGTTCAGCCATTACTACTACTTGTTTCCAAAAGTTTTTCATCACCCCAAACAAACTCTATCTCCATTAAGCAATAACTCCCCACTCCCCCTCCCCCAAGCTCATGGTAATCACTAGTCTACTTTCTGTCTAGTTATTTGTCTGTTCTAGATATTTCATATACATAGGATCATATAATATTTGTCCTTTTGTGTTTGGCCTGTTTCACTTAGCATAATGTTTTCAGGGTTCATCCATGTCGTAGCATGTGTTGGAACTTCATTCTTTTTTATCACAGAGCTGAAATGTTTTGTTCCATTTCAGTTCCTTCATTATAGAAGCCCTTGGGTATATCTATTAGCAATTTCAGAAATCCCAAGAATAATTTTTAAACAGACATTTTCAAAGAGTGTTTGTGATAAAATGGATTTTTAAAATTTTGTAGTCTTACTAATAACATACTTTAGGATATGAAAGATCCCAGCATAGATGGTTAACTCATTTCTTACAGGTTTTAGCATGTATTATGGGTAAGAAGAGAGGGAGAAAGGACATAAATGTAGTTGTATATAACTAAGGTTTTCTTCCTTTTTTTAATAAATAAGTTTCTGACATAAAATACCTTTTATTTGTAGCACCAACTAAGTTTCAACTGAAAAAAGAGATGGTTCATATCTAAAAAGGTTTTTAGATGTGGTTTAGATTTTTCCAGGCATTAAATTGCTCTGGAACCCTTTTCCTGTAATTTTCTTGTATAGCCAGATGCAGTGTCCAGTGCTCTGAGTGTTGATTAAGTCTGGTGATCTCTTAGAGAAGTTTCTTGTGCCAAGGTCTCTAATGCAAGCTGGAGATAATGTGTTACTTAGAAGAAGTCATGAGACCAGATGCATTTGGATATAGATACTTATTTATTCTCCCTCCCAGGTTGCATGGCTGAGAGACTGAAGGAGGAGATCCTCAACAGGGAGAAAATGGTGGATCTTTTGGCTGGTCCCGATGCCTATCGGGACCTTCCCCGGCTGCTGGCTCTTGCTGAGTCAGGCCAGCAAGCTGCCAACGTGCTGCTCTCTCTGGATGAGACCTATGCTGATGTCATGCCGGTCCAGACAAGCCCCAGCGCCACCTCTGCCTTCGTGTGAGTTACTGCCCAAGAGAAAGGGAGTGAGCCTCTCCTTTACTTTTTATCTTGCTTTTAAAATGTAGTTTTATTACTTTTTCTAGAAAAAGTAATAAATGCACATGGTACAAAATACAAAAAATGATACATAGTAAGACTCCCTTACATCCCTCATCCCCAGCTTCCTAGGCCAGCCCTCAGAGGCAGCCTTGTTTCTTGTATAATCTTTTCAGAAGTATTCTTTACACTCATGTACCCCTGTGGGTCTTTCCCTAACCCCTGCTTTTTACACCAATGATAGTATGCTGTTCTATATGCCTTTATTTTTTCACTTAAAATATATTGGGATTTCCTGACTTTTTTTAAAAATAATATTTTATTGAATTTTTGATGAATGTTTACACAGCAAGTTAGGTTCCCATTTGACAATTTCCATGCAGATTGTTCAGTGACATTAGTTAAATTTATCACAATGTGTCAACATTCTCTGTTTGGTTTTTTTTTGTTTTTGAGCAGTTTCTGTATGTACAGTTTAGTGCCATTGATTACATTCTTTGAGTTGTGCAGCCATTCTCACCCTTATTTCCTGAGTTGTTCCTCTCTCATTAACAAAAACTCACTGCCCCCTAAGGTTCCTATTTAGTCTTTTGAGTTGCTGTTGTCAATTTGATGCCATATAGGTAGTTCTTAAAGAGCATAATGCTCAAGGCAGACCTTTTTTTACTAGTTAAATCTTCCCTGATCTTTTAAATTAACAAAGTAAAAATCAGATTATAAAATAAAGTTCATATTTATTGAGGAATATATTGAAAAGATAGAAAAGCATAAAGAAGAAAGTGAGAGCTATACTTCTACTGCTTAGTGATAAAAATAATAGTTATCATTTATTAAACAATTCTCATGATAAACACTGTTACTGTTTTGGTGTCTATCATTCTTGACCTTTTCCTTAGTGCTTATATGTGTATATTTCTGTGTGTGTGTTTATTTATAAAAATTGATTCTTGCTGTACTTAGTTTTGTAACCTTTTCTTGATTAATATGGTGAACATTTTTACATCTAAATTAAATTTTCTATGATAGAGGTCGGCAAATGGCTTATTGTCCATTTTTGTAAATGAAGTTGTGTTAGAATACAGCTGTGCCCATTACTTTATATATTGTCTGTGGTTGCTTTTGCCATTATAACAGCAGAATTGAGTAGTTGTAACAGAGACTGCATGACCTTACGCTATTTACTATTTGGTTCTTTATGGAGTGGTGCAAATGGTTAACGTGCTTGGCTTCTGACTGAAAGGTTGGAAGTTTGAGTCCACCCAGAGGTGCCATGGAAGAAGGCTTGGTGATCTACTTCCAAAAAAGCAAGCATTTGAAAACTTGATGGAGCACAGTTCTACTCTGGCACACATGGGTTTGCCATGAGTCAGGATCAACTTGTTGGCAACTGGTTGGTTCTTTACAGAAAATATTTGTCAACTTCCATTCATTTTAATGACTGTCCGATACGCTCTTGTTGAGATGCTTAATAAAAATGATAGTTATTATTTATTAAATAATTCTGCAGTGAACATCCTTGGTACATGTCCAGAGTTATTAAGGTAAATTGAGGCTTTTATATTCAGAACGCAAATAAAAGAGAGGGATTTGACTTAGATACCTGGGAATTGGGTCATGAACAAGTGAGAAAGGAAGAATCCTGTGTTTTAAATCCAAGGTCTCCTTCCCCGACACACACACTCTTTATAATATTTACTTCTTTCTGGCTCTGGAAAGAAGTTCACACGATATGTACATATCAACAGTAGAATGTAAGTGTGTGATAAGTCTGCACCCCATCCCCTCACCGCTATGCTCCCTCAGGGTAACCACTATCCACCAATGGCAGTTGGGTTTATATCCTGTGATTAGGGACCAGTGTTAAAGATAAAATACGTCTACCTCTGGAGGAACCCTGGAAAGCATGGCCCCCGGATTCTGTATCAGCCTAGAGCTAAAACAGTTTCCGAGGCCACCTCTTCAGACAGGGATTGGACTGGACTGTGGCCCATAAAGTGATATTCGTGAGGAGTGCGCCTCTTAGCTCAAGTAGATAAAAGAGACTAAATGGGCAGCTTCTGTCCAGAGGTGAGATGGGAAGGCAGAGAGGGTTAGGAGCTGGTTGAATGGACATGGGGAATCGGGTGGAGAGGAGGAGTGTGTTGTCACAGTATGGGGAGAGCAATTAGAGTCACATAACAACGTATGTATAAATTTTTATATGGGAGACTAACTTGAAATGTAAACTTCATTTAAACTGCAACAATAAACAACAAACAAAAAACCCAAAAACCTTCCGCCTTCCTGCCTCTGAGATCTCAGTTTGGTCCAGGGTGAGTGTGGCGCCAGGACAACTCTGCCAAAGGATAATGCCCAGGGAGCTGTGACCTGCTCCTCAGGTTGGAGCAAGACACCCTGCTCCTGTTACTCATTTCTGGTGCTTTCTTCCCCAGGTCAATAATGCGAGGCTGTGACAACATGTGTAGCTACTGCATCGTTCCTTTCACACGTGGCCGGGAGAGGAGTCGGCCTGTTGCCTCAATCCTAGAGGAAGTGAGGAAGCTTTCTGGGCAGGTAAAAAGTTCTCCAGGCTTTATTCTGTGAATGTGTTTGTGGGAGGATGAGGACAAACTTTCGGGTTTTACGGCCTATGTTATTTGTCTAAACTGCACAAGTTTAGGGCCACTCCTGGCAGAACGAAGTACCTGGTGTTCATCTTGGGTTTGCCGCCCACAGGTTACAGGCATATCCACTGTGGAATTTGCTTAGGGGAGAGCACAGTGGGATGGAGAAAGCCCAGGCTTAGAGTCAGATGACTGATGTGAATCCTGGCTCCACCATTCTCTCATTTGGTGCCCTGGCATAAGTCATGTAACTATTTTCTCCAAAGCACACTTTCTATCTGTGAAAAGAGAATAAAATAATACCTTCCTTCAGGGTTATTGCAAGGATTAGAGGAAGTGTTTTTAAACTACCTGGCATATAGTAGGAGCCCTGGTGGCACAGTGGTTAAGAGCTCAGCTGCTAAGCAAAAGGTTAGCAGTTTGAATCCACCAGCTGCTCTTTGGAAACTCTATGGGGCAGGTCTGCTCTGTCCTGTAGGGTCACTATGAGTCAAAATTGACTTGACAGCAGGCACATAGTAAGTTTTCCGGGAATGATTTACTAGTCTTTCTCTCTCACCTAGGGAAACCTTCCAGATCTCTTTTTCATTTTTTTTTTTTTTTAATTTTATTTATTTTGTTGTTGTTGGGAATATACACAGCAAAACATACACCAATTCAACAGTTTCTATATGTCCAATTCAGTGACATTGATTACATTCTGTGAGTTGTGCAACCATTCTTACCCTCCTTTTCTGGGTTGTTTCTCCCTCATTATCATAAATTCACTTCCCTCTAAGGTTCTTATCCAATCTTTTGAGTTACTGTTGTCAATTTGATTCCATATAGGTAGTTCTTAAAAGAGCATAATGCTCAAGGCAGACAGTTTTTTTTACTAGTTAAACTAAATAATTGTTTGGTTTTAAGAAGGCTTCAGTGGGTATTTTTGGTTTAAGGTTTAAAGGTTATCTCAAGGCAGTAGTTTCAGGGGTTCTTCCAGTCTCCATGGCTCCAGAAAGTCTGGATTCCGTGATGATTTGAAATACTGTTCTGGAAATTTTTTTTTTTTTTAATTGTACTTCAGGTGAAGGCTTACAGAACAAATAGTTTCTCATGAAACAGTAGTACGCATATTGTTTTATGACATTGGTTAACAACCCCACAACATATTAACCCTCTAACTTCTCAATTTTTTTTTTGGTGAAAATACACATAGTCAAAGATACACCATTTCAAAAATTTCTACATGCACAGTTCAGTGACATTGACTATGCTCTTCTAATTGTGCTGTTCTTCTCACTTAAGATGAAGGCTTACAGAACAAAATAGTTTCTCATTTAACAGTTACTACACATGTTGCCTTATGACAATGGTTAACAGTCTCACAACACATCAACAATATCCTTACACAACCTTGGGTTCCCTGTCACCAGCTTCCTTGTCCCCTTCTGCCTTCTGGCCCTTGTCACTGGACCTCTGTACCTCAGAATTTCCCCTTTTTATCAGGATTCTTCTATAGACTCTTTGATCAAAATGTTTAGTAGTGGTAGCTGGGCACCATCCAATTCTTCTGGTCTTATGGCAGAGGAGGCAGTTGTTCATGGAGGCAATTAGCCACACATTCCATATTCTCCTATTCCTGACTCTCCTTCCTCTATTGCTCCAGGTAAATAGAGACCAATTGTTGTGCCTTGGATGGCTGCTTGCAAGCTTTTAAGACCCCAGGCACTACACAATGCACTAGGAGGAAGAACAGAAGCGCTAAACGTGTTATTAGGCCAGTTAACTGGGATGTCCCATGAAACCATGGCCCTAAACCTCCAAACCAAAGAACCAAATCCCATGTGGGGTTTGGTTTACATAAGCAGCCTCAGAAGCTACTCCTTTTTTTTTCTTTTGTCATTCTTGTAAATATATTTATCACAACTTCTGCCAATTCAGTTTTTTGCAGGTGTATCTCTTGTTCATTTTATCACTGAACCAGCTCACTAGGTGAGGAACAGAATAGATGAGGGGAGTGAGTTGGATCTGATGCCAGCGGGGAGAAATATGCTTCTTTCTTCCTCCTAGTAGCTGGTCTTCAGTCCTTCAGGGAGGTCTCCCTAGCCCCAGGCCTGAACCTTTCAGTGCTGCAAAAGAAGACGCTAGGTGGGGATATGGAGCTTTTCTTCCACTGGGGCCTTCCTGTTTCCTTACTTGCTTGGCTCAGGAACCATGAGAGAGGGCGAGAGTAGCCTTTGCTCTAATTCTTAAACAGCAGTTTGCCTTCATTCTTACTCCTGGCAGTGCTCTTTGTCTTCTCCCATATCCAGATTCTCTGTTCCCTGATTTGGTCTCTGGCTGCTCACAGCTACTTTCCTTATTCCCTCCCCTTTACAAAGTGCTTCCTCTCCCCTCTCAGCTGTATGAGTACCAAAACTCACTCCTTCAAGATAGAGACATTCTGTTTAAATAGATTGAGATATGACAAAAACTCCATAACCCTTTTAGGGTAGTTGCATATAAAGAAAAGAACTTAACATTCAAATGAATCTTAGAGAATTCAAGACCATTGACTTGTGGAAAAATAAGGTTCCATGTTGTGTTTTCAAGTATCTGTTAGTCACTTACTTATTTTGCTTATAGAGTGACTTTTTAAAAGGTTTTTTTTCATTAAAATTTTAAGGCAACAATTGGAAAAAGAATAAAATACTGTGCTTTTAATAGAATGTTGTTTATTCATTCCAATAATGGTTATTGATTGGAAGTCATCCTAGTAAGCAGCCCTTTTTTTTTTCTAGTCTCTTTTTTTAACAAAAAAAATTTTAAATACACAGAAAAGAGAGAGGATAATATAACACCCCCCAAACCTAACAATCACCTGAATTTATTACATTTTGCTTTATTTGCTGCATCTGTTTTTTTTTGTGTTGTTGTCAATAAAGTATTTCAAAGTACAGCATGACATTTTACCCTTAAGTAATTGAGCATCTCTAAAATATAAGGATATTTTCAATACCATTCGTTCTTCTAACAAGATTAACAAGTTATTAAATATCATATTTCAATCCATCTATATTCAGATTTTCCCAACTGTCTCATAACTTACTGCATTTGGTGGCTATGTGTTTTTGTATGTGTGCATATTTTACTTAATTTTTTTGTTTTGCTTTTTTTTTTCAAATAAGCTTTTTGTTTTGGAATAACTTTAAATGTATAGAAAAGCTATAAAGAGAGTAGAGAGAATTTCCTCTAATGTTAACTTTCACTAACTTTGCTATATTTGTCAGAACTGAGAGATTATCATTGGTACATTACTATTAACTGAACTTCAGACTTTATTTCATTTAACTAGTTTTTCCACTTTTTAAAAATAGTAAAAACTCAAAGAAATTGAAACATAAGGTTTATTCTGAGCAGTTATTCTCTATGCATATAGGGAGATCATTCTGCTTCCAAAAAAGAGCAAATGGCTAGAAGTAGGCTGGTTACAGTGATGCTTATAAAGAGGAGGGAGAAGAATAGAAGATGAACCATTGGCTAATCTTAACATGATTGATTGAACCCTGCCCTCCCCTTTTTACTGATATCAACTGATACCAGGTCACAAAGTGGTCTCTGGCCCTCTACCCACATGTAGCCATGATAAAAAATCCAAAAAAACCAACCTGGTGCCCTCGTAGCTTTTGAAATTTAAATTAAGTAAGCCTGGTTTCGAACTGGAAAGAAAAGATTAGCCGATGGCAGGATTAATTTTGGGTCAGTAATATTTTTATGGTTAATACTTGGTTTCTTGGGTAAGAAAAACCTTAAAATCAAAGTAAGACGTCTTATTAATTTTTCTCTTTGATACACTAATATCTTTTTTTGTTATAGGATCCAATCCAGGATCCAGATTGCATTTAGTATATTCTGCCTTTTAAGTTAATATTATGTCATAATTTGTAAAAATACATAATCTTTATGGAGACTAGAGTCCTGACAACTAAATGTATCACATAATCCTGAATTGAGATTCTGACTAAGGGGTGAAAAAAAAGACGTAAAGGAGGTTATTTGGACAGTTGGTAAAATTTGATTTAAGAAATGTAGATTAGATAATAGTATTGTATTAGTATTTCTGATTTCAATAATTGTTCTGTGGTTATGTAAGAGAATGTCCTTTTTAGGAAGTACATACTGAAGTATTTAGGGGTATAAAACAGTGTGATACCTATGATTTATTCTCAAAAGACTCAGAAAAATGTGTGTGTGTGTGTGTGTGTTTATGTGTGTAGAGAGAGAACCGCGTGTGACTGATAAAGCAAATGGGGCATAATGTTAACAATTGATGAATCTGGGCAAAGGGTATATGGGAATTCTTTGTACTATTCTTGCAGTTTTTCGGTAAGTTTGAAATTATGTCAGAATAAAGTTACAAAAAATAGTCTTTGTGGCAGCCACTAATTTTTTTCTTTCTGAAATTTTCTAATGCATATTATCAAACACACAGACAAGGGAAAGACTAGTACAGTAAATACAATCATAAACATTTTGTCATATTTGCTTTATCTGTCTATATGAATACATACATTTTTTTCTAGACCATTTGAAAGGAAGTTGTAGACATCCTGCCACTTAACCCCTGGATACTTCAGCATGCATCACCTAAGAAGAGGAGTTTTTCCCTTCATAACTCTAATACCATTATCATATCTGGGAAAATTAACAGTGTTCTATAGAATCTGAAATGCAGTCCATATTCAAAATTTCTCAGTTGTCCCAAAAACATCTCTTGTTGCCTTTTTATTTCCAAGTGAAGATCCAGTCAAGATCAGTGCATTTGCGTATGGCTGTTATAGCTATTTGGGTCTTAATCTAGAACAGCCCCTTCATTTTTTTTTTGGCCGTTTGTTTTAAATGACACATTAATGTTTTGAAGAGATCAGATGAGTATCTCCTGGAATGTCCCACATTTTAGATTGCTCTGATTTCCTCGTGTTGTCATTTAATGTATTCTGAATTCCGGTAAATGAAGTTAATTGTAAAAGCTTGACTTGATTTAGATTAAGTATTTTTTCAAGAATACTTCATAGGCAATGACTGTATAACATTCAATTGACAGAATGTCATAAATTAACCATTATTGTTGGACATTGAGTTTGCTGCCAGTTTTTTGCTATTTAAAGAATGTTTTGAAGGTTGATTTTTACATAAGACTTTTTTCTGAAGTTCAGTTCTTTAGACAAGATGCCCGGGCATGAAATTACTGGTTGAAAGACAGAACATATATATGAATGGCTCTTGGTAGATTCAGTTGATTTCTAAATTAGTGATTTGGCGTGAAGGTACCCACCAGGTTTTAAAAGTTGCCTCCAATATTTTTGTTTTTCTTTTTTCAGGGGCTAAAAGAAGTGACACTCCTTGGTCAAAATGTTAACAGTTTTCGGGACAATTCAGAGGTCCAGTTCAACAATGCAGTGCCTACCAGCCTCAGCCGTGGCTTCACTACCAACTATAAAACCAAGCAAGGAGGCCTTCGTTTTGCTCACCTTCTGGATCAAGTCTCCAGAGTAGATCCTGAAATGAGGATCCGTTTCACCTCTCCCCATCCCAAGGACTTTCCTGATGAGGTAGGTGTTGACAGTTAAGTGTGTAAAGGTGGTAGACTGATACTGTAGACATCCAGCCACTTAACCCCTGGATACTTCAGCATGCATCAACTAAGAAGAGCAGTTTTTCCCTTTGTAAGTCTAATACCATTATCATACCTAGGAAAATTAACAGTGTTCTATAGAATCTAAAATGCAGTCCATATTCAAAATTTCTCAGTTGTCCCCAAAACATCTCTTGTTGCTGTTTTATTTCCAAGTCAGTAGGGATGCAACCCAGTAGGGGTGCAACAGAGACCTTCAGTCCTACTCTGGAAGTCCTGTGGTGTATTGCTGTATAGCCCTCTGAATCCACTAGCTCTTTGGAAAAATAAACTCCACCAAGGTGGGGGTGGAGATAAGATAGATATTGAATGGGAAGTTAAGGTCACCTGTGGGACCATGAGGGCTGCGCAGAAAGCTTTTATTACAAGGTGGCAGCTGTGTGGTAGTGATAGTGGTGGTAATAGTGGTGCGGGGAGGACAGGAAGAACGGCAGTGTGAAGCCCAGATGTTGACTTTAGACTTGGGTTCAAATCCCAGCTCTTCCACTATTTTACCAGTGTGACTTCATCAACTTGTCATCTTCATCTGTAAAATGGGGTGAATAATTACCTCCTGTTTAGGATTGTTGTGAAATAGATACCATATATCCAAGACACTTAGCACAGTATCTGATGTAGAGTAGGTACCCCACATGAGAAACCGTTGTTTTGCAGGTTTTTTTGTTTTGGTGAAATGTCTGTTTAAGTCTTTTGCCCCCACTCTTAACCATTTCCCCTCTGGATTATTTGTCTTCTTACTGAGTTGTAAAAGTTCTTTATGTATTGTGGATGCAAATCCTTTGTCAGATGTATGTTTTCAAATATTTTCTCCCAGTTTCAGTTTCTTGATGGTAACTTTTAAAAGAACAGAAGATTTTAATTTTGTTGAAGTCTTTGAAAATCTGAGACAATTATAAAGATTTTCTATGTTTATTCCAGAAGTTTTGTACTTTTAGCTTTTATGTTTAGGTCTAAGGTCCTTTTCAGTTTAATTTTTTATATGGTATGAGGTAGAGGTGGAGGGTCTTTTCTTTTTCATATGATTACCCAGCACCATTTATTGAAAATATTATCCTTTTTGAATTGAATTTTGTTGGCATCTTTGGCATCAGTTGGCTCTGTATGTGTAGACGTATTTCTGGATTCTTCTGTTCCATTGGTCTGCATGTCAAACTATACTTTAGTACTATACTGTTGATTTATGTGGTCTTGAAAACAGGTAGTATAAGTCCTCACACTTCGTTCTTTTTCGAGAGTATTTTGCCTAGTCTAGGTCCTTTGTATTTGCATATAAATTTTAGACTCAGCGTCTCAATTTTAACCAAAAAACCTGCTGGGATTTTGTTTGGGATTATATGAATTCTGTAGATCAGTTTGGGGAGAATGGGCAATTTAACAGTGCTGAGTTTTTTAATACATGAACGTGATTTATCTCTACATTTATTTAGATCTTTTAAAATTTCTTTCGGTAATGTTTTGTAGTTTTCAATGTGGATGTCTTGCACATCTTTTGTTAAATTTATTCATAAGTATTTTATGTTTTTTAATGTTATTGTCAATGGGATTTTTCTTAAGATGGCGGGAGCTAGTACTGTCTCTTGACCCAAGCATTATTGAAACTTTACATTTTAATTTCCAAATATCTTATAAATAAAATTTGCCTTAATTTTTTGATTAAACAATGTGTACAGATATATATATATTCACCAAACACACACAAAGTCCCTGTAGATTAGAAGCAAAGTGGCATGCTGTGCACCTATTTATTAAAAAAAAAGTAGGATTTTAAAGAAAAATAGGAAAAATTACACCACAGTAAAGTAAGAATTTGAATAAAAATTTTAAATGTGGCCAGAACAGGCATTCTGGCTTTGTTAGGTAGTTGGTACTCCCACCCTTACTAGTAGAATACAGAAGGTTATCGACAAAATCAGGGACAAATTCTAGATTTTTTTCTAGACTTCTCATCTTACCATTATATTTAGAACCTCCTATCCTATTTGGGATTTCTAGAAAGAAAAATAGCCAGTTTCCAAGTTGTATAAGCTTCAGGAGAAAGGAATTATCATTCATATTTGGACTTTCCAGCATCTTAGTGTAGTCCTTACACTTAATAGATGCTCTTTAAGTGTTTGGTGAATGAATGATAAATCACTTGTTAGTTAGCTTGTAAGTTAGATAAACAAAAAGCATTTTTGCCCTTTAGCTTGCTGACCCTTGTATCAGTGCTGTCTGTAAACAGACCCATGTCTTGAATTTAACTTGAAGTTGGCTTGTTTTCTTCTCTCCATTCTTATAAAGCAAAGATGTCATCAGCTGAAATATGTGGGACAGACAGAATGTGGCTTGAGCAAAAGTAAGGGTTCTGAGTAATTCATGTGTTTGGTTAAATCAGGTTCTTAATTATTTGAAAATTAATGTTGATGAGAAATGGTGGGGGTTTCATTTGTTTCTGCAAGATTCTTTGGTGAGACTTTGATGACCCATAATGTGTTCTATTTGATCAGGTTCTGCAGCTGATTCATGAGAGAGACAACATCTGTAAGCAGATCCATCTGCCAGCCCAGAGTGGAAGCAGCCGTGTATTGGAGGCCATGCACAGGGGGTCAGGCTTGCTTGGGGAGAAGGGAATATCACACCTTTCCATGTTTCCTTAATGACCAAACGCTATCTGTATTGCTAGGAACCTAGCACAGAGTGTGGTGCACAGTAGCTGCTCAATACAATAAATATTTGGATATTGGACATTGGACCCACAGACATTGGAACTTGCTTCTGCTCACTTCATAAGCATAGACCAAAGACTGGATCACTCATTTCATTTGTTTACCATGTTTTTTCCCCTAAGCCTAAGCACCTACTGTGTGGCACACTGTGAGATTTTAATCTTCTAATTTTTAACATTAAAATTTTTTATGTCTCAGATTGTAAATATAGCTATATATGTGTTTATTTACTTTGGGAATAATAAGAATTGCAGAGATAATGACTGAAAAGAGAATGTGACCCATAGCAAACTGTATGGAACTAGTGCTTTGCTTTGTTTTCTGTATTTGTGGACAAAGAGTTTTAGAGATCCTCTTAAATGTTTAATCTGTTTTGATTCATTAATTAAATAAAAAAGGCAATTTAAAATAATTTATGTACTTGCACTAAAAATTCATAGGCCCTAGATTAGATTATAGTATAGAGTTTGGATTAAAAGAGCTCTTTTGACCAGATACTTTTAGCACTGATTTAAAGAAGTTTACATAGGCCTTTTCTTTTTGTTGTTTATTGCAGATATTCAAGAGAAGCGTATGTGGAGTTGATTCACCATATCAGGGAATCTATTCCAGGTGCATTTAAGAAACATATTCTCTGATCAAAAGGGGTAAAATGTAGAACAGAATTTAAAATTCTTATGAAATCCAGGCTTTATGAAACTATTGCCCTGAGATAATCTTTAAACCTTAAACCAAAAATATCCTCTGAAGTATTCTTTAAATCAGACAGTTGTTGTTGTTGTTGTTAGGTGCTGTCGAGTTGGTTCCGACTCATAATGACCCTGTGTACAACAGAATGAAACACTGCCCGGTTCTGTGCCATCCTCACAATCATTGCTGTGTTTGAGCCCATTGTTTCAGCCACTGTATCAATCCATCTCATTGAGGGTCTTTCTCTTTTTTGCTGACCCCCTACTTTATCAAGCATGATGTCCTTCTCCAGGGACTGGTCCCTCCTAATAACATGTCCAAAAAATATGAGATGAAGTCTTGCCATTCTTGCTTCTAAGGAGCATTCTGGCTGTACTTCTTCAAAGACAGATTTGTTTGTTCTTTTGGCAGCCCATGGTATGTTAAATATTCTTCGCCAGCACCATAATTCAACGGCATCAATTCTTCTTCAGGCTTCCTTACTCATGGTCCAGCTTTCACATGCAGATGAGGTGATTGAAAACACAATGGCTTGGGTCACATGTGCCTTAGTTGTTAAAGTGACATGTTTGCTTTTTAACACTTTAAAAAGGTCTTTTGCAGCAGATTTGCCCGATGCAATATGTTGTTTGATTTCTTGACTGCTGCTTCCATGAGCGCTGATTGCGGATCCAAGTAAAATGAAATCCTTGACAACTTCACAGTCTTTTCTCCATTTATCATGATGTTGCTTATTTGCTCAGTTATGAGGATTTTTGTTTTGTTTATGTTGAGATATAGTCCATACTAAAGGCTGTAGTCTTTGATCTTCACCAGTAAGTGCTTCAAGTCCTCTTTGCTTTCAGCAAGCAAAGTTGTGTCATCTGTATATCGCAGGTTGTTAATGAGTCTTCCTCCAATCCTGATGCCCCTTTCTTCATATATTCCAGGTTCTTGGATTACTTGCTTAGCATACAGATTGGATAAGTATGGTGAAAGGATACAACCCTGACACACACTTTTCCTGACTTTAATCCACGTAGTATCCACTTGTTCTGTTCTAACCACTGCTTCTCGGTCTGTGTACAGGTTCCTCATAAACACAGTTAAGTGTTCTGGAATTCCCATTCTTCACAATGTTATCCATAATTTGTTATGATGCACACAGTTGAGTGCCTCTCCATAGTCAATAAAACACAGGTAAACATCTTTTTGGTATTCTCTGCTTTCAGCCAGGATCCATCTGACATCAACAGTAATATCCCTTGTTCCACATCCTCTTCTGAATCCAGCTTGAATTTCTGGCAGTTCCTTGTCGATGTACTGCTGCAACCACTTTTGAATGATCTTCAGCAAAATTTTACTTGTATGTGATATTGATGATATTGTTAGATAATCTCCGCATTCTGTTGGATCACTTTTTTTTGGAATAGGAATAAATATGGATCTCTTCCAGTTGATTGGTCAGGTGGCTGTCTTCCAAATTTCTTGGCATAGATGAGTGAGCACTTCAGTGCTGCATCCATTTGTTGAAACGTCTCAACTGGTATTCCATCAATTCCCGGAGCCTTGTTTTTTGCCAGTGCCTTCAGTGCAGCTTGGATTTCTTCCTTCATTACCATTGGTTCTTGATCATATGCTACTTCCTGAAATGACTGAATATCTACCAGTTCTTTTTGGTACAGTGCCTCTGTGTATTCCTTCCATCTTCTTTTGATGCTTCCTGCATCATTCAATATTTTGCCCATAGAAGCCTTCAAAATTACAACTAATGGCTTGAAGTTTTTCTTCAGTTCTTTCAGCTTGAGAAATAGCGAGTGTGTTCTTCCCTTTTAGTTTTCTAATTGTGGATCTTTTCACATGTCATTGTAATACTTTGTCTTCTAGAGCTGCCCTTCGAAATCCTCTGTTCAGCGCTTTTACTTCATCATTTCTTCTATTTGCTTTAGCTACTTGACTTTCAAGAGCAAGTTTCACAGTCTTTTCTGACATCCGTTTTGGTCTTTTCTTTCCTGTCTTTTTAATAACCTCTTGCTTGCTTCATGTATAATGTCCTTAATGTCATTCCACAACTCATCTGGTCTTCGGTCATTAGTGTTCAGTGCGTCAAATCTGTTCTTGAGATGGTCTCTAAATTCAGGTGGGAAATCAAACAATACTTTAGCTTAGTTAGTAAAGACTGTCTGCCTTGAGCATTGTGCACTTTTAAGAACTATCTGTATGGGATCAAATTGCCGACAAGAACTCTAAAGATTAAATAGGAAATTTAGGAGGCAGTGAGTTTATGCTAATGGTGGAGGAAAAATTCGGAAAAGGAGAGTGAGAATGATTGCACAACTTGAAGAATGTAGTCAGTGTCACTGAATTATACATGGAGAAGCTGTTGAACTGGTGAATGTTCTGCTGGGTATGTTCTCAATAACAACAACTAAAAATGAAATAAGTTTAAAAAAATGAAAAAGAAACATATTCTGCTGAATGAGCTTGCTTCTCTGTCAGTAACGACAATCTTCTTGGTCAGGTACAGGTACCCGCCGATCCCTGTGATAGTTCTTGCAGCACCATTTTACATTTCTTTGGCTCCTCTTCAGTTCTCTCTCTTTCTCCTGCTCTTTCTTTATAGCTTCGTGGTTTTGTTTATATCTTGGTCCTGCTAGAAATACTCAAAGGTGTGGCTCACCTTATGGCCTCAAAGTTAAAGAGATTCATTTTCTATACTCTGTGTTTCTGAACTCGTGGGAGTGACCTTATTCCTTCTTGTAAGCTGGCAAAGTTATGGTCTAAATTAGTTCTGATTTGGTGGCAGTTGTTATCTTTTAAAACACGTGCTTTTTCTAACTAGCTTTTTGGCACCTCATTACTGTAAAATTTAGAGATTATTTCCTTGTTATCTTAACCTTTATTTACTCCTCCCCCCCTTTTTTTTTGCATGACCTCTAATACGTGGCTGCTTCTGCTCTGACTGGCAGATGGATCTGTTTCTCTTTTTCCTTCTTCCTAATAAAATTATTCTGTAATCTTGGTTTAGATTTGGTTGACAGTATCTACATTCCCTTTGGAATTTCTAATTATTTTCACTTGTGTATGCACAAATGCTTTCATTTTGATAGGGCATTATGGTGTGGACGCTAGGTACACTGGCTTCAGGTCAGGCTCCAGTATTATAGGCTGTGTGACCACAGATAAGACACTTCACTTCTCTGGGCCTTGGTTTCCTCATCTATAAAATGGAGTTAATAACACTTACTTCATCGGATTGTTGGAATAATTAAATATATTAAATTAAATAGTAAATTCTGGCACACAGTAAGTGTTCGGGGCCCTGGTGGCACAGTGGTTAAGAGCTTGGCTGCTAACCAAAGGTTGACAGTTCGAATCCATCAGCTGCTCCTTGGAAACCCTATGGGGCAGTTCTACTCTGTACTATAGGGTTGCTATAGGGTCGCTATGAGTTGGAATCGGTTAGACGGCTACGGCTTTTTCAGTAAGTATTCAGTAGGTAATAGTTATTATTACTTACTGCCTTAAATAAAAAATATGTCAAACGAATCTCAGAGGTATATTTTTGTATGAGACACTGCAAGGTTTTCACTAGTAAAAACAGAATCAATTTGAAAATGTGGTCTCTTTGTGTCCTTAAATCCAGCATTTGAAATGAAAATACTTTTCTTGTACCAAGGGGAACATTGACTGAGAAGCCAGGCTCTGACGTGGGAACATTGTGGATAGGCAGGCCTATCCCCCCTTGAGCTGTAAATCCCCTCTCGCTCTGTAGTGACTATTCTGTTTTACTTGCACGCATGCTGAATAGCTCCAGGGAAAGCATTACAATCGATTTTCCTCGTCTGTAATCCACAAATACCAAAGGCCTCTCTTGAAGGTAAGTAGCAGCAACCTATTATTCTTTATTATGTGTGGCAGGTGTGAGCCTCAGCAGCGATTTCATTGCTGGCTTTTGTGGTGAGACTGAGGAGGATCACCTCCAGACAGTGTCTTTACTTCGGGAAGTTCAGTACAACATGGGCTTCCTCTTTGCCTACAGCATGAGACAGGTGAGCCCTGGGATGGAGGAGCTACATCTCCCTTGGGACTGACATCATTCCTGAGCAGTGTTGGGTTCATTATAGACAACTGGGCAGAAAAGAAAGTGGCAGCAGGACAGTCCGTGAGGAGCCACAAGGATTTTACTCTTCACTTCTTTTTTGTTTTCTAACCAACTGTGTCTGCTCTTTGACACAGTTCAATAATTTGAGATGAGAAAAGATTACTGTGCCAATATTTCCCTTCCTTAGAATATTTTGAATTAAGTTTAGGTTGTTTAGAATTTGGATTTGGAGGGAGGGAGACTATTCTTTACAAGAAACTTAACTTGACATGCAGAACTTTTTAACAGATGTGATTTCTTTTACAGAGGCCTCTTGTCAGCCCTCTAGCCATCCTTCCAGCCATACAACTTTCCATTTTCCTTGGCCAAGTGAACCCACTGTTACTCACTTTGAAGTTTACCTTATAACACAGATGGCCAGGAAAACGAAGCAGAAGGTGATTAGGAGAGAGAGGGAGAATAATGCATTATTTCCTGCAGAGAGGGGATAGTCTCTGTCTGCTGCCATTTTCTTGGTGGTAAGGATGGATTTGCATGTGTCACTCTTCATTCTCCAAGTCACCTTGAGGACAGCATGCCTCGTGTCTGGACTGTAGGTTGAGGAGCCCGTCTGGCCATGGGGTTTAGGAAAACTGACTGACAAAGACTGAACCCATGATACTAGCCTCAGTGTCATTGAGCTGCCGTTAACCAAGCTAATTCATTTCTTTTAAAGCCCACTGCCTAGTGTTGTATAGGCATGTAAGCAGGCCAATGTGTAGGTTCATGTCTCTTTTACAGAATTATTTTAGGGATGAAGGTTCAGAGGAGCTGTTGGTTTACTGTTTACTTTTTCCACAGATGTCCCAAATATGCAATAAAAATTCTTTATAATGCTGGGGTTGGGAGATGGGTTTTCATTGTGTGGTGGAAGCATATTCTATGAGCACTGAATGTGAGTGTTCACTTTGAGATCTAATTCCTAATTCTAGATTAAGATTTTAGAGACTTAATCAAGTAGCATAGTGAGTAAGAGCAAAGCCTCAAACTGTGGCTTTACCCCATATTAGCTATGCAGCCTTCTACAAAGTCCTTGGTTTTCTCATCTGTGAAATTGGAATAAAGCTAGTACCAACTTCATGGGGTTGTTTTGAGGATTAAATAAAATAATATGTATAAGGCACTTAGAATGGTACCTTGCACATAGTAAGTACACAGTAGAGGTATTGTTCTTGTTGTTGTTTATAATGAGACAGAGTGGAGTAAACTCTGCAGACATTTTAGAATTCTTCACCCATACTCCATTTTCCTCTGGACTTAGTAGTGCTCTCAAAGGCATATTGGTTTGAATGTCCATACTTCTGTGTATAGACTTTCCTTTTAATGGACAGTTTTGTCTAGGTCAGTGATTCTCCAGCTGTAGTGAACATGAGCGTGTGTACATAACAGCTTATAAAGTATACACACTGTGGTTTTGGGTGATTTAAGGGATTTACGAGAATAAATTTCCTTTTTCTTTTTTGACTAGGTAATACATGTTCAGGATATAAAATTCAAAAGGTCAAAATTGTACATATGAGACATAGTTCTTCCTTTTCATGTTTCTACTTTTTCAGTTCCTTTCCTGAAGGCAGATGCTCTTAACAATTTTTGTATAACCTTCCAAAGATATTTCATGTATTTATAAACATATTTATTCTTTCTACACCAAAGGTATCATTTTATACATGTTGATCTGTACCTTATTTATTTCTGTTAGTAGTATACTTTGGAGAGCAATCCATGTCAATATGTATAGTTACCTCATTCTTTTTAACAGCTGCCTAGTATTCCATTGTATAGATAAACCATAATTTACTAGTTACCTGTTGATAGACATTTAAAATGTTTTGCATTTTACATCTTTATAAACAGTGCTGCAATGAGTAACCTAGTACATGAGCCATTTAGCATACATACAAATGTAATCTTATGATGATAAATATCAAGAGTAATTTTGAGACTTTGATTTTCATTTCATGTGCTAAATTTAAAATCTAACCTTTGTAAAAATGTGACGTCACTCTACTATAAAGAGTTATAGTTTTCTCTTGGGATGCTTCCGGAGTCAGAGAACACTCTTGGCATCGCTTGGATCTCTGTACATGTGCCTGTAATTTGCAGGTGGAATGAACGTGGTCCCCCTCTGTGTCTCAAGAATGGTTTCTACAAGTCTTTGGTGACCTCCTTTTTTTTTAAAAAATAGAAGACACGGGCATATCACAGGCTGCAGGATGATGTCCCGGGAGAGGTAAAAATAAGACGTTTGGAGGAACTCATCACTGTCTTCCGAGAAGAAGCAACAACAGCCAACAAAACCTCTGTGGGCTGTGCCCAACTGGTTCTGGTGGAGGGGGTAAGGCCATAGCATATACATATTTTTTGTTTTTTAGGATAAAGTATGTCTTTCCATTTATTTAGATCTTTGATTTCTTTTATCAGCCTTTTTTAGTTTTTAGCATACAAGTCCTGCGCTTGTTTTGTTAGGTTTCCAAAACAAAAACAAAAACGAAACCTGTTGCCAGCAAGTTGATTCCGACTCATAGCGACCCTAAGTATTTCATTTTTTTAAGTGACTGTAAATGGTATTGTACTTTAAAATTCAGTGTCCATGTGTTCATTACTCAGATAGAAATACTATTAATGTTTGTATGTTTATCTTGTATCCTGAGACCTTGCTGAGCTCACTTAATAGTTCTAGGAGTTTTTTTAAACAGTTTCCTTGTGATTTTCTATGTGGGAAGTCTCCAGGGGTGAAGGGAGATGCACCTGATTTTATTCATTTCATGTTCTTGTAGGTGGGAGACTGTCCCAGTGTGTTAAGAATTCTGTTGGGAGAATGAGTATCCTATGTTGTGACTTTTCCTCCTGTCACTCCTGGTGTAGAGAGAAGTTCATATCTTTTCGTCTGTATCTTTGGGTCAGTTCAGTACTGGCCAGTGGGTGCTGACCTCTGTCTCCTTCTTACAGCCCAGAGCTGATTCTGACACAGGCTTTACCTAGGTATAGGAGGAACTTGTGCTTACTAGAGAGCTGCAGAGTGGAGGATCTTATTCGATCTTATCTGATGTATGTTTCTCTGATTAGTATTTTAAGGACTACACTGCTTTCTGTGTCTTTGATCATTTAATAATAACAGCATATAGTTGGAGCTTAATTTTCTAAAGGTAAATTATGTGCCCTGTGATGGTTAAGATTGTGTGTCAACTTGGCTGGGCCATGATTCTCTGTGTTTTAATGTAATCACTCCCATGATTGAATATACTGTGAGTAGCCAATCAGATGAAAGGGAGTCTCCTTGGGGGTGTGGCTGGCATCTGTATATAAGCAGACGTTCTGGCTTTTTGCTCTCTCTGGATCCTGCGGCTGCTTCCTGTCGTCTCATCTCCCGTTCTTGGGACTTGAGCTGTCAGCTTATCTGCCGAACCTGGGATTCGTCCATCTGCACAGCCTGTGAGTGGGAGCCCTGCTCTCTGACCTTCTGATCTTGGGCTTGCCAGTTTCTGCAGCTGTGTGACTTAGGAGAGGCCTCTAACCTGATCCACGGACTTGGGACGTTCTAGCCTCTACAATCGCGTGAGCTGTTTCCTTGATATAATCTCTCTCTCTATATATATTTATACACCTTACTGGTTTTGCTTCTCTAGAGAACCCAGCCTAAGACATGCCCTTTGGATTGTCTTTGGTCAGTTGTTTTAACTCCAGACAAGGCACTCAACGTGTATAATGTAAGACTCTTGCAACAATGTACTTCTGTTTTTCCCCCTTTACTTTTTTTTTTTAAGTTGCCAGATTGAATTTTAATGTTACTCAAACATTAAAAATTAAAAAATGAGGCTATGGGTATACAGTGCAAAGTCACAAGGTTTTTTTTTTTTTTTTTTTTAATCTAGCGTCAGTTCTGATTTAGAACTAGTGATGTGTAAGATTTAAAAGTAACTGAGTATTATAAATGTTATGATTCTATGTGCTGTGTAAGAAAATTTCTATTACAGAATTCTGAAAATATTAGAATAACATTTTCTCAGGTACCAGCAAAGAAGGAGGAGATTTTTTAATTTGAGGGTGGAATAGGACTGGGGGAGCTGATGGGAGAAACTGAAATTCATCCACTGTCACACTCTTTGGTCAAAAATTAAGCAATTTGAGAAGACAATCTGTATTGTTCTACTGCTGGAGAGAGCATGATTCTTAAGTAGGTTTTCCCAACATTTTCCCCAAGCCCTAAAATTCACTCAAGAGAAAGAGATCAACTTAAATGTATAAAAAGATGAAAAAAAACATCAATCCATCCATACAGCTCCTGTTCAGGAGTATTGAATGGCAGCGTGCTGATAATCTCTCCCAATTTGGTGACCATGGCGTTGTACACCTACTGCTGGTTGCAGTGGCACTCGGGCCCACACTTGCTGGAGTTAACACTTGGAGCAGGGGTAGAAGCAGCCCAGGCAGCTCTTCTCTAGGCAGTCACACAGATCCACGTCATTGCAAATTAGCCTGCCACTTTTGTCGTATTTTCTCATAACCTTGCATTTCACAGAACAATACTCATTCTTCTTTGACATACAGCTTTCTTTTTCTGCTGCTTGTTTTAGGATTGAAGTCTTCTTTCTACCTGTGGTCCAGGGTTTTGAAATGCCAAACATTTTAACTGCTGCTCTATTTGTCGCACTTCGCATCTGTCCAGTTTGACAGGAAAACGTTGATCTGTGTGTTAAGTGGAATTTTTTTTCAGATAGTTCACTCATTACTGATCATGGTCCAGGCTCATCTCTAGGCTCAGTTGGGCCCCAGCCCTTATCTTTTGTGCTGTTATCATAGATTTTTACTTCTGCATCCCAAAATACATTGTTTTGTATACCAGTTATATATATTATTGTTTTATATATATATTATTTACTGTTTCTGACATTCTTCATTCCTTTGTGTACATTCAAGTTTCCATCTGGTATCGTTTTCTTTGTGCTTGAAAAAACTTCCTTATCATTTCTTGTAATGCAGGTCTTTTAGTAATGAATCCACCCAGCTTTTGTTTGTCTGAAAAGGTCTGTATTTCACCTTCATTTTTAAAAACAAATTTCCCTGGGTATCAAATTCTAGGTTGACACTTAAAGATTTCATTTCACTGTCTTCTAATTTACATAGTTCTGATGAGAAGTCTGAGGTCATTCTTATCTTTTTTTCTCCGTACATAAAATGCCTATTTTTTTCTTTATGCTTTTAAGATTCTTGCTTTATCACTTAGGAATTTGATGTGTCTTGGCATGGTTTTCTTTGTGTTTACCTCTTTGTATTTTCTTTGGGGTTTGGTGAGGCTTCTTAGTTTGTGGGTTTATCAAATTTGGAAAATTTTATCTGTTGCTTCTTTAGGTATTTTTTCTGTACGCCCTTTCTCACCCCTTTTTGCATCTCTTTCTGTCTCTCCAATCACATGTTTGTTCACCTACTTGATATTGTTCCATGGGTTACTGAGAGTGTTCTTTTTTTCTCCTGTCTTTTATTTAGTTTCTGTACTTCACTCTGCATAGTTTCTTTTGCTGTGTCTTCAAGTTCCCTGTTATTTTCTTTGGCAGTGTCTAACCTGCTGTTACACTGAATTTTTAATTTTTTTTTAAATACTTTGTCTTTGGTGAAGATTTATACAGTAGTTTAGGTTCTCATTCAACGATTTCTACACAAGTTGTTCACTAACATTGGTTATGTTCTTCACAGTGCATGACCATTCTCATTATTTCCATTCTGGATGTTCCGTTTGCATTAATCTGGTTTCCCTGCCCCGTTACCATTGAATTTTACATTTTAGATACATTCTTATCTGTAAGTTACATTGGTTCTTGTATGTCTTCCACTTCTCTTCTATGTCTTTCATTTCTTACTATTTTCTTTAAATATTTCTTTAAATAGTTGTAATAGTTGTTTCTAATGTCTTTGTGTGCTGTTTCCAGCATTGCTTTCATTTCTCGATCTGTTTCTGTTGACTGATTTTTTCCTGATTATAGATCACATTTTCCTGTTTCTTGGAATGCTAGTAATTTTTTATTGGATAATGGACGTTGTGAAGTTCATTTTTGTGTGTCTGGATTTTGCACTGGGCTTTGTTCTGACAGGCAGTTGAGTTACTTGTTGCTCAGTAAGTTTTTAAGCTTTGTTATGCTAGGAATAATTTTGCCTCACTACTAATGTGTGGCCCTTCCGAACTGTTCAGGGAACTGTTCAGCTGACAGCTCCTGGGTCAGTGTCTTTGCCTGACCTAGAGTTTCACTCTACACATGCATGTGTAAGTATTCAGCCGACTCAAGGGGACTGTCTTAGTTATCTAGTACTGCTATAACAAATGCCATGAGTGGGTGACTTTAATGAACAGAAATTTATTTTTTCACGGCTTAGGAGGCTAGAAGTCCAAATTCAGGGCATGGGCCCTAGGGAAAGGCTTTCTCTGTCAGTTCTGGGGAAGGTCCATGTCTCTTTTCAGCTTCTGTTCCTTTGTTCCTTGGTGTGGCATCTGTCTTCCCCCATTCATTGGTTCTTCCTTGCTTCTGTGCCTAATCTGCTCTTTTTTTTATGTCTTGAAAGTGATTGGCTTAAGACACACCCTACACTGATATGGCCTCATTAACATAACAAAGAAAAACTTGCCAAATGGGATTATATCCACAGATATAAACCAAAAAACCAAACCCTTTGCTGTCGAGTTGATTCCAACTCATAGTGACCCTATAGGACAGAGTAGATCTGCCGCATAGGTTTTCCAAGGCTGTAATCTTTATGAAAGCAGACTGCTATATCTTTCCCGTATAGCAGCTGGTGGGTTTGAACTGACTACCTTTCGGTTAGCACTGTGCCACCAGGGTTCCTTTCCACAGGCATAAAACCAAAACCCAAACCAAACCCATTGCCGTTGAGTCGATTCCAACTCATAGTGACCCTGTAGGACAGAGTAGAACTGCCCCAAAGGGTTATAGGGGTTATATATTTTTTGGGGGACACAATTTGGTCCATAACAGGGACCCTTAATGCGTATTTTTTGGAGCTGTTTTTTTTTCTTGCTTAGCTCTTTCCTCTCTCGAACTCTGTTCCACAATTTCTTGCTGTCTCAGACTTCCTGAACTCTGATCCCTGTCTCCTCAATTCACAGAAAACTACCATGCTCTGCCTGAGATACCTCTCCCTGCTCTGTATGTTTGTATCTGGTATGTGCCTTCTGGCAGAAAACACAGGCATTTGGAAGACTCACATCATTTGTGTTCCTTCTCAAGGAATCATGGTCTTGCACAGTCTCTTGTCCAATATCTGAAAATGGTTGTTTCATGTATTTTGTCCAGTTTCCTGGTTATTTAAGACTGGAGGGTAAGTTTGGTTCTTGTCACTCCATCATGAGAATATACATGAGAAAGCCTCATATATATTCTAGACATTAATCCCATCATAGTGGTTTTATTGTCTTCTTCGCCCTGTCTTCTACCAGTTGTGTTGGCTTTGAGTCTGCCTGTTTAGTAGGGGCAGTTTACCTAGGCCAGATAACCCTAGAACATTCCTGAGTGACTACTGTGAGACAGGGTAAATTGAAAGTTGGTTTGCCAAGTGCATCACATGTAAGTCTCAGGCTTCAGGCTTGTTGGAGGTCCATTCTTGTAGAAGGTAATTCTGTAGTCAAAGACTTCTTTGATTGATTCATTCGTTAACGTATAGTCAGCAAATTTTATTGAGTTCCTGCTGTGTGTCATGTGCTGTTCTTGTTGTTGATGAAGCAGCCACCAAACACCAAAACCAAACCCATTTCTGTGGAGTCGATTCCGACTTATGGTGACCCTATAGGATAGAATAGGACTGCCCCATAGGGTTTCAAAGGAGCACCTGGTGGATTCGAACTGCCGATCTTTTGGTTAGAAGCTGTAGCTCTTAACCACTATGCCACCAGGGTTTCCAGTGCAGCAGCACTGGTTGTTTAGTCTTCAGTGATTTCTTGGAATGCTCTATGGATAAGACCATTGGGGTTCTGAGATAGATAAAGCACAGTTTCTGCTTTCCAAGAACTTATGGCCATGACAGATTAATAAACAGATCAGGACTGTTTCAGTATAATAAAATCAGTGCCTTGATAAAGGAGGTTGCTCAGTGCTTGTTCCTCTTTACCCAGTCTGCTTGCTGTGCTCTACTCTCAACCTTTAAAGATGGGTGAGAACAGTTCCCGACCATTCAGAGGCCTCAGGCTTTTTCCTGTTATTTCTCACCTGTTGCTCTGTTCACATTACATGTTGTGGTCAGGGGTCTTAGGAACACTGCTAATTTTCTGTCCTTTTCAGGGGCGTCCACTGAAAGTTCGCTGAAACCTCAGGATGATTGCCCTGAATTGAGCCGTATAATTAGAGCTAGGCTTACATCTTGAGTTTGATATTCACTACCTTAGTGACCTTAGGCAAGTTCCTTAACTTCTCTGAGTCTGTCCTCTTTTGTAGATGGAGCTAACAATACCTATCTGTTAGATTGTTTAATCTTTCATTCAACAAATACTTCTCGCATGCCTAAAATATACCAGGCACTGTTCTAGATATTAGAAACACACAGGCCTCTTATGAAGCTTATGCATTATTTAGGAGAGACAGACTTCAAACAAATACATGTTGTATTAGAAGGTAAGAAGTGTTAAGGAGAAAAAATAAAACAAGGAAGGGATGTATTAGTTATTGATTAACCCATGGCCATTGTGTCAATTTTGAGTCATAGTGCCCATATAGGACAGAGTAGAACTGCCCCATAGGGTTTCCAAGACTGTAATCTTTATGGGAGCAGAATGTCTCATCTTTCTCCTGTGGAGCTGCTGGTGAGTTCAAACTACCAACCTTTTGCTTAGGAGCTGAGCATTTAACCACTGTGCTACCAAGGCTCCTTAGTTACCGATTGCTGTGTAACAAATTAACATAAAACTTAGTAGCCTAAAACAATAAGCATTTTTTATTTTACATAGTTTTTGAGGGTCAGGAATCTGGGAGTGGCTTAGCTGGCTCGGTTCTCATGAAGCTGTAGTCAAGCTTTTGGCCAGGGCTGCTGTCATCTGGAGACTCAACTGGAGCTAGAGGATCCACCTTCAAGCTAATTCACATGGATGTTGTCAGGCCTCAGTTCTTTGCTGACTGTTGGCCAGAGGCCTCAGTTCCTTGCTGCTGATATAAAATGCTGATGACCACCATGCACCCCTATTCACGTCTTCTCCCCCTGTAGTAGCCAGTCTCTAAGAGGGCCCCCAGTGATCGCCACCTCCTGCTATAACACCCTTGTAAATTTCACCCCATACTGAAAGAAGATTGATCTATGTGATCAGTAGAGTATTGTAGAAGTGATGATACGGGCTTCTCCATAGGGCTGCCTGAGGGTCCTTATGACACAGCAGCTGGTTTCCCTGAGAGTGAGTGGTTCAAGAGAGGGAAAAGGAGAGAGGGAGACAGTGAACATGAAGAGTCCAAGATGGGAGCTGGAAGCTCCAGTCTTTTTTGACTTAATCTCAGAAGTGACGTATCATCACTTCTGCATTATTCTACCTCTCACATCGATCAACCTTCTTTCATTCTGGGATGGGACTGTACAAGAATGTGTATACAAGGAGACAGGGATCACTGGGGCCATCTTGGAGGCAAGCTATCATAGGGGGCAAAGGAGTAGGTAGGGGTGCATGGTGGTCATTTAGCATCTTATATCAGTGATGGGGAAGATGTCACCAAGAAGGTGACGTTTGAGGAGAAACCCGAAGGAAGTAAGGTGAGCCAGGCCATATCTGGGGGAAGACTGTCTGAAGCAGAGGAAATAGCAAGTTCAATGATCATGAAGCAGGAACAAGCTTGGAATGTTGGAGGAACAGAAAAGAGGTAAATGTGGCTAGAGCAGAGTGAGTGAGGGGGAGACAGTGGCAGATGTAGAGAGACAGGTAAAGGGCCCCAGATCATTGAGAGCCTCATAGGCCATTTTAAGGATATTTATTTTTAATCTGAGTGAGGTGGGAGGTTTGACATCTCCCGCTTACCTTTTGAAAGATTACTGTGGTTATTACATTGAGAATCCACCATAGAGGGGAAAAGGTGAAAGCAGGGAGGTAATTAGGAGGCTGTTGGAAAAGTCTGGTATTAAAGTTAAGAGCGTAAAGAGGCAATGGATATAAAGTACCTGGCACAGTGTCTGGCACATAGTAGACAGAATATATATTGTAGTTCCATTCCCCTTAAAAATTTGTGGACCTAAAGGTACCCTTCTTTGTTCTTTCTGCAGCTCAGTAAACGCTCTGCCACTGACCTGTGCGGCCGAAATGATGGAAACCTTAAGGTGATCTTCCCTGATACCGAGACGGAGGATGTCAGTAACCCTGGGCTTAGGGTCAGAGCCCAGCCTGGGGACTATGTCCTGGTGAAGGTGAGGTGTCCTTTTGGGTTTTTGGTTTGTACTGTGAAAATGAATGTTGGATAATTTGGGAGACAAAATTTTTTCCTGGAGAAGTTCTTTAGTAAGATAAAATCCCTTCTCAGTGGTTTTCTCAACTTGTACAACAGAAGGGCACCTTGGATTGGATTTTAGACTGCTCCTAACTAATGCCCTTTTATTTTTCTTTTTCTCTCTCCTGCCCTGGAAGTCTTCTTTGAGGGAACTTGGTGAAGTTGGAGTGTAGCATGTAGTTTCTGCTGCAGAGAGGCCAGGAAGTGTAGGTGATTTTGAGTTAATTGACGGTAGCCTCTGTCAGAGATCAGCATACTCTTTGTGATCTCTGAGGGCCCAGGCACCCCTAACTTACCTCAAGTTCCCTGGGTCCCATTCCTAGAATAGGAGGTCTAGCTGCATGGCTGTGGGATTTCCCCTTCCTTCTCCTCTTTCACTGAGGGTATTCTTCCTTTCTTCCATCCTTCTGTTTCTTCCTTCATCCTTCTATCTCTTTTCACACTGTTACACATCTAGTACTGCCATCTTCCTTTTTTTCTGATCCTTATGTCCATTTTGCCCTGGAACCAGAAGTTAGCAGGGCCTACTAATGAGGTAGGCAGAAGCACAGATATTTCTCCAACACCGAGGACATTTGCAAAAGAGAGAGAGATGAGAGGGTGATGAATTTTCCACTGATGATCAGTGTTACCTCCTACTCCTCATTCCTTAGAGCCTCACCCTCTTCCTTGCTTTCCTGTCCTTGTTTCTGTTACCTCGATCTTGAGTTATGGAAGTCATGGCCCATTGCTTGCAGCTGAGGGAGGCTCATTCCCCTAGCATGTAACTTCTGTGGACCGGTGTGATCTAAGGTCTAAAATTAAGGCCCAGTATTATGTGCTACCTTGACATCTGGTGAAATTGGGAGGGCCTAGAATGGCCTAACTGCAAGTTCTGCTCCCTATTCTGTTCCCATGGGTAAGTTCTCCAGCCAAACAACCCTCCTATCAAGGAGACCAGGCATAGTTCCTACTTATCCCTGCATAGCAGGTTTCACTTCACTGCTAGTCCATGGAATTATTCAAACAAGGCAGTTACATCCTCCTGTGGGAGCCAGGCAGCACTATACCTCTTGACACTACAAAGCTTGCCTCCCACAGCCGCTGGTTGTTCACTCTGTTCCTGAGTGCAACCTCCATGTTGCCCTGCATGGCATGTGGTGTCTTCCTCCCCCAGGCTGTGAGTGTATATGACTAATAAACTGCTCTTGATCTCATCTGTCCTGTGTTGGGTGTCAGGTGTCATGTGTTCGACCATCGCTATAACACTAGGATAAGAATCACTCCCTCACCAAAAGGGTGAATTGGAGGCAATTAGATAAACTGGCCTGGAAATTTTACCACCCCTCAGAACTTTTCTGTTCCTGTGGGAACTATCCTCTGTGTTCTATCCATCTGACAGAACATAGAACACAACCAGTTCATTGACTGGGGACTTCATGACCCACTGCCTTCTGTCCTTGACCTGACTGGGGATTATCTTACTTAAACATTACCTAGGAATTTCCTTACCGGAGTGATTCCTGTTCGTCGGCAGTGTTGTTGATCTGGAAGCAACCTCTCGCGTGCTTCTCCGTTTGCTCATTTTTTAAAAAATCATTTTGACATTATCTTGTTTCCTTATTTCTTTGTCTTCTGAAGATTCGCTTCTTTGCTTATTAATTGTTCTCCCATACCTTCTCCTGCTGTCACTCACTGCACCTAAGGGTTTCTTGACAAAAAGGGTTAGGTTGGTTGGTTGAGTTGTGTTAGTATGGTATTTTCTTGTGAAATGGAGAAGTTCCATTTGGGAAGAAAGATAGAAAGGTGATGCTGTGTTCCTTAGTACTCTTTGTTACCGAGTGGCATATACCCCACAAGTGAGACTTGGTGTGAAGGAAGAGCTGTGAACAGGCGCCTGTTGCTGCCCTCCCTCTGTTGCTCATCTTTGCTGCTTGCTTTTTCTCCTAGCTTACAGTCTCTGGGCTGCATTAGAATCACTCCTGGGTCCTCACTTGATCATCACCCCTTCCTCTGTGGTGCTTGTTTGACTAAATCTCAGCCCTGGTGAAACCAGTTACCTGCTTACTTTGTTTCTGCACCCAAGCAGCTGAACATTGCTAGGGAAGAAGCACAGTTAAGCTGTATTGCACAGATTCGATTACATGGTGGTGTTAAAAAACTCAATGTAGTGGCTTAAATAAGATAGGCGTTCTCTGACATAAAAATCTGGACTGATGATTGTGATGGCTCCATGATCATTAGGGGTCCAGACTTCTTCTCTCTTTTGCTCTTCTGTGTGTGGTCTCTATTTCCAAGGTCACTTCATGATCCAAGACAGCAGCCATCATGCCCATATATATTCTGGCTAGCACAAAGGAGAAAAAACAGAAGAGAAGGGCATGTTCTTTCCCATTCAGGACACCTCCCAGAAGTTACACACACCATTTCCTCCATAGTAACACACCATGTCAGGCTGCAAAACAGCAGAAATGTGGTCTTTGTTCTGAATGACCCTGTGCGCAGCTAAAACTGGGATTTCTGTTACAAAGGAAGAGGAGGAGAAATGTTGGGGAACAAGTAACAGTCTCTGTCACATGAGTTGACTGCATTCACTTCACATTCATGACCATAAAACTCAAATGGGCATGCACTGTGGCCCTGAAATCCTGTTCCTACTATATTTCCCAAGAAAATTGACTTTCCCTCTCTCTCCTTAAATCTCCATCGATTTACTTAGCTCCTATTCTCAGCTGATGTCTTTGCTTCATACTTAATAGAGAAAATAGGTATGATCAAATAAAACGCATTGTCTCACCATTATTTCTACCAGCTCACTCACATCTCCACCCATATACGCTGTCTTCTCTCTTGGGACTGTGTAAGAAGCATCCGCATCTTTTAATGTCAGCACTGTCCCTTGTGCCTTATATTCTGGCCCTTCTCATCCTCTTAAGAGATTTCTTTTTATTTGCCTTCTTGCTTGCATCTTTTTTTTTTTTTTAATTTTATTTATTTTGTTGTGGTTGTTGAGAATATACACAGCAAAACAACACCAATTCAACAGTTTCTACATGTATAATTCAGTGATGTTGATTACATTCTTTGAGTTGTACAACCATTTTCACCCTCCTCTTCTGAGTTGTCGCCCCCATTAACAAACTCACTGCCCCCTAAGGGTCCTGTCTAATCTTTTGAGTTGCTGTTGTCAATTTGATTCCATATAGATAGTTCTTAAAAGAGCATAATGCTCAAGGCAGACAGGTTTTTACTAGTTAAGCTAAATAATTGTTTGGTTTTAAGAAGACTTCAGGGGATATTTTCCCTTAAAGTTTAAAGATGATCTCAGGGCAGTAGTTTCAGGGGTTCGTCCCGCCTCAGTGGCTCCAGAAAGTCTGGATTCCATGATAATTTGATCTTCTGTTCTGCAAATTCCACCTTTTGATCAGAATTCTTCTGTAGAATCTTTGATCAAAATGTTCAGTAATGGTAGCTGGGCACCATCCAGTTCTTCTGGTCTCATGGCAGAGGAAGCAGTTGTTCATGGAGTCATCTGACTGCCTTCTTTTTAACTCTCTGGTTCTCTCTCAAGTGTCACCTACTTGGTGAAACCTTTTCTGTCCACTGTAGTGCTAACACACCTTCTCCACCTCGCTCCAGTCACTGTTTACCACATTAACCCATTTTATCTTCATTGCCTGAAACCATCTTTATTTGTTTGTTTACATATTTATTGTCTGTCTTTTCCTAGTGATTCATAAGCTTCTTTGAGGGCAGGGAAAATTATCTGTTTTGTTCAACTCTGTCTCCAGCACCTAGAACAGTGCTTAACACATAATAAGCACTCAATATATTTATTAATGGACTGACTTGCTGTCATGGTAAGAGATCTGAGCACTGGAAACTTTGGGGTCACATTCTTTTAGCTTCCAATTGGATTGGAAAGAGAACATTTCTCACTACATTTTGGCTGTAACTATCCTAAGGAAACATTTGACTGGCCAAGCCTGGGTCACTGCTTACCTCTGGGCTCGGGAGGGTAGGGTCTGTGATGGACACTTCATACCTGAACCTTATGGTTAGAGCTGGGGCATAGCTATTTTCCAAGAGAAGAGGGGAAGTGGCTGTTTGGGGACTGACCCATTTTTGATGACTTAAATTGTATTAATTGCCATTGCATCCCTTTCTCCCAGAACTGGGGGCTGACAGAAGCCATGCAGCCTCTACCAGCCTGTCGTCTCCATCAGATTCCTTTTGGTGGCCTCTCCTCCAGGGGCTCAACATTCAGTCGCTGTGTTGCAGTCCTGCTTACCTTGCCTCCTTCTGACTGATTTTCTTTCAGATCACCTCCGCCAGCTCTCAGTCACTGAAGGGACATGTTCTCTGCAGGACCACTCTGAAGGACTCCTCAGCATATTGCTCACCTGGATGAATGGCCACTCAGAGTTGACTTGGGCAGTTCTTCCCAACAGGAAGGAAGATTGACTGGTCACTGATGAAAGAGGTAATTAATGAAGCTTTGGAGACAAGCTGCAAATGGTGAACAAGCTGCAAATGGAAAACGCATCTCCTTGCTGCTCTGTGAACAGCCTTTAAATCATTAAATTTACCTAAACTAAAGTGGTCCCTTTTGTTTCTCTTCTTGTACTTCGTTTATGCCTTGGTTAGTGTTAGTCTGGAATTTTCTCTGTAGTCTCTGCATTGTGTTTCCCGACCCAGATTCAGCTGTGGACATTGCTGATCTGTTTTTACCCCTGGGCCTGAGGATCTAGAGACTGGAGGAGGGAATGATGGGAAGAGAACCATTTGCTTGGGAAAAACTGCTCTAGATCTTTCCGATATTTGGGTTTGACACCCTTGACTCATCTGCCTATCTCCTCACTTTATTCTCTGTATCTTACCTGAGGATATTCCTCATGGACCCTTTATTTAGCCTGTCAGTTTATTCTTTGCCTTCAGGTCTGGAAGCAATTGGGTTTTTGGAAAACGTCATTACCCACCAGTAGCCTCAGAACAGTGTTCTTGGCTAATTTTCCAGCTGGATTATTTCTTTCTGTCAGTGTCATTAAAAAATCCAAGAGATGGTACTATGGAATATTTAAAGTCAAAAGAACTTTGGGTCAAGTCCCTACTCCATTGCTTAAGAGCTGTGTGATCTTTAGCAAGTTACTTTATTCTTCTAAGTCTTGGGTTTCTCATTTGGGACAAGACAGAAATACTGAAATACTTATACATTGGTTTTGATGTTCAGTGAAGTTATGCTTGTAAAGAGCTTAGCACAGTCCATGGCATTTTTTATTAAAAGTGAGTGATCACTGAAAGATTTTACCTCTAAAAGAGACAGCATTTATTAGGATATTGTATGTTTGGCTATGATCTCCTTTAGGCCTTTCATCAACCTGCATGGCAGCGTTTCGGAACCCCAGTCTGGGAACCTCTTCCTCAGGTGCTGGTTACACTGGGAAGATTGGTTCCTACTCTAAGGGCCCATCTTCTATTGAGAAGAAAATTTGTTATGGCTCTTTACCCCAGTTCTTCATTCAAAAGATACTTTTTAAACAATTTTGAAATTTTACTTTACTTTTTATAAAAAAGTGAAACATACATTGGCAAATAATTCAGACAATACAGTAGATACCTGCAATCAGTTCATTTCCTTCCTGCCACTTTTCTGTAATTGCCTAGTTTCCTTTTACAAAGGCCAGCACTTTGTATATACAGTGATTTGTGTGAGTGTATATCCTTCACAAATGTTTGCACACTGTACATACTATTTATTAGAAAAAGTTATTGAGGTAGTGTCTTAGGCTGGGTTCTCTAGAGAAGTAAACCCAGGGAAGCATATAGAGAGAGAGAGAAAAAGAAAGATTTATCTCAAGGAAATGGCTCATGCAGTTGTAGAATTGGCAAGTCCCAAGTCCGTGGGTCAGACGTCAGGCTGGAGGCTTCTTCTGACTCACCTAGCTGCAGGGGCCGACAGACCCAAGATCAGCAGGTCAGAGGGTAGGTTGCTGGCTCATGGACTGCGGAGACTAATGAATCCCTTGACTGACAGGCAGTATGGCAGGCAGCTGACTCAAGTCTCCAGCACTGGAGGTCAGCTGATGATGAGTCATATCTGGATGTAGGATTCATAGCAGGCAAACGAGCTTTGCCAGAATGTTCACATGTATATTGGATGCAGGCCACTCCCCTGAGGAAACTCACCTTACAACTGATTGGCTGATCACATCAGAGGACATTGTGGAGGGTGACTACATCATTACATAACTGCCAAACCACCGCGAATCGTGGCCCAGCCAAGTTGACACACAACCATCATAGTCCACCCCTTGTCAAGTTGGCACCTGTACAGATCTCCTTAAACCATACACAATCTCTAAGTAAAGACAGTTACAAAGTCATACTTGCGCTGAACATGATACGACTAACATGCGTTTAACCGAAAACGCACTAGGCCCGTTTATATCTTATATTTTATAAATGAAGAAAACAAAAATATTTGATGCACACATACAAGGAAGAAATACTCATAACAATTACAGTCCTTGTTTTGCAACTGGTCACGTGATTGTAACTGGTATTTATAACTACCTTCTTCTATCATTCCGTATTTCCTTTACCCTGAGCAAACACTTAAGCTGATCGTGGTTCTTTGCCTGGTGGGATGACCCAACCTTCATTCCTGAAGGGTCTGGGCCATTAGTAGTCATACTGGAATTAGGTTGCTGTTGTTTTCCATTGACTTTAATCACAGGTCATAGTAGTACTAAAAGACGCCCTAAGGGATCTTCTGCATTTCAGACATACTCCTTTTTACCTACATTATGCAACATCAATTCAATTTTCCCTTGATAGTGATGGTCATTCACACCAGCCAGTATGGTAAGTCCCTTCTTTGCTGTTGATCCAGAGGCATGAGGAGCCCAAAGTGGCAGGATGTCATTCTTCACTTCAGTTAAATGGTATTTGTGTTGTGTCCCCAGATGGGAGCATACTTCCTTTTGGAACTAAGACCTCCAGATCTGCAGAGCATATTGTCTTGGGGACAGGAAGAAAAAATTTTGCTAGTGGGTCACTAGGGGAATAGTGAGTGGTGTCACTCCATTTCTACCCATTGATTCCTGGAACCATGAATCCTGGCTATGGGAGAAACAGCACCATATATTGGATGCTGGTTCAGAGCATGTACAGTGTCCTGGAGAACATTGCCCCAACCCTGCAAGGTATTGCCACCTAGCTGGCACCGTAATTGTGTCTTTAAAGGCCATACCATTGTTCTATCAAGCCAGCTGCCTCAGGATGATTGGGAACATGGTAAAACCAGTGAATTCCATGTGCATGGGCTCGTTGCCAGACTTCATTTGTTGTGAAGTGAGTGCCTGGATCTGAGGTGATGCTGTGTGGCATACCATGACGGTGGATAAAGCATTCTGTTAGTCCATGGATGGTAGTTTTGGGAGAAGCGTTGCATGCAGAGAAGGCAAATCCATACCCAGAGTGAGTGTCTACCCTAGTAAGAACGAAATGCTGCCCTGTCCACATTGGAAGTGATCCAGTGTAATCAGCCTGCCACCAGGTTGCTGGCTGTTCACCTCTGGGGATGGTGCATATCAGGGACTCAGTGTTGGTCTCTGCTGCTGGCAGTTGGGCACTTAGCAGTGGCTGTAGCCAGATCGGCGTTGGTGAGTAGAAGTCCATGTTACTGAGCCCATTCGTAACCTCCATCCCTGCCACCATGGCCACTTTGTTCATGAGCCCATTGGGCAATGATGGGAGTGGCTGGGGAAACAGGATGACTGGTTTCCACAGAATGCATCATCATATCCACCTGATTGTTAAAATCTGCTTCTGCTGAGGTCACCCGTTGGTGAGCATTTACATGAGACACAAATATCTTCACTTCTTTGGCCCATTCACAGACGTCTATCTACATGCCTTGTCCCCATACCTCCTTGTCACCAATTTTCCAATCATGTTCCTTCCCACTCCCTATCAAGCAAAACCATTGCCACAGTCCATGAATCAGTATACAATTTCATATCTGGCCATTTTTCCTTACAAGCAAAGTGAACAGCCAGGTGCACTGCTTGAAGTTCTGTTCATTTGAAGGATTTTCCCTCACCAACGTCCTTCAGGAAGGTCCCGGAAAGGGGCTGCAGTGATTTTGAGTGTTGCCTTCATATCACACAGAACCATCTGTAAACCAGGCACGAGCTTTCTCTTCTGCAGCCAACTGATCATAAGGAACTCCTCATGAGGCCATAGGTGCAGACTGGGAGAGGGCAGGTAATGTGACAGGAGTGGAGACCATGGGCATTTGGGCCACTTCCTCATGCAACTTACTTGTGCCTGCAGGTCCTACTCGATCCTGATCTCATATATACCACTTCCATGTAATGATGGAGTGCTGCTTTGCACATCCAACTTTATGACTCTGTGGATCAGACAACACCCAGTTCATGATGGGCAGCTCAGGCTGCATGGTGACTTGGTGGCCCATGGTTAGGCATTCAATTTCTACTAGAGCCCAGTTCCCCCAAGTGTCAGTCTGTCATACTGTGGAGTCTTGCGTGTTGCTGTGATGCTGGAAGCTATGTCACTGGTATTCAGATACCAGCAGGGCCACCCATGACGGACAGGTTACAGCTAAGCTTCCAGACTAAGACAGACTAGGAAGAAGCACCCAGAAGCCTATTTCTGAAAAGAATTAGCCAGTAAAAATCTTACAAATAGCAGTGGAACATTGTCTGATATAGTGCCAGAAGATGAGCCCCCCAGGTTGGAAGACACTCAAAAGACGAGTGGTGAAGAGTTGCCTCCTCAAAGTAGAGTCAACCTTAATGACATGGTTGGAGTCAAGCTTTCGGGACCTTCGTTTGCTGATGTGGCAGGACCCAAAATGAGAAGAAACAGCTGCAAACATCCATTAATAATTGGAACATGGACTGTATGAAGTATGAATCTAGGAAGATTGGAAATCGTCAAAAATGAAATGGAATGCATAAACATCGATGTCCTAGGTATTAGAGAGCTGAAATGGACTGGTATTGGCCATTTCGAATCAGACAACCATATGGTCTACTATGCCAGGAATGACAACTTGAAGAGGAATGGTGTTAACATTCATCATCAAAAAGAACATTTCAGGATCCTGAAGTACGACGCTGTCAGTGATAGGATAATATCCATACGCTTACAAGGAAGACCAGTTAATACGACTATCATTCAAATTTACGCACCAACCACTAGGGCCAAAGATGAAGAAATTGAAGATTTTTACCAACTTCTTCAGTCTGAAATTGATCAAACATGCAATCAGGATGCATTGATAATTACTGGTAATTGGAATGCGAAAGTTGCAAACAAAGAAGAAGGATCGATAGTTGGAAAATACGGCCTTGGTGACAGAAATGATGCCGGAGATCGCATGATAGAATTTTGCAAGACCAATGACTTCTTAATTGCAAATACCTTTTTTCACCGACATAAACGGTGACTATCCACATGGACCTCACCAGATGGAATACACAAGAATCAAATCGACTACATCTGTGGAAAGAGAGGATGGAAAAGCTCAATATCATCGGTCAGAACAAGGCCAGGAGGCTGACTGTGGAACAGACCATCAATTGCTCATATGCAAGTTCAAGTTGAAACTGAAGAAAATTAGAACAAGTCCACGAGAGCCAAAGCACGACCTTGAGTATATCCCACCTGAATTTAGAGACCATCTCAAGAACAGATTTGACCCATTGAACACTAATGACCGAAGACCAGGTGTGTTGTGGAATGACATCAAGGACATCATACGTGAAGAAAGCAAGAGGTCATTAAAAAGACAAGAAAGAAAGAAAAGACCAAAATGGATGTCAGAAGAGACTCTGAAACTTGCTCTTGAACGTCAAGTAGCTAAAGCAAAAGGAAGAAACGATGAAGTAAAAGAACTGAACAGAAGATTTCAAAGGGCGGCTCGAGAAGACAAAGTAAAGTATTATAATGACATGTACAAAGAGCTGGAGATAGAAAACCAAAAGGGAAGAACATGCTCAGCATTCCTCAAGCTGAAAGAACTGAAGAAAAAATTCAAGCCTTGAGTTGCAATAGTGAAGGATTCTATGGGGAAAATATTAAACCATGCAGGAAGCATCAAAAGAAGATGGAAGGAACACACAGAGTCATTATACCAAAAAGAATTGGTCAATGTTCAACCATTTCAAGAGGTAGCATATGATCAGGAACCGATGGTACTGAAGGAAGAAGTCCAAGCTGCGCTGAAGGCATTGGCAAAAAACAAGGCTCCAGGAATTGATGGAATATCAATTGAGATGTTTCAACCAATGGATGCAGCACTGGAGGTGCTCATGTGTCTGTGCCAAGAAATTTGGAAGACAGCTACCTGGCCAACCAACTGGAAGAGATCCATATTTATGCCTATTCCCAAGAAAGGTGATCCAACTGAAGGTGGAAATTATCAAACAGTATCATTAATATCACATGCAAGTAAAATTTTGCTGAAGATCATTCAAAAGCTGCTGCAGCAGTATGTTGACAGAGAACTGCCAGAAATGCAGGCTGGATTCAGAAGATGTGGAACCAGGGATATCATTGCTGATGTCAGATGGATCATGGCTGAAAGCAAAGAGTACCAGAAGGATGTTTACCTGTGTTTTATTGACTATGAAAAGGCATTCAGTTGTGTGGATCATAAAAAATTATGGATATCATTGCGAAGAATGGGAATCCCAGAACACTTAATTGTGCTAGTGAGGAACCTGTACATAGATCAAGAGGCAGTCGTTTGAACAGAACAGGGGGATACTGCGTGGTTTAAAGTCAGGAAAGGTGTGCGTCAGGGTTGCATCCTTTCACCATACCTATTCAATCTGTATGCTGAGCAAATAATCCAAGAAGCTGGACTGTATGAAGAAGAAAGGGGAATCAGGATTGGAGGAAGACTCATTAACAACCTGAGATATGCAGATGACACAACCTTGCTTGCTGAAAGTGAAGAGGACTTGAAGCACTTACTGATGAAGGTCAAAGACCACAGCCTTCAGTATGGATTACACCTCAACATAAAGAAAACAAAAATCCTCACAACTGGACCAATAAGCAACATCTTGATAAATGGAGAAAAGATTGAAGTTGTCAAGGGTTTCATTTTACTTGGATCCACAATCAACACCCATGGAAGCAGCAGTTAGTAAATCAAAAGACACATTGCTTTGGGCAAATCTGCTGCAAAAGACCTCTTTAAAGTGTTGAAAAGCAAAGATATCACCTTGAAAACTAAGGTGGGCCTGACCGAAGTCATGGTATTTTCAATTGCATCATATGGATGTGAAAGCTGGACAGTGAATAAGGAAGACCAAAGAAGAATTGATGCCTTTGAATTGTGGTGTTGGCGAAGAATATTGAATATACCATGGACTTCCAAAAGAACAAATAAATCTGTCTTGGAAGCAGTACAACCAGAATGCTCTTTAGAAGGAACGATGGCGAGACTACATCTTACATACTTTGGACATGTTGTCAGGAGGGATCAGTCCTCGGAGAGGGACATCATGCTTGGTAAAGTACAAGGTCAGCGAAAAAGAGGAAAACCCTCAACGAGAAGGACTGACACAGTGGCTGCGACAATGGGCTCAAGCATAACAATGATTGTGAGCATGGCACAGGACCGGGCAGTGTTTTGTTCTGTGGTGCATAGGGTTGCTATGAGTCAGAACTGACTTGACGGCACCTAAAAACAAGAACAACAAGGCCCAGTAACAAGCCAAAAGCAAAGCCTGTTCTCAAAAGGAGAGGATGGCAGGGCTTTGCTCCAAAATCCTAAGGGTCTGTGCTGTGATTCACCAACAGGGGTCTGCCAAAGACTCCAAACAGCATCTCTATCTGCCACTGCCCCTTCAGGCACCATTAGATCAATTGGATCATATGGCCCAAGTGGCAGAGTGGTTTGCATGGCAACCTGAACCCTTTGCAGAGCCTTCGCTTGTTCTGGGCCCCACTGAAAACTAGCAGCTTTTTGAGTCATTTGATAAATAGGCCAGTGTAGCACACCCAAATCAGAGATATGTTGCCTCAAAAATCCAAAGATGCCCAGAAGGCATTGTGCCTCATTTTTAGTTGTGGAAGGGGCCATGTGTAACAACTTGGCCTTCACTTAGAAGGAATATTTATTTCCACATGCCTCACACCACTGGACTCCTAGAAATTTCACTGAGATGGAGGGTGCCTGAATTTTTGTGGGGTTAATTGCCCACCCTGTAGCGCGCAAATGTTTTACCAGTAAGTCCAGAGTCATTGTCATTTACACTTCTTCCTTACTATGTCCGATCAGCATAATGTCATCACTGTAATGGACCAGTGTGATGTCTTGTGGAACGTAAAAGCAATCAGGGTCCATGTGGACTAAATTAGAACATAAGGTTGGAAAGTTGATATACCTCTGAGGTAGGACAGTGAAAGTTGTATTGCTGGCCTTGGCAGCTGAAGGCAAACTGCTTCTGATGTTCCTTCCAAACCAGAATCGAGAAAAAGGCATTTGCCAGATCAGTAGCTGCATACCAAGTACCTGGAGATGTATTAATTTGCTCAAGCAATGAAACCACATCTGGAACAGCAGCTGCAATTTGTGTCACCACTGGTTAAGTTTATGATGATCCACTGTCATTCTCCAAGATCCGTTTTTTGTACAGTCCAGATAGGTGAGTTAAACGGGGATGTGGTGGGAATCACCACTCCTGCATCCTTCAAGTCCTTGATGGTGGCAGTAATCTCTGCAATCCCTCCAGGAATGAGGTATTACTTTTGGTTTACTATTTTCCGAGGTAGGGGCAGTGTTAATCACTTCCATTTGGCTTTTCCTACCATAATAGCGCCTACTCCACCTATCAGGGATCCAATGTGGGAGTTCTGCCAGTTGCTAAGTGTATCTATTCCAATTATGCATTCTGGAACTGGGGAAATCACCTCTGAATGGTTTCAGGGACCCACTGGGCCCACTGTGAGAAGAACCTGAGCTAAGACACCCTTTATTTTATTTATTTATTGTACTTTAGATGAAGGTTTACAGAACAAATAGTTTCTCATTAAACAGTACATATATTGTTTTATGACAATGGTTAACAACCCCACGACATGTCAACACTGTCACTTCTCAACCTTGGGTTCCCTATTACCAGCTTTCCTGTCCCCTCCTGTGTTCTAGCTAAGACTGCATTTAATAACCTGACCTCCATATGCCTCGACTCTGACTGGTGGGCTCCAGTGATGTTTTGTGTCTTCTGGAATTAGTGCCAATTCAGAGCCAGTATCCAGTAATCCCTGAAAAGTGTGATTATTTCCTTTTCTCCAATGAACAGTCACTCTCGTAAAAGGCCATAGATCCCTTTGGGGAAGGCTTGGAGAAAGATTAACAGTGTAAATTTTTGGCAGTGTATTGGAGTCCTTCCTCAAGGGTTCCCGGCCTCCCCTTCATTCAAGGGGTTGTGGGCTTGTAAACTAGGTTAAGTCTGGGAATTGATTGTGGGGCTGTGAATCTGGGGCTCCCTTCACAGATTTTTTCCTCACCATTGTGGTAAAAGGTATGTGACCTTGGGCAAATCACTTCTCCAAGCTTCTGTTGTCTTCATTCATTTATTTTTGGATAAACGTGCCAGGTATGCCAGGTGGTGTGGGCACAGTGATTGGCAGAACCCAACTCAGTCTCTGGTCCTGTGGAGCTTCTGGTTTAATGGGATCACAGAAGTTAATCAGCTAGTTTAATGTGCATCTGCTATTTATTGAGGGCCCAGTGAGGAAAGTTAGGAGGTAGCATATGATCAAGGGTGGGTGGTACTGAAGGAAGAAGTCCAAGCTGCACTGAAGGCATTGTCAAAAAACAAGGCTCCAGGAATTGACAGAATACCAATTGAGGTGTTTAAACAAATGGATGCAGCATTGGAAATGCTCACTTGTCTATGCCAAGAAATTTGGAAGATAGCTACCTGGCCAACCGACTACAAAAAATCCATATTTGTGGCCATTCCAAAGAAAGGTGATCCAACAAAATGTGGAAATTATTGAACAATATCATTAATATCACACATAAGTAAAATTTTGCTGAAGATCATTCAAAAGCAGTTGCAGCAGTACATCTACAGGGAACTGCCAGAAATTCAAGCCAGATTCAGAAGAGGACGTGGAACAAGGGATATCATTGCTGATGTTAGATGGATCTTGGCTGAGAGCAGAAAATACCAGAAGGATGTTTACCTCTGTTTTATTGACTATGGAAAGACATTCGACTGTGTGGATCTTAACAAATTATGGATAACCTTATGAAGAATGGGAATTCCAGAACACTTAATTTTGCTCATGAGGAACCTGTACATAGACCAAGAGGCAGTTGTTAGAACATAACAAGGGATACTGCATGGTTTAAAATCAGGAAAGATATGCATCAGGGTTGTATCCTTTCACCATACTCACTCAATCTCTATGCTGAGCAAATAATCCAAGAAGCTGGACTATATGAAGAAGAACAGGGCATCAGGATTGGAGGAAGACTCATTTACAACCTACAATATACAGATGACAAAACCTTGCTTGCTGAAAGTGAAGAGGACTTGAAGCACTTACTGATGAAGATCAAAGACTACAGCCTTCAGTATGGATTACACATCAACATAAAGAAAACAAAAATCCTCACAACTAGACCAATAAGCAACATCATGATAAACAGATAAAAGACTGAAGTTGTCAAGAATTTCATTTTACTTGGATCCACAATGCCATGGAAGCAGCAGTCAAGAAATCAAAGGACGTATTGCATTGGGCAAATCTGCTGCAAAGACCTCTTTAAAATGTTAAAAAGCAAAGATGTCATTTTAAGGACTAAGGTGCGCCTGACCCAAGTCATGGTGTTTTTTTGTTTTGTTTTTTATTGTACTTTAGATGAAGGTTTACAGAACAAGTAGTTTCTCATTAAACAGTACACATATTGTTTTATTATATTGGTTAACAACCCCACGACATGTCAACACTCCCTTCTCGACTTTGGGTTCCCTATTACCAGCTTTCCTGTCCCCTTCTGCCTTCTAGTCCTTGTCCCTGGACTGTAGTGCTCCATTAGTCTCGTTTTATTTTATGGGCCTGTCTCATCTTTGGCTGAAGGGTGAACCTCGGGAATGACTTCATTACTAAGCTAAAAGGGTGTCTGGAGGCCATACTTTCTGGGTTTCTCCAGTTTCTGTCAGGCCAGTAAGTCTGGTCTTTTTTTGTGAGTTAGAATTTTGTTCTACAGTTTTCTCCAGCTCTGTCCTGGACCTTCTATTATGATCCTGTCAGAGCAGTCAGTGGTGGTAGCTGGGCACCATCTAGCTGTACTGGACTCAGTCTGGTGGAGGCCGTGGTAGTTGTGGTCCATTAGTTCTTTGGAATAATCTTTCCGTTATATCGTGTTTTCTTCATTCTCCCTTGCTCCTGAAGGGGTGAGACCAGTGAAGTATCTTAGATGGCCACTCGTAGGCTTTTAAGACCCAGACACTACTCACCAAGGTAGAATGTAGAATATTTTCTTTATAAACTATGTTATGCCAATTGAGCTGGATGTTCTCTGAGACCATGGTCCCCATAGCCCTCAGCCCAGCAATTCAGTCCCTCAGGGATTTGGGATGTGTCTGTATGAGTTGGAATTGACTCGACGGCAAGGGGTTTGGTTTGGTTTATGGAGCTTCCATGACCTTGCCTTGTATAAGTTGTGCTGGCTTCCCCCTTGGTATTTTTAATTGCCTCACATGCATGCGAAAGCTGAACAATCAATAAGGAAGACCAAAGAAGAATTAATGCCTTTGAATTATGGTGTTGGCAAAGAATATTGAATGTATCATGGAAGGCCAGAAGAATGAACAATTCTGTTTTGGAAGAAGTACAGCCAGAATGCTCCTTGGAAGCAAGGATGGAGAGACTACCTCTCACATACTTTGGACATGTTATCAGGAGAGACCAGCCCCTGGAGAAAGACATCATGCTTGGTAAAGTAGAGGGTCAATGAAAAAGAGGAAGACCCTCAACGAGATGGATTGACACAATGGCTGCATCAATGGATTCAAGCATAACAATGATTGTGAGGATGATGCAGGACCGGACAATGTTTCGTTCTGTTGTACACAGGGCTGCTGTGAGTCAGAACTGACTCAATGGCACCTAACAACAACAACAACAGTGAGGAAATGGTGGGCTGTGAGGGAAAGGAGCCCAGTTTGTAAGAAAACAAGGGGGATCTGGGAGGACATCCCTTAGGAGGTGATATGGGAGCTGAGATCTGAAGGATGGGTAGGTGTTCCATAAGTGATGAGCTAGTGGGCTATGAAAGAACTTTCTAGGTAGAGAGAAGAGTTTTCACAGGCCCTGTGGTGGGTGGACCTTGGGGAGTTTGAGGGACTCACCTCACCTAGCAATAGGTTTATGGAAAGAGTCGAGAGATGAAGCACATGAAGAGCTTAGTACAGAAGCTGGCACAAAGTAAATGCTTTATAAATGAGTCTAGAAAAATGAAGTTAGTTGAATTATGCCTGCAGTAACTGGATGAGATGGTCCTTGTCTATTGGCAGTTTAATGGGCCTCCAAGACACATGAAATTCTCGTGCATTCTTCCAGTACTAAGTGCTTCCAACACACCCTGCCCTAGGCTAGGGTTTTGTTCCCCATGACGTATTCATTTTATCAGATGCTGGATGATGAAGGGCTCTGGGGCCCACTGAGCTTGGCAGAGGCATCACAGTGAGCCCTCTCCTGGAGATTCTTTCAGCACATTAGCTTATGGAGGGGTCTGAGAAGTCCCACAGTGGGGGACCTGCTTACCCTTGTTCATTCCTTTCTTCCCGCAAATAAGTATTGTTCCAGGCCCTGCTTGTGGTTATAGGTACGCCAGTGCACACCCTGGACCTGGTCCTAGCGCTTATGGAGCTGACAGTCAGTGGGAGAGACTGACACTCCCCACCCATCCCACAGATGATGAATGATCCCTGACATCGGGTTCTGAGGGAAAGGAAGTTGGTTCTCCCAGCAGCCCTAGCTGATGTGATAGGAATATCAGGAAGATTTGCCCGATGGAGCCCTCATGGTGGCTACAGGCTTGGCCCAGCCCTCTATTCACAGCATTTCTGAGTGTAGAAGACCCTCGATGTCACTCTAGAGTGGCCTTATCAGAATTACCTGGATGTGGCTGTTAAGTGTTTCAATTCCTGGATCTTCTTCACAACTCCTAAAAGGCTGCTTTAATTAGTAAGGGTTGATTTGCAGGAATTTGTGTTTGGTAAACCTTTCCAGGAGGTCCAGATACATAGTCAGGTTTGGGGTCCCCTGGTTTAGTCCATTCCATACCCTGATTTTGCACATGAGGTGAGTGAATTCTAGAGGGTAGGTGACTTGCGCCAGGACACTAGCAAGTCTGCAGCAGATTTAGGATTTGAAGTCAAGTCTTCTTAGAAGAAATAAATTATCTCCTTTAAACCTGCTTCTCCTTTCTGGAGGGAGTTTGGCGAATCATTTCAGTGGTGAATTCCTTATTTATGATGTGTGAATCTGTCACTTACGTTGTGTGACGTTGTGAATCTGTCAGGGGCCCTTAGCATGTGTGCCTGTGTTCATTCATTCAGCAAATATTTCTTTTTTTTTTTTTATTGTTGTACTTTAAGTGAAAGTTTACAATTCAAGTTAGTTTCTCATACAAAAATTTATACACACATTGTTATGTGACCCTAGTTGCTCTCCCTATACTGTGACAGTACACTCCTCCTTTCCACCCCGGATTTCCTGTGTTCATTCAACCAGCTCCTGACCCTCTCTGCCTTCCATCTCACCTCTGGACAGGAGCCGCCCATTTAGTCTCATGTATCTACTTAAGCTAAGAAGGACACTCTTCACGAGTATCATCTTATGTCCCATATTCCAGCCTAATCTTTGTCTGAAGAGTTGGCCTCGGAATTGTTTTATTTCTAGGTCGACAGAGAATCCAGGAGCCATGCTTTCTGGAGTTCTTCCAGTTTCAATCAGACCATTAAGTCTGGTCTTTTTAATGAGAATTTGAGTTCTCCACCCCACCTTTCTCCTGCTCCATCGGGGAGTCTCTGTTGTTTTCCCTGTCAGGGCAGTCATTGGTGGTAGCTGGGCACCATACAGTTCTACTGGTCTCAGGATGATGCAGTCTCCAGTTTATGTGGCCCTTTCTGTCTCTTGGGCTAATACTTTCCCTGTGTCTTTGGTGTTCTTCATTCTCCTTTGCTCCAGGTATGTTGGGACCAATGGATGCATCTTAGATGGTGTGGCTTTCTAGCTTTTAAGACCCCAGATGCCACTTACCAAAGTAGGATACAGAACATTTTCTTAATAAACTTTGTTATGCCAACTGACCTAGATGTCCCCTGAAAGCTGGTCCCCAGGCCCCCGCCCCTGCTACTCTGTCCCTCAAAGTGTTTGATTGTATTCAGGAATCAGCACCCTCTTGAGCACCTTCTCTGTGTCAGGTACTATGGTAGGTTGTGGGATTCAGCAGTGGACAAGACAGACAAGGTCTCCCCACCAAAAGTTCATATCTTCGTAGGGGACACTGATAATAGAGCAGTTTCTCACAGTGATATATATGTGAAGGAAGAAAGATGATAGAGAGAGGGAGTGGGGTCACTTTGGAGAGGGTGTTGAGGGAAGGCCTCCCTGAGGAATGACATTTGATCCCAGACATGGGTGACATGGAGAACCGAGTCATGAAAAGGTCTGGGGCCAAGCAGTCACTGCAGAGGGAAAGTACCAAGACCCAGAGGTAGGCAAGAGCTTATCTAGTTTGAGGGAGGCAGAAAGGAAGCAAGGGTAAAGATGGAGCCCACACCCATTGGAGGCAGGCAGGGAGATGCAAAGGATGAGGATGCTCCACAGATGATTCCAGCCTAGAGTTGTCTCTGTACCTCTGCTGGGGGAAACCATAAACAAAAGCCTGGTTTCTGTTACCTTGGGCTGAGGCAGCCTCAGTGATCCACTGAGGTAGAAAGTTTGTGTTTTGTTTTTGGGGTGAACTGGGGTCTTGAAGGCTTTAAGCAGGAGCGTTACCTAACTCATTCGGCAGCTTTTCCTTTCCCTATTTTGCCCTGGAGTGAGACCGAATGGTGTCAGTAGCCTGCGGTGGTTCTCAATTGTATTCAAGAAATCCCAGTCACTAGTGTAGGCATCTTCATACATGTTGTCTCATTTCCTGGCTGCCAACATTTTAGAGTCTTTTCTTTGGGTCTCTGTTTTTTTCTTTCTAATAGCAGGTGTGCCCGGGAGATGTTAGGTTCCTACCACTGGAAAGTTTGTGATTTTGTACATTCAGTCATGATGTTTGCTGTTTTTGTAGCTTAAAAAGCAAGAGTCTAGGAGAGAGATGATTTCTGACCAGGGAGGTGACTTGGGGCCTGCTTCAGCTCATCTGCAGTCCCTGGAATTGGGCTGGGCCCTGCCCTCTAGCAGGCTTACCTTGTTCCCTGCTTGCCCCAAGCTGCAGGACTCTCTCCACCCACATTGCCCTTCTCATACCCCAAACTACAACTACAGTTCTGCTTGCAAAGGGACCCATTAGGAGCATTGCTGAAATGTCAGATGCATCAAAGAAATTACAGTTGATCTTTTCCCACAGGGAAGAGCCTGGAGTTTTATGCATGATGATAAGGAGAAGACAAAACCCAGCTGTCCTGGGTCTTATTTTTCTTAGACATCTGAGGGAAATTGAACTATCTTTTTGCCAAAATTTGGTGGCATAGCCCCTAATTTTGGTGCTTCCAATAGATCTGGATCCAAAGCATGGGCTGAACCCAGCTTTAGAAGTTGGGAAGGGGCATGTCCAGGATGTGGCTTTGATGGCCCTCAAACCCTCCTGGTTGTTTGTCTTTCTTTCCTTCAGTTTTAGGAGGTGGATCAGCCATTGAATTCTGCTAATCCATGATACGTATGGACTGTGTCATGCAGGGTGGGTTATCAGGCTGGACACAAGGGCCTGTTTATTCCTAAGCCATAAGTGATTTGACCTGCTGACTCTTTGATGTGATTGCCCTTTCAAAGCTGGCCAACGCTGGCTGGGATTAAAAACACAAGTTTTAATGGCCTCTGTGTGAAGATGCCACAATAAGCCTCGTTGAGCCAAGGGTGTCTTGTTGATTGTGTTATCTGAATTTTGACCTTACTTGGATATTTCTTTAGAGACACGTATACCCCTGTGTAGATATTTATACTTTTATCTATGTATGCTATCTAGTCTCCTGGAATTCAGAGATCACATCTGGCACTTTTGCCTCAGTTTCCTTCTCTGGTCCACTTGTATAATCAGTCTTATCTCTGGCAGTAGTAGGAGTTTAGAGGTTCTTTACCGGGGCATTCTGCAGGGGACTTTGTGTCCCTGAACCCTCTGAAATTTTGTGAAAATTTGGTGTTAATTTGTGCTTCTGAACGAACATAAATTTCAGGAGATTCTCAACAGGTCTTGCAATTTATAAAAGGTGAAGAACCTGTGTTTTAGGAGGAGGCAGAGTTTCTGTGCACAGGGTTTGGGGCCCGACAGATCTGGGTGTGAGTCCTAGTACAGCAACATACTGGCTGTGGGACTTTGGAAACTGACCCCACTTTTCTCTGCCTTAGTTTCCTCATCTATAGAATCAGGATAGTATTATTCCTGTCATAGAGTATCTATGAGGATAAATGAGATTAAATATGTCAAGCAACTAGTACCATACCGGGTGGTTTTTTAATATTTTATATTATATCAGCTGCTCATAAAGTTTTTTTTTTTCTTTTCTTACATATTTTATATCATTTACTGTCAACACAGTATAGTTAGATTTTGGCAACTGTTGACAACTTTTTTGCAACAATGAGATATGGATTTTTTGGCTATGTTTCTTTAAAAAAATACGGACCCCTTACAATGTTTTTATTAAAATGAAGGCAAGTATAGAGACTTTAAACCTCCCTACAAAGTTTGTATTTTCAATCGGAGAGTAGGGTTTTTTTTGACACAGTTTACTACTACTATACATGTGAATACACCTTGCCACAAATGTTTAAGAGTTTTCAAAGAGCTAAGAGTTTACTTTAAGACATGTTCACAGATGTTTTGTGTTTTGCTTAATTCCTCTCCCACCCACTTACAGATGCCGACATCCAGTGTTAGGTCTGCAGTCTCTGCTTCGTAAGTCAAAATTGAAGATGTCTCTGCCAAGAGGAGCTTTTCATTCCTAGAGGGACAAATGGCTGATGGGCCCTCTGTTTTTGCTGTTTCCCTTCTGAGCATCTCCTGCCACTTTGCCATCCACTGGGTACACTGCTGCCAGAAAGCATCCTCTTCTGAAAGTTCAGCAAGTTGGCTCTGCATAGCTGCAAGTGTCACTGTGGCGGCATATGCCTGTGGACTCAGCTTGAGTTTCACGTGGGGGAGAACTAGTAATGCTCTGGATGGAGGGAGGGGGCATGTCATGGAAATTGCACGGAAACTTGAGTCTAAAGGCTGCCACCACAACCGCCAAACCCACTACTGAGCACTTGGAAAATGCTTTACGCTCTTACGACCACCACCATCATCGTCAACAACAGCAGCATCACCATAATCACCATTATCCCCACTTTAGAGATGAAGAAACCACGCTCAGAGAAGTTAAGTTACCTACCTACAAAAGTGGCATAGTCTGGATTCAAACTTAGAAGTGCCTGAAGCCAAAGCCTTAACCGAGGACGTGCCACTTGCCTTCTTGTTCCATTCGTCTGTGAGATTCTTGAGGGCCAGGGCGTGTCTTACTCATCTTGTGCATCACTTCTGTCCCTACCCATCGTGCAGTAGATGTTGAATGAATGAATGAAGGGGCAAACTTCTCTGGGCCTTGGTTTCTCTGTCTGTCAAATAGGCTAACAATTCCCTGCCTTCTCTTATATGGTGGTTATGGAAATCAGACAAGGCAGTGACTATGAGGAGGGGGTTCGCCCCATCTGCAGCCCTCCTCTCCCCCGTCTCCACCGCTCTTCACAATGGCATTGGGCAATGACCCGGGCTCCCTAGGATGGTCAGTTAAGACAGCTCAGAGATGAATCCCCTGACTCCTCATAATAAAATAGACACTGAGTTTCCCTCCAAATCTCTGGGGGTCTGTGGCTTTGTAGTTCTGGCTCAATGTTTTTTCTTTTAAAAATGTATGACATAATTCAGATCCCATTACTCTCTTGCTTAAAACTTGTCAGTGGCTTGCTACTGCACAAAGAATAACACTCATATTTTGGCCCTGACCTTTGAGACCACACGTGGTTTGACCCCTGCCTGCCTCTAACCTCATTGCCTGCCACCTCTTGCTAGTTGCTCTCTAGCTGCACTGGCTTTCTTTTAATTTCTTGGACACACCTAGCTCATTGCCACCACAGGGCTTTTGCACATTCTGTTCCCACTGCCTAGAACATTTTCTTTCACATTTGGCCTGACTCACTTATTCTGCAGGTCTCAGCTCAAATATCGTCTCTTCTGAGAAGTCTCCTCTGGCCACCCCATCTCAGTCAGGCTACCCTGCCATTATTCTCTCTCGGTACCCTGTAGTTTTCCTTCTTGGCGCTTAGTGGGACTTGTAGTCATGTGTCTCTTTGTTGGCCAGGTTGTTTAATGTCATCTTCCTCCCAAGCTTCATGAGGGTAGAAACCATTTTTGCTTTGTTTTACTCACCTGCCTCAGAGTAGGTGCTTGATAGGTATTTACCGAATGAACGAAAACATTTTTATCCTAATGATAAAAGTGAACTATGATCATAAAAAGTTTGTCAAAGACATTAAGAAGAAAATAAAAATCACGTGCAATCCTACCACTCAAGCCATCTGACAGTCACTGCTAACATTTTAAGTCAATTTATATTATATGTATTAAAATCTAGGATCTTATTCTAAATAGTTTTGTATCCTGATCTTCTCACAAATCATTATATTATGAACATTTTCTTATGACACCAAATGCTCTTTAAAAGCATGATTTTAATGACTGTACAATATTTCTTACCTAGAATTTCTCATAAAAAATAATTTATCAAGCATTCCTATTGGACATTTAGGTTGTTACCAATTTGTCACCATAAAACCACTACTGTGGCATCCAGTCTTGTCCTTAAATCTGTGTCTGCATCTCCAATTATTTCCTTAGGAAATTCCCACATGTGGGAGTTTATCACGCATTTTAAAGAATATAAATATTTTCAAGGTTCTTAATTCACATGAGGCCTGGCTTGCCCATGATGACTTCAAGCATGTGGATTTCTTACAGGGAAGGAGAGTGTCAGTTAGAGAAATGTCTGAATTATAAATTTACTTTGGAAAGAAAAGCAGTTTGACTCCACGTAACATCTCAAACTAGAGTTTTTTTTTAAGGCATCACCTAGAAGAACTCTTCAGGGACTCTGCTCTAATAAATAGGTAGGAATTATTTCTCCTTGGAATATATTTTTAAGTAAATGGAGCATCTGAAATCCTTGATCCCTGCCTCTCCCCTTGATGCTAACAATAATGTGCTGTGAGTGGGGCCTGGATGAGTGTTGATATAGGATGTGATGAATTCTTTCATTTATTCACTCACTCCTTGGATATTTATTAAGTACCCACTGTGTGTCAGGTATCTCTGGGTAGTGGTGCAAATGGTTAACGTGCTTGGCTGCTAACTGAAAGGTTGGAGGTTCAAGTCTACCCAGAGTTACCTCAGAAGAAAGGCCTGGTAATCTACTTCCAAAAAATCATCCACTGAAAACCCTATGGAGTGCAGTTCTACTCTGACACACATTGGGTTATCATGAGCCAGAACAGACTTGCTGGCAGCTGGTTTATGTGTTAGGCACTGAAAATATAGTAATGAGCCATAGTCTTCCCTCTCATGGCTTCTAGTCAGGGAGACAGACACTGAACAAGTAAACAGACTGTTCAATAAAACAATGACAAGTTGAGCTAAGCACTTTGAATGAACTGATGGGCTGAAATGATTAGTGTGGGGCCTCCCAGAGGAAGCAATTTCTAAGTTGACTTAAAGGATGAGAAGGAACTACCCAAGCAAAGAGGTAGGGAGAGAAGGAAAGGAAACAGCTTCTGCAAGCCCTGGGGTGGGAAGATCTTGATGTATTTGAGCAACTCACAGAAGGCGCTGTGGCCGAGCAGAGTAGGGGGAGGAGATAAGACTGGAGGGGTGGGCTGGGGCCAGGTCATGTAGAACCTTGTGGACTGTGGTGAAGACTGTGGATTTTCATCTGACTTGGACAGGAAGCCACTGGAAGATTTTAAGGAGGAAGTGGCATTATTTGATTCACGTTTTGAGATGCTAACTCTGGCTGCTTCATGAAGTCTAGACTGGAGAGGCAGAGTGGACGCAGTGAGACTAGGGAGAAAGTGGTCGGAATAATCCAGGTGAGAAATGATGGTGGCCTTGTCCAGCGTGGTATTGTTGGTAGATTTGAGAGTGACTTAGAAAGTAGGACAACAGGATCTGTTGTTGGACTAGGCACGGGGGAATCACGGTTTTGGCTGAGTCACCTCCTAGTGGATGGTGGTGCCTTGCCCTGGGTGGGAAGACCAGGAGCATTCCATGTTCTTCCTTCTAGGCCCCTTTCTTCCAAGGAATTTCCCCCCATTCTTTAGATTATTATCCCAGCTGTCAAAACACATCCATCTTGTGTTCCCTTCCCTCAGTGCTCTGCTCCTTGGTTCTTGATAGTGCATGTATTGGGGGCCTCCCTCCTGGGTAACTTAGTGCCTTACTTCCCTGGAGCATAGAGGTTCCTCAAAGGTGCTTGCTTTGGGAGATAGGAGGGGGAACTTGAGGGGGCAGAGCTCCAGCCCCCAGCCTCATTCTAACCAGAGCAGCCCTCTTGTCATCCTTGTTATGTATGAGGCTTCTTTGTAAGATTTTTATTTGAAGAAATGGGTCATTAGCTTTGAAAAATTTGAAAGCCGTTTCTTAAAAGGTGTTATTTCCTAAAGAAGACCACTCAGGAGTGATGCCAATGGGGGGAACTTTAGTCTACCAGAGCAAGAGAGTGGGAGACGTCTGTTGGGGCAGGGGTGAAGTGGCGATTTGCTCCTTAGCTGAGTCTAGAGGCCTTGGGGTAGGGGTGGGGGCAGGGAGAGACCATGTAGGGGGGAGGGAGGAGGAGGATGGTCTTTGGAGTCAGGCTGACCTGTGTCCTGACTTCCAGCATCAGAAGCAGTATGACCTTCTCCACCTGGCAAGTGGGGATAAATGAACTCCTTATTGGGTGGGTTAGGGGCCCAACGATGTCATGAAGATCTAATGGAAAAACAGATGTGAGTGCATACACTGTAAAGTGAGGTGTACCTGTTAAAGTTATGGGAGAGAACAACGGCCTTTCATGGCTGGTGGGAGAGGCCCTCTCATGCCTGGACAGGCCACACCTGCTTAGGAGGAGGCTAAGGCCTGCCCTGCTTCCTTCGAGGTCCCAAGGAAGTATCCATTCAACCATTTTTATAGTAGGCGCTGTGCTCACATTGTTGTTGTTGCTAGTTTCCGGGGAGTCGATTCCCGGTCATGGTGACCCCGTTCACATCTGGGTGGGAAATTTATGGGTATGGGGTTAGGGTTCAGTCCTCCTATGGGAGAGCACCCACCAGCCTCCACCCTACCTTAGATGAGTCTCATATATGCACTAAGGGTCGGGAGACTCCCCAGTGGCAAGGTCAAAGTCCTACACTCTAGCCCAAAGACCCCCAAGCAGGGGTAATGCCTGCTTAGAACTTTTCTTCTGTTCAAGATTGGGTTTGTGGTTTGTATTTGTAACACAATCTGGAGAGTCAAAGAATCCACAGTTTACTCTGGGTTCCAACCTTTTGCTAAGGGACAGAGACCCTGCACCAGATCCCATGAAAACCCATAGGGGTCTCTCCCTTGTTTGGACTGCACAGTGGGGAATTAGCCTCTGGGAGGCCTCTCCCACTCCTTCAGCAGGGGCTACTAGGGGAGCCAAAAACCTTGCCCACTCCCAAGACAGAGAGTATTATGAGCCTCCATCCTGCCTGCGGTGAGGATTTCATTGCAGTCAGTCCAAAGTTTCTCCTTTTCTGCTTTTTCCCAGGCCAGGCCAAACTTCCTGTGGGCTCCGACGGGTACTGAGGTGTGCAAGAGGGTCTCTGTCAGCTTTGCCATCCCTTCACCCTGGCAGCCAGGAGCTGTTCACACGTCTGACTGCGAGGCCATCTGGTGCTTGGTCTTTCTCTGCTCACTGGGAAGGTCAGGAGTGGGGCTAAGGGCAAGCTGTCCCCGACCCTTCTCCATGAGGGCAATGAAAAACACTCTGCTGCCCACCATACCTAGCCACCCCACACTCAGCTACCTGGACTCACCTACCAGCCTGGGGGGCCAGTCGCCTTCCTCAGCCTCTTTCCTCTGCACTCAGGGCTCCCGAATATCTCTGGGGCCTCTGTGCTTCCCACTTCCTTAGGGAAAAGTAAGAAGCTTCTCCTTTTTCCTGCTTCCCTCTTCTAAACCAGGGAGCCTTTCCTGGGTGTGCTGATGCCTCCTGTGTCCTGGACTTTTGAAACTCACTAGCCTTTTCTCCGTTTCCTGCAGGAACCTCCCTTCCCGGAGACACTGAATACAGAACCCAGCATACCTCTCTTAGGGGCCAAAGGCGAACAGGAAATACCAGGGAGAAAAATTTAAATGTTTCAACACAGCATCCTGACCTCACAGAACTCCTAAGCAAACTCAGAACCAGACTCCTTCTCAAGAAAGAATCATCTTTATTGCAACTGGGATTTTCCATCATGACTGTAGTCATTCCTTGGACTCTCCAGGGTCCAGAGCAGGTGCAGCTGAGCGGGGTGAGCTGGCCTTGGTAAGAGCTGGCTACTTCGCCGGAATGGTCAGCAGCGTGTAATCCTGTGGATAAAAGCAGAGAGATGCATCCCATCTGTCCTCATTACCCATAAAACCTGCTCTCCCTAAGGCTGCTCCTGCCACTCCCGAGACGGGCCGTGTGTGTCCTGAGGACATGCCTCCCCTCGGTGGCAAGAAGGCAGTCAGAGACTGACTGGACAAGGGAGTAGAGTGTAGGGGAAGGGGGCGTCTCAGGAATGTTTGTGAGGGAACGAACAGACCAGTCTTTGGGTCTCTTCCTGAAAGCTTGTGTATCAAGGGGCCTCTATATGGTTCATCCTGCTGGGGTTGCCCAGAGGGGGGCCCCTGCCCAACTCTCCCACCCACAATGCCCAAATATCTGCCAGATCCGACCTTGCTGCCTGAAAGGTATCTGCCCCTGCATCCGCTTTCCCCACCAGAGTGGGAGCTCCTGGAGGGTTCAGGGACTGGGCCTAAGTCATCTCTTTGTCCCAGCATCACCCAGCACAGGGCTAGGCACAGAGCAGCCAGTGATGTATGTTGAATAAATGAATGAAAGTGAATGAATGAATGAGTGATCAGGGCAGCCATGTAAGGATGTGTAGACTGTGCACTGCCTAACTCCAGCTGGCATTGTTCATGTAATCTACAGCATGAGTGGTGCCCCCTGGAGTTGTGTAGTATATAACCTGCACAACAGTACCAGGTAGCCTAGAAGTGAATAAAGGAGTGAGGGAATGAGCCCACCCACAGCCTCTAATAGGCTGGCTCTGAGACAGCTGCTGGTTTAGAGGCTTTGGCTGTGTCCTGGCTCTGCTTCCTTTTGGCACTCAGAGCTATAGAGGGGACCCTGCCCAACCTGAGCAGCACCCCGAGCTGACGGGTCCACTTGGAGCAGCTCCAGCCCCAGTATTACTTGTGGTGATTCTCCAGCCACCATCAGTGTGTGTGTGAGCCTCCCCTCCCAGTAGGGTCCCCCTGGGCTGAATCTAGGGAGGGGCCTGCAGAGAGTAGTACAGCCAGGAGCTGGGGCTTCAATGGGCCAAACTGCCACTGCTCCCTCCCACCCTCTCCTGCACAGTAACTTCTGGTTTTTGGAAGCAGGTTGCTAGTGTCTCCTGAATGTCCAGATTGGAGCTGGGAATCCTGGGTCCAGGCTTGGGCATAAGTTGAGGGTCTTGAATCTGGAAATTTATGTATGGGATGCTGGGTCACGTTCTGTCAAATCCCAGAGTGAGGCTGGGTGGTATCAGTGCTCCTAACAATTCCTTGTGTTTGTAAAGAGGAACCTTACCTCCAGCTCATGGGGAAAACTGTCCTTATCCCCATTTTACAGACAAGGAGAATAGGCTCAGAGAGGGGCAGTGGCTTGCCTGAGGTCACACAGCCAGGAGGTGGCAGGCCTTTCTTCAACTCAGTTCTGTCTGATTCTCTCTCTCTGCTTCACCGCCTCTAAAGTCCCTGCCTGCTGTGTTTAAGAGTGAGAGTCCTTTCAAGGTGAGAAATAAAGAAATGAAGGTCTTCTCTAAACCTTGCCACCTCTCTCTGACCTCCTTTTCCTCAGCCACTGCCCCTACTCAGATTCGGCCCACAGTGAGAAGGAAGAGGCCCGAGGAGGCGGGACCTCAGGAGCAGATTCAGAGCTGACAAATTCCTGACTGCCCATGCTTCCTCAACTGGCTTTCTCTGCTGTCTGGTCTCTGGCTGGATCTTACCTCCCTGGCATTTAGCCAGGTGACAGCTCTAGTTCCCAACCATTGGTGGCTCAGGACAGCAGGCTTCAGAGACAACAGGCCTATTCTGGTGGTTGGGGTGCACAAGTTTTAGGGAGCTGGGTGGTCTGAGTAAGGGTACAAGCTCTGGAGTCAGATGAGCTCCAGTTGTAATCCCAGCTCTGCTATCCTGGGTAAGTTCCTCTATCTCTCAGAGCCTCAGTTTCCTCGGCTGTAAGATGGGGAAAATAATAGCATTAACTTATGGAGCTGTTGTGAAGGTCCCTTGTGTAAGACACTGAAGCTGTCAGTGAGCCCCGTGGTCTGGCTCTGCCTCCCGAGGGATTCATGTAGCCCCTCAAAGCCCCTCAAAGTTTCCTCATCTGCAAATGGGGGTCATATCCAGGACGGCTGTGAGGAGGATGTGAGACAGGGAGGTAAATGGCCTGGTGCAGAGGAAGTGCCTCTTTTGCCCTGTGCCTCAGTATCTCCATCTGCAGGAAGGGGTCATCTAGTGTCTGGGGCTTGAAGGCGCTTCTAGCTCTGACCACACCCCCACCCCATGCATCTCAGGAAGCACCCTTTACCCCAACACTTACCTCAGAGGAGTCCGTGCCGGCCTGCTCGAAGGAAATGCCATTGATGTTGGGCAGTGGGAGGCGCTCTGCAGAGGAGCTCAGTGCCCCAGTGGGCAGGGCTTTCTGTGTGTGCAGGGCAGGGGGTGGCGTGGGAACAGGTCGCCTGCTGCTGCAAAGCCCAGAACAGGGAAAGGACTCAGCGTGTCCCCCTCCCTTTCCTCAACTGGCACCATCTCCCAGCCCAGTCAGGCAGCTCTGAACTTGCAAGCTGCTCCGGTTCCGAAAGCCAAGTCCCCAAACGGCCACTTTACTCATTTACTACAAACTGTCTTAAGGGAAAGTCTTCTTGAATATATTCAGTGACATTCTTACGAATATATTCTTCTCAGCAGCGTTTTAAGGGATGTTGCATTTGTTGAAGCCCTCTAATGCATATATTAACGAATTTTATCCTTCCTTAATTGAAGGAAACTGTTGAAAAGCTTCTAAAATCGCTAAAATATTGGCAGAAACAGAAAATGTCTCAAAAAAAGGATTAGAAAGAAGTCTGTATAAACTGAAAACTACCTTTAAAACACTGCAAGTCTGGTTGTATTAATAAAAAATATCCATTGAATATATCAAGGAAGGAAAATATTCATGAATATACCCATATCTATTAAATATATAAAAAATAGTCCTGAGAGTATGTTTTTGGTAGATTGGCAAATTTGGTGAACTTGGAGAATCGGTCGTTTTGCAAATTGAGGCTCAGTGAATTAGCCATTCAGGTTGATTTTTGGCAAAGTGGATTTCGGAGATTTGGCCTTGAAGACTGGCCTGGCCCTTCCAGCCCCCTCCTCTGCTCTGACCAACCCCCAACCCCGTCATCACTCTGGGTTCAGGGAGGGTCTGATATCCCCTTGCTGGCCTTATGTGTTATTATGGCCCAGGCAGGTGGGGGTGGCGTGGAGGAAGAGGGACAGGTGCCTCTGGTCTCCCCACCTGTGCCCAGACCTTGCAGAGGCTTCCTCTTCAGCCTCCCAGCTCGAGCCTCTGGCCCCCCACATTCCAGTCCTCTCTGTGCTGAGGCTGACGCCCTTAGGTAATAATACCCTTACCTCCGCATTTCTGATCCCCCACACCCTCTTCTTCAACAAACATTTGAACCTCTCCCCTGCCGAGTTGTCTACCCTCAGGGGGCCTCTTGCAGGCAGCCCTCTGGGGTCCCTTGAGCGGCTTTGGCTCTGTCCTCTCCAACCTTGTTGGGGGAGCTTTTGGACAGGCCCCAAGGTCTACGCAGAGGACTCCAGTAAGAATAACACCCCTGGTATTGTGCAATGCACTGGTCTGGTGTTCAGACCCTGCAGGATTATATAAGAGTTCTGGGCCAGGCCTAACCTGTGGGTCATCTCTTGACCCTTGCTGTACCTCTCCATGGCCCAAGATCCAATATGCACTTGTTGAGTGAGCTGCTCCTTGTGAATGGTGAGCACTGGTGAAGGTGGGGCCCCTCCTCCCCAGCCCCTGGTCCTGTTCCAGGTTGGGTTGCCTCCTTGTCCATCTCTGATCACTTTGCTGGACCCTCCATTGCCACCTTCCTCATTCCCAATCAGTCCCTCTTCTCAAACACAAATTTGCTCGCTTCATGCCCAAAATCTTCCGTGGCTGCCATGGGCCTCAGGGAGGATGCCAAACCCTTTGACTTGGCTAGCATTTGAGCCCCCCCCCCCCCCCATGTGCTCCTCTAGCCTCACTCTGTAATCCTAACATGAGTCCTTGAGTTGGAGCACAGAGAAAAACCTGTCAAAGAAGCAAGAAGCCAGAGTTCTGGACTCAGCTCTGCCAGAGACTTGCTGTGTGGGCCAGTCACTTAACCTCTCTGGTACTGTTGGGGGGTGGAGGTTGGGGGTGGGGGGAGACGAGGGTTGTAGGGGAGCATCTGAAACTGGCCAAGTGATTTCTAAGATCTAAGGTCTGAGCCCCCACATGTCTGTGCTCATGAGGAGCCTGTATGTAGATTAAAAGTCAGTCATTTGAACAGAACAAGGGGATACTGTGTGATTTAAAGTCCGGAAAGATGTGCGCAGAGGTTGTATCCTTTCACCATACTTACCCAATCTGTAGGCTGAGAAAATCATCTGAGATGCTGGACTATATGAAGAAGAATGGGTCATCAGGATTAGAGGAAGACTCATTAACAACCTTTGTTATGCAGATAACACAACCTTGCTTCCTGAAACTGAAGAGGACTTGAAGCACTTATTGATGAAGATCAAAGACCACTGCCTTCAGTACGGGTTGCACCTCAACATAAAGAAAACAGAAATCTTCACAACTGGACCAGTAAGCAACATCATTATAAACAGAGAAAAGATTGAAGTTGTCAAGGATTTCATTTTACTTGGGTCCACAATCAACACCTGTGGAAGCAGCAGTGAAGAAATCAAAAGATGCATTGCATTGGGCCAGTCTGCTGCAAAAGACCTCGTGAAAGCGTTAAAAAGCAAAGATGTCACCTTGAAGACTAAGGTGCGCCTGATCCAAGCCATAGTGTTTTCAATTGCCTCATATGCATGAGAAAGCTGGACAATGAATAAGACCAAAGAATTGATGCCTTTGAACTATGGTGTTGGCAAAGAATATTGAATATACCATGGACTGCCAAAAGAATGAACAAATCTGTCTTGGAAGAAGTACAACCAGAATGCTCCTTACAAGCAAGGATGGCAAGACTTCATCCCACATACTTTGGACATGTTGTCAGGAGGGACCAGTCCCTGGAGAAGGACATCATGCTTGGTAAAGTAGACGGTCAGTGAGAAAGAGGAAGACCCTCAATGAGATGGATTGACACAGTGGCTGCAACAATGGGCTCAGGCATAACAATGATTGTAAGGATGGTACATTTTGTAGGGTAAAAACATCACAAAGTTTAGTAAAGCAAAAAGAAAGTTTTATTCGGCATATATTCAAAAAGGCAAAAGTGGGAAATGGGCAACCATGCTGCTAGAGCCATGTCTGTCCAAGTCAAAGGATATTATAGAATAGGCAGGAATGGTAAAACGGACAAGCACGCTGCCACAGCCTGTCTGCCTGAGTCCAAAGACCATTACAGAGTCATCAGTGTGTATTAACATTACAAATGGGCAAAACCATTGAAAGCTTCACCTTTTCACAGATTGGCTAGAAACTGTGATCTTACATTTTGAATTGTCTTTCTTAACAATCATTGGCACAGGTTTCAGTAATGATAGTTACAAGGGTTTTCATTGGTCCAACAATTTTCTATTCACTAAATGTTAATAGAAAAAGATAAGAGTTGAAAGTCTTTTGTGTTCTGTTTGATTGGCTTTCTGTGAAAGATTCCCTAAAAGATACTTTCCAAGATTATTTTAGCTATTGTCTTTATACCTCAGGGCCCAGTTGATGTGTCCTAGCTCCAGCTAGGTCACATTCTCTATGCTCAAGGACAGGGAATAATGATTCCAATATTATTTTCTAAATCACGCAGGACTGGGCAGTGTTTTGTTCTGTTGTACATAAGGTCGCTATGAGTTGAAATCGACTTGACGGCACCTAACAACGACAACAAGGTCTGAGCTGTTTTGTCTGTCCTTCATGTATTTCCTAAGTGTCTCCTGAACACTAGGCACTGGACAAGGTGCTGGGGACACAACAGGAAACACACAGGTGGTTGCTTCTCCTCAGGCTGCTCAGTCTGGTTGGGGATGTAGGCACTGACCAAATAATCATGTGGACGGACTGATGGCTGTGTGATTGTTATATAAATTGCGTCAGGCGAGGAAGCCAGGGAAGCGAGGCTCTACACTCCCACAGAATTCATTTCCTCAAGACCCTCTGCTTCCCAGGGTCACCTCCCAAAAAACCATCTGCTCTCTGTTATCTCAGAATCTGCTTCTGAGGGAGCCCAAACTAAGACAATAGTGCTCTGGGAAATTTTGAATTTGTTGCTGACATCTAAAAAGAGGGGTGATGTCTCAAAAAGTTCAGATTCCTGGCATCTCTCAAAAGGTTTAAAAAAAAAAAATTTGCCGTGCTGGCAACATCCTACTGAGCTGAGTGTTAGCTGCCCCCTTAGGTCGGGTCATGGTCTCCTCTTTCGGCGTAGGCCCCACCTGGGCCACTCCACTTGGTCTGTTACCTGCCTGGCCTCTGCAGGCACTGGAGTTGTGACCTCTGGGCTGCATCCCCTCTGAGGACCTTTCCCTGTTGTCCTGACATTCCATAATGCTAACTTCTACCTCCCCCGAGAATTCCTTCCTGGCCACTTGCTCCACTTCTCAAGTGCTGCCTGGGAGACCAAGAGGCGGCACACACAGCCCCTTCCCCCTCATCCACCACATCCTGGATCCCAGAGTCTACCCTGCCTCCATCTGCCTTGTCCCTGGCTCTGCTTGATCTAACCTGGTGGACAAAACAGAAATCAGCCATCAGCTGTCTGTGCCGACATTCTGGACATGGTTGGTGTTGCCCCAAGCTACATGGTATGTGGGGCATGAAACAGAAACAGTGTGTGGCTCACCATTGTACTGAACCAAAAATAGCGTCTTCAGAAGCTCTGAGAGAGAGGGCTTCAGATGTTCTTCCTGTAGCAGATGAAAGGAACAGGCTGGTCACTTCTGCTGGGTCAGCAAATTCTGACTACAGGAATGAGGGCCCCAGCATACAAATACCCACAGGGGATCAGGAGAAGTCCTGGGGACTGCACTTTTAAAGGACATTGGAGACAGATGACAAGAGTAATTAAGTGACTGGGGAAGGTTGAGAGCCTTGGAAAAAGAGACCCTCACCCTAGGTTGCTATGACTATCTCTACATCTCTGCAGGGCATCCGTGGGGAAGGAAGCTGATTACTGTGTGGGACCCAGGGCCAGAGCTGCCCAGGGACCGATTTCAGGTCCTCCAAGGAGAAGTTCTCTAATGCCAAGATAGTTATAATAGGACTAGGAATTGTCTCATTGAGGTAGTGAGCCTCCCGTCACCAGGGGTGTTCAAGGAGTCTGGATCAGGGCTGTCCCAACCCATCTGGGCAGATCAGAAAAAGACTACCCTTCTTCAAGACATTCTCTTCTCATCTGTTGGGAAACAATAATAAACATGCATATCTGCATTATCTATGATGTGGGTGGTGCCCCTCTGAGATGTGGCACCTTGTACAGTGCATGACCTGTCCAACCCTACGTGGCAGCCCTGGTCTGGATGACCACCCTCTGATGCTGTTACAGAAGAGACCTGGCAGATGTTCTTTTGGACCTCTCAACCTTGGGATTCTATGGATGTAAGGAGGAGCAAGATCTGGTGTAACGGGGATATTTTTGAAGTGCTTCTCAATGCATATTCTCGCTCAGTCCTTTTTGTTCTGTTTTCCCTCTTGTGGCCCTCCCCCATTAGGGCTAAACCAGAAGGCTCACAGTCCTGTGGAAGTGGAGGGTGATGGAATGTCCCTAGGGTGGGAAAAGGCAGGGTACAGGCCGGGGGCAGTGGAAGCTCAGCTCGTACAGGAGCAGGAACAACCTCTGTGGGTAGAGACCATGTGTTGCACCCACAGAAGACTTGTTAACAGTGGGGGCAGCGCAGTGCCCCAAGGACAGAGAGGGCCCAGACCAGCGACCCTACAGCAGAAACCCACATGCCACATGTGGACACAGGTGGCTTAGGATGCCACTGGGAAGCACAGGGGTGGGGAAACCTGGAGAAGGGACACACAGCCCTGCTTGGGGTGCAAACTATGAATTGGCTGAATATTTCCCCGCAAGAGGCTGTTTTCAACCTGTAGAAAAGGAAATGCTCTTAAAATTCCCAGTGTCATCCTGGACAGCTCTCTCACTCCTTCCCTGCCTCCACTCCATCAGGAAATCCTGTCAGCTCTACCTTCAGAATACGTCCTGTACCTGACCACTATGCCCCCCACTGCCACCACCCTAGGCCAAGCCTCATCAGCCCTCATCTTCTTTCTACCTGCCTGTTCACTGGCCTCCCTGCCTCCACCCCTCCTCCCTCCAGTCTGCTCTCCACAGGGTGGCCAGAGGGGTCCTGCTCTGCTCAGAACCCTTCAGGGGCTTCATCACACTCAGAGGAAAGGTTAGCCTCCCACCATGAGGCCCTGCATGACCCAGACCTGTCACCTCTCTGCCCTACCCTCCTCCCATACTCCCTCACTCACTTGGCTTCAGCCACACTGGCTATTCCCTGAGTCCAAGGGCTTTTGGCCCACCTGCTGCCTTGGGGCCTTTGGCCCACCTCTTCCTCTATATCCCCAAGGCTTCCTCCCTCACCTCCTCCAAGTCTTTTCTCAAATCTCACCTTCTCAATGAGACCTTCCATGACCTCCCTGTCTGCTAAAAAGGGAAGAGACTCACCTGCTTCACGAGGTCAGTGGGGTAGAGGCCCAGGGTGATCATGGCACTACCAAAGAAAATAGATCACCCTTTTAATTCATAGCAGTGTTTGTGGGGCACACTGCTCAGCTCTGCTCCTGCTCTGCTTCCCATCCTGGTGTGACCCCAGCAAGTGTCATCACCTCTCTGAGCTTCAATTCCCTCATATACACAACAGGCATAATTTCCTCCCAGACGTATTTGCTCTCAGGGTTGTAGTGAGAATCAAATGTGAGGCGTGAAAGGGCCAAGAACATGAAGCTTGAGGATAGTGATGGCAGCCAGCATATATCGGAATACCTACTATGTGCGGGCATGGGCCTGGATCATCTTGTCTAATTGTCACCACAATCATGTTGGTTTCACAATTGTTGGCGTGAGATGAGTGATTGCCACGACCCTGTGTCTGTTGTGCCCCCACCAGTTTTCTCCTTTGGAGGCTTTTCAGAACCACCCTCATCCCCACTTCCCTCCACACCAGATTATTTTGCTCTAGGAGATGAAAATAATTACCACCAACACCATAGCAATATTAACTAGTGTATATTGAGTGCTCACTGTACCCAGTGCTAAGCACTATATGTGTGTACGACATTTTATCCTGTTGACACCCCCAGCTCTATCAATAGCCCTCTTTTACTTGCCAAAGACCACACTCTTCCCCACTATACGGCTAAAGGTCCCCAGCTAGAAGGGGCCCCCTAGTGAAGACGGAGCAGTACGATTTTGTGACAGCCCCTTGAGCTTTCCTTGTGACCCCCCAGTTGGAAGACAAACAACCTTGCTTCTGGGGTCTCAAGAAATAAAGCCTATCCCCAGGCATTCTCAGATGATGACAGCTGCATGGACAGCCTCAAGTTGGCTGACTATCCATCTGCTGAGCTTGTGCTTTGTGTCCCAGACACTGGGCCTTCCTCTCAGCCTTAAGCTGTCCTTGTACATAGCTAGTAGGCCACGCCAACATTCTGCCAGCCTGGCCCCATATGAAGCAAGGGGACCACGCCTTAATGATAACTGAGTCATTCCAAAGAGGGAACTTAATCTTGGTTCTCTCTCCCATCACTGCCCATCCTGTCAGTCGTCTTTGTTCTTTCTTTTAGACCAAAGACGAAAAGTGCATTTCACTGAGCGCACTGGATATGTTTGGCAAAGGCTGTGTTGGAAAGGATTCTGAGGCTGCCTCTGGGCTCCTTGAGAAAGCGTGCTGGGATTAATTAGAGCCTTCTACCTTGGGGGCATTGAAGGACAACAGGTCCCTTCTTGCTCCTTGTTTGCCAACCAAGCTTTAGGCCGTTATACCCTCCCCTTTTCCCTTTACATAGCTAGGTCCCACCCAGGTTCCTCCTCTGTCACATAGACTTTTCCAGTCACTCCAGCCCTTGGTAATCTTTCCCTGAAGTGGGATAAGAAACTTCTGAATTGGACAGACCTGAGTTCAAATCTCAGCTCTGTCACTTACCAGCCATATGCTAGGACAAATCACTTCCCCTCACTGTGCCTCAGTCTCCTCTTCTATTAAATGGCACTAGTAATATCTATCCTTAGTGGTGCTGTGAGGTCCTGGCTTAGAGACCAGGTATGTAAAGCTCTAGGCACAATGACTGCCAATAGTAGGCGTTTCACTGTATAGATGAAGGAGCAGAGGCACTGAGAAGTATGTTGCATGCCAAAGATCACACAGCTAGGAAGTGGCTGGGCTGGGATTTGAACACAGGTCTGTTGATTCCAAAGCCTTTGGCCTTAACCACTAGACTCCCCTCCCTCCCTCCTTCCATAAGTCACGCTGTTTCACTGTCCTGAGCAGATAGCAGTTATGGAAACCTGTACCCTTCACCACACTCTCCCCTGCCCCATCTCTCTCTCTGTTTTTCTTTCTGTCGGCCATCGTATTTTTTCTGAACATCCAAAATGAAAAAAACATCACCTGTGTGGACTGAACTGGATATTTAATTTCTGGTTTCTTGAGGAAAACACAGCCTCTGAATGGAGTTTCTATGAGGAATTGAAATTAGGTCAGAAGAGGAGAGGGACTTATATTCCAGCCAGAGGCAGTTCCTTCACCCCCACCCCCATGAGTACCTCTCCACGGTTGCCCCCCAATCCTGTGCCTCTTCTCCTCACCCTGGACATTTCCTTCTCTGGCTGTTGGTTCACATATGTTCAAACCTTGAGAGTGTGGGTGTTGATGTGGCCGAGGACACTGTGTGGGTGCCCCTGGAGGGTAGGAGAAGCTGGGGCTGGATGTAGGTGGAGGCAACCCAGCTCAGTGGAGGGAAAGCCTTTTGCAGAGAGAGGCACTCAGCAATAGAATTACTGTTGCTGGAAGCCAGAGGACCCCTTGGTTTTGAGGAGGTCATCTGTGGGCCCCCATAATTCATATCGTCACCTTATAAGCTAGAAACAGAATTTTCACCAACAGTCCGGATGACTGGGTTTCCTGGCCATGGAGTCAAGCCCACTAAGATCCCAGGAGCCTGCTGTTCACACTGGGATGGCAGGATGAACCCCCCCGCCACCTCGTCTGAGGTACTTCCTTCAACTACAAGGCCCATAGGATGGGAAATAGGAATCCCAAGGGGGCTCAGGATGGAGAAGTTGAAACTTTCGGAAGCTGTATTTCTCCGGAATTCCTCCCAGGGCCCAGCCCTCTGTGTCTTTGCAGCCTGGGTCACCTTCTCCCATGGGGAAGAGAAACAGACATGTTGTTGATCCCCTCCACGAGTGAACAGAGTTCTGAACTTCCGGTCTGTGGACAAGGGCTTCAACGTCCAGGGAAGAAAGACAAAAGATGTAACAACCATCACAGCAAGGGCACCCTCCCCAGACAGTCTTGGAGGCAAAACCCTTTAGTCGCTGAGGAGGCCTTTGGGGAGTACTGGGTGCAGACTCGGGGAGCAAGTGTTTGAGTATTTTAATGTGTTAGCAACCGGGGCAGCAGTCCAGGTGTGGATTGACAGAGTCTCAGTGGACTACGTGCTGGTGAGGCTTGCTGCTGCCCTCCTGTTACTCTGCCCTCAGCCCGAGTCAGCAGGCCCCTGGAGGGCACCCTCACAGCTGACCTAGGCCCTCCGTGGAACAAAGAACTTCTCATCTCACTCACCCAGGAAGTGGAAGCGGAGGAGGTGTTGCTGGTCCCAAGCAGCACTAGCGAGCCCGGCTGGGTGACCATGGCCATTTGGTTGTCAAGGTGGACAGCAGGAGGATCAAGGGTGCTGATGGTCAGTCCCACACTCGCTCTGGACCAATTAGAAGTCTGATGAGGTTAAAACAGAAAAGGTGCAGGAAGGGGCGGCAGATGGGTTTCCTCACTCCCATCTTGGAGGATGGGAACAAGACCATCTTAGGTGCCAGGGTGTCTGGGTTTTCGTTTTAGCTCTGCAGTAACTTGCTGTGTGACCTTGGTCACTTACTCTCCCTGAGCTTCTATGAGGTGGGATTATGTCCTCCTTCTCCTGGGCATGCACAGCAGGTAAAAGCATAGATTTTGGAGCCAAATGCCCAAGACTGCCACTTACAAGCTGTGTGGCCTGAAGCAACTGTCTTAATCTCTCTGTGCCTCAATCTTCACCTTTGTAAAATGGGGTGATAATTGCACCTGCCCCATAAGGTTGTTGTGAGGATTAAATGAGGATTTTTATAAGGAGCTTGGAACAGAACCTAGCACATAGTAATACTATATATGTGTCAGTCATTATTGTTTTGCTATTGTTTGTCCACCAGGTGCCATATTCTAAAAGCCTTTGGAGAAACGGCATTGTCATAGAATGAGCATGGGTTTTGGAGTCCGGGGACTGAGATCAAATCCTGGTTCTGCTCCTTGCTGGACAATGTGAGCTTGGGCAAGTGAATTCACCTTGTTGGGCCTCAGTTTGCTCATCTGTAAAAAGGGGTGATAGAGGAGGGTTAAGGAGCCCTCGTGGCTCAGTGGTTAAAGTGATCGACTGCTAACTAAAAGGTCAGTGGTTCGAAACTACCAGTGGCTCTGTGGAAGAAAGATGTGGCACTCTGCTTCCATTAGTGATTTACAGCCTTGGAAATCCTATGGGGTTGCTATGAGTCACAGCTGACTCGATGGCAGTGGGTTTGGTTTTGGTTTAGTTCAGGGTTGCTGGAGGATTAAATTGATGTACATGAAAGGGCCTGCCCACGATTATCTACATCTGTCTGCCTCGCTAGGTCTGCCTCAGGGCTGGGGTCTTGTTCAGTAAGGAATAATAGTGACGGCCACACAGCCACAGTCACCTGGGCCAGGCACTGAACAAAATGCTTTACTTGCCAAAACAAAAAACCAAACCCACTGCCGTCGAGTCAATTCCGACTCATAGCGACCCTATAGGACAGGGTAGAAGGGCCTGGAGGGTTTCTAACCAGCCTGGTGGATTCAAACTGTCGACATTTTGGTTAGCAGCTGAACTCTTAACCATTATGCCACCAGGGATTCCACTTCACTTGCATTGCTTATTGAATTCTTACAACACCTATGAAGCAGGTGCTGTGATTAGCAGAGTCCACAACAGGAAACCCTGGCCAAATGGAACACACCCATGTGGCCCAGCCCAGCCCCCTACCCCAGAATCTTTCCTGAGACCCTTGCCAGGGTGCTGGGGGAGAAGCTGGGAACACACTCACCTTGGGCTTGGGCTCCGGCTGTCTCAGCAACAGCAGCTGAACAAGGTCGGCAGCCTGGAAAAGGGCAAAGTGCGTTTTGGGCTTTAGAAACCTGAGCCGGCTGGAGGACCCAGCTGGGTTCACTGAGACGTAATTGTCCCCAGCTGGATGCACCACCTGCGCAACGGGTCAGTTTTGGCTGAGGAGAACGATTCGGCTGTTTTCTCATCGTGATTTATCTGGAAAGGTTAACTTTTTATTGTTTGATGATTTTTCTCTCATGTTTTATTATGAAAATTTCCAGACATACGTTGCTGTTGGGTGCTGTCGAGTCAATTCCAACACACATACAGCAAAGTTTAAAGAATTTTACAGAGAACATTTGTGTACTCATCACCTAGTTCTGCTATTAGCATTTTCCTAGACTTGCTTTATCACATTTCTATCCATTTATTTATGTTCCATTGATTTAAAAAAATCACAAATAATTATAGAAAACACTACAAAAATGTCTACTCTAACACCTCTTCCCTTTATCCCCAGAATCCTATTCTCAGGGGTAAACACAGTCGACAATTTGGAGTATATCCTGACAGATTTTTTTCTGCACACATACAGTCATGAATAGATGGGAACATTCTAAACATACAGTCCTGCACCTTTGTGTGTTTCTCTTAACCTCAGTACATACAGAACAGCTCCTTTTTTTTAAACAGCTGCATAGAGTTCCAAACTGTATGATCATAACCTAATTTATTTTACCAGTTTCTTATTGATGGACACCTATGTTACCTTCATCCCCCCCCCCCGCTCCCCCCATAATGAGTGAAGCTGCAAAGAACACCCTTGTACATGCACCCTTGCCCTCCAGTACAAGAATTTCCGTAGACATGGAATTGCTGAGTTCACTTCTAACTGCTACACCTGTGTGGAATGAAGAGAACAGCATGAGGAGGCAGGACACCTGGGCTCTAGTCCTGATCCTACTGCTGGGTGACCTTGGGCAAGTCACTTTTTCCCTGCATAGTCCTTGGTTTTCTTATGTGAAAAATAGGGCACTAACATTAGACCTCTTCCAGATATGGATCTTAACATTTCATTTATTCATCAAATATTTATTGAGCATCCACTGTGTACCATTCACACAGTACACAGTTCAAAGTTCCTGCCCTTGTAATGGGGGACATAGTGGACGAGAAAGTAAAAAATTTATGTGTGTATAGGTACAGATATAGGTATAGGCATAGGCATAGATAACAGATATGGAGCCCTGGTGCTGCAGTAAGTTTAGCGTTTGCCTGCTAACCAAAAGATCGGCAGATCAAATTCACCAGCAGCTCCTTGGAAACACTATGGGGCAGTTTGATTCTGTCCTACAGGGATGGTGTAGTCGGAATCGACTCAACAGCAACAGGTTATAGATATAGATATTTATACATATATACATGTTTGTTTATTTATATATACATATATAAGTAGTATTAAGTTTTATTAATATATAAAAAATATATATAAACTAAGTAATGTTAAGTAACATATGTAAGTGTAAATACCTATCTGTCTGTCTGTCTGTCTATCTATCTATTTATCTAGAGCTCACTTTAGACACAGTGGTCCAGGAGGCGCTCTCTGAGGAGATTGCATTTGTGCTGAGACCAACGGTGGCGGGAAGAGTGTTCTAGGTAGAGAGCATGTGCAAAGGCCCTGAGGTGAGAGTAAGCTTGGCCCATATGGCTGGAGTGTAGTGGGTGAGGGGAGAGTGAGAGGAGACAAGGATGGAAGAGGTAGGCAAGGGCCAGGCCATACAGCCAGGCCATGCAGGGCCCTGGGACCTGCATTTAATCTGGATTTTATTCAGAGTATGATGAGGAGCCCCTGGGTCTTTTGAACAGTGATGTATCTGCATTTCTTCCTCCCCATTGACCCTGGGAACTTCCTCCAGATCTCCATGAGTATGGCTCCTTGTCACCATTCAGGCTACCTCATTAGAGAGGTCTTCCCTGACTACAGTGTACAGGGTAGCCTTCTTACCTCCACCAGTCACTTGCTACCCGTTGCCCTGTCTATTTTCAACGAGATAAATTATTTTACTTACCTAGCTGTTTTCTTGTTCAGTTTCTATTTTCCCCACTAGTCTGTGAGTGCTACAAGTCAGGGACTCATTGTACAGAGGGCCTGGCACACAGTAGGTCCCACTAAATACTTGTTGCATAAATGAATGGATAAGTGTTATGCTGGGTTCTGAAGACAGAATAGAAGTTTTCCAGGTGAGGTTCAGAGAGGGTAAATGACTTACCTAAACCCACCCAGCAAGGCATTTCACCATTTGGGCCTTGGTTTCCTTATGTGAAAAATAGAGCAGTAAAGCTATCTCCCACTCCCCTCCTCCTCCTCAAGCACTCACCATGGAATCCTGGGGGTCCACATGGATTACTTCACTGGTATACAGGCAGGACAGGATATCATTGTAGACTTCCCACCAAAAGGCCAGGTCCGCCATGCTGCCCTGGGCTAATTTTGGGAGAGGCTGGGGGTGCAGGTGGCCAGGCCGTGGGGCTCTCTGGCCTGGACTGCATGGGGTCACAAGCTTCAGAGAAATGAAAGAGGAAGAGAAATTCAGTGGGAACAGCCTCCCTGGTCAATAATTGTTTACAGCTGATGTATAGAAGACTCACTATGTGCTGGCCATGGGCACAATCTTATCTGAGCCTTACAGCAGCCCTACGAGATGAGAACTATCATTGTCACTGCTTGACAGATGAGAAAACTGGAGTCCTGAGAGGTGAAATGACTTACCTGAGATCCCACACATGGTAGATAAGAGGTGGAGCTAGCCTTTGGATTCATGAGCCCCATTTCCTCCCCTCTCCCTCACTTGACACCCATTCCCTTCTCTGTGCCTCTGTTAAAGCCCCATGCCCATCCACTCAAATCCCTCTCATCCATCCTGCTGACCCACATCTTATCATTCCATTGAGATGAGGAAGGGCCGTGGCTGGGGAGTTGGGCAGACACAGCCAGCCCTGTACCTTCTTTGGACCTCTGTTTCCCCATCTGAGAGATCCCTTCCAGCTGGACTGTTGTGTGTGGCCCTGCAGCTCCTGGCCTGACCCATCTGCCCTCTTGTTGGAGCCTGACCCTCCCTCACTGGAGCCCTGTGGGTTCTCCTGGCCTGCAGGGTTGAGGTGGGACTCCCTGGGGTCAGCACCTGTGGTCCTGTGGGTCTCCCGTTCTCCTTCCCTGCTCCTTCTCTCCTTCCTCCTCCTTTGCCTGTCTCCTCCTTTTCTTGCTCCTTCTCTTTCCTCTTTCTTCCCCCCTTCTCCTCCACTTTCTGCCTCCTTTCCAGAGAAGCCTCATCTCATTTTCCTCTTCGTCCACCCTCCAGGCCAGGGGCTGGCTCACCTGGACTTTCATCATGATGGCCGCGTCCGTGAACTCCGTGGTGGTGACGTAGTACTGGAAGTTGTCCGGACCTGAGATGGTCGGGGCTGCAATGAGGAAATGAATCTAGGGCCCGGACTCCCTGTGGAGGGACTTGGGGAGTCGGTGAAGCAGGGAGAAATTTGTTCTCCCTCTCCACTTAGCTTTAAGTTTCTTGAGTGCTAGGCCTGTCTCTGCTTCTTGTCACGATGGACATTTAATGAGTGATAACTTTGTGCCAGGTTTATATGTATTATCATAACAGTCCTAATCAATGGGCCTATGATTAATCCCATTTTACTGATTGGGAAACTGAGGCTCAAAGGCAGGGAAATGACTTACCACGGTCACTAGCTATATTGCCCTTTCTCTCCCCGACTAGAAAGCAGGCTCCCTATGGGCAGGGTTGGTCTGTGTTGTTCCCTGGCATATTCCCAGAGCCTAGAACTGTGCCTGGCACATAATAGGGGGAGAGCAGACAATCCCCTGCCCTGGCCAGGGGCAACGTACACAGAGTGAGGTGCAGCAGGTCTTCCAGCAGCAAGTTAAGCAGGGTCATGGCCAGGGAGCACACCTAGAGGGAAGGCATGAGGGTTCTCAACAGGGTTCGGGTGAGGTCGTGGGGCTCTTCCTTGGGGTCGTACCCCTGGAGGGTGCGGAAGGGTGGGAAACTCACTATCTTTTGCAAGAGGAAGGGCAACATCTCATCCAAGATTTTCGTCACCATCTCCAGAGCTTCGTTCACCAGGAGGGAGTTCATTCTAGGGACAAGGGACAGCTGGTGGGGTCTCAGCTGAGGAACACCTCTCCCCCAGGGCTTGTGTAGCATGGAGCTTCAGAGTGGCAGCTTCCTTCCTTACCTGGTGTCTCCCTCCACTCCTCTCTCCTTTTCTCCTCACCTTTCCTTTTATGTTCTTTTCTTCTTCTTGTGCTTTCTCACTCCCCCACTTTCTCCTCCTTCTCTTTGTTTCTTCCTGATTCTACCTCTCTGCTTCTGTCTCTTTATTTCTCTCTCTCATAGAGGTCTCTGGGATTTTTGAGCAGGGAGAGATCACACCTGGCAGTGGACGTCATGGAAGACTTCCTGGAGGAGGTGGCTTTTTCCCTGGGTAAATATAAGAAAAGGAGTCCTGGTGGCACAGTGGGTAAGGGCTCAGTGCTAACTGAAATGTTGGTGTTTGAACCCATTAGTCACTCTGCAGGAGAAAGACATGGTAGTCTGCTTCCATAAAGATTTACAGCCTTGGAAACCCTATGGGGCAGTTCTATGCTGTCCTACAGGGTCACTGTGAGTTGGAATTGACTCGATGGCAATGAGTTTGTTTTTGTTTTTTTAAATATAAGAATGATAGTGGCCATCTTATGTGGCAGGTTCTATGCTAAGGGAGTCACATGAGTTAGCTCCTCTCTTCCCCATAACCACCCAGTGCTGGCTGGGTAATGTGAGTGACCCTATTTTACTGGTGAGGATAATTGAGGCTCCCAGAAGTCAAATCACTTGGTCAGGGCCCATTGTTATGAAATGGCCAGGCTAAGCTTTGAACCTGGGTGTGCCCATGCTGTTAGTTATGACAGTCAACATGGCAGCGTGTGTAGCCTGTGGCCTTGGAGTTCTGCCTGCCCCGACACCCCTGCTCACTCCAAATAGCTCAGACGGGGAGAAGGAGGCCCGCCCTGAGTGTTAGTGAGGGTTGCACAGCAGGATTGGTGCAGGAAGGCCTGGCACCTGCCCTTGTCCAGGGAAGCATGGGGCTGGCCAGTACTCACTCTTCCAGAAGCTCGATGCTCAGGTATCCTGGTGTGGTGTGGCACTCCTCAAAGGCCACCTTGGTCTAGTTCCCTGTGTGTTCCAGTCGTACCCCAGTGTGGATGTTCTTGATGACTCTGAGCCGCGGGATCCTGTAGGGACAGTGTGTCTGGGTAGGCTCCAAGCCACAGCCCCAGGTTGAGGCTGGAGGTCACAAGCTGGTGACCTCCAGGATGACACAGGGTGCCGGGGTGGGGGTGGGGGTGGGGCTGAAGCGAAAAACTAGGAGATTTCATTACAAATATGGATTTCATACTCTGGAAAACGTGAAGGCTCTGACAATACGGGGCCAGCATCTTTACATGGTGGCAGTCACCTGGAGCTGACAGTGACCTCAAGATGGAGCTCAGGCTCCCCAGTTTGCTACATTCCCAGCAGGCCAAGTGTCAAGGTGCATTTCGATTACACTATCATCACCAGGGAGTCCAGGTGGCACAGTGGTTAAGAGCTCCACTGCTGACGAAAAGGTTGGCCGTTCGAATCCACCAGGTGCTCCTTGGAAACCCTATCAGGCAGTTCTCCTCTGTCCTATCGAGTGGCTGTGAGTCGAGACTGACTCGATGGCAACAGGTTTGGTTTTCTGTTTCTCCTCACAAGGGCAGTGATATATTTATGTTACAGCAGAGAAACATTTCTCTGTGTGTACGTTTCTATCAAAGAAGTATTTTCTTGTGCCCACATCTCTATTAATGTTAAAGCGATCAACTGCTAACCGAAAAGTCAGCAGTTTGAAACCACCAGCACCTCTGTGGGAGAAAGATGTGGCAGTCTGCTTCTGTAAACCCTATGAGTTAGAATCGACTCAGTGGCAGTGTTTTTTTTCTCTCCATTAAAAAGGGAAGCTAGACCAAGAAAGCCACATTTCATGAGAAAAACAGGAGCAAGGATAGTCCTAAGTGGCATTTAGTAATACTCCTGTCTAATGTTCAAGATCACCTCCTCTGTTAGTTGTTGCGTTTGTAACCCCGGGTCTGCACAACCATCCATAGTCTAGGATTTTGCACCAGTAATCTTTCACAACAGCCTCTTGCGGTAGGGAACCAGATTATACCCACTGTGTGGTTGAGGAAAACGAGGGAAGGGAAGCCCCTTGTTTAAGTCACCCAAATGGTAAGTGGGATTGGAGCCCAGCAATGCTGAACTCTGAGGTGAGCTTGTCCCATTCTCTTCTCAGATCATTCTGGTTAATCTACCTGTCTGCCCATGTCCTCAGCCAGGGTGTGTGTCCACTGGCACGGTAATCAGAGGGCTTAATCTCATCCTCTGCCGCTGATGCCCTGTGTCATTCTGGGCAGGTTCCTGTCCCACTCTGTGCCTCAGTTTCCCTATCAGTAAAAATGGATTTGAAATGTTCCCGAGTGAAAAGGATTATTGTGACCCTTACGGTGACGTGGGATGGATGGCTTTGCTAGCCCTGCGTAGCTGCCTCTCACTGAGGGGTCAGGGTGCCTGGGACCCAAGTAGGAGGGGAGGAAGCACCTGCCGTGCAGTCACCCCTGGAGCGAGAGGTACAGTTTGCTGTGCAACGTGACCTGCAGCAGGCGATCGCTCAGGATTTGCAGGATGACCTTGGGTCCTTTGGCATCTTCTTTGACCAACCTGTGAGAAGTATGGGGGGGATGAGGGGCAGGAAGTGATTCACTCCTTGCTGGGTTTGGGGCCCCTTAGCTGGCTGCTGGGCCTGGACACACTGGGCCCTGGAGCTGGAACCACAGTGAGGAAGTCCCTTGGTTAGATGCTAGGGTACGATCTACTTCATTGTGCTGATGGGTAGACTGAGGCCTTGAAGAGGGTGTGGCCTGGCTAAGCCCAGTTCTCCTGCTGTAGATACTGGCCTCTTTCTGATCCACAGTGCCCTTGGCTCCCTTTGGGGTCAGCTAAGCCGGGATGAGAGGCTGCTACCCTGACTATGGCTTGGCAAGCGACTCTGGAGTGTGTGTGTCTGGACCGGCTGGACAACGGGCAGGCCCCAGGAGGCGCTGGTCAGCTCTAGGGGAACCCTTTCCCTCAATCCCAGCCATCTCAGAACAGTGGGCTCTAGTTCCAGCCTCCACGCCTTGCAGACCTGGGCAAGTCGTTCCCTCTCTGGGCCTCAGTGCCACCCTCCACAGAATGGAGAGAATACAGTGAAGGAGCTGTCTACATACATTTAACTTGTCTGAAGTCAAACATAAGCCTTCTGCAAAATAAAAATGAGTGTGTAAAAATCAGGGAAAGCCAGATGGCTGGTGACCCCACCACCATCTGCCAGATCCGTCTGCCCCGCTGAGCATCCAGGAGGGAGCACCAGCGCCTTCTGCTCCCTCCAGTGGCCTTAGGCCTCTGTGCTGTAAGGAGTCCAGAGCTTTCTGAACATTAGGTGCAGGTGGGGGACTCATCTGGTGCCCACTGGAGCAAGCAGCAAGTGCTTGTTGATGCCCCACTGGGTCAGGCTTCCTGAAGGCTGTGTGCCCGCCTACAGCACGGAGCCTCCCTGGAGGGTTTTCAAGAATGACTTGGACCTCGCAGGGCTTTCCCCTGATGCACGGCTATTGGCAGCCATGGTCCTCCAAGCTGATGCCCTGTGCCAGGGAAGGTGTGCAGAGGCAGTGAGAAGGCATGGGCTGGAGTGAGTGGCCTTGACCTTGGCATGGGCAAGGGCAGGGATGGGCCCTGCAGCCCCCTCTCCAGCCTCTCTGAGCACTCCACCACCTGCCCCAGTGCCCGAGCTTTTCATTTCCTTTTACTCCCATCAGAAAATGTCTTCTGGACGTGTCACTGTCTCAGGACCCATCTGGCTCTCCCTGCCCGTGTGGGGGATGGATTCAGAGGAGTGCCTCTGGCTCCATCGACGAACCGTGCAGGAACTCCTACCCAATCTAAACACATTTACGTCCATAGTTATTTTACCAGGAGTCTCCAACTCGGCTTTCTTTGGTGGCCAGGCAAGAGGGGTGGCTGGGAACTGACTCATGGGCTACAGTTCTAGCACCAATTATTGCCTCATACGAGGTCAGGCCAGTGTGGCCCGATCTTTGATTTTTAGGGAGAATTGGGAAACTCAGATTTTGATGAAAACCTTGATTTTTACTTGTTGACAATTAATTAAAATATTTTTAAAAACAGTGCAAATTTGCAAAATCCTGGTGTAGGCTGAAAGTGGCTGGAGGGCTACCAGGTTGAGAGCCCTGATCTAGACCCTGCTTTGGAGCCCTGGTGGTGCAGTGGTTAAGAGTTAGACTGTTAACCAAAAGGTCGGCAGTTCGAACCCAGCAGCTGCTCCTTGGAAACCCTGTGGGGCAGCTCTACTCTGTCCTATAGGGTCACTATGAATCGAAATCGGCTAGATGGCAATAGGTTTAGTTTGGTTCCTAGAAAGATTCCAAGTGGCTTGTAGGGGTTTAGGAACAATAAAAATGCACTTGCTTTGCGCTTTCCAGGCTGTGGAGAACGTCTGAGGACACCAGGCCTCTGCCTGCTCTGTGAGTGGGCCGGCATTACCTGCTCCACTTGACAAATAAGAAAACTGAGGCTCAGGGAAATGGGCCATGCCTGAGGGGCAAGAAAGGCCAGAGGCAGCCTCGGGGACTCACCCGCCTGCCTAGATCAGCTCCCCCAGCCGCAGGAGTTTCTTCCCTGAGAGCAAGTTCCCTACTAGTGACAGGTCAAGGCCACTGCTGTTCGTGGACAGGCCTTCTCTGATGAAGGGCAGGTGGTCCAGGACAGCGACTCCTTCACTTGTGGCTCCCTTCACCGGCATCTTGACCATGCGGTCCAGGACGTGGTGCTCCGAGAACAGGTCTGAAATGTCTGAGGACACAAGCCTCCTCAGTGTGGGGCTTCAATCTTTGTTCAGTCATTCAACAAACGCTTGCTATCGGCTGCTCAGAGTCAGGCATTTAGATAGTCATTCAGCAACAAGTACTCTCTTTTGGGCTCGGGGAACAGGAGCAAGGAGGCTCCTGCCCTCATGGAGTCTGCACGCTAGTGGGGAGACAGACAGCGACTGAGCAACCTGATAAATAGGCAAGGTCATTTTCGAAAGTGGTAAAGGCCACAAAGAAAATAAAACGAGAGTTGAGATGGCGCATGGCGGGGGTGAAGGTCTGCTTTAGACAGGGTGGCCAGAGAGGGCACCTCTGAACAGGAGGTGTTTGAGGGGAGACCTGAATGAAGTGAAGGAATCTACCCTTGAAAGATCTGGGAGGAGAGCAAGGCAGGCAAAGGGACCGCGCAAAGGCCCTGAGGCGGGAATCAGCCTGGTGAGTTTATGAAACAGAAAGACCAGTGAGACTGGAGTGTGGTGAACACAGCAGGAGGTGGATGGTTGCCAAGAAGCTCAGTCTAGTATAGGGAGACAGACAGACAGACAGATAGATAAACAGGGCAACAAGTATAATACACTTGGGTAAGTCCATAGAAGAGGATTTGTCAAAGGGGAGACCAGAGGAAGGAGGGACTCTCCTGCCTGGGGAAATCAGGAGAACTTCCCAGAGGAGGGGCTATTAGAGCTTTGCCTTAGGGGATGAGTCACAATTTACCATGCTGAGAAGAAAGGAAAGAGTATTTTAGGTGGAAGCAACAGCATTAGCAAAGGCAGGGCAACTGGGAAGCCTGTGGGGTGGTCAGGGAAGGTGGTGGTGGAAGAGACGGAAGGTGCCAGTAGGACCAGAACATGCAGGGCTTTGAATGCCAAGATGAGGAGCTTGGAGTTTCTCCTGAGGGCTCAGGGGAGCTATAGCAAGTGTTAGAGCAGGGGAAGGACAGGTCAGCCCTGGGTGATGGAAGGTGAATTCTGGGGCTGACAAGGGGGAGGCCAGAGGAGGAGAGGCTGGGAGCAGGGAGGTAGAGTCATCTCCCACCCTGACCTGGGTCCCTGCCTCCTGCAGCTCACACCCTAAAAGTTACCTGTTTCCAGCTGATCCTTGCTGATCCTCAGGAAGAGCAGGTGTGGGCCTCCCCTTGGGCCTGGGACAGCAGCCCAAAGCACAGCAACCACCCCCAGAGCAGCCACATTTTCTTGGCCAGGACCTGCGAACACAGGGCTGGGAACTGCGGGGGCCACCTTGATGTCCTCCCCGGGGATCCAGCACCTTGTGTCTCTCATGTCTACCTCTCCTGGAACCATTTCTCTGCTTTTCTTCACTTGCCTCTTCCCTCAGCTCCAGATCTGCTAGTCCTTGACTGCAGCCTGCACTTCCCACCACCACACATTTGTGCGTGTGGGTCACTCTGCTGCCTGGAGCGCCTGCTCAGGAGGGCTTCAAATCGGGGCTCTGCCACTGGCTGACTGTGTGACCCTGAACAAGTTATTTGACCTCTCCATGCCTCAGTTTTCTCATCTGTAAAATGACAGCAATCGTAGGATGAGGTGAGGAATACATTTAACAATATGCACAAAGCATTTAGCAAGCAGCGAGTGCATGAGAGCTGTCAAAGTGGCTGGACAACATTGTGAGCTGTTAAAAGATGCATTTCTCCCTTTTAACCCCAGTAGTTTCTAGATTTTGAGGAGGCCTGAGGGTAGGGGTCCTGGGGGAGGTACTGTAGTGCCTGGGTTGGGGTAGGCACCTAGGGGGGTTCAAAACCATGGCAGTTTACCAACTAGTAGGGAAACACTTCAATATTTAAACCAGTACCCCAGTTCCTACCAGCCTAACCTCAACCCTGCCCAAGGGGCCAAAAGAGTATGGCTGCAGCCTCAGAGCCGCTCTCGGGGTGGGCAAGGGCACATCACCAGGGGGCGCAGACCCTGGGACTGCAAGACAGACATCACCATGGCAGATGCCGTGTAAGCAGCGCCCACACAGGGGCCGTCACTGCTCCCCTCCCATGCCAGACCCATGGGGAAGCCACCCAAAGTGTAACCACTGCCCCTGAGCTGGGAGAGGAGACCCCCAAAGTGGCTGAGCCTACCTTCGAGTGCTGGAGAAAATCTAGTTGTTTGCCACTTGGTGGCACAGGAGCTCAAAACAGTGATTAAATTGGGTAGCAGAAATAGTAAGTTTTCCGTTTGTTTATTTGCATATGTGAATTTTGGACTGTGAAATTTGTACTGGTAATATTAGCTATTCATACTTTGCTTCCAGGCTAGTTTTAATTAATCCAACCAGTGTTCAGTGAGTCCCTCGGTCAGGCACATTTTTCAATCGGCTCACCCAGGTCAGGTCTTTCCTCCTCCCCTGCCCTTAGCGCTTCACATGTCTTCCAGCCCTTTCCATCTCATGCATCGATACCAGCCCCGACTTCTTCTTAAGTCCTTACTGTGGGCCAGACACCAGGCTGAGAACATCACAAGCTTCATCTCATCGTCAAGCCCTCATCACCATGCTCTGGGATCATTGATATCATGCCCATTGTGGATGACGAAACTGAGGCTCAGAGAGGGGAAGTAACTTGCCCAGAATCACACAAGCAGTAGGTGGCAGAGCTGGGATTCGAACACAAATCCGCTGGCCACTAAGAATCTAGACACCACTTCACCATATTGTTGGAGGTGCTCAAGAAATACTTGAGAAATGCCCATGTTGGCACCCTTGTCATTAGCTCTGCAAGAACTGGCCTGTCCAGAAACTCTCTTGGTCTTTGTCTCCAGCTTCCCAGAAAGACACAGCTTTTATAACCTGAGCTCTGAAGCCTGGGGTGGGTGGGACACATAAGCAGGAAGTTCAGACACCTGGCCAGGTCTTGCCACTCAAAGGAGCTCTTCAGTGGAGGAAGGGGTCCTCCTGGCACTGGTTGGCAAGGGGTTTCTGACCAAAACCAATAGGTACTGTCACTGAGGCCCATGGGCGAGGCTCTGGGCCTGGACTTGGACCAATAGACCCCAGGAAGTGGGCAGCTCCCTGTGGTTTTGGGGTGGGCCCTTTTCCTTTGGAAGGACATCAGTGTTGTGGGGCCCGGGGTGAGGTCCTCCAGCTCTTGGTAAGGGTTGGGCACTTCCAAGACAGGATGTGACAGTCACAGTCCTCAAAGGAGGGAGAACATGGAGGTAGGGGCAGAGGAGAGAGCAGACAAAAGCCAGAGGCCAGCCTGGGGGGACGGAGATGGGCAGGCAACCACCTTGTAGCCATTCCCCCCATCCTTTCCATATATGCTGTTTTAACTTACTCCGCGTCATAATTTCTGTTGTGGTACAGTTGCGAAGAGCATGGCCTCTGCAGCCAGACAGGCCTGGGTTCAAATAGCCACTGTACTCAGTAGCTGTGTGACTGTGGGCAAGTTACCTTCCCTTTCTGAGCCTCACTCTTCACCTCTGTAAAATGGGAACAATGAATCTACCTATGTCTTTTGGGTTTTGTGAAGGTTCAGTGAGGCAACTCATGTAGATGTCACTAGGGGTCTGATACATAGTAAAGATTTTTTAAAAGTTACTTATTTTAATTTCCATTTTATAAGTGAGGAAACAGAGAGGTTAAGTGACTTGTGCAAGGTCACACAGCCCAGAGAGGGAACTGGCCATCCAATGAAAGGGAATCAGGTGCTACTATGCAATGCACCTCCGAGACCCTGAGTCTCCACTTTGCTATGCAAAGGCCCTCTTTGTGGGAATCCTGGGGCCACCAATGTGACTGTGCACAGCTGGTTAGGTCAGCATTGACCTCTTTCATTAATACCGTCCAATGGAGGGTGTGACTCATCTCCAGATGGCATTTAGATTTTCTCCAGTGCTTTCCCTTTCACAGCTCAGAGATGGGGCCAGGCAGGTGTTAAACTCCATTCTTCAGCTGGAGACTTAGGCTGATGGTGGAATGGCGGGTTCTGGAACATAGGAGCTGAACAGGAAATGCACGTTCACTGTTAACTAGGTCCGAAATTCTCACTTTGGCTGATGTTAAGAGCAAATGGCTAGTGTTGATATGATTTGGTAGCACTCATTAGATGGACTGTACTTCTTTTAGAATCTCAGAAAATCATGAACTTTCTGAGTTGGAAGATGCTTTAAAGGATCATGGTCCCACCTGCTTTCTATTGCTTGGGTGTCAACATTACTACCAAGTACTGTCCACCTTCTGCCTGGGGCAGAGAAAGGCTCTCAGATTAATTCCCTCATCTGAGTCATCAGGGACAGTGCAGGATATTGATAGAAGCACAGAGGTCTTCCAAAGTCTGGCCTCTGTAAATGGAATATGAGGAGTGTCTTAGTTATCTAGTGCTGCTATAACAGAAATATCACAAGTGGATGGCTTTACAATAGAGACGTTTATTCTCTTAGTCTAGTAGGCTAAAAGTCTGAATTCAGGGCGTCATCTCCAGGGGAAGGCTTTCTCTGTTGGCTCTGGAGGAAGGTCCTTGTCATTAATCTTCCACTGGTCTAGGAGCTTCTCCGTGCAGGAACCTTGGGTCCAAAGGATGTTCTCTGCTCCTGGCAGTGCTTTCTTGGTGGTATAAGGTCCCCAACTCTCTGCTCGCTTCCCTTTCCTTTTATCTCTTGTAAGATAAAAGGTGGTGCAGGCCACACCCCAGGGAAACTCCCTTTACTTTGGATCGGTTGGATCCGGGATGTGACCTTAGTAAGGGTGTTATACAATCCCAACCTAACCCTCTTTAACATAATCTAGTCTTGCCTGATTGACCGCAGGCAGAGATTAGGATTTATAACACATAGGAAAATTACAATCACAAAATGTAGGACAACCACACAATACTGGGAATCATGGCCTAACCAAGTCGACACATATTTTTGGAGGACACAATTCAATCCATGGAAAGGGGACAATTTGGCTGGAGCCCCATGGACTCTGTTTATCTCATTGACTAATCTCTGCTGAGAGATGGGAGATTTCCTAGGGGTCTCCTCCATGAAAGGGAAGCTCTGGGAAGGACTCAGAGAGGTATGAGACAACAGTAGCTGCCTCTTTCTGAGTCTTAGTTTACTGATCTGTAAAATGGGGGCATTAATCCCACAGGAAGTGGGATTGGCCCTCATTTTGAGGACTAAGAAGAGTGGGTCAATGTCTTGCTGTGGATTCAGGTGAAAGGCACCAGGGTAAAGTGGGTGAGGCCTGGATTCCCATTCCAGTTCCATCATTTTACCAGTTGTGTGCTACTTGATCTCTCATCTGTAAGATGAAGGCAATGATAATTCCTTTGAGGCTGGGTAGTTTATTAAGATATTACTTTGTGCTTTTTCTTTGCTGCTGCTGCTAAGACTCAGAAGGAAGCAGAGTTTTCCTTCCCCCAGCCCAGGAAAACGGTGGAGCCTGGGAGTTCTGGGTCTGAGGGCTCTTGCCTTAGAGGTTCTTGGATGCCCCAGATTGGAAGGAGGCTTGCAACAGAGGCCAATCCCTCTCCTTCTGTTTGGGAGGTGGCAACCCAAGGGGGTGTGATGAAGGAGAAGCGAGCAGAGGGGAGGCATTGTAGGCTGATGGCTAAGGGCTGTTTGGCAGTCGTGTCAAGCTGTCAGAGCCTCAGTTTCTTCATTTGTTTAAGTGGGAGAGGATGGCAGAATTTGTGCCACAGCCTGTGGAGGAGGCTGAGCGAGTGAAGGTCTGTATGACCCTCTGAATGGTACCCGCCCAGAACAAATGCTTGTCTTAGTTTGGGTTCCCCAGAAGCAGACCCTGAAACAAGGATTTGAGTGCAGGTAATTGATTTGGGAGCTGATTCCAGGAAATACCATAGGGGAGTGGGGACCTGAGACAGGGAAGGGGAGGCAGGTAATAAAGAGTGTGTTATCTAGCTCATGTGGACAACCGGGGTTCAGTCCTTCTGGGAAGTTCTGGGAGCCAGTGTAGAACACGTGCCTCAGAGTTGTCCCCTGCCCCAAAGGGTGAGGAAGCTGGAGTTATTTATCATTTCCCAGGAAGCCGAGAGGATGTGGGTAGTTGGAGTCCTTGGAGCCATGGCCTTGGCTGTTTTGGAGAAGGATCCCTGTGCCCCAGCTTGGTTGGGGTGATGGAGCCGCTCACCTCTGACAGGATCATGTGGGCTGGGACAGAGACATTTTCATTAGGACCAGGCTTCACCAAAACTAGAGGCTCTGCGCCATCCTCCAGCTTCCTTGGAGGCCCCTCTCCCCAACAGATCCTTGTGTAGCTGCAGGGAGCCAGAAGGGAGATACACCAAACAAGATGGAGATTGAATTTCTTGGCTCCCTGATGAGTGGGGACTCAAACCTAGATTTAACATGATTTAGAAAGTTAAAGAAATGTGATGGGTTTGGAGCAAATTCATACCCACTTCTCAGACCACAGTGTGGTTGTGAATCTGGGAGATGCGTGGGAAGCTTCAGCACAAAGCCTGCCACTCAGTAACCAATTGGTGTGAGCGGATGCGTGTAAGGCCTCAAGTCCTGGCCCATGACTTGTAGATAGAAGAAGCACCTCCCTGGGCTGTCTCCCCACGCTGTGAGCAGTTACTATGCCTCGGCCAACAGGCCTGCTATTTATGCTTTGAAGTTGAGAAATGCCACTTCCCGAAGTACCCACCACGTCCCTTCCTGCAAGGCTCCTGGTGTGAGTGAGTGAAGGACTCTTGTGTGCTGACTAGGCTAGGGTCTGGAGAACAGGAGCCCTATTGTCTTTCTTGAGTCTCCTGGCAACAGGGAGGCCAGGGAGACAATGACAGTCACGTGCTGTCAGAGTAGGTAGGGCCTTCAGCGATAAGGCTTGACCTCCCAACCCGGAAACAACCCATTAAGGATGACATCACCTCCAGCTGACATTACTTGAGCTTCTACCATGTGTCTGGAACCATTTTCTTTCATTTTATCCTCACCGTGGCCTCCAAGGCGGGGCTATGATTCTACCCAAATTATAGAGCAGGAAACTGAGGCCCAGAGAAGGTAAGTCACATCCCAGGGTCATACAACAAGTGGGCCGCCAGCCCAGAACGCAAAGCCCGGTTCATCTGTCTTCTGAGCCATATTGTAAAACAGAGCCCTTGACCCACCACATTGCCAAGTACAACAAAATGTGCCAAAGTGGCCTTGAGGCTCACATGGAAGACAGGAAGGAAGAACTGGCTTTCTTATTCCTTAAGCCCAAGGAGGTGGCAAAGACCTTGAACATCATCCACACGTGGCCCAGATGTGGCCCAGAAATAGCTCAGTCATTGACTGGATTGGCTCAGATGTGCCTGAACATGACCCAAATGTGGCCCAGATGTGGCTTGGACATCCTGTCTCCAAGCCTGCCAGGGGTGAAATGACTCCTGTGCTGGGATATAGATAGATCATACAGCAAGAGTCACAGGAAAGTGCTTGTTTATTGCAGAGAGGGACAGTCTACAGAGTTCGCCTATGGCCTGCCCTCTCCTCGACTCCCAGACTGCCAGCCTGCCTGGAGGACCACCGTCCAAGTCTTCTGAGGGAGAGAGGAGAGTGGTCCAGGGTTCTATGAGTAGGCCGAGGTGATCACGAGGGCATCCTGTAGTTGGAGAGAAAAGTCAAACTGGGTCTTTACTGCCTGACTTGAGATTTATGCTGGCTTTGTCCTCAAGAGGGTGACTGCTGGCATTGGCGGTCATGACCCTGAACTCACACAGAATTCTTGGAGGGGTCAAAAAAGGTGGGTTCAGTGTGTGAATAGTAATACCAGCAGGGGATGTTTTCTGTTTGTTCACTTCTGTTGCCTCAAGCACTCTTAAGCATGCCTGGCACATAGTGGGCCCTCAAAAGCTATTCACTGAATGAATGAACAAATGAATAAATGAGTGACAAATAGGATGGGAAAAGCTGGAGGTGTGTTGAACCCAGGCCAGAAATGCCAGAACAGTCTACCCTCCAGGGCACTATTGGGGCACATTACAGATGAGGAGCCAAAGCCCAGAGGCCCACCTCTCAGCCCAGGACTCTCCCAGCGAGTATACCCTCCCTAAACCAAAACCCACCGCCTTTGAGTCAGTTCCAGCTTGTACTGACCCTAAAGGACAGAGTAGAACTGCCCCCATAGGGTTTCCAAGGCTGTAAATCTTTACGGAAGCAAACTGCCACGTCTTTCTCCCACAGAGCGGTGGGTGGGTTTGAACCTTGACCTTTCGGTTAGCAGCCGAGCACTTTCAGTTAACTGCCCTTCCTAGGGCAGTGTACTTAAGTCCATGGCCCACTCACATTGGTTACAGACACTGTAGCTTCTTCAAATCCCAAAGTCTTAATCATCGAAATTGTGATCCCGGATCTTAATTTGCCTGAAATAACAAACGTGGTCAGAGACTGGTGGGCCTGGAGGGATACTGGGGCAGGCTTGGCCAGGGATTTGGAGTGTCTCCTCTGTCTCTGCTCACCTGCTTCTGGGCCCCCAGCATCCACACAGCCTCATCTCCCCACCCTTTGCCTCTGACACCAGCTTCTGGCTGTTCACAAAGCACACCCTCACATCATCTCACACTCCTGCTCAAGAACCATCAGGGGCTCCCATGGTCCACAGCAGAGGTTTCTATCCTTTGAGATTTCCCACTCTAATAAAATACTGAAATGGAGGAGGCAGGGCTGGCATGGATTACTAATTCTCTCCAGCCCTATTACCTGGTGCTTAGAGTAATTCCACCTTCCCTCTCGGCTTCCGCCACTAGTAGCACAAAACAACAATGCCAATAACAGCAATGGCTAAGAGGCATTGAGCACTGACTGTGCCGGGAATTACCTTACAAACATCGTCTCGTTTATACCTCAGAGGAAGGTGGTACTCTTATTTCCCTGTTTTACATATGGGGGAAACTGAAGCTCAGATCAAGGTCAGCCAGCCAGAAAGAGGGTCGACCAGGGCTTGAACCCAGGTCTGCGTGAAGCAGCTCAAGTGAGCTCTGGTTGTCTGTTTACACTAGTGTCCCTTGGCTGTGAGCCCTGTGAGGCTGGGCCTTGCCTGGTTTGTCTCTGTGTGCCCAGGCTCTGGACTAGTAGAGGAATTACTAGGGCTGGGAGGTCCGAGAGGGGAGAGGTAATTTCCAGCTGAGTGCTCACAAAACCTTCCTCAAGGAGGTGGAATTTGGAGCAGGCTCTGAAGGATGGTTGAAAAATGAATGAAAAGGGCCCCAAAGGGAGACAGGAGAAGCAAAGGGGGGTGGGGGTGGCAGGGGGAGTGACGCACCATTCTCGTTTGGCAGCAGGATGGAGAACAGGATCTTAGTGACGATGTCTTTCAGAAGATCAGTCTGTGAGAGAGAAGGGGCACTATCACCCTAGTTGAGAATGCAAAGTCCTGTCAGCCACTCCTAGGGCAGATGTGGCCCAGCCTCATGGCGAGGGTAGCTGGTGGAGATGCCGGAATCCCAGGTCCCCCGCCCGCCAGAGTGGCGAGGGCTCCTGGACGCCAGACAGGCTAGGGGTGGGGTACAAACAGCTAGCTGCCCCTGGGGTCTGGCAGGTGGTGGGACTGGGGTGCAGTGGAGGATGTGTCCACCCTCAGGGGGCTCCCCAGCTCTGTTCCAGACTAATTTGCCCTGAGGGAATGTTGTCCGTGTTGCCTGAGCTTTTGACTTCTCAAGGGAGACCAGAAATCTTGGTTTTTGTGTGGAAACCTCCCTGTTTTAGAATATCAGCCAAAAAAATAAAAATAAAAAAAACAAAAACAAAAACCCTGAACAAAACGCGAGGGCCAAAGGAAACGTGGCAGAAGGCAGGTTTGGGCCGGTTAGAAATCTCTGAGTCAGTCTGACTCAGATGGGGAAACTGAGGACCAGCAGGGAAGAGGCTGCCCAGGGTCACTGAGGGGAGTCTACTTGAGCAAAATGAGATTGTGAATCAGGGGCTTTGTTTTCTAACTTAGGATCAAAACTTCACTGAAGGAAAGTGAGTGTGTATCTGTGTATGTGAGTATCTGTGACTGTGTATATTTGAGTGTGTGAGTATACATGTGTTCTCAACTATGTCTAGTACACAGTCAGTGCTCAGTAAATGCCTGGGCCAGGAGGTCTGTGGCTGCTGCCAGGCCTCTTCCCTCTCCCTCCTTTTGCCCACATTCAGTCCTCAAGAGCTGGAGATTCCAGGCCAGGCAGCCTTCCTGTGAGTCCTGGTGCTCACCTCAGACCAGGGCTTTGTGGCAGGTAATCTGGAGGCTACCACAGGGCTGCCCGTGAGGACCTTGTTTGAGATAAATGCTGGGCAGTGTTTCTTTTCAGAATGAACCATTCTGGGCTCTGTTAATACTCACGGTGAACAGGCCAATCCCAGAGTTCATATGGTAGATCCGATCAGAACTGCAACAGAAGACGCTTGTGAGAATGACCCCTCAGGACCCACTCATTCATTCATTCAACAAACATTTATCGAGCACCTACTGTGTACCAGTCACAGTGCCAGCTCTGTAGAGATAGCAGTGAACCAAATGAGATCTTTGCCTTGTGGAGCTTACGTTCTCATGAGTGGGGAGGGGAGGAAGACAGAAAATAAACAGTGGCCCAAAGAGCAGTCCACCCCCAGGAGTGAGAACTGTGGTGAACTGGGAGCCCAGGCCCCTTCTAAAGTGGACATCCAATTCCCAACTCTAGTGTTTGTGGCTGTGTGGGAATGTGGGCCCAGGGGGATGGGCATTCTGATTTTTATATGTGGTAACTAATTTACATTAAAGAGCCAATTGTGTGTAGGCTGATCAAAACACCTCCTGGGCATGATTTGTCCCAGGATGCTCCAGTATGCAGCCCTGACCTACTTTCTGGGGGCAGCAGGGAAAGTGGTGGGATGGGGGAGAACAGGCAGGGCACTCTGCTGGGCTCCAAGGGGGCGCAGCAGCTGAGTGTGGCCGTCATTGCCAATGATCCCCTGTGTTGGGTTCAGTCTTAGAGGTGTCCAGAATGGGCCACCCAGGGCCAAGCGGTATGGGTGAGAGTGAGGATAATGTGGGCAGTCCATTCCCGTGGCCATGTTCAGCCTGCCCTGTGGCTGCTGCCCGGGCTCTTCCCTCTGCCTCCCTTTGCCCACATTCAGTCCTCAATAGCTGGAGATCCCAGGCCGACAGCCTTCCTATGAGATCTGGAGCAGCCTTCGCCTGACATTCACTCTGCGGAGGCTCAAAACACTATGTTTAAAGAAACCTGATGGTCACAGGGTGTGACTCGTTTCCATCAGTAGAGTCTTCCCAGTGATTGCCCTGCTTACCGGATCTTGTTTAGGTTGAGCATAACTCGGTTACCCTCGGTGTAAAACTGAGCCTCCGAACTAGCTTCCTGTAAGAAGAGAAGGCCATGCCCCATTTATTCTAAGAGGATGAGTCAAGCGTGGGCATGGGAGTTATGCAAAAAGCCTCTAGGGTCAAGGTGACACAGTCAGAATCTCAGCTACTGGCTCTGTGACTTTGAGAAAGGGTTTAACCTCTCTGGGCCTCATTTTCCTCATCTATTAAATGGGATAATAACTGTACTCACTCCTTACTTAACAGATTCAACATAGAATTGTGGGGAACGATGGTGACGATGACGACAGTGCTATGTATGGAGCCTTCGCTGTGTGCTGGGCCATGTTTTAAGAGCTTTATATGATTATCTCCTTTAATCCTCTCAACACTGTGAGGTGAGTTCTCTTATTACCCCATTGTAGAGGTGAGGAAAATGAGGGACAAAAAGCATAAGCAACTACCTGGTAAATGTTAACCATTGTTGGAATGGTTAATCATTATTGGAAAGACCAGAAGTTAAGCTGGGCCCCAAATATGGGGGCCAAAGATATGCACAAATTCGACCTCTGGGCTGGGGTAACCCTGAGGGCAGTGTGGCAGGCTCCAGCTCCAGGTCAGCTGCACCCAGAGAGCAAACTTGTCCTGCAGGCCTGAACTTGGGTGGCTTTTGAAAAGTGCCTGCCATTGACCAGGGAAGGTCCCAGCAGGGAGTGAGGCTGGGCGGGGTATGTGTGCGTGGAAATCAGAGTGTCCTTCAATCCAGGAAACCAGGGCACTGTGTAAACAAGTCCAGGGGCACCATTCCCCTTGCAGTCTTTGTGAACAACAGCCCCTGAAATTGTATGGTAGACAGCTGTATGAAGCAACCCTGCTGTAAGGATATTGTCAACATTAGCCTCCAATTAAGAAGTCCTCCTAAGACTCTTTGGTAAAGCATATACCCATTATACCCATTGCCATCGAGTTCATTTTGACTCATAGTGACCCTAGAGGACAAAGTAGAACTGCCCCATAGGGTTTCCAAGGAGCAGCTGGTGGATTCAGACTGCTGACCTTTTGGTTAACCACCAAGTTCTTAACACTGTGCCAGTGCCCAACTATAAATCTTGCCTCATCTCTCTCTTCTTCTTTATCTTCTACAGTGGATGGTGTGGGCACCCCACTCAGAACCCCTTTCCAGGGTGGGCATCCATCTCTCAGCTGCTGTTGGTATTGCTGCTCATGGTTCACGCCTGCACCTTCTCTCCCTTCTCCAGAGAATTGCCCTCGCTTGAACAGAGCTGCCTTGCTGGGAGGTTATGTTACCCCGGGAGCCATTGATAGCTAATGATGGACTGACAAGGGGGTACCAAAGGTCAGTCTTCTTGTCTCAATGTGGGCTCAACTCTGTGGGCCCATGAGGGGATAGCCAGCCTGAGGATGAAGGCTGCCAGATGGGGAGAGAGAAGAATGAAGACAAGATTGTTTGTGCACCTGGATTCAGCTATTCCCAAAAGCAACATCTAGACTTTTCAGTTACATGAGCTAATACAATTCCTCTTATGCCTGTGAGTTAAGTTTCTGCCCAAAGATCCCCAATAAATTTAAAGGGCCAGAGTTGCATCCCCAGAGCTCCTAAGTCTTGGTTCAGAGCTCTTTCCCCTCCCCATCCCTGCTGGGTGTCAAGAGTGGTGGAAATGTTTAGCAAAGCAGGAGAGGTAAACAGGAAGAGAGAACGGGAGGGTTCCCCAGGCTGCTGCCAATGTCACAGACAACTGAACTCACAATGCCCAGGGTGAAGAAGGGGTAGCCAGCTTCATTGGTGGCGAACACCTCAAACACGATCTGCTGGGCCACCTTGGCATTGCCCTCATGCAGAAGGAGAACGGGGGTATTCTGGGTGACGATCTTCACAATCTGTGTGGGTCCCAACTGATTTGCAGCCTAGAAGGACATCAGACCCACATGTAGCTTCCCAAGTACCTCACGCATGGCCCCACATGGCCTAGCCTTGACCTTCCTTTGCCTCCCTGCTTCCTCTCTGCGCTCCAGCCACAGTGCCCTTCTTCAAGATCCTTGAATGCATTGTCGTTCTTCCCACCTCATAGCCTTTGGTTTTGCTGTTCCCTCTGCCTGGAATACCCTTCCCTTCAGGGAAGCACTCCCTGATCCTTGAAACTGTACCAGCTGCTCGCATAACCCCTAGAGCCTGTCCTTGGTCACTGCACTTGGAACTGAGGTATTATTTGCGTAAGTATTTGACTCAGGTCAAACTGCCCTGTTAGACTGACATCTCTGTGAGGATGGGAACCAGCCCTGTTAAAGTCACAGCACTAGAAGGAAAGCAAGCACTCTCACACATGTTCTTCTCCCCAGAGGCCCACATACAGACCCAGAAAACACCCATCAAGCTGCAGATCGCAAATGGACTGACCTTTTCACTGATCAGACTGATGCTGGACTTCAGCTGACGGGCCAGCTTGGGAAACTGAGGGCGAGAGGAAGTCAGAGCAGGTCAGCCAGAGGGGCAAGGCGAAACATGTCTCTTGTACCCCAGTGCTGGAATGAAGGTTTCCTAGAACCCCAGAAAAGCTGGGTGAGCCAGGTGGCCCAGGCCACATGTGTATCACTGTTAGAAAAACAGCCCCTATGTCAGCTGCCATGGGGTAAGGGGCCCTTATTGACTCAAACTTGCTCCTGCGGGTTGGTGGTGGTCATGGGTTTGTGGGCTGTTCCCCACTCCCAGAGGACATATAGAAGTGACCCTAATTCTTACCATAGTCACTAATGTGGTTGCTAGTGACCAATTCTATTTTCTCACCATCCCAGCCCCTTACTCTGAGTTCTAATCTTTAAGAACTTGGTTATTTATTGCCTGTCAGATGACCTGAATTCCTGCCACCCTCCCATGACTTTGGGCCAACACTTTTCCCCCTCTGGGCCTCAGTTTCCTTCTCAGTCACCCTGGAGGAGATGGCACATTCTAGTTGACTACTGGTGGTTGTCTGCTGTGCTGTGTTGATAAGGATTCTGAGGCTGAGTCCACATCCAGGCTGAATAGGAAGGAGGGCCCTGATCGATTAGTGATGTCTGCCATGGGCCCCATACTGGAGAGCAGCAGCACAATTGCCATTCCTGGACTGCCTAGTATCTAAGATGTATTTGTCATCTCTGGACTACTCAGTATCTAAGACACCCTTTGGCTCAACAGGACTTTATTTGGTGGAGGATGCAGATGTATCAGGTTCCAGAGGGCAGAATAAGACAGGGACTGAACCTTACAGGGAGGATTTTGGGTCTGTTAGAGTAGGGATTGAGATATTACTGGAGGGATTTAAATGAGTCTGACAGGGGATTCTTGTTTGGGACCGTAGGGGCCCCTGCACCCTCTTTCATTTAGGTAATTCCCATGATGCAGTAGAGGTGGCCCCATCCTCTGCCCCATGCCAAGGCTTACCACGTAGTCCAACAGGACTGCAAATTTTTCTGGAGACAGCAAGGCAGCCACTGCAGAATTTACCACATCCTGCCTCACAATGAGGCTAAAAGGGGCACTGTCCAAGGTGGGCAATGTCAGGGACGCCAAAGAGTCATTGAACATGTTGGTCACCTTTCCTTGTGAGTCCGACAACTTGGCCTGAGGAGACACAGAGTAAGGAGTTGACTGAGAATTTTAACTCCACAGCTTACCCTATAACAATCTAGAAGGAAACGACACCTTTCAGCTTGTTTCTCTTTTTGCATTTGCTGCCAGGAAGCTTAGCCTGGAATTCAGTGCCTTGGTGTAGGCAGAGCTGACAATGTCTACTCCACCTGCAACCTTCAGATAATTTCTGACTTTTATTTTTTTTAACTCAGATGTCTAATTTTGTGCTTACATTTCAACTTCTCAGGTACCTCAAACCGTTTGGCTAAAGGGATAATTCAAAACTGTAACAAAATGGGTAGAAATGTTTGATGCTGCAATTTCCCAAGAGAGCTGTGAAAGCTAGAGTTTGAGGTTCACACAGCCGGGGTTGGCCTGGTCCCTCAGGGAGTCCAGCACAGTGTGGATGTGTGGCTTTACATTTCAGAGGGCACTAACATTTACTGGGCATTTCCTGTCTGTCAGGCCCTGTGCGGTCTCATTTCATCCTCTCCTCAGTGACTATTATTACCTACATTTTACAGACAAAGAAACTGAGGATCAGAGAGGTGAAGAAAACTTGTCCAAAGTCGCAGAGCCAGGGGCCCAAAGTCCATCAAATGGGGGGAAAGACAGTCTTTTTAACAAATGGTGCTGGCAAAAAAAAAAGTAGATGTCCATCTGAAAAAAAATGAAGCAAGACCCATACCTCACACCATACACAAAAACTAATTCAAAATGGATCAAAGACCTAAATATAAAACCAAAAACTATAAAGATCATAGAAGAAAAAATAAGAACAACGCTAGAGGCCCTAAAACATGGCATTAACAGGATACAAACCATAACTAGTAACACACAAACTCCAGAAGATAAGCTAGATAACTGGGATCTTCTAAAAATTAAACACTTATGCTCATCAAAAGACTTCACCAAAAGAGTAGAAAGAGAACCTACAGATTGGGAAAAAAAATTTGGCTATCTCAAATCTGACAAAGATCTAATCTCTAAAATCTATTGGAAAATCCAACACCTCTACAACAAGAAGACAAATAATCCAATTAAAAAATGGGCAAAGGAAATGAACAGACACTTCACCAAAGAAGATATTCAGGGGGCTAACAGACACGTGAGGAAATGCTCGAGATCACTAGCCATTAGAGAAATGCAAATCAAAACCATAATGAGATACTATCTCACCCCTGGGTTACTGGCATGAATTAAAAAAACCCAGAAAATAGCAAATGTTGGAGAGGCTGCAGGGAGACTGGAACTTTTATGCACTGCTGGTGGGAATGCAAAATGGTACAACCATTTTGGAAAACCATATGGGGCTTCCTTAGAAAGACAGAAATACCTATGATCCAGCAATCCCACTCCTAGGACTATATCCTAGAGATATAAGAGCCGTCACATGAGTAGACACATGCACACCGATGTTCACTGCAGCACTGTTCACAATACCAAAAAGATGGAAACAACCTAGACGCCCATCAACAGATGAATGGATAAACAAACTATGGCACCTACACACAATGGAGTACTCTGCAACCACAGTGATGAATCTGTGAAACATCTCATGACATGGCTGAATCTGGAGGGCATTGTGCTGAGTGAAATAAGTCAATCACAAAGACAAATATTGTATGAGACCACTACTGTAAAAACTCACGAAAAGGTTTATACACACAAAGAAACAATCTTTGATGGTTACGAGGGACAATAAATAAGTGGTAACTTTGGTGGCAGGTAAGACAGCGCACAATACTGGGGAAGCCAGCACACACGCGCACACACATGCACACATAGTCGCATAGCCAGAGTACTGGAACTGGGAGAGAAACAGGTCTGTGCGATTCTCAGTGATGTGTTTTGATCCTGGGATCAGACAGGGGCTCTTGTTTTCAAGATTGCCAGAGATCTGGGGACTGGTAGGGCTTGCCTGAGAGAAAAGCCAAGAGCTCCAGAGCACACACTCCTGGCCCTGCCTGGTGAAATCAGGGTTGGAGAAGGAATCTCCCTGGGGCGATGTTCTGTGTGTGGCCCTTGGGTTCCACCTGCTGTTTTTTTCTTCCTCACATGGTTTGCGTGGAGTGTGCTCAGCCTGTTGTGACTTCTGAATTGGCCTTTGTGTCCTGACTGTAACTGGTGTTTTCTCCCCTGAAATAGACCATGGTGTCTGACCCTTGGCTGTCAGGGAAGGCCCTGTGACACTTACCCTCAGGCTGAGCTGGATGGCACCACTTTTGATGGCAGGAGACAGAAGTTCAAACTCCAGGTGGTTAAAGCCAAGGGAAATGGGCACTGCTCACGGAAAAGAAGAAAGTAGAGGATAGTGTGGGATGGGGTGGAATGATGCGGGGAAGGAGCAGGAGTAATAATGACGCTGTTGATAACGATGATAATGACTGATATTTATATGCTTAATACTAATATTTATGCTTAACAATAACCCTAGGAGGTAGGTCCTATTATTACCCCATTTTACAGATAGAGAAACCAAGGCTCATAAAAGTGGAGTGACTTGTTCAAGGTCATCTACATTGAGAAGATTTGAACACCAGTCAGCCCTATGCCAAACTTCTGGTTTGGGACAAAACTTAACTACTGCTTGTAACTCTCCATCTCCTTTACTAGACTGACCCGCACCCCCAGCGCGGATAGGATCTGGGTCTGGGCGCCTGTATGTCCATGGGATCCCGTCTGTTCGCTTCGGGATTCCCCACTTGGCCGCCAGGTGGCGGTGGCATCGCATCTGCCCAGGGATGCTGGGACCGGAGAAGGGCGATGAAGGTGGAGCTGCGGGCCTGGACTAGCAATTCTCCAGCCTGCTCGACCCTTGGCCCCGCCCACTCCTCCAGGAGATCTCCCGCCTGGCCCCTGGAGAGCAGAGGAGCCAGGCAGACCTGGATCCTGGATCGGAGCGCTAGCGACCTTGGTTAGTTTCTTCCCGCCTCTGAACCTGTTTACTGGTCTTAAAATGGGGGTATAAAAGTAATACCTGCATCACAGGGTTGGACAGAACTCGCACCTAGTAAGAGCATAATAAAATTGGCTCAAATCTGAGTGACTTCAGACATGGAAATGGAAGAATTGGGTTCAAGCCCTTCCTATCACTAATTTCCTCTGTGACTTTGGACAAATGACTTAATTTCTCAGAGCCTCAGTTTCCTCATCTGGAGGTGGGGTAATGATTGCTACTTCATAGGGTTGTCTGAGGAGTCAGCGAGACAGTGTATATAAAATGCCCAGCCCAAGGGCTTGGCTCATAGTTAATGCTTGGCCCATAGTTAGTGCTCAATGTGTATTAATTACGTTCTCTTCCTTCTGCTCCTCTCTTGAATGAGCCTCTACAGATCCCAAAACAGTAGATGGTAGGCTTTTCTTCCCCCACCAATCTCCACTCTGCAGAAGTCCATGTCCTCCCATCTCTGCTACTCTTAAAAAAACCAAACTCATTGCCGTTGAGTTGATCCCGACTCATAGTCCCTATAGGACTCATAGCAACCCTATAGGACAGAGTAGAACTGCCCCATAGGGTTTCCAAGGAGAGACTGGTGGATTCAAACTGCCGACCTTTTGGTTAGCAGCCATAGTTCTTAACCACTGCACCACCAGGGCCCCCTGCTACTCTTAGGGAGAGGGAAATGACCTCTTTCCTGGGCACGGATCTTGTCTCTTCCCTTGTACTCTCTTCCATAGTACACTGTGGTTGCTGTATCATTCACTCACTCATTCAGCACACTTTTGTAAGCACATCTCTGTGCCAGGCAGAGAACCTGGTATGTGCCTGGAACTTTCCTGTTAACTTTTAATCTCCACTAACAATCCTATGAGGTAGGGATGTATAACCTTCATTTTACAGACAAGAAAATTGAGGCTAAAAGGAGGGGGAGTGGCTTGCTCAAAGGGATGAAGCAAGTCAGTGGCAGAGCTGGAATTTGAACTTGAGCTTATCTGGGGTTCTGGGGCCCAAACCTTTCCCACTGCACCTGCTGGCCTCACATAGAACCTTGTGCATAGTAGGTGCTTGTGAAGTTACAGTTGTGAATTCCTGTCTGCTCGTCCTGGGCAGGAGATCACCTGCAGCTCATCCCACCTGCTGCTGGGCCCACGTAGCTGGTCAGGCTTGACTGGCTCAGTCCTAAAGGAAGGAGTCAGGAGAGAGAGCAGTACACCTACCTCTCACCAGGCGCAGGAGGTCAGCACACATGTCTTCAAAGGCCACTCTGATCACCGGACACAGCTGCAACAGCACAAATGCAGGAGCTGCATCAGTGAGGGGCTGGGGATGCACTGAGCTTCTCGCCCCCAACATTGCCAGTGGTTTTCCACTTGGGACTATTTTACCCCCCAGGGGACATTTGGCCATTACTGGAGTCATTTTAGTTGTCACAACTTGGGGAGGCTGTGCTACCGGCATCTAGTGGGTAGAGGCCACGGATGCTACTAAACATGCCACCATGTACAGGAGAGCCATCCTTTCCAACGAGGAATTATCTGACCCCAAATGTCATCTCTAGTGCCGAGGTTGAGAAATCTGGCCTACCCTACTCCTGGTCTCACCTGTTCTGTTTAAGGAAGAGGTTACGTATTTGACTCACATGGCCTGTGGGACCCGAAGGCTGTGGTCTCTGCTTTGAGGCAGCCTATTTTCTAGGGCAGTACTCCAAAGTTGTTTAAGTTCAGTTTGTTATAGATATAATTGCCCTAGTGGAAGAACCTTCTAGTCGACCACTTCTTACTGCTCTCAAGAAATAACAATGCACTTTGAGAAATATTAATCTTTTTCTATGAATAACCGATCCCTGTTCCTAGATGCTTTGCTGACACAGAACCAGAAAGACTAGAGACTCCCAACATGCACTACCAAGGGACCGTCCATTCCTCGTGCATCTTCTCCCTCAATTTCCCTTCCTTCATTTCCACCAGTGGGTCTCAACCCTGGCTGCACATTAGAATTCTCTAGGAGAGCTAGAATCCTCTGGGATACAAGGCCTCAACCCAGACCAATTATATCACAGTCTCGCTGAGGTAGGACAAGCTGTCAGTATTTAAAAGTCTTCCCAGGAGGTTCTGAGGTGCAGCCTGGGTTGAGACCAACAGATTTATACTGGAAGGGACTCATTTAGTATTTTGCAAATGGACTTCTGCCAGATGTCCCCCATTCAAACGTGCTGTGCCTTTTCCCCTCATGTCAAATAAAATATTCATACGACCACTGTGTCAAATCCAGTGAGTCATGGTGGGAAATCGTGTGATAATGGAATACCAGTTTCTCAAATCTCTGCTATATTTGGTGTTTCCCCCTTAAAAACAGATACTATGCAAAGAACATATTATAATCTCATGCTCTTGCCATTTATTTTTCCTAGTGGAAAAGACATTTTTAGCTATTAAAGTATGATGCCAGATAAAATATGATTTTGCTGGAGGCTGGGAAAAAATTTACAGCAGGGCTCTACTTTGAGAAATTCCCACTTTTAAATAGAAAAAAAAAATTCTCTGAAGAAAAAACATCTCCCACTGGAAAAGCTAAATTTTGCAAAATTATTCACGTTCAGATTCCTTTAAAAAGGCTCCCTGGAATGGTTTAGTATGCTATTAAATATAATGCAGCTGTTACAATAATTACGAATATTATATAATGGCATAGAAACATGAATATAATTTAAAGAATATCAAATAGTATTTATACCAAGTGCTGCCATATAAAAATATGAGCACATGTGAATGGAGATTGGAAGGCAATATGCAAAAGAGAAAATAGTTACTCCACTAAGATAGACTGTTTTCCAAAATTGTTTTAGTCATCACATCATCTTTTCAATTAAAAAAGTTGTATTATATCATGGAAGCTCCAGAGACACATCCATACTCCCTGAGGGACTGAATTACTGGGCTGAGGGCTGTGGGGACCATCGTCTTTGGGAACATCTAGCTCAACTGGCCTAACACAGTTTACAAAGAAAATATTCTACATTCTGCTTTGGTGAGTAGTCTCTGGGGCCATCTAAGTAGTGTGAGCGGCCATCTAAGATACTCCACTGGCCTCACCCCTTCAGGAGCAAGGGAGAATGAAGAAAAATAAAGACTTTTAACGGCAAGATTAGTCCAAAAGACTAACGGACCACAACTATCACAGCCTCCACCAGACTTAGTCCAGTCCAACCAGATGGTGCCAGGCTACCACCACTGACTGCTCTGACAGGGATCACAGCAGAGGGTCCTGGACAGAGCTGGAGAAAAATGTAGAACACAATTCTAACTCACAAAAAAAGACTAGACTTACTGGCCTGACAGTGACCGGAGAAACCTCGAGAGTATGGACCCCAGACACCTTTTTAGCTCAGTAATGAAGTCACTCCTGAGGTTCACCCTTTAGCCAAAGATTAGACAGGTCCATAAAACAAAATGAGACTAAAGGGGCACATCAGCCCAGGGGCAAGCACTAGAAGGCAGGAGGGGACAGGAAAGCTGGTAATAGGGAACCCAAGGTCGAGAAAGGAGAGTGTTGACGTGTCATGGGTTTGTTAACTAATGTCATGAAATAGTATGTGTACTAACTGTTTAATGAGAGGCCAGTTTGTTTTGTAAACCTTCATCTAAAGCACAATTTAAAAAAAAGACATCAAGGGGTCAATAATTTAAAAAAAAAAAGAAACCAAAAATGTTTTATTATATATAGAAAAAAAAAATCAGCTGTTTGACAAGGTGTTTTGACCCCCCAGGAGGGGTGGCCCATTGTTGCCAACACATACGGAATTTTCAGCAGAAGTCAAAGGCCAAAGTGGATGAATCCTACTTAAAATGCTTTAGTTTACTTGAGACATATAAGAGATGTATAAAATGAGATGGATGTGTCTTTGCTGATTCAGAAAAATAAATCCTGCAGGACCTCGTGGGTGGCAGACCCCTGAAGACCACAGGCAGGCTGATTTGAGATAGGGGTGTGCTAGAACCAGCTCTCACTGACTTGCAAGGACCAATTGTTAAATTTGCAGGATTTTCTGATCTGAGTGTAAAATCTAGCCATTATGAAAAATTAAATTATATAAACTTACAATTAAATAAATTATATTAAAAACAAAGGTTAGAAAAAAAACCCTTAAAATTTATTCATTCCTAGTTATTTTACTGTTATCCATGGCTCTTGAGGTTATTTACCTTTATTGTATCTGTATGGTGGAAATACTATTCAATAGTGTGCTATTGCACATCTCTTCCCAACTCTGTGTTCTGAGAAGTTGCATTGGTAGCTTGAAATCAGCCACAGAGGGAGTATCTCTACCATGGAAATCAGCAAATGCGACAAACCAGGGCTCCCTCCCCTCCCCCTCTCCAGAGTTCATTGTTAAACATTTTCCAGCACATCAGGTTATCAGCATAAGTCATCCTGGCAGACTTTTGGGAATTCCAGTACCTTGAACTCAACAATCTACCTGAGTCAATGGCCCCATCCCTTGCTCTTTGCTCAGCCACCATGCCTGAAAGAATTAGCCAGCCCCAGAAGTTTCCCTCCCAAGGACACTCAAGTCCCTTAGCACCAGCTTGCGGTTCCACCACAGCCCTACAGGGGGAACAACCCTCACAGGCCAGAGAGGTCCTGATTCCACTCACCTCACTTTTCACCATTTGGGGCAGGGCTGGCACCAGGAAGCCCATGACCTTGTTGGCTAAGAGGTTGACCCGGAAGGACAACCTTCACAAGGGGAGAAGGGATGGAGAGATTAAAAAGGGTCAGAGATAATCACCCCTCTTCTATTTTACAGAAGGGGAGATCAAGTCCAGGGAGGAAGGAACCTGCCCGAGGCCACACAGCCTGTTACGGATAGAGCTGGGTGTAGACCCTGAGCCAGGTGTAGACAGTGACAGAGAGTTCTCCGGGAACAGGGTCTGGGGGTGGGGTTGTCTTGAAACTTGTGCTGGGCTTTCGGGTGATGGGGGTTCTCAAGTCTCCCCATTCTCCTGCTAAGGAGAAGTGAAGGGAAGCACAGTGTTTCTGAACACATATCACGTGCCACAGACTGTTCTGAGTGCTTTATGGCTATTGGCCTGATCTAATCGTCTCCCTGCTGCCTGGAGGATATCATCAACTCCACTTTACAAATGAGGAAGGTGAGGCATAGAGAGGTGAAGTGACGTGCCCAAAGTTGCCTAGATAGTAAATGAAGGAGCTGTGTTTGCCTGACTCCAAAGACTTTATTTTCACACTGCGGCTCCACCTGAGTGTCCTTGTTCTACCTCTTGGCATGGTGCCCAAAATCTTACCATTATTGTTTCTGCCCTCGATGTCTTGAAGTCTCTTTGACATTACAGATTCCCTGGTATTACAGATTCCCAGATTGAAAGTCAGGAGGGTTAAGTCCCTTTCTTTCTCCGGGTCTCAGTGTTCTCCATCTGTGAAATGGGGAAAGACCACTCCCTGGCTTCCCTCCCAGGCGTGGTTGGAGCCCAGCTGGGAGCTGGTTGCACTCACTTGTGTAGCAGGCTGATGTGCAGGCTCCCCTGGCTAGTGAGGCAGTTGGTGAGGATGAAGTGGGTGTGGCCCCGCTCGCTGCTCTCCACTTGGATGATGGCTTGGACCTCAGTCTCTATGTGCATCTGCACAATGGTCTTGACCAGAGTCCTGGAGGGTGGAGGTGCCAGACCCTGTGAACACCTTCCACGTCCAAGGCTGGAGTAAACCTGCTGTTGATCTGTCATTTGGCTCTCTTCCCTTCTGTCTGTTTTCTTCTCAGTCTCCTTTGCTGATTTCTCCTCATCTCCCCAACTTCTTTTCCCTAGCATGTTCCAGACTCGGGTTTTGGATTCCTCTCCTGATTTAAAACCCATCCACATGACAACAGTTCCCAAACTCATAGCCCACTCCTTACTCAGATGTCTTACAGGCATCTCAAATTTAACATGTACAAAACTGAACTCCGGATTATTTCCCAAACTTGCTTTCCCATCTTGGGTACTGGCCACTCCATCCTTCCAGTTGCCGAGGCAAAAACCTTGGTGCCACCCTTGACTCCTCTCTCACTCCACATTAAATATACCAGAAAATCCTGTTATCTCTACTTGCCTTCAAAACAGCTCCAGAATTCAAGCACTTCTTACCACTTCCCTGCCCCCACAGCCCTGGCCCAAGCGGTCATTGTCACCTCCTGATTTATTGTAATGGTTTTTCTGCTGGCCTCCCTGCCTCCACTTTTGATCCCACAGCAGTCAGAGGTAGTCTTTAAAAATGTTAAGTCATGTCATGTCCCTCCTCTGCTCAGAACCCTCCAACCTCCCGTCTTACTCAGTAAAAGCCAAATCCCCACCGTGACCCACAAGGCCCTGCATGATCTAGCTCCAGCTGCCTGCTGACCTCACCTCCCACCACTCTCCCCTTCACACATCCCACTTCCCTTGCCATTCTTTGAGCACGGCAAGGCTCTTTCTTCTTTTTAGAACTCTTTTCCTGATACCTTCATGGAAGGAAGGGCAGAGGGGATGAGTGGATAAACCTACCAGACCCACTGTGCCAGACTGAGGAGACACTCACGTGTTAAGTCCAGCCACCATGTCCAACGGGATCTTGACCATTAGCTTCTGGCTAGCCTCTGAGGGTTGCACCTGCAACTGGAGGAGATTGGCTGAGGTGACCTTCAGCCTGGATGGGACATGGAGAGATGAGAATCATGCCTCATGCTCAGCTGAGCATCATCCTCAAACTTGCTCCCTCTCTATCTTTTCCACCTCTCCTGGGTGCCTGGCCGGCAGCTGGGCCCCAAGCCTTGTCCATTGACTCCTCGCCGGCATGGTCTGGGCCCCATCCCTCCCCTCCACCCTGCTCACGCACTATGATGATTCCCCTCACTTAGATGATTAATTCCAGCTCCTTGGACTGACCTTTAAGACTCTCTGTGACCCAGCCCCTCTTTTTACTCCTCACTCTGGGCTGGAGCTCCAGCCATTCTGATGGACTCTCACACCTCTGTGCCTTTGCCCAGGTTGGCCCTTCTGCCTGGACTACCATTATCTTCTTGTCTCCTGGTGAACTCTGAGTCATTGGCTCAAGGGTCACCTCCACTGAGAAGAGTCATCTCATTCCCACCCCAGGTGACCTTCCTCTGGGGTTACTGCTATAAGATTTCCTGTGTCACTGTCTTGTGGTTATTGTTAACTACTCTGGAAGCTTCTCAAAGGAGAAGCTTAGTTTGATTCATTCGCCATAGCTGGGCACAGAGTTGACACAATTTGATGTTTGTTGACTGAGGATGTGTTCAGGGCAGAGGTGGGGAGAACGAACTAGCTCCCAAGTTTGTCCTGCTTCACTTACCAGATGATATAGTTCCTGATGGCATTCACCAGGCCACCCAGAAAAAAGAGGCTCCAAGACCGCTCCTTCTGCACAGCACTAAGCAATGGCAGCTGCTGAAGGATGCTGGCAGCATTACGGTTCTTCAGTGACTGTGTCAATTCTGGAGGAAGATCCCAGGATTAGGGTCCGGGGGGAGGCAAGAAGGATGGCCGGGGTGGGGGGGGGGTGCTTCAAGCTGGGGAAGGGCATCACTCAGGGATACTCAGACCCTGATAATGAGGTGAGAGTGTGGATGGCTCCATCCTGACCATTTCCACTGTTTAGATGGGACCTGGAGGATGATGGCCCAGATGGGTCATTTTCAAATGAGGAGTGAGGCTGGGGCACGGGTGGGGCCATTCACACCCCTGGGCATTGCCAGCCTTTGCTAGGTGGGTTGGCAGGTACACCTGGCACATTGACTTGTATCTCCCGCACCAGCCAGTGGACAATACCTCCAGAGCCAAGAGGTGGGGACCCCACAAGGCCCTGTTTGGGACAGTTTTATTGCCAAAACACAATTGTTAACAATTCTCTGGTATCCACATCTTAAGGGCCGCCGGTGCTGAGCAGAGAAAAGAGTGAGCAGGGCCAGGGGCCAGTGAGTCAGGAGTCCTGGGGGCTGGTCCCTCTAGACTTGCTATGTGACCTGAAGCTCAGTGTGTCCAGCTGACAATGGAGATGGAACCTGTGTGCTCCACCCCCATTCCCTCGACACTGTTCACTGTGAACATCCCAGAATCTCTGCCTGAGGATTTTTTTTCTGTCAGCCAGAGCCCATTTGGCCTATGTGCAGAGAAGACCAGAGTGCCGGAGAGTTGGTGCCCCAGAAGCAGCCCTCAGCCAATGACTGATGAGCCAGCTCCTTCAATCCTCAGGTGAGACAACCCAAGTGTATGGTCTCAACTGTCTTCAAGAACCCCTGTGCTCATTATCAAGTTATTGCCTCTCAACTCCACATCCATACTTTTTGCCTGCCCGGTGATAATGGAGATGGGCCCTATAAATATTTCTCCTTTGTCAGTTGTCACAGTGTTAAGCCCTGTTAGTAGAGGATCTGGAGGGACACTACAGGAGGAAAGGGCTTCCCTTCCTGGCCCAGGTGTGCACCTCTTGCTAGTCCCCTGTGGTGTCAGTGCCCAGTGGCTTCATGTTGCAGGTTCAGTGGCACTCCCAAGGGCAGCTAGTGAGTTCTCTGAGCTCCCCAGCTCACTTCCAGGCATTTTCCCAGGACGGATTCCCAGTGAGTTAACAGCAACCCCCCTTCCTCCATGGAGGGATTCCCAGAGAATTTCATAGGCATCTCAGCAGGTGGGTCTCTGCCCGCTAGCCTCAGCCTGCTAATTGCGGACCGTCTCTGGCCTGGGACAACCCAGCAAACTCCACCACCCAGTAAGCTTCAACCACAACCTCTCCAGTGAAGTTTGAACCTCAGCCTTGGAGAAGATTCTCCCCCTCCAAGTTTGTTCTGTCCTTGTGTATACACACCCCATCCCTAGGGTGTTCTTTGGAGTTCTCTTTCTTTTCTCTCTTAGCCAATTTCCCGTTACTCCAACCCCCTGAGAGCAATTCTTTCTATTAAATTTTCCTGTTGAGAGTACTGTGTGGTTTCTGTCTCCTGATTGACCCTAACTAAGACAGTTGCCCCACAGGACTGAGCTCCAGTCCCCAGAATGGTAAACGGCTTGGACATGCAACTTTTATAGTTGCCTTCCCTTCCCTGACTTGCTCCCTATTCTCCTGCAGGTGTTTCCTGGGATCACTTCCCAAACCAGCAGCTTGTATTCAACGCCTTGACTCAGATTCTGATACTGAGGGAACCTAAACCACAGTTGTTGATCTCTAAGTTCCTTCTGGTTTAACTTCTCAGTGTGGGCCCAGAGCACCTCTACTTCCTCCTGCAGCCCCCTAGAGCTCTCTGCTGCCCGTCCTGCTTGGGGATTAAAGCCCTTGCCCATCCAGCCCTGGCTCAGGACCACTGAATAAAGAAGTTTGGTCTTATAAGTGCTTTAGTGGTGGACTTCCTGAGCTAACTGAGCATCCATCTCCCTAAGGACAACACTTGAGAACAGTGGTTCTTAATTGGGGACAAATTTTTCCCCAGAGGATATTTGGCATATCTGGAGACATTTCTGATTGTCACAATTGAGCCTGGAATGCTGCTAAGCATCCTATAATGTACAGAATAGCTTCCCACAACAAAGAGTTATCTGGTTCCAAAGGTCAGTAGTACAGAGTTTGAGAAGCCCAGGTGTAGGGTCAATGAAGCTCTTCTCAATTCCCATCTTATTGGGTGCTCACAATCACCCTGTGAGGTAGGCCCGTTTGTTTGTTCCAGAGGAGGAAATCAAGGCTCAGGGACTCACAGAAGGTCACACAGCTGGAGAGGGATAAAGCTGTGCCAGGGACCCAGGCCATGAGACCCCCAGTCAAGGGCCTTTGCTCTGGGGAATAGGAGGACACTTGGTCTAACTCAGAGGAGGCAGCTGATGGTGGGATTTCAGGCAAAGGCTGTGGCAGGACCAGTTACATCATCACACGTGGTGGCCATGCGCGCCCTCTGAAACCCAAAAGACCCATCGCGTCAAGTCGATTCTGACTCATAGCGAACCTAGAGGACAGAGTAGAACTGCCCCATAGGATTTCCAAGGAGTGGCTGGTGGATTCGAACTGCCAATCTTTTGGTTAGTAGCTGAGCTCTTAACCACTGCTCCACCAGGCCCCCTCCTCTGAAAGACATGGAAACTTTGAGTGGGGGAATTCATGGCACCCCAGAATCATGGAACTGAATTATGGAATGAAGGAGACAGGACTCTCAGAATCATGGGCTCTTGAGATCATAGACATCCCAAATTATATAGCTCATCCACTCAAGTCTCATCCCAGAGCTGTGTCTTGCACACCCCCAGTGACGGCTAACTCCTTCCCTCCTTTGGAAGGCTACTCTACCTACCCCCTTGCCTTATAGTGATGAGACCTGGTGGCCAAGACTTACTTTCTTTGATGACTTCTGGGCCTAGGCTGAGAACCGCAGGGGGGCTGAGGGTGGCTTGGACCAAAGTGGCTGCCAGCAAACCACAGATGAGGGTGAAGGTCCATGGGCCAGCCATCTTCCTGGGGGTCGGTAAGCAGCAGGTGGCAGATGTCAGGACCTAGGGTGAGTACAGAGGGCCCTATTGGTTGGGCAGAGCGGCCAAGGACAGGCCCACCATGCCTGGTGAATTAGAGCATGGTGTCCAGAGAGGCTATTTAGGGCAGTGGTTAAGAGTGTGGGCTCTGGAGCCTAACTGCCTAGGTCTATGCCCTTGCTCTGCTGCTTGCTAGTTGTGTGGCCTTAGACAAGGAACTAAACTTTCTGTCTCTCAGTTTTCTCATCTGACAAATGGGCGTAATACCTACTTAATAGAGTTGAATAAATGAGTTAATATCTAGAAAGTATTTAGCACAGTGTCTATCACATGATAAGCACTTGGAAAATGTTAGCTGTTTTCATACAAGAAAACCACAATGAATGCCCAGGATGAAACACAATCTGCCTCAGCCTGGCACTTAAAACCCTCTATGATCCAATCTCAGTCAGCCTCACCTCCCGCTTTTCCCTCTCTCACTCTATAGAGTCCCAGCCTTTCCAAGGTGCTTGAAGTTCTCAGAACATGCCTGCTTCTCTTTGTGTCTGTGCCTTTTCCCTTGCTCTTCTTGCTTCCTGTAATACTTTTCCCCTTCCTTATCTGCCTATTGAACTCCTAGTTATCCTTTAGAACCCTGCCCAGGTGCCACCTCCTCTGTAAAGTTTTCTATCTCCAGCAGGGACCCCAGATCTCACTTGGAGAAATGTTGCCTCGGGGGCTGGTATGTGCCCAGGACAGGAAGTTTGGTGGCAGGAGGGAATTGAGAATTCAGGCAGACCTCAAAGCGGTGGAAGCAGCTTCTGCTGTTCCTCTTGCATGGAATGTCTTTCTCTTTTTCTTTGCCTAGTCAGCTTCAAAACTCAGCTTCTCAACTGACATATTACCTCTTCTAGAAATTTTTCCCTGACTGCCTACCACCATGCACTGGTCTTCTTTGAGCACCACATCGGCCTACATTGAGAGTTCCTTGGGGCTGAGACTATGTCTGATGCTTTTCCTTGTCCCTGTCTCGCCTCAGCATGGGCTGGGCACAGACCAATCAGTGTGTGCAGAGCAGGTCTATGTCACTGGGACAAGGTCAGGAAAAGACTCAGCGAGTCCAGTCTCTTCACCACTGCTCTTTGATCTGTGGGTGAGGGAGCTGGGTACATCTCTACCCCTAGGTCCTACCCTCAGAGGTCCTAGCTCACCAAGGGACCTTAGTCTGAGTCGCAGCCTCCCTCCTGCACCTGTCCTGACCTTGGCAAGTAAGGCTAGCTCAGAACCTTCCTGGAAACCTAGGTCATCAGCCCCTTCCCTGCTCTTTTACCTGGACACACAGAAGTCCTCACCTCGCTGCTCTCCTCTCCTGGGCGGTGGGCCTGCGTGCAAGTCCAGCCTTATATCCTGCATGCCCCAGCCCAGGTGCCCACTCTTTGCATTTTGGCTGAGGCCTCAGGCCAGGCTGAGGTCTCCAAGATAAATATTTGTGGCTTGCAGTGAACCATAGCCTTGCCTGGAGGCAGCCTTGGGGCTCCAGCTTCCTGAGGTTTGGAGAAAGAAGGGTCCAGGCTGGCATGAGAGGCAGGTGGGGCACTGAGGCCCATGACAGGGGAGCTGGGCCAGGCACAGTGTGGGCCATGCAAGGGGCTCCCTGCCTTCTGGGCAGTCACTCCCATGGGACAACCGTGGGAACAGTCGCAGTGATGAGGTATTAAGTACTTACGAGGTGGCCGATGCTGCCCCAGGCTTTACATGGGTTATGGCAGTGGGTCAACATCGTTACCCTGACTTTCCATGGAGGAAACAGCCTCACACAGTTAGCAAATGGTAGAGCCAGGATTCAAATCAGAACTCTGACTTCAAAACCCACCTGGGGATGTCTCCACCCTGTGGCAGACCCAGGGGTGTCCTGGGGAAAGACTGAATCTGAACCCTGGCCCAAATACTTCCAAGCTGTGTGACTCGAGGCACATTCCCCAGCCTCTCCAAGCCTCAGGTTTTTTATCTGTGAAGTGGGAGTAATGACAGTACTTACCTCCTAGAGTACTGAGAGGAACACAGTGTCTATAGCTTAGAGTATAGGACCCGGCACAGAGTAAGTGCTTGATCAATGTGAGTGGGTGTCGTTGCTGTTATTATTATTGTTTATAATAGGATAAGCCTCTGTAGGCAGATTATGATCAGAGTTTAGTCCAGATAATTAACTTGGATAAAGGGTGGAATAGCTTTGCTCAATGCACCCAAGGATTCACACCTCTATTAATTAATTCACTCAAGAGGATCAGTTTGGATCCCATTTTTGTCACTTCTTTACTGTGTGACCCTGGGAAAGGTACTTCACCTCTCTGGACCTCAATTTCCTCATCTGTAAAATGGGGATAATAATAGTTCCTCCCTCACAGCTTCTAAGAGCATGAACTGAGGTGCAGGCCCCATAGCATGGTGCTCTCATTCATTCATTCTGTAGCAATTAGCACACACTTTGCCTTGTGTGTGTCTTTAGGGATCTCACTGAATATTTGTGGAATGAATGAATACTGAAGCATAACGTTGAACCAAGGGGACACGTGAACAGCCCAGCAGGGCGCTATCACCCACTGCCTGCAGTTACCCAGAACTGGTGTCAGTAACCCTCATTCCACCGAAGGCATCTGAGGCTCAGAGAGGGGGTGCCTTGCTCAAGGTCACATGGTCAATGATGCCAGAGCTAGGATTTGAACCCAAGAATCTGGCCCATACCACAAGATCTTAACCACCGTGCTGTCCTTCCCCAGTAACTGCAGGTTAGTGTTGGAGGGGTGGTGGTGGTGATGCAAACATGGCCTTCGTCATAACCCGGGAAATCGTCCCTGCTGCCCCACTTCAGTCTAGAAGCATGGGATTGTGGTGTAGAGCTTGGAGAGCCACTGGGATTGTTGAATCCCGTCTCCTTCTGCAGGCAGGACAAGAGAGGGGCAGTGAGCATCCTGAGGTCACACAGCATTTGGCGAGTCCCAGGCTGATTTCCTTTTCCTGGTGTTGTGAAGAGGAACAAGGTGAAGAGCGTTTGCCAAATGTGCCAAGGCCCCGAGCACCTACAAATGAGATGCTTTGGGAGCCAGTGAGGCTGGCCGGGAAGGACCCTACCGGTGCCTTGGGCATATCTCCAGAGAGGCTCCCACCCAGCCACACTCGCTGCCAGTGGACAACGCCCCTCTGTGCGAGGCCGGAGCCCAGTGCCTGGGCCTGGGCTCGTGTCAGCACCTGCTTCCTGCTTCTCGGCCCTGACTTATTTGCCAGGTCAGCAAGCATGACTGTGCCTCTGTAGGCCCGGCATACCTAGAACCCACTGCCCACCACAGCCCATGATAGCCATGTCCTCCATGCCGCCCAACCCCTCCCAGACTACCAGGGACCTCTCTCTCCTGGCCTGACCCCTTTCCAGCTCTCAGGCCTTTGCTTGTCTTTTGCTGGGAATGCCCCCTCCACTCCATCTTGTTCAGTCTAGGCAGTAGGGAAGCCTCTGGAATCCAAAAGACATGGCTCAAATCCCTGCTTTTGTGCTTGTCAGCTGTGTGACCTTGGGAAAATTGCTCCCTCTCCCTGAGCCTCTTTTTCCTTAAAAATGAGATTGTTTGGAGGGTTACAGAAAATAAATATAAAGTGCTTGGAACATTGGACAATTTAGTAAATGGTAATTGCTATTATTATTATTATTAGAAGTCCTTGGGTGGTACAAATGGTTAAGCACTCGACTACTAACTGAAAGGTTGGTGATTCAAACCCAGCCAGGGGCAATTCAGAAGACAGGTCTGACGATCTACTTCAGAAAGGTGACAGCCTTGAAAACTCTATAGAGCACGGTTTTACTCTCCACACATGGGGTAGCCATGAGTCAGAATCAACTGGAGAGCAAGTAACAACAACAACAATTATTATTGTTTTATTGAAATATCAACACCACCGCACCGACCTTCAAGCTCAATTCAGAAGGCAATATCTGCATAAAGCTTTCCTTGATCACTACCCACCCTGCCCTGATGTCCTCTCACCCCTTTTTGACCCCTAAAGCACTAACTCTTTACTCTATTGGGGCTTGGATTCCTCTCTGCCTTGAGGGATGTTTATTTCATCCATCCATCCATCCATCTATCCATCATCCAACTGTCCATCATCCATCCGTCCATCCATCCTTCCATTCATCCATCCATCCATCCTTCCTTCCTTCATATTGCACCAGCCTCCTCACTGGTCTCCTTTCCACACTAGTCCCCCCTGAATCCAATTTCCACCCACCAGCCAGAGTTAGCTTTCAAAAACATTACTCAGATCTTGTCATTGCCCTGCTTATCAACACCCTCCAACGGTTTCCAGTGCTCTTAGATGAATATCCAAGCTCTTATAAGGCCCTGCATGGTTGGCTGCTTCCCACTTTCAGCCATCTCACCACTTTGCTCCTCTCGCCTCTCATTCCTACCTCGGGGGCCTTTGCACATGCTGAGACTTCTCCCAGGAGTGGTCTTCTGTCAGCTTTTCCCCAGGATGGCTCCTTCTCATTCACCACATCTCAGCCTCAATATCACCTCTTTGGAGAGGCCTTTCCTGGCTACTCTTTCTCAAGAAGGGATCTTCTCTCTCACTTCCCACTGACGGGGTTTCCTTATAGCACTAGAACTGGATCTGAAGTGTCATCTGAGACACCATAATTACACAAATGTGTTACATACCAAGGAGGGGCCAGACTGCAAGTCCAATTTTCAAAGCAGGTGGCCAAGAACTAGTCATACCATACTCAGGTCCTTCATCAAAGTGATAAAAGGGTTAGAAGAGAAAAGGAAGATCTGTGAAGATATTTAGTTGAGGAGGACTGTGGTCCCTCCTCCCACTCTGTCAGGGAGAAGGGAAGGGCTGTCTGCCCCTCAGTGCAGGCCTAGAGGGAGGAGGCCTTTCAGGGACCACCTGGGCATTTGGGGATGTGTCCCCTGTAGTTAGGACTTGCAGTGGACTGGCTCTGTTTCCTGCCAAGAGAAATGGCTGATGAGTTCAAGTCATGGTGGGCAAAGTGACTTCTGTGAGTGGGAAATTACTGCCCTCTTCTCCCTCTGGAAGGGGTCAAACCCCACGTGGAGTTTTCCAAGGGCCTGGTGTGGACCCTGTAGTAGAGAGGTCCGGTTTGGGGCTGGGTCAAGGCTTTTCCAAGACTCTGCCTGGAGAGGTGAGGAGAGGGTGCTGAGAAGGATGGGGAGTGGCTGGGGTGGTGTGCAGAGCAGCCAGCCACAGAAGATGCCCAGCGGGAAGGTTTGAAAGTACCCCCATGAAAGTGCCCATGAGATTCACTCTCTTGGAGCCATCTTGCAGCAGTACCAGTCAAGGGAAAACTGTTCTGCCCTCTTTCCTCTCTTTCCTCCCTGTGCTCATGGAGCTAGAAAGAGGGAAGGGAGGTGAGAGAGAGAGGATCTCCTCTCCCCTCTCTCCCTACCCCAGCAGCAGGTCCATAGAAGCCTCTGCTAGGGATGGGGAGATAATTTAATGTTAAATCAAAGCTGGCCACTCTAATGGTCTGACTGAGACTGGAGGAACCCAGGAAAGCATGGCCCCCAGACTCTCTGTAAACCCAGAAATAAACAATTCTCGAGGCCAACTCTTCAGACAAAGATTGGACAAGTGTGCTTCTTGGCTGAAGTAGATACATGAGACTAAATGGGCAGCTTCTGTCCGGAGGTGAGATGAGAAGGCAGAGAGGGTCAGGAGCTGGTTGAATGGACACGGGAGATCAGGGGTGGAAAGGAGGAGTGTGATGTCACAGTATAGGGAGAGCAATTGGGGTCACATAATAGTGTATGTACAAATTTTTGAATGAGAGACCAGTTTGAACTGTAAACTTTCACTTAAACTACAACAATTAAAAAAAAAAATGCTGTATGCTCAAACACAGCAAGGCGGCAGAATGGAAATGACCATCCCTTTCTACAGATCACCAAATTGAGGCCTAGAGAGGAGAAAATAAGGGTCATTATTACTCTCAATTTTCAGATAAGGGAATTAGATCTTTTTTTAAAATTTGTACTTTAGATGAAGGTTTCTAGAACAACCTGGCTTCTCATTAAACAGTTAGTACACATATTGTTTTATGACATTGGTTAACAACCCCATGGCATGTCAACACTCTCCCTTCTTGACCTTGAGTTCCCTATTACCAGCTTTCCTGTCCCCTCTTGCCTTCTAGTCCTTGCTCCTGGGCTGGGTTGGTGTGCCCCTTTAGTCCTGTTTTGTTTTATGGACCTGTCTAATCTTTGGCGGAAGAGTGAACCTCAGGAGTGACTTCATTACTGAGCTAAAAAGGTGACTGGGGGCCATACTCTTGGAGTTTCTCCATTTTCTGTCAGACCAGTAAGTCTGGTCTTTTTTTGTGAGTTAGAATTTTGTTCTACATTTTTCTCCACCTCTGTCCAGGACCCTCTACTGTGATCCCTGTCAGAGCAGTCAGTGGCAGTAACTGGGCACAGTCTAATTGTGCTGGACTCAGTCTGATGGAGGCTGTGATAGTTGTGGTCTGTTAGTCTTTTGGACTAATCTTGCCATTAAGTCTTTATTTTTCTTCATTCTCCCTTGCTCCCGAAGGGGTAAGACCAGTGGAGTATCTTACATGGCCACTCACAAGCTTTTAAGACCCAGACGTTACTCACCAAAGTAGAATGTAGAAAGTTTTCTTTATAAACTATGTTAAGCCAATTGAGCTAGATGTTCCCCGAGACCATGGTCCCTACAGCTCTCAGCTCAGCGATTCGGTCACTCAGGGAGTTTGGATGTGTCTATGGAGCTTCCATGACCTTTCTTGGACAAGTTGTGCTGGCTTCCCCAGTATTGTGTACTGTCTTAACCTTTACCAAAGCTACCACTTACCTATTGTCTATTTAGTGTTTTTCCATCACCACCCCTCCCCTCGCTTATAATCATCAAAGATTGTTTCTTATTGTGTGTAAACTTTTACATGAGTTTTTATAGTAATGGTTACATACAATATTTGTCCATTTGTGATTGACTTATCTCACTCAGCGTAATGCCCTCCATATTTATTCATGTTGTGGGATGCTCCACAGTTTCATCATTGTTCTTCATTTTTGCGTAGTACTCCATTGTGTGTGTGCACCATAGTTTGTTTATCCATTCATCTGTTGATGGGCATCTAGGTTGTTGCTGTCTTTTTGCTATTGTGAACAATGCTGCAATGAACATGAGTGTGCATATGTCTATTCTTTTTTTTTTTTTTTAATGGTAAGCACTTTTTCTTAATGTTGGAGCAAATAGCCCTCTAGAAATTTTGAGTATTTTACATTCTTATCCAAATGCGTGAGATGTCCCGTACCTTTTTTTGCTTTTTAGTTTCTTAATTGAACTTTAGATGAATGTTTACAGAATAAACTATCTTTTCATTAAACAGTTAGTACATATATCCTTTTATGACATTGGTTAACAATCTCATGACATGTCAGTACTCTCCCTTCTCGACCTTGGGTTCCCTATTACCAGATTTCCTGTCCCTTCCTGCCTTCTAGTCCTTGCCCCTTGGCTGGTGTGCTCGTTTAGTCTCTTTTTGTCCTATGAGTCTGTCTAATCGTTGGCTAAACGGTGAGCCTCCGGAGTGACTTCATTACTAGGCTAATGCTCTTGGGGTTTCTCCATTATCTGTCAGACCAATAAGTCTGGTCTTCTTTTGTGAGTCAGAATTTTGTTCTACATTTTTCTCCACCTCTGTCCAGGACCCTCTACTGTGATCCCTGTCAGAGCAGTCAGTGGTTGTAGCCGGGCACCGTCTAGCTGTACTGGACTCAGTCTGGTGGAGGCCGTGGTAGTTGTAGTCTATTAGTCCTTTGGACTAATCTTTCTCTTGCATCTTTAGTTTTCTTCATTCCTCCTGTGCATATGTCTATTCTTGTGATGACTCTTGTTTCTCTAGGATATATTGCTAGGAGTGGGATTGCTGGATCATATGGTATTTCTATTTCTAGCTTTCTAAGGAAGCACCATGTGATTTTTCGAAATGGTTGTACCATTTTGCATTCCCACCAGCAGTGCATAAGAGTTCCAATCTTCCTGCAGCCTCTCCAACATTTGATGTTTGCTGTTTTTTTTTTTTTTTTTTTTTAATTTGTGCCAGTAATGCTGGGGTGAGATGGTATCTCATTGTGGTTTTGATTTGCATTTCTCTAATGGCTAGTGATCGCGAGCATTTTCTCATGTGTCTGTTAGCCACTTGAATGTCTTTTTTGGTAAAGTGTCTGTTCATTTCCTTTGTCCATTTTCTAATTGGACTATTTGTCTTTTTGTTGTAGAGGTGTTGGATTTTCCTGTAGATTTTAGAGATTAGATCTTGGTCAGATTTTTCATAGGCAACAATTTTTTCCCAGTCTGGAGGTTCTCTTTTTACTCTTTTGGTGAAGTCTTTTGATGAGCATAAGTGTTTAATTTTTAGAAGATCTCAGTTATCTAGCTTATCTTCTGGAGTTTGTGTGTTGTTAGTTATGATTTGTATCCTGTTAATGCCATCTATTAGGGCCTCTAGTGTTGATCCTATTTTTTCTTCTATGATCTTTATAGTTTTTGGCTTTATATTTAGGCCTTTGATCCATTTTGAATTAGTTTTTGTGTATGGTGTGAGGTATGCGTCCTGTTTCCTTTTTTTGCAGATGGACATCCAGTTTTACCAGGATCATTTGTTAAAAAGACTGTCTTTTCCTTATTTGATGGACTTTGGCCCTTGTTGAAGATCAGGTGACTGTAGGTGGATGGATTTACATCTGGGTTCTCAATTCTGTTCCATTAGTGAATGTATCGGTCGTTGTACCAATACCAGGCTGTTCTGACTACTGTAGGTTCTGAGGTCAGGTAGTGAGAGTCCTCCTACTTTGTTCTTCTTCAATAGTGCTTTACTTATCTGGGGCTTCTGCCCTTTCCAGATAAAGTTAATGATTAGTTTTTCCAACTCTTTAAAGAATGTTGTTGGTATTTGGATTGGGATTGCATTGTATTTATAAATTGCTTTGGGTAGAATTGTCATTTTCACAATGTTGAGTCTGCCTATCCATGAGCATGGTGTGTTTTTCCATTTATGTAGATCTCTTTTGGTTTCTTGCAGTAGTGTTTTGTAGTTTTCTTTGTATAAGTCTTTTACATCCCTGGTAAGATTTATTCCTAAGTATTTTTTTTTTTAGGGGCTATTATAAATGGTATTGTTTTCTTGATTTCCTTTTCATTGTTCTCTTCATTGATATATAGGAATCCAACTGATTTTTGTATGCTTATCTTGTATCCTGCTACTCTGCTGAATCTTTCTATTAGTTCTAGTAGTTTTCTTGTGGAGTCTTTAGGGTTTCTATGAATAGTATCATATCATCCAAAAATAGGGACAATTTTACGTCTTCATTACCAATTTGGATGCCCTTTATTTCTTTTTCTTGCCTTATTGCTCTAGCTAGGTCTTCCAGCACTATGTTAAATAGGAGTGGTGATAAAGAGCATCCTGGTCTTGTTTCTGTTCTCAAGCCTCCCTCCATTGAGAATGAGATTGGCTGTTGGTTTTGTATAGATGCCCTTTATTATGTTGAGGAATTTCCCTTCTCTATACCTATGTTATTGACAGTTTTTATCAGAAATGGGTTTTGGACTTTGCTGAATGCCTTTTTTGCATCTATTGAGAAGGTCATGTGATCTTTTATTTATGTGGTGGATTATGTTGATTGATTTTCTAATGCTGAACCATCCTCCCATACTTGGTATGAATCCTACTTGGTTATGTTGTATTATTTTTTTGATATGATGCTGAATTCTATTGGCTAGAATTTTGTTGAGAATTTTTGCATCTATATTCATAAGAGATATTGGTCTGTAATTTTCTTTTTTTGTGATGTCTTTGCTTAGTTTTGGTATTAGGGTTATGCTGGCTTCGTAGAATGAATTCAGAAGTATTGCTTCTTTTTCCATGTTCTGAAATAGTTTGAGTAGTACTGGTGTAAGCTCTTCTCTGAATGTTTGGTGGAATTCTCCAGTGAAGCCATTTTGGCCAGGGCTTTTTTTGTTGGAAGTTTTTTTTTTTTTTTTAATTACCTTTTCGATCTCTTCTCTTGTTATGGATCTGTTCAGATTTTCAACATCATTTTGTGTTAGTTTGGGTAGGTGGTATGTTTCTAGAAATTTGTCCATTTCCTCTAGGTTTTCAAATTTGTTGGAGTATAGTTTTTTTGTAATACTCTGTTATAATCCTTTCTACTTCAATTGAGTCTGTTGCAATGTCCCCCATTTCATTTCTTATTTGGGCTATTTGTGTCCTCTCCTGTTTTTCTTTCATCAGTTTGGCCAGTGGTTTGTCGATTTTGTCGATCCTTTCAAAGAACCAACTTTTGGCTTTGTTGATTCTTTCTATTGTTTTTCTATTCTCTATTTCATTTATTTCTGCTCTGATCTTTATTATTTCCTTTCTTCTGGTGGCTGTGAGCTTCTCTGCTGTTCTCTTTCTATTTGTTTTGATTTGTAGCTAATATTTTGATTTTGTTCCTTTCTTCTTTTTTGATGTGTGCATCTATTGCTGTAAATTGTCCTCTGAGGACTGCCTTTGCTGTGTCCCACAGGTTTCTGTACAATGTGTTTTCATTCTTGTTTGATTATAGGAATTTTTTGATTCCATCTCTGATTTCTTCTGTTACCCAGTGGTTTTTAAGCAGGGTGTTATTCAGTTTCCATGTAATTGATTTTTTTCCCCTGCTCTTCCTGTTGTTAATTTCTACTTTGATGGCATTGTGGTCAGAGAAGATACTTTGTATTATCTCAATGTTTTGGATTTTGTTGAGGGTTGCTCTGTGGCCTAAGATGCAGTCTATTCTGGAGCACCTTCCATGTGCATTGGAAAAGAATCTGTGCTTTGCAGCTGTTGGGTGGAGTGTTCTATATATGTCTATGAGGTCAAGTTGGCTGATTGTGTCCTTTAGATCTTTTGTATCTTTGCTGAGTTTCTTTCTAGATGTTCTGCCCTTTACTGAGAGTCCTGTGTTGTAGTCTCCCACTATTATTGTGGAACTATCAATTTCTCTTTTTGGTGCTGTTAGAGTTTGTTTTATCTATTTTGGAGCCGTGTCATTAGGTGCATAGATATTTATTATGTTTATGTCTTCATGTTGAATCATCCCTTTAATCATTATATAGTGCCTTTCTTTGTCTTTTACGGTGGATCTTGTTTTAAAATCTATTTTATCTGAGATTAGTATTGCCACTCCTGCTCTTTTTTGGTAGCTGTTTGCTTGATATATTTTTTCCACCCTTTGATTTTTAATAAATTTATGTCTTTGTTTCTAAGGTGTGTCTCTTTTAGACACCATATTGATGGATCCTGTTTTTTTATGCATTCTATCATTCTTTGTCTTTTTAAGGGTCCATTTAGGTCATTTATATTCAGAATAAGTTTTGATAGATGTGAGTTTATTGCTGTCATTTTGTAGTGCTTTTTTTTGTGGTGCAGACGTTTTCTTTGTTCCTCTTACTCTCCTGTGCTGAATTCCTTTTGTTTGTGGATTTTTTTTCATTTCTTTTGTTTTTGTAGATTTTGATTTTAATGAGACTTTATGCTTTTCTTCTTTATTTTGATGAGTAGGTTTGTTAACTTTCTTTGTGGTTACCTTGAAATTTACCCTTATCTTCCTAGGTTTGAACCAGTCTATTATTACTTAGTATTGCCTTGCCTCCTCTCCATTAGAAAGTTCTATACCTACACCTTTTATTCCCTCTTTTATTGTTCTGATGTTGTTGTCATTTACAGATTAACCTCTTTGGTTCCCTGTTGTAAATCTTTTGGTTTTGAATATCCCTGACAGTTCATTTCCTAGGTTGGTATTTGGCTGTTTGATCTTGTGTCCTAGAGTCAAGCTGTCATCTGATGTTGTTTGTTCTCAAATGAAGGACTTCCTTTAATAATTCTTGTAAGTTTGGTTTGGTTTTTATATATTCCTTTAATTTCTGTTTATCTGGAAATGTCCTAATTTCACCATCATATTAGAATGAGAGTTTTGCAGGATATATTATTCTTGGTTGGCATTTTTTTTTCTTTCAAGTTTTTTTATATTCCATCCCATTGTCTTCTTGCCTGCACAGTTTATGCGGAGTAATCAGAATTTAGTCTTATTGTTTCCCCTCTGTATTTGACTTTTCAATTTTCCCAAGCTGCTCTCAGGATTCTTTCTTTGTCTTTGGTTTTGGTGAGTGTGATTATGATACGCTTTGTTGATTTTCTTTTGGGTTCTATACTATATGGGGTTCATTGAGCTTCTTGAATGGTCAGCTTTTCATCTTTCATGACATTAGGGAAATTTTCTATCAGCAATTCTTCAATTATCCTGTCTGTGTTTTTCATTTTCTCCCCTTGTTCTGGAACTCTGATACTCTCAGATTTTTGCTTTTGATTGTATCCCACACAGTTCTCAGGGTTTCTTCATTTTTCTTTGTTCTTTTTTCTGATTTTTCCTCAAACAAAGATGTATCCAAGTTTTTTTTTTTTTTAATTGTATTTCAGGTGAAGGCTTACAGAACAAATACTTTCTCATGAAACAGAAATACACATGTTGTTTTATGACATTGGTTAACAACCCCACAACATATCAACCCTCTAACTTCTCAACCTTTTTTTTTTTTGGTGGACATACACATAGCCAAAGATACACCATTTCAAAAATTTCTACATGCACAGTCAGTGACATTGACTATGCTCTTCGAATTGTGCTGTTATTCTCACTTAAGATGAAGGCTTACAGAACAAAATAGTTTCTCATTTAACAATTACTACAAATTTTGCCCTATGAGAATGGTTAACAATCTCACAACACATCAACAATATCCTTACTCAAGCTTGGGTTCCCTATCACCAGCTTCCTTGTCCCCTTCTGCTTTCTGGCCCTTGTCACTGGACTCCTGTACTTCGTTAGTCTCATTTGGTTTTACGGGACTGTCAACTCCCAGGCTGAACAGTGAACCTTGGAGGTATGTATCCAAGTTTTTGTCTTCCATTTCACTGATCCTGTCTTCCATTGTTTCAAACCTGCTCCTTGGACATTCTATGACACTGTCCATTTCTGAAATCTTGTTGCTTATTGTTTGGATTTCTAATTGTTGTTTTTCTATGATTTCTAGTTGTGAATTTATTTTAACATTTTGTTCCTGTATTATTTTCCTGAATTCTTCCATTTCTTGTCTCTATTTTCCATGAATTTGTCTATTTTTCCCTCGTGTTGACTGCTTTTTGCTTCAACTCTTGGATAGCTCTGAATATTAAAGATCTGAATTCCCCATCAGGTAGTTCTAGTGCCTTTTCTTCTACTAGAAAGTCATCTGGCATTTTATTTTGGATGCCTATTGGAACCTCCCTGTCCTGTTTTTTTTTTTTTTTTTTTTTTTTTTAATATCTTTTGATATTGTCTGCTGTCTTCAGGACACTGAGTAGTTATTTTATTCATTTATTGATAGTAGATTTGTTTGTTTTGTCCTGCTTTTTTGTTTCATTGGTTACATCTGAGCAAGCGGGCTGTGTGTTCTTTGTTGTTTGCTCATCTGTGGGCATGATACTTTTCACCTCCTTGTCCAAAGGGCAGGGCCAGTCTCTCAGCTATGGTGCAGCAGGGCATGTCCAGCTGAAGAGGAGGAGCTGGAATGGGTTGTTTGTAGCACATACTGGAGCCAACAGGGTGGGCCAAGGGTAAGTGAAGAGCAGGTTCCAGTAGGCTGTGCCTGTGCTGCTCTGGGGTGTGATGTTCAGTGCATGGTGCAGGTAGGCAGGAGGGATGGGGGCAGTTGTGATGTGTGGAGATAAGATGGGTTTGAGAAAGAAGAGATTGAGGAGAGAGAAAAAGGGGCAAAAAAAAAAAAAGTGCTGAGGGAGCTTGCCATTGGAGTGGAGAGATGAAAAACCAAGAAATGGAGAAAAACAAAAAGAAAAAGATAAATAATAAAAAAAGAAATGCCCCCAGGGATCCCACCACTGACTGGGGAAGCGGCTCCCAGGCCTCAGAGTGCAGCCTGTCTAAAAGGGGCAGAGAAGGCAGATAGTGCCAGGTATTCAGGAAACAGGAAAAGAAGGAAAGCAGAGAGAGATAAGAAACTGAGAAATGAAGAAAAGCAAAAAGGAAAAGAGAAAAGAAAATATAAATAAAAAAAAGAAAGAAAGGCTCCAGGGGATCCCACTGGTGCAGCTGCGCAGACCGAGGAAGTGGCTCCCAAGAAGCACAGTACAGCCTGGCTAGAAGGGGCAGAGATGGCACACAGAGCCAGGTATTCAGGAGACAGGAAAAGAAGGTAAGTAGAGAGAGAAACTGAGAAACTAAGAAATACAAAAAAGAAAAACAGAAAGAAAATGTTCCCAGGGATCCCACCAGTGCAGCTTTGCAGACTGAGGAAGTGGCTCCCAAGCCTCAAACTACAGCATGGCTAGAGGGGCTCCCAAGCAGTGAAAAGAAAAGGAAAAACAAACAAACAAATTAAAAAAAAGTCCCCAGGGATCCCACCAGCATGGTAGTGTGGACCGGGGAAGCAGTTCCCCAGCCAAGTGGTGCTTCACAGCCTGTCAAGAAGAAGCAAAGATGGCACATGGAGCCAGGTGTTTGAGAGAAAGGAGGGGGAGGAGGTGAGAGGCAGGGAAGAAATCAAAAGATGCTGAAAAAAAGCAACCCCAGCAACAACAAAATGGCACTGAAGGAGCCAGCCGTTGTGGGTGGGGTGAATCCAAGGGGCATGGAGCTGGCACTTCCCAGGCAAAGGCCAAGCAGGGGGAAGAAGAGTGGGGGATGGGAAAGCATATATTGCTGGTTGCCAGGTGCTTTGTCTCCTGCTGGGAGCTCCGTGAAGCTGCTTTCCTGTACTCCCTGTCCACAGATCTCCAACAGGAGTCCAAGATGGCAAATGCATGCTGCATTAGCTGATAGGGGACCTTCGCTCATATCTCTCCTCCTTGTCTGTTCTCTGTCAGTTTCTTATTCAATTCGGTGCTTGGTTGAGTTCTTTATCTCTTCATTTGATGCTTAGGGTTCCAGAATCGATGTTTGTCTCTGTTTTACTTAGTTTTTCAGGTCTTTACTGTGAAGGGATGGTTTGGTGCTTCTGTCTATAGTGCCATGTTGGTCTGCCATTTGGAAATTAGATCTTATAGAAGGCAAGTGCCTTGGCCAAGGTCCCAGAGTATCAGTCTGACACTAGAGCCCGTACTCTGCCCCTCTGTCCCACCCTGCCCTGTTGTTTCCAGCTGGGATGAGGGGCATTCTTTCTTGGGAAGTCTATAATACCAGAACAAAACCAGTTGTCATCAAGTTGACTACAATTCATGATGACTCCATGTGTGTCAGAATAGAACTGTGCTCTACAGGGTTTTCAATGGCTGATTTTTTTTGGAAGTACATTGCTGGGCCTTTCTTCTGAGGTGCCTCTGGGTGGACTCAAACCACTAATCTTTTGTGGTGAGCACATTAACTGTTTGCGCCACCCAGGGACTCCTGGGAAGTCTATTGTCACACGGAAAACCAGAGAGCATCTCCAAGGACATGCTAAGGAAGGATGAACAGAAATAAGGAGGACTTGCTGATTACTACTGGCTCTGAAATAAAGAAGGAAGGTAAGAATTCAAGCTATCCTTGAGCAGGCTCAAATCTTCAGTTAGAAAAGGCTCTTTGGTAGTACCAACAATGCTATGGCAGAATGGCAGAAACATTTCAGCTCCTGTGCCAATTCCAGTCACTTGGTAATGGCTATCAAAGTCCTCAAGGATCTGTGCTCAGCATAACGGTACATGATGATTGATCAGCAGTGTCTACCATGAACAGTGTAGATGCTACGTCCTTGCTACATCCCACGTGCATCCTTGCTAAAGATTATGGATTCCCTTGCAATATGTCAAAGACATAACAGAGTGGGAGAAGATCTTTAGGCAACATAGATTTCAGCCCGGAATTTGCCACTGACTCTGTGTGGACTTTGGACGAGTCAGTTCTCCTCTTTGGACCGCAGTCTCTCCAGCTGTAAAATGAGGATGTTGGGCTCCGTGATGCAATAGGTCAGGCTGGTTCTAATAATCTTTGATTGTAGCAGAGAGAGCTCAGGAAATATGCCTTGAGGACTAGCTATTCCTGAGGACACATTCGTTCTCAGAAAGGCTTATACCCATTGACCCAGGGTACATCTAGTTTCCGTCCAAGGAAATTACCCAGTAGTGTGGGCAAAGACAACTGTTAGGATGCCCACTGCAGCACTATCTGTAATAACCCTGAAGAAGGACCAGCCTAAATGTCCAGCAACAGAGGATTTATTAAATAAACTGGGCCACCAGGGGCGTAATGGTTAAGAGACATGGCTGCTAACCAAAAGGTCAGCAGTTCGAATCTACCAGGCGCTCCTTGGAAATCGTATGGGGTAGTTCTATTCTGTCCTATAGAGTCACTATGAGTCAAAATTGACTTGACGGCAATGGGTTTTTTTTTTTTTGGGGCCACCAGGCAGCCATCAAAAACCAATGTAGAGAAACAATTTAAAGGCTCTTAGCAAGCGAAAAAGGAAACAGTTTACAAGGTAGCATTTGATTCTATTTTTTTTTCATTAAAATTCTTCATCTAGGACAAATACTAGGAAGAAATGCACCACGATGGTAACAATGCTTACGTCTTGGTGGTGCGATCACAGGTGATGTTTACTCTCTTTTTTGTGTTTTGAAGGATTAAAAAAAAATTTACACTGAAAACATGTTTTTGATCAGCAAACAATCTCACTAAGTGGCTTTAAAATGAGTAAATAAAGGTTGGGCTGAGGATGGGGTGGGGAGGAAACCTCATTCATTTCCCAATGCCTGGCCCGTTGTGATGCCATTGCTAGTAACAGCAACAAAAGCCCAGTCAGCCAGTCCCGGAACTGCCTGGAACCTCATGGGCATAATCCCTCTTTTGTGGGACAGAAACAGATTAAATTCAATGCAAACAAACCCTGGCTGAGCCCGACTCTGTCCTAGCTTTGCTGAGGGGACCAAGACCGGGTCCCTGCCCTTGAGGAGTTCACAGTCAAGTGGAAGAGTTGGACAAGGACAGAAAGAACAGGTACAGGGTCATGGGCAGGGCTTTGATGAAGGTGGCCCAGGCTGGTGTGCTAAGCAACCTCATAGAGGTCAGCCCAAGCAGAGAGCTAAGTGCCTCGAAGTCCACACAGGCAGGATGTGGTCAGATGGAGGTCATTGAGGCAGAGGCTAAGTGCTCTAAGGAGGGTAAACCAGGCAGAGTGATACGTGCTGTAACAGAAGTGAGCACAGGCCAAGTGTGTGCAGTGTTATGATGAAAGTCGACATAGGGATTATTAGCAGGGTGACACATTCGATGACAATACCAGAGTGGAGACATGCTGTGCTTAAGGTTAGCGTAGGCAGAGTGTGTCAAGTGTCAGGATGGAGGCCAACACAGGGAGCGTGAGCAGCGCTGAGGTTGAGGGAAGCTGGAACCTGCGTAGTATGTGACTGTTGTCACAAGCTCATGGGGGCCCAGAGGGTCTGAACTGCTTGACTGGGGAGACTTTGTTCAGAGAAGGCCTCCTGGAAGATGAGGTATTTGATCTGGGATTGAAAGATGGGGGTGACAACGAGGGGTTGATATGGAGGGTCAGGAGGGGAGGGAGTTCCGGGTGGAGGGCTGTGCAGGAGCTAAGGCAGGGGGTAGGTTTTGGAAAGAGAGTCTGGGAGCTTGGCTGGGTCTTGTGGAGGGGAAAGAAAAGGGGTGGGTGGCACGGAAGGTTGGCAGGGGCCACCACCGCCAGAAGCCAGAGCTCAGTGCTGGAAGTGAGATGGGAAGGGGGCGGGGGTCCTGCACCCCCTCCATGTTCCAGAATGCCGAAGGCTAAGTGGGACATGCCTTGGGCCGAGGGCTGTTCTGGTCTGACCCTCCCCAACCAGGCCTTGGGGTCCCTGCTTGTCTGGCCCCCTCTGACTCCAGATCTCCTGGGGGTCTCTCACTCTGCCTCTCTCACTGGCCCTGTGTCTCTGTCTCTTTCCTTTTGTCCCCTTCTCTCTCTGCCTCTCCCTTTCTCCCTCCCTTCTTCCCATCTCTCTTTGTCCCTGTGTCTCTCCAACACTCTCTCTCTGTCTCTCTTTCTCTTCCTGTCTCTGTCCATCTCTTGAGTGTCACCTCAGAGGCCAGGAGGGAGCTGTGAGGGCACACGGAGATCACAGGTGATGCCCCCTGGAGATGATGCTGCCCCAGCTGTGTGGTCTTAGGCAAATGTCCTCACCTCTCTGTGCCTGCAGCCTGGTCCTGAAGGAGGAGCTCGAGGACCCTGCTCTCATCACTGTGCTGTGCCCGATCCAGCCTCAGCCATGGACATTGGAAGGCAAAACACCCGCCATATGAGTGTTTACTCCCCCCCCCAGGCCCTGTTCCTAGGGCCCTGCTCATATTAACTCATTCAGCCATCTAAAAGGTAGTGCCCCTGGGAAGAGGAGCAGTGACAATGCTCCCTAAGTGCCCACTTGAAGCAGGATGGAAGTGAGGAAGGCTCTCTGAAGGCCAGGACTTCTGTCATCCTTATTGCAGTTGTGATTATTGATATTGTAACACTGGATAGAGGACAAACAAAGTAATTGGAAAAGTCTGGGACATTGTGAGACCCTCCCTTAGGGGTAGCGCCTGTCCTTAGAAATGGGGTCTGACTATGTGTGTGTGAGGGGGTGGCATGGGGGGACTCAGAAAAGAGGGTCTCCTTGGCAGGTGGGGGTGCTTGGACCAGGCCTCTGGAGGCATCTAATCCCCCAAATAGTGAGTCTCAGTTTGGGGGGATGCTCAGAGGTTCAGCCTCATCCACCCCAAATGGTCACTCTCTGAGACAGACTCTCAGGGTCCATACCCTCCCTGTCGGCCCTCGCCCTCTTCTCTCCAGGTCAAGAGGGCAGGAAAGGCCCCTCAGCAGCCTGGAACAGGACCAAGGAGTTCCCTACCCTAGAGCCTGAGACTGTTGCGTGGGAGGACTTGTGTGGTTTAGAGGTCCACCCCCAGTATTCCTCCCCCGACTCCCTCATTTTCTTTAGTAACGCAGCCAGCAGTTCTATTAGTCAGTCAACAAATGTGTATTACAAGTCCTTTGTGCGCTGGACACCGTTTTGGGTGCCATGGATATAGCAGGGAGCAAACAGACCAGCCCTGCTCTCCTGGGGTGTCCACTCTCCTGGGGAAGCAGAGAATGAGCCAGAAATAGACAAATAAATATAGAAACAGTGTTCAACAGTCTCAGTCATGAGGACAGACTTAAAAGTAAGGAGCATGTGCACAGTGCTGGAGCTACAACGTCAGAGCATCATGAGGGTTTAAGAGTCTTTAGCCCCCCAGGAGCTGGACATCCTCCCCCAACACATGCACGCACGTACGTGCCCAAGTGCATGCATGTACACACATGCACACACACACGTACACTACGTAAATCTCTCTTGTTCAACTCTCACGTGTTTTGCATTGGAATCAATTTTGAAGGCTAACCCTGGCAGTGCAGTGGCCAAGCACTCGGCTGCTAACTGAAAGGTCAGCAGCTCGAACCCACCAGACGATCTACGGGACAAAGGTGTGGCAATCTGCTTCTGTAAAATTACAGCCTAGGAAACCCTATGGGGCAATTCTACTTTGTACTACAGGGTTGCTATGAGTCAGAATTGACTGGACAGCAGTGGGTAATTATGTACAGACAGGGCTGCCTGGAGTATAAAGTACAGAACAGGAACAACCCTACCAATCTGAGTGCTCATTACCTGCCAGGCTGGGTCCTCATGCCTATTACTGCTCCCATTTTACAGATAAGGAAACGGAGGTGCAGGTCACACAGCTACTTGGGCAAGAAGCCAGGATTTGAACTTGGGTCAGTCTGACTCCAAAATTTGTGCTCTTAATCATTCAGCCAGTGTCCCCCAAACACCTGTTGTTTAAGCACTACCTTCACCAACCTACCACATGTACCTTCACATGTTGGCATACATGCCCATCACTGGGGCTAGTATTTACTTAGCATGCATTTTAATAAATGAATCACCTGAAAACATAACAAAATTTGATTTTTTATTTCTAACAGGAAATTTTGGATCACTACTGAAAATGAAAAACCAGCATCACTTCCCATAACTAGCAAGCAATAACACAACTATAATGATGATAATTAGCGCCCATGGAAGCAGCAGTCAAGAAATAAAACGACATATTGCATTGGGCATTTCTGCTGCAAAAGATCTCTTTAAAGTGTTCAAAAGCAAAGATGTCACTTTAAGGACTAAGGTGTGCCTGACCCAAGCCAGGGTGTTTTCAGTTGCCTCATCTGCATGTGAAAGCTGGACAATGAATAAGGAAGACGGAAGAAGAAATGATGCCTTTGAATTATAGTGTTGGCAAAGAATATTGAATATACCATGGACTGCCAGAAGAATGCAAATCTATCGTGGAAAAAGTATAGCCAGAATGCTCCTTAGAAGCAAGGATGGCAGGACTTTTTCTCACATACTTTGGACATGTTATCAGGAGGGACCAGTCCCTGGAGAAGGACATCATGCTTGGTAAAGGAGAGGATCAGCGCAAAAGCAGAAGACCCTCAACGAGATGGATTGACACAGTGGGTGCAACAATAGGCTCAAACACAGTAATGATTGTCAAGATGGTGCAGGAATGGGCAGTATTTCGTTCTGTTCTACATAGCATCACCATGTGTTGGAATTGACTTGACAGCACCTAACAACAACGATGATGATAATAATGGTGATAATTAAGCTTAATGAGCACTTACCATGGGCCAGGCACTGTTTTACACTCATCCCTTGCTTTAACCCACTTAACCCCACAACTCCTGGTGGTCGGCACTCTTTTTATCCTCATTGCACAGATGAGATTTGGATGAGCCTGCTTCACTGCGGTCAAATACCTTTTCCAAAGTCACAACGAAAACAAACAGGAACAGGTTGTTAAACTCTAATGATGTTGCCTGCTCAAGACACCTGCCCTCTCTCTCTCTTTTTTTTCCCCTAAATTTTATTTATTCTGTTGTTGTTGTTGAGAATATACATAGTGAAATGTACACCAATTCAACAGTTTCTACATGTACAATTTAGTGACATAGATTACATTCTTCGAGTTGTTCAACATTCTCACCCTCCTTTTCTGAGTTGATCCTCCCTCATTAACATAACATTACTGTCCCCTAAGGTTCTTATTTAATCTTTCAGGTTGCTGTTGTCAATTTGATCCCTTATGGACAGTTCTTAAAAGAGTATAATGCTTAAGGCAGACCTTGTTTTTACTAGTTAAGCTAAACTATTGTTCAGTTTTAAGATGATTTCAGGGAATATTTTTGGTTTAAGGTTTAAAGATTATTTCAGGGAAATAGTTTCAGGGGTTCATCCACCCTCCATGGCTCCAGAAAGTCTAGAGTCCATGAGAATTTGAAATTCTGCTCTGAATTTTTTCCCTTGTGATTAGGATTTTTCTATGGAATCTTTGATCAAAATGTTCAGTGATGGTAGCCAGGCATCACCCAGTTCTTCTGGTCTCATGGCAAAGGAGTATTTGTTCACAGAGGCAATTAGCCACACGTTCCACAGCCTCCTCCTATTCCTGACTCTCCTTCTTCCTCTGTTTCTCCAAGTGAGTGGAGACCAATTGTTGTGCTTGGAAGGCCGCCTGGAACTATACAACAAATTAGGAGGTAAAACAGAAGCACTAAACACGTTATTAGGCCAATTAACTGGGATGTCCCATGAAACCATGACCCTAAATCTCCAAACCAAGAATCCAAATCCCATGGAGTGTTTTGTTGTACATAAGGAGCTTCGGCAGCTACTCTTTTTTTTTTTTTGGTCATTGTTGTAAATACAACTATCACAAGTTTTGCCAATTTAACTTTTTACAGGTATACAACTTACTGACGGCAATTACAATAATCAGCTGTGCAACCCTACCCTTAATGGGAGTTTTCCATCACCATTAACTTCCCTTTTCCTCCTCCCTCCCACCACTGGTAACCAATAATAAATTTTGGTCTCTATACGTTTGCCTTTTCTTGTCTTTTTACATAAGTGAGGTCATACAATATTTGTCCTTTTGTGATTGGCTTATTTCGCTGAGCATAATGTCTTCAAGCTCCATCCATACTGTAGCATGTATCAACACTTCATTTCTCCTACTGGCTGAGTAGTACTCCATTGTATGTATTTACTACATTTTGTTTATCCATTCAGCTGTTGATGGGCATTTAGGTTGTTTCCGCCTTTTGGCTATTGTGAATAGTGCTCCAATGAACATTGGTGTACAAGTCTCTTTTTGAGTGTCTGCTTTCAAGTCTTTTGGGTATGTATCTAGAGGCAGAATTACTGGGTCATATGGTAATTCTATTTTTGATGTTTTGAGGAACTGCCACGTTATTTTTCACAATGACTGTACCATTTTGCATTCCCATCAGCAATGACTAAGGATTCTAATTTCCCCACATGCTCACCAACATTTGTTATTTTCTATCTTAGCCATCCTAGTGGGAGTGAAATGGTATCTCATTGTGGTTTCGATTTGTATCTCTCTGATGGCTAATGAAGCTGAGTATCTTTTCATGTGTTTGATGGCAACCTGCCCTCTCTTTTGAAAGGGGAGATTACAAGTGGTTGGACAATTGTTGACGACATATTAGCAGTACTGCAAGCCTTTCTCCATGGTGTTATTGGAAGGTCTGAGAGAGAGACAGAAGGAAGGCAAATCACTTTCTCACTACCACCTATGGTGCGGTAGGCAGCCCACACTTCTGAAAATGCTGCACCAAACTGTGGTGCATCAAGAAATGCTTTGGGACCTGTTATGGATTGAATTGTGTCCCCCAAAAATGTGTGTTAACTTGGCTGGGCCATGATTCCCAGTATTGTGTGGTTGTTCATCATTTTATGATCTGCTGTGATTATCTTATGTGTTATAAATCTTAACCTCTATGATGTTAATGAGGCAGGATTAGAGGCAGTTATGCTAGTGAGGTGGGACTCAATCTACAGGATTAGGTTATATTTTGAGTCATCTCTTTTGAGATATAAAAGAGAGAAGAGAGTAGAGAGACAGGGGGGGCCTCAAATCACCAAGAAAGTAGTGCCAGGAGCAGAGCGTGTCCTTTGGACTGGGGGTCCCTGCACTGAGAAGCTCCTAGACCAGGGGATTATTGATGACAAGGACCTTCCCCTAGAGCTGACAGAGAGAAAACCTTCACTTAGAACTGGCTCCCTGAATTCGGACTTCTAGCCTACTAGGCTGTGAGAGAATAAATTTCTGTTTGTTAAAGCCATCCACTTGTGGTATTCCTGTTATAGCAGCACTAGATAACTAAGACACCTCTTCACTGGCTTCCCTGGCTCCAGCCTGGCCCTCTCAAATTTATTCTCCACACTGTAGACAGAGCCATCTTTCCTCCCCCAGTATTTTATTATGAAATATTTCAAACATAAAGCCAAGATAAAGGAATTTTACAGGGAATACCATATATCCACTTCCTAAATTCTACCATTAACACTTTACTGTGCTTGCTTTATTATACATCTATCCATCGTTCCTTCCTTCCATCCATCCATCCATCCATCTATCTTACTTATTTCATGCATTTCAAAGTAAATTGCAGACATTGGTATACTTTCCTCTAAGTACTTTAGCTTGTATATCATTACATAAAGTTCAAAAAAAATTTTTATAGTTATTTTTCTTTTCTAGTTAGATTTATATACAATGAAAAGCACAGATCTTAGGTGTCCATTTGCTAAGTTTTGACAAATGCGTACACTTGTATAACCCAATGCTCTATCAAGTTACAGAATATCACTATCACCCCAGAAAGTTCCTTTGTGCCCCTCCCAATCATTCCCCCCTGGCCTCCTGGAGGCGGTGGGTTCTGATTTTTTTCCCACCATAGATTAGTTTTGTCTTGAAGGGGCAAACAGGCTTTGTGAGGCCAAACATAGCTGCCCTCATGCTTTCTGTTAGTTCACTGAGATTTCTTTTAGTTCACTGCTGTTTTCCAAGCCCGTTATTTGACCTTGCTGAGGCAGTTTATGTAACTGTCTGGTGTGGAGCCACCTTTGTCCTTGACCACTATAAAACATTTGCCCTCCCCCCTCCCTTCTGGGTGCAGAGAGCTGCTTTGGTCCTCTTGCTGCAGGGACCACTGCCTCGTATATAACTCTCTCTAATAAAAAACTCCTTCGCTGCTACACTGGAGTTGCCTGATTCTTTCTTTGGTTTCTCAGCCCTCCAATTCTGGAGGCAAATTTCAAGTTACTGGTCCAAGTCTGGACATGTCTGTTCTAGGACTTCATATAAATGGAACATACAATTTGTACTTGCTATGGGTTGAATGTCCCCCAAAATATGTGTTGTAAATCCTAACCTCTATGCCTGTGATTAGATCCCATTTGGGAATGGGTTTTCTTTGTTATGTTAATGTGTCAGGGTTAGTGTAGGGTGTGTCTTGAGTCAATGTCTTTTGAGATACAAAAGAGAAAAAATTCAAGCTAGCAAGAGAGACAGGGTAAGACAGATGCCAAGACACCTGGAGATCCCCAAGGAACCAGGAAGCAGAAGCTAAAGAGAAGGACCTTCCTCCAGAGCTGACAGAAAAAGAAAGCCTTTCCCTAGAGCCAGCACCCTGAATTTGGACTTCTAGCCTCCTAAACTGAGAAAATATGTTTCTGTTTGTTAAAGGCATCCACTTGTGATATTTCTGTTATACCAGCACTAGGTAACTAAGATAGAATTTGGTACAGGAAGAGTGGTATGCTGCTCTAACAGATACCTAAAATGTGGAAGCAGTTTTGGAATTGGATAATTGGTAGAGGCTGGAAGAGTTTTAAGATGCCTAATAGTAAAAGCCTAGATTGCCTTAAAGAGACTGTTGGTAGAATTATGTACATCAAAGACAATTTTGGTGAGGGCTCAGAAGGAAGTGAGGATAGCTGTAGAGAAAATCTCTTTCATCTTAGAGAATACATATGGGACCAGCAACAGAATGTCGCTAGAAATGTGGACATTAAATGTGCTTCTGGTGAGGCTTTAGAAGAAAATGATGAACATGTGATTGGGCAATGGAGGAACGGTGATGCTTTTTATGCAGTGGTGAAGAACTTGTCTCAATTATGTTCAAATGTTTGGTGGAAGGTAGAACTTGTAAGTGATGAACTTGGATATTTGGCTGAAGAGATTGCTAAACAAGATCTTAAAGGGACCATGTGGTTTCTCCTCACCACTTACAGTAAAAGGGGAAAGGAAAGAGATGTGCTTAAAAATGAACTGTGTAAAATGAAAACAGAGCTTAAAGGTTTGTAAAATTCTGTTGTACAAATTAAGGACATGTGTCCTAGAATGTTCACCAAAGATGTGGTTACACAATTTTTTGTTAAAGAGATCAAGCCTGTGATTGATGGGTCTAACCAACTACACAGCAGAAAACCCATCAGCTTAGACTGAAGGGGACAGAGAAAGAACGAAAGGAAAGAATACTGCCTGCCTCTTGGAATTCTACTGGCAGGAAACAGACCAAAGGAGCTACGTCTGTTGTCCTCCAAGATAAGAAAAGGACCATCCCTGGAGCAGCTTGGAGATTGGCAGAAGTGTTGGAAGGAGCACAGGAAGCAAGGCCTTCCTGGTTTCAAAGGTGGGACCATGGTCTCCTGGATCTCAAAGGGTTTCAAATAGTCAGATCTTCGCCAACTCAGTTCTGGAGAGTGGAACTGCTATTAAGGTGGGACTGCCATAAGGGTGTGCCAGGGGGATGAGGCTTCCACCCAAAGCTGAGGGGGCAGGGCTGCCATGCCCAAGGGGCAGAAGAGCAAGGCCTGCCGGGGCCAAGGGGTTGGGATCACCACTCAGATGGGCTAGGAGAATGGGTTTGCCTAAAGCACTTACTGATGAAGATCAAATACTAAAGTTTTCAGCATGGATTACACCTAACATAAAGAAAACAAAAATCCTCACAGCTGGACCAATAAGCAACATCATGATAAACAAAGAAAACATTGACATTTTCAAGGATTTCATTTTACTTGAATCCACAATCAACATCCATGAAAGCAGCACCCAAGAAAGCAAACAATGTATTGTATTGGGAAAATCTGCTGCAAAAGACCATTTTAAAGTGTTAAAAAGCAGAGACATCACTTTGAGGACTAAGGTGCACCTGACCCAAGCCATGGTATTTTCAATCACCTCATACAATTCGAAAGCTGGACAATGAATAAGGAAGACTGAAGAAGAATTGATGCCTTTGAATTATGGTGTTGGCAAAGAATATTGAATATACCATGGACTGCCAGAAGAACGAACAAATCTGTGTTGGAAGAAGTACAGCCAAAATGCTCCTCAGAAGTGAGGATGAGACTTCATCTGACTTACTTTGGATATGTTATCAGGAAGGAACAGTCCCTGGAGAAGGACATCATGCCTGGTAAAGTAGAGGGTCAGTGGAAGACCCTCAGTGAGATGGATTGACACAGTGGCTACAACAATGGGCTCAAACACAGCAATGATTGTGAGGATGGCGCAGGACCAGGCAGTGTTTTGTTCTATTGTACATAGCGTCATTATGAGTTGGAATCACCTCAATGGCATCTAACAACAACAACAAAGCCCAAGGAGCAGAGTTGCCATTCTAGAGGGCCTGGAAGGTGGAGCTGAAGCCCAGGGCTAAGGGGCCTCCACCCAGAATTCAGAGGATATGGCTAACACCCAGAGTCTCAAGGGCAGGGCCATTGCCCAGATGGTCTCAGAGAAGAGAGGACCGTTTTCAAGCCTTGACATCTAATGTAATTTTTTCTGCTGGGTTTTGGACGTGCTTCGTGCCTGTTATCCCTTCTTTCCCCCCAATTTCTCCCATTGGTAATGGGAATGTCTGCCTTGTGCCTGTTCCACCATTGTACTTTGGAAATAGATAACCTGTATTCTAGATTTCACAGGTTCACAGATGAAAAGGAATTTTGCCCTGAGTGGAATATGCCTAAAGTCTCACCCATATTTGATTTAGATGATTTAGAAGGTGAGAGTTTGGATTTTGTCTAAGAGTATGACTAGAGCCTCTTAAAATTAAAGCAAGAGTTTTTTTTTGAAGGGGTAGAGTGATTTGAATTGGGGCAGCACTTAATGAGGATTCAGCAATGTGCTCCAAAATTCTGAGGGAGAAGTGAGCTTTTTATACAGAAATGTGGGGAGAGGAGTACATGGCTACAATCATGGTTACAAGGCAATAGTAAATTGAAATTTTACAAGGTTAGCTGATTTATTTTTATCTTAGTTATCTAGTGCTGCTGAAACAGAAACACCACACGTGGATGGCTTTAACAAAGAGAAATTTATTCTCTCATGGTCTAGTAGGCTGGACGTCCGAATTCAGGGCACCAGCTCCAGGAGAAGGCTTTCTCTCTCTGTCGGCTCTGGGAGAAGGTCTTTGTCATCAATCTTCTTCTGGTCTAGGAGCTTGTCCATGCAGGAATTGTGGGTCCAAAGACACAGTCTGGTCTCGGCTCTGCTTTCTTGGTGGTAAGAGGTCCCCATGTCTCTCTGCTCATTTCTCTCTTCATATCTCAAAAGAGATTGATTTAAGACACAACCTAATCTTGTAGATTGAGTCCTGCCTCATTAACATAGCTGCCACTAATCTCACCTCATTAACATCATAGAGATAGGATTTACAACACATAGGAAAGTCAGCGCTGGAAGTGCTCACTTGTCTATGCCAATAAATTTGGAAGACAGCTACTTGGCAAACCAACTGGAAGAGATCCATATCTATGCCTATTCCCAATAAAGATGATCCAACTGAATGTGGAAATTACCGAACAATGTCATTAATATCACATGCAGGTAAAATTTTGCTGAAGATCCTTCAAAAGTGGCTGCAGTAGTTTATCAACAGGGAACAGCCAGAACTTCAAGCTGGATTTATAAGAGGACGTGGAAGCAGGGATATCATTGCTGATGTCAGATGGATCCTGGCTAAAGCAGAGAATACCAGAAAGATGTTTACCTGTGTTTTATTGACTATGCAAAGGCACTCGGCTGTGTGGATCATAACAAACTATGGATGACATTGCGAAGAATGGGAATTCCGGAACACTTAACTGTGCTCATGAGGAACCTATCATAGACCAAGAGGCAGTTATTTGAACAGAACAAAGGGATACTGTGAGGTTTAAAATCAGGAAAGGTGTGCGTCAAAGTTCTATCCTTTCACCATACCTATTCAATCTGTATGCTAAGCAAATAATCTGAGAAGCTGGACTATATGAAGAAGAACGGGGCATCAGGATTGGAGAAAGACTCATTAACAATCTGTGTTACGCAGATGACACAGCCTTGCTTGCTGAAAGTGAAGAGAACTTGAAGCACTTACTGATGAAGATCAAAGACCACAGCCTTCACTAAGGATTATACCTCAACATAAAGAAAACAAAAGTCCTCAAAACTGGACCAGTAAGCGACATCATGATAAATGGAGAAGACTGAAGTTGTCAAGGATTTCATTCTACTTGGATCCACAATCAACACCCATGGAAGCAGCAGTCAAGAAATCAAAAGACGGATTGCATTGGGCCAATCTGCTGCAAGAGACTTCTTTAGAGTGTTAAAAAACAAAGATGTCACCTTGAAGACTAAGGGGTCCCTGACCAAAGCCATGGTGTTTTCAGTCACCTCATATGTATGGGATAGCTAGGAATGAATAAGGAAGACTGAAGAAGAACTGACACCTTTGAATTGTGGTTCTGCTGAAGAATATTGAATATAGCATGGACGGCAAAAGAACAAGCAAATCTGTCTTGGAAGAAGTACAGCCAGAATGCTCCTTAGAGGCAAGGATGGGAAAACTACATCTTACATACTTTGGACATGTTATCAGGAGGGATTGGTCCCTGGAGAAGAACATCATGCTTGGTGAAGTAGAGGGTCAGCGAAAAAGATGAAGACTCTCAGTGAGAAGGATTGACACAATGTCTACAACAATGGGCTGAAGCGTAGAAATGATAGTGTGCATGGTGAAGGAATGGGCAGTGTTTTGTTCTGTTGTATATAGAGTTGCTATGAGTCAGAACTGACTCAATGGCACCTAACAACAGCAACAGGAAAATCACATAACAAAATGGTGGAAAAACACAATACTGGGAAACATGGCCTAGCCAAGTTGACACACATTTTTGGGAGACACAACTCAATCCATAACAATTTTCTAACATAGATTTCTTGGCGCCAATTTAGTAAGTTACGTATACATTTTTTCTGGGGCCTGCTCTGCACACATTCTTCTGAGACCTTCTTGACAAACATTTACTGACAAACATTTATTCACAAATCATATTCTTGTCTCCTTTATTGTTTGCTGAGGGTGGTTAAAGTTTCACAAGAAGTAACAGCTCTAAATCATGGGCTTTATTCTTAGGAAAGCAGAAATGAGGACTTCAGACAAGTTTAATTCAACAATGGAGCTTTGATTTAGACCTAGGACAGTCATCTTTAATCATACCAAGCACCTCAGTTTTGGAGTGTCCTTACACAGCCATAACTGAGTAACTGACCTCTAGAATAAAGGACTTACAATCTATTTTCTAATATGGTCTTTTAACTTTTACAAACATTTGCAAGACCCTTTTCCTGGAAAATTCCCTAAACAATTATTATTGCAATCTTTGCTGTTACAGCCTTCTCAGAAAGCAATTCCTTTCTTTTATCTAGTTTAAACTATATCATTTCTCAAACCCCTCTGAAAACATGTCACAAAACAATGGCTAGGAGCCACTTCTCTCAAAATTGATTATAAGCAGAAGTAAAGTAGCCTAAAGTAGAGCTTTTAAAACAAACTGGAGTTTGGCTTGCATCCTGGGTAGAAGCCTCTCCTATGGCAAGCACTTAGCTTTTGGGGGCTTTTCCACAGACTTGGAGTTGACGTAAGACTTTTGGGATGATGGGATGGAGTGAATGTGTTTTGCATGTGGCAAGGACATGAATTTTGGGGGACCAAAGGGTGGGATGTTATGGATTGAATTATGTTCCCCCAAAATGTGTGTTGTAAATCCTAACCGCTATGGCTGTGGTTAAAATCCAGTTTGGGAATGGGTTCTTTATTATGTTAATAAGGCAGGATTAGTGTAGGGTGAATCTTGAGTCAATCTCTTTTGGATACAAAAGAAAAAAATGCAAGACAGATGGGGTAAGATAGATGCCAAGACACATAGAGATCTCCAGGGAACCAGGAAGCAGAAGCTAAAGAGACAAGGCCCTTCCTCCAGAGCCGACAGAGAAAAAAAACTTTCCCTAGAGCCAATACCCTGAATTGAGACTTCCAACCTCCTAAACTGTGAGAAAGTAAATTTCTGCTTGTTAAAGCCATCCAAGTGCTATTTGTTACAGCAGCACTAGATAACTAAGACAGTACTCTTTCGTGTCTGGCATCTTTCACTCAACATAATGTGTTTGATATGTATTTGTGTTGTAGATATTGGTAGTTCATTCCTTTTGATAGATGTACAGTATTCTATTCTATGAGTATACGACAATGTGTTGATTCATTCTCCCTCCTGTTGATGGACACCTGGGCTGTTTTCAGTTTTTCACTATTAAGAATACAGTTTCTATGAACATTTTTGTAGAAGCCTTTTTGTGAACATATGTTTTCATTTCTCTTGAAGTGGAATTGCTGGATCATAAGGTAGATGTAAGTTTAGTTTTATAAGAAACTGCAGTAACTTTCTCCAAAGTGGTTGTACCATTTTATACTTCCACCAGCGGTGTAGGAGAGTTCTGGTCGCTCCACACTCTCATCATTTAGTGTTGTTAGCCTTTCTGATGAGTGTATCACTGCCATCTTTTTAAGCATGTCCTTGACTTCCTATGGCTCTCAGGAGAAAGTCAAGCTTGTAGCCTGGCGTTTGAGCCCTCCAGAGCCTAGATCTTGTCCATCTAGCCTCACCTTCTCCACCTCCCTTTTAATTTCCCAACTATATTGAGCTGAGTGTGTTTTTTTCTGCATGCATCAGGTCAGTTCACTTTTCTCTGCTTTTAGTCGGGTGGTTTTTCCAGCCTGGAATGTGTCCCTGATCTCACCCTTCTGGTGATTTCCCTATTGTCTTTTTAGATTCCTTTTAGGTGTTACCTCCTCTAGGAAGCCTTCCCAGACATTTCACCCAGAGGGAGTCACTCCCTAGTTAGTGCCAAGAGGATACCTTCAAGCTATTTCTACTGCAGCTCAGATCACCCTGTTCTTTAACTGTCTCACCCTTTAGACTGTGGACTCAATGAAGGAAGACACCCATTTGATTCACCTCTCTGCCCCCAGCACCCAGCATGGGGCCTGGCTCAGGGTGTACTTAATAGCATCCGCAGTGGCAGCAATGGCAACCTTAATAGTTGCTGGCATTTACTGCATGTTTAGTGAGATCCTTATTGTGTTCCCTAGAGAAAGCACCCCACCCCCACCCCCGAGAACCAAGAACTCTAGACTCACAGAGCCTAAATTTCTGGGGATGGCAAGTACAAATTTCTGAAGTGTTTCACTGGAAGTGATGGTGAATGGGATCACTCCCTACTTGTACCCCTTGATTTCTGGACCAATGCGTTCTACCTATTGGGTGCCCAGCACCCTAAAATGGCCAGTGGTTTAAGAGATATACCACACCCTGAAGGAAAATGCCTGTAGTAGCCAGCCTCCAAATTGGCCTCCGATGATCCCCACCTCTCTTGTATAGTAGCCTCCCACATTGTACCAGAGTTGGTGTGTGTGATCAATACAATACAGCAGAAGTGATGGCATGTCATTTCTGAGATTAGGTTATAAAAACTCCAACTTCCATCTTGGATCCCTCTCTCGGATCACTCGGTCTGGGGGAAGCCAGCTGTCACAAAGTGAAGACAAGTCAGGCAGCCCTGTGAGAGGCCCATGTGGTGAGGACCTGAAGCCTCAGGCCAACAGCCAGCAAGGAACCGAACACTGATGCAACCATGGGAGTGAGCTTGGAAGCAGATCCTCCCAGTTGAGCCTTCAGATGACTGCAGCTCCAGCCAACAGTTTGGTGGCAACTTCATGAGAGACTCTAAGTTAGAACCACCCAGCTAAGCTGCTCCCAAATTCCTGATCCCATAAAATCACAAGATAATAAATGTTTATTATTTCAAAGTACTAAAGTTTGGAGTCATTTGTTACACAGCAATAAACATACACTATTCTTATTCTGTTAGGTGCCTTCGAGTCAGTTATGACTCACAGTGACCCTCTGTACAACAGAACAGAACGCTGCCCGTCATCCTCACAGTCATTGCTCTGTTCGAGCCCATCGTCGCAGCCATTGTGTCAGTCCATCTCATTGAGGGTCTTCCTCTTTTTTGCTGACTGTCTACTTTACCAAGCATGATGTCCTTTAGGGTATCACCTCAAAGCTTGTGCCTCAGCTACATCAAGAGCTTTTCTATCACTCTGTCAGGCTAGCAGCTTCTGGATGGAGTGGCACATGGTAAAACCAGTGGATCCCATGATTGTGTGCCTACTGCCATACCTCCTCTGCTGAAAAGTGGGTTCATTGATATGAGATGAGGATAAGAAGATGTTCATGCTGTGAACTCTCGTACATAGTGCTACTGGTTGGGGCTTAGCAGGGAGAAAGGCAAACCTATTCGAAGAATATACGTCAGTGCTGATCAGTAAGAATTGCTGCCCATTCCAGGACAAAAGGGGTCTGATGTAAGCAACTTGCCCCCAAGTGGCTGCGTGGTCTCCTGAAGGGATGGCACCATGCTGGTCAGTATTGGTCTCTTATTGACAGGTGAAGCATTCAGTGACAATTACTAGATCAGTCTTGGTGTCTCCAGTCTTCAAATCTTGTTTCTACCAGGTCCCTGACTAAATAACTAAGCAATTTTTTTCTGCCCGTCAGTCTGGGAATATTCTTACCTTTGGCTATTTCTCTCTTTTATCAAAGTGGATGACCTAGCGCACAGCCTGAAGCTTTGCCCATTGGGAGGATTTCCCCTCATTTGTGTCTTTCAGGGTCACCCTAAGTGGAACTATAGTGAAACAGCATCCATTGTTGGCTTATTCCAGCATGTAGAGATGACCTATCCATGAATCAAGCTCTGGTTTTTTCCTTCTCCATCAGCTGGCCATAGAGAATGCCTCATATGACCGTAGGTGTGAACTGAGGGAGAAGTATCAGTGCAACACAAGTAGATGACATGGGGGCCACCTATTCATACAGCTTACTGATGACCACTGGACCTTCATGAACCTAAACTAGATGCACCACTTCTATCTGATGATGGATTGCCACTGGTCCTTCCTAATCTTATGACTTAGTGGATCTGACAGATGTTTACTGCAGACGTATACTGCAGATGTATTGGCATTTCTGGCCTCACCAAGTGAACAGTTGCTGCCCCATGGCCAGATGCTCCTTCTCTGCCAGGGTCCAGTAGCCATCTAGGAGCTGTTTTGCTAATGGTGTATAGTTCGTGCTGCAGATGGCCTGGTCTTACTCCTGAACTCTAGCAGTCTTCTCTGTGACTACCTTACCGGGACTGGCCAGAGACTCCACATGGCATTTTTGTCTACCACAGATTCCTTTAGTACTGTAAGGTCTGCCTATCAACAGTGCTGCTTGAACTGTAGCCTGGAGCTGCTTCACAGCCCTTTAATGTTCTGGGACCCACTCAAAACTAGTACATAATAGTAGATGCTCAATAAACATTCCCCTCTATGGGAGAATAGAGCACAGAGCAGGAATTGAAAAATGCCAATGCCTTTAGGGTAAGGTTGCCAGATAAAACATAGGCCATTCGGTTGAGCTTGAATTTCATATAAATGGTGTATTATTTTTTAGTGTAAGTATGTTCCAAATATTACATGGGACATATTTACATTAAAAAATTATTCACCATTTATCTGAAATTCAAATTTAACTGGCCATCCAATTTTTTATTGGTAAATCTGGCAACTTTAGTTTAGGGACCAAACAGTTAATAGTGTAAGAAAACTTGGTGTGATAGGAGTTGGAGAAAGGTAAATGCATTTACAATTAGTGCTCATTTGGAGAATAATCAACATTCAAAGTAAAAATTAGAAATAATGTACCAGATTTGGCTGGAGGCTCATGAGTTTGCAATCCCTGGCAGAGAGCTTGGGCTGTGGAGTCTGAACACCCGGTTTTGAGTCCTAAATCCACTGCTCACAAGCTATACGACCTTGGGCTTAGAGACTTCATCTCTGTGAGGATTAAATTAGAACCTACATTTAAAAAGTGTAATGAGGTGCAGGGCCCACACCAGTTGCCGTAGAGTTGATTCTGACTGATGGTGACCCCATGTATGTCAGAGTAGAACGGTGCTTCATAAGGTATTCAATGGTTGGTTTTTTGGAAGTAGATAACCAGGTCTTTCTTCCAAGGTGCCTGGGGTGGACTTGAACCTCCAACCTTTTGATTTATCAGCCAGGTGCGTTAACCGTTTGCACCACCCAGGGACGCTGGGCCTGCCGTTACAGCTAAATAAATGTTAGTTTTTTATCACCCTAATCACAGCTGGAGGAGCCCTGATGGAGCAGTGGTTAAAGTGCTTGACTGCTAACCGAAAGGGCAGTGGTTTGAACCTACCAGCCACTGTGCTGGAAGAAACGTATCCACCCATTGCCATCGAGTTGATTCCGACTCATAGCAATCCTACAGGACAGAGTAGAACTGTCCCAGGGTTTCCAAGGAGCGGCTGGTGGATTCAAACGGCCGACATTTTGGTTAGCAGCTGAGCTCTTAACCTGTGTGCTACCAGGGCTCTCTCTCTATATGTACATGTATATATATATATATGTATATATATATATATAATTTATTTTATTTTTGTTGTTGAGAATATACACAGCAGAACATATACCATTTCAACAATTTCTACATATACAATTTACTGACACTTATTACGTTTTTCAAGTTATGCAACCATTCTCATCCTCCTTTTCCAAGTTGTTTCTGCCCTGTTAACATAAAATCATTGCCCCTTAAGTTTCCTATCTAATCTTTCTAGTTATTGTTGTCAATTTGATCCTATACAGTAGGTTTTAAACCAAAATAACATTCTTAAGAGTGTTCAATGAATATGAAAAGAGCCTTCTTAGGACTATGACCAATATTTTAGCATTTTATGTGGGAAAATTCAGTTTAGATGAATTTCTTTCTATTCTTTTTACAAATAGTCTTCTTTTTGCCAATACAGTCATAGTCATTCAAGAATAAACCAAACCAACCAGCTGCTGTTGGGTCAATTTCTACTCATGGAAGTAGAACTGTGCTCCACAAGGTTTTCTTGGATGTGACCTTTTGGAAGCTGATCCCTAGGCCTTCCTTCCTAGGTGCCTTGGGTGGGCTCGAACCACCAACCTTTTGGTTAGCAGCCAGTCATTTAAGAATACTACTCTTTTAAATAAGTTCTTAGTAAATCAGTAAATTTTGTTAGTTTGGTCAATAGTGTATTTGGCCAATTGGCTTTCAGTGAATTGACCTTTTGGCAAACCTCCCTCCTGCTGCTTCTGGGTGCCGTTCTTGGCATGATAGAGCTCACAGCTTGGCAGTGCATAACTCAGGGTATCTCATACTGAAATCCCACAGCAAAACACAGAGATAAAAGGTGGTGCAGGCCACACCCCAGAGAAACTCCCTTTACATTGGATCAGGGATGTGACCTGGATAAAGGTGGTGTTACAATCCCACTCTAATCCTCTTTAACATAAAATTACAATCACAAAATGGAGGCCAACCACACAACTCTAGGAATCATGACCCAGCCAAATTGATACACACATTTTTTGGGGGACATAATTCAAACCATGATGAACAGTGCCTGGCACAGAGTAGGCCCCAAATAAATATGTGCTGAATTAATGAATTATCACATATAATTATCACAACAGTCCTATGAAGTAGGGTATGCTTGGTGATGGCAGTGGTGGCAATGGTGCTACAAAAGCACCCCAAACTCTAAAGGAGGGGAGTCCTTTTCTCTTACCAGAGGAAGTGTGCTCTGAAGAGTGTGGGTGGAATCTCACTGTGTTTTTATTTTCTCTGCCTATCCTCCCACCATTTGACCTGGAGGCAAACCCAGTCATGGGACATGTGCAAAAGAGTAGGGAGATGAGAGCTCTGGCTGTCTAGCCGGAAGACCAGGGATGAGGGACCTCTGGGAGCAAGAGAATGTGGAGAGATTGTGTAGAGAAACAAGTTCGAAAAGAGATTTTAATGTTGTATATGAGCTCCTGAGTTCACCTTTGAGTGGACGTGTGTGGATCTGACTCTAAACAATATATCAAAGGAATTGAGAACTGAACTATGGGCTCACTGGGGTTGTAAATAAAGATAGGTAAGCTTTCTGCTTTCTGTAAGAATCAAGGACTTCTTGCCTCCTTTACTATTTCTTTAAATTGATATAATTTTTTTCTTTAAGGTGTTGGCCATCTACTTGAGGAGATAAGTGAAATGTATCAGTGGAAAATCGAAGAATCAAGAACCATTCCCTTTATTTACTTTTGGAATTGTACCAACTGCCTGACATGAAGGTGTCCAGGAATGCAAAAATGAAGAGTGGGGTAGAGTGGACAGAGAGGCTGTTTGGAGGAAGCCAATTGGCTGGGCCTCAAAGGTTGGTAGAGGTTAAAGGGAGGAATTCCAGGAGGGAGAAAGAGGATAACCGAAGTTACAGAGGAAGGAGCGATGTGGAGCAATCAGGGTGATTCATATGAAGGACTCATTTTAAGAAGCCATATGAGGGGAGCTTGGAGCTGTAGGGCAGAGCCGCATCATGGAGGACTATGAAATTAGGTAGTAGACTTTGAAACAGAACTCAAAGTACTAGTGATCCACAGCAGGTTTCTGAGCAAAGGACTGATGTGGCAGAAGCAGCATTCTAGGAAGATTATTTGGTACTAACTACTGTCTTCTCTTCCAATCTTAGACTCACCCCTGAACAAGAGGATGTTGTTCAGATCACGGGAAGACTCATGGATTTACTGTTCCTCACTAAAGTGGGATTTGATGGTAGAATGTAAACTCAGATTCCTTTAGTCCTTGGGTCTGAGATGGGAGTGTGGTGGGTTTGATCTTACTGATTGAACCACATGGTGCTTTTAGCCAAGGTCTGGTGGTGGGAAATCTCTTAGGAAGTCTTTCTCAAGCCTTTCAGCAATTGTCACTTTGAACCTGTCTGTCCTTCATCCTATACTTTCTCTTTGTCATCTTTATCATCCTCTTGCTTAGGGAACAGAAAAGACCCCAGTATGGCTGGATCCAAGTAAGCAAAAGAAGAGTGGTAGATGACTGTGTATCCATCAGCTTTCAGGACTTCTCCCTTGCGGTCCCCCAGGCACTTTCATCCACAGTAGCCACAACTAAAGGCATCATATTCCTATTGAATCAACTTATCTTCTCACATTCGCAGTTATCCTTGGACTCTCCAACCTGAGACATGGATGGGCGCTGCATGTGCTCCCTCACTCACGTCCTTCCAATCCTACCCTCTAAGCATCTCTCAGATTGGCTCTTTTCTCTCCTTTGTGAAACTAGTGTCATCATCTCTGTCTAGATTTCTGCATCTATCCCAAACCTCCCTGTCTACCCTTCCTAAGGACACCAAATCAATCAGTATGAAATCTGAAGATTTTCCTCTACTGCTTAAGACCTTTAAGATCTACAATGTTAGATCCAAACTCTGTTCCATGGTCCTATCCTCCCAGGCCAGGGCTCTTTCCAAACCATGAGCCTTCAAGTAATGGTAAAGAATGACAAGACCCCCAGTGCAGAGGAAGAGCCAGTTTATTTGGTAAGAATCATCGAATGTAACACATGCCTGGTGGGTAAGGAAGAGAGCAGGTCCCACGAAGAGAAGACTGCTCTGATCCCAAAATTGTGGCTATGTCATTGTCTAGGACATAGACCGATCTTCTGTGAGCCCTGGGAAGCCGGGCAGGGAGTTGGCTGAACAGCAGGAAATGTTGCTGTCGGGAGAAGACCCCAGTCAGAATGGAGACTCAGGATAACTGACTCTTATTGGTATTGGCCCATCATCAAACCCAGTCTCCAAGGAGTGGGGAGGATGCTGAGATCCTGGGGCTGGGGTCTTGTCTCAGCCACAGGGCAGCCTAAGCCTGGGGCCAGGTAATTCCTCATGCATGTATTTGAGTGTGCACATGTGTGTGAATGTGTGCGTGCATGTGTGTGAATGTGTGCATCTGAGTGCCTGTCTGAGTGACCGTGTGTTTATCTGGGCATTTATGTGTGTGTGTGTGTGTTTCCTATGTGTGTATCCATGACCATGTGTGTTTCTCTTTGAAGCTGTGTTGCTCCACCTGTCAGCATTTCTGTGCATCTGTGTGTGTGTCTGCATGGGTGTTGGTCTCTCTCTTTGGATGTCACTATCCCACATCCCCTGCTGCCCCCTCCATAAAAAGGACAGCCGGTCCTACAAATCCTGGGGGCGGGGTGGTGGTGGGAGTAAGCAGGAATCTTCGTGCCCACCATCATGCCCACATAGCAGCACTCACCAGCTTGGCAGAGGCCAGGGCTCTTCCGGGAAGTCTTAGACCTTGATGACAAATTTTAGTCCGTGGATCAGCTTATCTGGACAAAACAAAACGAAACATATCAGAGTGATGGTCTCCGTGTGAAGCAGTCCAGAATTCATGCTGAGGCCTAGGGCCAAGGGATGGGAGCTCTAGATATCCAGTTCAGGCTGGACTTGGAGAGGCAGGCTTCCTTCCACCAGCAAGCCCAGCTGTTCTCTGTATCAGGTCTGACTGGGGGAGACAGAGTCTACGTATAAATGTATCTGGATAACTCAGGGCAAAAACAAAACCCAAAATGGGGAGAGTTGAGGCCAGAGATCTGACTATCTTCTGGTTTGCAGGAACGAAGCTCCCCATGGGGAATTGTTGTTCCTACAAGGGAGACAAGAGGGCTTGGAATTGGGTACTCACGGGTAATGTCATACAGCAGGGTGACATCCAGGCTGCCAAGAATCCCACTGACCAGAGGGCACACCTAGGGCAAAGAGGGGAGTTAGGCAAGGTGGCACCTGTAAGGAGACTCTGGTGGCAGCAACTTCCCCAGGATGAATTTTTTGGGGGAGATTTTCTATCATTTTACTATCTCTGGAAGTGCTTGATTCTAAGCCATCCCACAGATGAATGCTCACACATCAACACTGGGCACAAGGAGAAACTGAAGCCATGAATCACACAACATGCCCAGGTTCACTCTGTGATACCACATCTGCTTCTAAATAGGCTGGGCTGTTCTGAAAGAGCTAAATTTCTGGATATAAGGGACCCCAAGCATAGGGCCAGACTGGGAGCTTCTGGAGGTAGGGGCCTATCCATTCCAGCTGGAATGTGGATAAGCACAGAGCCTGGCCCAGAGCAGGAACCAATCAATGTATTTTAAAGGATAGAAAGCAGAGGCTTGGACAGATGGATCAAGGGACAGATAGGCTGATAGATATAAATTACCTATTAAACTGAGAGGCTCAGACCAGTTCACCTAAGGAGTTTCTTTCAGCCTGAGAATCTCTAAGACCCAAGGATCAGGAGACTCCCACTTTTGCCCACTTACCTTGCCATGCACCAGCTCAGGAAGAACATTATCCAAGATCCCAGTGAGGCTGTCAACAAGGCTTTGAATGAGGAGAGGGGCATTTCTGAAAGAGAAAAGTCATGGGGTGATGTTGCACTTACAGAGATCTGGAGCTGCTATGGAGATGACTTCAGAGGGACTACTATGCCCATCACAGTCTCAGCACTAAGTAACTGAAAACTACAGGTGAACACCAAAAGGCCTATCTAAAGGAGAGTTATACTCCACACAGCACACAGTAGTAGGTATGTGTTGAATAAACACATTAATACACAACAGTTATTCACAAAGACTTCGTAGAATCCATAAATGAATAAACAGTGCTTAGTACATGGCTGCCATGAAGATTCAACATATGATTCATGTGAAGCACAATATTTGTGTTCAGTAATTGTTAGCTATGATCAGAATAACTGTTGCATATTCTGCATGTCTTAGTCTCCCTGTGTGACAGGTAACTAAACTAAGTAACTTAGTTAGGCTCCATAACTATTTTACCCTTTACTGGGTTAAAGCACAGTCATACCTAGTATACACAGTTATACTAATGATTCTAGCAACAATCCCAGTGTAGCTCCACCTTACAGAAGAGTAACCTGAGACCTAGAGTTGGGGAAGCACCATCCAAATTCATATAGGATGCTCCCTATTCCTCCCCTCCCACTTCTCACTGGGAAATGGAGCTTGAACTCAGATCTCTTGTTGTCTCTTCCAGCATAAAATTGGCTCACTGGTTTAAGAAGAGACAAGGGACTCTTTACCCATCCATCTACCTATCTATCCATCCATCCATCCAACCACCCATCCTCCCTCTCATCAATTTTCCCACCCTTCCAACCTCCCATTCACCTATCCTCCCATTGTTCCATCTTTCCAACCATCTATCCATCATCCCACCCTGATGTCTACAGGCAGAAGTCACCCACTCCGGCCTCACCCATCAAGCAGGGAGATTTTCAGGCTGTCAGGAAAATGAATACAGTCGCCAAGGATCAGGTGGGTCTTCCCCTGCTCATCTTTTGCAGTTAAGAGTTCTGCAGTGATGTTCAACTTCACATCCATCCTCAACAGACTTCTGATCAAGGGCCTGCAGAGGAGATGGACCTGCTGGCATCTGGCCCTACCATATTCCAAGGCAGAGGGGGATTTTCTCCTTACCAGGAATTCCTGTCCACAGCTGTACTCATCTCATTTCCCATTAGGGGAAACCAAGGCTCAAAGATGTCAAGTGAGTTTCCCAGGGTTACTTGGCATAGCAGCAAATGAGCTGAAGTTGGAGGTTTAGGTCTATTAGACTCCAACACCCGCTTTTTGGCTTCCCATGGTCATCAGAATCTCCCTTGGTGAACCATCCTCCCATACCCTTTGGGACCCACTCACATCTTTACGTTGAGGACCAGGCCCAGAGGGATGGTGACATAGAGACGGTGGCCATCAGGAGTCTGCACAAGGTCAAGTTCCAGAAGCTGGGGATCAGTGACTGTCACTCTGTCCAGGGAGCAACATTGAAGGGAGAAACATCAGCTCCTCTAGCCCCAAGCCCACTAGGGCCAGAAACCATCTTTAACTCAACCTCACTCATCCCAGAGATGGAGCTACCCATGAAATGGGATTGGGGAAACAGGAGGGAAGTCTTGAAACAAAAGCCACATGGGTTCTAAATTACACATTAGTCTTCCCCAATCTCTACACTGGGTTAGATCCTGATACACTTAATGGCCTTTCCTCATCACAAGTCTATGAAGTATTCCAAAATAAGGACCATGTCTGAATAATACTTGCATCCTGTGTGCCCAGCTCAGAACCTTACAAAGAAGGGGCTATTTCATATTGGTTGAATTTGTGGATTGATGGGAGGATGGATAGCTAGATGTGTGGGTGGATGAATGGAAGAGTAAGTGGTTAGATGGAAGGGAAGATGGAGGAATGGATGGATGGGTAAGTGGATGATGTATGGGCAACAGCAGTAAGTTTTACACAAACTTTTATGGATCAGAATCACTCATCCTGTCATGGCCTTCAATGACAAGTCAACTGACAATATCTATCATGGGTATTAAGGGGCATGAAGTCAGGGAGAATGGGGAAAGGATGATATTGAGCCTCTTCTCTGAGACAGTCACTGTGCCAGGTGATTTAAATCTTCTCTAGTCCTCCTGACAGTCTTTCTCAGTGGATATTATAATCTCTGTTTTACAAATGAGGAAACCAACAAAGTACTTAGAGAGACTGAGTGCATTATCACAGGTCACCCAGCAAGTATATGGTACATTAGAGAATCAAACCCAAGTCTGTCTGTATTCAAGTCAGGGGACAAGCACCTGGTGGATAGGGATCTTGGAAATTGCTTTGATCCAGGCCTATCAAGGACCCAGCCTTTGTCAGCATCAAGCATTTCCATTATTGCATTCTTGTCTCCTGTGAAACAGCACATTGGGTCTTTCCATGGACATCACATTGCTCTTAATCACATCACCAATATAATTGAGGAGGGCAAGCTACACTTTCCTGCTTACATTAAAGGCCACCTGTGTTTGAAGGAATTCCAAAGGTGGAGAGAACAAAATTATTGCAGCGTAGCGGAAAGAGCCTTGGCTTGGACTCAAGTAAATTTGAGTTAGATTCCTTGCTCTGTATCACTATAGTTGTGTGGGCATAGGCACCTCTTTGGGCTTCAGTTTTCCCATCTGTAAAACTGGAATTATTATACTGATCTCAAAGGGTTGTTGTGAGAATTGGAGATGATGCTGGGGACCCAGGACATGTGAGATGGCAGGCTGGTGTGCCCTGCTAGATTGTGAGAAGGGTCTCAGGCTTGAGTTTTGCCCCATGTTCAGATCAGGCCCCTCCATCCTCCAGGGCTACTGCCTAGGATGTCAGATTTCCAAATGGGCTCCCTAATGGGGGTCAATGCCCTCTTTCAGGGCAACTCACTCTATGAGGTTGTTCAGGAGAGGGACCACTGAAGCCACTCTTCCAAGAAGGCCCCCAACCAGGCCAACAGAGTTTTCTCCTCCAGCCTTCAGGATGTCCAGGAGTGGAAGGTTTTTGAGAATGCCCAGCAGGTCCCCAGAGAGCAGGCCATTGGTGAGAGCTGGAAATGGATACAAGGGTCCCCAGGGATCAGATTGGATAATTCCATCTTCTCCATCCTTCCCTCCCCCTCATTCATCCCTGCTCTCACCCCACCGCCATTGGTTAGTTGGACACACACACACACACACACACACACACACACACACACACACAAAACATATGAAAGAAGTTGTCAGAGACTCTCACCTACCACTTGTCAAGCTTCCAGCAAGATCTGTGGGAATTGAGGGAAGAACCGGGTTCAGGGGCAGAGACTGGGTCAGGGGCACAGCTGGGCCTAGGGACAGGGGCAGGCCTTCAAGCAGGGCCTTGGTTTGGGCCAGCAGCCCACAGAAGACAATGAGGCCCCCAGTTTGAAACATCTTCTCTCTTGATATCTATGGAGAGAATGATGGGTCCAATGTGGCGTGGATATCAGAGAAGAATTTATCACACCCCAGCCCCTGCTCATCTGGGGGCAGGATTCTCATTTATTTGTTTCCCAGGACACCAGGTAGTGAACAGTAATAGCTAACACTATTACTATGATAACATTGAGCATTTTCTCTGTGTGTGGCATCAGGATGAGTGCTTACACTCAGTGACCTATTTTATCTTTCCCACAACCCTAAGACGTAGGCACTTACTACCCTCATTGCACAGATGAAGAAACTGAGGTCTAGTGGGTTTCAGTAACTCCCCCCAAGGTGGAAAATACACAGTGGAGATAGGATTCGAAGCCAGATCTGTCTGACTTAGAGGCCTCTGTTTAAACGAAGTGACCACCAGGTTTACCCTCCAATAGCCTGTGTCACTGCTCCTAGTCTCTGCTCTTGGCAGACAAATTAAGAGGCTTAAACATACTCATGGCTGAGGAACCAGACTGCCTCGCAGTCAGCCCCACTAAGCCCTTCGGTTCCAGGTCTAGGCCCTGATGGTTTGTGGAAGCCTCACAAGTCACAGAATGCTGGAGCTTGCACGGCTGTAGCCACCATCTCATCCAGGCCTGAGCTGGGGAAACCTTGGGGCCATCCAACACCTTAATTACATGTAGGGAACCAGGAGACCAGAGAGGAGTAGTGATGTTCTCAAGGTCACACAACAAATCAATGGCAGAGCTGTGGCTGGAGGCAGGACTCCTCACCCTACACACAAACACAAGCCTACCCACTATCTTTTCTTCTTCAAACTGATGAATTTCTGGAGCAACCCCTGAGGTTTGTCTGCCTTTTGAACCAGCCCCCTCCCAGATATCACTCTTCTTTTCATGGGCCTATTTGGCAGCCAAAGGAGTTAAAGGTGTCAAAAGCCAGAGCTGGAACCTATACTCTGGAGATGACTAACAGCTTTGGGCAAAATCCCATCAACTGGCCAATGTGGCCAAAACTCTACCACTGTGACTGGCTGAACTGAAAAGGCCTTTTTGGCCCAAAAAACCAGTGGGACCTCCCTGGGGAGGTAAACTTGGATTGGGAGCTCTGAATATCTTTTAGGCAACAGATTAAGAATCCAATGGAAGCTAAGGACCCTAGTCCTGGAAAAATGAATCAAAAATGTACGAAATGGTGTGGATAATTTTAGGAGGTTCATGGATAATCCTAATCCCCACTGGCAACCTCAAGTTAGAACTCTTTCCTTAGAGATTTTGATTTAGGGTGTGAATAGCATTCCCCTGAGAGGGTTCTAATCTGGAAAATTCAGTGGTTTACACTTGCAACCACCTGCTCCCATCACCATCAAATTTTCTGCTACAGAACATTTCTATGTCAGTGTTACTGGTCTCTTGGAAAAGCAGAATAAATGGCTTACCTCTCCACCCCCCAGAAAATGGCCAGATCTGCTTCTCTTGAAAGTCCCCCATCGAGTGATCCTAAGTGGAGCCTGCCAGTGCTCACCCACACAGCGAGAAGCTCCAGCAGCCCTGCCACCCAGCGGCACTGATGGGGAGAGGAGTGGGCAGGTCTCACCTGGACCTCTCAGAGGGCTTCGCGCTGTCCTGGTCTACTCTTCCCTCTCCTGCTTGCTTCTGCTGAGGAGGCAGCCTCTCTTATAGTGTGAGAATCAGGAAATGTGGGTTCAGAAGATGGGTTTCTAGATAATTCAGAAGTCTGCAGTCTGGTGGTGTCTTTCAGGGCTCTCCAAAGTAAATAACTGCCAGTCACATTAGCAGGTAGGGCAGTTACGCCATATGAAAGACAAGTTAAACAGAAAAAAACTTGCGATGGGGCTGTTACTCAAGACTTCATGCTTTCAGGGATAGGGCTGGAGACCCATGCTCTGAGGTGGCCTGGAGGATCACTTGTGGGACACTGGGAGAGGCAGCCAGAGGAGCCCAGGAGGGGCACTCAGTCTCCTATCAAGGCCCTTTTCCACTCTTGGTCCAATTCTTTTCTTTGATGGGGGACTCTTGATCCCTCAGTGCCAAAAAGAGTAAAACTGCATCTGAACTCCATCCATCCGGGGTGTCCGCAATCCCGGGGCAGGGGCCTCCCGTTTTCTGAGTCTCTATTGCATGCAAGTTACATGTGAGGGGCTATATGTCCTCACAACAACCCTGAGAGGGAGGGTTATTGCTTCTTACTTACAGACGAGGAAACTGAGGCCCAGGGGGACAAGTGGCCTGCCCGAAGACACAGAGAGGCGGCAGAGTCAGAACTCAACTTGTTAGCTAGTAATAACAATAAAAACAACGTCAACCAACACTTCCTGAGCTCCTGCTGTGCCCCAGGCCCGGTGTGCTTCTACACATACAGAGTCGCATGAATCCTCACAGCATCTTGTAAGGTTGGAATGAGCACCGCCATTTTATAAGAAGGAAACTGAGGCTTGGAGTGTGAGGTGCCATGCTGGAGTTACATGGCTGGTGTGAAGCCAAGGCAGTCATACTCCAGGGCTTTCTCTTATCACTCGGCTGAGAGATGGAGGCAGCTTCCCCACACTCAAGGAGCATTTTGCTTTCCCTTGTCTATGAATTTCATGCTCTTAAGCTTCCCATTTTCATATTCTGGAATATTCTTTCCAGGTTCCCAGGTCTGAGGGATCCTGTGTATCCTGGTCTCTACCCTTACCCTTTCTTTTACCTTCCCCCCATGAAAGATAAGACATTTATCTCTACCATTTGGACCTTTGGAGTCCACTGTACAAATGAAAAAACTGAGGCACACAGAGGCCAAGGTCTTGGATCGGTGAAAGCAGACCCTGCCCTGCAAAAACTAATATCCTAGAAGCAAAAGAGGAGAGAGAAGAAAATGCTCATTTACTGAGCCCCTACTATGTGTGTGATACTTTCCATATTTGAACCTCATCCTCATCAGAAGTGGTTGGTATTGTTGTCCCTATAAGTCAGATAAGAAGCCCTGGTGGCTCAGTGGTTAAGTGCTCCGCTGCTAACCAAAAGGTTGGCAATTTGAACCGACCCAGTGGCTCTGCAGGAAAAAGACCTGGTGATCTGCTCTGTGATAGTTAAGGTTGTGTGTCAACTTGGCTAGGCCGATTCTCAGTGGTTTGGCAGTCATATGATGTTGTGACCACTTCTACAACAAGATCTGATATAATGTGATCACCTCCATGATGGGAGCTGCTGTAAGTAGCCAATCAGTTGAAAGGGAGTTTCCTTGGGTGTGTGGCCTGCATCAACTATAAGTAGGCATTCTGGTAAGGCTCATTGGCTTTTGCTTGTTCTGGATCCTGTAGCTGGCTCCTGTTCATCTGACTTCTGGTTCTTGGGACTTGAGCTAGCAGCTTACCTGGGATTCATCCATCTTCAAGCCTATGAGCAAAAGCCTGCCAATCTTGGGGTTCACCAGTTGCTGCGGCTAAGTGAATCAGGAGAAGCCTCTGTCTTGATCTACGGACTTGGTACATTCCAGCCTCTACAACCTCGTGAGCTATTTCCTTGATATAAATCTCTGTCTATATATACTTATACGCTTTACTGGTTTTGCCTCTCTAGAGAACCCAGCCTAAGACTTGCTCCCATAAAGATTACAGCCTAGAAAATTCTATGAGGCAGTTCTACTCTGTCCTATGGGGTTGCTATGAGTCGAAATTGACTTTACGGCACCTAACAACAACAACATTGATGAGTAGGTTGAGGTTCTGAGAGGGGTGACTACTTCCCAAGGATACACAGTGAGTGAGTGGTGGAGTTGGAATTCACCCTCTGTCTGCCTGAATCCCTGTGACCACTGAGCCTGCTGCCTTTCCCTCACATCAGGCCTGAGCTGAGCCTGCTTCCATTTCCTATGAGAGTCCTGGTTGATGCCTCCAAGGGGCAGTTATTAACAACTCTTGTGGGTTGCTCAGGTCACTTCTATCCTTGTGGAGAAACTGAGGAAGATAAATCAAGGAACTGATTCAAGTCTGAACAGTTAGTTAATGGACAGCTTATATCCTCTGGTGGTAAGTCAAGAGGCTGTGTATGTGTCATGGTAGGAAGAGGATAGGTTTGGGAGCAGACAGCCCTGGTTCAAATCCTGTGATCCTGGGCAAGCCACTCCAACCCGCTGGACTTCAGTTTCCTCATCTGTACAATGAGGAGGATAAGATCTGCCTCACAGGGTTATTGGGGCACAATGTTTGGGAAGCTGGTATGAATTTCAGTTCATAAACTCAGAAGTCAATGAATTTTTATTATTTATCTATAAATCAATAAAACCCGTTGCTGTTGAGTTGCTGTTGGAATCGACTTGATGGCAACGGGTTTTTTCTGCTTAAACTACCCCTGACCCCAGTATCATGATACCAGAACCCATTGCCTTTGAGTGCTATTCCAACTCATAGCAACCCTATAGGACAGAGTAGAACTGCCCCATAGAGTTTCCAAAGAGCAGGTAGTGGATTCAAATTGCTGACCTTTTGGTTAACACCCTAGTTCTTTAACCACTGTGCCACCAGGGCTCCAGTATCCAGATAAAGGCCTATTATTCAACAAGTCTTTCCAGAAGAAAAAGTGGTGAATCTGTAGCTCTGTGAAACTCTATGAACTTTCATTCTATGAATGAAAAGAAAACAGAATGCAAGAAACCCAAGGAGGCCCTTTAGGTAGCCCCTGAACTTCCCCAGGAGGGCTCAGGAGGAAGGAGACAAAAGATGCCTTCACCAAGAGACCAAGGAAGCCCCGCAGGAGACAGGGCCGGATCTCCCGTGTTTGCTTTTTGACTCAAGAGCAGGAAGAACCCCACAATCTCCAGGCTGTCAAGGGGGGCCATTTGGGTGAATGCCAGAGTTTAGGGTTGCAAATCCCTAGCGAAGCATTTCAGATTAGGGAGCTTGAATGGAAAGATGGAGACTTGAGTTTCTTTTGCCTTATTTTCATCTGAGCTGTTGACACTTCCTTGTTTGAGTTCACCAACCCAGCTGAACAAGTATTTCATCACTTTCCCCTGGAATGAAGGGAGGGAAGGCTGGTGTGGGGGTGGGGAGTTGTGCATTCACAGTGGTTAAGAGAGTGGGCTCTAGAGTCTGGCTGCCTGAATGCAGTCTGGACTTGGCCATTTCCTTGCTATGTGACCTTGGGCAAGTGACTTTATCTCTCTGAACCTCAGTTTCCATATGCATGAAATGGAGTAACAGTTTTGTTATGGGGTTTGCAGTGAGAATTTGATGAGATGCTGAATGTGAGCTCCAAGCGCCTAGGTTGGCACATACCAAGTGTTTAGTACATGAGTGGTACTATTATTGTTCTTTCCCCTTGATTTCTCAGTATATTTTCCAAACCCTCAGGCGGAGGAGGGTGAGAATCGATATTTAATAACTGAATAGTCAATAATCAACTAATTAAAAATTAATTAAATGACATTTAATAAGAATTTCCCATGAGCTCTGGTGGCACAATGGTTAAGCGTTTGACTGCTATCTAAAAGGCCAGCGGTTCAAATCCACCAGTTGTTCCTTGGAAACCCTATGAGACAGTTCTACTCTGTCCTATAAGGTTGCTATGAGTTGGAATAGACTTGACAGCAATGGATAGCAAGTTGAACATAATACAAAATTTTTGTGTGTGTTTGTGTGTGTGTATGTGTGTATTCATCACAAGCATCCTGCAAGGGAAGTATTTTTATTTTATTTTAAAATTTTTATTAAAATAGATATTTATTAAAAATGCACAAAAGTGAATAGTTCAATGACTTTTCACAAAGTGAACTCCTCCCCATAACCAGCACCCATCTCAAAAAACAGAACGGTATCAGCCCTCCAGAAGACCCCTAGTCCCCTCCCAGGCACTAATCTCTCCCAGAGGGTAGCCACTCTCCTCTTCTCTAACAGCATGGATTAGTTTTGCTTGTTCTTGAGCTTCATGCATAGGGGAGCATACAACACGTGCTCTGTGTCTGGCTTCTTTCCCTCAACGTTGTGTTTATGGGACTCATCCAGATGGTCATGTGTGGTTGTGGATTCTTGTCACTGCTGTGGAGTATCCCACTGGGTGGCTATGCCACAAGTTATTTACCCATATTTTACTTATCTATTTTTGGATGAGCGGTTAAGGGTTTTTTAGTTTGGGGCTATCATGAATATTGCTGCTGTGAACATCACTGTACACGTCTTTTGGTGCCCATGTGCATGTGTTTCTGTTGAGTATATACCTAGTAGGTGAACTGCTGGGCCATAGGGCAGGGACAAGTTCAGCTTCAGCAGATGTTGCCACACAGTTTTATAAAGTGGTGGTAAAATTTACCTCCCACTAGCAGTGTGTGAGGGTTCCTATAGTTCCATGTCCTGTAAGCTCTCTAGTCCCATTTTGCAGATGAGGAAGAGTGAGAAGGAAAGGGCTTTGTCCCAAACAGCTAGTGAGTCATAAGACCAGGATTCATTCACCCATTTAAAGATAAATATTTGCCGAGCCCATACTTTGTGCCCAGCTCTATGCTGGGGGTTGGGGACTCATCGGTCACCATGATGGACACGGTCCACACCCTGATGGAACTTCTAGTTGACCTGAATCTAATTTGAGCTCAGATATGTTCAGCTCCAAACTTTATGCTTGTCCACTCTATCACCCTTTTTCTGGAGCCCAGGGAACTGCTTGGTACATAGTAGGTGCTCAGTAAATATGGGTTGAATGAATAAGGGAGTGCGAAATCTCAACAGGACCCTCCCTGCATTGCTCAGCAAATCCAGTTTTCTGTTTGCAAACTACAGACCAGGGCTGCTTTCTCTGATATTTCTGGGCTGATGAGAAAACCCATGGATAGTTAGTCTCAGGATGGACCATTTATCAGGTTGGGCTCTTGGAACCCAAACCGCAGGGCCCAGGCAGGGGGACCTCTACATCCTTCTGAGCTAGAGGGAGTTTATTGGGAAAGAGGTCCACAGGGCCTGTGGTAAAGGTTTTCAGGGATAGAGAAGCTCCATTTTGAAGGAGACTTAAGGTCCCAGGATACGGCAGGCCTCGATCGTTGTAGGCAGCTAGAAGACATTCGGTCTGGCATGTGGAGGTTGGTTGAATTCATGAGGTGCAGCCTGTTCTGTGAGAAGAAGGTTCAGCTTCAGTCACCAGGTGTCCATCCTCCCACCCACAAATGCACACTGAAGGGAAACTTATCCATCCTTGCCGACCAAGGGCCAATGCCAGGAGCGCTCATATCCAAACTCTTCCCAAACAATCTTTAATTATTTGCTTCTTGTCTTTCCTTCACTAACTGTGAGCTCCATGAAGACAGGACTGTATTATCTGCAACTGAAGTGGGGATGGGCTCAGGCTGAGGGAGGGGTTAGTGGTCCTACGGGGTTGGGTGAAGATCTTGAGAGAAGCTACAGTCTCTGTTAACCTGAGGTTTGAGTTTGTTTCGTAGGGGTCCCCACTGTTGCCTCAGCTCTCTCAGGGGACAGTACTGGTTATCATAATATGATCACCTTTAAAGTGTTTTCAGAGCACGTGCAGACAGCCCTCAGGCTCTGGCGGAGGGTACCTCTTCCAGCCATCGGCCAAGTCCGAGCAGTCCTTCCCATATGACCGAAGACACACATCCAGGAGGCTTTTCAACAGTTTCACATCCAGCTGCCTGAGGATTTCGTCCATCAGAGGACATACCTAGACCACGATCACAGAGAGAAGGGTTAGGCCAGGGGCTGGGAAAAGAAAGTTGGAGTGCCTGTGGCTGGAAGCTTTGACTCAACTGGATTTCCAAAAGGAATTATGGCAAGAGGGGCTCCCTTGTATTGAGTACCAATTTCACACCAGGCACCATGCAGAGCTCTTTTGTGCTCTGTCTTCCTGAATCCTCGTGATAACCTTGTGAGGTAGGGACTGCGATCGTTCCCATGTTACAGGTGGGAAAACTGAGACGCACGGAGGCTCAGTCACTTGCCCTAGGAGACACAGCCAGTAGATGGCAGAACAGTAATTTTAATTGAGCTTCAGATTCCAAAGCCCAAGATTTGAAACTCTCTCTTTAACTGCCAATATAGATTCCCTGACCCTCAAACTCAAGGATGCCCAAGTGGAAATTTTTTTTCTCCAAAAGTTACCTGGCTGGCTACCAGGCGTGGAATAACTTTTTCCAGGTTCTCTCTGAGGTTGCGGATAAAATGTTTCATCTTTGGTGGGGTATTCCTAGAAAGAGAGGTGGGTGTACAGAACATAAAAATACAGTACATAACAACGCCAAGTGCCATATGTTAAGTACACCTTACACAGTCATTTCTTCCTCACCCAGTCCTATACCAGAAGTATCATTGTCAGCAACAAAGGAGTAACTCAGAGAGGTGACGTGCCCAAGGTCACACAGCTAGTAAGTGCTGAGTGGATTAGAATCATGTCTATAGAGCTCCAGAGGCCACAGTCTTTCCCCTCCACCGTCCTCCCATGAATGCCGCAGATGGGCTGCCGAGAGTAAGAAGAAATCTAGAAGTTCAATGAATGTGTGATGAGTCAATGGATGGGCATCCACTGAGGACTTAGCTGTAGTCAGCATGCTGGGATTACAGAGATAAATCAGGCACAAACCTTGCCCTTGAGGGACTCACAGTCTGTTGAGGTTGACAGACTTGGTCAGCCAATCTACAGATCTTCATTACACTCTAGTTTTTCTGTCCTGTTCACCACTGTATCCCTAGCATTAAGCACAGTGCCTGACACATAGTAGGTGTTTGGTAAATAGTTGGTGAATCAATGAGTGATGAGACAGAGTTTTAGAGAAGGGAAGGGCACTCCATGCAAAGGGATCATCACATGCAAAGGCATGGTGGTGTGAAATGCAGGACATATCACTGGATGAGTGGGTCCTTTAGAGAGGCTGGAGGCAAAGGGCTGCAGCTCCAGGCAGGGAAAGGACAAGTAGGTCCCTGAGTGACATTTGGGAGTCTGGGCTTCATCCTGAGAGCATTGGAGAACCATTGGAGGATTTGGACCAAGGGTTGGGACTCGACCAGATTTCTGTGTTAGAAGGTTATTTCTGCTGCAGGTTGGAGAATGAAGTGGAGGAGGTGAGATCTGACTCTGGGAAGCCCAGGAGGAGGCTACTGCAATGGTCCAAGCAGCTGACTGATCCAGGGCAGTGACTGTTGGGGTGGAGAGAGAGGAGGGATAAAGGGCTACCAGGAGGTCATCGATGGGAACCAGTGACAGATGGGCTGCAGACCGTGAGGAGGAGGAAAAGTCTGGCTCCTGATAGGGTTGCAGGGCCATCACTGGGATGGGGACATGGGAGGAGCAGCAAATCCAGAGGGAAAGGATGAGGTCTGTTTGGACTTATCCAGGAGGTGGTGGAGAAGTGAGGCTGCAGCTGGAGCTGGCAGGAAGGGGGGCCAGGGCTGGGGAATGGCAGCCTTACTCAGTTAGGACCATCACACTGACACTGCTGGGCTCCACATGGCAATTGCCCATTGCTAGATCCCTCCGGCCAAACTCATCTTTCTCCAGCCAGAATTCCACAACGAGGTTCATGCGTGCACGCAGCTGTATAATCTTGTTATTGAAGGGCCTGGGGAAGAGAGAGCAGAGAAGGAGGAGGAGGAGGTGGAGAAGGAGGCGGAAGGAGAGGAGAGGAGACAGAGAAAGAGTAGAAGGAGGTGGAAGCAGCCAACATGAAGAGTGGCCCACCCATGTTGGCAAAGACGGCCACTGTCTGCTGCCGGGGCCTCCCCTTGCACTCGGCGCTCTTTCAACAAACCAGTGAGGAAGACCCAGCGGGGCTTCCTCTTGCCTGGATGTTAAATCCCCAAGTTAGGGATTAAGGAGAAAACTGGGAAAGCCAGAGTGGCCTTCAATAGACCAGATTAGGGGCCTTTAAAAATTCAAAAGTTGAAAATTAACCTCTACTATCAAAATCTTTATCATTTAGCTGTGACCTCCCTTTCCTTGGGCAAAGGAAAGTTTGAACAACATGAAAGAAGAGTAATGAGGCAATTAATCACTAATAAATCATTAACGGGGCTCTCTTTTTTTTTTTTAAAGAATCAAGCCCAGTGTAGTGAATTCACATAGGTTTAAATGATCAAATGACCTCCCTCCATTGTCTGATGATCTCTATCCACGCTTTAGCTAAAGAAACCAAGGCTCAGAGAGAGAAGTGACTTGCCCAAGGTCACACAGTGAGTGAGTATGGAAGCCAGAATTGAAGCCAGGTTGGGTCCTGAAGTCCTGGGTTCCCAAGTTTCCCAATTTCCCCCCAACTCCTGGGTTCTTAGTGCAGAGGAGCAGAACCCAACAGACCCTGCTTTTGTGGGACTCACAGTCTAAATCTGATGTCAAACTCAAGTGAGATATTCGCCGAGAACCACTCCTTATGGAAAGACATTTGGATCCTGCCATAGTCCAGCTGAATGTTGGTGATGTTGATGCTACACAAGGCAAGAGCAGAGGGCCTATGTGAGTGAGGGCCCTTGGACAGGCAACGCTGTGTGCTGAGAGACAAGCTGGTCTGTCTGCAAGGAGGGCCTGGCAATGAGTATTGGAGTCAGGTTGTCTTACAGATGCTCTGAAGGCAAGAGCACACAGCAGGGGCCCTGGGCTGTGAGCTGGCCCAGAATGCCCCATTAGCTTTACACAGCTGCTAATGAGCTGAAGACCCAGACCCAGGCCCTGTCCTCAGATGGCGCCTCTCATCTCATTCACCTAGCCCAGGCCAAAACCCAGGAGCCATACTTGATTTCTCTCCATGTCTCCGTGCCATCCAACCCATCAGCAAATCATGTTGGCCCTGCCTACAAAATATATCTCCAGTTTGGTCACTTCCCACCACCTTCTTTTCTGTGACTTGGTCCAGGTGGCTATCACGACTTGCCTGGTGATGCTCCAGAATAGGGCTCCCTGTGGCAATCTTGGCTTCTCTATAGACTATCCACCACACAGCAGTCACTCACCTGCCACTCAGCAGTCGCCACGGGTTTCTCATTGCTCTTAGAATAAAATCTAATCCCCATACCGCAGCCCCTAAGGCCCAGCAGGATTTGGTCCCTGCCTGCCCCTACAGCTGGATCTCCTATGACTATCCCCCTTGCTCACCTAGCCATACAGGCCTTTTTCTCTTCCTCAAAGAACTCCAAATTCTTTCCTACCCTAGGGCCTTTGCACTTACTGCTCCTTTAGCCCAGCATGCTCCCTCCTCCTCCTCATGTCACTCACTCCCTTTAAGTTTCTACTTAAGGGTCTCCTCTTAAAAGGTTTTTGTAATCAGCCTCCTCACTCTAACTGCTCACCTTGCTAAATTTGTCTCTATAACATGTCCCTCTACTTAAAATCAGTATCTACTTTTGGCCTATCTCACTAACTAGAATGCAAGACCTAAAGAGGCAGGCATCATGTCTTGTCCAAAGCTTTATTCCTAATACCAATCCCAGATCCTGGTACACAGTAGGTGCTCAAGGAATAACTGTGACAATTGTTTGAAGAATGAATACAAGGAGATCATTATACCTACACATCTCATATAGATCAACCCTGCTGGTGACTACTGGGACTAGTTCAGATTAGAGAGAAGGGAGATCAAGGGCATAGCAGGCTGGAATAATGATGTTGTAGTTTAGCATCTTTGATACCTGGGAAGCTGAGGAGCCCTGCCTCAGTCTGAGAGGAAGGAGTTAAGATAGAAGTGAGTAGAACTGGCCTAGCTCTGCGAGGTTACTCATAGATAATCAATTATTATACACCTACTAAGTCCCTGGGTGGTGCAAACGGTTAACACAATTGGCTGCTAACTCAAAGACTGGAGGTTCAAGTCCCCCCAAACGTGCCTCAGAGTAAAGGGCTGGTGATCTACTACCAAAAAAAATCAGCTATTGAAACCCCTATGACACATAGTTCTATTCTGACACACATGGGGTTGCCATGTGTGGTGTGATGGGTTGCTTTTGTGTGGCCTTTCTTGCCATGGTCTTGTAACTCTCACTCAAGTGATTGGGTGGGACTGTGTGATAGGGTAATTGTGACCCACCAAAGGGATTGGTCAGTTTTGCCCTCCCACTGGGCTTGAGGTGAGCTATCCCAGAGGTGGGAGAGAAAAAAATCCCACTACCACCAAGGAAGAACAGCCAGGAGCCAGCACCTCCTTTGGACCTAGGATGCCTGCACTGAGAAGCTTCTGATAGCAGGAGACCAAAAGAGATAGAGAGAGAGAGAGAGAACTGTAACCCTGAAGACACTGAGAAGCAGTAGCAGGAGAGACCTGGCAACGGAGATCTGGCAGCAGGAGACAGTGCAGTGCGCTTCCTGCCCACAGAGACAGAAAGCTGAATGACTTTGGGCAGAGGCAGAGGGCCAGGGAAGGGAGAGGTGTGGTAAGAGGCTGTCTTGCTGGCAGAACTGTATCCTGAGTGTTCCCGAGCCTGAATTTTAACTGCTACTTCCCTAATAAACCTCATAACCATGAGTACTGTCTGTGAGTTCTGTGTGGCCATTGTAATGAATTATTGAACCCAGCAGAGAAGTAGAGAGTGTCGTGAGAGGGATGGCTGGTGTCAGAATTAGCAAAGATGGTGGAGAGAGGAGGCATGTCTGGTCTCCGCCTCATACAAATCAGCCTTGGGCTGTTGATCTTGATTCTCCTTCCTTCTTGTGAAGTTAGAGGAGGTCAGACAGTGCCCCAAGCCATTTTTACACCTTAAGTCAGAGTTCACCCGACAGCAACCGGTTTGGGTTTTCATGTATACCAGAGAAGTTACAGGCATGCTTCTTAATTCCCAGAACAATTTTCATACCCAATTATTATTCAATTATTATACTCATTTGACTGATAAGGACTGACGGCTGACGCTCAGACAGCTCAAATACCTTGTCTATAGCCACACAGCTATCAAGCAATAGTGTGGGGATCTGAATGCAGAATCCTAGTTCTGGCTCGCTTGGCACCCCAGGTGTTTATCCAGGCTCTGCTTTGGGTACCCATTTTATAGATGGAACCAGAGGGGTTAAGCAAATTTCCCAAGGATGCTTTTACTCCTGAGCCTTCATTTTTCATCTCCTTGCTATGCTGTCTCCCCAAAGGACCGCTTTGAGTCCCTTTGGGCCTCCCACTTGTCTTTGTATTGGCACTTCCACTCTCTTCTCCTTTCAATAGTCTTTCCTTCTCTCTTCAGGCTTCCAAGCCTTTTGCCCCTTTCAGCTCTGCCCTCTGACCCAGGGGCCTAGAAAGAGCCCCAGGGTCAGGGTGGGGTTCTTGGTCTTACCTGTCTTCCTTCTGCTGCTGGAAGCTTGTGCTGCCAATTAACCAGCCAACCATCCCTGGAGCCACATGCCCTGAGCCGTTCAGACTGCTTAGGAGCTGAAGGTTCTGGATTCGGCCCTCTGCATTGTGCCTCATGAGACCCTGGGCAATAACTGAAAATGGACAAGCAACCAGTGACTTTGCACAGGGTGGTGGTAAAGGTGGGCTTGGTGTCAGCAGGCCTGGATTGCCGGCTGTGCACCCCTTCTTGGCTGAGCGATTGTAGCTTGTCACTGTGATTCCTTATCTGTGAAATTGTGCTCTGCAGGGTTGAAGTGAGAAATAAATAATACCGACCCAGCAGAGGGGTTGGCAGGCAATAGCTGCTCAAACGAGATGTCATAGTTGAAAGTTCACCCGGTGCTTTGTCTCTGTGGGAGTGGGGATAAGAATAAAGGGGAAAATAACATAAAATCAAACAAAAGAGGGGCCTTGCCGTGATTGATGGCATTAATATGTTATGAATTGGTATGTGATGAACTCAACTTCAATTTTCTGTATTTGAGGTCTAAGAAAAATGGAGAAAAAAGGGTGAATGACTGACCTGAGGTCACACAGCAAGGCGGTGGTGGGGCCCAGATGATACCTTCCCTCCCCACCCTGAGGATAGCAGGCAGAGCAAGAGTCTCAGCTTACTCTGCGCCAGGGTGGACCTGCTCTCCGTGTGAACTTTGGCCAGGCCAGGCCAGGGCTGCTCGGGCAAGGCTGAGTGCCAGGCCAGAAGGCCAAGGAGAATGAAGAGCTTCCAGAGTGGGGACATCTTGGGTACCAGGACCTGCAGGTGCCAGTAAGTGTCAGCTGGGTCCCAGGCGGATGGCTGCAGGGTTGGCTGCCCAGATGGATGGGCTCATGCTTTTCTGGAGGAAATGGCATCAGAGTTAGTCCCCAGTATGCTTTGGGGAGATGTTGCTATGGGCTCTGGCAGCTGCCACCAGGACGTGCTTACATGGTGAGAGCAGCAGGTGGAGCCTGCTGGGGGAGAGGCTGGGGCTCCATAGGGATGACCTGTTGCTTGGAGACACCCAGCAGAGTCCACTGTTGGGTCATCCAGCAGGAGTCCTATGCAAGACACTGGCACAGGTTGGACACTGGTGACACTTCAATGAATAAATGAATGGGTGAATGAATGAAGATGGCTAATTCCAGGTTCTCCAATTGAACTAGGACTTTCTTAAGGGCAAGATCATCCTAAATGCCAAGCAATTCTTGCTTGCCGGAAATTAAGTGCTAATGAATTTTGAGTGACTAAATGAATGAATAAATGAATGAGTGAGGAGCACTGATCTCTGGATCTTCCATCAAATTGTGGGTTTCTTGAGGGCAAGGAATGAGTTTAATTAATCCTTATGGCCATGATGCCTCCCATGATGCTTGCTATATAACCAGTAACAAGTTACCTTCGAATTGATTCTGACTCATGGCAATCCCATGTGTGTCAGACTAAAATGGTGCTCCGTAGGTTTTCAATGGCTGATTTTTCAGAAGCAGATTGTCAGGCCTTTCTTCTGAGGCATCTCTGGGTAGACTTGAACCACCAACCTTTCAGTTAACAGTAGCTGTTGCGTCATCCAGGGACTCTATATAGCAGTTACTAATGAATGTTTGTTAAATGGTAAAAATGAATAAGTGAATATTTGAACAGATGGATGGATGGATTCTGGATAAGATTTATAGGAGAGGGGCAGAGAGGATTGAAGCCAAAGCATTAGGTTTACTTTGGAGCCTTGGGACTGGGGGTCAGAGAATTCGGTTCAAATCCGTTAGTCTTCCCCCTCTCAGAAACTAACATCACCATCCATCTGGCTGCCCCAGCCTCAGCACTTAGAGTCATCCTTGACTCATCTTTTGTCATCTCTTACAACCCTTCTGTCAGGAATCCCATTGACACATCCAGAACCTGACCATTTCTAATCACTGACTTAGGAGTTACAATTGGAGCCATTATTCCCTGTCCTTACCTATAAAGAATGTGACCGAGATGGAGTGACAAGGACTCACAAGGACACATCAACTGGGCCTTGAGGTATAAAAACAATAGCCAGGACAATCTTGGAAAACATCTTTTAGGAAACCTTCACATAAACAAATACTTAGAGTACAAACCAAACCAAACCAAACCCCTTGCCATCAAGTTGATTCCGACTCATAGCAACCCTATGGGACAGACTAGAACCGCCCCTAGGGTTTCCAAGGAATGGTTGGTGGATTCAAACTGCTGACTATTTGGTTAGCAGCCGAACTCTAACCACTGTGCCACGAGGGCTCCAAACAGTAAGATTTGTTGGACCAATGAAGACCCTCCTGACTGTCGTTACTGAAACTTGTACTAGTGATTATTAAGAAAGATAATTCAAAATGTAGAATCATGGTGATTTAGCAGTGTTTAGCCAATCTGTGAAAAGGTGAAGGCTGTAATGAATTTACCCATTTGTAATGTTCTATATATACTGATGATTCTAACATTTTTCAGACTCAGGCAGACATAGTTCTGGCAGCATGCTTGTCCGCTTCCCACTTTTGCCTCTTGAAACATATGCCGAATAAAATCATTCTTGCTTTACTATAACCTTGTGGTGATTTTAGCCTGGGACACCGCCTCCTACTCAGCCACCATCATCTCTGCCTGAATAATTACAGCGTGTCCTACCTGGTTTCTCAGCTTCTGCCCTTACCCATCTACGATCTCTTTTCACTCCTGCCAGAAGTTCCCATAGCATATAGGGCAATAGCCAATCTCCATGTGATGGCTCCCAGGCCCTGCAGGGTTTCCATTTCCTCTCTGACTTCACCTCCTACCACTTTCTCCCTCAGCCAAGCCACTCCAGTCAAACATGCCTCAGAGCCTGGGCCCCACATTTCCACAGCCAAGAGCTCTGAGACAAAGGCAGTTTTCACAGTCCTGGTGCTGCCCTCCCAGACTTGGGGGGGCAGGGGGAGGTGTGCAGGATCCCACCCAGTTGAGGGATGAGAACGTCCTTTGCAAGTTTCACAAAAGCCCCAGGCCATTCTTGAGCACTTTGCTTCTGGTTTCATAAGAGATTGTACAGAAAGTATCAGTTCGGGTTGATGACCTTCCCCCATCTGAAATCCTTTCCCAGGGTAACTCTCCCCGTGGGGATGTTTGTAGAGTATCGATTACATCTCAATGTACCTTTCTAGCCTTCCTGGTCTTGTGTAACAGTGAAATTTTTGGTAGAAAAAATTGGAGAAGCGTGGGCACTGTTTAGCGGAACAATCCTATTGTTCTTGGCTCTTTGGGCGTCATGGGTTGGGAGAATGTCAGTCACCACAGGTTGCGGTTCTCAGGGCCACAACTTAAAGAAATGACTTTATGTGGGGTGTAGACTTCCCGAGCTTGATGCATGATAAGAGCAAACAGGAGGGCACTGCTGAGGATTTAGAGCCAGCTTGGTGCAGAATCATGTGGCAGTTATGAGTCAAACAGACCAGGGTTCAATCCAAATCCAAATCAGTTTCCAAATCTGTCCAAGGAGGCCAGTAATGGTGCAGACCTCAGGCTGCAGTGAGGAATAAGGGAATCCTGCTAGGTCAGTGCTCAAAAAATGGGTCATCATTACTGCTGTCATCCTCACCCTCGTCTCTCTGAGCCTCAGCTTCCTCATCTGTAAACCAGAGAAGCTGATGGAGTAAATGACACAAAGTATGAACAGTGTGAAGGGACGATACCTGGGACACAGCAGGTGCACAATGTAGAAGGGAGCCACCTCTGCTGAGCACCTTCACAATGACAGCTGGACGATTTTGGCAGCTCTAAAAAAACACAATTATCATTGTGTTGATTCTGACTCATGGTGACCTCATGTGTGTCAGAGTAGAACTGGGCTCCACAGGGTTTTCAGTGGCTGATTTTTTGGAAGTAAATTGCCAGGCTTTTCTTCTGAGGTGCCTCTGGGTGGACTCGAACCTCCAACTTTTCAGTTAGCAGACAAGTGAGTTAACCGTTTGCACCACCCAGGGACTCTTAGTGGGCAGAACTTACAACTGGGGACTGAAATGGCAGCCAAGGTCATTATGGCTCAGTCTGGGGAGGGAAGTCTTGTGCGAGACTGATCAGACGATGGGATTTGCTGTCATTCATTTAACAAATAAACCAGCTAAAACCATTGGGCGCTTAGAGGTGCCAGGGCTGTGGGCTCTGGGGATCAAATGGAGAGCAGCCAGGCAAGGTCCTCGCTCTCCTGGAGCTCACACCCCTGTGGGCGAGGCCGCCAGTCTTCAAACATCCCTGCAACTGAGCATGTGGTTATGGAGTGTGGCCAGCTGTGAAGGGAGGTAAGAGATGCTCTGCAAAGGCACAGTGAGGGGATACCTGGCCAATGTCGGACAGGGGCAGGGGAGGGAGCAGAGAAAAGACCTCCCTGAGGAGGTGGAGTGTGAGCTGACATTCAAAGAAAAAGGTAAGTTAGCCAGTTGCCTGCCCCCACTGGTGCTTCCAGAGAGAAGGTGGCGGAATGAGGAACATTTCTTCATAAGCGATGACGATGGCAGGGCTGATGTTTATTTGCTGGGCGTCATTCACTGTGCTAAGCCTGCTCCGTGCACGATCTCATTCGATCCTCACACCATACAGAGGAGGAGACGGGGACCCAGAGAGACACAGTGGTCTGCTGTAAGGCCAGCCTGGAGGAGACAGAGCTGGCATCTGAGCTGGCTCTCTTGTTCTCCCCAGACCTGCCCAGGATGTGATTCCCTTTGGAAGATGGAGCTGCTGGACGACTCCAAAAACTCACCATTACCAAACTCTTTAACTTTTTCAAATAGCTTTTCTGAGAACGAAGCCCTGGTGGTATAGTAGTTAAGAGTTCGGCTGCTTCTTGGAAACCCTATGGGGCAGTCCTACTCTGTCCTATAGGGTCCTCTTAGGGTTGCTATGAGTAGGAATTGACTTGACGACAATGGGTTTGGTTTTTGTTTTCCTTAGAAAAAATTTCTCTACCTTTTGTGGGGTATTTTGAAAATGTGATGAAAACTTTGGTTTGCCTCTTTTTTGGGGGAAACAAAAGGACCTAGTTAAAAAATGCTACTCACTGTTCCAGGATTTCTACGGACCTCCTGTTGACACAAGTTTAAAAACCCTGCCCGATGGAATAATTGGTTTTCAAGGGGTTTGACTTGGGTAAAAATTTATTGATTGATTCATTCAACCAAACATTACTTATTGTGGACTTACTGTGTGCCAGGCACCGAGCTTAAAACACAGGCAAAACAGACACCCTGTGCTTTAGCAGCTGATAGTCTGGTGAGGGAGTCAGAACAAGACCAAATAAACAATAAGTAAAATAATTATGAAGTGTATTAAGGGGGAAAGGCAGGGTATGAGATTGGGAATAGCAGGGAGCTTAGACCGGGGACCAGAGAAGGTCTCTCAGAGGAGATGACATTTGAGCTGAATCCAGAAGGAGGAGATGGAGCCAGCCTTGAGTGTAGACAGGGAGAGGGCATGCCCAGGAAGGAACTGCAAGAGCAAAGGCCCTGAGGTGGGAAAGGGCTCAGCAAGACGGAGGAACAAAGGAAGATGGTGTGGCTTTAGTCTACTGGGTAAAGGGCCCCGTGGGGTGAGGTGATAAGTCAGTGCACGTGTGCTCACGTCCACTGTTGCAGAGAGGGGCCATCCAGCAGGATAAAGAGGCAGGAGCTTCTCCTGGCAGAGCCTGGGCAGAGAGCAGAGCTGTGTACACGTGCACCCTTCTGTGGCCTATCAGGGCACTGCTTCCTCTTCTTAAGGATCTAAAGACTGCTCTAGGTCCCCAGCAACGGGTCCCTGGGTGGCGCAAGTAGTTTGCAATAAGCTGTTAATCTAAAAGCTGGCAGTTCAAAACTACCCAGTGGCACCATGGAAGACAAGCCTGGTGATCTGCTTCTGTAAAGATTACAGCCAAGAAAACTTTACGGAGCAGGTCTCCTCTGTAACACATGGATTGCCATGAGTCAGCATTGATTCAAAGGCAATTGGTTTTTTTTTTTTCTTTTGTTTGTTTTAGGTTCCCAGCTGGAGTCCCTGGGTGGGTGCAAATGGTTAACATGTTTGGTTGTTTTTGGCTGCTAATTGAAAGGTTGGAGGGTCCAGTCCACCCAGCGGTGCCTCAGAAGAAAGGCCTGATGATCTACCTCTGAAAAATCAGCCACTGAAAACACTACGGAGTACAGTTCTAATCTGACACACATGGGGTTGTTATGAGTCAGAATTGACTCGGTGGGAGCTGGTTAGGTACCCCAACCAAAGGTAGAGGCTTTCAAACTCTAGGGGACAGCAGAATGGATGGGAGCATAAAATGCCGATTCCTGTGGTCTGGGGTGGGTCCAGGAGTCTGTATTTGACACTATCACCTCAGGAAACGATGTAGGGGGTTTAGTCCACACTTTGAGAATCACTCTTCTAAGGAACAAAATCCATTTATTCATTTAATCATTCATTTATTCCTTTCAGGACATTTCTTTGTAGAAATATATTTTTTACAATCACAGAGTCAGTAAGTAGTGACTAGAGACTGTAGCTTTAATCCAGAGACAAATCTCCTTAAAATGGAGGCTGAGGTCTTTTTCTGAATGGAACATCAGGTTTGACAGATGACACTTATTCTGGAGTCTGGGATGGCCTGGAAAGGGAGAAGAAGAGAAATGGGAAAACAGGAGTTTCTGGGGCGTCACAGTGCTTTTTTTGAGGGGGAGAGGGTTTGTTAAAAATTCAGATTCCTTGGTCGGCCCCTAAACCACAGAGTCAAACTGTCTCGAGGTGGGACTTGGGAATAAGCTCTGGGTGATTCTGATGCAGGTACTGGTATTATTAGTGTCCCTTTGTAGAGGCAGTGAGAAGTTGGGTAAAATCCTTGGTACCCAGATGGAGAGGGGTGAGACTGGGATGGGAGCCAGGCAGCTGGACCTGCAGGAGGGAGATGGGAGGAGCTGTCACTCATTCCCCACCAGCCTCCCCATCCCACACCCCACATGCTCTCCAACATGATCCACTAGGCATTGGAAGGAGAGGCAGGAAGAATAACAACAGCAGACTGGTGCTGAGCCTTGACTCTGTGCCAGGCTCTGCTGTAAGCAGTCTTTGTAGATGAATTTGGTTAATCCTCCCAGTGACTCTGTGAGGGTTGTGTTGTTATTGCCTCCATTTCACAGACGCAGTGCCTGAGACAGAGAGATGCTGGCATTTTCCCAAGGACACATCTGGCTCTACTAGACTCTATTTTGTCTCTGGATAAATTCTATCTTGGCCCTGGATAAATTTGCTCATAGCCCTTGACTTTCATCCTAAGGTCTGAGAGCCTGTCTTGCCCAGTGGCCATTTCCTCTGATATCTACACAGGCCACTAAAGACTCCATGGGGCTCTCATGGCAAATATCAAAGATTTTCAATGAGCTGGAATTGATCTACCAGGTGGAGTGAAGACTGTGTGTCTCACTATAACCATGAATATTCTGGAACAGAAGGGGCAGGAACTGACTCTATTAAACTGTGGGTCTTACCTAGCAGAGGTGTTCTCAGGAGGAAAGGAGAAGGGTGAGTTATTAGCAACGACCAGCCATTCAGAGACACACTTGTCTTAAGTGTCAACCAACAGGGAGCAGGAAAGGTGCTTGAGTCCTTGTCTTTAAAACTTACATCAGGCCTCTGTCTGATCATTAATTTGCTAGCATAAATTCGGAGCCAGCATGTCGTAGCCCTGAAAGGTTTAGGTATTTCTTTTCCCCAGTGCACTGTGACTCTAATCAATGACAACAGGTCCATTTCGGAAAGACTTGAAAGATGGCTTACAGTAAATGCTTATGACAGTATTGCAGGATTCTGTGCCTCCCCTTCAGTCAAGGGGCTCCTGATTTTGAACTGGCTTAGAACTAGAAATGGAATGAGAGGCTGTGACTCTTCATAATGGCAGCCTTGGTCAGGTTTCTGGACTCCAAACCTGGATGGTTCCTCTTCAAGTAACATTTTTTTGTAGGCTGCCTATCTATTTCCTTTCTAGGATAACTGTGATCAATTGTTGTTGTTGTTACGTGCCGTCAAGTCGTTTTAGACTCATAGCGACCTCATGTGACAAAGTAGAACAGCCCCATAGGGTTTTCTTGCCTGTAATATTTTCAGAAGCAGATCGACAGGTCTTTTTCCTACAGAGCAGCTGGATAGGTTTGAACCACCAACCTTTCAGTTAGCAGCCGAGCACTTAATTGTTTGTGCCAATACTCTGAAAAAACAAAACAGAACAACAACAACTGTGGGGACCAAATATTCTGATTGTCAGTTCATCCTTGCTGTCCATTACAGTGACAATACCATTTTGTCAAAGACATTTAAACTCTGTTACTTGCCCTCTGCTACTCTTACATCTCATCATCTCCACTGAAATCAGGGAGCCCACCTCAATGGCAGCATTTCCCAGTCTACAGAGAACAGCCTCTACAGAGCTTTTCAAGGATACTGATGCCCTCCTCAATCATGTATTTCTCAATTCCTTAGTGAAAAGAATGTCGTTTGGATGCTCTTAGGAGATATAATGGAGGGGGCGAGTGTGTTTGCAGAAGATAAATTCACTCCAACGTTCGCAACTCCCCAAGCCTTTCGATTCCATACTTTATATTATACCTGGAAAGTTCTGGCGTCTCAGTCACATTGACTAAAGGCCACTGTTGAGTCCAATTTTCAGTAACCAACATAGCAATCTATTAAAGCCATTTCCCGCTGTGTGAACTAACACATTAAATTCAGAATCTTTGGTAAATGTACCTATATCAATTCATTAGGAACAACACAGTTGTATATGTCAACCTCCTTGGTTTAACATTCTTTTTAAAAAAATTTTTTTTTTTACTGTACTTTAGGTGAAGGTTTACAGAACAAGTAGTTTCTCATTACACAGTCAGTACACATATTGTTTATGACATTGGTTAACAACCCCACAACATGTTAAAACTCTCCCTTCTCGACCCTGGAGGAACTTTTTCCTTTTTGGTGAAAATATGCATAGCCAAAGATACACCATTTCAAAAATTTCTGCATGTACAATTCAGTGACATCAATTATGTTCTTCCAGTTGTGCTGCTATTCTCACTATCCTTTTCCAAATTATTCCATCACCATTATCTTCAACTCACTGCTCCTAGGCTTCCCATCAAAGCTTTTGAGTTGCTGTTGTCAATTTGATCTCACATAGATAATTCTTTTTTATTTTGTACTTTAAATGGCGGTTTACAGAATAGAATAGTTTCCCATTAAACAGTTAGTACACATATTGCCCTATGACAATGGTTAACCACCCCACGACATGCCAACACTGGCCTTTCTCAATCTTGGGTTCCCTATCACCAGCTTTCCTGTCCCCTCCTGCCTTCTAGTCCTTGTCCCTGGACTGCTATGTCTCATTAGTCCCGTCTTGATTTATGTGGTTGTCCAATCCCCTGCTGAACGGTGAACCTTGGGAGTGACTTCACCACTGAGCTAAAAGGGTGTCTGGGGGCCATGCTCTTGGGGTTTCTCCAATCGGTTTAACGTTCTTGAAATCAACTTCTACACATATTCCCTATGACTGCTATATAAATTAGTAAACATTGTTATTGTTTTGGAGTATGTAAGATGTTTTATCTAAAAGCAGGCTTTATACTTGTTTCTCTGGAATGTGCTGAGATCTGAAACTAGATATGGTCTAGTGGAAACAAAGCATGGTTGGTATGAGACTTGAGGACGATGAGTATCTGTTGCAATGAAATTGTTCCAGGTGTGGTTATTACAGAGTACTCAATCCATGACAATAACAAACACAGTTTATTTAAATGATCAAGTAATGTAAAGTAGTTAATGTTCTAATGTGCATAGAGGAGTGCCAGGCATGAATCATCAAGATTTTTTTTTTTTAAGTAAGATGAAGAAGAAAAAGAGAAGGAGGAGCAGGCAGGGAATAATTTGAAGTAGTTACCAGAGTTCTTAATTGTTAAATGACTTGAGGAACATGAGCACTAAATAGAAGTTCACTAGCGTTCGGTGTTGAGGAGGTCATGAGTGACCTAGAGAAAGTTATTTTGAGGAGTTGAGAAAAGAAGTCAGATTATCAAAACTTGAGCAGTGAATGAAGTTGAAGGAGCAGAGGCAATGAATAGTAATATATCTCTGAGAAGTTTGGTGATGCAGGGAAGAAAAATGGGGCTGCTATGATCAGAAAAGCTTTCTCCCACAAACCATGACTTTGCAGACTGTTCTTTCTTCAGGGCACTTAGAGAATGAGCCCACACTCTCATTTCACAGTGAGGAGATTGTGGCCAAGAGGAGGGCGCTACTTAAGGTCACAGAATCAGTTCAGGAAACATCCCAGATAAGACGGAAAGTCTTGTCCCTTAGCTTTTGGGAAACTCTGGTCTAGAATGTTCAGGTATTTCTGAGCTAAAGACTGAATTGACTCAGACTTCCCAACCCTCCACCTTCCAGACTTTTGCAATTATGACCAGACCCACCACCATCTCTGGCTACTGTTGCCCTCAGCCACATGATGCTGAGGAAGGAGGACAGTCTACAGTTCAGAGCTGCAAAAAGGGTTATTGTGAAAAGATTACCGGGAATCAGCACACAAATTCTGGTGGTTTATGGAAAACAGCCTCCATACAGAGAAGCAGGGGATCTTTGGGTCCAGGATGGGTAATTAAATTTCAGGCAGCAGCTGAAAAATCAACTTGAACATCTACTTAAGTGGTGGCCTGGAGTGTGGAGGACATTCCAAGGAGGAGACCAGCAAGCAGGACCTGATTCCGTGTAAGACAATCCAGGCATTAGGCAATTTCATGCCCTTTCCAAGCAGGCTTTAAGAGCCACCCCCCACCTCTTCCTACAGCCCCATTGCACTAGCCCTCTGGCCACTATCCATGGTGCTGAAACATATTCCTGTCTTCACACTCATCCACTGCCTATCGCTGGATAACATTTTCCTGTTGTTCCCCTGGACTCTCTCTTATCAACTAAGATGGGTCTTCCCCTCATCCTGGCCTACTTTATGACACAAGGATGCAAAATACTGTCAGATGCCCTGGTTGATCAAAATATGTGTTTACTTTTAATATTGACCACTCATTCACATACAAAACAATCTAGATAGAACCAAATATGTCCGTGGGCTGAATATGACATGTGGGTCACCAGTTTGGGACTTCTGTGATGGACGGCAGCCTAGCTGAACTGGTGGGGATAAAATAATATGCTCTATGTCTTTCAAAGTTCTGCAACTGGCAGCAATTAGCTTAGTTAGAGCTACACTGTCCAATATGGCAGCCACTAGCCACAGAGCACTTGAAATGTAGCTTGTTCAAATTGAAACGTGCAGTAAGCATAAAACACACAAGATCTCAAAGACTTAGTACAAAAACAGAATATAAAGTATTTCATTAATATTTTTATGTTGATTACCTATTAAAATGACAATAGTTTGGATATAGCGGGTTAAATAAAGTATATTATTAAAATCAAATTCACAGGTTTCTTTTTACTTTTAAAAAATGTGGTTTATTAGAATATTCAAAATTGTATGTATGGTTCATGTTATATTTCTATTGGATAGTGTTAGTATAGAGTATTAGATAACTAAGCTAATTAAGCCAAGGATATGGATTCAGCTATGGTATTGAACACTGCTTCTTTCTTTCTTCTAAATTTTATTTGTTGTTGTGGTTGAGAATATATACAGCAGTTCAACAGTTTCTGCATATACAATTTAGGGACACTGATTACTTTCTTTAAGGTATGCAACTATTCTCACGCTTTTCTGTGTTGTTCCTCGCTCATTAACATAAACTCACTGCCCTCTGTGGTTCCTATCTAATCTTTCACACACTCAGTTTCTTACGCCCCTGCCATGGACTATATCCTCTTCTTAGTGGCCCGGTCCATCACATGTGCTCTTGTCCTCAGAAAGCATTTGTACAGCTCACTTCAAACTTCTCCTTACTCCTCAGAAGGGAGAACACCTTCCCATATCACCTCTACGATCAGCCACACAGGGCTTCGCTGCATTGTCAAGAGCACCAGATCTTTTTTTTTTTAATTTTTTAAATTTTATTGTACTTCAGGTGAAGGCTTACAGAACAAATAGTTTCTCATGAAACAGTAGTACACATGTTGTTTTATGACATTGGGTAACAACCCCACAACATGTCAACCCTCTAACTTCTCACCTTTTTTTTTGGTGAAAATACTCATAGCCAAAGATACACCATTTCAAAAATTTCTACATGCACAGTTCAGTGACATTGACTATGCTCTTCCAATTGTGCTGTTATTCTCACTTAAGATGAAGGTTTACAGAACAAAACAGTTTCTCATTTAACAGTTACTACCAGTGTTGCCCTATGACAATGGTTAACAATCTCACAACACATCAACAATATCCTTACTCAACCTTGGGTTCCCTATCACCAGTTTCCTTGTCCCCTTCTGCTCCTTGTCACTGGACTACTGTACCTCATTAGTCTCATGTGGTTTTACAGGGCTGTCCACTCCCAGGCTGAATGGTGAACCTCGGAGATAACTTCACCACTGAGCTGAAATGGTGTCTGGGGGGCCATAACTCGGGTTTCTCCAGTATCCTTTAGGCCAGTAAATCTGGTCTTTTTTTTTGTGAGTTAGAATTATGCTCTACATCCTTCTCCAGCTCTGTCCAGAACCCTCTGTTGTGATCCTGGTCCGAGCAGTCAGTGGTGGTAGCCTAGCACCATCTAGCTGTACTGGACTCAGTCCGGTGGAGGCCTTGGTAGCAGTGGACAGTTAGTCCTTTGGACTAATCTTTTCCTTGTATCCTGTTCTCTTCATTCTCCCTTGCTCCCGAAGGGATGAGACCAGTGGAGTCTCTTAGATGGCCGCTCACAGGCTTTTAAGACCCCAGACACTACTTACCAAGGTAGAATGTAGAGCATTGTCTTTATAAGCTGTGTTATGCCAATTGAGCTAGATGTACCCTGAGACCATGGTCCCTACAGCCCTCCGCCCAGCAATTCAGTCCCTCAGGGAGTTTGGATGTGTCTGTGGGGCTTCCATGACCTTTCCTTGTACAGGTTGTGCTAGTTTCCCCTGTATTGAAGAGCACCAGATCTTTCCCTACTACTGTGTATTTGCACATGATGTATGCTCTGCCTATAATGCATTTTCCTCCAAAGAAACTCTTAATCATCCTTCAATACCCAGTTTAAGCTCTGCCTCCTCTGTGAAGCCCTCCTGGAAGTCCTCTGGCACGGTTGTTGAGGCTCGCCTCTCTGCGCCCCAGAACCTCAACCAAAGCACCTTACTGCACATGAAATTGCCTGTTGATGCGTTTCATCCCTTACTAGTCAGGAGGCTCTTGAGGGCAGGGCCGTGTGGGATTCATCTTTGTAATCCTGGCACCTGGGATAAAACAGGGACTAAGTTCTTGCCTTCATCAAGTTTACGTACAGTTGGGGTAGACAAAAACAAAACGAGTAATATAGTATGAAGTCAGATAGTAATGAACATTATGAAGAAACATAAAGGAGGGAAGAGAGTGACGGGGTGCCTTTTTTGAGAGACCTGAGATGGTGACACTTGAGCAGAGTGTATTCAGCACAGAATCAGTGCAAATAAATACATAATAAATGACTGAATAAATGACATCTCCTTTTACAGAAATCCCCCTCCTTTTCTCCACCAAATATTACTCTTACAAAGATTCTTCCTATAACTAAGCCCCCTCCCCACTCCAGTCACACTGCCCTCTTTGCTTTGCTTCAAAAGGAAAAGCTCATTCCTGCCTCATCCCACGCCTGTGATGCTCTTCCCCCGGTCTTGGCACAATTCTTTCTGCCTCGTCATTCATGGCTCAGCTGAAATGTCTCATCCTCAAAAATCCTGATCACCTTCTCTTAACTTGACACTTCCATTTTACCCCCCATCCCAGTCACTCTCTTTCACACTTCCTTGCTTTGTTTTCCTCATAGGCCTCCCCACTCTGGAATTAAGCTGACTGGATATTTATTTCCTTATCCATTGTTCAGGTGTCCAACTAGAATATAAGCTCCAGACCAGAGCTTGTCTGTCTTGTTCATTGCTGTTGCCCCAGCATCCAGAACAGTGTCTGGCACATAGTAGACTCTACTAAAATTTTATGAATGAATGAAAGAGTGAGTGAGTGAGTGAATGAATAACACACTTACAATGACTCTAAAGGCCAAGTACCACCACAGGGGGATGGAAATAAGTTTTGATCTCTCAGCAGATTGGTACAAATGTGGCTCCTTCACTTTGTGGATATCTAGATAAGGAGTTGAAAGTTTTTCTGTTGCACCAACAGATCTAGAACACAAAATAGGTATCTCAGACAAGCGGAATGGAGGAGGATCAGAGAGGTCAAAGGCATTTTCCCCTACTCCAACTGGGGGCAAGAGGGCATCAGAGAATGAGCTAAAGGCTTGGAGGCAGGAGGATGGGGCTGGAGCCTCAGCTTTGCCATTGGCTGTCTCTGATCTGGAGGAGCCCTGGTGGCACAGTTGTTAAGAGCTTGACTGCTAACCAAAAGGTTGGCAGTTTGAATCCACCAGGTGCTCCTTGGAAACCCTATGGGGCAGTTCTACTCTGTCCTATACGGTCGCTATGAGTCAGAATCGACTTAATGGCAATGAGTTTTTTTGGGTTGGTTCTCAATCTAATTCATTGACAGTTCTTCATGGAGTCAGTACAGTGGTTAGTAGTGTGGGCTCTGTAGCTGGACAATGTGGGTTCAAACTTTGGCTCTGCCACTTTCTTCCATGGAGATTTGGGCAAACATTTTCATCTCCCTTTGCTTCTGTTTCCTTATCTTCAAAATGCAGAAAGTGATAATACCTATTTCACAGGGTTGTTGTGTTGACTGAGTGACCTGACCTATGTGAAGTACTTAAAGTGCTGGGCACATAGTAAAGCCCTTGATGAACATTAGCTTTCATCATTATTATTTCTTACCGAGTAATGTTGGATAAATCACTTAAACTTCCTGGACCTTGATTTCTTCACCCATAGAGTGGGAACAACCACTACTTCCCAGGCTAGTCACCTAAGAGCTGGACATTGGAAGGGGACAGTGGAAGAAGTTAGGGTTAAAGCAGCAGAGGCTCCATCTGTCTGGTCATCTCTCCAAAGTGATGTCTCTGTGTCAACAGACCAAGGATGTCAACCAAGCTGGCCCACCTATACTCACTTTGGGCTGGACTGGGAACCTAAGTTTTGGCAGATTTAAGGCTCATCCAGATCAGCTTCCTCAAGCTTTCTACCTCGTAAGTAGCAAGGTCCCTGGCAATGGAGGTATGTAAACAGAGGCCAAAAAATTAGGAGAGCCATTTAAGGGAGCTTTAGAAACTCCAGTGAATACCTAGAGAAGGAAGAAATAGTCCTTCCAACTCAGCAATTCTGTTGGTTTTCAGATTCCCTTGGAGAGCATCGGCCACCAAAATTCAATCTTGTATTTGTTGCTTTTGGGTTCTGGCAGACATGGAAACTTTGGGTGCTGGGGATAGAGGCTATTAGAAGGAGGAAGTTTTGTCTGGGCTGAAACTGGGCCAATTTTCTGTTCATAACGTAACATTATACAATTCAGGAGGAGGGAAAAGGAGAAATTGGGAGACTTCTCTCCCCCTCCTCCAGAGAAGCCTTCATTTATATGTCAGCTTCTCTAGACATTTGGGACCAGGATAGAACTGAAATCAGTGTACTCAGCTAGTGGTGGGGATTCCGAGGCTAATGCAAGGAGAGCTGTTAACTCTGGGCTTGCATGCAGGACTTCCTCAGCAAATGGTAACTGAACTTTTTAGGATTGTTATTACTGGGGACTGTTCTGCCTCAGCAAGAAACAGATGCACACCTGGTTTTGGTCTGGGAGAAGTATCAGGGTGAGGTAAGGGGAGATGGGATGAAAGAGGCCAAGAAATAGTCTGAGCTTTCTTCCTGGAGAGTTCCTGTCCCTTCCCACCTCCAGCACTTACTAGTAATTGTTTTAATTATCTGTTGATCCAGGTTAAAGAACCATGTATTAATCAAAGGACACATCTGAAAGACAAGGAAATACACAAGAATCAGGAGGAGGACTCTACTAATGGAGCCTGAAAGGGGGTGATCAAGGCAGGTTCTCTTTCTAAGGCAACCCTTAATAGGGAACAACCAGGTACAAAAATTTTGGAGATAGACTTCCCTGGGTTCACATGTCAGCTCAGCCATTTGGCAGCTGTATGACCTGGGTAAATTACTGAACTGCTCTGGAACTTTTTCCTAAATTATATAATGGGGATAGTATTGCTACTACTGTATGAAATTGTTTGGAGAATGAGAAAATTCATGTAAGATACTTGGCACAGTACCTGTGTGCTTAATAAAATGTTAGCTGTTAATTTTGTGAATACCTATCCCCATTTTACAGTTAAGGAAACTGAGCCTTGGAGAGGTTCATTAATCATTAGTATCTTACAGATACTGGTTTTGACTTGGAGAATTAAATACTGTCTGTAAAGCACTTCACCAGTGCCTGGTTGCAGAATGAGAGCTTAGTAAATGCCACTTCCTTTTCTTCAGTTCGTCTTGTAAGTCTCCTTCTTGGGAGCTTTCCCTCCATCTCACCAAGAAAATCCAACCCATCATGCTCTGGGTCTCAGACGCAAAAATTTAAGTAATCTGGGTTTGCATACTTACTATTGTTCCTAAATCCTTGAGTATTGTGAGTCTCAGCATTGTCTCTGTGATTTCTGCAGCAGGTTTTAGGTTGACTCTAAACGAGGAATGAAGGAAATTTGCAGACTAATTTCCCCAGAATACTTTCTTTGCTCAATGACTCCCTTAACTGCTTAACATCTCCTGCTGGTTTTCACAGCGCTCCATGACCTAGCTGTTCTGTTTGCTCCAACCTACCCTCACATGGCTCCTTAAATGAATCCTTCAATTTAAATTGTTTCTCATCATTCCGACCTTCGTGTCTATTTTGTTTCTCCCTTCTGGAACGCCTTCTTCAACTTCTACCACGCTTTTAGGTCCAGCCAAATGGCTTCCTTCTGAAAGCCCTCCCTGACCACTCTAACCAACTCTGAGTTCTCTCTTTCCTGCACACTTTGGCACATGACTTAGTAACTTTCCCCATTTCCCTGATTATCTGATTCTACAATAGAACTTATTTCCTCAACCAAATGGTCAGTGCCTTCATGGAAGGACTAGTATAATAGCTTTCCTAAGTTGCGGCTGATGGAGAAAGAAGCAAGAAAAAGAAACATAAAGGTGTCTTCATGTTCCTAACTCACAGTCCCTAGTCCTTACACATGAAGAAAAATCCATCTAATTCTCAGGTAAAGTCTTACGTCTTTATTCTATAAACAGCCTGACTATCAGGGGACATCTAGGTCAACTGACATAACAAAGTTTATTAAGAAATATTCTGCATCCCATTTCGGTGAGTGGCATCTGGGGTCTTAAAAGCTAGCGAGCGGCGATCTAAGATGCATCGATTGTTCCCAACCCGCCTGGAGCAAAGGAGAATGAAGAACACCAAAGACACAAGGAAAATATTAGTCCAAGAGACAGAAAGGGCCACATAAACCAGAGACTCCATCAGCCTGAGACCAGAAGAACATGATGGTCACTGGTGGTAGCCAGTCCTAACAGGGAATACAACAGAGTCCCTGACGGAGCAGGAGAAAAGTGGGATGTAGCACTCAAATTCTAGTAAAAAGACCAGACTTAAGGGTCTGACTGAGACTGGAGAGACCCTGGAAGACATGGCCTTGGACTGTCTGTTGGCCCAGAACTGAAACCATTCCTGAGGCCAACTCTTCAGACAAAGATTAGACTGGACTATGGGACATAAAATGATACTTGTGAAGAGTGTGCTTCTTAGCTCAAGTAGATACATGAGACTAAATGGGCAGCTCCCGTCCCGAGGTGAGATGAGAAGGCAAAAAGGGACAGGAGCTGGTTGAATGGACATGGGAAATCCAGGGTGGAAAGGAGGCGTGTGCTGTCACATTATAGGGAGAGCAACTAGGGTCACATAACAAGGTGTGTATAAATTTTTGTATGAGAAACTAACTTGAACTGTAAACTTTCACTTAAAGTACAAAAAATAAAAATTAAAAAAAAGAGCTTGCCTATAATTCAGCTGATCTACTGCTCACATTTCGTACAAAGCAAGAACTTGTTTTCTTCAAAATATCAAAAGGCAAGCAGATAGTGGTGATGGTCTTACAACGTGATGAAAGCAATTAATGCCACTGAATTCTATATGTAAAAAATGTTGAGATGGCAAATTTTGTTATTTATACATATATTTGCCACAAAAAAGATGGCAGCCAGAAAAAAATTTTGTTTAATATAGATGTTCTTAAAGGGGGGAGGAGAGGAAGACAAGGGAGCCTCATTTGCAGAGTTGTCCAAGGGAGAGATGGGCTGTGAGTCACGGATTCTATATCTGGCCTGGTTCTCACTTGTGTTTGAACATGACAGGAGGACATTACCAGATGTGAAACGGTTCAGAAAGGATTCCACACCCATCTTCCTAGAAATGGTGAGCAACTGAGAGATGAATCAAAACAAAGGATTCATGAATGAAACAGACAAGGTTAAAAAATCTTAAAAAGAAAAGATTTTAAAAAAGAGATGACAGATTTAGAAGAAAACGCTAAAACTCCAGTCCACAAAAGGCAAAACCTCCAAAGACAGTCACTCTGAAGAGGAAATGTTACAGATGAACAAACAAATAGTGAAACGCTTGCTGTCACTGATAACAAAACAAGCAACAACTCACTGCTGTCAAGTCAATTCTGACTCATAGTGACCCTGTAGGACAGAGCAGAACTGCCCCCAGGGTTTTCCAAGGAGCAGCTGGTGGATTCGAACTGCCAACCGTCTGATTAGCAGCCGAGCTCTTAACCGCTGCACCACCAGGGCTTCAATGAAAATCGTAACAAACATGGGATTTTCCATCTAGTGAAAAGCTGTGAAAATGAGAATAATCAGTACCGATTGGGTGTGGGGTGAAACTGACAAGGCCAACTAGAGACAGCGTTGCTAGGTTCAGTTCTATTGGTGAGCTATTTGGTGAGTGATTTGGCAATGTAAAGCTTAAAAGCTTTAAAACTATTTGTACTTTGAAGAAATCTTAGGAATCTACTATAAGAAAATATTTCCATTATTGGGCTCTTTCTGCCACCGTCTTGATTCCGCGTTCCCCGCACAAAATGCCTGGTGAAGCCACAGAAACCGTCCCTGCTACAGAGCAGGAGTTGCCACAACGCCAGGCTGAGACAGGGTCCGGAACAGAATCTCACAGTGATGAATCAGTACCAGAGCACGAGGAACAGGATTCCACACAGGCAACCACACAAAAACAGCTGAAATCGATGAAGAACCAGTCAGTAAAGCAAAACGGAGTCAGAGTGAAAAGAAGGCACGGAAGCCTATGTCCAAACTGGGTCTTCAACAGGTCACAGGGGTTACTAGAGTCACTATCCGGAAATCTAAGACTATCCTCTTTGTCTTCACAAAGCCAGGTGTCTACAAGAGCCCACCTTCAGATACCTACACAGTTTTTGGAGAAGCCAAGATTGAAGATTTATCTCAGCAAGCACAGCTAGCAGCTGCAGAGAAATTCAAAGTTCAAGGTGAAGCTGTCTGGAACTTTCAAGAAAACACACAAACTCCAACTGTACAAGAGGAGAGTGACGAGGAAGAGGTTGATGAAACAGGTGTAGAAGTTAAGGACACAGAATCAGTCATGTCACAAGCAAACGTGTCAAGAGCAAAGGCAGTCCGAGCCCTGAAGAACAACAGTAATGATATTGTAAATGCTATTATGGAATTAACAATGTAACCATCTGGAAATGAGGACTTTTTTTGGTATTTCAAAAGAATAACTGCAGTTTGGTTTGAAATCTGTACTGTTTCTATCATTAAGAAAGTTATGGCTTCTTGTTGGATGAAAAAAAAGAAAATATTTCCATTATTGGAAAACTTCTGGTTTCTAGAAGTCCAGGATTACTATTTGGTGGACCTCTTTTCATGCCAATGAAATTACTACTTTTATACTAAACAAAATTGTAAATGAATATAAAGTTCTATTTATGACATGTACATTTCCATATACACAAAAGGCAAATTTTATAGGTATTGTTTTGCCACTAAAGTATTTGAGGTAGAACCTCACTCGGCGCTTCATCATAACCAGCTGGACCCAGAGACAGAAAAATTGAGAACTCGTGGAGTTTCATGTTTGGATCTGTAAGGACTCAGGAAATAATCTGCAATTCCTAAGGCTGAGGCGGTATCTGCCATTTGCATCCTTTATCACCGCAGGCTGCACTGTCATATCTGTTTGCACATGAAATGCCAAGGCACCAAGGACTGGGAGACTGTGGAAGGGAAGGGTTAATTAAGAGTGGTAGCAGAGAACTTCACAGCTTATTACGCTCCCATTTGGTAGTAGAATAAGGCTCCCCCGTATTTGCACACACACACACACACACACACACACACACACACACACACACACACACATACACACACATACAAACACCAAACCTGTTGCCATCAGGTTGATTCTGACTCATGGCGACCCCATGTGTTACAGAGTAGAACTGCTCCATAGGGTTTTCTTGGTGTAATCTTTAAGGAAGCAGATCACCAAGCCTTTTTTCCACGGTGCTGCCTGGTGGGTTCAAACCACTAACTTTTTGGTAAATGTTGTTGTTGTTGTTATGTGCCATCAAGTCAGTTTTGACTCATAGTGACCCTATGTACAATAGAATAAAACGCTGCCTGGTCCTGTGCCATCCTCACAATCATTGCTATGCTTGGGCCCACTGTTGCAGCCACTGTGTCAATCCATCTCGTTGAGGATCTTCCTCTTTTTCGCTGACAGTCTACCAAGCATGATGTTCTTCTCCAGGGACTGGTCCCTCCTGATAACATGTCCAAAGTATGTGAGACAAAGTCTCGGCACCCTAGCTTGTAAGGAGCATTCTGGCTGTACTTCTTCCAAGACAGATTTGTTCGTTCTTCTAGCAGTCCATCAGTTAACGTTGAGTGCAAACCATTTCCGCCACCTAAGGACCTCATGTTTGCCCAGGACCCTCAAAATCGATTGCCTGTTAAGATCATTTCCTCATTATTCAGAAAAGATGATTGAAGATTGGAGAGCAGAAGTGGCTTTCTCCAAGTCATGTAGCCAGCAAGTGTCTTGTCTGGCAGGTCTGCACTCAGGGCTATAACCTGATACCCCTTCCGTCTTCTCCCGGGAGAGTTAGAAAAGCAAAGGTAGATTCTAAGCATAGTATGCCATCAAAACTGAGAAACTGTGTTTGACCTTGGAAGGCAATGTCTCAAACTTCATTGCCTCAGGGGCCAGGTTTGTAATCTAAATGAGTAGACAAGGGCTAATTTAATCAGGGGAAGGCTATAGAACTGAAGAATTGTCATCTTCTTTGAAAACAAACTGTGCAGACCAAACAAAGCATACCTGTGGGCCAGATATGGCCCCTGGGGTGATCCTTAGGCAATGGTGCCAAGGAGATTGGGGTCTAGAGAAGATTCTGTGTTCTTGTCTTGAATCATTTTTTATTAGAGTTGAATGGGTTCATGAGGTCCAAAAAATGAAGATGGGGGGCTCTCTGGATGAAACAGGGAAAGAAACTTCTCAACTCCTCCCTTCTTCCCCTAGAGAGGTCCAGGTTTGAAGAATATTCTAGTATTCTCCAGGCCCCTCATTCTATATATGGGGTGGCCCCGGGCCCAGAAGAGTGGGTGCCTGCCCTAACCACACAGTGAGTGTGTTACTGAGAGTACACTGGTCGCCCTTGCTTCTGGCTGCTTCCCACACGCCCCCACCCCTGTCTCAAAGTGGACAGAGCCTGTGACACTCACAGTTTTTACTTACTTCACAATCAAGCCGAATGCCAATGGTACCCGTAAATACATCCCTTGATTATCAGGGGATATCTAGAGGGAGACTTGAAGGAGTCGAGGGTCTTTCAGCTGTACCCTGGGTGAAAAAACAAGCACATCAGGGGAAGGTTGTGGCTGTAACTGCAAGTGGACCCTTCTTGGAGACAAGGCAGTTTCCTTGCAAAGCAGGAGTGAAATGTGTGCAAAGATGGTTACTCATTCATTAATCATGTAATTAATTGCACCATGACTCTGTGTTATAAGCACTGGGAATACAACTCTGAGCAAAAAGAAGTTCTTGCCTTAATGCGTCTCAGAATGACCATGCCCAGCCCTTTGGCCAGTACCACACAAGCTGGAATAAGTGCGTGAATGAATGAAGACTGAAAGCCAAATACGGCACAACTTGGTGGGGGAGGCGTATGTATGTGTAAAGCAATAAACCAGTAAATGAAGACCTATAGAATGCGTCAAGTTGTAAGCGCTGTGAAGAAAAGGCCCTGTAGTATCAGGAGATAGAGGGTAGCCCCGGGAAGACTGGAATTTTAGATAGGATGGTGAGGGAAGTCTTCTCAGAGAAGGCCATATTTGGGCAGAGTTGTGAATGAAGTGAGGGTATGAGTCACACAGATAGCCAGGGGAAGAGTAGGCCAGGCAAAGGCACAAGACCCTACTTGCAACCAGTGGGTCTCAGGTCATCAGAGCTGGCTGGACTGTTAGAAATGGTTTGGAAATGGGGCAACAAAGGCCCAGATGAGGGAGAAGACTTTGCAGTGTCATGAAATTCACAGAGAGAGCTCTAAGAAACCAACAAACCAGGATGGTCTGGGCCTAGGGGCTGTTGTTCAGAGACCACTCACACAACGTTGCTGGCGGCATTGGCTAGCCGGCTGTCAATGGCCTTCAGGAGGCCTGTTGAATGGCGGAAGATATTCCTCAATGATCCCTGGAAATCAACTGTCTTCAGGCTAAAAACGAAGTCCACATTAAGGATTTCTTGTGTCAAAGCTGGAAAAAAAAATGGGGCCAAAAAAAAATCCCAAAACCCAGTTAGACATTTAGATGCCAACAATTCTCAGACACAACCATGACCTCCAAGCATGTCCCATATGTGGTGCTTACTCTTCATTCATCCATTCATTCTGGCCTGCTTGGTTCTGGGCCAAGCTCCAGATATGATCAGCAAACCTCTATAGGGGGCTTCTATGTGCCAGGTCCATGCTAGGGGCTGGGAATGCACCAATGAGGAGAACAGACAGAAATCTCATGGAGTTGACATACTAATGGGGATGAGAGGAGACAGATGATAAAGCAGTGAAGAAATGGATGTGCAGGAGTCACATGCAGAAGTCTTGTGAAGGGGTTAGTTTCAAAATATTTAACAACCATTTCAGCGTGGGTACTGACCAATCAGAAAGAACGGCAGCCACAGTTCTGTAGCTTGGTCCTAGGCCTCCTCTAGCAGTGTCAGATGCTATCTTTAGATTTCAGCTCATGGGGAGGCTGGGGTCTTGAGGGTGAAGCCAAAGATGGATGGGGTGGTGAGGGGGAGCCACCTGGAAAGTCTCTGAGCAGGGGTTATTTCCCAAACAGCATCGAACAAGTTTTTAATATTTCAACTACTGTGGCCATTACTGGTGCACTCTGCTGAATGCCAGTTATGTTCATGAGGGAAAAGTAAAAGACAGGGTGAGGAATTGAGAATACTGGAGTGAGGATGCTAATTTATACAGGGAGGTCAAGGACAGTCTTCCTACAAAGGTGACATTTGAACAGAGCCCTGAAGGAAGGGAGGGAACCATGTTGATATTTAAGGGAAGAGCGTGTCAGCAGAGGAGCAGCAAGAGCAAAGGCCCTGAGGTTGACACGCGCGTGATGTGTTGAGGAGGCCACTACGGCAGGAGGGGAGTGAATGTGCGTGGAGTGGTAGGAGAGCTGGACAGGGGCCAGTCCATGTACGGCTGGATCCTTTGATGGTGGTCTCAGTGCAGGACAAGGTGACAGAAAAGGGGCCCTTGGGGGAAGAGGATTAAAGTAGCAATGTACTAATGATCAGAACAGCTAATGATTAATGGTGTCAACTATGGGCTAGGCACGGTGCTAATAATAACTTAACCGGCATTGACTCAAGACCTGAACTCCAAGGAGAGGCCTATTGGGCCTGACAAAGCCAGGCATAACCAAGGCAGGACAGTCTCACCATTAATGATTGGGGAAGTAACTTGGGGCAGGATCAGTAGAGCAGGAGATGGGGCAAGCAGCCCACAGAGGAGAACGAAGAGCCTGGAGATCTTCAGCATCTTGGTTCAGGTACCTGTGGGGGAGCAGGGCAGAGACAGTCAGTTGCGGGGTCACTCTTTGAGAGAGTCTCCTTAGAGCTCCAGCCAGGGGTGGTGGCCACAAAACTCATTTGGACCCATTGCATCCATGTCCACTTTATATCAAGGCTTAGAGCACAACAGTCTTTGTATCTTATAGAGCATATATGAAGCTCTGAGAAATGAAGTCACTTGCCCAAGGCCACACAGTCATACTTATGCCCAAGAGAGCTGGGCGACTCAGCCTCTCGGAGCCTTGGTTTCCTTATCTGGAAAATGTGGGTGATGCATTCTCATGCCTTCCTCTCAGCTTTGTGGTAAGCACTTGGTGCAGCACCTTGTACACTGTAAATGATCCATAAATGGTTGCCATATGCTGAGTTGGTGGCAAAGAGTGGTATCAGCAGCACAGACAAAATGAATTCAGGCTGGGAGACATGGAGACGATGGTCCAGTTTGCAGTGCTTCTGGGTTGAAACCCTCTGCTTAAATGGTGTACTCTCTGGGATAGGATTGGTTCTCGGGACCTTAACACCCCCACCCCTGGATGGGTCAAGGTCATGCATGCAGATGTTGATGTGACTCCCTGGATTCTCACCCAAATGGCAAAGCAAATGGCCCCTCTTGGGACCTGAGACCAACAGGTAGTTGCTGATAGGGTCAATCCTCTCCTTGGACACCTGACAGATGAAGGACAGACTCTAAGCCCAGTCCCTGGCCATCGTCCCTATGTAGAGTAACCAGTTTGGTTTAGTGTTTTAATTTTGGTGATCTTTTTAGACAAGTCTAAAAATTAGAAAAGAAAGATATGTACAAGGAAGGAATAAAGAAAATAAATTAAGAATCAATCCCCAGAGATAACTTCTGTTGTATCTTCTTTCAGAAGTTTTTCTTTTCCTAACTGGGTATCAGACAGGAGGTTAGAACTCAGCAGCCATTTTATCAGCATGAAGATGAAAACCACAACCTAGGAGTGAGAGAGGGAAGAGGTAGCAGGGTCCCCCATGTCAGTGTAACACCCTACCTCTGGATTTACCATCATTACTTAAGTCCCTGTTTCTGATGTTCTGGACTACACAATTTACAACTGATAACCCTTACCAGATCTTTTGTCTGGCATCTGATCAAAAGACAGATTGGAGAGTGTCACTATGCTCACCTGGATTTCTCTGGTGTACTGTCAAGACACTCGAGGTCTCTGTCAGTGGATTCCTGATGAATTGTTCAGTGGGATGGACTTTATAAATGAAGAGTGACCCCATCATGAGGGAAACGTGGCACCAGGTAATGGACGGCCAGGAAACTTCTGGGAACCTCTCGATCTTACCACATCCATCCAGCACCTCCAAAGCAAACATTCCTGCATTGAAGGCTCAGAGGGATTAAGGACTAGGGACTCACTTAAGCCATCTGATGGATGTGTCAACAACATATTTGAATCTGTACATCATGAACGTCACCAGATGAAGAGGAGTAGCAAATGTAAGGAGCAGTGAGAAGGGCTGGGAGTTGGGATACTATGATCATGTCTCACATTCAGGACCCTGTCTTGCTCTGAGCCTGATTTATCATAGCCAATTTTTTCCCCCAGTCTGTAGGTTCTCTTTGTACTCTTTTGGTGAAGTCTTTTGATGAGCGTGTTTAATTTTTAGAAGACCCCAGTTATCTAGCTTATCTTCTGGAGTTTGTGTGTTGTTAGTTGTGGTTTGTATCCTGTTAATGCCATGTATTAAGGCCTCTAGCATTAATCCTATTTTTTCTTCTATGAAACTAATCATTAACTTTATACGGAAAGGAAACAGGCTCCAGATAAGTAAAACACTACTGAAGAAGAAGAATAAAGTAGGAAAACTCACACTACCTGACCTCAGAACCTACTATACAGCAACAATAGTCAAAACAGCCTGGTACTGGTACCAGGACAGATACACTGACCAGTGGAACAGAATTGAGAACCCAGATGTAAATCCATCCACCTACAGTCAGCTGATCTTCCACAAAGCCCAAAGCCCACCAAATGGGGGAAAAGACAGTCTTTTTAACAAATGCTGCTGGGAAAACTGGATATCCATCTGCAAAAAAAGGAAACAGGACCCATACCTCACAGCATACACAAAAACGAATTCAAAATGGATCAAAGATCTAAATATAAAACCAAAAACAATAAAGATCTTAGAGAAAAAAACAAAAAACAAAAAACAAAAAACACCAGAAGATAAGCTAGATAACTGGGATCTCCTAAAAATTAAACACGCTCATCAAAAGACTTCACCGAAAGAGTACAAAGAGAAACTACCGACTGGGAAAAAATTTTTGGCTATGGTAAATTCGACAAAGTTCTAATCTTTAAAATCTACAGGAAAATCCAACACCTCTACAACAAAAAGATAAATAATCCAATCAAAAAATGGGCAAAGGGAATGAACAGACACTTCACCAAAGAAGACATTCAAGTGGCTAACAGATATATGAGGAAATGCTCACGATCACTAGCCATTAGAGAAATGCAAATCAAAACCACAATGAGATACCATCTTACCCCGGCATTACTGGCACGAATGAATTAAAAAAAAACAGAAAATAACAAATGTTGCAGATGCTGTAGGGAGATTGGAACTCTTATGCACTGCTGATGGGAACGCAAAATGGTACAACCACTTTGGAAAACAATATGGCACTTCCTTAGAAAGCTAGAAATAGAAATACCATATGATCCAACAATCCCACTCCTGCACTATATCTTAGAGAAATAAGAGCTGTCACATGAATAGACATGCACACCCATGTTCATTGCAGCATTGTTCACAACAGCAAAAAGATGGAAACAACCTAGATCAACAGATGAAGGGATAAACAAACTATGGTACATACACACAATGGAGTACTACACAGTGATAAAGAACGATGATGAATCTATGAAGCATATCACAACATGGAAGAATATGGAGGGCATTATGCTGAGTGAAATAAATCAATCACAAAAAGACAAATATTGTATGAGACCACTGCTGTAAAAACCCATGAAAAGGTTTATACAAAAAAAAAGAAACAATCTTTGATGGTGTCATGGATTGAATTGTGGCCCCCCAAAATATCTGTAAACTTAGCTATGTCATGATTCCCATTATTGTATGATTGTCTACCATTTTATCATCTGATATGATTTCCCTATGTGTTGTAAATGCTATCACTGTGATGTAATAAGATGGATTAGTGGTAGTTATATTGATGAGGTTTACAAGATGAGATAGTGTCTTAAGCTAATCTCTTCTGAGATAGAGAAGAGAGAAGTGAACAGAGAGACAGGGGGACTGCATACCACCAATAAAGCAGTGCCGGGAACAGAGCACGTCCTTTGGACCCAAGATTCCTGTTCAGGGAAGCTCTTAGTCCGAGAGAAGATTGATGATGATGAGGACCTTCTTCCAGAGCCAACAGAGAGAGAAAGCCTTCTCCTGGAGCCAACATCCTGAATTTGGACTTGTAACTTACTAGACTGTGAGAGAATAAATTTCTCTTTGTTGAAAATATCTATGTGGTATTTCTGTTATAGCAGCACTAGATGGCTAAGACAGACGGTTATGAGGGAGGGGAGGAGGGGGAGGGAAAAAACACTAAATAGACGATAGATAAGTGGTGACTTTGGTGAAGGGTAAGACAGTACACAAAACCGGGGAAGCCAGCACAACTTGTCCAAGGTAAGGTCATGGAAGCTCCGTAGACACATCCAAACTCCCTGAGGGACCAAATTACTGGGCTGAGGGCTGTAGGGACCATGGTTTCAGGGAACATCTAGCTCAATTGGCATAACATAGGTTATAAAGAAAGTGTTTTACATTCTACTTTGGTGAGCAGCATCTGGGGTCTTAAAAGCTTGTGAGTGGCCGTCTAAGATACTCCACTGGTCTCACCTCATCTGGAGCAAGGGAGAAGGAAGAAAACCAAAGACACAAGGGAAAGATTAATTCAAAGGACTAATGGACCACAACTATCACAGCCTCCACCAGACTGAGTCCAGTCCAACTAGATGGTGCCCGGCTACCACCACCAACTGCTCTGACAGGGATCACAGAGAGATTCCTGGACAGAGCTAGAGAAACATATAAAACAAAATTCTAACTCATAAAAAAGACCAGATTACTGATCTGACAGAGACCGGAGAAACCTCGAGAGTATAGCCCCCAGACACTCTTTTAGCTCAGTAATGAAGTCACTCCTGAGATTTACCCTTCAGCCAAAGATTAGGCAGGCTTATAAAGCAAAACAAGACTAAATGGGCATACCAGCCCAGGGGCAAGGACGAGAAGACAGGAGGGGACATGAAGGCTGGTAACAGTGAACCCAAGATCTAGAAGGGAGAGTGCTGACATGTCATAAGTTTGGCAACCAGTGTCACAAAACAATATGTGTATGAATTGTTTAATGAGGAATTTGTTTGCTCTGTAAACCTTCATCTAAAGTACAATTAAAAAAAGAAAAAGTAGGCTCCAATGGTAAGGTAAAATAGGGAATAGCTGTTGAGTAAGCAACTAGAAGAGTCTGCCAAATGGGCCTCTTGACATTTCTAGCTTTATATTACTTCCACTTGATCCCTCCAACAGCACAGAAACCACAGGACTCTTGTTTCCCATTGGGCATCTTTGGTGGCCTTTCTTTTTGCACTAAATATTTGTAATTATACACCTATTTGTTGTATTATTTGATTAATGACTGTCTCTCACACCAGGTAAACCTTCCAGAAGTCAGCATCTATGTATATTTTTGTTCGTTGCTATATCCCCAGTGCCTGGTACATAGTAGGTGCTCAATAAATACTCAATGAATTAATGAATGAATTAATAAATCAATGAGTGCAGTAGACACCACATAAGCTCTTGAGTCAGACATGGATTTAAATCCAGGCTAGGTGACTTCTGGAAAATCAGTTCGCATTCTCAGCCTCTGTCTTATTTATCTAGTGCTGCTATAACAGAAATACCACAAGTGGATGGTTTCAACAAACAGAAGTTTATTCTCTCACAGTCTAGTAAGCTACAAGTCCAAATTCATGGTGTCAGGTCCACGGGAAGGCTTTCTCTCTCTGTCAGTTCTGGAGGAAGACCTTTATCATTAATCTTCCTCTGGTCTAGGAGCTTCTCAGCACAGGGAGCCCAGGTCCAAAGGATGTGCTCTTCTCCTGGTACTACTTTCTTGGTGGTTTGAGATCTCCATGTCTCTCTGCTTGCTTCTCTCTTTTATATTTCAAAAGAGATTGGTTTAAGACACAACCTAATCTTGCAGATTGAGTCCTGCCCCATTAACATAACTGCCGCTAACCTCATCTCATCACATCATAGAGATAGGATTTACAACGCACAGGAAAATCACATCAGATGACAAAATGGTGGACAATTTACATAACACTGGGAATCATGGCCTAGCCAAGTTGACAGATATTTTTGGGGACACAATTCAATCGATGACAACCTCCACTACCTCATTTCTAAAGTGGGGCTAATTGTTCCTCTTGTCATTGTTCTGAAAATAAGAAGTGGAGGCACACGTAAAGGGCTGAGCACAGTGTCTGGCACACAGTAAACACTCAGTGGCTGAGAACTCCCTTTTCCTTCCAGAGAGGGCACAGAGTGTGCCCAAGTAAGGCATGTACAGCCCCTCTTCAAACCTGTAGGCCTGTCCTTAGAGCCTCCTGGGGAATCTGGTGTTAGTGACAAAGACGATGTTTCCACTGGCAAATACGTTTGTGGAAAGTTTCCTCAACTTCTGTCTCAAGACAGTTAGTTGGCAGAACAGGACTCATGGCCAGGAGAACAGGCTGGAGGCCCTGGGAAGACTCTGCCCCACATCATGCTGTTACTGAACCCAGAAAGGTGGGTATTTGTCTGGCGCACTCAGACTTGCCAATTATCTGGACACTGGTCTTTGAGAAAGAGAAAGTAACTTTATTGCAATGGGCAGAGCAAGGAGCCGGGAGAAAGTTCCTCAGATCTGGCTTACCAAGCTATAGTATAGCAGGGCTTATCTGTGATTTGGGCAGCGAGATGGCAGCTGCACTGGTGTTCTGGGGAGGGAAAACTCTAGAAGGTGTCCAGGAAACAGGAAGTGACAGGGTTCTTGTCCGACCTCTTGCTTCAAAATAGGGTCGGGGTGATGATTTGCTTTCTGATTCATTCCTCCTGTTGCTGCATCCTCTGCTGAGGTCCATTAGTAGTCACGGCTGGCCCTTCTGCACCTGCCAGGCAGGCCAAATCTGATTTGGGCTAGTTTAAAGACTAATGGAGCTCTGAATAAGTAAAGCATTACTCAAGAAGAAGAACAAAGTTGGAGGCCTCACACTACCTGATTTTAGAACCTATTGTACCGCCGTAGTAGTCAAAACAGCCTCATACTGCTACAACAACAGATACATAGACCAATGGAACAGAACTGAGAATCCAGGCATAAATTCATCCACCTATGAGCAGCTGATATTTGACAAAGCCCCAAAGTCCATTAACTGGGGAAAAGACAGTCTCTTTAACAAATGGTGCTGGCATAACTGGATATCCAGCTGCAAAAAACTGAAACAAGACCCATATTCACACCATGCACAAAAAATAACTCAAAATGGATCAAAGACTTAAATATAAAATCAAAAACGATAAAGATCATAGAAGAAAAGATAGGGACAACACTAGGAGCCCTAATACATGGCATACACACAATACGAACCATAAGTAGCAATGCACAAGCACCAGAAGAGAGACCAGATAAATGGGAGCTCCTAAAAATCAAACACCTATGCTCATCAAAAGACTTCACCAACAGAGTCAAAAGATAACCTACAGACTGGGAAAAAATTTTTGGCTGCAACAAATCCAATCAGCATCTAATCTCTAAAATCTACAAGATACTGCAAAACCTCAACAACAAAAAGACAAATAACCCAATTAAAAAATGGGCAAATGATATGAACAGGCACTTTGCCAAAGAGGATATTCAGACAGCTAACAGACACATGAAGAAATGCTCACGAGCATCAGCCGTTAGAGAAATGCAGATCAAAACTACAATGAGATATCATCTCACCCCAACAAGGCTAGCATTAATCCAAAAAACACAAAATAATAAATGCTGGAAAGGTTGTGGAGAGACTGGAACACTTATACACTGTTGGTGGGAATGTAAAGTGGTACAACCACTTTGGAAATCGATTTGGCACTTCCTTAAAAAGCTAGAAATAGAAGTACCATACGATCCAGCTATCTCGCTCCTTGGAATATATCCTAAAGAAATAAAAGCCATCACACAAATAGATATATGCACACCCATGTTCATTGCAGCAATGTTCACAATAGCAAAAAGATGGAAACAACCTGGGTGCCCATCAACGGACGAATGGATAAGCAAATTATGGTATATCCACACAATGGAATACTATGCAACGATAAAGAGCAATGACGAAGCCGTGAAACATAACATGGAGGAAGCTGGAGGGCATTATGCTGAGTGAATTTAGTCAGTCACAGAAGGACAAATATTGTGTAAGACCACTATTATAAGAACTCAAGAAAAAGTTTAAACACAGAAGAAAACATTCTTTGATGGTTACGAGGGTGGGGAGGAAGGGTGAGGGTTATTTACTAACTAGATAGTAGATAAGAATTATCTTAGGTGAAGGGAAGGACAGCACACACTACAGGGGAAGTCAGCACAACTGGACTAAACCAAAGCTAAGAAATTTCCTGAATACAATCAAACACTTTGAGGGACAGAGTAGCAGGTGTAGGGGTCTGGGGACTATGCTTTCAGGGGACATCTAGGTCAATTGGCATAACAAAGCTTATTAAGAAAATGTTCTGCATTCTACTTTGGTGAGTGGTGTCTGGGGTCTTAAAAGCTTGCAAGCAGCCATCTGAGATGTATCAATTGGTCCCAACTACCTGGAGTAAAGGAGAATGAAGAACACCAAAGACACAAGGAAAGTAGTAACCCATGAGACAGAAAGTGTCACATAAACCCGAGATTTCATCAGCCTGAGGCAAGAAGAACTAGATGGTGCCCTACTGTCAACAATGACTGCCCCGACAGGGAACGCAACAGAGAGTCCCTGATGGAGCAGGAGACAAGGTGGGGTGCAGAACTCAAATTCTAGTAAGAAGACCAGACTTAAGGGTCTGACTGAGACTGGAGGTACCCTGGAAAGCATGGCCCTTGGATTCTCTATCAGCCCAGAACTAAAACAATTTCCGAGGTCAACTCTTCAGACAGAGATTGAACTGGACTGTGAGACATAAAGTGATACGTGAGGAGTGTGTCTCTTAGCTCAAGTAGATACAAGAGACTAAATGGGCAGCTTCTGTCCAGAGGTGCGATGGGAAGACAGAGAGGGTTAGGAGCTGGCTGAATGGATGTGGGGAATAGGGGTGGAAAGGAGGAGTGTGCTGTCACAGTATGGGGAGAGTATTTAGGGTCACATAACAATGTATGTAGAAATTTTTGTTTGGGAAAAAATAAAGACAAATGGAAACTTACTGGCACTAGTAAGGTCAAGTTAACTGCTTTATCTGTACCCTGACCCACCCCATCTCCTTTGCCCCTCATTGGCCATGTCAATCACAAATGCATTGAAGCAGCTTCAGGGGCTCTGGGTAATCTTTGCCTTATCCAACACCCACTGCCAAGTGACTCACCTCACTTTGCCAGCCTGCCGCACCGGGACCTCCTATGACCTGTTCCCCATTCTGCATGCAGAATCACGGCAGTGGCAGCCTTTACATCAGATTGGGTGTGACTGCCTGAAGGGCCCATCCCAGGATAATCCCCCAATTGATGATCTGCAGGAGACTAAACTAGGGTCACAATACAGTGTAAGGGGGAAGAGTGTGGGGTCTTCACTCGGACCCCACTTGGATCCCACTCCCCCAGTGCCTAGCCACATGACCTTGGACAAGTCACTTCACCTCTCTGCATCCAGTCTCTTCATGTGCCAAATGGGGGTGATTTTATCTGCTTCATAGAATTGTCACACAAATGGCATGAGTGACTGCATGGGTAACAAGAAAGAAAACAGATGTTATAATCCCAAGGAGAGTAGGTTTGACATCAAATGGAAGGCCTCCTGTCTCGGGGTGTAATCCCCACTTCATTCCCCAGGATCTTAGTAAAGGCTATGAACACTCCCCAAATACAGTACGGTAAGAGTGCATGCTGCTTGTCAGGGAAGACCCTGAGTTTTCACTGTGCCTGAGTTGGAAGGACCCACAAGAGCGTGGGAATTCACAGAAACTGTAGGAAGAACTTTGATGATCATTGGCCATGGAGGTGGAAATTCAGGCCAGTAGTAACTGGCTCTCATGGACAGCTTGACACTTGGATAATGTGTGTAGAGCACCAAGCACAGTGTCTAGCAAGCCAGCCCTCAGGAAACATTCACTATTGTTACTGTATGCCAGTTGAGGTCCTCTGGGAAATAGACACCAAGATAGAATTAGACCTGCAAGACACTTATTGGGGGAAATGCCTATGAAGGATAAAGGAGACAGGAAGCAGAAGTGGGAGGGGAGAACCTTTAGGTTGCGATGTTGGTCTGACACCTGCGGAAGGAGACAGGGAAGGAAGGAGGACTGGGTAGAAGGAGCCTCAGATTGCAGTACAGCTCTGAGACAATATCGGCCAGGCTGACGGGGAGCCCTAGAGCAGAGGTTGCTCATTAGCAGAATCCTGGGTTGGGCAGAGGTGGCATGGCTCTAGTACTCCCTCCATGCTCAGTCCTTGCCTGGGAGCAACTCGGGGAGAGCATGGCCTCCTGAGAACACCACCATGGATCCAGAGGTGCAGCAGCTGGAGTTGGTCAGCCAGCTGCCCTCCTCTCTGGAGGTCTTTTTGTAGGGACAACTGAGCAGCCCACTGCCTTGGCTGGCACATTAAGTCACTTAACCACTCTGGGCAAAGCGCCCACAGTCCCACAAGGCCCAGCCATTGAGAGAACTTGTCATGCTAATCTCCATGACCATCTCCAAATACAGCCTATACTCCTGCTGCACCCTGCTCATTGATTCCCCAGAATGTCCTGCCCCCTCCGGCCCCAGGGCCTTTGTTCATGCTGTTCCCATGGCCTTACTAGAGGACAGTAAATCCTTAATAAATGCATGTTAAAAGAACTAATGAATGAATAACCTGTTCTTTGCAGCCTTGCTCTAATCTCACCTTTACCAAAAAGCTGTTACAGGCCTCCCTGCTAGAATTCAGTCTCTCTCTCTCTCTCTTTCTGACCCCAAACTGGACATTTGTCTCCCTGGTCAGCCTTAGCTCCGAGTACATCAGCTTCTGCCTCCAATGTGTTTGCTCGTAAGGGCTGTGTCTAAGTTTTGCCTTCTCCCCAGGCCCTGTGCTGCATACTTTGCACATCTCATCTCATTCCATTCTCTCCAAACCCTACCAGGGGTGATGCTCTAACATCTGCTTTATAAACAAAGAGACTGTGGCTCCGAGAGGTTAAGAGATATGTCCCAGGGCCCTGGAAGAGCCAAGATTCAAACCCAGGACATGGATTCTGGGGTCAAGCCTTTACCTTCAGTTAGATTCTATCCCAGTATTTCTCCTTACTGACATGTGTGAAGATGCTGGAATGCCATTCTAATATGGGTCATTTTTAAGCAGAGGATCCCGAAAGATATTTCAGCATGCCCACTCACCAAACCATCACTTTTTGTGGCAAAGTGGGTAAGGAAGCCCAGAGAGGAGACTGAAAAAGTAGGTGGGGATCAGGTTCCAGAGGAAATGGGATGCCAGGCTTGGAGCCTCCACCCTGAAGTTTTGATCAGGGTTATGACATCCAAATTCATTGGTGTCACTGCCAGCTCAGCAGTCCCCATTAGCAGCCAAGTCTGCAGGCACAGAGGGACAGTTTGATAGGTGAGTATTAGCAGGGGGACAGGAACAGGTGTTGACTTTGCCCACTGGCCTTGAAGAGAAGCCAAAGAGAATCTCTTTTTTCACTGGGCCTGACACAGGAGCCAAAGGCAAGGCCTCCACCCTTCCTGCAACCTTCTCTCTCTCCCAGGCTGAGTAGGGCAGATGCAGGCCCTGGCTGCTTCCAAAACCTAGTCGGGGGCTCAGGAGGACAAAGTCTCAGCACGAGTGAGCCCTGGGAAGAGCCTCTCTTGCACCCTTCTCTCCTGAGCACCCCTCTCTGGAAACCAACCCCTCTCCTTGTCAACAGCTCAAGCTGTCCAGCCCCGTAGCCTCTGCCCTGGGTTGGATTTTGTTTGTAATCTCTCTTCTGGGCCAATCTCTGTCTTGGTCTCCTTCCAACACACCCAATACATCACCTGTCAGAGGAAAGTTCCTGAAACTGGACGCTAAATATGTCTCTCTCCTGCTCAGAAACATTCCCAGGCACCCTACTGCCTAGCTAGCCTAGTGATCTTTAAAGGGTGGTCTTGGATGTCCCCAAAACCCATTTCAGGGAGTCTGCGTGTCAAAACGAGTCCCTGGGTTATGCAAATGGTTAACACATTCAGCTGGTAAGTGAAAGGTTGGAAGTTCGAGTCCATTCAGAGGCACCTTGGAAGGAAGGCTTGGTGATCTGCTTTCTAAAAATCAGCCACTGAAAACCCTGTGGAGCATAGTTCTACTCTGACACACATGGGGTAGTCATGAGTCAGAGTCAACTCGATGGTAACTGGTGGCCTGTCAAAACTAATACTAAGTTAATACCAACACATTATTTGCTTTTTCACTCTCACTGTCTTATGAGGGTAGAGTGGAACATTCTAGAAGCTACATGACATGCTATTGCAACAGACTGACTGCAGAAGCAGACGGGAGAATACAGCTGTCTTCTGTTAAGCCAGTCATTACTGAGATTTTCGAAAAACGTGAAAGAGTGTCACCCTTCTCACTAATGATGTTTTTTAGAAAGTATAGTTATTTGTTATAAAAATATGTCATTTTTGTTAAAATGAGATGAGTTTGTTCTAGTTATTTTAAAATGAGTTAACGAACATTTTTAGAACTTCTCAGTTTTCGTTTCTTTTGTGGCAAATATTGAGAGATGGAATCCATAGAAACAAAAGCTCTTTGGGGTCCTCAATCATTTTTGAAAGTGTGCTGAGACCAAAGAAATCTGAGAACCGCTGGCCTGGAGGATCACAGCTCAGCTCTCCACCCTGCCCTCTGCTGGGCCCGCACACATTTAGGCTCCAGCAGCACTGGATGGCTTGTGGGACACTTGCTGATGCCAGGCTGATCACCACCTCAGGGCCTTTGCTAATTTGGCCACTTCTACTTGGAATGTCCTCCCTTCCCTCTCTGCTGCCAACGTTTCAATGTCAGCTCAATGGGCATCTCCTGGCCAGGCCAGAAGCCCCTCCTCTGTGTCCTTTTCTCAGCACTGTATTGTGGCTTCATTAACTTATCTTCCCCAGGAGGCTGTGCGCCTTCATGAGGGCAGGGACAACTCCCTCCCCTCTCGCTCCCTGTGATAGGCCTGGCACATAGTAGGAGTACATTTAATGCGTGTTGAATGAAGTAGGAGAGGTGCTGCTCAAGTCACCCCTGAATTGCCTGGGTGGCAAAAACGATTAAGTGCTTGGCTACTAACCAAAAAGTTGGCAGTTCAAATCCACCCAGAGGTGCCTCGAAAGAAAGACCTGGCAATCTACTTCAAAAAGACCACAGCCATTGAAAACCCTATGGAGCAGTTGTACTCTGACACGCATGGGGTCACAATGAGTTGGAATCAACTCGATGGCAACTAGTCTTTCAATCACTCAGCACAGCCTCCCTGTTTTTTGAAATTGTGTTTTATTTCTTGCATAAGTATAAATACAGAAATAAGAGTCACTCCCAACAATCAACTTTTGTCAAATGTTGCCCTCCCTTTTCAGTTTTGCCAATGGGCAATGATTTTTGTGTCATTGTGGTTCCAGCTAAGCACAATTCTAAGATCTAGATTTTCACCCAGCTGGAAACCACCAATATTTCCCAGTGTATCCTAGTCCCACATTTCTTTTTTTTTTTTGAATAGTAGGATGTAGTCCATTGAGTGGATGCAACAATTGACTCCTCTAATTTGGAATGTCTGGTTTTCCCAATGTGTTGGAGTGTATTCTATCCCCATTCAAACAGCCAATATTTACAATAAAAATGCCCGTGTGCTGGCTGGCCAAGATATGGTGAAATGTATACACTCTCTCATCATACTGTAAACAGAAAAATTGGTTTGGCAAATAATTTTGTGATGTGTTCCTAGGGTCACAAAAAGTCCCAAAGCATAGAGTTAATAATTCTTCCGCTGACACTTTATCCTGACGAAATAGTGCAAACACTGGAAAGACTCACATGAATGGGCGGCATTTATTTAACTGGATTAAGCCTTCAAAAGAGTTTAAAAGACTAAAATCTGGAGCTCTGGTTTCTGGATGACTCTGTGTCCACTTGGGTTTTGCCTTCCTTCTTCCCACATCTCCCCTTATAGAAGGCGTCCCCTCTCCCCTTAAAGCATCCTGCTTTTCCCGGAAGCCTGCTTCGAGGGGCATCATCACATCCAGGGAGCCCTCACCCACCCTTTGAGGTCTGGGCCTGGGGGATGAGGGGCTGGAGCTGGCCTGGGGATGCCAGACTCACAGCAGACAATGCTCCCTTCCCTTCTCCCTCAGCCCCACCAGTGGGCCCGGTGGCCTTGGCCGTGTCCTGGCCTCACTTACCTACGGACCACCTATGGCCATGCATCCAGCCCATATTCCAGCACGTGTGTCATTAAGTGTCAGGCATCTGGCCCTAGTTAATAGGAAATAGTGACAGGTTTCCTATATCACCCAGTCCTATGTCGCTAGAATTTTCCTGCTTACCCACCCACTCCACTGTCCCACACAGGACACTGAATTGTGTACAGTCAAGAAGGGGTTCGTTCATTTATTCATTCATTCTTTTGACGTTTTTAGTCCCTGTTCTGCACCTGGTCCTTCACTGGGCACTGGAGTGAGGCAACTGCCCTCAAGGAGCTCACAGCCTCCTGGGGCAGAAAGATGAATAAGAAGAGTGAAAACCACAATAATGAGAACTGACTTTTTTGAGTGTTCTCTCTGTGTTGGGCACTAGTGACAAAGTAGCAAGGTTAGACTTACAAGTTGGAAACAGCTTTCATGTAGCCTACACTCCTGCCAGGAGGTGACTCCTGAGCAGAATCTTGAAGGCTAAGGAGGGTTCTGCCGGCTGGAAAGGGAGAAGAAAAGTGTTGCAGATGGATTGAACAGCATGGGCAGAGGCTTGGCACTGACCCTACTTGGTTCCTGCCCACGAGTCCTGGATATTGAGACCTCCTGTGTATTTTTCTGTGGGAGGTGAGATTGTCACAAAATCTAGTCAGAAATCAAAACTCTCATCCTTCTTTCATGGCTGGTGGGAACGCCAGCTCTGGAGGAAGCAGAGTTGGGATTAAGTCCAGCTTTACCTCTGACCAGCCCTGTGGCCTCAGAAAGTCACTTCACCTCTCAGAGCCTCAAATGCCACATCTCCCCCAAGAAGTCACTCAGTAAACATCAGGATGTAGTGAGATAATGTGTATGAAGGTCTAAGGTAGGCAGGGGTGGATTATCTAATCCAAAAGGTAAACATGGTGGGTACCTTGCTTACCAGATCATCTGTAGTGAACAATTTCATGTTTTTTCACCACATCAAAGATTCTGCTTCTAGGTATGGCTGGCATCTCTCTCTCTCCCCACCCCACAGCACCTTCTTACAAAATCAAAGCCTCTTTTCAAATTTACAGTCCCTGATACGGATGGAAGACCCAGTAAGCAAGATACACACAAACTTATTTGTGCTTACTTACTAATCTGTAGTGAATAATTTCAGATGAGTTTCACCACATCTTTGAAACTGTTCACTACAGGTTAGTAAGGAAGCACAAGTAAGCCTGTGTGTATCTTGCTTATTGGGTAATCTGCCCCTGAATATAGGGTTTCTGTCAGAATTGACTTGACGGCAATGGGTTTGGTTTTTGTTTTGGTTATTGACATTTTGGGGCAGATAATAATTCTGTGTTGTGGGGGCTACCCTGTTCATTGTAGAATATTTAGCAGCATCCCTGATCTGTACCCAATAGAGACCCCAGTGTGACAACCAAAAACGTCCCCAGACATTGCCAAGTGTCCTCTGGGGGAACAATCGCCCCTGGTTGAGAACCACCGGTCTAACACAGGACATGGCATGTCGTAGGGGCTCAGTTAGCGTGCATTCTCTCCTTTCCTTTCAACTCGGAAAGGAACATGAACTCTTGTCCTGTTGGAGCGAGAAGGGTCTTTAGGGACCACTGTGCAAATAAGTAGGGAAATGGGGGCTCAGAGAGGAGAAGTTAGTAGCCTAATGTCACACAGAAGGTCATCGGCAGAATGAGTTAGGTAGAATAGAGGCAAAGCAGCATTATCAAAGAGACCCAAAACAGTGGTTTAAATAAGCGAGTTCATTCCTCTCTCCCGTAACAGTCAGGGATGAATGGTCAGGGGCTAGGGGGAACGGCTCTGCCATCCTCAACACCTTCCACCTCAGTGTCCACCACAGTTGTTCCAATTTCCATCTCTAATTGGAGAGAAGGGGCCGCGTGGGGGTGAGGGGGAAGGTCAGGAGGAAGGGGAGGCGGCTTCCTTCCTTTTAAGGCACATTGGCCAGACCTTAGTCACATGGCCACACTTAGCTGCAAGCATGGCTGGGAAATGTTGTCTCTAGCTGGGGAACCATGTGCCCAGCTAAATCTCAGGAAAGGGGAGTAGAATAAAAACTGGGGGCAGTTAGCAGTCTTACCTCATAGAGACAAAGCAAAACCCCAAGGTCTCCCGTAGGCCACGGTTCTCTCTACCACATCAGCCATTTCATCAGCTGATCAACAAACACGAGGCTGCTGATCAAAACAGTAGCAGCAGCTGACATTTCTAGTGCACTCACTGGGTGTCAGGCCCTGGTGAAACACTTCACCCTCATTGGCTCGTTTAACCCTCACACAGCTCAGTGAGAGAGCTTTTACCATTAAGTCCATTTGACAGGTGGGAAAATGGAAGTTCCAAGAGGTTAAGGAAGTTGTCCAGTATTACATGGTCAGTATAGAGTCACAAAGAGTTGAAATGGACTTGATGGCAACAGGTTTGGTTTTTTTGTTTTGTTTTGTTTTAGTAAGTGGCAAAGGTCCCTGTGTGGCACAAATGGTTAAGCACTTGACTACTAATCTAAAGGTTGGCGGTTCAAACCCATCAGCACTGTGTGGAAGGAAGGCCTGGTGATCTGCTTCCATAAAGATTACAGCCAAAAAAACCCTTTGAAGAAGTTCTACTCTCTAACACTTGGGATTTCCCTGAGTTAGAATTGTCTCTTCTGCAATAGTTTTTTTATTTTTTGGTAGAATGTGGCAGGGACTGACTTGAGCTCAGATCTGCCCAACATCATGGCCTCGCTTTGCACCAAGCAACCCATAGTCATAACCTGACTGTTCAGAAAAGGAGACAGGACCTGTGAAGGCCTCTCCACACCACCCCCAGAGCTCAAAGGACCCCCTGAGGTGACTGACCCTATGAAGCTGCCTTCACCCAAGAGGGGACTCTGGGGGAATTCACAGTTAGGTGTAGCTGCTGTGTGGCCTGGGTTCCCCATGGGAGCAGGAGAAAGTCCTGCCCATAGAGTAGTTGCACAGCGTAAGGAGATGGCTGCTTGGCAGGGTGGGAAAGTCAGATCCTGGACAGGAGGGCTGCTGAGATCATGAGACACTGGTGTGCCTTAGAGTGCCACCCATACTGTGCCTCTGCAGAACGAATGTGACTGTGGGGAAGGGGTTTCCTCCTCCCTCCACAGCAAAGCGGGGAACTGAGGCCTGCACTTGGGGGGGAAAGAACAGCATCAAGAGAGTCTCATCCGTCCTGGAGGAAGAGGTGGGGAGAGAGGCAGCCAAAGGGCCTGGGACCTGTGACATCATCTCTCTGAGCAAGGATGGTGAGTCCAGGGGTCCCACTGCTATGGATTCAAATCCTGGCTCTGCCATTTGATGAGTCGCTTTGCCTCCATGAGCCTCAGTTTCCTCATCTGTCAAGTGGGGATAACAAGGGTGTCTCCTTGGATATGAGGAATTAATGAGATGGTGTGTGTGCACATAGCGGCCCTCCATGATGGTGGTGGTATCTATGTACTGTGGTGTTGTCTTTGCCACAGTCTGGGCACAGCAGAGGGCATCATCAGGCAGGGCTGGGCACAGGCTCTCAGAGCTGTTAATGGGGTCAGTGTGAGCCCTGGGACTGGAGGCCACGGGTGCTCTCAGCTCTGCCTGGAGAAGAGTGCTTCCACTCCAGGGTAACCCTCAGCCCTCAGAGGGCTTGAAGGGGCAGGTGGGGTGGGGCAAGGGGACTGACCCTGCGTTACGGTGCCTGTACCCCTTACCCCAGTCAGACCAGGGGTCTCCTGATCCCCCATGAAGCCTCTCATTTCCTGGAGGGGAATGGAGGAAAGCCCTGCATGGGGACAACTCCAGAAGGACTGTCCTGTTCCCACTTCCTGCCTGGTCCAGCGCAGGTGCTCACTGAATACCTGTTGAATGTGTGCATAGATGAGTCAGGGGTTCTGCCACCGCCACAGACTGGCTATGTGATCCCGGACCAGTTTCTTGTCCTCTCTGTGCCTCAGAGTCCCCGTCTGTAAAACGGAAAGGTGGGGCTGGATATTTCCAAGTGTATGTTCCCACCTCCAAGATCTTGATCTCCGCCACTCTGGTTGTAGTGCTCCCACCCCCCAGTCTTGATGGAGGAAATGCAGTAGGCCACATGGCAGGGTGTGGAAATGGGGCCTTTATTGCTGCGGTTGGGTAGTAACAGGCATAGAGGCTGCTCTCTGACTATGAGGAGAAGGGCATCTGGGAAGTGTCCTTCTGGCTGGGCTCAGCCTCTCACTCTGGTCGGATGGTGGCAGCACCTTTCCAGAGGGAACTGCTACAAGGGAACTGGGTCAAGTCACTGGGAGCCAATCTGGAATGAAACCACAGGGCATTAGGACATTCATGTCCACTGCTGCCCTTATAGGCACCTACCACTCAGATGACCAGGTACTTGATAGGACCCAAGTTGGCCTGAGCCCACCACCCAAGCTTTTTTCCACAATACCCTGCATGGTCTAAGGCTTTGGAGAGGGGACTGGTGCTTACGGTTTGGGGTCTTTCTCTGGCACCCAGCATTGACCCATCCTCATTCCCCTTACCCTCCTTAAGAATAATGGCATATGTGAAAAAACCGATCAGAGGCCAAGACTGGAGGCAGTGTTAGGGCTCAGTCTGAGGCCAGAATTAAGGCTCAATATATGATCAGGATCATATATCAGCCTTGGATCATGGGGCTCAGTCTGGGATCAGGGTTGGGACTCAGTCTCTGACCAAGGTCGGGGTTCAGTCAATAACTGGGGTCAGAGCTCAGTCTGTGACTAAGATCTGGGCTCAATCTATGTCTAGGATCAGGGATCAGTCATGGGTGCCTGATTAAGACTCAGGGTTCAGAGTGTGATGAGGATCAGGGTACAGTCTAGGACCAAGGCAAGGCTCAGTCTAGGAGCAGGGGCAGGGCTCAGGCTAGGAGCAGGGGCAGGGCTCAGTCTGCTGCCTGACTGGAAGAGAAGGAAGAGAAGACAAGCCTTGCTTTTGCTCATCCTCCCTCAGCACTGGGGCACAGGGCCTGGCCCTCACCGGCAGCTGGGCATTGCAGCACTCTTCCTCATCTGTCCTCTTCAGATTTGCAGCTGGACTGTATCCTGAAGATTATCTGAAGGAACAAAATCAATAGCAGGTCTCATTCTCTACCACCGTAAAATTGAGTAGTGATAGAACCCCAATGGCCACCACCTTCCAGCAAGTCAGTCTGACAGCCATGGGACCCCAAGCATGTCATTTCACTTCTCCAAACCTCATTTTGCTCATCTGTAAAGTGGTGCCATGTCAGTACCCACCCCACAGGATTGTTGCTAGGATCCAATGAAATGGTGTATGCAGAGCACAGAGTGATTGCCCAAGGACTGGACTATGGTTATTTTCATAGAAGAGCTATCTCCAGGGCCCTGACACCTTCACTTATCCCATTCATATTGCCCCAGCAGCCCCAGCAACTCCAGCCATGCTCCCAAGTGGCTGGAAGAAAAGTCACAGCTCCTTATGGGAAGGGGAAAAAATTGGAAGGTGTTTATTAGCAATGTCTACTAGATATTGAAGGAAACCCTGGTGGCTTAGTGGTTAAGAGTTATGGCTGCTAACCAAAAGGCGGGCAGTTCAAATCACCAGGTGCTCCTTGGAAACCATATGGGACAGTTCTACTCTGTCCTTTAAAGTAGCTATGAGTCGGAATTGACTTGACGACAACAGGTTTTACCAGATACTAGGCTCTTTATATGTTTTCTTTTAATCGACACATTAACCTCACAATGTTTGCAGTCTCATTTTGACCAGGAGAAAACCAAGGCTCAGAGAGGTGGAATCACTGCCCAAGGCCCTACAATTACTAAGCAGTAGAGCCAGGATTTGAACCTAGAACTTCTTTTTCACATCATTCTGCCTAGAAGGTTCTGTTGGTTTAACAAGGGATGCCAGCAGAGAGCTCTCCAAGGCCCACAGAACTCCTTCAATTCCAGGACCCCTCCAGCCACACTCTCCCACTTGCTCAGGACTGGTGGGTCATTCTACTGCCCTGGGGTCCCAGAGGCTGCTTTCCTACAGGCTCTGACAGGCCTCCCTGTGGGTGGGCCCAGGCCTGCATGCCGGCCCTCGGAAGGCTGGCAAAGAGGAAGCTCCCACATTCCCATCCCCAGGCTGTGACTTACGGATGATGTTCTGAATGACATTCACTTCCAGGTTGTTGAGGAAGAAGTGGATCAGTGGGCACAGCTGATGATGAGAGAGAATGGAGAAATAAGACAAGGGATGGGAGAAGGAAGAAGGGCAGATTATCCTCAGATGGGAACAAGCTGCCTGCCACTCACAGAGAAATCACACATTCCTTGGGATCTTAGAACCATTGAAGCTTAGGGTCTAGACCAGCAAAAACCTAGAAACCTAAAATCTGAGAACCCTAGGATGCTAGAAGCCTAAAATCCTTCACATTAGAATTCTAGAACCTTAAGGATCTAGAGTATTAACATCTGTAATTGTTAAGGTTGTGTGTCAACTTGGCTGGGCCGTGATTCTCAGGGGTTTGGCAGTTATAACATAGTTTGGCAGTCGTATAATGATGCGATCACTTCCATGATAAGATCTGATATAATGTGATCACCTCCATGATGGGATCTTCTGTGAGTAGCCAATCAACTGAAAGGGAGTTTCCTTGGGGCTGTGGCCTGCAGCCATTATAAGTGGACTTTCTGGCAAGGCTTATGGGCTTTTGCTTGCACTGGATCCTGCAGCTGGCTCCTGTTCTTCTGACTGCCTCCAGTTCTTGGGACTTGAGCTAGAAGCTTACCTGCCATCTTGCCTGCTGATCTTTGCATTTATTGGTCTTCAAAGCCTGTGAGCCAGAGCGCTGCTGTCTGACTTGCCCATCTTGGGTTTGCCAGGCCCTGCAGCTACGAGAATCAGGAGAAGCCTCCAGCCTAACCCACGTTCCAGCCTCGATAGCTGCATGAGCCATTTCCTTAATATAAATCTCTCTCTCTTTATATGCTTTATTGATTTTGCTTCTCTAGAGAACCCAGCCTAAGACAACATCACAGAACCTTATACTCTTAGAAATCTTGAACTTCATTGTTGCTGTTAGCTGCCATCGAGTCAGCCTCAGGTAGACTAAATAGGAGACCAACAAGGGAGGCAAACACTCTACCACTGAGCAACCAATGCCTCTCTTAAACTTTGGGACCCTGGAATTGTAAAGAGTTGAATGGGGCCATGGAGACCATCGAGCAGTGTTTCTGCATTTTTAACAAGTGCCCAAGTGAGGCCAAGGCTGCTTGTCTGAGGACCACACTTTGAGTAGCAAGACTTCTGCTCAGTGAGTAACAGGGCCACCTGGAGGATGTTTTTTTTATAAACCCAGATTCCTGGACCCCATTCCCCAAGCTTCAAAGACTCTCTGGGACTCTGGGCTCAGGAGTCCTGGAGATGACACATGTGGTTTTGGATGATGCACAGATGGGGTGGTGGTGGGGACTATTTTAATAAGTCTGTGTTCAGTCTTTTTATTAATTATGTGAGAAGTGATATTACTTTCCTATTTATTGTAAGGATATAAAGTTTCCTTTAAAAAAAGATTTATTTAAATTTAAGTAAAACTGTGTTAATTGAAGGAAAATATTAAAGAGCATACTGGTGGTGCATGGATATGGCAAGTGGCTTGAGTTTGGGACCAAGAAGTTTCAGCTAATGTCAGGTCCCTGCCCTCCCTGCTCTAAGTAATAGGGGGGAGGCTCCAGCTGACCACCCAAACAGAAGTTAGTACCTCAGAATAAGAGGTACTAACCCCACCCATCCTGGCTCTGGATCCCCAGGAGTAGGAGACTCACCTCCTTCTGTATCATGAACGACACTGTTTTGCTTAGGACGCTGCTCAAGGTGTCCGCAACCTTGTTGATGAGTGCATTGTAGCTGGAAAAGAGAGGGAACTGATAAAGTCTCATCAGTGGGCAGGGTAGGGGGAGCTAAGCGACTGGTGAGGAGGAGGGGGGAGCACCTGGAAGTCTGGTAAACACCAGGGACACTTTTCTAACCACAGACAGCCTCCAACCAGGTGGATTGTCACTTAGATCCTCACATCCTAAGCCATTCACCCAATGCCTCCTGAGAATCTCATCACAACCTTCAGACCTCATTCATTCATTCATTCAACACGTGTTTGCAGAGCACCAACTATGTACAAGCACTAAGCTTGGCCCTGGGGATACCAGAATGAGAAAAGTACAAACAGCTCCTAAACTGGTGCTTAAACAATAAAAAAGTCTTGCCAAGGCTGGCTTCTTCCCACCGTCAACTCTCGGCCTAAGTGTCACCTCCTCAGGGCATCCCTCCCTGACTGCTTGTCTAATGGAGGGCTTTGCTCTCAGAGTGCCCTGTTAAGGTTAATGCTTTGCCTGGCATCCTTCACAATCTGACGTTTTCCTTGAGGGTGCTTTATTGATTGATTGAATGCTTGTTCGTTGGTCTGTTTTTCCCTCCAAATAATAAGTTCCATGAACACAACGACCTTGTCTTTTATCAGCAGAACGGTTCCTGGCACTAGTAGGTGCTGAATACATTAATGGCTGAAAAAATGAAGTAATCATACAATTAAATATATAATAACAACTTGTGACCAGTACTCTGAAGGGAAAAAATAAGTTGTTCTGAGAGACAATAGGACGAACTTTATTTTAGACCCTGAAGGATGAGATGGTATATTGAGGTGAAGTGTGGGAAAAGGTGTTCTAGATAGCCAGACAGCCAGTGCAAAGGCCCTAGGGTGGGAAAGAGCTTGTCTGAAGCAGAGAGCAAAGGCCAGTGTGTCTGGGGCACAGTGAGTGAGGGGGAGAGTGTACTGATATGAAGGTGAAGCCAGGCCAAGCAGAACCTTAACAGCCATGGCAAGGGCTTGTGATTCAATCCTAAAGAAAAGAGAGGACTTGGAGGAGCAGCTGTGGACATTGAGACCCAGAGCAGAGGAATGAATTCCATGGGGCTGCTTAGCAAGGCAGTGTCCGGCAGGATTCAGGTCTCTGAATTTGCATCCCAGCCTTTCCAACTAACATGGACCATGGAGCCTTTCTTTGTTTCTAGGGGGTCAGAGGAACCCTGGTGGCATAGTAGTTAAAGTGTTTGGCTGCCACCCAAAAGGTTGGCAGTGTGACCCTACCAGCTTCTCTGTGAGAGAAAGATGTGGCAGTCTGCTTCCATAAAGATTTACAGCCTTGGAAACCCTATGGGGCAGTTCTACTCTGTTCTATAGGGTTGCTACGAGTTGAAATTGACTCGACAGCAATGGGTTTGGGCTCTAGGGGTCAGATCTCATAGTGGGAGAAAGGTGGAATGACTTCCACTCATGACCATCAGGGCTTAGAGTTAAGGACCCACCTTGTATCTGGCCAAGGCCAACCAGGTTCGGCATCAGCAGCCCCAGCCCCCGACTTCCAGGCCATTTCTCCTAGGTGCAGTCCCTTGCCTCCCAGCCACTGACCAGGGTCACCCATTCTCCCACCCTCTTCCCTGGGACAAACCTGCTCTTACAAGCACACAGCTTAAGATGGAGATTTTGTGCATTAACAGGGATCAATGGTTTAAATGGAAGGATTAAGTTTTCAAGATCTCTTTTTGGAAATTTTCCAGTAAGTGGAGGACGATTTGAGGACAATCTGAAATTAGAGCCCATGGTAGGTGGTAGGTGTTTTTCCTTCCCTTCCCCCAACTGGAGAGAAGACAATGAATAATAATAATTATTGTTATTGAGGGACATTACACAATGATAAAGGGGTTACTTTTCCAAGAAGACATAACAATCCTAAATGTGTATGCACCCAACAACAGAGCTTCTAAATGCATGAAGCAAAAAATGACAGAGCTGAAAGGTGAGATAGGCCAATTCACAATTATAGTTGGAGATGTCAACACTCCTGTCTCAGTAACTATGAGAATAAGTGAACAGAAATCAGCACAGATATTATTATTACTGAGAGTTTAGTATGTACCAAGCTCTATTCTAAATATTGACTAGTATTTTCTCTTTTGATCATCTCAGTAGCCTAAGAGTATTGTTATAATCCCCAGTTTACAGATGTGAAAACGGAGGCTCAGAGAGGTTCAGTTAGTTACAAAGTTACAAGTTAATGGCAAAACTGGGGTTTGAACCTACGACCAACTCCAGAGCCGGAATTCTTTTTCGCCACACCGTACCGCTTCCCAGGTACAGAAATAGGCTGAAATTAGGGGTCCTCAACTCCTTCGAGAACCCAGGTCGGCTGAGTTGGTTTTGGGGGGTCTTTGGGCAATGGGCCTTACCTGTTCAGAAAGCTGAGCTGGATGCTGGCTGCATCACTGGCGCACTCTCCCAGGGTCACCACAGGGAGAACAGTCTGGATATCTGTGCCAATTCTAACTCCAGTCAAGATATCCAAGGAGGCTTTCAGGCTGACAATATTTCCAATGAGAGGCCTGCAGGAAATAAGAATCACTGTGAACAGAGGTTGAGAAGACCCTTCACATTGTTCACTTGGGTTCCTCTACCTGTGTGGACATCATCCATGATGTCAATGGGTAATGTCAACATTGTTCGGGTAATGTCAACATTGTCCGGGTAATGTCAACATCGTCCATATTACATGATTAAGCATTTTTATACTAGGAGATTCTCCTGGCCACATAGTTTTAGTTCATGTGAAATTGCTATACAACATGACACTACTCATTAAAATAATAATACTTGTTAACATTGATATCTATCTTACAGTTAGCATCTGAGCGTTTAACCACGGCACCAGCAGGGCTCCTATATTATGTGCTAGGCATCTTTAAAATATATTTTATAAGGATTAATCCATTTAATTATCACAGCAATGTTATGAGGAAGTACTATTATAGCTCTATTTTATGAATGAGGAGACCTTGGTACAGACAGATTAAATAACTATCCCAAGATCTCACAGCTAATGACTGATAGAATCATTTGTGAATTTAATTTTTAAAAATTCTTCTAAGCGTGCTCATTTGTCCTGTCTCTCTACCTATTTTTAAAGTAATTTAAAAACCTTTAAAATTAGGTTTTGCTTACGAGCCCTTTATTATACACCACTCACTACCACATTCATTTATCCACACTCCGTGCTGTTTAAAGTGAACTTTCAGAGAAATAACACTGGAGGAGTTTTTGCCCAAGAGTAATCAATTTTTATGTCTGGACAGTGGGATTATGAATGATTATTTTCTTCACAGTTTTGCAAATTTTATAATTAGATAAATGCTATGATTTTTAAAAGTATTATAGTCAGTGGAACTTTCTTTTTAAAAAGACCTGGTTATGGCCAAAGCTCATTAGAACATTCTAGAGGTGGGGATTTTAAATTTGGAAAGGCCTCTTTTGTACCGATTGGGAAACTGAGGCCCAAGGCCACATCACAGAGTGGAAAGATGCCTGGTTCCTAGGCTGGGGACCCAGTGACCATGCTGCATGCACTGCCTCCCTGAGATCCTGGATTCTAAAGCATACTCACAAGGCAAAATTGACAGTAGCGGTGACGGGGAACCTCAGGTTAAGACCTAGGCCATCAGGAGTCAGTTCAGCTTTGAGATCCAGGATGCGGGACTTAATGATTTTCAACCTGCACAAAACCCATAATTCACACTTGTCATTCCTCATGACAGTCATATACTGAGCACTTCTCTACCTAGGCATCATGCTGAGCCTTTGAGCTTTACCAGCTTTGCTTCCCTTGGTCTTCATGATAGCTCTGCTCACAGGTTTGATTCTCTCCATTTTATGGCACGGCATACTGAGGCTCAGACAGACAAGACTTTCCCCAAGATCCCAAGAAGCTCTGGATCCCAGAGTCAGGATGTGACTCAGAACTGCCTGACTCCAAAAACTCCATGGGTGGAGCCACTATATGGGGCTACTTAGTGTGAACTTCTTGTCCCCCCACCCCCGCCAAGGGAATTTATGTTTTTATTCCAAGCTGTCTTTGGAGAAGGAAAAGTTTCATTCCTTGGAAAAGGGGTCTCAGAAACCAGCAAACAGGTGGAGGTGTGGGTGAGGGGAACCTTCACTCTGACCCTTAAATTACAGAATGTGGAAGCCCAAACCCACAAGATGCCCCAGTTAGCCCTGCAACCCTGCCTTTAATTCTCTCAAGCTCTCATGGACCTGGCCTCAGACTTCCTGGGCTCTGTGTGGGAGGATCTAGGTTTGTCTACCTTTCTGACTTTGATCCCGAACCTACCTTCCCAAGGATACATATTCCCTTTTCTTGGAGCAAAGATCTCCACCATGAAGTACCAACTTACCCCAAAGACTTTGCATTTGAAACCAAACCAGAAAGGTCATTGTCCAGCAATTTTTCAGCTTCTTGGTATTTCTTCTGGATCGCTTGCCAAGCGTTGGAATCCTGGAGCCCATCAGTGTTGAGCTTAAGTTTCTGAAGGACTTCTGGCAAAAACAACGGCTGTTTAGTGGCATCCATCCCTTATGAAGTTGCTACTATGTGCCAGGCACTAGGTAAGACTATTTGCCTGTGTTATTTTATTCAGTCTTTATTATAACCCAGTGAGGTAGGTATTATTATTATCCACATTTTACAGATGAGGGAATAAAGGATTAAAAGGTTAAGAGATATATCAAAAGTCACAAAGCTAGGGAGCTCTTGATCCTTCCATGTTGCCTCTGTAAATGACATACTGATAATTCATCCACAGTTGATCAGGCAACTGATATTGATTGTCCATCAACTTCTAGGAGTGACTGTGGGGTTTACACATGTTTAAAAAACTAGATCAAACAAAATGAGAGAATAAACTAAGAAGTAGGACAGTTTAGAATCAAGGAAAAAAAAAAAAAAGGTTCCAACCCATAAAAGTGGCAAAGGGGAGTCTCAGGATAATAGCTTAGCAGTACGCCTGGAGAACAATAATCTTTACAGGAATAGGAGGATAGAGTGTTCCTCATGGGAGGTTTCCAGAGAAAAGGGAGATGTGATAATAAATGACATTACAAGTGTAGGATAGTGCGTATGAAAAGAATTAAGAATATGTGTGTAGAAAATAATTTAAGTGAGAAACGATAAGTCAATTACTAACTTAAGGGAAAACAAAAGACTACAAGAAAAGTATAATCATAGTACTGTAACTTGGCTTTATGACGACAATCTCTGCCTAGCTATAACGACGCAAACAAGGAATGCCAATTTAAAGCAAACTAGCGCTACAACCATATCTGGACATATAACTCACTAAGCAGCCTTGATCCAGACACTCCTGTTTCTGGGCCTCACTTTCCCCAGCTGTGAAATGAGAAAGTGAGTCCTTTCTGCATCTTTGAAGGCTGCCTAAGCCTGACAAGGTTAGAAAGGCAGCCATTTGCAGAAGTTACATCCTCCTATAAAGAATGTTTGTCAATGTGCTGTTAATGTTTCCAGGAAATAAAAAAGAAAGCCAGATTCCTAAAGAGTCAGCATAAAAACAGGTATAATTAAATACAAAGCTGGGTAGGTAGGATTAATTTCCAGTTAATTCACAAAACTCAACAACAGAAAATTAAACAATCCAACAGAAGATTATGCTAAGAATATGAACAGAATATTTAAATTAAAACATGCAAATAGCTAGGAAACATGAAAAAATGATTCATAATTAGAGAAATGCAAGATCAAATGAATTATAATCATTTATCTGTTAGACTGGCAAGACGTTTAAAGTTTTCCATACCCGATGCTGGCATGGCTGTGGGGGAAAGGCACTCTCCTAGACTGTTGGAAGGAGTGTAACATAGGGAATAGTTTGTCAGCATCTACCATGATTTAAAATGTGTATAACTTTTGAACTTTCAGGACTTTATCCTATGCATACATTGGCAAAAATTTACCAGGATACAGTATGGAAAAAGATATTCATTGCAGCATTGCTTGTTTTTAGAAAAATGATAAGTGAATGAGCCAGAAATTAAATAGCCACCTGTCTCAGTAAACCACCTATAAAGGGCAGCTCCTGGTGGTAGCCTTTGGTAATGCAGGCATAGTGTTTAGGAGGCAAGCTCCTGGGTGCCAGTGATTATCACTCTTGTTGACTCACCTTGAACTGGATTATCAGCAGTCTTAAGTGTGTTGTCAACAGTCTGAAGCCCTTTGTCAAGAAAAGGTTTCAAATTGTCCAAAACATTCACGTCACTGCCAACATTCTCAAGAAGGGATGGATCCAAAACATTCACATCACTGCCAACATTCTCAAGAAGGGACGTGTCCAAAACATTCCCGTCACTGCCAAGATTCTCAAGAAGGGAAGTGTCCAAAACATTCAGGTTACTGCCGACTTTCTTAAGAAGGGACGCTGAGGTCCCAGTGAGCAGACTGCAGAAGAGAACAAGTTTCCAAAGCTGAAACATCTTTTATCCTGACACCTGGACATTCATAGGAGGAAGAGGAGAGAGAATTACCCAGAGGGAAAAGGAATATTCAATGAGCAGCAACCGTTCTTACATTTAGCATCCCTTTGAGGTAGGAATGGTTATCTCCTATCCTACAGATGGGCAGCCAAGGTCAGAAAGCTAGAACAACTTGCCCAGAGACACAAAGCCAGTGAGTGGAAGAGCTAGAAGCTGAAAAATCAGACTTGACTCCAAGTCCATGCTCTTTACACAAAGGTCTTTTGCACATGCTGTTTTCTCTGCCCGAACCATCTTTCCTCTTCCTGACTTTACCACCTAAGTCAAATTACCTAAATTAACTCAATTCCTACTGATTCTTCAGGTCTAAGCAAGACATTATGCCCTCTGCAATTCCTACTCTAGGCCCCTCCGACCCACCACCTCGGCTTCCTTCATTCTCTGATCAGAGTCCTGGGTTCCGATCGCCTGATGACTTGTCTGCCTCTCCCACCAGGCTATGAACTCCTCAGAGGAGGGGCTGTGACTTATTTCACTGTCAAATCCCCAGCCCCCAGTAGAAGGCCTGCACTAAGTAGGTGTTCAATAGATATTCGTTGAATAAAAGAATGAACCTATCAATGCACACCACATCATGCCCTTGCATTGTTCACCAGTTTGACAATTCTCTTGCTATAATCTATATATCTCTTAATTTGCTATATTCAAAATATTAGCTAATCCAAGGGGACATATCCTTTTGCCTCTTTCCCCCAAAGCAAGGGGTGTTGGCAGAGGGTAAGCCCACCAATCACAGGTTTGGAGGAGGATGCTCACGAAATCCTTGCTCTCCTGCACAGTCTCCTGGGATTCTGCTTGATGGCGGAGGCTCTTATATGGTGGCAATACAATGGAGGCTGCCTAGTTCTGGGGCCATCCAAGGAAACTCCAAAGAAAATAACTCCTGTCCAGGAGACTTCAAACCCAAAGGTCACCCAGGATGCTTGAATTGAAATGGATGGGTATGGGGAGGACTTTCTGCCAAGACTAAGACAAGGACTTCAAGGGGCCTTCAGCTGCCAAGGGGTGGCCATTGTGGATGGGGGCTGGGAAGGAGACTGAGAATAGACAAACTGGAGAATCCAGGTGGGAAGACTCATAGAGATCATCTGGTCTAACTCTGTCATTTGGAAACTGCGGCTCAGAGAGGAGAAACAACCAGCTCGAGGTCATCCAGTAAGACAGGATCAAAGATGGGGCTAGAACTGTGGCCCTGTGAGAGTCAGCCTCAGCCTCCTGAGAGGTCATTCTGTCCAACCGTCTCTGGTATCTGAGTGGCCTCTACAACATCTCTCATGGGACCGAGGCTGCCACAGTTCAAATGTTTGCAATAATGGAGAGCTCACTGCCTGCTCCGTCTAGTTGGTAGAAAATTCCTTCTCAGAGTGAACAAAGTCAGCCCCCATGTTGCCCACATGTATGGGCAACAGTGAGGCCCAGAGAGGTTAAGTACCTTGCCTGAGGCTACACAGCCAGTGTCAGAAGACACAATACCAACAGCCTCCTTGTCCCTGGTCTCCCTCTGCCACACTTGCCCGCATCCAGGCCACTCTCAATGCAGCAGGTTAAATCCAAAGTCTACCTGTGTCATCTGCCCCTGCTGCCTCTCCAAACTCATCCCTATCCCTCTCCCTTCTGCCCCTACTGATCTTTCTTCTGTTCCAGAAAGATGCCAACCTAGTGCCTACCTTGGGCCTCTGCATAGGCCATTCTCTCTGCCCAGAACCTTCTTCTCCAGCTGCCTCTATGTCACCTCCTGGAATGCCCTCCCTGACTGCCCACCTGAGGTAGCACCTCCCCATTACCCTTGATCTCAACTCCTTGCCTCCTTCTTTCACAGGACGATCATAATCAGAAATGATTGTACTTATGTTTTCTGCCCTTAGCAAGTGATTCCCACCGTGTGCTCCAGAGCTTTCCTCCATGCAGGTCTCCAAGATGCTGACCTGCCCCTAGCATGCAGGGTGTCTCTGGGGCATCCTATAGGGCCAGCCACTGCCTGAGAAGGTGGTGAGGCCCCCAGGACCAGAGATGCTCAGAAATTGGACTAAATAACTGCTAAGAACCTGGCGGTTTGGTGTGATGGTGAGCTGTGATTCCAAATTCCCACAGCTCTATTGTAAAAGAGGGTCTGGGTGGCACACATGGTTTGTGCTCAGCTACTAACCTAAAGGTTGGTGGTTTGAACTCACTCAGTGGTGCCGTGGAAGAAGGGCCTGGCGATCTGCTTCCATAAAGTTTATAGCCACGAAAATATTATGGAGCAGTTCTACTCTGTAACACATGGGGTCTCCGTAAGTCAGAATTGACTTGATAGAAACAGGTTTGGTTATTGTTCAAAAACCATTATTGCACATTTTTACGATTCTTCCCCTCAAGTTTCCTCTCCACCTATTCCAGCCAGCCTTCCTGTCTCTTTCCTTTTCTCCCTCTGCACTCCCCCGCCCCAGTACTCCAACTTCACCCTGGCACGGCCCCTTTGAGCCACAGTGGCTAGTACTGGGGGCTGTTTATCAGCACAGTCACACCCAAGACAAAGCCAGCCTTCTCCCATGGCATCGATTGCCTTTCACAGCTGAGTTCTGGTGTGACATCGAGCTAGAAGCTCTCAGTCCCTTGGAGGGGGAGGCTGTAAAGCAGGCAGAGGCCCCATCCTCTCACATGCAGCTCAAAGTTTCTAGTTTCTAAGGAGCCATTATTTAGGGTCACTCACTCCTCTGTAGCCTCACTGGCCCCAGGCCACGTGAGGACAGGACTTTGCCATCCCTCTTCAAGTCCCCTCCACCTAAAGCATTTGGGGAACCTCCAAGTCTGGTCTACTATAGGTTAGATTTTCCAAAGTGGGGAGGAATCATGATCCCCTTCTTCCTGAGGTCCTCTGGGTTCTATTCCTGATGGTGTGTGTGGAACCCTCAAACAAGCATGCACATACTCATACACACGAGTGCACTCAGACGCACACAGGCACGGGTACACACACGTGCACACAGGAATAAGACAGCACAAACTAGATCCATATGAAGAAAGCAGACACATTTCCCTGCCTGCAATGAAAACTTTTTACCAAATTATGGACACCTTATTAGCTTCCCCCCGTTCGGAATGAAAGAGCTATTTACCCACACAGGAGGCTATGGGTCTATCTGGGTTTGATTTCTTCCTTAGAGATTTTAGATATTAATACAATTATCTGTCAAAATCTACCGGAAAGTGACGCCAGTACTAAGGAAATGAGAAGACACATTAGAGTTCCTGGATCCAGCTGTTCCTGAAGTCATTCCCTCTGAGACTTTTCAGTTCAAATAAAATTCCATCCCTCCCTCCTTTTTTTGTTATTGTGTGAGTCAGCGTGAGCTGGGTTTCTGCCACTCAAACCTCAGTAGTCCTGACTCGTACATTTGTAGACTCACATCGGCCCTCTCCTCTCTGATGGCTGCTCACAAGTCACACAACCACACTTGAAACATTGCAGACATCAAGACCAGAAGGGAGCACAGAGCTCATCCATTCAGCCTCTTTGCTGGGGAGCCTATGGCCAGAGAGGAAGAGGGACTCCAGGGCCACACTGTGACCTTGAACACCACTTACTTTCCTCTTTTCATTGCATATCTTTTAGTTTTGTTGGAATTTTCTGCTTGAGGCAATTCCACTGCCGACGAGTCGATCCTGACTCATAGTGACCCTGTAGGACAGGGTAAAACTGCCTTGTAGGGTTTCCAAGGCTGTAAATGTTTATAGAAGTAGACTGCCACATCTTTCTCCTGCAGAACGTCTGGTAGGTTAGCCTTTATAAAAAAAATAAAATGATTTTAAAAAATTACCTAGGAAGCTTGTTTAAAATACAGATTCTTGAGTCCCATCCCTAGATAATTGGGTCAGGGAATCTAGGGTGGAGCCTGAGAATGGCCTGGTCTAGGCTACCTGGGAATAGTCTGCCAGGACTGGGAACCTCTGGACTAGAGGATTCGAAGGAACGTTCTACCTCGAGTCTGTGAGCTGGGACCCCACTCCCAACCTCCAGAGCCCCAACTCAGTCTACACATCACACTCCTAACTCTACAGCTTGCATGCACTGCACTTTACAATGCAGAAACACAGGCCCAGAAAGGCAGACTGTTGGTGATAACAGCTGCCATTTATTTGGTGCCTGCTGTGTAGCAGGGGCTTTTCCTGCATCATCTTGTTTCATTCTCTTGCAGGGGATGTTACTGTTCTCATTTTTCAGATAAGGAAAGACAAGGCTCAGAAGGGGAGAATGACATACTCAAGGTCACACAGACAAGATGGGGCAGAGCTGGGAACTGAACTCAGGTCTGTGTCAACACCGGAGATTGAGAGCAGCTGATCCAGTTCACAGCCTCCCCAGGCCAGCAGTGTGTCACATTCTTCTCCTGCCCAGCGCCCAGAATCCAGCACCCAGTAGGTGCAGGCACATCCTGGTCGCTGCTGTGTGCGTGGTGCTTGGCTTAGTACTTTAGAGACACGCCCACCTTAGTCCTCCCAGCAGCTCTGGGAGGCTGGCTTTGAGAGCCTTGTTTTCCAGTTGAGGAAACTGAGGTTCAGGGAGGAGAAGTGACTTGCCCTGGCCTCACAAGAACAAAGAACAAGCATTTGGGTTCCCAAGGAGGTCTTTCCACCCATGTCACGCAGAGGCCAGCGTGATAAGGGCTTGAATATCCTGTTTATCCCTCGGTCTCTGCTGTTTGAGTTGGTTGCAATGCCTGGCGAATTGGGCCTGTGTCAACCCGGAACAGGGCACAGGAAGTTCAGATGGGTGCCCACTTGGCATCACGCTGTGGATGACTGGTCTATAGCTCAGGACACCTTGTGTCTTTGCCCGCTCAGCTTGCCCACCTGCAGCTCAGCAAGGACCTGGTGGGGCCACAGCAGTGCCGGTAATAGCAGGTGCTCAGTGACTGTTCATTACGTCATCATTATTACTATTATAATTGTTAGAAGCCTTGTCCTTCAGTGACCTTCCTCCAGGGACAGTGATGTTGCTTTGTGTTTCCAAGTACTTTGCATACACATGTCTCTTCCCAGGCATTTGGTATGCTCAGTATGCTATGATACACCTTTTCTGTCCCTCCCTTGCCCCCCTTGTTCCCAGTGGCCCCTAAGTCTGTATAGTGGCTAGGAACCTGGGACTTGGCTGGCAGAGTGGGCTTGTCACTCCAGCTGCGTGGCTTTGGGTGCCTTCCCTCTCTGAACCTGTTGCTCCTCCACTAAGGGGACTAATGCTAGGCCCAGAGTTCTTAAGGTGGCAAGAAAGATGATGCCAGTCTGGGGGTGGCACAAGCTGGGGTGTGGCTGTGCTTCCTCCGCCCAAATAAACCGTCGCCAAACCTTCCTGGGCGTGGGCATGGGAGGGGGGAGAAATAAACACCTAGGGTCCTTGGCAGTAGATGAGGGGTCAGTACCCTTGGAGATGATCTGAGGTCCAGGCGGCTTGTCTGAGTCACCCCAGAAATAAGCAGCGACAGCTCTGCCTGCGTGGGTTCCTCCTCCCTGTGCTCTCCAAGATACACACAGTTTCCTTGCATGAAAGGTATTTGCCTTCCAGGGACAAAGGCCCCAGCAATGAGGGTCGTGGGATGAATTTCTCATTGAAAAGCTCCAGGGAGGCATTAAGAATTAATTGTCCCGGGCCTAGGACATCCTACCTCCAGCATGACTGCTAATCCCCATCCGTGGCAGCTTCCTGGTCCCACTAACCCAGCCCTTAAGCTCCGAGCTGGTATCTTTTCCCAGCATGGCTTAGCTCCCTGGCTGAAAAGGGCATCAAAGGTCATTCAGCCCACTGAGACCCAAAGAGGGTAAGCAGTGGGGCCAAGGTCACACAGTGAGCTGGGGCAGGACTGGATCGAGGTGCAGGGCTCCTGACTTCTGAGGCTCTGCCCTGCAGGCTTCCCTTCCCACTGCAGACAGAAGCAAACCCACTCCTTCCCCACATAATTAATAAACATAAGAGAAATGCACCCACATCCCATCCACCAAATATCATTTCCCTTTCTGTCGTTGTTGTTATAAAAAAAGCTAAAAGGATATTCATCATTTTGCTTTTGAAATCAGTCAGCTATGAATAACCCATTCAATTTATGAAAAAGATTCCTCCTACTGTACTGCCTACTCAGGAATTCTTGGCTAATAAGAAAGATCAAAGTAATAAAATGTTTTCAAACACACTATCATTTTTTATGACTGCTAATTGTAACAACTAATAAAGTTGTCATAACATCACAGTCTGAAGACTTTTAAAAACCTCTGGCAATTTTGACATTGCCATTTTCTTTTCAGATTTTTCAGCTCTCAACCGTTTTCCTAAGCTCTGGGATTTGAGTCTGTAACGCCTATGGGGTTGAATATCTACCCCCAGTCCTGGCCCTAGAAAATGAGGAGATACTTCCCGTGGACTGGCTGATGGGCAGGGGGTCTCGCCCCAGGCTGAGGTCTTCTCCCTCCTGTCCTATGGATAGTTCCCTGAGCACGTTGCCCCAGTCTCCCAGAGACAACTCAACATGCAGGTTGGAAAGCATTTACAATGTGTCGAAACCTGGGTGCCTTGTCTTTTTCACCTTGGTACTCTCAGAGCTGGAGTAGGATCTAGCCTAGAGTAAGCGTCAAACAATGTTTGCGGAAGGAAGGGAGAGATAAAGGAAAGAGAAGGAGAGAGGGAAGGAGGGATGAGGCAAGAAGAGAAGGAAGAAGGGAAGAGGGGAGGGAGGAAGGGAGGGAATGAAAAAGAGGGAGGGAGAAGGGGAAGGAGGAAAGGAAGGAAAGGAGGTCAACCACTTTCCACCAGACCAGGAGATCCCTGAGGGCAGGGACCACAGCATCTCTGAGGTCCAGTGCTGAGCACAGCACTTAGCTCAGCTAATTGGCACTGGTTGACTGACTGACTGACTAAATGGGCACATGAATAAGGTCAGCAATCCTTCGACATGAGTGAGTTCTCTGAGTCCCTCCCTGGTCTTAGCTGAGCTGCCAGAATTGATCTTGTCTGTTTTTGCCCTGTATCATCTTCCAGATCCTTCCTGCTAAAGTGATGTTGACCCCTCATCCACCCATCTACTCATTCATTCATTTGTTCATTTAAAAAATGCAAATGGTTTTGTGATGAGACAGCTCTCCCATTTGATAACCATTTATTGGGCACCTCCTGAGTGCCGGGTCCTAGAGTCAAAGATGAATGGATTTCGGTCCTTGTCCCAGAGATGGGCTACCCTCCAGGACAGTAGACGGGCCACTGTGATCAGCCCATGACTCATGGGAAATCATGGTCTCATTAATTTGCTCCCCCAGACAATCTAGATGAGGAAACTGAGGCACAGAGGGATAAAGTGAACTGTTTTGATCTGAACTCAGGTAGCCTGGCCCCAGAGTTCATACTCTGAACCACTTACATTACACTGTCATTTATATTTTAATAATTGGGATCCCTCAATGAACTGTGTGAGCCCTTCAAGGGCTGGAAGCACATCTGATTCATCTCTGTGTCCCTAGCTTCATCCAGCCTAAGGCTTTTGTCGGAGGAAGCACTCCATAAAAGTTTGTTGGTTGAAAGAATGTGCGTTAGCTTTTATCCTGTGCTCGACTGGGGTCCCTTAAGGCCAGAGACCATGATTCTGGCTTCTTTGTGTCCTCAGCAGTCAGCCTAGGGCCTGGCTTTTGGTGGGCTTTAATCAACACTGTATCGAAGTATAGTGAAAAGAGCAAGTTATTTGACAGGCTGACCAACTAACTGAACAGATGAATGTAGGGGAGAAAACCTAGAATCCAATAAGAAGAATCCAGAATCCCAGGCCATCTATCCTCCCATCTATCCATCCATCCTCCATCTACCTACCCTTCCTTCCACCCATCTGCTCTCCCATCCATCCATCCTTCCACCCATTTGCCCACCTGATTGTTCATTTATTCATCACACATTTATGAAGCTTCTATTCTGGGTCCTGCTCCATGCCAGGCTCTGAGACCCAGAGAGCACTCTTATGTGCTCCCACCCTCAGATTCCACCAGCAAACATACATAATGACATTTACTTTCTACAGAAGCAGGTAAGTTTCTTGTTCTGTGCGTGTGACCCATGAAACCCATTGCCACTGAATTGATTCCGATTCATGGCAATCCCATGTATTACAGAGTAGAACTGCTCCTTAGGGCTTTCTTGGCAGTAATCTTTACATAGAATTGGTCGACCTTCAACCATTTCAGAAAGTAGTAAATGATCAAGAACCAATGTCCTGAAGGAAGAAGTCCAAGCTGCACTGAAGGCATTGGCAAAAAACAAGGCTCTGAGAATTGACGGAAGATCAGGTGAGATGTTTCAACAAACGGATGCAACACTGGAAGCACTAACTCATCTATGCCAAGAAATTTGGAAGACAGCTACCTGGACAACCAACTGGAAAAGATCCAGATTTGTGCCCATTCCAAAGAAAGGAGATGCAGCAGAATGCAGAAATTTTTTTTATTATTGTTTGTAGTTACTGATTTAATAAAAATCTTACATCTATATCTCTGACAATTTTTTTCCAAATAGTTGACACTGAGGTGTCCAAAACCAAACCAACCCATTGCTGTTCAGTTGGTTCTGACTCATAGGGATCATATAGGACAAAGCAGATTACAGAAGCAGACTGCTACATTTTTCTCCCGTGGAGTGACTGGTGGGTTTGAACCACTGACCTTTCAGTTAGTAGCCAAGCACTTAACCACTGTGCCACCAGGGCTCCTTCACTGAGGTGTAATACAGTAAAATACTCCAATTTTAAGTGTACAATTTGATGAGTTTTGACAAACATAAAAACTTATAAAGATATAGAACATTTCTATCACCCAAAAAAATTCCTTCATGCCCCTTTGCAGCCAATCTCTAACAACTGCTGATCTGCCTTATTTCATTTTTGTTGTTAGGTGCTGTCGAGTCACTTCTGACTCATAGCGACCCTATGTACAACAGAATGAAACATTTCCAGGATGACCTGAGCCATTCTCATGACCATTGTTATCGTTGAGACCATTGTTCCTGTCACTGTGTCAATCTATCTGGTTGAGGGTCTTTTTTTCACTGACCCTCTACATTACCAAGCATGATGTCCTTCTCCAGGGACTGATCCTTCCTGATAACATGTCCAAAGTATGTGAGATGTAGTCTCGCCATCCTTGCTTCTAAGGAGCATTCTGGTTGTACTTCTTCCAAGATAGATTTGTTTGTTCTTTTGGAAGTCCAATATTCTTTTTTTGAACTCTTTTTTTTTTAATTGTTGTAGTTTAAATGAACTCTACATTTTAAGTTAGTTTCCCATACAAAAATTTATATGTAGATTGTTATGTGACCCTAGTTGCTCTTCCCATACTGTGACAGCACACTCCTCCTTTCCACCCCTGATTCCCCATGTCCATTCAACCAGCTCCTAACCCTCTCTGCCTTCCCATCTCCCCGCTGGACAGAAGCTGCCCGTTTAGTCTCTTGTATCTACTTGAGCTAAGAGGCACCCTCCTTGCCAGTATCACTTTATGTCCCACAGTCCAGTCCAATCCCTGTCTGAAGAGCTGGCCTCAGAAACTGTCTTAGTTCTGGGCTGAGAATCTGGGGGCCATGCTTTCCGGGGTTTCTCCAGTCTCATTCAGACCATTAAGTCTGGTCTTCTTACTAGAATTTGAGTTCTGCACCCCACCTTTCTCCTGCTCCATCAGGGACTCTCTGTTGCGTTCCCTGTCAGGGTGGTCATTGGTGGTAGCCGGGCACCATCTAGTTCTTCTGGTCTCAGGCTGATAAAGTCTCCGGTTTATGTGGCCCTTTCTGTCTCTTGGGCTAATACTTTCCTTGTGTCTTTGGTGTTCTTCATTCTCCTTTACTCCAGGTGATTGGGACCAAATGATGCATCTTAGATGTCCGCTTGCAAGCTTTTAAGACTCCAGACGCCACTCACCAAAGTAGGATGCAGAACATTTTCTTAACAAGCTTTGTTATGCCAATTGACCTAGATGTCCCCTGAAAGCATGGTCCCCAGACCCCTACCCCTGCTACTCTGTCCCTCAAAGTGTTTGATTGTATTCAGGAAATTTCTTAGCTTTGGTTTAGTCCAGTTGTGCTGACTTCCCCGTAGTGTGTGCTGTCCTTCCCTTCACCTAAGATAATTCTTATCTACTATCTAGTTAGTAAATAACCCTCACTCTCCCTCCCCACCCTTGTAACCATCAAAGAATGTTTTCTTCTATGTTTAAACCTTTTCTTGAGTTCTTATAATAGTGGTCTTACACAATATTTGTCCTTCTGTGACTAATTAAATTCACTCAGCATAATGCCCTCCAGCTTCCTCCATGTTATAAGATGTTTCACGGCTTCATCATTGCTCTTTATCGTCGCATAGTATTCCATTGTGTGGACATACCATAATTTGTTTATCCATTTGTCCGTTGATGGGCACCTAGGTTGTTTCCATCTTGTTGCTATTGTGAACAGTGCTGCAACGAACATGGATATGCATATATCTATTTGTGTGATGGCTCTTATTTCTCTAGGATATATTCCAAGGAGCAGGATAGCTGGATTGTATGGTACTTCTATTTCTAGCTTTTTAAGGAAGCGCCAAATCAATTTCCGAAGTGGTTGTATCATTTTACATTCCCACCAACAGTGTATAAGTGTTCCAGTCTCTCCACAACCTTTCCAGCATTTATTATTTTGTGTTTTTTGGATTAATGCTAGCCTTGTTGGGGTGAGATGATATCTCATTGTAGTTTTGATCTGCATTTCTCTAATGGCTGATGCTCGTGAGCATTTCTTCATGTGTCTGTTAGCTGCCTGAATATCCTCTTTGGCAAAGTGCCTGTTCATATCATTTGCCCATTTTTAAATTGGGTTATTTGTCTTTTTGTTGTTGAGGTTTTGCAGTATCTTGTAGATTTTGGAGATTAGATGCTGATCAGATTTGTCATAGCCAAAATTTTTTTCCCAGTCTGTAGGTTGTCTTTTGACTCTTTTGGTGAAGTCTTTTGACGAGCATAAGTGTTTGATTTTTAGGTACTCCCAGTTATCTAGTCTCTCTTCTGGTGCTTGTGCATTGTTACTTATGGTTCGTATTGTGTTTATGCCATGTATTAGGGCTCCTATCATTGTCCCTGCTTTTTCTTCCATGATCTTCATCATTTTTGATTTTATATTTAAGTTTTTGATCCATTTTGAGTTAGTTTTTGTGTGAATGCAGAATTATTGTGTGTATCATTAATACCACATGTAAGTAAAATTTTGCTGAAGGTAATTCAAAAATGGTTGCAGCAGTATGTTGACAAAGAAATGACAGAAATTCAAGCCAAATTCAGAAGAGGACATGGAACAAGGGGTATCATTGCTGATTACAAATGGATCTTGGCTGAAAACAGAGAATACCAGAAAGATATTTATCTGTGTTTTATTGACTATGCAAAGGCATTCGACTATGTGGATCATAACAAATTATGGTTAACACTGCGAAGAACGGGAATTCCAGGACACTTAATTGTGCTCGTGCGGAACCTGTACATAGACCAAGAGGCGGTTGTTAGAACAGAACAAGGGGATACTGTGTGGTTTAAAATCAGGAGAGGTGTGCATCAGGGTTGTATCCTTTCACCATACTTATTCAATCTGTATACTGAGCAAATAATCTAAGAAATTGGACTATATGAAGAAGAATGCAGCATCAGGATTGGAGGAAGACTCATTAACAACCTGCAATATGCAGATGACACAACCTTGCTTGCCGAAAGTGAAGAGGACTTGAAGCATTTGCTGATGAAGATCAAAGACTACAGCCTTCAATATGGATTACACATCAACATGAAGAAAACAAAAATCCTCACAACTGCACCAATAATGATAAATGGAGAAAATATTGACGTTGTCAAGGATTTCATTTTACTTGGATCCACAATTAATACCCATGGAAGCAGCAGTCAAGAAATCAAACGATGTATTGCATTGGACAAATCTGTTGCAAAAGACCTCTTTAAAGTGTTAAAAAGCCAAGATGTCACTTGAGGACTAAGGTGCACCTGACCCAAGCCATGGTGTTTTCAGTCACCTCATATGCACATGAAAGACGGATAATGAATAAGGAAGACCAAAGAAGAATTGATGCCTTTGAATTATGGTGTTGGCAAAGAATATTGAATATACCCTGGACTGCCAGAAGAACAAATAAATCTGTCTTGGCAGAAATACAACCATACTGCTGCTTAGAAGCGAGAATGGCGAGACTTCTCACATACTTTGGACATGTTATCAGGAGGGATCAGTTCCTGGAGAAGGACATCATGCTTGGTAAAGCAGAAGGTCAGCAAAAAAGAGGAAGGCCCTCAAGGAGATGGACTGACACAGTGGCTGCAACAGTGGTCTCAAATATAGCAATGATTGTGAGGATGGTGCAGGACTGGACAGTGTTGTGCATGGAGTTGCTATAAGTCGGAACCAACTCAATGGCACCCAACAACAACAAAAATCTTTACAGATGCAGGTGGCCAGGGCTTTTTTCTGCAGTGCCACTGGGTGGGTTTAAACTGCCAACGTCTAGGTTAGTGGCCAAGCACAAACCATTTGCGCCACCCAGGGACTTTGTTCATGTGACAGCAGCCTCAGGCAAATGGTCAGAATTTTCTCTCTTGCTGCCTTGACTACTGTCCTTGGCGCAGAGCCTAGCCCTGCTAAAGGCGCTTCATAAACACTGGGTCAGGTTGAACTGAGCGCTTCGGGGCTTGAAAGAGGAAGTGACTTAACTTTACAGGACAGGCAGAGATGGATGATACAAAAGAGAGAGTTCCCAACCTTGGGGTAGCTCTGAGTGTGTTGTTCTTGCAGAGGATTTTGGTAATCAGCCAGACCTCGATTTGAGTCCCAGTTCTGCTGCTTAGTATCTGTGTAACCTTAGTATCTGTATGACAAGTCATACCACCTCTCTGAACCTCCATTTCCTCATTTGTAAAATAGAGATCATGTTAGCCCAGCTGCTACAAGTGGTTTGAGGATTAAATGAGATTTAAGCCTGGAAAGCAGTTAGTCCAGTGCCTGGCACAAAGTGAGTACTCAGTAAAGACAACTCAGTGCATGCTCAGGGGCAGAAGTGAGGTAGGAAGCATGGCAGGGTCTCAAGCCAGACCCTGTTACTTACCAGCTGTGTGATTTTAGGTAACACAAGTCAACTGTCTGGGCTGGTACCTCCTCCTCTCTAAAACAGGTGCTAATCTTGGCCAGGAGGAACTGTGGATGTGTTAAATGAAAGGAGGAATGCAAGCAGTCCTGGAGAGGTACGCGGTGGCCACACCATTACAAGGGAAGGAGAAACCCCTGAGGAAACCACAGCGCTCCCTGCCTTTCCTCACGGGATCTGGGATCCTGGTGGTGAGCGTGTCTTGTGATCTCATCCCACCACCACCCCTGCCCACTCTCAGGCTTCACCGTCTCTTCTGACCTCTTCCCTGGCCTCCTGGACTTCCTTGGATTCAACTCCTCCTGGTGCCAACAGCCAGGTCTGATGTCACAGCGCTGCAAATTCTCCCCATCCTTTAGGGCGCCTCTTACACAAAGTCCTCACTGATCCAAACACCTGCCCTTCTTACTTTCTGCCTTGTGTGTGTTTCCTTTTAATTGTACTTTAGATGAATGTTTACAGAGCAAATTAAACAATTAATACACATATTGTTTTGTGACACTGGTTGCCAACCCCACGACGTGTCAACAACACCCTCCCCTTCTCGACCTTGGATTCCCCATTACCAGCTTTACTGTCCCCTCCTGCGCTCTCGTGCTTGCCCCTGGGCTGGTGTGCCCATTTAGTCTCATTTTGTTTTATGGGCCTATCTAATCTTTGGCTGAAGGGTGAACTTCAGTAGTGACTTCATTACTGAGCTATAAGGGTGACCAGGGGCCATACTCTCAAGGTGTCTCCAGTCTTTGTCAGACCAGTAAGTCTGAACTTTTTTTTTTTTGTGAGTTAGGATTTTGTTCTACATTTTTCTCCAGCTCTGTCTGAGACCCTGTATTGTGATCACTGTCAGAGCAGTAGGTGGTGGTAGCCAGGGACCATCTAGTTGTGCTGGATTCAGTCTGGTGGAGGCTGTGGTGGCTGTGATCCATTAGTGCTTTGGACTAATCTTTCCCTTGTGTCTTTGGTTTTCTTAATTCTCCCTTGCTCCAGACAGGATGAGACCAGCAGCATATCTTAGATGGTTGCTTACAAGCTTTTAAGACCCCAGATGCTACTCACCAAAGTAGAATGTATAACATTTTCTTTATAAACTATGTTATGCCAGTTGAGCTAGATGTCCCCCAAGACCATGTCCCCAAGCCCTCAGCCTAGTAATCCAGTCCCTCAGGGAGTTTGGATGTGTCTATGAGGCTTCCATGACCTTTCCTTGGACAAGTTGTGCTGGCTTCCCCAGTACTGTGTACTGTCTTACCCTTCACCAAAGTTAGCACTCATCTATTGTCTATTTAGTATTTTTCCCTCCCCATACATACCTCCCTCCATAGTAACTATCAAAGATTGTTTCTTTTTTTGTGTAAACCTTCTCATGAGTTTTTACAGTAGTGGTCTCATACAATATTTGTCCTTTTGTGATTGACTGATTTCACTCAGCATAATGCCCTCCAGATTCACGCATGTTGTGAGATATTTCACAGATTCTTCATTGTTCTTTATCGTTGCATAGTTCCCCTTTGTGTATGTACCATAGTTTGTTTAGCCATTCATCTGTTGACGGGCACTTAGGTTGTTTCCGTCTTTTTGCTGTTGTGAACAATGCTGCAATGAACATGAGCGTGCATATGTCTATTCTTGTGATAACTCTTATTTCGCTAGGATATATTCCTAGGCGTGGGATTCTGCCTTGTGGTTTTTCAACAGCTTTCTTCCCCACCTCCCCTCCACTACACACACACACACACACATACACACACACAAAAGATTGTCAACTCCATGAGGCCAAGGTCTATCTGGGTTTTGTTTCCCACCATGAATTGCACAGAATGAACTGAAATGGTTTTGTCAATTACACTTATTAGGGTTCTTTCAGTTGCTTGTAATGGAAAACACAAACCAAACTGGTTTAAGTGTCAAAGATTGCCATTGGCTTACGTAACTTGAATGTCTATGGGTTTCAGGCATGGCTGAATCCAGGTGTGTTTTAGTTTCCTAGTGCTGCCGTAACAGAAATACCACAGTCGGTGGCTTTAAAGAATAGAAATTTATTTTCTCACAGCTCAGGAGGCTAGGAGTCTGAATTCAGGGCACTGGCTATAATGGAAGACTCTGTCAGCTCTGGGGGAAATTCTCAGCTTCTGTAACCCTGACATTCCTTGGTTCCTTGGTGATCTTCACATGACACTTACCTTTCCTCCATTTGTACTTTCTTGTCTCTGTGTCTATGCTGCTCTTTATAACTCAGAAGTGATTAGGTTTAGGACACACTCTACACTGATATGGCCTCATTAACATAACAAAGAAACCCCTATTCCCAAATGGGATTACATCCACAAATATAGGGGTTAGGATTCCAACACATATTTTTTTTTAAGGGGGGTGGAAGGGAGACACAATTCAATCCGTAACAAGGTGCTCAAAGAAAATCTTCAGGAATATGTCTCTCCACGACTTGGCTCTGCTTTCTCCTTCATTGGCTTCATTCTCAACCCAACTCACCCTCAAGGGGTGGCAAAGGTGGCCATCTGCTCTCCAGGCCCACCCTCTTTCAGTGGAACAGTCCAACAGAGAGAGGATATCTCCTTCCTAACATCTCTTCAAAAGTCCTTGTGTCTTTCTGGGGTTACATGCTGAGCCCTGAACCAATCACAGTGGCCAGGGTGAAGGAACACACTGATTGGCCAATATGAAAACATTACCCCTCTAAAGGAGGCAGAGGTGGAGTGGTCAGGGATGCAGAAGGAAAATCAGGGCCCAAAGGAAGAAAGTGTTTCAAGGAGGAAGGAGTAGGGTCTTTGCTATGGTCAAGTATGATGAGGGCTGACAAGAGTTCACTGGTTTCCTCCACAAGGGCCTGGTGGAGGACCTGGTAGAGGCTGGTTTAGGGGAGTGACCAGATGGTTGGAGGTGTGGAAATGTCCAAAACAATCTTGCCACTCTAAGGATGGCCCATGGACCAGCAGTATCAGGCTCCCCATCCCAGACCAACTACCCCAAGACCTGCACTTTAACAAGAGCCCCAGGGGTTTCATGCCCACACTTGCATCTGAAAAGCAAGGCTCCAAGGAACTTTGGCTGTGAAGGGGAGAAGAGAGGGAATGTGGGAGCTGGAGGGGTGTTATGGATTGAATTGTGTCCCTGCAAAATGTGTGTCAGCTTGGCTAGGCCATGATTCCAGTATTGTGTGATCATCCTCCATTTTGTGATCTGATGTAATTTTTCTATGTGTTGTAAACCCTTATCTCTGCCTGTAGTTAATGAGGCAAGATTAGGAAAACAAACAAACAAACAAACAAACCCGTTGCCCTTGAGTAAATTCTGACTCATAGCAAGGCAAGACTAGGTTATGTTAAAGAGAATTAGGGTGGGATGCAACACCTTTGCTCAGGTCACAGCCCTGATCTCATGTAAGGGGAGTTTCCTGGGGTGTGGCCTGTATCACCTTTTACTTACAAGAGAAAAAAGGAGAGAGAAGCAAGCAGAGAGACAGGGACCTCATTACCACCAAGCAAGAAGAACCAGGAGCAGAGTGCATCGTTTGGACTTGGAGTCCCTGTACTGAGAAGCTCCTAGACCAGGGGAAGATGGATGACAAAGACCTTCCCCAAGAGCCGACCGAGAGGAAAGCCTTCCTCTGGAGCTGGAACCCTGAATTCAAACTTCTAGCCTCCTAAACCGTGAGAAAACAAATTTCTGTTTGTTAAAGCCATCTACTTGTGGTATTTCTGTTATACCAGCACTAGATAACTAAGACAAGGGGGAATGGGGTCAAAGGAGGTACCTTTATTCTTCTTAAGAAGGGAGAGAATTGAGCATGTTCATATGTGCATTCTTAACAGCTAAAATAATTGGGGAAAGGGATTTTTTTTTTAAATTTAGCGGTCTGCTCACAGTGTGAAACTTCATTAATATTTTGCAGGACTCTCAGATTTGCATCAATCAGACTCCCATCAGGTGTAACCTGTCAGTATTTGTTGGCTGAAAGAATGAACATCATTGAGCGGACATTCCCAAGAGCATCCCACAGGGGATCCTTGGGCGGCTCGAGGCCTGGCCACCCTCCGAGCAGTTGTTGCTGGATCAAGGACACAGCTGCTGTGGGTCCCACGGAGATGTCGGAAGAAAACCAAAGGCTGCATGTCTTCCCTCTCCTCCCTCTGCCTTGAGCCTCCACCTGGCTCCACGTGATCCTTCCCTAGGCCTGTGGGGCCCCTTGGGTTATTCACGAAAACGGTCCTGGCAAAATGATGTTTAGAAACAGATGTTGTTTGTCATCAGGCCGGAACAGGCCCTGTGAGTCCCCACAGTCATGTGAGTCTTCAGCCATGGGCCCCAGGTGACACAAGGGAGACCTAGAGCAGACTGAGCTCTGGCTTTGCTTTGTGAAGATTGTGGGAGACCCCTGGGGGCTTGGGGCCATCTTCTTGCTGGGAGGTCCCCACACCCCAGCTCCAGCATCTCTGAAACCTGGTCTCTTGGTGGCCACACTGTGCATTTTTTCCCAGTGCAGAATCATAAAATCAGGGGGTGTCGAAGGGGCACTACTTCATATAGTCCAATTGCTGGTGGTACCAGCGGGGAAGCTGAGGTCAGAGCAGCATAGGGGATTCAGCAAGGACACAGCACGGCCAACTTCAGGCTGGGACAAGAACCCAGGGCATATTCCCTCCCTGAGGCCCTGCACACTCCCCACCTCCACCAGCTCCTGCCCTCTGCCAGAATATCTGGGTTTGAATCTCGGCTCCATTTCCTTCTAGCCGTGTGCAAGTGGGCTGAGCAGTTAACATCTCTGGCCTCAGTTTCCTCATTTGCAAAAAAACACAGGGATATTAACGATCAACTCACAAGGTGGTTGTGAGGAGTGAATGAAATGATCCATGTGGGCTAGACATAGAGTAAAAAAAATAAATAAATAGCTAAAATGTATTAACGTATCATAATGTTATTACTATTATTAGTTCCATTTTACAGCTGGAGAGACTGAGGCACAGAGAAGTTAAATATCCCAGCAAGTCATAGAACTGGGATTTGACCCAAGAATTCTGAGTCTCCCGGCCCACGTCACCTCTCTGAGACCATTTCATTTCTAAAGTGGAGCTGACGGTACTGCTGACCTTGAGGGATGACTATAAAAATTAAATGAGATCATGAAAGCCAATCGCCCAGCAACAGTGCCTGGCATAAAAAATGCTACCTTATGCAAACTGAGGTCCCTGAGTGGTGCAAACAGTTTGTGCTCACCTACTAATCAGAAGGTTGGCAGTTTGGACCCACCCAGTGGCACCACACTAGAAAGGCCTGGTGATCTGCTTCTGTAAAGATTACAGCCAAGAAAACCCTGTGGAGTAGTACTACTCTGTAACACTTGGGGTTGCCATGAGTCAGAATTGACTTGATGGCAACAGGTTTGGGCTTGCTTTTATACAGATTAGTTATATTCTAAGGAGCTCTGGTGGCATAATGGTTCAGTGCTTGGCTGCTAACTGAAAGAAAGGTTGGAGGTTCCAACCCACTAGCCGCTCCAAGGGAGAAAAGACCTGGCGATCTGCTCTGGTAAACATTTCAGTCTAGGAAACTCTATGGGGGCAGTTCTACTCTGTCCTATAGGATCGCTGTGAGTCAGAATTGACTCGTCAGCACAAGGAAAAACAGTTCATATTCTGAGAAGGTTAAGAAACATGATTAGGCGGGTCATGGCCCCACCTTGTGGCAAATTCTGAGAACCGTGCTTCCGTCCACCTCACCGCTCCCCATCCCGGGAACTCTGTCAACACCTGGGCCATTCTTTCAACCTCTTCTACATGGTGGTGATGGGGAGGAGGGCAGCTGAAGCTCCTGCAGTTTCCAGCCCCTGTGACTGTGCAGGGCTTGCCTGTGGGGAGCAGGAGTGGGGTGGGGGTTTGGCTGTGGGCTCTCACTCTCACTTGAGGTTTCCCCATCCACACCTTTGCTCAGGCTGTTCCCTCTGCTTGGTTAGTAGACTCTACACCAGTGGAAGCCGTCAGATACACTGTCCAGGCTCTGCCCTTAGGCTTTTTTCATGCATTTTCTCGTGATTGCCCTATAAGACAGGCGCTTTTCCCACACCCCACCCCCATTTTGCAGATGAGGAAACAGGTTCAGAGAGGAGAGGTCACTTGTCCACTGACACACAGTGAGTCAGTGGAAAGGTCAGAACTTGAACTCAGGTCTGACTCCAAAGCCTGTGCCCTTCACTGTCACACCAGGGAGACAGACAGGGGCCACTCACTCCTTGAAACACAGCAGCATCATGAGGGTTTCATGCAAACAAATGGTTCAGGCTTGCATCTTTGCTCATTCCCACCCCCTGTGAGGGCCCCAGGGGTGCCAAGGGCCTCCAAGGCCAGGATTCTGAAATTCTGGGATTCTAAATGTGTATTATCTTGGGATTCTTCCACTTTTCCCTCAGACAGATCTTAAAGTGTACCCTAAAAAAACAGAACAAACCTGTTGTCATCAAGTGACCCTATAGGACAGGGTAGAACTGCCCCATATGATTTCCAAGGAGCAGCTGGTGGATTTGAACTGCCAACCTTTGGGTTAGTAGCTGAGCTCTTACCCACTGTGCCACCAGGGCTCCAAAGAATACCTTAGGGGTTATGGGCAACTTCACTATTGGCAACCATTTGCTTTGGGTTCTAAAAGGTTTAGGACCAGGTCTTCAGCCGGGTTTTATGCCTCTTACTGGGATGCCTGATGCAATGGGCCATTTCATTAGCTTCATATAGTTCCCTGGAATATTCAAACAGTATGCTATGAATCAGACCTGTAAGATGGCCACTGTGGAGATCAGCAGTGGGTAAATCAAGGTGACAGTCAGTCAAGACGGGGCCAGAGAGTTCCAAAGTGACTCTCCAGGGTTTGAATGTCCTTACCATAGTCCTGGTGGAGTCTCATGCTGATCCTAGAGACAGAAGGACCTTCAGGTCTCTGCAAATGACAGCAAAGAGAGACGTGAGAAGATGTCACCGTGAGAAAGGCCTGCAGCGGCCATGGGTTTGCTGGAGGCCCCTCTGGCCTCTGTTCTTGTCCCCATCCACATTTCCCTAACACTCCTCATTAAAGGAAAGGCCTTTGGAGACTGTGAATATTTGATAGATGGGAGAAGAGAGGCCCAGAGAGAGGATGGGGTTGACACAAGTTCACCCAGAGAGTTGGTGGTTGGACTGGGATTTGAACCCAGGTCTCAGGATGCCCAGCCCAGGGCTCTTTCTGCCCACCTTCTCTGGCTTTCACCACAGTCATGGAGAACTCCTAGGAAAACAGGCTAGGAGTTGACAGATACATCAGGCCCTCCCTGGCTCCCCAGGGAGACGATAGGCTACCTTTCCTGCTCGATGGGGGTCCCATCTGCTCCTCTACCTCCTTGGGGAGAAACTCAGAGAGAGGCAGAGATGGCACAGGGTGCACTGTGATGATAGTCCAGAAGGTTGGCCCAGGACAATGCTTCTCCTTTGCCCTCTCCTCCCTCCACCACAGTGAAGGGCCCACGTGACTGGACACAAGGGATTTAGGAAATGAAATGGAAGAAAAGTCATTTAAAAAATCCTGTACGATTCAGAAATGAGTTGTCCTTACAGCCTACTGGAAAGCTTCTTACAGTAGAGTAGTGAAAGATCCCAGGGATTTCACCACAGTGATCTTCACTATAAAGTAGGACAGCTTGGAAATTTAACCGTAATACTGTGAACAACCTCACTTTAGCACCAAGGGACTGGGCTAGCCCAGAAACCCAATAGTAACACCTTCAGTTTAGAGTGAGCTATCCCCATAACTGACCACAGCAGTGACATCTTTTAGCAGTTGTCTCTGTGGGGTGGTCTATCCCAGGAATCGCACAACACTGATCATTAGGGAGCAGAAAATGTCAGCAGTTTCACTAAGAAATTACTCATTGTGGAGTGAGTAGTCACAGGACTCTGACTATAGAGCTCATCACCATGGAGTAGGTTAGTTCAGGAGGTCCACGTTAACATTGATAACTATGGTGTGGGCTATCCCAAGAACGCCACTCTAATGCTGATCACTATAGAATGGCTATTCCAGAAATGGCACAGATGGTGCAGGACCAGACAGTATTTTGTTCTGTTATACATAAGATCACCATGAGTCAGAGATAACTCAATGGCGACTAAAAATAACATTCCAAAAATCCCTCTATACCGAGAATTATTATGGACTAAGATATCCGTAGATTCCCACTGTAACGGTAATCACTGTGGGGTGGGCTATCTTAGGAACCACACTGAAATATGAATTACTATGAAGAGGACTATCCCAGGAACATAGTAACTCTGATTACTCTGGAGTAAGATAACCCAGGAATCCCTCTGCGACACTGAATTATTCCAGGAATTTCTCTTTAACGTGGATCTGTGGCTAGTCCTGGAACCCCACCATTACATAATTCCTATGGAGTAGGCTGTCTCAGGAATTCCATTATAACACTGGTCACTCTGGAGCTGACTATTCAGGAACTCAGTTTTAGTGCTATTGATCAAGCACAGTTCTGTGTCAGGTGGGTCCCCTATGGCCCCAAGATTTTACACCTGCTTTCAGCATCCTTGAGAAAGGATTGTTAGACACCGAAGAGGGAGGTAGGAATAGGGGACAATGAGGATGGATATGAGAAGGAAAAACTTACTTTCAATCAGGCAATTAATGAAAGAGGCCAGAAAGTATTTGCCCTGGGAAAATCAGAAAGCCCACATTAATTGAACACCTACAGTATGCCTCTTGTTTAATCCTTACAATAATCCTGCTATATAGGGATTATGGGCAAGGAAAAGGAGACTCAGTTGTGAATAGCTTTGCTCAGATATGAATAGTTTTGCCTAGAGTCATACAATGAGCTGATGGCAGAGCTATTCCTAAAATCTGGGCTCCAGACTCTGACCCTGGACAACTGGGTGCTGGGAGGGATGGGGACTGTTGACTCCAAGATCCCCCGAAGGTCCCACCTTGTGGAGCAAAGCACATTTTCCGTAATTCAGGCCTTCCCATGAGTTAAGGGGGCTGGCAGGACCATGCTAATGCTTGGAAGATACTGGGAGGGGAAGAACACAGATGAGATCGCGCTGGACCACTCCTCCAGAATTCTGGAGCCCTATGTATTGTGATGCCAAGTAACTAACTTGATTGTTTGCTTTTAATTTTTAAATCAAAGGCAAAGCAGGAATAAACCGCTACTCTGTACTGAACAAATAACCAGATATTTTAAATCTAATTGTTATGATTCATTTCATCTACTCTAAGACACATTATTTAATGTGCCACTAAGAAATTTTTAAAATTGCAGATTAAACGATGACATATCATTGAACAAAAGACACATTCCAATTTCAAAAATGTCAAAATGTGGGAAAAAATGTATCTTGGAAGTGATGAACTATGGTAACTTTATATGGATATAATAATCATCTTTATCTGATAGACAAGAAAACTGAGGTTTGGAGAGGTAAGGGCGCTTGTCCAAGGCTCTTGATGGGGCAGCTGTGACACATTTATCTGGTTGTGTGAGTGATGAGGTAGGGCCACCAATGAGCTAGTCTCAGCTGTGAAGATATGGCTAATTTCAGAATATTCCTCAGGAAACAACAAGCTCTCATAACTTGAGGTCCACACAGTGATACTGCTCCGATGACTGGGGCAATTGGGAAAGAGCAGAGTGGAGGTTTCCAAGTGACTCAGCTGACTGGACATCCGACGAAGAAAGAGGGAGAGAGGCAGCAGTGGAGAGGGACAACAGAAGACATGAAAGATCAGTTGACTGAAATGAAGACTCATAAAACTCATTTGTCTTGATTGTACACAGACTTATCCAGAAGAGGGAGATCATTTCCAAACTTTGGAAAACACGTAGTCACAAAGCCCCGCCGTCTTCTAGCACAAGAAAGTGAAGCATTCTTAACTTGGCAGGTAGCAATTTTTTTCTTTTCATCCATCCATCCACCCATTTACCTAATTTTTTCTCCTTCCTTCCTTCCTTCCCTCCCTTTTTCCCTCCCTCCTTCCCTCCCTCCTCTCCTCCCTCCTTCCCTCCTTCCTTCCTTCCTTCCTCCCTCTCTCCCTTCTCCCTCCCTTCCCTTTATCCATCCATCCTAAATCCATCTGTATAGCGTTCTTCCTTTCTTCTTCCACCCATTCATTAACCCATATATCTATTATTCATCCATCCATCTATCCGCCATCCATCTCCCCACAAATTCGGTAATATACCCTCCCTCCTTTCATCTCTTCCTTCCTTCCATTCACCCACTTACCTATCCATCCATACATGTACTCTTTCACTCATTCATCCTTTTATCCAAGTCTTATTCCTTCTTTCTTTCCTTTTATTCTTTTATCCATTCTTCCTTCCTTTCCTTCTTTCTCCCATCCACCCACCCACTTATCCATCTTTTCATCTTTTCTGTTCCCCCTGTATTTGTCCATCACTTTCTATCTTTCCTCCTTCCTTCCGTCTATTCATCCATCCACATATATCCTCTTTCTTTCATCCTTCCTTCCATCATATTCTGTTCATTCTTCCTTTTATTTACCCACTCATCTATCCATATATCCACTCATTCTTTCATCCATTTTCCATTTTACCACTCATTCACACATCTGTCCTTTGTTCATCCATCCGTGTTTCTTCCCTTCATCTTTCCTTCCTTTCAGAATGTTTATTGTGTGCCTAACCAGAAACTATGAGACAAACACATAGAGAATACAACAGATTCCCTGCCCTCAAGGAGCTTCTGCTTTAGTAGAAGAGATAACCAAGAAACAGACACAATATAACAGAGTAATTGATGTGTGTGCACAATGTCCTGAGTCCTGAGGAGGGAGTCATCCTATCTGGAGAGATCTGGAAAGGCTTTGGGGGGGACAAATTGTTGGAGTCACACCTAGAAGGGGTGTAAGAATTTTTCAGGCACAGAACAGGGTGTGGGAAGTCTCTCAAAGGATCCAGCTTTTGCAAAGCTATGACATGTCGTAAGGGCCTGGAGTGTATGGGAATGGCTGAGGTCAGTTGGCTGGAGCAGCATGAAAGGAGGAAGAGGAGGATAAGACTGGAGCAGATGGAGGAAAGACCTTGACTCTCAGCCTTGAGGGTTTGGACTTGATTCTATAATAGGCAGCCACGAAAGGTTTTGATCAGAGGTATGATTCACAAAAAACTCTCTGGCAGCCATGGAAGAGAGAAAACAGGAGTGGGTGGAGTGGCTACGGCAAGCAAGAGAGCAGTGGTCAGGCAAATGTTGCGACTTACTTTCCAGAATATTCAGCTGCTGATTGATGATGTAGAACCAGGATCGGACCGCTGGGCACAGCTGAAATACAAATTAGCAGAGGCTTTTGTGAGAGGGAGACTTGGGCCACGCTTCCAGCCCAGTCCTGACTGTGACTGGCTGTAAGGCCCTGTACATACGCCATCCCTCTCTGGTCCTCTGTGGCTGTATTAAGGGACTGAATTGATCCAATCCTTTTATCAGTCTCAGCTCTGCAACTGTCTATACAATAATAATGCCATCATCATCATGATAATGATCGTGGCCATCACTATCATCATCATTGAGCCAATGCTCTAATCCAGTGTTTCTCAACTTCAGCAATATTGACATTTTGGACCAGAGTATTCTTTGCTTTGAGGGCTGTCCTGAGCATTGCAGGATTTTAGCAGCCTCTCTGGCCTCTACCCACTAGATGCCAGTAGCAGTTCTCTCAGTTATGACAACACAAAATGTCTCCAGACTTTGCCAAATGTCCCCTGGGAGGCAAAATCACTCCAGATTGAGAATCAGTGCTTTAATCAGTCTCCGCTAAACTCAGCCATTAACTACGTAACAACAGCAATAGCTAACACTTATATAGTATCTGGTGGCGAAGTGGCTAAGAGCTCGGCTGCTAACCAAAAAGTCAGCAGTTTAAAACCACCAGCTGCTCTTTGGAAACCCTCTGGGGCAGTTCTCTGTCCTATAAGGTCGCTATGAGTTGGAACTCACTCGACAGCACTAACAACGACGACATATGGTGTCTTTTGACGAGTCACGTCATCTCTCTCAGCCTTATTTTCCTCATGTGGAAAATGAAAGAGAATAGTTTATGCCTCATAGCTTTGCCATGTGGGCCACAAAATTCTTAGAAACCTGTAATATTTGATTATCATGTCACATTATTATAAACCTCAAATACGTTAATTCATGCTTGGATAAAATTGAAGAACAGAAGCACAAATCAGCGGACATCGTGGTCTTTTAACGAGAAACTTTTAAGAAAAAGACTTCACGAAAGTGCTTGGAGAACGCATCAGCAGGAGTGAATCGTCACCTTTTGTTAAGACAGAGTGAGTTGGAGGTTTACATACTAGTTAGAATAAAGGAACCAGGAATGAATAGCACTAACCAGGAAGGGTAAGCGTTTTAAGTTAAATCTATACATATTCTCTTGCTTGCAAGCATGAAATTAAATGTCTGGCTAGATTGCTGCCAAGGTAGGTCCAGGCTGTTGGTGCCCCACCCACACCCCAGCTACCACCTGCATCTCTCCAACTGCCACGTGCATCTCTCCAACTGCCACCCGCGTCTCTTTGTTGGAGCCTCCAAAGCCAGCTTTCCCTGCCTGTGCACAGGCTGAAGAATGAAGGAATCTATGTCCCCCAGGAGCAGCCCTCAAGCAAAGACTGATGAGACTGGGTGTATAAATACCTCTGCTCCCTCACAATGGGATAATTCTAAGGCACTGTCCTCGCTCCTTCCCAGAATTCCCGAGCGAGGCCGAGCTCTAGTTGCTCATAATGGTAACTGGCTGGATACTGCATCATTATTGCCTACTGCACCTTCCTTGTTTTCACATCCTCACTTCCCTACTCACTCAGGTGCTTCCCGAGATCACTTTCCATATAAACCTTCCAGCAAATCCTGTCAGGCCAGTAAATCTGGTCTTCTTTTGTGTGTTAAAATTGTGTTCTACATCCTTCTCCAGCTCTGTCCTGGACCCTCTGTTGTGATCCCAGTCAGAGCAGTCAGTGGTGGTAGCTGGGCACCATCTAGCTGTACCGGACTCAGTCTGGTAGAGGCCTTGGCAACCGTAATCACAGAGTTATTTGTAATAGTGAAAAGTGGGAACAACCCAGGTATCTAACAACAGAAGAATGGTTAAAATTTACCGTGGTATATCCATGTGGTGAATATACTTAGACATTCAAAGTAGTGTTGAAAAAGCATACTGAGATATTAATAGTTGTTGTCTCTAGGTTGTGAGATTAGGGAGTTTTTTCTTTTATACTTTAAAATTTTTTCCAAATGTATTACAACAAAGCATACAGATATGGCCAAATATATATATAGTAGCATTTCTCTCTCTTTGGACCGATTCTGGTTGTTGAGAATGATGGCTCCTAGCAGTCCTTCTTGAGGCAGGAGGTCTTTATTGAGGGCAATTGTTTGGTTGTGGAAGTTTCTGGCTCCCACTTTGGCCCCTCTTCCTTGATCATAATGAATTGGGGTAGGCAGCTCACTGCCTTTGACTGGACTCCTGTATTGAGGAGGCCTGCCATCCACTGGGGTTCCCATGTGGCCAAGATCTCCAGATGGTGCTTTTCCAGTAGGACCAGAGGGATCAGGGATGCCCTGTCCAGACTGACTATAACTTAAGGATGACCCAGCCTTAGATTTGCCATAACCATTAGGTGACCTAGCTCCTGAGTGACCACAGCCAAAAGATCCTTCAGTCCCAAACTGAGCATAACCTTCAGATGACCCAGCTCCAGAATGACCATAACCATTAGATAACTTAACTCCAGACTGACCATAGCCAATAGATATCCAGCCCCAATCTGACCAAAATCTATAAATGATGGAGCCCCAGATGGAACACAGCCATCAGATTTACCTGAACTATCAGATCACCCAACTCCAGGCCGACCATTTGTTAATCCAGTCCCAGATTGACTAAAACCACTAGATGATCCTGGCCCAAGATGACCATACCCTCCAGATGATCTTGCCTCGAAATGACCATAACCAGCATATATTCCAGTCCCAGAATGAGCATTCATTGATTCTGTACCAATCTGACCACAACTGTAATATGAGCCAGCTTCAGTCTGACCACTCACTGACCCTGCTCAGATTGACCTAAACCACCAGAGGACCCAGACCCATGCTGACCATGCATTGACCCTGACTTAGAGTGTCTATAACTACCAAATGGCCCAGGTATAGGCTGACCATTTACTGACTTCTGTCACAGACTGACCATATAATCCTGTTCTCAAACTTAACATAACCACCAGATGACTCAGCCCCATTTTGACTATAGCCATCAGATGACCTATCCCCAGGCCAATCACTCACTGATTCTGCCCCAGACTTAACGAAACCACCGGCTGACCCAGCCCCAGACCGACCATTCATTGACCTTTTCCACAATTGACCCAAACCATCAGATGACCCAGACCTAGGCTGCCCATTCATTGATTCTGCCCCAGGGTGATTATAGCCACCAGATAACTCTGCTCCAGACTGAACAAAACCACCAGATGACTCAGCCCCACTTTGACGATAACTACTAGATGACCCGTGGTCAGGCTGACCATTCACTGACCCTTATCCAGATTGACCTAAACTACTGGATGACCAAGTCACAGACTGACCATTTACTGACCTTGCCTTAGAGTGACTGTAACCACCAGATGACCAAGACCCAGGCTGTCCATTCATTGACTCTGCTCCAGACTGACTATACTCACCAGATAACTCTGCCCCAAACTGAACATAACCACCAGATGACTCAGCTTCACTTTGACCATACCCATTAGATGACCTGTGGTCATGCTGACCACTCATTGACCCTGTTCCAGACTAACCTAAACCACCAGATGACCCAGACCAGACAGGCCATTCATTGACCCTATCTCAGGTTGACTCAAACCAACAGATGACCCAGAACTAGACTGACCATTCATTGACCCTGCTTTAGAGTGACTATAACTACCAAATGAGCCAGACCCAGGCTGACCATTCATTGACCTTGCGTTAGAGTGACTATAACCACTAGATGAACCAGTCCCAGAATGACCATTCTTTGACCCTATCCCCGATTGACCCAAACCAGCAGATGACCCAGACCCAGGCTGCCCATTCATTGACTCTTCCCTAGACTGACTATACCCACCAGATAACTCTGCCCCAAACTGAACATAACCACCAGGTGACTTAGCCCCATTTTGACCATAACCACTAGATGACCTGTGGTCAGGCTGACCACTCACTGACCCTGTTCCAGGTTGGCCTAAACAACAAGATGACCCAGACCTAGACTGATTACGTATCACCCTGCCTTAGATTGACTATAACCTCCAGATGACCCAGACCCGTACTGATCATTCATTGACACTTCCTTAGAGTGACTATAACCACTAGATGACCCAGTCCCAGAATGACTATTTGTTTACCCTAACCCCGATTGACCCAAAGCACCAGATGACCAAGCCGCAGACTGACCATTTACTGACCCTGCCTTAGAGTAACTGTAACCAGCAGATGAACCAGCCCCAGCCTGTCCATTCATTGACCCTCCCTTAGAGTGAGTATAACCACCAGATGACCCAGCCCCAGAATGACCATTCACTGACCATACCTTAGAATGGCTATAACCACTAGCAGACCTAGTCCTGGGCTGACCATTCATTGACCCTGCCCCAGATCCACCCAAACCACCAGATGATCTAGACCCATGCTGCACATTCATTGATTCTGCCCCATACTGAACATAACTGCCAGATGACTCAGCCCCAATTTGACCATAACTACTAGATGACCTATCACCATGCTGGCCACTCATTTGCTCTGCCCCAGACTAAACAAAACCACCAGATGACCCAGCCCTAGACTGACTATTCATTGACCCAGTCCCAGATTGACCCAAACCGTCTGATGATGCAGACCCAGTTTGACCAAAACCACCTAAAGACCTGTCCTCAGCCTGACTATTCATTGATCCTGCTCCAGATTGACCTAAACTGCCAAAGGAGCCAGACCTAGGATGACCATTTGTTGAACCTGCCTGAGTCTGACTATAATCTCCAGGTGACTCTGTCCCAAACTGATCATAACTACTAGATGACTCAGTCTCAGTATGACCACTTATTGACACTGCCTCAGAATGATCAAAACCACTACTTTTCCTAGGCCCAGGTTGGCCATTCATTGACCCTACCTTCAAGTGACTATAACCATTAGAGGACCCAGCCTTAGACTAACCATTCATTGACTCTGTCTCAGATTGGCCCAAAACACCAGAAGACCTGTCCTCAGTCTGACCATTTAGTAACCCTATCCACATTTGATCAAAATTACCAGAAGACCTGTCCCCAGCCTGCTCATTCATTTATCTTGTCTCAGATTGACCAAAACCAGCAGATGACCAGGCCCCAGACTGACCATAACGTCTAGGCATAGCCACTCCAGACATGACAGCACTTCCTTGAGAAGAAACATCTGAACACTACTGAGAAGCTCATACCACCCACACCTGTATGGCCAGATCGAGATGACCACTTGTGATGAGAGTAGCCAGGGCTGTTCATACCCTTGTAACCAAACTGTCCAGAAGGAATCACTCCTTTATGGCCCAAGGATCCTTGACTGATGGTATCACTTTTGTCAGTAGAACGTTTACCACTCATCTCACCTTGACCAAGGTTACCCTTAGTGTCCTGATAGGTCACATGGGTTCTCATGGGTGGAGTAGGAGTTGCCTCGGCCCTTCTCACTGAAGGTGTGGCCAGAATGTTGGGCTTCTGGGGCAGCGCTGGAAGCATACCGGATTTCTGGGCTGGGAACAGTATTCAGTGAAGTCTTCAGGGTCAGTCAGATAAACGTATTCCTTATTACTCTCAGGGAGCTTCTCTTCATAGGAGTGGCTGGCTCCTCTGCTACTCAGAGAACTGCTGTTAGCTCCAGCCTAAAGGTTACTGCCACTGAGAAGACCTGTGCCAAGCACACCACCATTGTCAAGCACCTGGCCCTTCTTGAGAAGGCTTCTGCCTAACAGACCACCACTTCCCAGGAGACCTTCGTTTCTAATGCCTGTTGAGACAGAGAAACATGGGTGAGTCCAAGACTACCCCCTCCGATTCAGGATATAAGAATGAAGAGCTTAGCCCAAAACCAGCTCTGTGACCATGTCCAGTAACCAGAATAAAGTTTACCCTAGCACATTTAGAACTGAGACTCAGTCTTTCACTAGATTCTCTTGATCACTTGACCCAGGAGACAATGAAAAGTCAGATACATGGTGACTACATTTGGGCCATCTATGGTGGAACAAGGTCCCTGGGCAGTGCAAATGGTTTGCTCTTGGCTACTAACTAAAAAGTTGATGGTTTGAACCTACACAGCGGCACTATGGAAGAAAGGCCTGGTGGTCTGCTTCTGTAAAGATTATAGCCAAGAAAATCCTGTGGACCTCAGTTCTACTCTGTAATACCTGGGATATCTATGAGTTAGAATCAACTTGATGGCAACGGGTTGGGGTTTTTTGGTTTTATGGTGGAACAAAAAAAACACAAAGAGAAAGTGATAATACAGTTATGCTCAAAGAAATAGAAACAAGCACTGTGGTCTCAGGAGGAGTAGCTGCTTTAGTTTCTGACAGCTTCCCATATATAGGTTTTAGTGCCTTTGGAGGCCCAGGGGACTTTGAAATCAGTGGAATAACCCCTCTCCCTTTCCCATAAATAAATTATTTTGTTTAACTACTTTGTACAGGGAGGTTTCTGTTCCTTGCAACCGAGCAATCCCTATGTCAGAAATTGGTAAAAGAAGTGAGGTTCAAGGCAAGGAACCATCAGAGAAAATATGGGTCAGGCAGTGGAACTGAAGCAGATGGGTGGTTTCCAAGGAGTCCTTCATCACAAAATTGGAAGCTATTAAGTCTATGATACGTGGCATCAAAGCATCTGGTTAAACTCTCACCTGCAATCTCATGGGATTTAGGTCATCAGAGATTAAGGCTAGAAAGTTCCTGTTTACCTGGGAACTAAATGTAAGAACTGGAGACTACGATGAGATGACAGAGAAGTAATGTGTGGTTTGTCTTAAATAATATGATTTAAACACCAAGAGGTGACCCGGAGGGATTAGGAACCTCTGAGAAAGGCAAAGTGCCTCCAGGCACCTCATGTAGCACTTGAAGATCAAAGCTCTTTCAATGAGTTAGACTTGGTAACAGATGCCAGGTCCAACAGAGGTGAGTTTGCTTCTTCCAGAATCTCCTCGGCTAAACTCCTGGAAGAATGGGGTGGATTACCTGCTTGGGATCTGGAATCTCCAAACTGAGCTTGGCTTGTGCTAAGCAGGTACCAGGGAAGGATGCGAGCGCACAGCAGCTTCCCCATGTTCACTCCAGCTGCCTGTGGAGACAAGAGTTGGGTAACATCAATCTGGGAGCCAGGAGACCTGGAATCTCATCCTATCTTCACCATAACTTTCTTTCTTTTTTTTGAAGTTGCAAGGATTGCATTTTACTTAGATCCACAATTAATGCCCATAGAAGCAGCAGTCAAGAAATCAAACAATGTATTGCATTGGGCAAATCTGCTGCATAAGACCTCTTTAAAGTGCTAAAAAGCAAAGATGTCACTTTGAGGACTAAAGTGCACCTGACCCAAGTTATGGTATTTTCTTTTTTTTAAATTTTTTATTGTGCTTTATGCGAAAGTTTACAGAGTGAATTAGTTTCCCATTCAATAGTTTGTACATAAAGTGTTCCATGACACATTCTGCTCAATGTGTCAGCACTCTCCCCATTTCCACCCCAGGCGCCCCATTTCCTTTTGTCCAGATTTTCTACCCCTTTCTGCCTTCTTATCTTTGCTTTTGGGCAAATGTTGTCCTTTTGATCTCATATAATTGATTATTCTAAGGAAAACGTTCCTTTTGGGTGTTATTGTTTATTTTATGGGCCTGTCTATTGTTTGGCTGCAAGGTGGTCTCTGGGAATGGCTTCAGTTCCAGGTCAGAAGGCGTCTTAGGGCCACAGTCTTGAGGGTTCCTCCAGTCCCTGTCAGACCAGTAAGTCTGGTCTTTTTTGTGAATTTGTTCTACATTTTTCTTCCACTCTGTCCGGGACTGTCTGTTGTGATCCCAGTCAGAGTGGTAGGTAGTGGTAGCTGGGAACCATCTAGTTCTTCTGGTCTCCAGGTCATGTAGGCTGTGGTTCATGTAGTCTGTTAGTCCTTTGAACTAATTGTTCCCCTGAGTCTTTGATTTTCTTCACTCTCCTTTGCTCTGGACGGGAAGACACCAATAGTTGTATAGTTGCTCTCAAGCTTTTAAGATCCCAGATGCTACTCACCAAAGAAGGATGCAGAACTGTGTTGTGCCAATCAACGTAGACATCCCCAGAGTCTACACCGTCCTTTGCCTTCAAGCCTAGAAACTTTGTCCCTCGAGGGGTTTGGCTACATCTAAGAAGTTTCCGTGACTGTGCCCCTTGTGTGCTCTATTGTCTATATTAATATACACGCAGCACCTACAATGATATATGTAGAAATATCCACAACCAAACCTATATCTACAGGTGAATGTGCTCCCTTACACCCTCTCACATCTCTTTAGCATACCTATCTACCTATGTATCCATTCATAGATTATTGTCTGTTAATACTACTGTTGCTGGATTGTCTATGTTATAGTAATTATCATAGTTGCCCTTTATTCTTAACGTTCCTTTCAGTGTCTTCCTTTGCCTTGGTCAGGTTGTGATGACTTCCCCCATATTGTGTATTGCTTTTCCCTTCACCAATATTAATATGTGTCTTCTGTCTAGTTAGTAATTTTCCCTCCCTTTCCCTCCCATCCCTTGTAACCATCAAAAAAATTTTTTTTCTGTGTGTAAACCTTTTCTTGTTTTTTTTTTTTTAAATAGTAGTGGTCTCATACAATATTTATCTTTTTTGTGATTGACTTATTTCACTTAGCATAATGTCCTCCAAATTCATCCATGTTGTGAGATGTTTTGTGGATTCATGGTTATTTTTTATCGTTGTGTAGTTTTCCATTGTGTGTATGTATCACAGTTTGTTTATCCATTCATCAGTTGACAGGCACTTAGGTTGTTTCCATCTTTTTGCTGTTGTGAGTAATGCTGTAATGAACATGGATGTGCATATGTCTATTTGGGTCATTGCTCTTATTTCTTTAGGGTATATACCTAGGAGTGGGATTGCTGGATTGTATGGTATTTCTATTTCTAGCTTTTTAAGAAAGTGCCATACCATTTTCCATAGTGGTTGTACCATTTTACATTCCCATCAGCAGTATATAAGAGTTCCAATCTCCCCACAACCTCACCATTTGTTATTTTCTGTTTTTTGATCAGTGCTATTACTGTCAGGGTAAAATGACATCTCATTGTAGTTTTGATTTGCATCTCTCTAATGGCTAGTGATCTCGAGCATTTCTTCATGTATTTGTTAGCTGTGTGGATGTCTTCTTCAGTGAAGTGTCTGCTCATATCCTTGCCCATTTTTTTTTATTGTCCTTTAGGTGAAACTTTACAGAGCAAATTAGTTTCTCATTCAACAATTTATATACAAATTGTTTTGTGGCATTGGTTGCAATTCCTGAGATGTGTCAACACTCTCCCCTTCCACATCCCAATTCCTCATTTCCATCTATCCATTTTTACTGTTCCTTCCTGTCTTCTCATCATTGCTTTTGGGCAGGTGCTGTGCTTTTGGTCACGTATACATGAATGAACATGTTTCTCAGATGTGTTATTGCTTGTGTTATACACCTGTCTAATCTGAAGGGTGAACTTCTGGAGTGACTTCAGTTTTGAGTTAAAAGGGTGTCTGGGGGCCATAATCTCGAGGGCGCCTTTGCCCATTTTTTAATTGGATTGCTCATCTTTTTGTTGTTGAGGTGTTGAAGTTTTCCATGAATTTTAGAGATTTAGATCTTTGTTGGATATGTCATAGACAAAATTTTTAGTCTATAGTTTCTCTTTTTACTCTTTTGGAGAAGAATTTTGATGAGAATAAGTGTTTAATTTTTAGGAGGTCCCATTTATCTAGTTCATCTTCTGCAGTTTGTACATTTTTAGTTATGTTTGTTATTCTATTTATGCCATAAATTAGGGCCCCCAACATTGTTCCTTTTTTTTTTTTCATGATCTTTATAGTTTTAGGTTTTATATTGAGGTCTTTGATCCATTTTGAGTTAGTTTTGTGTATGGTGTGAGGTAAGTCTTCTGTTTCGTTTTTCCACAGATAGACATCCAGCATTGCCAGCACCGTTTGTTAAAGAGACGGTCTCTTCCCTGTCTAATGGACTTTGGCCCTTTGTTGAAGATCAGCTGTCCATATCCATTGCTGTCGTGTTGGTTCCAACTCATAGTGACCCTATAGTACAGAGTAGAACTGCCCCATAGGGTTTCCAAGGAGCAACTGGTGGATTCGAACTGCTGGCCTTTTGGTTAGCAGCCAAGCCCCACCAGGGCTCCTCAGCTGACCATAGGTGGATGGATTTACATCTGGGTTCTCAATTCGCTTTCATTTGTCTGTGTGTCTTTTTTTGTACCAGTACCAGGCTGTTTTGACTACCATGGCTGTATAACAGGTTCTGAGAGCAGGTAGTGTGAGGCCTCCTACTTTGTTCTTCAGTAATGCTTTACTTATCCAAGATCTCTTTCCTTTCCATTTAAAGTTGGTGATTAGTTTTACCATCTCATTAAAGAATGCTGTTGGAATTTGGATTGGGATTGCATTATATCTACACATCACTTTGGGTAGTATCCACATTTTCACAATGTTAAGACCTCCTATCCATGAGTATGGTATGTTTTTCCATTTATGTAGGTCTCTTTTGGTTTCTTGCATTCACCATTACTTTCTATGTGTCTTAATCAAGCGACTCGATTTCTCTGAGCCTCTGTTACCTTATCTGTAAAACTCGCATATTTTTACTTGCCCTGCCTCTTGAGAGGAAAACATGACACTGGATATAGAAGCACTTTGTGAGGAGTAAATTCCTCTGCATGTTTAGTTGTAATGATGGCTAACATTTATTAAGCTTGTTATGTGTCAAGCTTTGTCTGCATTATCTCATTTCATCTTCACAAGGACCTTATGAGATAAGTACTATTATTATCCCTGTTTAACAGGGGGGAGAAATGAGGTGTGGGGAGGTAAAGTCACTTGCTCAAGATCACAGCTGGTAAGTGGCAGTTAGAATTCAAAGCCAGGCAGGCTTGCCCAGGAGCCCACACTATGGCGTAATGCTTCAACTGAGAGAAGTGACTGATGCAGTTACTATTTATTGAGGGCCTACTCTGTGCTAGTTTCCATGCTAGGTGCTTTCCACTCACCATTTCACTTGATCAAATCTTCATAACAACCATGAGAGGCACATACTATTAACTAATTTACAGATGAGGAAACTGAAGCTAAATGACCTGCTGAAGGTCACTTGATGGGTAATGACAGAGCTTGGATTATGAGAGATGCTTATTGTTTGAATTCACTGTCTCTGACACTTGGCTAGAATGTTGTGGTAGATTGCATTTTCCAAAGAGGGCACACTTATATATCTATCCTGTCTTACATGCTCTTCTTACATATTATGGACACTTCACACACTAAGAGGTGGGACATATGTTCCTTCTCCTTGTATCTGAGGGGGAGGGGCAGGTGATTTTTCCAACCACTGGAGCCCAACAGAAGTGATGCTATGTCACTTCTGAGACTAGGTCATTAACAGGGCACAGCTTCTGCTCTTTCTCTCTCTCTTTCAGGATGGTCATTCTTGGAACTCAGCCACCATGTTGTGAGGAACTCACATGGAGAGGCCAATGTAGGTGTTCCAGCTGATAGCCCCAGAAAAGGACCCCGCTAATAACCAGCATCAACTGCCAGATGTATGAGTGAGCAAGCCTTCAGATGACTGCAGCCCCCACCAACACCTCACTACAACCTCATAAGAGACATCAAGCTAGAACTGCCCAACTCCACCTGCTCTTGAATTCCTGAGAGAAGCCATGAAGTTTGGGGCAACAATTTGTTATGTAGCAATATATAATCAGATGCAAAGGAAATGGTACTAAGAGCTAAACCCAATGGTATACCTTTTCGTGGGCATTACAGTAACCTGTTCCCCCTTTGGCAACACCCCACCCCCTTGAATGAAGGCCCTGATCTGATCTCCCCAGTTCCAGTATAGGGTCTTCCTGCACAGAGTAGGCAATATTAGTGGGAGTATTTTTCTCTACCAGTTTCTTTCAGCTCAGTCCCATCATTGTCGAGGCAATGGGAGACAGTGAGGAGACCGTGCCAACTTCCTCAACCCCGAGAAAACCACCAATGACTTTTTTGGTAAGAACTGGACTGGATCAGTGTGGGAAATCATAGGTGGTTATGAGTGGTTAAGGGGATCAGGAAGATCTGTTTTCAAATTCCAGCGCCACCATTTAATTACTGGGTGACTTTGGTCAAGTCACTTGCCTCTCTGCATCTCAGTCTCCCCAGCTGTAAAATGGGGATATGAGGAGACCCTCTATTACAGGGTAATTGAAGGATTCAATGAGGTAATGAGCATAAAGCCCCTGGCACAGTGATAGGCTCATGAGAAACCCCAATGAAGGACTGTGATCACGGGAAGGGAATTTCTTAACACTCTAATGGAGCCTAGCAGCCTCTTGAGAATTACTCTGGGATTTGTTTTTAATACTGTAGAAACTGGAAAGGAATGGTCCACTCTCCCTAACCCTAAAAACAAACAACAACAACAACAAAAAAAAAAAACCATTGCATTGAATCAGTTCTGATTCATGGTGACCCCATACGTTACAGTCAGCTGAGATCTATAGGGTTTTCTTGGCTGTAATTTTTATGGAAGCGGATCACCAGGGCATTTTTCGATGGCACTTCTGGGTGGTTTCAAACTGCCAGCCTTTTGGATAGTAGCTGAGCACAAACCATTTGTGCCACCCAGGGACCTCTCCTAACCCTATGCCTGGGCTTTTTTGGTGCACGTTGGAGGTAGAGAGGAGGCCGTGTGGGGCAGAGTGGGAAGGAGGGAAGGTCATTAACAGCCTTCCGTGAAGGAGACAACCCCAAGGAGGACTTGGCTTTCCAAAAATCGAGGCCAGGGATTACAAACTCCAGATACCTTTTGGAGCCAGGCCAGCAACTCAAATGGGGGACGGGGACTGCCTTGCACTGTAGGACAAGCGTGCATTTAGAAGGTGCCACTTTTACTAGGCTCCAGCCAACTGTGTCCACTTGGGAAACAGGCCCATTGCGGCTAGAACTTACACTTTCAAGACAAGCAGGAGTTTTTGTTTTAATGCAGCAGCCCATAAAATGTAAGGTCCTTGTTGGCAAGATTGTTATTTTGCTCACTGCTGTGTCTCCAGCCCCTGAAACAGGGCCAGGCTCAGAGTAGACATTCAATAGCAATTTGTCAAGGAAATAAATTGGAGCTCTCAATTTTAAAATATTGGCAATATAATTCAAATTTTAAAAAATTGTTTAAATGCACTTTATGAGACACACACACACACATCTGTGCTTTCAAGTCCAGGCCTCTGACTGACTGAGTTAGATGGAGGAGGAAAATGAACACTGTGCTTGTGGTTGGAAACGTTGACAGGCAAGCCCCAAGGATGAGGCAAAGCTCACCCAGCTGGCGCATGAGGAGGACAAATGTGGAATGGCAGGATCTGAACTCTCCCTGGACAGAGGCTCACAAAATCCTAAACTTGTGACACCTCAGGCGAGGCAATGGAAAGTGCTAGAAAGAATAGGAGCTGTCAAAATCACGATGAGATACCATTTTACTCCCACTAGGATGGCTAAGATAAAAACAAAAAAACAGAACATAACAAATATTGGTGAGGATGTGGGGAAATTGAAACCCTTACCCGTTGCTGGTGGGAATGCAAAATGGTACAGCCGTTGTGGAAAACAGTGTGGTGGTTCCTTAAGAAACTAAAAATAGAACTACTATATGACCCAGCAATTCCTCTCCTAGGTATATACCGAAAAGACTTGAAAGCAGAGATTCAAAAAGAGACTTGTTCACCAGTGTTTGTTCCAGCACTATTCACAACAGCCAAGAGGTGGAAACAACCTAAATGCTCATCAACACATGAATGAATAAACAAACTGTGGCACGTACATATAATGGAATACTACTCAGCCAGTAGAAGAAATGAAGTCTTGATACTTGCTACAATATGGATGGAGCTGGAAGACATTATGCTAAGTGAAATAAGTCAGTCACAAAAGTACAAATACTCTATGACCTCTTTCATATAAAAAGACATGAAAAAGCAAATGAATAGACAACCAAGTTTATCAGTGGTTACCAGGGGTGAAAGGGAGGGGGAAAAGAGGGATTAATGGTGATGGAAAAATAACATTGATTAAGGATAGAGTTGCAGGCCGATTAATGTAATTGCTGTCAATAAGTTTTACATCTGTAAAAAGATGAATTGGCAAAAGGTATGTGATAGATACATTTACAACAACGGGAAAAAAATAGGTGGCTGTTGAGGCTGCTTATGTACAACCAAAAACCTCATGGGATTTGGTTGCTTGGTTTGGAGGTTTAGGGTCATGGTTTCATGGGACATCCCAGTTAATTGGCCTAATAACATGTTTAACATTCTACCTCTTAGTTCGATCTGTAGTGCCTGGGGTCTTGAAAGCTTGCAAGAGCCATCCAAGGCACAACAATTGGTCTCTATTCACCTGGAACAACAAAGGAAGAAGGAGAGTCAAGAATAGGAGGAGGCTATGGACTATGTGGCTAACTGCCTCCATGAACAACTGCCTACTTTGCTATGAGACCAGAAGAACTGGATGATGTTCGGCTCCATTACTGAACAGTTTGATCAAAGATTCCATACATGGTGAGTGGTGAATGGAGTCTTAAACTCTTGCAAGCGGCCATCTAAGATGCATCAATAGGTCCCATCCCACTTGGAGCAAAGGAGAATGAAGAAAACCAAAGACATAAGGAAAATATTAGCCCAAGAGAAAATATTAGCCTGAAGGACCACATAAACCAGAGACTCCACCAGCCTAAAGAACTTGATGGTGCCCAGTTAACACCAATGACTGCCTTGTCAGGGAACACAACAGAGAGGCCCGGATGGAGCGGGAGAAAAGTGTGGAGCAGAACTCAATTTCATGTAAAAAGACCAGACTTAATAGCCTCACAGAGACTGGAGGAAACCCCAAAGCTATGGTCCCTGGTCACTCTGCTAACTCAGAACTGAAACCATTCCCAAAGCCCACTCTTTAGACAAAGATTAGATGGGACTATAAAACAAAAAATAATACATGTGAGAAGTGTGCTTCTTAGTTCAATCAGACACATGAGACCACGAAGGGTGGCTCCTGTCCAGAGGCAGGATAGTAAGGCAGGAAGGGAAAGGAACTGGTTGAATGGACGCAGGAAACCTGGCATGGGAAGAGGGAATGTGCTGTCACATTGTGAGGATTGTAACTAATGTCACAAAACAATACGTATATAAATTTTTGTGTAAAAAATTAACTCGAGCCATAAACTTTCACCTAAAGCACAATTTAAAAAAAAAAAAGGATTCCACAGAAGAATCCTGATCAAAAGGGAGAATATGCAGAACAGAATTTCAAATTCTCATTGACTCCAGATTTCCTGGAGCCATGATGGTTGGATGAACCCCAGAAACTATTGCCCTGAGATAATCTTTAAACTTCTTGGTCTATGAACAGGTTCTTGCATTAGCACAATTAAGTGTTCTGGAATTCCCATTCTTCACAATGTTATGTGTAATTTGTTATGATCTACACAGTCTAATGCATTTGCATAGTCAATAAGACACAGGGAAACATCTTTCTGATATTCTCTGCTTTCAGCCAAGGTCCATCTGATATCAGCAATGATATCCCTTGTTCCACGTCTTCTTCTTGTTCTGGCTTGAATTTCTGGCTGTTCCTGTTGATGTACTGCTGTAATGGTTTTTGAATTATCATCAGCAAATTTTACTCGCTTGTGACATTATTGATTTTGTTCAATAATATCTGCATTCTGTTGGGCCACCTTTCTTTGGAATGGGCACAAACATGGATCTCTTCTGTTAGCTGGCCGGGTAGCTATCATCAAAATTTCTTGGCATAGACAAGTGAGCCCTTTCAGCGTTACTTCCGTTTGTTGGAACATCTCAGTTGGTATTCTGTCAGTTCCTGGAGCCTTGTTTTTTCACAATGCCTTCAGTGTAGCTTGGACTTCTTCCTTCAGTACCATCAGTTCTTGATCATATGCTACCTCCTGAAATGGTTGAATGTTGACCATTTCTTTTTGGTACAGTGACTCTGTGTATTCTTTCCATTTTCTTTTGATGCTTCCTGCTTCATTCAACATTTTGCCCAAAGGATCATTCAATATTACAACTCAAGCCTTGAATTTTTTCTTCAGTTCCTTCAGCTTGAGAAATGCTGAGTGTGTTCTTCCCCTTTGGTTTTCTAACTCCAGGTCTTTAGACATTTTGTTATAATACTTTTCTTTGTCTTCTCAAACCACCTTTTGAAATCAGTTCAGCTCTTTTACGTCATCATTTCTTCCATTCACTTTAGCTACTCTATGTTAAAGAGCAAGTTTCAGAGTCTTTTCTGACATCTTTTAATCTTTTCTTTCTTTCCTGTTCTTTTTAATGACCTTTTGCTTTCTTCATGTATGATGTCATCCCACAACTAGTCTGGTCTTCGGTCATTAGCATTCAGTGAGTCAAATCTATTCTTCAGATGGTTTCTAAATTCAGGTGGGATATACTTTAGGTCGTACTTTGGCTTTCATGGACTTATTTTAATTTTCTTCAGCTTCAACTTGAATTTACATATGAGCAATTGATGGTCTGTTCCGCTGTCAGCCCCTGGCCTTGTTCTGACGGATGATATTGAGCTACTCCATCATCTCTTTCCACAGATGTAGTTGATTTGATTCCTGTGTGTTCCATCTGGCAAGCTCCACTTGTACAGTCACTATCTGTGTTGTTGAAAAAAGATATTTGCAATGAATAAACCGTTGGTCTTGCAAAATTCTATCATGCGATATCTGGCCTTGTTTCTATCTCTAAGGCCTTATTTTCCAACTACTTATCCTTCTTTGTTTCCAACTTTCGCATTCCATAGACCAAGAGGCAGTCATTTGAACAGAAGAAGGGAATATTGCATGGTTTAAAATTAGGAAAGATGTGTATCAGAGTTGTATCTTTTCACCATACTTATTCAATCTGTGTGCTGAGCAAATAATCTGAGAAGATGGACTATATGAAGAAGAACACAGATTCAGGACTGGAGGAAGACTCATTAACAACCTTTGATACACAGATGACACTCCTTGCTTGCTGAAAGTGGAGAGGACTTGAAGCATTTACTGATGAAGATCAAAGACTACAGCCTTCAGTATGGATTACACATCAACATAAAGAAAACAAAAATCCTCACAACTGGACCAATAATGATAAACGGAGAAAAGATTGACGTTGTCAAGGATTTCATTTTACTTGGATCCACAATTAATGCTCATGGAAGAAGCAGTCAAGAAATCAAACGATGTATTGCATTGGGCAAATCTGTTGCAAAAGACCTCTTTAAAGTTTAAAAAGCAAAGATGTCACTTTGAGGACTAAGGTGCACCTGACCCAGGCCATGCTATTTTCAATCACCTCATATGCATGTGAAAGCTGGACAATGAATAAAGAAGACCAAAGAAGAATTGATGCATTTGAATTATAGTGTTGGTGAAGAATATTTAATATACCATGGACTGCCAGAAGTATGAACAAATCTGTCTTGAAAGAAGTAGAGCCGGAAAACTCCTTAGAAGCGAGGATGGTAAGACTCCATCTCACGTACTTTGGACATGTTATCAGGAGGGACCAGACCCTGGAGAAGGACATCATTCTGGGTAAAGTGAAGCGTCAACGAAAAAGAGGAATACCCTCAAGGGGATGGGTTGACACAGTGGCTACAACAATGGGCTCAAACATAGCAACGATTTTAAGGATGGCACAGAAGTGGGCAGTGTTTCATTCTGTTGTAGATGGGGTTCCTGTGAGTCAGAACCAACCTGACCACACCTAACAATAACAGTCTTTAAACCTTAAACCAAAAATATTCTCTGAATTTTTCTTAACTAGTAAAAATGTCTTAACTGGTAAAAATCTCTGCTTTGAGCATTACGCTCTTTTAAGAACCGTTTACCATATTGCCAACAACAACTGGAAAGATTAGATAGGAACTTTAGGGGGCAGAGAATTTATGTTAATGGGGGACGAATAACCCAGAAAAGGAGGGTAAGAATGGTTACACATTTCAAAGAATGTAATCAGTGTCACTAAATGGTACATGTAGAAACTGTTGAATTGATGTATGTTTTTCAGTGTACGTTCTCAACAGCAACAACAAAATAAATAAAATAATATATATGTATATATACGTACACACACAGGGAGCCCTGGTAGCGCAGTGGTTAAGTGATAAGGCTGCTAACCAAAAGGTCAGCAGTTCAAATCCACCAACCGCTCCTTGGAAACTCTATGGGGCAGCTCTACTCTGTCCTCTAGGGTTGCTATGGGTCAGAAACCACTCGAAGGCAGTAGGTTTGGTTTTTTTGTTTTATATATATGTATGTATATATATATATATATATATATATATATATATATATATATATATATTTATATATACATAAAAGAAAGAATGGGTGCTGAGCTCCCCCAGGCCTCAAGTTGACCAGGAAGCTGAGGGATAGAAATGCCCCGGGCCACCCTGCAGGCTGGGTAAGGAGCAACGAGCACCGGCAAAGAGCACTTGTTTGAAGCGTGGTGCACCTTAGGGAGGGGAGCGGAGGGCCTAGGTTCTTGAGCTGGATTTAATTTGATTTAGAAAAACAGATAAACGTAGGAGAAAGATGATACATACAGCAACATGAATAAATCTCACAGACATTTTGCTGAAAACAAGTCAGTTACAAAAGATCACACTCTGTACGGCTGCACTTATATGAAGTTCCAAAGCAGACAAGACTCACCCCTGGTGATAGGGGCCAGAAGAGTGGTTATCACTAGGGGGCAGGTATTGACTGAGAGGGGACCTGAAGGAGGATTTTGGGTCATGGAAATGTTCTGTAGCTTGACCTGGGTGGTGGTTAGACGGTTGTACACATAAGTAAAACATCTTCAAGCTGTACATTTTACCGAGTGTAATTTAAACCTCAACTTAAAAGATGGAATAAAGAAAGGGAAGAGGATGATAGGTGGGCAGGAGGGGCACTCCTTGCCCCTTGGGGGCTGGGAAACTTGTTTTATCAATTACTCCTTCATGGTTTTTACTACTTCATTTCATTGACTCTAAGATACACATTTTCTCTCCTTTTACTCTCTCTGAGATCAGGATGCATCTTACAGTCAATTTGCTTAGTTAACAGTGTGTTTCTCTCTTGGCATTGCATACAAAAGAGGGGTGCATCATATAATTGATGACACCTAAGATACAGAAGTCCTTTTAGCTCCCTCTATAGAACCTTGGAACCCCGCTGGCCCAGTGGTTAACAGCTCCACTGCTAACCAAGGGGTCGGCAGTTCAAATCCACCAGCTGCTCCTTGGAAACCCTATGGGGCAGTTCTTCTCTGTCCTATAGGGTCGCTATGAGATGGAATTGACTCAACTACAATGGGTTTATAGAACCTTAGAAGTCCCTGGGTGGCGCAAATGTTTGCGTATGACTACTAGGACAAAATTTGGCAATACAACCCCACCTAGCAACACTGCAGAAGAAAAATCTGGCAGTATGCTTCTGTAAAGATTATAGCCAAGACAAAACCCTACAGAGCAGTTCTACTCTGTTACGTATGGAGTTTCCGTGAGTCGAAGTTGACGGCAACTTGTTTGGTTTTTTTGGTTTTACAGAACCATAGTACCTCAGGAGTCCCTGGGTGGTCAAAATGGTTAACGTGTTCGGCTGCTAACCCAAAGATTGAAGGTTCTAGTCCACGTAGAGGCAGTTATTTGACCAAAACGAGGGGATACTAGATGGTTTAAAATCAGGAAATGTGTGTGTCAGGGTTGTATCCTCCCACCATATTTATTTAATCTGTATGCTGAGCAAATAGTCCAAGAGACTGGACTATATGAAGAAGAAGGAAGCATCAAGATTGGAGGAAGACTCATTAACGTCCTGCAATATACAGATGACACAACCTTCCTTGCTAAAAGTGAAGAGGGCTTGAAGCACTTACCGATAAAGATCAAAGACTACTGTCTTCAATATGGATTAGAACTTAACATGAAGAAAACAAAAATCGTCACTGGACAAATAAGCAACATCATGATAGACAGAGAAAAGATTGAAGGTGTCAAGGATTTCATTTTACTTGGATCCACAATCAACACCCATGGAAGCAGCAGTCAAGAAATCAAACAACATATTGCATTTGGCAAATCTGTTGCAAAAGACCTCTTTAAAGTGTTAAAAAGCAAAGATGTCACTTTCAAGACTAAGGTGTGCCTGATCCAAGCCATGGTATTTTCAATCACCTCATATGCATGTGAAAGCTGGACAATGAATAAGGAAGACTGAAGAATTGATGCATTGAATTATGGTGTTGGCGAAGAATATCGAATATGCCATGGACTGCAAGAAGAACGAACAAATCTGTTTTGGAAGTACAACCAGACTGCTCCTTAGAAGTGAGGGTGGCCAGACTTCGTCTCATGTACTTTGGACACATTATCAAGAGGGACCAGTCCCTGGAGAAGGACATCATGCTTGGTAGAGGGTCAACCAAAAAGAGGAAGATCCTCAAGGAGATGGATTGACACAGTGGCTGCAGCAATGGGCTCAAACATAGCAACGACTGTGAGTGTGGCACAGTACTGGGAAATGTTTCATTCTGTTGTACATGGGGTTGCTATGAGTTGGAATCGACTTCACGGCAATCACAACGACAGCTCAGCTGCTAACCCGAAGGTTGGAGGTTTGAATCCACCCAGAGGTGTCTTGGAAGAAAGCCCTGGTGATCTACTTCTGAAAAATCAGCTTTTGGAAACGCTTTGGAGCACAGTTCTACTCTGCACACATGGGGTCACCGTAAGTCAGAGTCAACCCTATGGCAGCTAGTTTCAGCTTTTTTGTTTGTTTTTGGCTTTTGGTTATAGAACCTTAGAGATGAAGTAGGCTGGAAATTGTCTCCTCATCAATAGGACAGAGAAAGGAGGCCACTATAACTCTTATTATTTGTTTGTAGACACCCAACTGCCCCCTGCAGAGTTCCCGCATAAGCTCAATTCTGCAAATGACTGTGCCGCCTTCTCACCTGGGACCTGTGGTGAAGTGGTGAAAAGGCGTCTTGAAAAGTAGAGCACCTGTTCTCTTTGGGGCTAATGCTGGCTCCCATAGAACAACAACAACAGCAGCAGCAGCAATAATAATAGCTGTCAGGCATTGAACACCTTCTAACTGCCAGGCCCCATTCCCAGCACTCACTTCCTGTTGTCTCTTTGACGCCTCATGCCCCCTTTCCCTCCCCAAGTGGGTGCTGTTCTTAGTCACATTTAACAGAACACTATTTCAGAGTAAGAAATTTGGTCCCAATAATATTAAATGCATTGTCTGCGTCCTTAAAATTTACTACAAATGAGCAAATAGTAACAGAATGCCCATGAGCTGACACATTGTCATCTTTGTCGAGTGAGCCTGAGTGTCCCTGAGGTACAGTGTTGGCTGTTTGACAGACATAATGTACAAGAAGTTGAGGGCTCCCATTTTGCAGATCTGGAAACTGAGGCCCCTGGGTCACCCAGCAGGTCAGTGACAAAACCAGAACTAGAACCCAGGGCTTCAACTCCTTCCTCACCATAACCTGGCTGCTCTCCAGTCCTCTGAAAGTGGAGAGCACAGGGCCCTTACCTGGGACGTGGTTCTGGTCTCCCAGGACCTGTGGGTCTCCTCCGCCTACCTCCAGAATGAGAGGCAGGAGCGGAGAGGAGCTTAAGTAGCAGGTAAGCCAGGCCAAGGGATGGGCCAGGGACAGAGGTGGTGGGCAGAGGCCCCGAGAGACCTGAGCACAGCTCCTGGAGAACCACTTCTGGTGACACCGGGTCAGAGGTGAGGAGGGCAGGACGAGGGGCCGAGCCACAAAGAACTGAGGAAGATGGGGCCATAGTGTCATCTGGGCCAGGATTTGGGCAGGGAATTGCGACTTTCTGAAACCACAGGAACCCACGTGTGCTTGAGTGTATCAGTGGGCGTGTGTGTCTGTGAGTGTCTGCAGGGATATCTGTGTCTATGTGTGCCTGTGTGCATGTATATATCGGTGTATGTGTTGTATCTATGTGTCTGCATATGGGTTTACGTGTGTGTCTGGAGGCATGTCTGTGTCTGCATGTGCTTGTGTGTGTTTGTGTCTATGGGTGCCTGTGTGCTGTGAGTCTCAGTCTACATGCGTGTGTGTGTTTATAACTGTGTGTGACTGTGTATCTGTGTGCGTCTGGGTGTGTGTCTGCATGTATCTGTGTGTCTGTCTTTGCATGTGTGTGTGGGTGTGTCTCTGTGGATGGGTCTTGGTGTGTATCTTTGTGTCTTGCAAAGTTCTGGGACGAGGCCACAGCTTTCACCTGATTCCTAAGACATCTTCCATCCCATTCTAAGGCAGCTTCCCATTCTAAGGCAGCTCCCTGGAGTCTGCTGGTTTTCTTAGAGAGAAACATTGCCCTGACTGGCGGACCTCCTGTGATCTTATTGTTCAGAGAAGAATCTCAAAATTCCTATGGGAACTCACACATTTCCAAGAGGACACTCCAAATTCCCGAGGAATACTCATCTTTCCTTATGAAATTTTTTTGTTTCTGAGAGGCTTTTCCTTTGTTTTTGAAGTAACTGTAATGGCAGCTCAGTGTTTCCTCAGAAATACTAACATTCCCTAAGAATGTTGGCTTCCCTGAGGGAGCTGCAACTAGTCCTGTGGGGAGTCCAGGTAATTGTCAACATTCCTACGGAAGCTCAGTATTCCTGAGAGAATTCCAATTCTGGTGGAGAGAAGAGACACGATTTCTCTGGAAATGCCAATAATTGAGCTGGAATTCTTCCTGCTCCCAAGGGAGCACTATGAGTCCCCCGCCCCCGCCCAGAATCCCAGGCTGGATCTGGAGTTGGAAGGTGTCTTAGTTATCTAGTGCTGCTATAACAGAAATACCACAAGTGGATTGCTTTAACAAACAGAAATTTATTCTCTCACAGTCTAGGAGGCTAGAAGTCCAAATTCAGGGTGCCAGCTCCAGGGGAAGTCTTTCTCTCTGTTAGTTCCAGGGGAAGGTCCTTGTCATCAATCTTCCCCTGGTCTCAGAGCTTCTCAGTGCAGGGACACCGGATCCAAAGGATGCGTTCTGCCCCCAGCTCTGCTTTCTTTGTGGTAGGAGATCCTCCTCCTCTCTGCTCCATCCTCTCTTTTATATCTCAAAAGAGATTAATTTAAGATACAACCTGTTCCTGTAGATTGAGTGCCTCATTAACATAACTGCTTCTAATCTTGCTTCATTAACATCATAGAAGTTAGGATTTACTACACATAGGATAATCACATCAGATCACAAAATGGTGGACAACCACACAATACTGGGAATCATGGTCTAGCCAAGTTGACACGTATTTTGGGGGGACACAATTCAGTCCATAACAGAAGGGAAACTGGGGCGTTAGGGACAGGGCTCAGCTTGGCCACTGGCCAGTTATGTGACCATGAATATGTCCCTTCTCATCCCTGACTCTCAGAGTCCCCTGGGCACTGGTCTTTGCACCCCTCCCTAATGGATGGGGAGGGTAACTTGTAAACTGTAAAAAGCAGTACCTACTGAAGGGGCTGTTGTTACCACAAGGATGGTTCTTTTTGTTGCCATTTGCTCAACCTCAGCCTTACTCTTCTGGGGCCCCTCCTGGAAGTAAGAGGACTGTCAGAGGCAGAGGGGCTCAACATGGTTACCCAGAGAGTTAGTGCTTGTTGGGACCCCAGGGGACCTCTCCATTCTCTCCTTCCTCTCAGGCTGCACCAGTGCCCTTGAGGTGCCTCAGGTCTGGGAACCAGGAGTCAGTCACAAGGTGGCCGGGTCAGGAGTGGTGTGAGGTGGGTGGTCTTTGTGGAGAGGGCTGGCTGGCCTCCCTCCCTGCCGGCAGGCTGTTTACCCATTTCACACCTCACTCTGCAGAAGAAAGAAAAACAGCTCCTCCTGTGTGGGCTGATGATGCCAAGCCTGAGGAAAAGGGTAGCATGACCAGGCTGATTCAGGGGTGAGGATATTCAGAGCCAAAGAGCCAGGGTGGCCCCTGGGGTGAGTCCTTCCACTTCCAAATCTCAGTTTACACTATCTGTAAAACAGGCGCATGGGGTGCTGGAGACCTCCACTGTTTGGGGACAGGGCAAACTGGGCTGGCCAGCATGCTCTTCCCAAAGACTGGACACAAAGCCCTGATGGGATCTCCTTTCTCTGGCTGTTTACAGCCCTTCTGAGAAATTATGCCAGGCGTCATCTTATGGCCTTTCAAAGACACACTGATAGTTTTAGTCAGAGCAAACTCTGAGTGGATTCCAACCTTTTTCATTTCTACTCAGTAGTAGAATATTGGAAAATCATGTACCCTACTTGCCTTTTTTATTGAAGCATAACGTACATACATAAATCTGCACAAACCATAAGCATAGAGCTGGAGGAAATTTTTATAAAGTAAAACTTCTCACGTTACCAGAAACCAGACAAAGTACCTGACATCACTGGCACTCCAGAAATCCCTCTTCAACCTCTCCCCGAGTCTCTCACTTCCCCCAAGGATAGCTACTGTCCTGACTTCTAACCCCACGGATCACTTTTGCCTGTTTTTGAATGTTACATAAACTGAATCATGCAGGATGCATTCTTCTGTGTCTGATTTCTTTCACTCAGCACTCTGTTTGTGAGATTCACCCACACTGTGTGTGCAACCATTGTTTGCTCATTCTCATTGCTGTATAGTATCCCATTGTATAAATCACCACAGTGTATCCAGTCTACTGTGGATGGTCATTTGGGTAGCTTATAGTTTGCAGTTATTACAAATAGTGCTGCTCTCCTGATTCTGGTACATGCCTTTTGGTGAACACATGCGCACATCGCTGTTGGGTAAGTACTTAGGAGCAGAATTGCTGGATCACAGGGTTGTGAGTGTTCAGCTTTTCTAGTACTGATAAGCAGTTTTCCAAAGATACACCATTTTACACTCCCACAAGCAATGTATGCACGTTCAAGTTGCTCCATATCCTTCCCAATACTTGCCATTTTTCATAGTTTTCATCTTAGCCTTTCTGGTGAGTGTATAGTATTATCACATGACTCTGACTCCTTTTTCAGTTGAAATATCAAAATTTTCAGCATGAGCTGAAGTAGTTGCAAAATTTATTATTTTCAGAGAATCGTAAATATTGACATTTTGAAATAACACATTTACATCACTCTTGTAAATATGTTCGATTGTATATAAATACCGTCATCCTCTGAGTCCTACCTTCATCCATTTAAAAACACATGAACAAGTTCTTTAACAGCTGGAAATTCAATGACATTTCTTTCTCTCCTTGAATTTGTATCTGCTTTCTACTTCCTCCAGAGAGTTGTATCCTAGTGTGATGTATATTTATGCTTGAAAGTCTGTTGTTGATTAAGCCCATTCATTCATTCATTTGACTACAATTTATTAAACACCAAACACCTACCATAAGCCAGGCTCTGTGCTGGGGAAACCAGTGGTGAATAAAACAGACAAAAATCCCTGCCCTCATGGGTCTGACATTCTAGTTTATCTATAACACAAAATAAATAAGCACAATATATGTGCAATATGGTGGTAGGTGCTAACGGGTGGGGAAAGGCAAGACAGGGATATAAAGATTTGAGGGGAAAAGGGAGAGATTTTAGGTACAGAGGTTAGAGACGGCCTCATTGAGACAGTGACTTAGTAAAGACTGCAGTAGATAAGGGAGGCAGCCATAATTACATCTGGGGGCTAAGCAATCCCAGCAGAGGAGATAGCGTGTACAAAGATCCTAAGCACGAGTGCTCCTGGCATGTTAGAAGAATAGTTAGGAGGCCAGCAAAGCTGGTGTGAAGTTAACAGGGGTGAGAAGAACAGGAGATGAGATTGGACAGGCGAGGAGAGAGATGCGCTTTTCTGTATTAAAAATGTGTATATTGACTGAAAATTTTTCAAATTTTCTTTTACCATAAAGCACAAAATATTTAAAATAATCTTTTAGATTGTTATCATTATAATTATCAGTAAATTACAATTTATCAAAACAAAATTTAGTAATAATTACATACAAAGTAATATTGATTTTGAAATAGATGTCTCAATGACATAAAAAAACCCAGTTGCCATCAAGTACATTCTGACTCATGGTGACCCCATGTGTGTCAGAGTAGAACTGTCCTCAATGGGGTTTTCAATGGCTGGTTTCTCAGAAGTAGATCACCAGGCCTTTCTTCTGAGGCGACTCTGGGTGAACTTGAAACTCCTAACTTTTGGTTAGCAGCTGAGTCCACTAATACCTCTTTTATCTATGGATTAATTTACTTGTTGGTAGAATGAGGCAGAGTTCAACATCCATCAGAGACAATTTTTATTTTTAGAGACTTAAGTACTATAAGAAAAACTTCCTGCTTATTTGTTCATGCAAACAAGCAGATGGGAAAAGGAGGAGTTTTATTAGAACAGTGTTACTCAATTCTTTGAACAGCTTTCAACATACCCACTGCTATCAAGTCAATCCTGACCCGTAGCGACCCAACAGGACAGAGTAGAACTGCCCCATAGAGTTTCCAAGGAGCTGCTGGGGGATTCAAACTGCCTACCTTTTGGTTAGCAGCCAAACGCTTAACCACTGGTGCCACCAAGGCTCTACTTTCAACAAAAATTGTTTCTTATAACATTCCCATAGACTAATAATAGCAATAGTAACAATATTTCTCTTTTGTTAAAAGTCAGTTGAAAACCACCTGGCTTGTTTCCTGGACATTAGGGAGTCACTCGTGGTCCCTGTGTTCAGAGCCTGAAGGTCGACGCTCCCAAGTAACGTGCTTACATGGGAATTAGGAGGGAAGAGAGAAGTGTCTTTTTTCTATTAAGAAAGAGAAAGAGCGTTTGTGGAAGGGAAGGTGGGAAAGGAGAAGCTGCTCTAAAAAGGAAGATTCCTGGGAAAGAGAACATAGGAACACTGAGAATCTGGAAGTGGAGTCCTTTAAGTGATCCATATACGTGAACCCTGGAAAGTGTTCTTGTATCCCTGCTCCAACCCACTGGATCCACACCACGATGTGGAAGACGTGTCTGGGTTTGAATCCCAAATCTTCCATTTATTGTCAGTGTGATCTTGGACTGGTTATCTAACTTGGTTAAGCCTCCGTTTCCTCATCTATAAAATGGGGACAAGAAGAGCCATAAATGAGATAAGGAAATAAAGGGCTTGGCCAGATGGCACCCAGCACATGGCAAGTGCTCAGAGAATCTTAGCTGCTATTGTAATAATACTTTGCACTTTTCTTTAGTAGTGCTTTATTACCACTGTTACAATTATTCTCCTCACTAATCTGGGGCTGTCTTGGGAGCGAAAGATGCCGGCGGGGCAGGGCTTCAACACCTCATCCTCCTGCACCCCAACCAGCTTTGCTCTCATCTGTTTTTCTATCAGGTTGTCCAGAAACCCTTGTCTGAGAAGAGGGTTCAGTTTGAACCCTTCTGGTATGACATGGATTGCTGATTCCCAGCCTCATTCCCACCTCCTCTAGACACTTTCCAAAAAGCCAGTTGTTATTGGGTTGATTCCAACTTACAGTGACCCCAGGAGTGTCAGAATAGAACTGTGCTTCGCAGGGTCTTCAATGGCTGATTTTTTGGAAATAGATCACCACACCTTTCTTCCAAGGTGCCTCTGGGTGGTCTTGAACCTCCAGCCTTTTGGTTAGCAGCCGAGCATGTTAACTGTTTGTACTATCCAGGGACTCCAGTCACTTTCAGGAGGGACCCCATAAAACGCCACACTTGGCTGGGTTTGAATTTCAAGTGTGTGGCTTAGGCTAAGAGGGATCTGGAGTCAGTCCAACTCATGTTCGAATCTTAGCTCTGCTCTCCACATACTGGGTGATCTCAGTCAAGTCGCCTCTCTGAGCCTCAGTTTCCTCTTCTGTAAAGTGAGGTTAATGATTGCACCTCCTCTGTAGGGCTATTATGATGGCTGAATGAGTCTCATGAAAAGAGCTTATCTCTAATGTCTAGGAAATAAGCCAAGTGGTTTTCAACTGGCTTTTAACACGATCAGCACAGCACCCTGCGGCCAAAACCAGGAGACCTAGGTTACCATCTCAGCACTGCCCTTTCCTCACCGGGTGGCCTTGGCAAGTCACACCCCCACAACTTAGTTCCCTCACCTGTGAAATGGGAATCCCAATCCCTCCTGTGTCTCACAGCTATGAGAGGAAGTCAAGTGAGGTGCTTACTACAGCGTGCTTTTCAACTCTCCATTGTTGTGGGGGGGAGGGCGGTGCCCAAGTCTGGGAAGGTGCATCTGGGCCTCCACCTGGATCCTAGAGGTTAATGGCTGCATGGGGTTCAAGGACCCAGGACTCACAGCCTGGGCAAAGATTTTCAAGCCCAAACTTGGCCTCTCAAACTGTAAAGTTGCCTAACTTCAGAGAACAGTAGGGAGGGGAGGCCATTTTACTCATCTTTGTATCCTGGTACATAGTAGCTACTCAATAAAAATTGCTGGCTCAAAGATCGAATCTGTGGCCCAGGACAGGGTAGTTCCAGGTGGGGACATGAGCTGGAAGACTTTTCAGTTCCAGAAACTAGGGAATGAGGTCCTGATTGGAGCAGGGACAACAGTGACAACAACTTGGAGGGGTGGCCATGGTAAGACTGGGCTGAGGGATGTGGGCAGTGAGGGGGAGGACGGAGACAGCTCAAGAGCTTGGAGGTGCAGCCTGAGTGGCTGGAAGGGGGATGCAAAATTCTTCTGGGTCGGGAGCAGATGAGTGCCACAGGCCAACAGATGAGATGTCAGCCTTCAGGTCGTGTAAGGAGGGAGGTAAGGCTCCAGAGGGTCAACTCAGGGCAGAGAACAAAGGCTCCTAAGAGCTGGATCCCAGCAGGGCAAATGCCTGGCTTGTATTTATCAAGCCCAGGCCATGCCAACTTCTGTCTTTGTCCTTTTCCGAGTCACCTCTTCCTGGAAACTGGCTGGGACTGGGATGTGACAGCTGAGTTGACTCTCACAGTTGGCTAAAATCTTGATGCAGGGGAGGGGGACAGACTCACAGGACTTGGGAGAACCCTTGAGACATTGTGACAAGTAAGTCAGGCCAAACTGGGTTCAGGGCTGAGCATCAAATACCTAGATTTTAAAGCCAACTCTGTCCCCTGCTTATTGTGTGCTCCTCACTGAGCCTGGTTTCCCAGGCTGTACAATTAAAAAAAAAAAACAACCCAAACTTTTGCTGTAGAGTCAATTCTGACTCTTAGTAATCCTATATGACAGAGTAGAACTGCACCATAGGGTTTCCAAGGCTGAAATCTTTACGGAAGCAGACCGCCACATCTTTCACCCGTGGAATGAAGGATGGGGTCGAGCCACCAACTTTTCGGTTAGCAGCGGAGCATTTAACCACTGCATCGCAAACGGCTTCTTCCAACTACACAACACGGCGGTTCCCTCACAGAAACTCACCCCAGTCAACAGCAGGGAAAGTGAAATTTTTTATTGAGAGTGTAAAGCACGAAGCGTGGAGCCTGTGGAGCCTGGCGTGGAGCCCGCAGGCCCTCAGTCTTTGAGGTGACCTCCTTCCCTCTACAAGGGCTGACCACGGACCACGGATGGGATTGTTTGCCAATGAGGTGGGGAGGGGGCGGGCAGTGGCTGGGTCCTTTTTTGAGGTGGGGGCACTTGGGGAAGGGGGTTGGAGGGCTGGGGAGGGACCTGTCCTGGAGGGCTTAAGAGACCTAAGGCTCGGGGTCTGTGTCCAAGCTGAGCCTCTCCAAGGCTCGGTCTGGCTTCTTCCGGGGCTGCAGTGGCATCTCTGCCTCTGTCACTCAAGCACTCAGCACCAGAAGGTCCTTGGAGGGCAGAACAGAGAGCCTGGTTAGTGAGTGAGGGGCTTCTGGCTGCAGCCTCAGCCAGGCATGCCTACCTTTGGAATGAGCAAGTCACGTTTCTGGAAAGCAGTAACTCTGAGCAATGGGGACGACTGGGGTCAAATGGGCCGGATGATCACCCTGGCCGTGTCATCTGCTTGCCTGGACAGAAGTCACTTCCCTCTCTGCCCCTCATCTCCTTATTCCCCCAAATAAGAGAAGGGGGCCTGAGCCCTTCTCTACATTCTTCCAAAATCTACTTTTCATCATTAAAAAAAAAATTCTACAACAAAATAAATAATAAGAGTAATGAATTATAGAACAAAATAAATATTCGTGAGTCGCTGCTCACATTAAAAAAAAAAAAAGTTGAGGAAAGAAAGAAATGAGGACGAAGGGACAGCTTTTCCTTACAGTAGAATTCCAGTGAATAAATGTAAAAGGAGTTCTAGAAACAGAAAATCACCATTAGGCAAACACCACAGTAGTAACGGTTGCAGACAAGAACCATTAACGAATGCCAAAAATAGTGGGAGAAGTATGATGAGAAACAGGATATTTTGATAGCCTTCCCCCAAGATACTAATTAATTTCAAAGGGGAAAATGTAAGTTTATAATGGAAAACCTGGCAGGAACCACCTTAACTATGTGATCAAGGTCAAACATCACCAGTGATAAGACACTGACATCATGTGCCCTAAAACAATGCATTTGGAAAGCACAGCTTCACCTCTGTGGTGTTCTTGCCAAAATGCATACCCTCAGTCTAATCAAGAGAAAACGCTGATTCTATCAGACTTGTTAGAAAAGTCAAGGGCATAGCACAGAAGGAAAGGGTGAGGAATTGTTACAGATTGGAGGAGACAAAGGAGGCGTGACAACTAAACACAAGGTAGAATCCCGGACTGGATCCTAAATGAGAAGGGACGTCTGTGGGCAAACTGGTGACGAAGGTCTGCAGATTAGTCCATGGTTTTGAGTCAGTGTTAATTTCCTGGTTTTGATCATGGAACAGTGAAACCTATGAGAGCTGGAACGCGACGGGACGGCCTTATTTTTCCAGGTCTCGCCAGCTTTCTGCCTTTGACACGTGCCGTCTTAACCACTTTCCTATCACCCTCTGTAAGTGGAAAACATTTGAGTTTTCCTTCTCAGACAGGTTTCGGCCTTACATAGGTTCCAGTTTTGGCAGGTTTTACTGTGTTAACCTGTAAAATGCTAACATTAGGGAAATCTGGAACTCTCTGTACTGTTTTTGCAACTTTTTTGTAAATCTAAAATTTTTTCAAAATAAGAAGTGAAAACAAACAAAAACTTCTATAGCCATATAATAATAATAATAATATTAGCCACCATTTACAAGGGGCTTACTAGGCCAGGCACTGGCTGAAATCTTCTTATAAACCTGTGGTTCTCCACCTTTCATATCATACTATTACAGATATTTGTGTTATCCTCTTTATTATTCTGAAATAAAATTCATAGATTATATGGCCTACTTACACCTATATTGTAAAACCCTGTATAATTTTCTGACTGGAATATAAAGGAGAAATAAAAGATAAGTAATTTATAACAAAATGATATGTATTTTGTGCTCAAGCACAATCTACTCCAGAAAGAACAACTTGCCCCCCACCAATTCCAAAAATGTCCTGGGGAGGTGGTAGGGACAGTGGGGACAGTGTAGTGCCCATTGAGAACCACTGGTTTGAGTTGTCTCCCGTTATTTTCGTGCACACCCTAGCACCAGCCTTCATTAGCTGTGTGACCCTGAGCAAGTGGCCTACCCTCTCTGATACTCAGGTTCTTCACCTATGATGTGAGGGCAAACATCAACCAGGGCTGTCGTAAGACCAAAACACGTGTGTGGGTCAACGCACATGTTGAGTAAATGGTAGAAATGATGCTGATGGCAATAAATGGGCACCAGTCCCATTCATACTTCCTAGCGCCTCTTTATAACAATCAAATGCTTTATCTCACTTAGTTTCTCAACACAAACTCCACAAGGTGAGTATTGTTGTTTCCCCATTTTCAGAGGAGGAAACGGAGGCTCAGAGCAGTGTTGAGGCCTGCAGGTGCTCAAGAGGTGGAACCAGCTTGGGAACTCCTGGGGGCTGTCCCAAAGTTTGCATCTGACCACTGGCTACACTGCCCATCCAAGGCCATCGCCCACCTCCCTCGTACCTTCCCCATCATGTGGAGGAGCTGTGCTCCCTGGGCCCAAGTCTAGGCCTGGCAGGGGTAGGAGATGCCAGGTACTCTGCACACTGCTGGTGGCAATGCAAATGGGTGCAACCTTTTGGAAAGGGAATTGTCAATCTGGGGTCAAGTTTCAGTCATTCCACTTCTGGGAATCTGTTCCAAAGAACTAAATCCTGGATCCAGAAACAGTTTTGTGCACCCAGGTATAATGACGATACCGATAATGATGGACATTTCTAGAACACTTACGATGTGCTAGGGATTGTACAAGGTGTTTTATACACAGAGTCTCTTTTTATCCTAAAAGTAGCCCAATAAGCAAGTACTATGATTAGCTCCTTGTTGCAGAGTACGAAACCGAGGGTCAGAGAAGTTAAATAATTTGCCCAGGGTCACTCAGCTGGAAACTGGCAGGGCCAGAATTTGAACCCAGGCCGTCATGTTCCAGAGCCTCATTCTTTAACCTCAGTGATCTCCTGACTCCCTGATCAAAGCCATGTTTAAAAATAAACGCCTGAAAGATTGGAATGAAAAACATCAGAATGTCTCAAGTGGTGATGTCTGGCTTGCATATGTGTCTAGGAGGATACATCCACGTTGTTTAGTATTTTTTCTCCTCGGTTTCCCAGATTTCAGATACTGAGCATACGTGGTTTTTATAGTAGAAACAAGAGTCCATACACCTGAACTTCAAGTCACCTGTCATGACTATAATTAGGTCATTACTTCTGGAGTATTTACCCAAAGTTCCGTCTCCCCACTGAGCAGGGAGAGCTTCTCAAGGGCTAAGCTTGTTTGTAACTTGCTCACTGCTGCAGCCCCTTGCACAACATCTGGCATACAGTAGGTGCTCAAAAAAAGTTTTTCCAGTGAACTAAGTTCACACTTCACACTTGGAGCAAGCCCCTTAGCCACTCTGAGACTCAGTTTCCCCATCTGTAAGATGGGCTAATGATACCTGCTGTGAGGGTTAAGTAATCGCATGATGTGAAAAGATTCCTTTCAGGAACCTTTGCAGCTTTCTTTCTTGTTCCCTCAGTCGCACACTTTGAAAGAAGAAGCTCCTGATCTCCCAACCTTTCCCTCCCCCCTCACAATTTGCGGCTTGGCAGCTTGCAGTCTCCAAGGCTGACGGACAAAGGACATGGAGGAGAAAGCAGAACAGACCTCTAGCTCCCCTTACCTCCAAGACGTCGATGTTTGCATCGCTGAAGTCGATGTTGAGGATTTTGGGAAGAGGGACTCCAGAGCCCAGCACAGCTGTGGAAAAAACAGTTAGGCACGGTCAACGCAGCCAAGGGGTGTCAGCACAGGGGAAGCCGTCAGTATTTACAAGAAGACCGGAATTTCTTTCATGCCTCTAGGCTCTTGTCCTTGCAGTTCCTTCTTCCGGGGGCACACTCCCTGACCCCTGCCTCCCTGGTGAGATCTGAGCCTTCCCTGAGACTCTGCTCAGAAGTCATCTTCTGGGTGAGGATTCCTGCGGGCTACTGCTCCACGAGAGAAACTGCAGAACATTAATTCTCTGTTTCCACATCTGCCTCCTCTATCAGACTGTGAGTTCCTTGTGGACAAGGACTATGTCCCCAGCATCACCCAGCCCTGGGCCGGGCACTCGGGAGAGGACAAGTGGTTGCTGAGTAAAAGAATGGAAAAATGCATCTGGGGCCCCAACAAATGACCACCGTGCTGTTTGTTTTTGGATTGTCAGAGCCCACTTTCCAGAAGGGCAAACTGCATTTCAGTGAGAATAAGCAATGACCCCAAGTTCACACCACATCTTAGTGACCAAGCTAGGATGACAGTCTCAATTTGCTGCCTCTCGGGTCAGCCCAGCACAGTTCCTGACATCATTCTCCCCGACTGGGGAACACGAATGGGCTGTGAGACCAGTGTTTTTCCCGTGACTGACCCATGATTGACACTCCTCCACCAATCGTTCCCAGGATAAGAGTCTGTTTGAGATCAAGATCTCCTCCAACGAACCAGGCTGGTACCGCTGACAGCGTCAGCTAGAGTGTGCTCGTCCTTCTTCCTCTCCCTTCCATCAAGCAGAAGTGGGGAGAGAGTGGTGGAGGCTGAGTAGCATGAGGGTTTGTGCCTGAGGTTTCCAACCTTAATGGGGTTATTCGGCTGTATGACCAGCTGTCACAGCCCCAGATGACTCTCACAGCTCAACAAGAAGCCTCTGACAACATGCCCAAGACGCCACAGAAAGGATCAAACGCGCTCAATCTATTCTATTTATGAGGTTGGGCCAGAAATCCTCTAACTGATAACATGGCTGCCTGTGGGGAGGACTCTGGGTTAGGAGGTGGGGATGTCGGTGAGGGGAACTTTAGCTTGATCTGCACTGATTAATTTTTCACAAGAATGTATTTCTGTAGTCTCTGTATAATTAAAAATAAATACACGCTTAAAAACAAATCAAAACCTGTACACCAATGCTCACTGCAGCACTTTCCACAATAGTCAAAAGGTAGAAACAACCAAAATGTCCATCAACAGATGAACAGATAAAAACAAAATGCAGTGTACACAGACAATGGAATATTATGCAGCCACAAGGAGAAATGAGGTTTGGATACATGCTACCACATGACCGTACCTTGAAAATATTATGCTGGGTGAAATCAGTCACACACAAACGGACAAATACTATATGACCTCACTGATATGAACTAGGAAAATGCAGAGAAACCAAAGATTATTAACAGTTAGCAGGGGTGGGAAAGAGAGGGAAAGGAGGAGTTTTTGTTCGGGGGGCATTGAGTTTATGCTAACGGTAGTAGAATATTTTAGAAAAGGATAGCAATAATGGAGGCACAACATGAAAAATCTAATTAATCTCATCGAGCTGTGAATGTGGGAGTTGTTCTGGCGAATGTTTCAGTGTATATATTTTCACCATAATAAAAAAAAATCAGAAAATAACTGTATGAAAAAAAATTGAAGAAACAAGAGTTTAAAAGGAAATAACTGCCTCTGGGAGGTGAGTTTATATGTGTGTATGTGTGTGTGTGTGTGTGTGTGTGTGTGTTTGTGTATAAAAAAAAAAAAAAAAACCTATAGGGTTTCCAAGGAGCAGCTGATTTATTCAAACTGCCAAGTTTTGGTTAGCAGTGGAGCTCTTAACCACTGCGCCACCAGTGCTCCATATATATATATATATATATATATAAAAAACTGTTTTGGACTTTCTAAAGTTTACACACTTACAATTTTCACATACAGACAGAATTTTACATATATAATCAGAAAAACAAAGCAATCAGCCAAACTAACAGAAAAATAGAATAAAGCAGAGGAAGCAAATAGGAAAGTTGACAGACCCTTGGGGACAACATTTGCATTCAGAGGCTTAACTAAATGAGTTTTGAATGAAGTTCTCAAAATAACTTATTGAAACAGGATAGTCATATTCTAAACAGGCCCAACAAACCAGCAGCCACTTGATCCCAAGCCACAGGCCCTTGGGGAAGCACAGGTACCAGCTCTCACCGTTCATCGCAGGCATAAAGGCCAGGTTGACAATCTTCCCGACAAGCACCTCCATGAGGCCAACCTGCAAAGGAAGAACAGGAACTGAACCGAGGCAGTGGGTTCACTCAGACCCAAAGGGCACCTTGAGCCAGGCCCTGGGGCCTCCATGGACCTCTGGGCAGGTTCCTTCACCTCTCTGACTCTCAATTTCCTCAGCTGTAAAATGGGCTACTGACCCCAGCTTGGAGTCCTTGCATGGCACAAACAGGTAAGCACTTGGCTATTAATCAAAAGGTTGGTGGTTCAAGTCCACCCAGAGGCACCTCGGAAGAAAGGCCTGATGATCTACTTCTAAAAAATCAGCCATTGAAAACCCCGTCGAGCACTCTTCTACTCTGACACACACGGATGGGGTTGCTATGAGTTAGAATTGACTCGATATCAGTTGGAAAATTGGAACTCCACTTTACAAGGATGCGGTAAGGGTTACAGGCAAATCATGCAAAATGCCTGGCATTGAGCCTTTTCGTATATTATCCCCTTAACTTCTCTAATCTTCAGTTTCCACATCTGAAAATGGGAGTGAATAATCTTTATCCCTAGAATGGTTGTAAAAATCAAATGTAAGCTCCTATTTACCCCTAGGATGGTTGTAAAAATCAAATGTAAGCTCCTATCTGTAAAGGTAAGTCCCTGGGTGGTGCAAATGGTTAACATTCTAGGCTGCTAAGTGAAAGGCTGGTGGTTCGAGTCCACCTAGAGGCGCCTCAGAAGAAAAGCCTGGCAATCTACTTCTGAGAAATCAGCCTTGAAAACCCTGTGGCTCACATTTCTACTCTGACACACATGCAGTCGCCATGAATCAGAATTGACTCGAGGGCAACGGATTAGATGTAAAATGCCTGCCGGATGGAGCCTCACAGGGGTAAGAGCACGGGACTCAAATCCCAGCGCTGCCTCTTACCAGCTCTGTAACCTTAGGCGAGCCACTTACACGTCTGAGTTTGGAAAGGATGGTGTGAGGATAAAATGAGAAAAACTTAAAAAAAAAAAGCTTAATGTAGTGCTTAATGTAAAAAACAAACCCAAAAAAAAGCTTATGGTAGTAGCTTAATAAAAATTCATTCATTTCACAATAAATGTTAGCTCCTTTCTCCACTTACAGTCCAGAGATTTCAGTTCGAGTCCCAACTCTGTCCCAACCGGCTGTGAGGCCTCAGGCACAGCATTGCCTGTCTCTGCTGTTGTTACGTGCCGTCGGGTCAACTCCAACTCATAGAGACCCTACAGAGCAGAGTAGAACTGCCCCATAGGGTTGCCAAGGAGCGGCCGGCAAATTCGAACTGCTGACCTTTTGGTTAGCAGCCAAGCTCTTAACAACTGGGCATCTGTTTCTCCACCAATACAATGAAACTGGTGGTAGCGGCCCCGGGGGCTGCAGCAGTTTGGATCAGAAAAACTTGAAAACAAGCAACGAACTGGGTCTGACTCTTCTCTGTGCATGTGGAAATGTCATCCAAGTCTCTATTGAGTTGGAAGTTTGTAAAAGAAAAGAGGGGCCTTTCTGAAGCCCTGGGAAGGATGGGAGATCCCAGAATGAACGAGGAGGTGAAACAGGACCAAATGCTAGAATGTAAGCATATCAGATTCATTGCCTCCTAGACAAGCAGAATTTTAGGACCCCGAGGTTAAGAAGGGTTGGAGCCCTGGAGGCACAGTGGTTCAGTGTTCAGCTACTAACAAAAAGGTCTGCAGTTTGAATCCACCAGCCGCTCCTTGGAAACCCTGTAGGGCAGTTCTACTCTGTCCTATAAGGTTGTTGCAAGTCTGAATAGACTCGTTGGCAATGGGTATTTTGGTTTAGGTAAGAAGGGGGGTTAGAAATGAATCAAAACTCGTCCGTTTTGCAGATGAGGAAACCGAGGCCTGGAGTGAATTGGACTGCCCAAGGTCACGGGGCAAAGCGAAGCCTCCTGACTCCAGGAAGGAAGTCCTGAGGACATGGCCACCCCCACAACCTCCCCACCGTGAAGTGGAGAAATTTGGGCAAAGGGGCCCCACCTGAGGCTGCCAGTTACAGTGGGACAGCACGACAGTCAGAGCAGGAAGAGCAAGGAGTTTGTGCTCTGCCCTCACTCGCTCTGTGGGCCTCAGTCTGTAGAACGAGGCTGCTGACCTCCAAGGGCCTGACAGTGCTGAGGCCTGAGTTTCCCAGTTCACACTAACTCCCCAGCTCCCAGCCAGCCTCACAGGGATGCCCTGGGACGAGAAGTAGCCCTGGGGCCCAGCCTTAGGACTTACATCAAAGTTGCCCACATTTGAGGTTCTGAGGTTGAGGCTGGTCCTGCGGATAAAGAAAACAGCCTGTTGGAAGTAGCCGTTACCCAAGAATCAGAAGGTTCTTGCATTTCAGTAAACTATGAAAAGCTCCTCCACCAACATTCTCATGGAGATTGCTTTCAATCTAGAGGTGGTTAATGACAGCAATGCTGATTTCCCCCTTTCTGAGCATCAACTACATACCAGGCACCATGTTAACGGCTTTAGATACCAGATTCTATGTGTAAGGTTCAAATCATAGCAACTGTGGGACAAAAGTCCCTGGGTGGTGCAAATGGTTAAGCACTAGACTACTAGCCGAAAGACTGGCAGTTTGAACCCACTCCGAAGTGCCTCAGAAGACAAGCCTGGCAATCTGCTTCCTAAAGGTCACAGCCTTGAAAACCCTATGGAGCAGTTCTACTCTGCATACATGGTGTTGCCATGAGTCAGAATTGACTCAGCTGCGACTAAAAACAACAAGCTGTGGGACCTTGTCCAGATTGCTTAACCTCTCTATGCCTCAGTTTCCTCATCTGCAAAGTGGGTGGCTGCAAGGACTAAATGAGTTAATTCACGTAAAGTGCTTAGAACTGAGCCTGGCATAAAGCGAGCACTCTGCGTACGTTAGCGATGGTCACCACCTCACTTAATCCTTACAACAACTCTGGGAGGAGGGACTGAGGCTCCGGGGGTAACTTACCTCGACCGGAGAACTAAGGAGGGATAGTGCCAGGACTCACACCCTGAACCTGTGCTTTCAGCCGCTACACTACTCTGAGGAGGAAGGCCCAGGGCCTGGGTGTGAGGCCTCGCTCTGCACTGTGAAGGCCTCAGTCTTGCTGCACCTGAATCTCACCTGCAAGCCTACAGACCCACCTGAAAGAGCCCAGACCTGACCTGCCTGTGGGGCAGAACATCATCTGGGACATTCAAAAGGATCAGCTCAACCTCCAGCAGGAGAGAAGCAAAGGAATCTTCTCAGGGGAGAAGACTCTCTGCTTCGAACGTATTTTATTCCTCCCCAACTTTACTCCCACCCCTCACACCTCACACCCCACTGGCCACTTCACTCCCACGACACCAAGCTCTTTCCCTCCCCATGAAGTCTGTCCTCACTTCTCTCCTTGCCAGAAACCCTTAGCTCTTCTCGAGGCTGGCGCCTTCTCATCCAGGCTTCAGGTAGAATATTACCTCCTTGGAAACTTCTGGAAGGCTCTTCTTAGTATCAAATTATGAACACCTCCCATTGTATGGCTGGATAAATATTTGTTGTAAAAAAGACCAGGCATATGCTGAAAATTTTAAATGTGGTCTCATTTAATCTTGAAATGGAATTAATAATAATACTTCCATAGGCTGATGTCAATAATTAAATGGATTAAAGCACATTTAGGACTTAGCTCAATGCCTGGTACATAGATAACATTCCATAAATAATGGTTATTATTATCATGACTCCTAAGACTCCTATGAGGTAGGGACTGCTATCCCCATTTTCAGATGAGAAAAGTAAGGCTCAGAGAGTCGAAGCCACTTGGTCAAGGTCACACAGTTAGTTGGTGTTCACATCAGGATTTGAGCCCATACTTCTTGAATCCAAAACCTGTGCTTGTAACCACTTAACACAGCTGTAGGTCCGAGAGGCCTGTGTCAGCTCACAGCCTCTCTATGTACTTGCCGTGTGGCCTTGAGTAGGTAAATGCACCTCTCTGAGCCTTAGTTTTCCTCCTCTTTAAAAGGGGAGAATAATGGCCCTAACTTCACAGGACCATTTCGAGGGCTAAACAAAGTAATATACATCAAGTACCTAGAGCAGAGCTGGTACACATCGTTATTATTATTGATGCTGTTGTTGTTGCTGGCAGTAGGTTCTTTCCACTAAGCTCACAGCTTCACCCACCCTGCCCAGCTTGTGCTAGCAGACTTGGCAGTCACAGTCCATTTCCACCTTTGCAGCCTCTGGATTTGCTCAGCCCGGACAGCCATGCCAGCAGACCCCTAAGCCTTCCTGGTGAGCTAGCCACAGCCACAGCAGTGCCAAAGACGCCTTTCTGAGGAGCAGGAGACCAAGGCAGCGAAACCCCCTTACTTGTCCAGCTTGGTGTCAATCATGAGCTTATCTCCCTCCACAGAAAACATGGCCAAGAGGTCTGTGTCCTGGAGGGAAAGGGAAGAAAAAAGTGACACCTCAATCACATAACCAGCACTGTGTGCTGAGGACCCACTGTGTGCTGGGCGCTGACCAGGTGCTTCATTAACACTGAGCATGATAACATGTTGTTCTGAAGCCTTTGTCAACTCTCCTTTGAAGCTGAGACCTCCAACAATGCTCACCACGTAATGGATGATTTTTCCTTCCCTAGGAAGTTAGAAATAATAAACTGCCAACATTAACTATTGTTTACAAGTAAGTCACATCCAAGGCTGAGTGCACATTTCTCAGAAAGACAATGTCACAGTAATACCAATGATTGAGATGTGAGATGTTTACCAAGTTTATCCGAGATGCGTTGGTTCTAAAAGAGAGGAATCCACTGGAATGGCCATGAAAGAAATCAAAAACATCAACAACAATAAAAAAAATGGAAAATAAGTGCTGGTGAGGATGTGGAGAAATTGGAATCCTTGTGCACTGATAGGATTCTAAGGTAGTGCAGCCACTATGGAAAACAGTTTGATGGTTCCTCAATAAGTTAAACATAAAGTTACCATATGACTCAGCAATTCCAATCCTAGGTATACACCCAAAAGAATTGAAGATAGGGACTCAAACAGAACAATTGTTCATGCAGCATTATTTACCACAGCCAAAAAGTGGAAGGAAACCAAATGTCCATCAACTAATAAATGGATAGAAAACATGTAGTATATTCATACAATGGAATATTATTCAGTTATAAAGGGAATGAAGTTCTTACAGGCTACAGTGTGGTAGGCTTTGAAAACATTACACTGAGTGAAAGAAGCCAGATACAAAAGACCAAATATTGTAGGATTCCACTTACATAAAATACCCAGAATGGGCAAATACACACAGACAGAAAGCAGATTAGTGGTCACCAGGGACTGGGGGGAAGGGAAAATAGGGAGTGACTGCTTAATGGGTATGGAGTTTCTTTTGGGGTGATGAAAAAGTTCTAGAACTAGACACTGGTGGTGATTTCACAATACTGATAATGTACTAGCTACTGAATTGTACACTTTAAAATTGTAAATTTTATGTTTTGTGCACTTTACCACAATTTTTAAAAAAACACAGAAGCTGCCTATAAAACCTGCTTCAGGTGAGCCACTGCAGCTGGGATTGGGTATCATCACTGCCAATCATAACTGTCCCACCTCCTAGGGTAGGGTATAAAAGGTCCAGACTCATCCCCTCTCCAAGTAGAAGCCTTTTTTGTAGGAAAATCCCTCCCCATCCTCACCCCCCAAAATAAACAAAATTTAAAAATCGGCTTTATGAAAAAAAGCAATCTCCCAACAGATTCAAGTGATAGTATTTGTGATGATATGAATAACAATCACTGTGATGGTGGAGAACAACTGGGGGCTCTGAATGCATATGGCAGGGACCCATGCTGGCATGGGAGATCATCCTGAGGAAGGAGTGTTGGAGCTGAGGACTGAAAGATACATAAGATTGGGTCAAGTGAAAAAGGTGCAGGAAAACCAGGCCCAGAGAGGGAGTAACCTGCCCAAGCACATGCAGCTCCGAGTGGGAAAGGCTGGATTTAAACCAGATCATCTTGCCCCAAAGCCAGGCTCACAGTCACCACACTGGGGACCAACCACGGGGCTTTGAAGGAGCCTGTGGGCCCCAGGAAACCACATGACTCTGTCTTGAGGCCCAGCTGAGGGCCGTCCACCCCCAGACACTCACCACATCAATGAGGCAGATGGTGGTCTCGACATCATTGGGCTGGGAGACCATGACCTCGGCTATGGCAAACACCTTCACCAGCGCCTTGTCCTTCTGCAGCGTCACCGACGGCGGGTTCGGCACCTGGATCTTGATGGTGAGTGGGCGGGACTCGGGGTACTGCTGGAATACCTGAGGACAGCACCGGGTCGAGGTGAGTGGGGGGTCGTCAGCCAATCTCTAAACACATACCACAGGAGCCTCTCACTCAGGTGCTTTCAGGTTCAACAACATAATAGCCTGAGTCCCACAAACCCCATGCAGAACCTCAACCCACTGGGGGATGCAGGTAAGGTGCTGAGCTCTCTGGACCACTCATATAGGCTCCTTGTGATGATGAAATGTGATAGTGCTCGCAAAGCCTCCAGCTCAATGCCTGACACGTGGAACTGCTCACAGCCTGGCACTATGCCAAGTAGGGGCTCCTGTGGGCACTGGGTCAGGGCTCAACATGGGTAATTGCGTGAACCATCACAACAACTCCATGGCGTGTTATTTTCTCCATGTGACAGACGAGAAAACTGAGGCTCAGAGGGAAATTGAGGCTCAGAGCAAATTGTCCAAGGCCAGCAGGGGAGTTGAGATTTTATCCCAGGTCTGTGTGACTCAGAAGCTCAGGCCCTTTGCTATTCTCCTTCTGCCTCAGGAGGCCCTTCCCACAGCAAGGGAGTCCACAATTTAGGGTGTCTCTTAGAGAAATCTGAAAGCCTGGGCTGCCTCCCCCGCCTGGATTTGCTGAGGCTCCTGAGACCCAGAGTGGGAGGGATCTGAGCCTGTTTGCTGCAAATTGATTCTCTGAATTACTTAGCTTTTGGTGAAGGACAATTCACCAAATGTCTAGCTCACCAAGCTTACTAAATAACTGATTTATCAAAAAATATATATTTTAAGTAATACTCTCTTTAATATATTAAATAAATATAAATATATGGGCAAAACATAAAGTTGCTTTTAAAAGAAAGAGGAATGGAAACTTTTGAAAGTTTCCAAACTGTTGGAATGGAAACGTTTCCATATGCAATGCATGGCCATGCAGGTCATGGTCCTAAGAAGATTCTTCATTTTCCTGAGCACATTTAAGGGGAAGATTCTTTTGGCCAAGCTCTTGGTCAATTGGTGAACCTGGTCAATTCAACCAGTTGGCCACTCAGTGAATTCACCCTTCGGCAAATTGGCTTTCAACAAGTTGACTATCTGGTGAACGGGCTTTTTGAAGGGGATGTCCCAAACACCCCCACCCGAACTTACAGAGTCTCTAAGGATTAGCAACGCTTTTATTCATGGGATACCAGGTGGTTACTTGGCCCTCTCTCCTCACAGAGGCAGGAGACCTGGGACGTCCTCCCAGCTGTGGTCCACCCTCTCCCATTGATGCCACCCTGGTCTGTGTCTCCAGGACACATTCCCCTGTGTCTGTCCTGAATCCCTCTTGCCAGAAACCCAGTCCAGTTTCAAGGCCTGAGTTCCTGTTCTAGCCCAGCTCTGCCACTGACTCATTGTGTGGTCTCTCTGAAACTCAGTTTCCCCATCTGTAAAAGAGGTGTGCTCTTCCCTAATGGTCCCATGGATAGGGGCGGGGGGTGATTAGAACCAAATAAGTGGATTCTCAAAGCATGTCATAAGCATGCGCAAACACATGGGAGTTGCTCCAATAAATAAAAGTCCAGTTAATTGAGGAATCCACCTGTCTCCTGCGCTGCCTCAGATACAATAACATTAGATAAAGTGGCTTTCAACCACATGAGGATGATGGTGATCATTTGTTGAGTCTGGTGTTTGTTATAGATCATTGCTGGGAGGCAGTGAAAGGAGGGGGACTTTTCACTCTCTTCTCCCCTAGAGGCTGTCTCCTCCCTTGCTTCCTTCTTTGAATTCTACCCAGAACTAAACAGGGCAGATGAAAAGTTGTCTACAATATCTGTAAATTACAGCAACCCTTTACACCTGTGTGATGCTTACTGAGTATGGACCTTTTTTCAGCAAGATGCAGTGTAAATGGCCTCGGTCCAGGGCTGGGACCAGAAGGACCTTGCTTCTGTTTCAACTGTATATGGACACTAACCGGACAAGAGTGCTTTTGCTTCTTCTGCTTCTTCTTTCTTTTTTTGAAGATTTTGTAATTATTGACAACAATAATAATACTTAATATTTGTCAGACACCTGCTCTGTGCTAGGGTTTAGATCCCAGGTTCACAATCACCCTGTTTTCCAGATGAGGAAACTGAGGCTCAGAAAGACAGTCATTGCCTAAGGTAATATGGCTGGGACATGCTGAGTTGGGATTTAAATTCAGGTCTGTCTGCTCCAAAAACATACCTCTTCCCCCTTAAGACACCACGGACCCACCAAGTGCCTGGCCCCGTGCTGGCATCACTGCACACACATCATCTCCTTTACTCTCATCCATGAGCCTGTGGAATGGGTGTTAGTAACCTTTTATGACAAGTGAGGAAACTAGGGCTCAGAGATGTCAAGTCTCTTGCCTAAAGTCACACAGTGCGGAGGTGGCCAGGTCAGGATTAAATCTGTGCAGGCTGGTCCACCACTAGAGCTCACAATCTTTCCACCTCAACCCTCTCATAGGGATCCAGCCTCCAAGCCTTTGTCACTGCACTTCCAAGGAGGGTCAGGACACCCCACTCTAGTGATGAGCACTTTCCCATCCAACCTGGCTCCTGGGATAGCTGGAAGGAAGGTGAGCCTGAAGACAATGTGACCGTTTGCCTTACATACCTTAGGAATCAGCGTCCCCAGCGTGGACGTGGTGAGTGGAGGAAGCTCTTCAAACTGCAGGACAAGAAGAGTCATATGAGTCCCTGAGGCTATAGGGACAGACAGGAGTTGTTAACACAGTGTGCTCCAAGACAACCAGTGAGGGCATCTTCTCTACCTTAAAGAAATAGCAAGACCCCTTTGGAGGCCCTGCCCATCCAGCAGGCCACATGGCCCACAGTTGACATTTTGTGTTCCACTGGCCTGGACACTTAAGCTCACCACAAACATGCCTTACTGAGCAGAGGCAAGACATGAATTCCAGGCATTCCTGAATCTGTCTTCTCTAAAAGATGTAACTTTTTATTCAACCAAGGTGAGCACAAGCGAGCCGTATTTGCATAACCCAGTGTCCACCAAATTCATGACTTCTACCATATCCCTGAGCCACCTGTACCTTTATTTACTCACAGTCTTCTTTGAATTGAATTATTTTTTAAAACCTCAAATGCTCTTATTTTTAAAGGAAATTTATAAAGTTATTAAAAATGGGAAGCTAGTTCCACTTGACAGAAGAGATCATAATTTTAAAAATAAATGCAATAAAAACTAAACAGTGCCATTACATTCTAGGTGGATATTATTGTCTGCGTAGGGCTTTGGGTGTGAGGCCTGTTCTTAGTTAAAAACAGGGCACCAATCAATACAAGAGAGGGTTGACTATGTACTGGCACCAAATGGAGACTTTCCTTGTGATGGAATCAAAGTTTGGCATGATTTGTATTGTGCTTTCTCAGAGAACACTTTGTTCTTAGGAGATGTATGGTGAGATTTACAGAGTGAAATATGATGTCTCCAAAAACTCAAATTGTTCAGAAACAACAGATAGGTAGGTAGGTAGGTAGATAAATAGATAGACAGATGATAGATAGATAGATAATAGTTAGAGAGAGAGAGAGAGAGATATGAAGTAAATGTGGCAAAATATGAACAACTGGTGAATCTAGGTAAAGGGTATATGGGTGTTCATTGTACTACTTTGCACCTTTTCTAAAGGCTTAAAATTTTCAGAAGAGAAGGCTTGGGAATAAAAATAACTGGAGCATACCTATGGGTGGTAGTTTACGTTTATGTATCTTTTAAATACTTAGTATCCATGAAATATAATATAATATAAAAATTTATATTAAGATATATATATATAAAAATATGTATTATGCTTTTAAAAAAGGATTGGAATAAAATTGAATAAGGAGCAACTTTCTCACCATGGGATTTGATGTTACTTAATGCCATGTCTGTGAACCATCTAAAATCCTCCTGGGCACTATGCTTTGGTAAACACTGACACAATTATTACATGCCCATGAATTGGAGATGAGTCAAGGGGTGGACTGTCTACAGTTCTCACTTTAAAGCAATTGTCCTGAGGCCAAGGGGACACAAAAGGATCAACAGGGAGCTGTTTGCTGCCCAGCCCACTCACCCCCTGATGGGGCCATGGCTCACCATGCCATCAGTGATGTCAATATCCAGTGCCCCTTGCTTCTGCAGGAGAGTCAGCACTGAGCCCAGGAAGTTGGCAGAGATGGCCAGTTGGGAGTTGGTGTTGTCGCCCATGGGGGGCAATTCTGGCATCTTCTGCCTGGGAGTTATAGCTGGCCGCCCCAGTGGATAGTCGATGAGGCCTCCTCCAGCCTCCCCAACCAGAGTCTGAGGGAGCAGAGAGTAGAGGAATCATGGGGAGGGGCACAGGGAGAAGAAGGGAAGAGAGAGATTGAAAGCTAGGGTGAAGCGCCAAATCTGCCTCCAGGATGCCTTCCCTGATTAAACCCGTTGAGCCTGAGTGGCTTCTTTGTTTATAGCCCCCAACTCTTCTTCAATTTGCAGCTCCTGTTTTATAAGCACTTATAATTATGCCATGGCATATTACCATATATTTTAGATACATATATGACACGGATTCACTACCACCTCAGCTCTGCCATAATGAATTAGCACATTTATCTGTCTGTATAATACACATTGGTTTATATGATCTTTAAAGGCCAGACTCCTCTTCATGGCCCACAAGGCACTGTGTGATCTGCCTCAGGGGGCCTCTCCAGCCTCATCTCCAGCCACTCTGTCCCTCACCCTCTGCAGTCCAGCCTTGTCAGTGGCTCACATTGCCTCACCACCCCCACCATGGGGCCTTTGCACGTGCTATTCTATTCTGCACTCTTCTCTTGTTAAGTCCCACTCATGTGGAAGGTCTCAGATCAAGTGTCACCTCCTCCAGGAAGTCCTCTTTGATCTCCCTAGATAGATAATAGCCCCCTGCTTTAGGTCTGATAGCCTTGGTTCCTCTTTCATAACACTCATGGTCTATAATTTCATCTTTGTTTGAGTTATTCTTTGATGGTCTATCTCCTCCAATATATTTTAAGCTCCATCAGGGGAAGACCTTGTCTCTGTTATTCACTACTATACCTCTGTCACCCAGCCCAAAGCCCTGGCATAGAGCAGATACCCATATTTCTTGAATGAGTAAGTATTTATGAATATACTAGGCATGCATATGTATGTGTTCATAGGTGTGACTATGTGCAGCGGAACATATGTGTACACCTGCACCTCTGTATCTGATGGAGCAAGTGGGGGAAGCATCCAGGTTTGTGCAGCCTAGGAGAAGTATGCATGTGTGTGTGTGCCCATGTACAGTTAGGGGCCAGATTCAGTGATGTGCTGGAGCCAGCTCATACCAGCTCATGAGAGCCAATTGTACACATCCACATTCAGTGACATCCCATTGGTAGCTTAAATCAGGCATGGTGGGAGTATTTACAGCATGGAAATTGGCAAACACTACAAATCAGGGCTTTATTTATTTATTTATTTAAATCATGGAGAGCCCATTGTTAAAAGCTTAATAGTACCCTACTGACCATACCATTCTTCTGGGAAACCCACGCCCATAGCAGCAGCTCTGGTAGCTAGGAGCTAGCTTGTCTGGGTTCAGATCCTAGGTTCACAGTTATTAGCTGTGTGATATTGGACAAGTGGTTTAAGCTTTCTGTGTCTCAGTCCGCTCATCTGTAAAATGTGTTCAGTAAGAGTGCCTACCTCATCTGGTTGCTGTGAGGATGGACTGAGTTAATCTACGCAAAGCACTTGATAACTGTTGGCTGTGATAATGTTTCCTAACATGGCTTCTAGAAGGTCTTCATCTAATCGAAAAAGGGTACTGTTCAAATGTTGCTTCTTAGGCATTCAGCAGGAGCCCTAGGGGACCCTCACCCATACCCTTGCCTTCAGGGAGGAGAGCTACGTTCCCCTTGCCCCAAAGCCCAGGTACTCACATTGAGGTCTAGCTCCAGGAATTCCCCAGTGACAAGCGGGAGGCTGGAGAAGGTGTACTGGACACTTCCCAAGATTCCCAGAGGAATCAGAGCTGCAGGCAAAGAAGAGGTTCATAGGAAGTCTCCCTAACCCACCCAGATACCTTTCTTCCTTGTGCCCTGCAGCTGGGGGCCTAGGCTCCAGATTCAGGCCCTGTGGAAAGAGCAAGAGCTCTGCCTCTTCCTTTCTGCAAGACCTCAGGCAAGTCACTGCACCTCTCTGGACCTCAGTTTCCTCTTCTGTAAAATGAGTTTAATATAACACCTTGAACTATATGGAGGAGGGTCAATGAGATCCCGAATAATGATAAGCCTTGTAAACTGTAAAGCGATGTGCAGCAGGGAGGAAGGTTTAGGGTTTCACAACATGGTGTTTAGTTGAAGCTGGCATTTCTCTGACTGCTTAGTGATGAACAGCCCACCTCTGGGCTTTTCCTCCCTTATCCTTGGCCACAGAGGGAGAGCTTTTTACCTGCCTGAGAAAGCCATCCCCAAACTACATGGAGTCCCAGAGAAACAGGAGCACTATCAGAGAGAACTGCCCTGTATGGCTGTACAGGCTATGCAATACACAACTTGAGATGCTACCAGTACATTGTGGTTTTTGTGAAATGAGACCCCTGGAATTGGGCAGTGCCCAAACTACACAACCATATGGGGCAGCCCTGGAGTGAGCCCAGGAATGTTTACTAAGAGGTCCAGGAAGGGGTTGTGGCTTGGTCCTTGTTTCCCAGGTCTGAGGACCTGGACAGTCTCCATGGTGCCTCCTATTACTCACTCTCCCAGTCCCTCTGTGGTCTGAAGCCAGACCCTTCATTTTAGAGATAAAGAAACTGGGAAGAGTTTTTCCAAATTCGACTGGCTGTCAGGCAGAGCTAGGGCTCAAGCCCAGCCCCCTGACTCCTAGTCCAGAGCTCTAGCCTCCCAGTCCAGGTGAAAACTCCTCCCTCTGGGACTTGGGGGGATTGGTTGGGGTTGAAAGGAAAGGCCAGACGGCCTCTCTCTCAAGCACCACCACACCACTCTTCAAGGGCCTGATGACACGTCTGCCTCCCTGCACACTACCTCCCCACAGACACCTCTATGTCCCCAGGGCCTACCCCGGGGCTGGGCCCAGAGCAGGTGCTACTAGGTGTTGGCCAAATGGAGCAAAGCAGGAAAGACTTACAGTCCACGAGACCCAGCTGGTCATTGACAAGGCCCAGCACCACATCCACGATGGGGCAGAGCTGTGAGGGAGAAAGGGCCATGAAGTCAGTTCCAGAGATGTTGTGGGGGCCAGGGGAGGGTAGAGCACCAGTAATAATAGCCATGGTAGCTTGTAACATGCTTGCTGTGTGCTAGGCACGTCGTGGGGTAGGTTCTAGCATTATTCCTATTTTACAAGATGGCAAAACTGAGGTTCCGAGAGAGTATGTGGCTGCTACACAGCTAGAAAGTGTCCAAGCTGGGATTCAAACCAGAATGGTGTGATTTTCCAGCTCCATTGCCTCACTCCTTCATTAATCTGCCCCTCCACGCTCCTCAGGGTCCTGCCTGGGCTCCAAGAGCATACCCCCAAGCCCCTGGCTCCCTCTGTCCCTCTGGGTCATCTGCATGCCCCAGGGAAGGGGGTTAGACAGTGGCCCCTTGGCTACGGGAAAGTCTAAGTTCCTTGATCCCTGTCCCAGGACAGGCTCTTACCAAGTCAGGGAGGACGTTGGCCAGGACTCGGTTCACTAAGTTGTCCACAAGGTTGGGGAGAAGGCTAAGGAGAGAAGAGCAGAATGAGGACAAGGCTCACAGCCATAGAGGGCTCATCCAGCTTGTCCATGTTGGAGGTCCCTAGCCCATGGAGAACCTTGGGTGTTGGAACACTTTTCTGATAGCTGGAAGGACACTGTACTTTCACTCTGGACCAAATGGGTAGGCTACCCAGGCAAATTGTTTGGCTATTCATTCATTCTACAAACAAACGCTTCTTGAGCTCTACAGTGGGCCAGGCTATGATGTTTCTAACTTTTAATGGCAAAAGTCATCTCAACCTTGGTTCCCTCCTGCTCATCTGACCCTCTAATCGGGTGTTCACTGCAGCTTTGCATCACTTTCCAAGAAGGAAAATGAATGTATTACTTTATCCAAGCATCTAACACAGGTTTTGGCACATAGAAGGTACTCAATAAATATCAGTGGAAGGGAGGGAAGGAGGAACACTGGCCAATAAAACGAGAAAGGGCTAGTTATTGATGCTAAAAAGATTGGGAGACACGACCGATTTTCAGACAAGGAAACTGAGGTTCAAAGAAGTGGCCCAGAGCAAGTTCTAAGTACACCCCCAACTCTTAACTAAACCTCTTAGCCAGGTAGTTAAGGGCGAAAATAAGTGAATCGCACATGGACAAGATGCACAGATAGGCGGACAGACAGATTTGTAATCCCAGTATTTGTTTCCATAGGCCCTGCAGTGATGGGGGGTGGGGAGGGTGCGTGTGTGAGGGAAGCATGGCCCAGAGTGGGCACTAATTGGTGTTGACTGAATGAAGCAAAGCAGGAAGGATCACTGACAACCTGACTCTGAAAAACTGGTCCCCACCCCACGTCCACTGAGCCCTGCCTGTCCTCTCCTGCCAAGGTTGTAGCTGGCTGTCCAATGTTGTGCCAGTCTAACAAAGCAAAGAAGTTCTTGAGGTAAAATCCTAATTAGAACATTTTCTCTGTAGCTTACTATGAATTTTGGTCTCCCTTTTAAGGGGAGTCAACTTATGGGACCTTATCTTGATTCCAATTCTCCTTGGATGATAAGGCCCTTAAGAATTCATGTGTCTGTGTATGCATGCATGTTTGCACATGTGTGTGCATGTAAGCATGCATGCATGTGTGTGTGTGTGTGTATGTGTGGTAGGGGCATAGTTTGAAGTTCATTCATGTGTATTCAGGGTACAGACTATTACAGATGGTTTTCCCCTTCTGGGAAATTATCCAATAAACACATCAACATCAGTTCACGTAGGAAATGATGTGTGTAAAACGTTATTTATTGTAACCTTTGAGTTAGAGCAAAAGATTAGGCAAATTGAAATGTCCAGCAATAGGGGGCTGGGCAAATAAATGGCAGTTCATGCAGATAATGGAATATTACACAGCAATAAAAAATAACAAGGAAGCTGTCAATGTCCAGATACAGAAAACTCTCCAGAGTAAATGAAAGAAGCAAAATGTGAAACAGTGTATATATATATAATATGCACCCATCTGTGTGACAAAGGAGGATGGAAGATAAGAGTCTACAGTCCAGGTTCATTCACATTTGTATGAAGAACCTGGAAGGAGACTCAAGAAAGGAATATTCATGGTGAGCTTGGAGGGACGGGGCAGATGGGAGATAGGGCTGGAGGGAGGCTCTTCACTAGGCCTTTTTGTCTTTTAGATTGTTTAACCATGTATTGCCAAATATATTTCCTAGTGAAAAATGTAAATTTAAAAATATGTAGGGTTTCTGAGTGCTTCTGTCCCCCTCATTCCCCTCACTGGGGCCTCAGGGGCCAATTCTTCTTGGCTCCACCTACCATGAACCAGAAACAAAGACTCAGAGAAGCCAACATGAATCAGAAAGATTTAGGATGAAGTTGCACGATGAGTTTTTCTGCTCCCAAAGTCTAAATAAGATGAGTGCTGTGAGGGTTGGGCCAAGGAATTAATAAGACAGAAGGGAAGGAGTGGGGGGCCAGAGGCCTCGAAGAGAGAGGCCAGAGAAGGATCTCCCATGATGAAGATCATGGAGTGAAGAGAAAGGGACTCAGCTCCGAGCTGTCCTGAGAGTGCCTCGTCCAAAACCACTACCTAGGGAGAGTGTACCAGCTAATATAAGGACAATTGAAACCTCTCTGGACAGAGGGTGGGAACTGGGAAGTCCCTGGATTACAAACAAATTCTATTCCTAAATCTATCTTTAAGTCAAATTTATACATAAGTTGGAACAGTTGAGTACAGTTGATATCTAACGTCAATTAGTCAAATGTTTGTCTTAGTATATAGTGTATAGCGTACATTTCTATGCATAAAAAACATTAAAGAAACACTTCCAGATACACTAAAACATCTTTAACATAATAATACAGTAATAATAAAAATAATGTTTTGATGCGCATCACAAAGTAGCCCCCATTTGTTATTACCAACCATTGTATGTACCTCGAATTTTTAATATAATAGGCTTTATGGGGGTTGGTCCATAACTATAAGTTGTACGGTTCACAACCCGGGGACTGCCTTACTTTATGGGGAGGGTGTGATAGAAAAAATTCACCCCCTGACCAAGGCTGAATTGAACATAACCAACCGGGAAACTTCCCCATGAGTTGGGGCACCAATGGACACACCACCCCTGTTAGATACATATTCATAAACTCTTAAAATGTGTCAGATTCTACACCAAGTGCTTTACATTCATTCTCTCAATCCCCAAGGGAAAAAGAAGTACTCCCATTTCACAGATGAAGAAACTGGAGCTCAGAGAAGGCAACTGAGTTGCCCACTGTCACACAGCAAGGAAATAGTAGAGTCAAGATTTGAACCTGAATCAGTTTCTAGAGCCTATTCTCTTAACCATCATGAATCAAGATTGCAATCAGGATTGCAAAGCTTCAGGTGTGTATCATCAAACTATTCTCCAAGTTGGCTGAAGCCCCATATCCTGGGTTTGAAGGCACACCCCTAGAGCCCGGTCATGAAAGCGCTAGACCAGGGTCAGAGGTGAGAGTGTGGATGGCTCAGCATGAGTCTTCACTACTCCTGCAGAATCACTGCTCTGCCGTCACCAGTGCCCATGGGTAGGTGAGTGGCGCCATTTTGTTTGCCAAAGACAGACTACCATCCCCCAAGGCACTTCCCTGTCCGATGGTACTCACCCTCTCAGCAGCCTAACTTTGATGCCCCCCAAAAGGGTGTCACATCGCTCAATGACCAGCCGAGGATAACCTGTGTGGTCCATGGTCAGCCGGACCTTGGCCGTGATGTTCACTTCCACCGCGATGTCCAGGAAGCCAATAAGACTGGATGAGACCAAGAGGCCAGGGAAACAATGAGTTACACTCTAACGGCCAGACAGTTCACACTATCCAGGCCAGCCCAGCACCTTTCCACCTCAGGCTTTTGCCCTTGCTCCCTGCCATCAGTTATGCCCCTTGCTCATTTTAGGGGTCCCAAACCAGGAAAACTTCTTTCATCCCTAAAGTCAATAATAATAAATGAAGTCTATGTATAAATTCTGGTTTCCAAGGTGACCATCCAATCACCCAGCTTTGTAGACATGACCTCATCCCATGGGGATAAATCTATGCAGAAATTCACCCTCTGAGGTCTCCTAATAAGCACCTGCTATATGGCAGGCGGAGCCCTGGTGGCTCACTAGTTAGGAGCTCAGATGCTAACCAAAAGGTCGGCAGTTTGAATCCACCAGTTGCTCCTTGGAAACCCTATGGGGCAGTTCTACTTTGTCTTATACGGTCACTGTGAATTGGAATTGACTTGACGGCAACAGACTCTTGGTTTTCTATGGCAGGCACTATTCAAGGAGGCATTTTGCTTGCCTCCTCTCACTTACAGCCAGAGCCTCCTGGGAAAGGAGGTGTTCTTATTATTCCCATTTTAGGGGAAGATACTAGGCCTCACTGACATTGAGATTGGCCCAAGGTTATGCAGCTTATAAGTGAGAGAGTCAAGATGTGAACCTAAGCTCTCACCTGACTCCAGCCCCCCAGCTCTTAACCACCACTCTAGGCTGCCCTCACTGCTGACAGGGATATCGAGATGACCTTGAGGCAAGACTTGCGCTGGCTTATTAATCCTCATGTTATTGATCAAGGGACTGAGGTATAGAAAGAGAAGATGACTCGCCCAAGATCTCCCAGTGAGGACATGGGGTGCTAGGGGCCCCTCCAGGGCCAAGGACACAGACCTGTTCCCATTGATGGCCACGCGGGTGTACAAGCTCAGGTAGACACCCATGCCAGGCAGCAGCCGCACAGACACCCGAGGGAGGGTCAGCTCCAAGATGCGAAGCCTACATGGGATGGGGGCAGAGAGCACTGGGGAGGCCAGCCCCCCCCCCCACACTAACCTGGGAAGTGCCTCCCTCACACCCTGTCTGCTCCACAGTCATTTCTCCTGACTCTAGGAAGACCCGAGTTTCTTAGACAGAACTTAGAAAATATAAAAAAGTTAAAGGCAAAAGTTACCACCATCTGTAATCCCACTGCCAAGGGACCCACCATTTACATTTCTGTATATTTCCTTAGAATCTCTTTTCCATGTAAAGATGCCATTCCTTCTGCCTGACCCTGTCCTTCTTTGCCTGATTCTCTCCTGCACAGCCTTCAGATTTCAGCTCGAGGTCCTCTACCTCGAGAAAGCCTCCCCTGACCTCCCCAAGTAAGTGAGCTCCCCGTTCTCATTCTCACTGCCCCATGAACTTCTCTTGTCACTGTTACAATTGTATGATTATTTACAGACTTCTTTCTCAATGCCCACGTACCCCACCAGCCTGCAAGTTCTGTGAGGACAGGGGAGATGTATCTTTTCTTGGTCAAATATTGGGTCATGTCCCCAGTGCCAGCACAGTGCCCCACCCATAGTAGGAACTCTTAATTATCTGTTTAATTAAATAATGGATATGAGGAGAAGGCTGGCACAGTTGAAATTATACATGTAATTTTAAATCCTTGGGCTTTTTCCATTTAAACTATATTACTATGACCATTCTACAGATGAGGAAACTGAGACTCAGAGAGATTAAAAGAATGACCCAACGTTACACAACAAATATAAAAGGTTGAGTTGGGACTCAGCTCAGACTGTTTCATGGCAAGATCCCAAACCATGTAACTTGGGACTTGGAAGATGTCTGGTCTTGACACAAAGCCCTGAAGTGTACGGGGCTCTGAAGACCATCCCTCCCCCAACCCCAGGCCTCTGGAGGTGAGCAGTCCTGTTTGTAGTTTGGTCAGTTGAGCCCAGCCCCTTCTTACCCTGTGATGCCCTGCACAGTGCTGAGGATGCCGCCCTCGCCGAGCACGCCCAGGACGCCCCCTCCTCCGAGAAGTCCTCCATCGCCAAGGAGACCTCCCCCGCCGAGCAGGCCACCTTGGCCTGACAGGATGCCATTAGCCGCCAGCATGCCCCCAGTGCCCAGCAAACCACCTGGGCCCAAGGCCCCAGTGGCCACACCAGGTGGAATTTCTCCAGGCCGAAGCTCTTGCCTGCCCATGGTTGGTGCACCCTCTGCTGACCTATACTGTCCATGGCCCCTGTGGCCATCATTCGCATTCTCAGCGTTGTGGTAGTCACCATTTTGGAGGTCCCTGATGCTTCCATCCGACTCTAGGATCTCCCCATCTCGGTATTTGCCTCCCTGCTGAGCAGTGTTGTCACGGGTCTCGATATGACCATACTTGTAATTACTACCAAGCTGTTTGCCGTTGGTATATTTTGTGGGTGGCTCTCGGACATGGAAGTCTTTGTAGGGAACACCACCAACACCTCGGGGGAATTCAATGCGTCTGTAGTCATCGTAATGGTGTCGGCCACCACCCAAAAGACCACCACCACCCAAGAGACCACCACCACTGCCACCAAGCAACCCACCACCACCAGCACCCAATAACCCGCCACCACTGCTACCACCACTACTCCCTGATGGCCAGTCACTACTACTGCTCCCTCCACCGCCCAGCAATCCCCCACCACCACCACCCAAGAGCCCACCACCACTGCCGCCACTGCCACCCAATAAGCCTCCACCCAACAGGTCACCACTAACCTCTCCACCCTCACCACCAAGCAGGCCTCCCAGAAGACCTCCCCCGCCACCTCCACCTCCACTTCCACCAAGCAGACCCCCCAGGAGAGGCCCACCACCATCACCACCAGCTTTACTCCTGGGCACCTCTCTCAGGGCCGAGTGGAGGGCATCGCTTTGCTGTAGGGTGCCCAAAATGGCTGCAGAAAGGTAAAGACATCAGTCAGAACTTCCTCTCTTTCTCCCACCTCCAGCCCTTATGCACCACCCCCTGGAGCATCAGAGCAGGAGCATTGCTACACTCTCAGGACCTCACTTTCCTATCAGTATTAATGCAGAGGCCAAATGGGAAGATTCCTCCAGCCAGTCTAGCTCTGACATCCTAGGTGAGCTCAGTAGCTGCTGGGTTTTACCTGGTTAACTTTAATGAGATTTTGACATCATTCAACCAAACCTTGATGGATTCTCTTCCTCATACTCCCTTCCAAGTGCCCCCCACTTTGTTGATGTTGTTGTCATTTGCTGTTGAGTAGATCCTGACTCCTGGCAACCCCGTGTGTTACAGAGTAGAACTGCATCATAGGGTTTTCTTACTTCTCATCTTAACAGAAGCAAATCACCAGGCCTTTTCATCCTCGATACAGCTGGGTGGGTTTGAACTACCAACCTCTAGGTTAGCAGTTGAGCGCAAACCATTTGAGCCACCTAAAGGCCATCTCTCCACACTTTACAGCTTAAAAAATCTGCTTTCTCATGCATCATCTCAGCTGATTCCTGGGAGACAGTCAAAGCTAAAGTTATCATTCTTATTTGATAGATAATGAAATTGAGGCCTGTGTGGTACTCAGAGACCTCTTAGATAGGAAAGATCTCATTTCCTATTCTCATGATTTCCTTAGGCAGAAACTGGGGCAGAGAGTGTGCCTCATTTGCCAGATGACAAAAGAGAGGTCCTAAGAATTGGAGGCAGGAATAATTACAGCTCCCTCTAACTGAGGACCTTCTATGTACCAGGAACTGTGCTAAGTTTTCATGGAGGTCATCTCATTTAATTCTCATATCAATCCCCTGGGATGGAGACCATAATTACACCTATTTTGCAGATGAGGAAACTGAGGCTCAGAGAATTCAAGTCAGGGACTTAACGTCACATAGTCAGGATTTGAACCCCAGGAAGTCTGACTCCAGAGCCCAAGTTCTCGGTTAGTGCTCTCTACTGCCTCAGGAGACAGGAGCATAAAGTTCCCAGCATGGTGCTTGGCACATAGTAGGTGCTCAGGAAATGGTAACCTAAATAAAAAGGGGAAACTGAGGCCCAAAGAGGTCACCTGGTTATTTAATGTGGAATCTACCAATGAGGAAGAGGGTCCTTCAGAGTTGGCTGGTCTGCCCTGCCCATCCCATGTCTATCACCACTGGGGGCTGGACTCACCATTGCTCAGCACCTCTTTGGTAACCCTGAGGACAGTATTTGTCTTTTGGTGGACACCGCACACAGCCGCCACAGATAGGGCAGCCACACACCACGCCGTCCACATGCTGGCACTGCTTCCCTGCCAAGGAAACATGGTATCAGATGGCCTTGCATCACCACCATCAGGTGGCCAGCAGGTAGAGCTAGGCACCCCCTACCATGAGCCTTATCAGGACCAAGAGGCCGAGAGACAAGGAAACTGACCCCATGTCACACAGTGGGGTAGGGCCAAGAATTCCAGAAACCTCCTGCGTTTTTCAAACTGAAATGAATCTGGGGACACAAAGCAGACATCAATAACCAAACTGTCCCAGGGCAGGGATGTCTGATTATCTCCCAAGCTGGGATTTCCAAATGGAGCCTCAAGAGGGAGGAGTAATGGAGATTTCCATGTGAAATGGCAAACTGATGGCAGGTAGGCTCTGGGGGACACTCTCTGGCATCTACCCATCCATTCACCCCATCTACTCATCCAACCATCCATTCTGCCCTCCCTATTCATCTATGCACCCATCTAGCCATCTCTCCATTCATCCATCCATCTTCCTATCTCCCCATCATCCATCCGTCATCCAACCAGCCAGCAGGCTGGTCATAAGTCCATCCATCCATCCATCCATCCATCCATTCATCCTTTTATCAGTCCATCCACACATCCATCTAGCCACCCTCCCATACATCCAGCCAATAAACAAATACCATTTTCCACCTCTTTGGAGGATATGGTTCTACACCATGTGATTAAGGACTCTGGATCAGAGCTATCTGAATTCTAATCCTTAGGCAAGAGACCTTACCTTTTTTTGAACTCCTGCTTCTGAATCACTAACACATCATGTCTGGTACCTAGTACCAAAAAACCCATTGCCATCAAGTCGATTCCAACTCATAGCAATCCTATAGGACAGAGTAGAACTGCCCCATAGGGTATCTAAGACAGTAAATCTTTACGGAAGCAGACTGCCACATCTTTCTTCCACAGAGTGGTTGGTGGGTTTGAACTGCCAACCTTTCGATTAGGAGCCAAGCACTTAACCACTGTACCACCAATCCTCCTCTAGTACCAACTAGAAGACACTCAATAAACAGCAGCTATTGGTATTGTTTTTTGACTATTATTTCAGGCCCCAAGAAGTGGGTGGAGAACGTTAGGAGACTGAAGGAGTGGGTGAAGCAGTATTTTGGGACAAGCTGGTCAGCCTCCAGGAAACTCCACTATGTTGCCGCCATGCCCTTGCCCATTTCTCTCACTCCATCAGCGTGGTCTACCCATTCACCAGCTTCAGATAATCAACGCAGGACATGGCCTCTCATCAGGGTTAAATTGTGAAATTCTTGGCTTCAGCCTCCTCCACTTATGCATCCTCTTCTGTTTTCCCTGCTCCCAGTTCTCTGGAAGTTCACAAAGCCCCCACGTTCTTTCCCCACCCCCATCTGTTCCCAGGAAAAGACTGGAGGCACACATTTATACTAGAATATAAAGGATTGATACGTGCGAGGTTTGTCTTTTTTTTTAGTACGGCTTCTTCACCTGAGAGCTCTGTGTTCAAACAGAGATCACCACCTTCAGTTATGAAGATGGACACCAGTGGAGGGATTTCTGGTATCAGCAAGCAGCTGAGGAGTCTCAGGCAGGTAGTAAAGGTCCTAGGTACCCAACACTCCTGGGAAAAATGGGTGCGACTCTGCCCAGGCATGTAATCAGCGTGATTCGGGCCCTTTTGATCAACCTCTGAGAGGGTCTTGTGACTATGCCCATGTTACAGGCAAGATAACTGAGGCTCAGAGAGGGGTCAGGTTTCCAGTCTGGGACCCTCCCTTCCTTGCCTTAGACATTGACACCTCCCCAGGCCTCAGCCTTCCCCTGCCAGCCCAGACGCTGAATAAGAAAGGGCCTCCTCCTTACCCCTAGGAGATCCCCTCAGCTCAGTCCAGAGAGGTCCCCTTCACTGTGTCCTCTGCATTTGGCTGAGTCTGGTAACAGGTCGGCCTTATATAGCAGCTGGAGTCTCAGCCTGGACCCAGAGAGGGAAATATCGTGTAAGTACGAGAGACCAGAATTCAGATTTGCTATGAGAATCAGGCACTGAGCCTCAAAACCACAAGGGTTTGCGGTTTGTGGCTAATTCTGAGAGCTGCTCAGTTCCAGATGGTGTCACATGAGCTGGGGTTTATCAGTTCCTGGTCTGGGCACATTCCTGGAGACCCCAGCTAGGCCCTCAGATTGGGGACCCAGAAGCAGCTCCAGATGCATCAGGTTTCCAGCTCTAGGACAGGCAATGCCCATTCCACATGGCCTGGGCAGACAGGATGTGCCCAGAACTGGACTCAGGACTAGGTTGATCCAGGTTCAAACCCCGTCCAGCCCCTAACTCACTGTGTCACCTTGGGCCAGCCACTTCCCCTCTCTGAGCCTCATATGATTTCTGTCTATAAAATAGGTATAATATCGGCCTCACAGGTGTGATTGGAGGATTAAGGGAGATGGATGTGGATTCGACTCCTCAAATTTAGGGCCTGAGCATAGAAAACATGCATGCAGACGGGCATTTTTGACCTGCAGAAGGTCTCCCCCCACCGCCCCCCACCCCCGCAAAATTTCATTGTAACATTTTCACACATAGGGTAAAGTTGAAAAACTTGAACAGTGAACACCCATATACCTGTCGCCTTATACCCACCGGCTACATCTACCATTATTTCGTTATACTCGCTTTATCACATATATCTACCTGTCCATCCATTAATCCGCCTTTTACTTTTTGATGCATTTCAGAGTAAGTTGCAGACAACAATACACTTGTCCCTAAACACTTCAACATGCACACCATTACCTAGAGTTCAAGATTTGTTTATGATTCTTTTCTTCAGCTGTAAAATTTACATATAGTGCAGTATACAAATTTCAAGTATTCATTCATTGAATTTTGACAATTCTGTACAACCATGTAAGCCACACCCCTATCACAATATAGGGCATTTCCATCACTCCAGAAAGTTCCCTCCTGCCTCTTCCCAGTCAATCTCTCTCCCACCCCCAGAGTCACTGCCCCCTCCAAGACCTGCTGTGGCTGGCTTTGTCCCCAGGTATACCCTAGACCTCTTCCCTTTGGCATTCAAGACGATCTGCCTTCCACACTCAGCCAGTGCTTATTCTTTCCATTCCCTTCCCACCACCCCTGGCCTCCCTGCCTCCAGGCCTTTACACATGTAGTCCCTACTATCTAGAATGTTCTCCCAACTCCATTTATCAATATTGTACAGAAATGTCAGCTCCTCCAGAAAGTTTTCCTTGATAATTCAAAGCCACTACCCTTCCTCTGGACCCCAGAATGAGGTGCCATTTCTCCAGGCAAACCAGGTCAAACAGGCATGTACCCCACTCCTAGCCTAGCATAGGCACATATGCCAGTGTAGTCAATGAATAAATGAACTCTTTTACTGGGCTGGGAGGTTTCTGAGGCCTCCTTTCTCACCCCTTCTCCAGCTCCAACCCAGGTCCTCTCTCCATGTTTAATTGGTGCCACCTCCTCCACAATTCCACCTTACCTACCTGTGAATTCCTAAAAGGTGGGGACATTTCTCGCTCCTTGTCAAGGACAGGATGGATGTGTTGCCCTGAACCCCACAAAGAGGAGTTGCTTCCTCTTCCCTCCCTGAGGCTCTGAAAGCAGTATGGCTGACCTCAAGTCCTGCCAAGCTCAGCCAATGTCACCGTTGGCTTCTGTGTATGTGCCCCCAGGCCAGGCCCTCTCTGGAACTTAATTTCCCCATCTGTAATGGGGGCATCAATGCAATAGTTAAGAGTGCAGGCTCTGGAGCTGGTTGCTGGGCTTGAGTTCTGCTGCCAGCTCTCTCTGATCCTCCGTTTCCTTGGTTGTAAGATGGTGATTGGAACTATCTCAACCTCAAAAGGATGTTGTAAGGCTCAAGTGACTTAATCATACAGAGCACTGAGAACAGGGCCTGGCACACAGTAGGTGCTCAGTAGGTGGTATTTTTATCCTCCACATCCAGCTCCCTGCCAGCTCCACATGACAGTGAGTTGGCAAAGGCAGTGAGGGGCATGAGGAAACAGCTTCAGTCCCAGCCCTGGGCTTCTTATCCATCTCCTGGGGGAGCTGGAAGGGCTCCAGGGTGGGGCCCCAAGAGTTGCACACACTTGAGTTCCTACACCTCATCTGATCTATCAGCCCTGAACAATTACTTCTCCTCCCTGGGCCTCAGTCTGACTAACTGCAAAATGGACATAATCATGCTTTCCAGCAGAGTTGTAAGGATTACGCGAGAAATATCTAGAATGTGCCTGCGGACTTGGCGGCTCAGTAATCACCAGCCCCCTGTTTGCTCCCCTGATGAAGGCAGCCTCTGTGTAAGAGTAAATTCTGCCAGCCCGATGTAAGTGTGGATTTGTGTCAATGGGTTTCCTTCTTGTGCCTCAACTGCCCCCTCTTGGGAGACTAGAAATGACATCTCAAAATGATGATAATTATCTGGATTAAATCGGCTCCTGGTCTTCCTTTGGTTAACACTTGTGTGCTCCCCATAGCCTGGCATTTAGTAAGTGAAATAAAACCAAAAAAAAAAAAAAAAAAAAACCCGCTGCCATAGAATCGATTCCGACTCATAGCAACCCTATAGGACAGAGTAGAACTGCCCCATAGAGTTTCCAAGGAGTGCCTGGTGGATTCGAACAGCTGAACTTTTGGTTAGCAGCCATAGCTCTTAACCACTGCGCCACAGGGGTTTCCAGTAAGTGATATAAATGCTTATTAAACAAATATATTACTATCGAAAGAAAATGCGAAGAAGGCAATTGTGCCTTTCCCTCCCCACTCCCCTGTAGAGGGCGGTGTACACGCAGGGTGGTTATTGTCAGTGATCCAAAGCTCAATCCTGGTCCTCAGTCCTGAGCCAGCCAGGCACTGGTGGCCATGATACCGCCTGCCCTCAGTGGCCCCCTCGCCTCCCCGAGAGGATTAATGTAGCCCCGGCGCCAGGGAGATCACCTGGGCTTAGTGTCCAAAAGGCACTTTTGTCTGGAGTTGGCCAGGGATGGGGGGAGGGACATCCGATTCCCCCAGAGGAGCCCAAAGGTGAGTCACCCATGCAGGGGGCCACACTGGGGACTGCAGACATCAGGAAACAGCCCCAGCCCTACCACCCACCCCTGCACTCAGCGCTGTCTCCCTCCTGGACTGTCAACCCACCAAAGCCACAGGGGGGCTACCAGAGAAGGGACTCCCTTCACATCTTCTTTTATCCACCCCCACTCCCATCTTATGTGTGCAGGTTCAAAGCCTAGGTTGTGGAGTCAGATGGGCCTGGGTTCAAATGCCGACTCCCTAGGTGTGTGGCCTTGGGCAAGTCACTTAACAATTTCCTCAACTGTATAATGAAGATGGAGTCCTTGGGTGGTGCAGTTAAGTGACCGACTATTATTCGAAAGGTTGGAAATTCTAGTCCACTCAGAGGTGCCTCAGAAGAAAGGGCTGGCATCCTGCTTCCAAAGGTCACAGCCTTGAAAACCCTATGGAGGAGTTCTACTCTACACACATGGGGTCGCCATGAGTTGGAATCAACTTCACAGCAACTGGTTTGTTTTGTTTTTTTCTCTCATCGCTACTTTGTGCAGCCACAGTTCTCAGCATGATGAAGCAGATGTCGACCCCACCTTGGGGCACTCTTGGTCAAGTGGAAGAGTGAGCCAGAGGTGCTGACAATCCAACATGTTGAGTGTAAGAGAGGGAGTGAGAGGCTCCCTGGCCGGAAGCCGCATGCACCCTGCGCACTGACGATGGTGGGCGTTGCCAGGCACATTAGGGGAGGAGGATGCTCCAGGAAGAGGGAGCTTGGGCACACACGATAACACACTGATCCTGTGCCAGGCCCTCCTCTCGGTACTTTGCAAGGATAGTCTCATCTAATTCTCAAACAACTTATGAGTGAGTGCTACATTATCCCCATTTCACAAATGAGGAGCCTGAGGCCACAGACAGTTCTACTCCCTTTCCACACTCCAGGAGGAACCAGCTAAGGCCAGGTCATGGGCAGCCTTGAACACCAAACCTGGAAGTGTGGATGATTTCTTGTTGGCAATGAGAATCCAGCCTTGAGGGGCTGTCGGTGGCAGTGTGAGATGGTCAGATGAGGTTAAGGATGGGCTGGAGGAGGGTGGGGTGGAAGAGAAGCGAGTGAGAGGCCAGGGAGGGGCAGGCGTGGTCTTTGTGAGAGAGATGATGTGTGGGTGCTGGGGCAGGGATGTGGAGTGAAGAGGTGGGAACAAGGCATGGTCAGGAGGTAGAACAGTGCAGCAATAACAGGAGCTAACAGTAACTGAGTGGAGCCCTTGTGGTGCGACAGTTAATTGCTCAGCTGTTAACCGAAAGGTTGATGATTCGAACCACCCAGTGACTCCACAGAGAAAGACCTGGTGATTTGCTCCTGTAAAGATTACAGCCTAGAAAATCCTATGGGACAGTTCTACTCTGTTATATGGGTTCCTATGAGTTGAAATCAACTCCACGGCACCCGACAGCAACAACAGTAATTGAGTGCTTCTTATGGGCAAGTCATCATCCTGAGGGCCAATTTAGCCCTGAAAGCCCCATTACTATCTTACTATCATCTCCATAAGGAGCCTTCGTGGCACAGTGGCTGCTAACCATTTCAGCAGTTCAAATCCACCCAGCCACTCCTCAGGAAAAAGATGTGACAGTCTGCTTCCATAAAGATTATAGCCTTGGAAACCCCACGAGCAGTTCTACCCTGTCCTATAGGGTCGCTGTGAGTCGGAATCAACTTGACAGTAGTGGGTGTGGGTTTTTTTTTTTGGTTTATCATCATGTTACTGAAAAAACTGAGGCTCAGAGAGATGAAATGACTTACTTGGCCAAGGTCATATGGCTAGTCAGCAGCCTAGATGGGATTTGAACACAGGCAGCTAACCCTTGAGCCACTTATTTAACCACTGTGCTATCCCTGATGGGAGTCAGTAGACACCTGGAAGTGAGGAAGGAGTTCAATTAAACCCCAGCGTGGCATAGCACTGGGCCTGGCATGTAGTAAGTACCAATCAATGTAGGGCAGATGATGAGAGGGTTGGAGGGAGAAAAGAAGAGGGCAGATAGGTGAATAGATGGGACAGTGGTTGGATGAAGCAAATGGATGAGTGAGTGGGTGGGAGGATAGACGGGTGACTAGATAGATGGGTGGATGGATGATGATGGATGGGTGGATGGAAGGATAGTCTCAGGGCCATCCCTAATGGTAGACAAACCTCCAGAGGGGCTCCAACTCTTCTCTGCATGTCCCTCAGCTCCAAACCCTCTGATCCAATTACCAAAACCTCACTGGTACCTCTTCAACTCAAGTCCACCCTTAAGCGCCAACTTGGAGCCATTCCCCAGAACCAAGGAGGCCCATTCTGAGAAGCAGGGAGGAGCCCGGTGCCAGGAGGCAGGATCCCCAGATTCCCATCCCAATTCTGCTGCTGTGTGGCCTTGGGCCAGTCAGGTCCCCTCCCTGACTTCGGTTCCCCCATCTGCACTAAGAGCATTTGGTGCAGCTTTGCTCTGAGGTCTGTCTTGAGGTGTGTCCACATCTGATGTACAGCCTGTGGGGATCCTTCCGGGGTAGGACCAGTCTCATTCATCCTTGCATCCTGGAATGTCATTGTTAGGTGCCGTCGAGTTGGTTCCGACTCATAGCGGCCCTCTGTACAACAGAAGGAAACACTGCCCAGTCCTGCACCATCCTCACAATCATTATGCTTGAGCCCATTGATGTAGCTACTGGGTCAATCCATCTCATTGAGGGTCTTCCTCTTTTTTTTTGCTGACCCTCTACTTTACCAAACATGAAGGAATCTGGAATGCCGGTTCCTTTTGTCTCTGGTGAGCACCTATTCACCCTTCAAAATTCAGCTCAGATGCCACTTCTGAAAAGCATCCCAACGACACAAAGACAGAGAGACACAGCCTCAGACAGGCTCAGAGAGACAAAGAGAGATGGAGAAAAAGATAGATTTAGAGAATCAGAGAAAGAAAGAGAGACCAAGGCAGGGAAGGGGTTGAAGGCAGGACAGGATACAGGCTGCCCAGGTCAACCAGATAAGTTTGGGGCTCAAAGCTGCAGAGATTAGGCCCAAGTCCCCTCACTCCCAGGTGCTCCTGCCTGAGGCTGGGGAGGGCATTGAAGGCAGAGGCCCAGGCAGACCCTGTATGACTCTGGGAGAAACCAGCCAAAAGGTACTGAGATAGGCAGGTAGTTTATTGAAAGCTCAAGACTTGCTACTGAGGCCCCAGAGCCTTTTCAAAGGCAGAGTCCTATGGCTAACCTTGCAGTCCCCACCCAGCATGGGGCTGGGTTGCAGGGCCAGAGTGCCTAGGTGGGTCTTGTGGAGAGGGGACACTGATGCTCTCACCAACACAGACTAGAGGCTGGGAGGGAAATTGAGGCAGAGTGGGCAGTGGACAGGACTCTGGAAGTCAACAGGGAAGGATGGTGGCCACCTCTCTGCCTCAGGATGCCACGGTCAGCACAACAGCATTCTGCAAGGAACAAGAGTTCTCTGTTAGACCCTCTGAATCCTTGTGCCCAACATCACTGCCACACTCCATCCCTGCAGTCATCTCTGTCCTCTTCTCCCCCATCCCTGGGGTTAGCACTGTATCTGGAACCCAGTAGGCATTCATTAAATGTTTAGGGAATGGATGACTGAACGAATGAATAAATGACTGGTGTAGGACAAGTTGCTGACTTTAAGACTTAAGGAGACCCAAATTCAAGTTCTATTTCTGCTGCTAATTTACTGTGTGATCTTAGGCCAGAAATTTGACTTCCCTCAGACTTAGTCCTCTTCTGAAAAATGGGTACAGAACTCCTAGTCTGCCTACCTCCCAGGGTCATTACAAGGCTCAAAGCTGTGCTGGGTTGAGAAAGATTGTGAGGTCATGTTTATACTGAGTAGACGAAGTATCGTGATAGATTAGCCATGTCTGCCACAGCCACAGGATAAAGGAGAGACAGCCCATGTAGTTGCCACCTCTGGACCAAGGTAACTGTGATTCTTTGAGAATCTGAAGTTCCATCCTTGTAGACCAGAGCATGTGTCTGAATTCAACAGGAAAGAACTCTGTGATTGATTGGCAATGTCTGCCTTGGGCAAGGAAAGCAAAGGAGCACGCATATCATGTATTTGCCATCCCTGAATTAAGTACTTTTAATTCTCTGAGCAATTTAGAAAACGGTACAGGCCAGAGAATGAGGCGTAGAATTCCCCTTAAGGATTTCAAGCAGGGCCCGCTATAGACAAGCTAAAGGCCCATTTGGGCCACATCTGCATGAGAAACTCACCTCTATAATCTTCAGGGCCGCACTGGCAAAACTGACATTGAGAACCTTAGGCAGGGGGATTCCAACATCCACAACCGCTGTGAAGAGGGAATGGTTGAAAGCAAAGTTAAGTGGAGGGGCTAAGGGTGGTACCTGGTGATCTATTACTACCACTTTCCTTAAGCCAGCCATTTCTCTTCTTGGGGACTCAGTTTTCCAACTGGAAAACTCCTATTCATACCTCTAAACCCAAACAAAAACGTCCCTTTTCTGTATTGTCATCACTGGCTCCCCTCAGCAAAGCCTCCTTGAGGCTCCCTCAGCCCCTTGTACATCCTGGGTCATCTATAGTCTAATCATTTGTTTATATAATTATTTCCCACTGGATTACGAGCTTGAGGACGGTACCTAGACTAGACCCATCTCGACCCATCTCAAGACCCAGAGCCCAGCATGATGTAGGTACTAACCAATGTTGTTTGAATGAAAACATTGGTGCCTCAGTTTAAGCATCTTAGCAATGGGGGGACCTCAGTGTCCCCATCAGAACAATCAAGAGGGGAATAAATCAGGCAATCCTACATTCAGATCCTCCATATGTCCAAGAAGACAGTGAAGGCCACCCATACCGTTGAGCTTCGGCACATATGCTGCCTGGATCACATCTCTGAGCCATTCTTCTAAACCGGATGCCTGCAACAGAGCACACGGAGGGCTTCACAGGGAGCAGCTCACCCCTTCCGAGGGAGGGAAATCCAGAGGTCTAGCTGCCCCAGGCTCTCCCAAGCCTGGAGACATGGCTTCTGGTGGCAGTAGGGCTTATTCGGGTGGGCTGTCTACCCATCACCCCAAAGATGACTCTTTGATTTAGGCCAGCATCAGCCTCAGCCACACGAGCTTGGAAGAGGCACCTTCCTAGAGGAAGGGTCTCCAGGGCCTGGAGTGGGTGGTGCCTGAGGAAGAGGGAGGGAGACTTGCCCAGCTCTAGCAGAACTCTGTGAGGCCTGACTTCAGAATACTGTCAGTTTAGGAACCCTTAGAATGTTCTAGAACCTGAAGCCATCATGAGATTCTGGAACCTTAGAACTCTTAGAGAAGCAGGAACCTCAAGGCTCTGTGGGGCTCTGAAATTTTACAACTTTCTGAATTTAGGAAATGCATTACTTGTGTAAAGTTTCAAATTTTGGATCCTTGTGAGGTTCTAGATGTTTACAATTCTGTGAGGTTCCAAGACCTTGGAAGATCATGAGATTCACTTTCCTCAGTGATCACTGTTTTATACACACACACACACACACACAAACACACACCCGCCCTGATATTTGCCCGATCTAGCTTGTTCGAGCAGAGCCCAAACTGAGGCCAACTCAACCGTATGGACCATAATTCATCCCTACCCCCTTACAATCCCCACCTGAAGACCCTCATCACCACCAAGCTGCTCACCCTCCCAGGAACTTACATCAAAGGGCTGGGCAAAGGCGGAAGCCAGCTTGACATGGAGCCTGATGGAGAGGAGAGAGATGTGAGGGGCCTGGTTCCCACCACCACCTGTTTAGAGCCGCCCTGCTCCCCCACCAGCTCCACCCCCAACCTGCCCCAACTGCAGCTAACAGGGATCAGGAAACAGGGTTACAGGCCCAACTCTGCCTCTATCCAGCCTCAATTCGGAGACTCGGTTTTCCTGCCTGTAAAATGGATCTGGAGGGATCTAACCTCCCTTCTGACACATCATGGCCACTACCTGTGATTCCATGGTCTGACTCCCAGCTGTTTGACCCTAGGCGAGTGGCTGAACCTCTCTGAGGAGTCACCCTCAGAGGCTGAGCAATGGACACCAGGCACCCTGCATACAGCATGCACTCACTAAAGGCAGCAACCCACTGAGGGACCACAGCTGGCCTAAGTGCAGGTCCAGAGGTGGACAAGAGCTGGATACAGGCCTCTACCTCCTGAATGGCTGAGGCACAAAATTTCCCCTGGAAGAGGGAGATTACACCAGGTGGTGGGCAAGGCCTTTGTCCCGGGTAGAGACCGGGCAGCAGTGGAGGACAATAGGAACCTGAGGGGCCTGAGGGGGCACTGAGATAGGGCCAGGTGAGCACTGGGTGCCAATGGCTCAGGACGGGCAGATCCCAGAGACCCCTTGGAAAGCCCTTGCATCCAGGCAGGGACAGACAGCCCCAGGCTCCAGGCCATGGTGGGAGCACTTGACCTGGAGTATGGAGGCCCAGACTGTAGACACGGTCCCACAGACAACCCAGTTCATGAGCCTGGGCCTGCAGTGTGCTCTGCAAACTGTAAAGTGCCATGTGCGTGGAATGAAGGATCGCTATTGACCGCATCACCTCCGTTATTATTATTGACATGATGCCTAATTACCATGGTGATGAGAAGAGACATCAGAGAAATAACAAGTCACAAGAACAACAAAGCATTTTACAATACTGCAGACCAGTTAGCTCGGTGGTTATGTCTGGGGCTGATAATTCAGGAGTTTGGGCTCCATTTCCTGCCTGGTTTATCTCCCAGGTCCAGGTTTTCAGCAGCAATGGGGTACAGTGGAAGAATCCCAGCTCTGGAATCTCCCACTCTGAGCTCCAGATTCTTCATCTGTAAAACCATGTTCCCCCAGGCAGGTCCTGAGGGCAAGGATGAAGCTGGTAGAACACCTGGAATCTAACTGATGCCCAATAAATGGGAGATGGGTCCTGCTGGTCCCTAATTCTTGTTCCTAGAGAGAAGGCCCAGGCCCTGACGTTACCATTCCAGGGACAGGGAGAGGTGCAGCTTGGTAGCTGAGGGAGACAGCTTGGCATTTAGAGTCATAACCTGCAGGGGAAAAACGGTCGGAGGTTATCCTCAAATTCAGGAGAATGAGCCGGAAGGACAGGTCTGCCTTGACAAGAGGAGGCCAACAGTGAATGTCCATCATCCGTTGCCTCCCTCACCCTTTCTGAGGTCCTAGTGTGTGTTAAGTTTTGTGCTGGGCACTGGGGAGGTAACTTAAAGGTTCTGGTGTTGAAGAACCAGAGCATGAAAAGTGAGGGTGATCAGTGTGGTACGAGAGGAAGCCTTGGGGCTGCGGAGCTCAGAGGAAACGCTGGACCCAGCTTGCAGCAGGGGTCCGAGGGGGTGGGGAAAGCTCTCCTGAGGAGGCGACATCTGAGCTGATTCCTGAAAGATGTGGAGTTAGCCAGGGAAGGGGAGAAATGGCATTCCAGGAGGTGGACCCTGAACAGACAAAGGCAGGGAGGTGAGACCTGGGCTACCTCAAGCAGCTGAGGCTTAGAGTACAGGGTGGGAAACGCTGAGGATGAGGCAGGAGGGCACTGAATGCCAGGATCAGGGGCTCGGCAATGGGGAACCAGGGCAGAGGGACAGCAGGAGAGGGACCTGCCTCTGCCCAGATGTATGTCTGGGAAAACTAGTGGAGGGTGGGCTGGAGGGAGCTGGAGGGTTGTCCAGGAGATAGCTGAGCACAGAAGGCTGGGGAGACAGGAGCAATGCCCGAGAGTCCAAGGAAGAGTGAACAGGCCTCGGGTCCATCAGATGTGTGATGAGGGAGCAGGTGGGAATCTAGGCAGGCACTTGGGTCTCAGCCCAGGTGAGGACAATGGGAAGAAGGGGCCTTCCTGTGCTGTGCTTCATGCGGTCTCCCTCCCTTGAAGTCAGGAGGAATCCTTCAGCAGCCTGGGTGGGCCAGCTCCTCTCAGAGTCCCCCGGCCCTCAGTCACTCACCCCGTTCAACTCAAAGAGCTCTTCAGGAGTCTTTTTAGTGACATTGGACAGCACGCAGATGACAGCCGGTATGGAAACCGTGGCCTTCTTGTTCTGGAGTGTGAAGGTGGGAGCTTCCTTCACCCGCAGTGAGAGCAGGAGGTGCTGGCCTGAGGGCAACTTCCCCAGTGCCTGGAGGGAGGCAGGGCAGAGCAGGGGTATGGGGGCAACTTAGACGCCCCGGTAATAGAATCGATCAGGCAGTCAACACTCCTGAGCACCTACTGTGTGCCAGGCACCGTGCTGAGTACTGACTTGAAAAACTGAACCTGAGAGGTCTGACATTCTGGTGGGGAGACACCAACCCATGGAACACCGTATCTTAGACTCTCCATCTCACTCAGAGTCAAAGTCCTCACCCAGGCCCTTAAGGTCCTAGGTGATCTGTCCCCTGCCCTCCTCTTGACCTCACCTCCTTCCACTGTCCCCCACATTCTCTCCTCTCTGGACTCACTGGCCACCTCGCTCACTGTTCCTCCAACCTGCCTGGCAGCTGTCACCTCAGGACCTTTGCACTTGCTATTCCTGCTGCCTGGAATGTTCTTCCCCAGATATGGCATGGTTGCCTCTCTCGCCTCCTTCAGGCCTCTGCTCAAATGTCTCCTCCTCAGTGAGGCCTTCACACCCCCTCCCCCACTCCTAATCCACCTTCACCACTCCATTCTCCTCCACTTTCTGTCAGTGTTTATAATCTATTTACTTGTTCGGTGCCTGTCGCCTGCCCGTCTCCCTCCCCCACTAGAATGGCAGCTTCTCAGGCACAGGGGCTTTTGTCTATTTTTCACCTTTTGCCCCTTCTGCATCCTCAGCACCTAGCACAGGTCTTGGTACATAGTATGTGCTCAATAAATATTAGTTGATTGACAGAATAAATGATACGATTAGGAAATTCTGCGACATAGAATCGCCGCCTTCAGGACACTTGAATGGTGGACTCTGGGGACCAGTTCCTCAAGCCCAGGCTCCCAGAGTTGCAGGGTCATAAAGACAAAGAATCACCAGATTCCACCGCCATGTGTCTACAGGATCTGGAGCCATAGAAGCAGACGCAGAGTGGGTGCTGTGCGATTCTGATGTTCAGAGGCCAGCGAGTGGAGAACAAAGGCTTCAGCCTCCAGTGGCAAGTCCAGCCTCCCCAAGCTGGAGGGACACTTCCCGCATCCACATGTCCCTGCCCTGCTGCCCCTGCTTCCCCCAATTCTCTCAACTATCTTACAGCCCCTGCCCTCAGAAGGTTCTTCTCAGTGTCTAACCTCAATCGGTCCTTGCCTACGACTCCACTGCCCTTTAGCCAAGGAACTCCAACCACACGGACCAAGAGTGCTTTGAGTCCTCACCTGCAAGGACTCACAGAGCTTGTATTCTGCTTCCCTAAACTCAGCTGCCCCTTCCACCCCCTCCAGTGGAAAGCCGGGCCCTCTGGGCCCCTTTCCAACCTTTACTAGAACCTGCTATCTCGTAAGGACCTTGTAGTGGTCGTTTCTTCAGTATGAATTCAGAGTCTCACAGCTGGAAAGTAGCTAGTCCAGCCCCAGTTGAACAGATAAGAAAGCTGAGGCCGGGCCCTACTGTCACATACTGATGCCCACCAGTCAAATCTCCCTGACTCTTCTCCCTTCTCTTCCCTCCCTAAGGCCAGTACACTGAGTCTTCTCTCTGGGGACAGAGAAGATCAGTACCAAGATGAAGTAAGGCAGTTGAGGGAGAGGGCTCCATAACCGGCAAAGAATCCCCCCATCCTGTCCTCTGCCTGACAAAGAAGGAACAGCCACAGGGTGAATGCCCCGTTGACATCTGGCACAGCCAAACCCTGGCCTGTCCTCTCCAAGGAAAATCTGCTGCCAGGAAACAATAAGATATTGGTCATTCACACTTTAGGGTGAATTTGGACTCTATATTCAAATACAAGCTGCCCGGAGTGCTATATGAAGAAAGATTTTAGAGTTTCACTCACTCATCAGATCTGCAATGATCAAAGCCCATATCTCCCAAATAGGAGAGGGTCACTCACCTCAGGGACCAGAGCCACCAGGTCCGTGGTTGTCAGTGGGACATTGCTAGGAACCTGGACCCAAGACCAAATGGGAGGAGGTGTGAACACAGCAACAGGACTGGAATCTCTCAGCACGCACAGGGTAGTTCTGTCCACACAATACTAATTATACACACATCCCTACAAACACCCATGCTTGTTCTCTCAGCCATCGATCACTGAGTGCTTACCACACGCCAGGCACGTGCCAAGGGCTTCTCATGCTTTTGCTCACTTCACCTTCACAACAGCTCGAAGAGGTGGATGCTGTGATTACCCCACTTTCACAGGTGGGGAAACTGAGGCTTCTGCCCAGGGCCCTACAGAAGGTAACTTTTAACCAGAACTTTTTAACTACTCTGCCAGAGCTGCAAACCTGAAAGTCCAGGGATCAAATCTGATCCCAGACAGTTTTGCCTTTTACCCAGACAGTATTTTCAAAAACTACAGATTTGCTTGCAGTATTTATGTATCTGGAAGTTGCATACAAACTTGCCAGCTTCTGGCTAAAAAGTGGAAAATCTGGTCACACTGGCCCTGTATCCCCTCCGCTAGAGGCAGCTGAGTGGCAGCCACACAAGAGATGGGGCCCAGGTCCCCCAGTTCACCGCAGTCTCACTGGACCTGTTTCCCTTGTCCTGCCACCTGGCCAGCCCCCATAGCCCTGGGGTTTGAGACACCTGAACCGCACATCAGCTTCTCAGAACAGACTGTTCTCACAGAATAAACACACAGACACACTCTCTCCTGGTCCGAAGGACTCCCAGACACTCACCCAACGCTCAGCTATACCCTTTTGGGGGTGGACAGCACCCAGGATGGGGCCTCTGAGATCCCACTCTCTCATTACAACACTCACATGCACACATTCACGCCCACAGGCTGCTCACACACACACCATCTCTCACATGGAGCCTTCATCTGACTATGACTCCTGTAGCAAGAAGACACCCGCCTCCACTCAGGGCCTTCCGAGAGGTCTTCCCAGAGGCCTTCCAAGTACTCTCTGGACCCCACCTCCAGGGAGACACCAAGCCCTGCTCCACTGGGTTTGAACTTCGGGTAGGGAGCCCAGAGTGTCAGAATTCACTGCCTCTGGAGAGGGCTGAGACCAAGAGGATGCCTCTGGGTGGGGCTTCTGGGGACTGGGCCTTCCAGACATCTGTGAGGGTGTCAGGGGGCCAGAATTGAAGCAGGGAGGTCTCAGAAGCTTCAGAACAAATGTCCAAGTGAACTTTGGCTCAGTCCAACCCTAGTTTTCTTCTCTCCAACTCAAATTTGCAGTAGGGATGTTAACCGTTTACACTTTAGTATAAACTGTGGCTTCAACTCTGGAAGGGCTCATCTGGTGCAGGGATAGAGAACCGGCTTCATTTCATATGCTAGTTCTAACCAATTGAAAGTGGCATCCCAGAATGATGTATTGAGAAGGATTCAGAGGTCTCGGTCAGGTTTAGCCAAATCGAGGGCCATAATCAATTAGCAATGTGTGCCACAAGTACAGGAGTGGGCAGCAGCGTGTGTATGCTATAAACTTGTCCAACTCCTAGGACAGAGAAAGGGGCTCGGCAAGGCTGAGCAGGAATGATGTGACTAGGTCAGTGTTGCATTGCCAAGACACGACAAGGCAGGGAGCCCCCATCCCAGGGTCTCCTGCTGCCACACTCACCAGCTCAGGGGTGATGTCCATGTCAAGAGCACCGTTGGTCTGCAGGAGTCCAAACATGGTGTTGAAGAGGTACAGTGGCACTGTCACTTGGGATGTGTGGTCCTCCTTCGGGGGGATCTTAATGGGCTTAGGAGGCTTGGGAAAGTCGATGATGTCACCAGCTATGCTCTTCACGATGGGCTGCAGGTGCAGGAGATAGGATATGGGAAGGTCTCGGGGCTGCTCACCCACCCAGCCTTGACCCAGCATCCCCTACACGGCCCCCACCAGAACCCCACCCCACACCCAGCTTCAGGCAGGCTTCCGCAGGCACTCACGTTGAAGTCCAGCTCTATGTACTGGTTGGAGATGAGAGGCAGCGTAGCCAGAGAAAATTCCACAGACCCAAGAGCCCCAAGGGGCACCAGGCCTGCATAGGGTTGGGGGAGCCAAGAGAAAGATTCCATGAGCCCAGGCTCCAATAATAATAGCCTCTATTTTCTTTTATTGAGTTCCTACTAAATGTCCAGCACTGTACTATGCATTCACTTGAGTGCTACTGTCATCTCATTTTACAGATAAGGAAACTGAGGCTCGGGCAAAGAAATTTACCATCCAAGGCCATACAAGCCACGGAGTGACAAAGCCAGGATTCAAACCCAGGTCTGCCTGTCCTTCAGAGCTGGTGCCACTAACCACGTTGCTGCCCGGCCTCTCTCATGTAACACCACAGATAGAGACATATCTGCACCAAGTTTTCTATCCTTATCCTGCTTATGCCTTCTTAAACTTTTCAAAGCCCTTTTGTGAACACATCTGTGTCTCCACAGGGCTCAAGGAGACTGGAGTCTGCTGAGGCTTTAAGCCCTCTAGCCTTCTGTCATCTTGTCTGTCCAGTGATGACATTAGTAATAATATCTGCCTCATGTTTCTGACAGTGCTAGATACACTGCAGGTGGTCAGTAAATGTTGGCCTGAAGCCTCCCACTAGATGGAGAACTGCAAGGCTCTGAGTCCCTGTGCCCTGCTGAACCGGCCTCAGCTCAGGGCTCCACCACAAGGCCTTCTCAAAATGGCTGCCTTGTCAGTGTGAGGAGGAAGTGAAAGATTGCAGAATTTTTCCCACTTCCCTTAGTGCCCCCGCACCCTTGGCAGTGGGAGGGAGGGGGAAGGGGGCACAGAGGAAGGGGTTGGGCCCCAACTTACTCAGCACAGAGCCCAGGAGCTCATTCATCACACCCAGCACACTGTCCACCATGGGGCAAAGCTATGTCGGGAGAGACAGACATCGCAGGAAAAACAAAAGTGAACACCAGCTTGGCACAGGGGCAGCTGCATTTCCTTTCAATGATTTGCTATGTGGTCCCAGGGACCAAGGCCAGGTGGAATGTGGACACTAACAGGGACACAAGGTGTGAGGCAGAGGAGGGGCTGGAGCCTGGGCTTTGGCTTGAACTCTCGGAAGACAGAGTGAGGAGAGCAGAGGGCTGGGGCCCCCAAGCCCTGCTTCCCTTTGTTATACAGGTCTCATCAGTAAACCCCAAAAGATGCTTGGTGGGGGGAAGGGGGTGACACATTTCACAGGCCAGTTAGGGTGTGGGGACAAGTCCTTCCTTTGATAAATCAAAGATGGCTGTGGTCCCCTTTGAGGTCTCAGGCCCCTCCTGCCATCCCCAGGTGGGCATGGGGAGGTCAGAGCCCTGGGGTTCCCTGGAACTCCTAGAAATATGGCCCCCAGAGGGGAGCCTCCTCCCCTCCACCAGAGAGTCAGGCTTGACTCCAGGGTGTCCACCACCCATGTCACTGTGTGTTTCTTGAAAACCCCTGTGCCGTGAGAACCCGGGGGGCGTGCTCAACTTCCAGAGCCCTGAGGGTAGGAATCGCAGAACTGGAGGTCCACAGTCTACCGGAGTCCAGCCCTTTCATTCTATGGCTGGGGAGAGCCAGGCCCAGAGAAGATGGGCAACTTGCCCAAGGCCACACAAGGCCCAAGACCTCTCACAGAGAGACAAGAGGGCTGTGGCACTTAAACTTAGGGCTCCAAACTCCGGGGCCTCTGAGGTCAGGCGTGTCACAGAATGGAGAGCAGGAGGCCAGAAGGGGCTGTGCTGGGCAGGGAAGCAATCCCCTTGGCGCCAGCCACGTATGACCTGCAAGAAGGAGGCTCCAGGGTGGTTGGGTTAGCTAACTGCACGAGAGATGCCAGAAGGAAATCCAGATTGTTAAGAGAAATCTCCCATTTCTAAATGTTGGCAATGAACTCTTATTTAAAAACCTCTTTCGAGCCACACAAAACCCGTCTTCTAGCCCATTTTCCCAGGGACCCAATTTAAAGGCGGTGTGTAAATGCACCCGCATCTCTGTATTGAAATCCACCAGAGAGTGCCTGGGTAGAAGCCCCCTCCTCCACCCCCACCCCCCACCCCGCCCCATGAGAGCTTCCCACTTCTCCTGCTGAGCTTCTTTAAGCCCTGGACAGGTCTGCCAACCTTCTGCTCATCCCTGCCAGCCCCATTGCAGACATTCTTCCCAAGGACTTAAAAAGAAGATACAGGCACGCCTGGGAGCCAAGAGGCTTTGACACCCATGCTGGCTGTGTGGCCCCGGCAAGTCCCTGACCTCTCCAGCGTCAGCCAAGTCAGTGTTGGGCCAGACCAGCTTTCCTCAAGTGTGGTTTGTTTGCCCCAGTGGAAGCCGGGAAGGCCATGGACAAGCATCCTTGGTCAGTTTAATCATAATGTGTCTAATTTCTGATACTTTAATACACACATATATGATTTTCTGGATGTGATTGCTAAGCACAGGGCTCAGTTTAAAATCATTAAGTGAATCACTTTAAAGGGAATTAATTTAAAGTTAATTTAAAGAAAAAAATCAAGTCAATAATAATACAAGTAGCAAAAATAGAACAGGTAATAAGAAAATAACTTGAATTTGGGAGCAGAGACTCAGGCCATCTGGTGTTGTAAACTCAAGGCTCTGACGTCTAGGGGCCAGATCCACCCACAGACACAAAGGTGGCAGCCAGGGAAGCCGAGGGGCAGGCCAGGATGGGATTACCCAGGGGTGTGGAAGGGAAGTGCAACCTAATCCGGCTGGCGCCAGGCCTTACATAAAGCTGAGTTTGGGGTTGGGGGGGGTGGGGGATGGGGGAGGCACAACCCAGGGGGAGGAGCATGCCTACTGCAGCCCCCACACTTACCAATCCCGGCAGCACCTTGGAGAGTGTCTGTTCCACGACCCCAAAAAGCGGTGTCGGCAGCAGCCTAGACAGAGCAAGATGTGTGAGGGCATGACCACTTCATGGGGGAGCACTAGCCTGGATGACAGATGGGAAGGGTGGGCACTGGGGGCTCTGCATTTCTCCCATCTCCTCTCTTGGTGCGATTGACTGGGTCTTTGGATTTAAACCCAGCCATGGACCCTGGGGCATTCCTTCCCCAGCTGGCTTCAGTTTCCCCATCTGCACAATGCCCACCTCATGGAGTTGTTGCTGCCAAGATTAAGTTGGAGCACAGTTGTGTCTGGTATACAGTTAGTGCTCAGTAAGTGTCTGTTCTCTTTGTGTCCCCCAACATTTATAAATAAGTGACATACGGGCCTAGAACAGCACCTGGCTCAGAATAGGGGCTCAATAAGTATTTGCTGAAGGAATGAATGAATGAATGAATGAGGGGATGGCCTGAGGATGGGAAGTACATGTAGACGGACTCAGGTCTGTTTGGAGACTATGAGGTGCAGGCCTGGGGTGGCACCCTCAAGATCATAAACACAGGATGCCAGCACCATCCTGGGCTCTGCTCCCGCCAGCCCAGAGGAGTAAGGTGGAGCTGCTGGAATTTAAGGAGCCCGAAGACCTGGCCTGACATCCCCTTACTAAGGTGCTTCTGGAGGCAGGAGCAACAGGGCCATTTAATCTGGCTAACCCCAGTCCTAGGAGTTAACATGGAACCATCTGGTTAGCCTTTACTGTCCAAGGCCACCCAGCAAAGATTCAGGGTGATTGGGGGTGTAGGATTCAGTCTGGAGTGTAGAAGCTAATGGGGAGATACAAGGTGTAAGGCAGGGGAGGGGCAGGTGTGGCTGGAGGTGGGTACAGAATGCTGGGGGAAAAGCCTTGGTCCTGAGTTCCCAGACCAGCCTCATCTCCATCTCTGACTCAAATTCTGTGTATGTGACCTTGGGCGAGTCCTTTTCCCTCTCTGGGCCAAGGTTCAACAGAAGTGTAGTGAAGGAACTGGGTTGCACATGGGGACACTGAGACCCACACAGGGGACCGGGCTCCCCTGTTGTCACAGAGCAAGTCAGGGGCAGAGCTGGCTGTTCTGATGTGCCGGGGGCAGGGACTGGAGTCCCTGCAGACAGATCCCAGATGGCGCCGGACCCGCTCTACCTGGAAGAAGGGGCATCGAACCCGGAGGCTGGAAAAGGGGTGGGGGCGCCGGCCTTAGGATGGGCGGCGCAGGTTGCAGGCTGGTCAGAGAGACCTAGTCTTTACGGACCTCAGTCTGTCGGTCCGCGCATAGGGTGGAATCTGGCGGGGCCGGCGCGGGGGTGGGGGTCGGTTCAGGCCCCGCCCAGCCAGTTGCTAGCGAGGAACCGAGGAGACACCCCAGGTACGCGCGCCAAGTGAACCGAGCGAGTCAGAGGAGCGGGGCAGCGGGCTTGAGCCTGCGACTCACCCCGACAGCACGCTGATGTGGCCCAGGAGCGTGCTGCAGCGCTTGAGGATGAGGATGGGCGTGCCTCGCTCACTCACGCCCAGCGCCAACCGCGACGACACGTTCACCTCGGCCGCCAGCTGCAGAAGGCCCCCCAGGGGGCTGCGAGAGCCGATGCTGAGGGCGTGGCCAGGCTGCGGGCCCCACCTGCCAGGACCTGCCCCAGCCGCACCCACCCGGGGCTGCCCCTTGCCCTCCCAGCCGCGCCTGCGTGAGCCCTAGTCTACTCCCTCCACCTCTTGCCTCACCGCCCCATTCTGCAAGTCCCAGCGCCTCCTCCATCCCCTCTGGCGATCCCCAGGCACGAGGGTAGAGATCTGGGGGACTGCAGGATAGAAGTCCCTTGGGGGCAATGGGTGGAGGTCCCTGAGGGGGCAGTAGTGGGATGGAGTCCTGGGGGAGTAGTGGGGTGGGGAGTCTCTTGAGAAGGAAACAGAGCAGGCGCGGGAGGACAGTAGGATGGGGGTGAGGGGGACAATAGCATAGTGGCCCCTCATGGGACACTGGAGTGTATGGGGAGCAATAAAGTAAGGTCTCCAGGGCAACTCACCCAGAGCCATGCAGGCCCACCTTGGTGTGCAGGCTCAGCTGCACCCCGAACCCTGGCAGCAGTTTCAGAGACACCTGGGGCAGCCTGAGTTCCTCAATCTTCAGCCTGGAGTGGACGGCAAGGAAAGAGCCTTCACTCCCAGACGCTCCAGAGCCACCAGTCCAGTAGTGCCTGGACCATCCCAGACTAGGCAGGGCCCAGAACCTGTCTTGGCTGTGTCCACCTTACCACCCCTAACCCATAGAACCAAGTGTGGGCCCTTGGGCCTGTTACTTCGCCTCTCTGGGTCTCTGTTTCCTCATCTATGAAGTGGGCTGATGCTAGTACCCATCTCATAGGGGTGTTGCAAAGACAACGCGAGATGATGCAGGTGCAGAAGCTGGTACAGCAGGAGCTCAATAAAAGTCACAGCATCATCTTCATCATCGGAGGTTCAATCCCGGTACAACCTCTAGCCTTGATCGTTTCTTTCCACCCCCACCTAGGCTCACACAGAGCAAACCGTAGACAACTTGAAGGCAGGGAAGGGGATAAGGAGACACTGGGCAGGGCAGCGCTCTTGAGCAGAGACCTGAAGGAGGTGAGGGATGAAGACAGGCAGATACCTAGTTTAGCCCAGAGAGACTAAGCAACTTGCCCCTGGTCACACAGTGAATAACTGGAATTGACCCCAGAGTTGGAACCCACAACCACAGTGGCACGGCCCTGTTCCTGTTCTCCCTGACACACAATAGACTTGCTATTTTCAGATCCTGGGACTCCCTACCCAATGCCCCCCAACACCCTGATACCCTCCACTGCCTGCTAACAAATTAGAAATAGTCAATCCCTTCTCTAGTCCCTGAAGCAAAGACCAGACCAACCCTCCTCTAGGGCATGTATTAAATGGGCAGCCAAGAGGCCCCACTGTGGGCACTCACCCAGAGAGCTCCTCAACGACGCCAAAAACCCCTCCATAGCTCAGCAGGCCGCCTCCTCCGAGCAGCCCTCCTGAGCCCAGGAGGCCCTGATTCACTGATGTGACCGTCCCCAGCACATTCTGCAGAACGTGCCCCCCGACCAGCGAATTCTGGATGGCTGCAGAGAGGATGGGGATAGGAAAGTGCTGGAAATTCCTAGGCCACCCCCAGGACCACGACAGCTGCCCTATTCTGAGCATCAGTCAGATCCCATTTTTAAATGGAACTGACCCAGAGGTTACATTCAAATAGTAGAAACCACTAAGCCTGCACTGCAGGGTGGGCGGCCACTCACACTGCATGACACATGAAAGGTGCTCAGGAAGTGTTTGAATGAATGAATGAGTTGCATGACAATCCCTTCATGTTACAGATGGGGAAACTTAAGCCCAGAGAGAGGCAGACACTTGCCCAAAGTCACACAACAAATCGAGTATGACTAGGGCTCCCGACCCCAGCTGCCCTGCAACACTGGAAGGAAGGGCAGAACCAAAGGAGAGGAAGCACAGCAGCCACCAGGGACATGATTAAGATGGAGGAGGTGATCCTTGCTCCCCCAGGGGCACCCCAAGCCTGGCTCTGTGAGGCTTATGAAAAAGGCAGAACAGAAGGGACCTCTCCGTGGAGGTGGGGGTATGGGGAAGGCCAAGCTGGCCTCCCTAAAGCATTTCCTGATCATGAACTGCCCTACTCCTCCCCAAGACTGTCACCCTGAGCTGTTGGGCCTTGAAGTACCAAATGCCAAGTAGAGTTCCCCTACCCCAGAAATGTGGGGCAGAGGCACTGACCTGGCCAGGCCCTTCCCCTTCACCTCCTCAACCCTCCTCCATCCCCATCCCAGAGCCAAACACAGCCCCCATGTAGCCACAGCCCATATTCACCTAGTTCACAGCTCAGAAGAAAGTGAATTATTCACCCATTCCAATCTGCAAAGCAAACTTTTAACCGTCTGAAGAAACTCAGCCACTTCCAGTGTCCCAGGAAAATATGCTCCCCAAGCAGTTGAGAATCTCGACTTGTTCTCATCCGTTCTAAGTAGATCCTTAAGTATGTCTGTTCCACAAACTGCCCACCTCGGGCTCACCTTTGCCGAGCTCATCCTTGTCGATCCGAGCCAGCGTGCCCACTGTCTCGAGCAGCCCCTGGCACGGAGTTGCTAGACCCCAGAGAAGAAGCAGGGACCACAAGCGCAACATGGTCGGCCTCATCTATAAGGAGGTAGAAGAAGGAGCTCCTGTACCCAAGCTTTTCCCCTGTTCCTTCCCATCACCAATCTCGGGCCCTCCACCCCACCTGGCACAGCCCAAGTCTGGCTTCACTCCCAGGAAATCCCTCTCCATCTAAATGCAAGCCACGCTAACATACATGCAGCACAGTACACTTCCAGAGCGCTCTGAGGTCTACAAGGCACTTTCCAAGCCTCTCCCTCATTGCATTGCATTTTACAAATAGGAAAACTAGGCAGAGAGAGGGATGAGAACTTGACCAAGGTCACAGAGCTAATCAGTGACAGGGTGATAATCCCAGCCCATGTGCATCTGACTTCCAGAGTCTTCGTCCTCTAGGGCCCCATGAGCCTGGGCTGCTCTCTGGAGGGACAGCTACAGAGGGGGCCACCCCTTCCAGGACAGAAGGCCAAGAGCTTTAGTTCCTGATCCTGCTTCCTGTTGGCTTACAAGACCATTTCAAAAGGCATGGCTGGTTGGGAACACCGAACACTTAGAGTTAACATGCCCTGGTCTCTCTTTCGTCCTCCTCCACCTCCAACTCCAACATTGCTAGAGAAAGGAATGGGATGGGAGGCAAGAGATTTGTTAAGCCAAAATGCATAGCTAACTTACCAGTTTCATAGAGTGGAATTTTTCTTTATGGAATCCATATCTGCCCACCCAATCACATATCCATGTAACCCCTCAAGTCTCCCTGCTTAAGCCCTTCAGTGGCTCCCCACTGCTCTTGGGATAAAACCCAGGCTCCTTGCCATTATGCACAAGGCCGCTGCCTGCCTCTTTGACCTCCTTAGTTTTCCTTAAACCTGCAAAGCCCTTTCCCACCTCAGGACTTTGCACGTACTGTTCCTTCTGTTAGGAAGGCTGTTCTGGTTCTTTGCAAGACCGACTCCTTATCCTTCAGGTTCCAAATCATATGTCACCTCCTTGGAGAGGACTCCCTCTTTCACCTTGTCTAAAGAAGCCTGTCTGTCACTAAACATCTCCCAGAGTATTTCTTCTAAGGCACTTAACACAGTTTGCAATTATACTTTGTTTTTTTTGTGTTCTGCTGTATCATCTCTGTAAGCCCCCCAAGGGCAGGAGCTGTGTCCAGGGCCTCCTGCATGGTTGTACATTCTGTGTGCTGCAGGGGGCGCCTGCCAGGGAGGCATTGTTGTTGATAGTTGCCGTTGAGTCAGTTCCAATTCACGGCTCCCTCATGTGTGCAGAGTAGAACTGCTCCATAGAGTCTTCAAGGCTGTGATCTTTCGGAAGCACATCACCAGGCTTATCTCCCAAGGCTCTCTGAATGGATTCAAACTGCCAACCTTTCAGCTAGTAGTCGAGTGCTTAACCCTTTATGCCAACCAGAGATCCTCCAAGAAGGCGAGCGAGGATGGAATCCAGCCGCACTTCACTCGCCAGCCGTTTGCCCTGGCTCAAGCTGTCTGCCCAGAGAGGGTACCTTTTCCTTATTAGCACAAAGGTGCCCTATGAGGGTCGTATGAGCGAGCAACAACCTTGGCCTTGTCTGTTTTGTTTCCACCGGACTGATCCCACAGTGGCTTCCTGTAGCCTTCAGGTCTCTCATAGAAGGAAATGTACTCACAATGGGAGACCAATTGGCTCCCGTGACTGAGAGAGAGAGAGAGAGAGAGAGAGAGAGAGAGAGAAATGGCACTCCCTGAGCCCTGTCATAGATTCTGTACCCAGCCCATCCAGTCCTGCCATGACCTTGTACAAGAGCTTTTGCCTCTCTCTGGACCTCAGTTTTTCCATCTGTAAAATGGGTTTTCCCCCTCCTGTCACCCAGTTTCCTCCTAGGGATGAATTCTTTCCATGCCCATTAATTAGGTGGGGCAGCAGGAAGGTCACAGGGTCAAAAGCTGGGAAGAGGGACAAGGCTGGGCAGCTTCACGCTGACTTACCTGCTCCTGCAGCTCCTTGAGGGGTGGGTGGGGGCTCCCAACCTCCTGTCGGCTCCTCCACCCACCCAGGCCCAGAGGCGGCCCTTATATGTCCACAGCGGCTCTGGAGACACAAAGGGGGCACAGCCGCCAGAAATCCGTCAGTGTGTCATGTCAGAAGCAAATTGCGGTTTTCCCTGTGGGCCTGGGCTAAGCCTTCCTTCTGGGGGAAGAGTGACAGGGAAGTGAGGGGCCTGGGGTCGGTGCCCAGAGCTAGAGGCGGGGGTGGGGCTCTGCCACCTGCCCGGTCAGCTGCACCTATAGGGTCTCCCTCCAGGTTTCCCCAAGAGCCGCCCAAATGGCACAGAATCCAGCCTGCTACTCCCCGCCCCCAACTGAGGCCCTGTTCAGGCCTAGCAGGGAGATGGCCCTGAGACCTGGAGAGAGGCACTGTCAGCTGAGTTGGGGAGGGACACCATCTCCACCCCCACCTCCCAAGACCCAGTGTCCCTGGGGCACCAGAGCAGGCTGCTTTTATCCCCTTCCAGAGGCTGGTCCAGATGACAGTGGTTAGGAGATCTTCATTCATCCATTTCTTCATTCATTCTGCAGGAGGTACTTATGGAGCATCCAGTATTTGCTAAGTGCCGGGGATACAGCAGTGAACCAGGTGACAAACTCCCAGCCCTCAAGGAGCTGGCTGGTAGAAGCACAATGCAATTTTTAATTTTCTGGTAGCCACATTCAAAAAAAGGCAAAAATAATTTAAAAATAGGCAAAATTAATTTTAATAGTATATTTTATTTAACCCAGTATATCCAAAATATTACCATTTAGCATATAATCAATATAAAATTATTGATGAGCTAACTTACATTCCTTTTCTAATACTTAAAAAAAAATATTCTCATTGCCATCGAGCTGATTCCGACTCATAGAGACCCTATGGGACAGAGTAGAACTGCCCCATAAAGTTGCCAAGGAGTGCCTGGAGGATTTGAACTGCCAACCTTTTGGTTAGCAGCCAGAACTCTTAACCACTGCACCACCAGGGTTTCCTTTCTCATAGTGAGTCTTCCAAATCCACTCACACCACACCTTCATTTGGACTCAGTGCATTCCAAGCTCAATAGCCTCACATGACAATAGGCCATCATATTGGACAACACAGCTCCACAGGGAACAAATAACACATCGTATAGTGAGTCAGAGCTGATGAGAAAAGAAAGCAAGGGAGGGGTGTGTGTGGGGCGGGGGGTGCAGCTTTCAATATGGTGGTCAGGGGAGGCCTCATGTTCGAGTAGGGGTGCTGTTGGCCTCGATGAGGCAAGCAGGGAAGCCAGGTGGATGTCTGGGGAAGAGCCTTCCAGGCAGAGGGAACCCCAACTACAAAGGCCCTAAAGTGGAGTGTTCCAGGAACAGCAGGAAGGCCAGTGTGGCTGAAGGAGAGAGGGCGAGGGGCAGTGGGGGAGATGGGGCAAAGGTGTGGGGCCCCATAGGTTACTATAAGGACCATGACTTCTACTTACAATTCTTCTGCAAGTGCTGGCTTAGGTATCACCTTCTCCAGGAAGCTTTCCTGACCCCCAAACTGGGTGAGGCACCACCTCGCCCCACACAGCTCCCTGGGATTCCCTCTCTTGGAGCTTGCGATATGCTGGGTGGTAGCTGTGTATCTGTGTGTTTGTGGTCTATCTCCTGCATGGGGTCTGGAAGAAAGCAGAGAGGTAAGTTGGGCCAGGAACTAGGTAGCAGTTTCCTCCCTTCTAAGAGGCCAGGCTGGACAGTGGTTAAGATGGCAAGTGTTGGGGGCGGGAGTGGCATTTGCTTCATTCACCCCAATAGCCTCCAAACCTCTGACCCTACAATGTTCATCCCGAAGCTTACTCAACCGAACCACACTTTTCTTTTGTAAATAAACTTTTTTGTTTTTTTAAGTTTTATTATATAAAGCATGTACAGAAAAGGGCACAGCGCAATGAATTTTTATAAATTGGGCACTCCAGAAGCCCTCCGCTCATGTGTTCCCTCAAAGTCACTGCCCCCAAGGTAACCACCATCTGACCTCTAGCACAGTGGATGAGGTCAGTATGTTCTTGAGGGTCACATAAACGGACTCACATAGAGTGTACTCTTTTGAGTGTGGTTCTTTCACACAATGTTGTTGTGGTTATTGTTACCTATTGTTAAGTTGGTCCCCAACTCACAGTGACCCCATGCACAACAGGATCAGACCATTGTGATCCATAGCATTCTCACTGACTGACTTTTCAGAAGTAGATTGCCAGGCCTTTCTTCCTAGTCTGTCTTAGTCTGGAAGCTCCATTGAAACCTATTCAGCATCACAAGCCTCCAATGACAGATGGGTGGTGGCTGTGCATGAGGTGCATTGTCTGGGAGTCGAACCTGGTTCTCCCCCATGGAAGTTGAGAAATCTACCACCGAACCACCACTGCCCCTCTTTCACGCATCGTTATTGTTGTTAGGAGCTGTTGAGTCAATTCCTACTCACAGCAACCCAGTGTGACAGACAGAGTAGAGCTGCTCAATAGTGTTTTCTTGGCTCTAATCTTTACGGAAGCAGATCGCCAGGTCTTTCTCTCACGGGGTGGCTGGGTAGGTTTGAACCACCAGTCTTTCAGTTAGCAGTCAGATGCTTAGCCGTTTGCGTTGGCAGGGCTCCCATTCACCCATGTTGTATGTGGGGCGATGGTTTTTTGGTTTTTGTCTTTGCTGTATGCTACTCCGTTGTGTGATGCACCCCAGCTTTCTTATCCATTCTCTAGCGTAGAGACAGCTGGGCTGTTTCCAGTTGTTGGCTGTTATGAAAGAAGCTGTTATGAATTTTCTTGCCCAGTCTGTTTGTGAACATATGTTTTTACTTTTTATTTCTCTTGGGTGAAAATCTAGGAGTGGAGCTGCTGGATCACAGCAGCATATGCACATGTTTAGCTCTGCTGGACCCTGCCCCAGCTCCCCAGAGTGGCTGAGCCATTGGACACTCCCACCAGCAGTACGCGAGAGCTACCTCTAATCCACATCCTCGCCAGCAGTAGGTACTGCCGACATTTTTAAGACATTTGTTTGAGAGACAAGGAAGGAAAGCTAACACCAAGTATTTGTTGAGCACTTACTGTGTGCAAGGCACCTAGCATGTGAGAATCTGTCTAGCAATCACAACAAGCCGGTGAGGTCAATATTATTGTTTCCCCATCTTACATTCCAAAGGCCCAGACTTAGCAAGGGGAAGCGGCTGACTCTAACACTTGCCATCTCAACCATACACGCTTGTGTGCCCTTGGACTGGCTGCTCCATCTCTCTGGGCTTCTGCTTCCTCATCTGGGGTTGTGGGAGTCTTGAAAATGAGCAATGCCCATGGGGACACAGTGGAACAAAATCTTCATCGTTGCTTCCCTAGAGGGTGAGGTCATAGCGCAGGGCACCCCATGCAGGCCTAGCCCCCATTAGCCATTGGTCACTTAGCCAAGGGTAAATCCAGAGTAACTGACCATTCAAAGAATCAGATTAGAGGTCAGAGCACCCAACCAGTTCCCCATGGTACAGATGAGGTTCAGAGAGGAGCTGTGACTTGTACAAGGCCACCCAGTGTGCCCCTGGCCAAGCCAGTGCAAGAACCTAGGCCTCCTGATGCAAACAGCTGTGCCTTGGTTTCTCCATCTGCACACTGGGCCTGGTGAGGGTGCTGGGGAGGCTTTAGGTAGCCATGAGGGTGTTGTGTGAACATCCAAGGGTGGGAGCAGGGAGGGGGCATCTCAGGCACCAGCCACCCATGGATTGCCCAGACGTCGAGCCTGTGTTAAGGCTGCCATTGTCCAAGAGCCTAGGGAGAAGATGGGTGACGTGATCAGAGCCAACAGTGAGAGCAAAGGGGATTGCCCTGGCATCCGGGCTGAGGCGAGGAAGAGCCCTCCCTCTTCTGTGGCATGGGCCTGGGCCAGGCTGGGATGAGGCCAACCTGCCAGGGCCACCCAAGTTCTAGGAGTGCTGGCCTCCTGGCCACAGTGTCACCCACAGAAACACACGTGGGTATCCAGATACAGACCCAACTACACAAAGAAACCCGCCAGACTCCCCACATACAAAGACTCACCCCCATGGAGACACAGGCGTACTGACAGACGCACACACCAACACACAGACACATGGACACGTGGCCTCCAGCCCAATAGCTTCCAGAGCTGGAGCACCAACTGATTGTAGGAGGCACCCCGACATACATTTGTTTCAGTTGTAGATGTTGTTTCATATTCTAGCAAATGACCTTGATTTTCAGGGTCCATTTATAATGCATTTATTTTGCAAACGAGTCAATTTAAAGAGTGATATCAGTGTAAGTCCTGGGAGAGGTGATGGGGAAGATACAGCAAATGTCAGGGAGCTGATCCTCACATGGAAATACTCTCTGAGACCCTGAGACACCCTCAGACACAGACCACAAACAAGTGGACACGAGACACACAGACATGGCAGACACCCAGGCCTCTTCGCACACCACACGCAAACCTCCACACCTGGAGGTGCAGACCCCACGGCAGTCCACCCTGATCCCTGGGCCATTTTGATACTGACACGTGTTCATGTACGTACCCGCTGGCACACAGCCACGCTGTTCCCACCCACACTCCAACATGGAACCCTTGTTCACATTTCCTTGGCTTCAAAAATCCACTGGGGCTAACTTTATTAAGCACACGTTTGCCAGATGCTGTGGTAAGCACTGCTGTGATTTGACTAGATGACTCCACAACAACTCTGCTGAGGATGGTACTACTATCATCCTTATCTTACAGGTGAGGAAACTGAGGCTTAGAGAGGTGACGTTCCTTGCCCAGGGCACACAGCGGCAAGGAGGCAGAGCCAGGATTTGAATCCAGGCAGGTTGGTTCTGGAGCCTGGATTCCAAACCCAGCTCTCTCCTTGGTCTTGCTAGGTGGCCTCAGGCCAGTCACTCCACCTCTCTGAGCCTCAATTTCCTCATCTGTGAAATGGGGACAGTCCCTAACTGCCTCAGCTGTTGTGAAGATTAAAGGAGGTGCACAGGGAGAGCTCCTAGGGTGCCCCGGGCCCTCTGCAGTCTCCCTGTGAATAGGGCCATCCTCAGGTTACCCAGATCGTGGAGCAAGGGGGAGCCAGCTAAGGTGGGTGGGAAGAGCTTTGCCACTTGCTAAACTGTGTGACCTTGGGCAAGGGAGATAACTTCCCTGTGCCTCAATTTCCTTACCTAATAAGGTGGAGATGCTGCCCTCTTCCCATAGGGTCACTGTGTGGATTAAATGCAATGATCCAGGTAAGGTTCTAAGCATGGTATTCAGCAGGTGCTCAACATGTGCTCAAACCTGCCCCTAAAGCTGTGACTGGCTACCCTCCAGACCCCGAACTGGTCTTAGAAAAACCCACTGAAGGGGAAGAAAAGCCACAAATCCGTTTGCCATAAATAAAGATGCTGAAGCACCAGGTGTTCGTCAGGGCCTTTGTCCTGTTTATTGCCCAGGCCTGTCCCACTCATTCTTCAGCAAAAGAAGCAGCAGCCGGTGATAGGGGGCCAGGGTCATCCGGCTCCAGTTAGGGGCCCCTTCACCAGACGCAGTCAGTTGGTGGTTTGGAGGCAGCTGGTGGGCAAGTTCTGCCACGGTCATTCCAGCTTCAAATTCAGCACCAGGGCGTTCTGGAGGAGGCAAAGGCTAGCGTGAGGGAGGGGCAATGACAGGACCACCCAGGCATGGGGATGGGATGGAACTGGGCCAGTTGCCAGGAAATGGAAACCAATGTGGTATTGAAGAGCAGAGGTTGGACTAGACTCACCTCGTGACCCTGGGGAGGTCCCCTCACCTCTCTGTGCCTCAGTTTACTCAAAAGGGGACAAGCACTCCTACCTCCCGGAGTGGAGGGATAGAATGAGGAAATGCTCATTTAACACTCCAAGGGCAGGGCTTGGCATGCAGCTAACATCTATTGAGCACTTACTGTGTACCTTTAGCTGAATTATCTCAATCAGTCATCAACACTTCCCTATGAGGCCGGTACCCAAATTATCACCACTGTTTTATGCACTGAAGAATGGAGGCATAAAGAGGTGAAGTAATTTGCCCAAGGTGGCAGACAAAAGAGTAGCAAAGCTCAAGTCTCCTGCTGGGGAACCCCTGACCAGGGTGGACCCAGGTTCTGAGGGACAAGGTCTTGCTCTTCCGACTGGTAGGGCTATACTGATGGCCTCTCCCCTTCCCAGCCCTCCCTTCAAGTTTGTGAGGGGCTCTTGCTCATCACACATTGGCCGAAAGTGTTGGTTGATATGCCCTCCCCATCCCCTCCCCTCACCTCCACTATGTCCAGTTCAGATCGGTGATAATTCATGCCCAGAAAGTCCGGGAGCGGGAGCCCGACCTGGAGCACATCTGACAAATACAGTAAGAGTTATCTCAGCCTGCTTGATCTGCAATTGATTAAGGAGTGGCTGCCTGACGCAGAGTAGTGGGAAATAGTGCATTGATTGATTTATGATATCTGCCAACTACACAGGCAGAGAGAGTATAAGCCTGATCACCATGTGTTCACCATTCCAGGTCTGGGTCAAGATCTGACTTTAGGGGCGGATTTCACACATCTGCAGTGAAAAACATATGACATTGTTCACTACAGATTAGTAAGCACAAGTAAGCCCGTGCTTACCTTGCTTACTGGGTCATCCGTCCCTGTCAGGGATTGTAAATTTGAAAAGAGGCTTTGATTCTGTAGGAAGGTGCTGTGGGACTGGGAGAGAGACAGATGCCAGTCATACCTAGAAGCAGAATCTTTGATATGGTGAAAAAATGCGAAATTGTTCACTACAGATGATCTGGTAAGCAAGGTAAGCACCGCGCTTACCTTGCCAATTGGATAATCCGCCCCTGCTCATGGTCTGGGGTCAAGGTCGGAGTCCAAATAGTGGGAGGGGCCTTTGTCCCCAGGCAAGGGACAATAAGACTGCATTGACCTCAGAGATTCAACAATGACCCTCCCTTTTAGCCTCCCGCCCACCCTCCGCCCCGGCTTTGAGACCACTCAGGTGACATCCCTTCCTGCTGATAGTGTTTCTTGGCACTAGCCAGATCAAGGCCTGTTGAAGCCCTCACCGTTGATGACTGGGACGTAGGCCTCTTGGAGATAATCAGAGATGAAACCAGTCATTTCCTGCTCCTGGGGGAGAGAAAGAGAGAAAATACCCATGTCCTACCATCTGATTCAATTAGATTTAATTCACTTCAACAAATTTTTTCAGCCCCTACTCTGGCTAGGCCCAGGGGCTACCAAAACTCATGGCCATGGAGTCAATTCTGACTCACAGAGACCCTACAGGGCAAAGTAGAACTTGCCCCACAGAGTTTGACTGCCACGTCTTTCTCACATTGAGTGGCTTGTGGGTTAGAAATACCAAATGATTTGTCCAGCCATCATCAACACTGGGCATCAGCCCTGGCTCTGTTCAGCTACAGGCCTGTGCTCTTCACCACCACTTTGTCCCTGTTCAGGTGATACCTGGGGCTTTGGGTCATGGTGCAGGGATGAGGAAATTCGAGAGACAGTAGGAACCCACTCCTGCCCCAACAGAAAACTCTGTAGTTTCAGTCATTCATTCACCACATCTCTGTACCTCAGTTTCCCCATCTGTGAAGGTGGAATATGATAGCACCTACGCACAGGGCTTCCATGAGGATTAAACGGGATTGTGTGAAGCAACAGCACAGAGTAAAAATCATGAGGTGCTACCGCTGCTGCAGCTGCCGCTGTCATTGTGGCACCTGCTGGAGTCAAGGTCTGTGCTGGGCTCTGAGGCCACAGAGATTAATAAAAATAACAGCTTGGCCAACAAGGACAAACTAAGCTGCCACTGCCCATGGCAATGTTTTTAAAATCAATCCAGATTCTATCTAGAAAACGAAACAGAGATTCAGAGAGGCCAAGGGATTTCCCCAAGGTCACAAAGAAAGCAGAGTCCCAAAGCCCTCAGTGACCTTGCTCTATTCACCCTGTGTCCAGTTTGGGACTCCTTCCCTGCAACCCCAGGGTAGAATAGGCCCAGTCTTGCCCTCAAGCCAAACCAGGCAGAAGAACTTGGGACACTTACATCGAATGCACAAATCTTTGAGGACTTCCGAGTCAAGCTCAGTAATCTGTGGAGTGCAGGGCATGGGGAAGAGGGGAAAAGGGTGGTCAGAGTCAGGGCCCAAGGGAGTCCCAAGCGCCCTAACCACTCCCTGATGCAGGAGTCCCCTCTACCACCTCCAGACCAGGTACTTGTAAGCCTCTGCTTGCATGCTACCTCTGATGGAGCACTCACTACCTTTCATTACAGCCCATTCTGTTTCCCACAGTTCTCCTGTACCTCCTCTTGTTATCCTGACTTTCCCTCTGGGACTCCTGGCCATGTCCACTTCTCCTGCCCCAGGCCAGGTGTGCAGAGGTTGGCAGCCCAACTGGTGGTCAGCCTCAGATCCCTGCAAGTGGCAGAGCTGTGCCCCCCCTCCCCTTGCCCGCTCCCCTGCATGGCCTCTGGTAGGCACTAGCACATGTTGGCACCAGAACAGGCCACATGATAATGGTCATCAGTGACTCTATTGTCCCAACATCTATTTTCTAATCCAGTAACAGATCTTCCATTTTTTTCTCATTCCAAGACATTAGGTGGGGCTGAACCCAGAGATCCCAGGGTGAGCACATGACCAAGGCCTGGCCAACATTCCGTCTCCCAGTCATGTTGATTAGCTTAGAGTAGGGCAAGTGACTCAAGCTAAACCAGTGAGAAGCAGTCTTGGTAATTTTGTTAGAACCATTGGACAAGAGGCCTCTCATCACTGGGGTCATTTTGTCACCATACGGGGACTGCCTAAGAATTCAGCTAATGAAGTGGACAGCAGAGGAAAGGGGGACAGGGAGACAGCTTCTTGAGGTCTTTGCTTGTGCACCTAGAGCTAGCCATGCCTGAAGCTGCCCAGACCTACCCTTGGAGTTTTTGATTATATGAGGCAAATGATTTCCTTTTGGGCTTAAGCAAATCAAAGTTGTCATTCTGCTTTTTGCAAATGAAAGAACTGTGACCTAATACAAGTCAGATCAAAGATTTAATTAATTAAGAATTAATGAACAACTGAATGTAAAGCTAGGATGTTAACAGCACCCTCCTCACAAAGGGTAAGGATGGAGTGGGATAATGAATATAATGTACATAGCTAATGCCTGGCACATAAATGAGCTACATAAATGTCAGCTGATATTAGTATAAGAAAAGGCTTCCTGGAGGAGGTGCCATCTGAGCTAGGCTCTGACTGACGGGTGGCATTTGGACAGCATGGGCAAAGGATCATTGATGGAAAAGGGGACATGGGCCCACGGGCAGACTCACTGTGCAAAATCCTAGTGGAACTGTGAGAGTGAAGGTGGGAGAATGTGAGAAGGGCTTGCACACCAGGCTAAGATTTGAGAAAAGATCATGTAGATAGCAGGGAGCCATTGAAGGTTCTAGGGCAGGCCTAGTGACTAGAGCAGCCTGGTGGTATGCACTATGCTGAATGGATCAGGGGCAGAACCTGGAGCAGGAAGCAGACTGGGGGTGGTAATGCCCATGCAGGGGCACAGGGATGCTAGCGTGGGGCAGCAGGCTCTTACCTGTCCAGAGAGGTGGCAATCTGCAGCCTGTCCCCATGCACTGAGTACTGGATTTTCAGGTTGAAGAGCTGGGGTGTGGGGTGGGGAGCAGGGAGAAGGCAATGGGTCACCCAGTCAAAGCTGGTAAAGACAGAGCCCTTACCACCTTCCCAGCACCATCACCACTGCCAAGACAAAGCAGAGGTCAGATGGAATTCTGGTGTGAGTCCTTCTCTCTGCCCACCCCAGTCTCAGGGATTGAACCTGCAGTCTCCCCATGAGTCCAGCCCCAGCTCCTTATCCCACCCTTACTTGACCCAGGACAGTACCCCCAAAATAACTGGCACTGTTTACAGGTCCCTGCACAGACTGTGTGATAGCTGCAGGCCTGTGCGCATGCTATAACCTCTGTCTAGAGTGCTCTGCATCCTCAGCCTCCCCAGCATCAACCCTCTTCCCTGGCCAGACTCTGCTCATCCTTCAAAACACAGCTCAGGAATCACCACTTCTGGAAAGTCCTCTGTGATTTCCCCAAACTGGGTTTGGGACATCGCTGGGCTCCCTGGTTCCCTAGATGACTGCTTCACTGTCCGTATAAATGCTAATGTATTTTGGAGGGAAGGAGGGAGAAAGGAAGAACTAAACAATTGATTCTCAGTTTGTTGGTCTTTCAAGCCATTCAAAAGTTCAATGACAGATGTATGGAGCAGACATCAGGTGACAGTGCCTGAGAGGTTAGAACCAGATGATTGGGATTCACCAAGAACCTTCCAATCCATTACTCGGCCATCAACTAAAATCCCTCCCTCCAGTCTTGAATATCCACGAGGGTGGGACTAAATGGGGATCAGCTTCCACACTCACCACTTCCAGGATGAAGAGGGACACAGGAGCCTTGCTCCTCCATCGAGCAGCCGACATCTCTATGGTGCCATGGAGGTGCAGCAGACTCTTTCCTGTCTTCATAGTGACCCTGGGGGGCTTGTTTATCTCGATCTGGGTCACCAAGGGCTTTGGCTCAGGATAGACCTCAGCTACCTACAGAAACCAGGAAAGTCTACTCAGGACCAGCCCTCGACTGGTGTCTCTCATGAAATAGGCAATTTCTACCTTGGACATGGGAAGCATGACATGGATAGGCTGGGATGTGTCTATCAAGAAAGAAATAAAGGAACAAAATTCACAAGGTGGTTATTTCTATACTGGACACAGAAAGTGAAATGTGCAAAGTGGAGCTGTTTCTGTTGTTTCTGGGCTAGACCCAAAAAGTACTTTATGGAGAAGTTGGGACAGTTTCATACTGGCCAAGGACATGTGGCATTGAAAAGCTGCATCCAAAGTCTGTTGTCCCTTCAACTGGAGGAGAACAGGGCAGGGCAGGGCAGGGCAGGTCATGGTGATCATGGGTGGTTGGGACACTCACGTTAGGTATGAAGCCAGCCAGCATCTCGGTGGTTTGTGGGGGCAGCTTACCAATCTACAAAATAAATATCAAGGTCAGGATTACTGTAGCCTTCCCTGATCCATCCTAATAAACATATCCTAACTCAATAAGATATATCCTTTGAAGTTCCTTCATCACAACACTTATCACTCATGCCTAATTCTGTGCTTAACTAGATAATGAGCTCCTGGGTGACAGAGACTGTGGCTTATACATCCCTATGCCCACAGACCTTAGCACATGGTCAAATACTGGGAAAATGTTGTTGGATTAATAAGTGAGCAGATGGTGGGAGATGGGGTGGGAAGATGGTGAAATGGAATGATAAATGGATGGGAGAATGGATAGATGAATGGATGTGTGGGTGGGTGGCTGCATGGATGTGTGGGTGGGTAAACGGATGGGTAGGTGGATGGATGGATGGATGGATGGAGGATGGATGGTTGGATGGATGGGAGGATGAATAGATAGTCCATTAAGGGATGGGTGGGTGGATGGATAGGTAGGAAGATGGACAGATGGAATGATGAATGAATGGGAGAATGGATGGATGGCTAAATGAGTGGATAAGTAGGAGAATGAATAATGAAGAGTTATGTGGGTAGATGGGTAGGAATATGGGTGTTTGGATGGTAGACGAAGAAAATGCATAGATTCACTCATTCAACAGTATAAGGCCCTGTTCTCAGTGTTGTGTGGATGATACAAAGGGTTGGATGGATGATAGTTGGAAAGATATAGCCTAAACCAAACCCACTGCTGTCAGGTCGATTCCGACCCATAGTGACCCTACAAGACAGAGTAGAACTGCCCCATACAGTTTCCAAGGAGCAACTGGTGGATTGGAACTGCTGACCTTTATGTTAGCAGCCATAGCTCTTAACCACTACGTCACCAGGGTTTCCAGATATAGCCTAGGGCATGAATAAATGGCAGAAAGATAGATGGGTGGGTGATGATGTTTGGATAAAAAGAAGGTGGATGGATGGCCAATGCATGAGAGATATATGCTGATGAATAAATAGCTGGTTGTTTGGACAGTTGGATGGATGGATGGGTAGATGATAGTTACATGGACAGAAGGATGCTGGCTGGTGAGATGAACTGACGACAGGAACTCAAATCAATCCTGACATCTTCCAGTTCTGGTGTAGCCCAATACTCCAGGATAATTCTTGGAATAGATAAGCCAGGCAGGGACTGTCATTATAGGGGACAGAAGCAGATGGGGGTACGGGACATGACCACTGGGCAGCACACCTTCATGTCCCGGATTTTCACATCAAAGGACTTCTGCAGGAGGGTGAGCTCAGCTGTAAGGAAGGTGGCTGAGAGCAGCAGCTGTGACAATCCTTCAGCGTAGCCCTCAGGGACTTCGAGGTCTTCCTTGGCATCAGAAAGCTTGATGATATGTCCCTCTTGCTGCTGCACCACAGGCTATGAGACAGCAGGAGGGAGACACTCAGCCTTAGCCGTGAGGGACTGTGGCTGGCAGTGGGGCTCATTCTGCCACATTCATGGGGCTCAAACCAAGCCCCAAATAATCAAGTCATTAAATGTTAGATCCAGAGAAGGCTACAGTGGTCCAGCCCCCACCCCCAGTGTACAGATGGGTAGACTGAAGCCTGAGAAGATGAAGGAGTAAGTCACTAGACCACTGGCAGTTTCTACTAGGATTGCTTCGGTAACCTCAGTTAATCTGACTCCAACTGTTTGGAGTCCTCATTTATCCAGAATGTGTTTTCTGTTTCATTCTTAGGTGACATAGGTAAAAAGAAAACAATGTAAGGCGTGTAAGAACAGCATGAGGGAGACTTCCCAAGGAGATGACTTCTCAGAATATTTCTTCCCATTCCTGGAAGATGTGTCTCTCTTAGTCACCTGGGGCTCGGAGACCTGAGTGAGGGCCCAACTCGGCCGCCATCTCACTGTGGAACCCCAGGCAAGTCCTGCCTCTTCCCTGGGCTTCAGTATTCCTGTCTGTACAATGGCGGGGTATGATTGGGTGAGCCAGTCTTTGGGAGAAGCAAACAGCCTTGGTGTTAGTGTGAAGTTAGCAGTCCCAGAAATCAGCTTGGGGAGTCCAGGGCTCATGTTTATGGCAGAGAGAAGGAGAAGGCCCCAGTGGCAGGTTAAACACTCATGGTGGACCTGGGTCAACCATGGCCTGAGAGGCCCCCTCAGCCTCCAGCCCTGGTGCAAGCCCTGGCCTCCACCTAGGTCAGTCAACCTAAGACCACAGCCCCCAGTTGCCCGGGTGCTTACACTTAAGTCCACTTGGATGTAGCTGGCTGTGGTGGTTGGTGTGGATGACAGGCCGTATTTGACGGTGCCCACCTGGCCCACAGGCAAGGGGACTGTGGGAAGAGGAAGGTTCCACTCAGAAAGGTGTCAACCCCAGGGGCAGTCCAGAGAAGGCCACCTGAGGTTGGCCTGAGCACCAGGAAACCACGCCCTTTGTGCCCCAACACACGCTGCTTAGCGTCTCTGGGCCTCAGTAACTTTGTCTGTACAATGGAGGTGACAGTGTTTGGCCTGGAAAATCACCCTCCTCACATTACTCTGTGGGTACAGAGCTTGAGCAGTCCCCAAGGACTATCACAGTTCAGATCTCTCAACAGACCAGCAAGGTCAGGATTATCGGCTCCATTTTATAGATGAGTGAACTGAGGCTCAGAGGAGGGAAGTGACATGTCCCAAGACAGGGATAGGCATGCGGGGGGCATGACCAAATTTCTTCAGAGCCAGCAACTGTACTTTCCTTTCCCCCATACCAGGAGTTCTGTAGACCCCAAAATGATGAATTAGCAGATCGACTTGGCAAGGTAAAGTCAGGTATCACCACTATCAGGATTACTATTTGGGGTACAAGGCTTGTAGACGAGCCCAGAATGGCTGCTGTAATTGTAGTCCTGGAAGGATGGATGGAACACTGGGTGGAGGGCTGAGAGGCAAGGACCTCAGAGTCCCTCGGGGCCTCAGGCTTCCCATCTGGACAATGGGGAGATGGACATCATGACCTCAGACCTCCTCTAGTTCCCACACTGGTAGGAGCAGGCACTTGAATGTAGAGTGGGGCGTCAAAGTCCAGCCATCCTCATATCCCCATGTGGGGGCGTGGTGTGGCTGGGGCTGCGCTCACCACTCAGATTGGCCCACTTCTTGTTCACATACACGAGGACTGTGTCGACGGCTGGACACATCTGGAAGCAGAAATGCACTGGGTTAAGGGGGCCCCTGAATGGAGGACCACACTCCTTATAGCTAAATGGTACTCCATGGGGAGTCCCAAGAGCCCTGGCAGGACAGGGACTTGTGGGAAAACCAAGGCCCCAAGTCACACAGACAGTCAATGGCAGAGTCTGGATTAGAACCAGATCTCCTGACTACAACCTGCAAAGTCAGGGGGGACTCATTCTCCAGGGAATGGTAATCTAAGCAGGATTGGAAAGATGTGCTATATGGCCTGTCATCTCCTCTTCCTATGCTCATGGCAGACATCACTAGATGATCATGGCACCTTCTCACACTGAGCCAGCCACAGCCTCAGAATCCTTCTCACCAGCACACCATTCAGTCACTATTAATCAATCAGAGTCAGCACCCAAGATAAGATGCATTTGCCAGCCCTGGTCTAAGCAACTCCTGGAATGAAGGGTGCAGGCTTTCTTTGGGCCACTCACCATGCCAGGGAGAACTTTGTGTAGGGTGCTGTCCAGGAACTTGTTGACCACCTTTGGTAGCATGCTAGACACAAGCACAGGAGAATGCAGTGAACAGGTGCATAAATGTCAGGAATTTAAGATCAGGACATGAAGAACAGGGTCAAGGAAGTACAATGACTGAGGAAGTGGGGTGCTGGGGGTTGTGTTAATGTGGAACCAGCCTTCCTCCCCAGCCTGAGCAAGGCCCAGCCACAGAGCTTCTTACTTGCTAGGCAGGTTGGTCTTCACACTGACTAGGATGACTTCACAGCCCTCACTCTTGAACATGGGGAGGCCTGTCTCCTCATCCTGCAGAAGCCAGTTGGTGGCTGTGATGTTCAGGACCACAATGATCTCCATGTTCCCACCCATGAAGCTGGAGGAAAGGACAGGTAGGCATCATGGGCATCTCTGTCACTGAAGCCACCCTCCATGCCCTCTCTTTGCCCACAGTCTCAGCAGCTCTGGGAGGGAAAATGTGGGGGGACCACCTGATAGGACAAAGAAGGGGATAGGACCTGCCCAAGGTCACACACCTAAACTTTCCCCTCTTTCTTGCCTTAGCAAACTCCCACACATCCTTCAAAATTCTGCTCAGCTCTCACCACCTCCTAGAAGACTCTCTTGATTCTCTCACCCTAATGCTTCCTTTGTTCTAGACAAATCGCTCGGTCTGTTATTGTCCTTGAAAAGTAGAAACCTAAGTCTGCATAATCTCAGAGCACAGTACCCAGGTGGCACACAGTAGGTGCTCAATAAATATGCATCAAAGAGTGAGACAGAGAGGCCATCCCTCCTCCCGCAATTGCCAGCCCCATAGTTACCTTTTGCCAGTGATGGTCATGCCAGTGGACACACACTGAAAGATGCCTACACCAGGTACGAAGCTCAGTGTGATGACAGGTAGCAGAACATCCTTCACCTTCAGACTGGGAGGGGATAGGCATCCACAGGAATGAGAACTGGGCAGGTGAGACTCAGGCCCTAGATCTGCTCCTCTACCACCTTGCTGGGAGGCCTTGGAAAAATCCCCTCATCCCACGCCACCGGGGTAAGCCTGCTTCATGGGGTCATGATGGAACTCAAACAAAAGGCTGGACATAAACCAATTTATATACAGAAAGCACTTACTATGTGTGAGGTGGGCCACCTGGCTGATACATTATATGAACTTGGACTTCTCCTTTCCCTTCTGTGAAACTCAATTTCCCCACCGGCAAAATGGGAAGGTTTGCCTAGATCAAAGTTTCCCAACAGTGGCACTATTGACATTTGGGGCCAGATAATTCTTTGTTAGGGGCTGTTCTGTGCATCGTAGGATTTTCAGCAGCATCCCTGACTTCTACCCACCAGATGCCAACAGCACCTGGTTTCCCCCTGCCAAGTTGTGGCAATCAAAAGTGTCTCCAGACATTGTCAAATGTCCCCATGGACAAAAATCACTCCTAGTTGAGAACCACCCATCCAGATACGGGACAGCAAAGATGCGGCACATATACCTTCACTTGCCCATCCTGAGCTCTTGGCAGACATTTCTAACTGATCACAGTCCTACTTCCTACTAAGTCCAGATAGTGCCCCTGAATTCTTCGCAGGACATCATCCCTCAGGCAGCCCCTACCAATCAATCCCTGATGGCACGTGCAATGAAACTGGTTCGCCCCTGTCATTAGCTGATTGTTGATATCTTTCTGGCTCTGCCATTTGAGGATTTTTATTCAATTTCACATGAGGTCAGTGAGTCCCTGCTGCATACAGGCAGTTGGAGATTGACTTGTCAACCTCACATCCTCTTCACAATGACCCTGCTCATACGCAGGGCAGGAATTATCACCAATGGATAGCTGAGGAGGCTGAGGCCCAGGCAGAAGCAGCAACCTGCCCAAGGTCACTCAGCAAGACAGTAACAAGGCAGAAAGAGTCCCAAGCCCCATGTCAGCTCTCACTTGGCCTTCTCAGGTTCCCATACTACCCTCTGCCCCAGCTGCACCCCTCAGAGACCCCCCCCACTCAGTGATGCCCTTGATGGGTTTCATTCCCGGTCGCTTCTTGCCCGCCTCAGCTGCTGTCTTCTCCAGGATGTGACTCTCATCCATGGTGCTCTGGACCTCTGGAAATGGGGCCCAGAGGGACACTCAGCTGGGCTCCAGACAGCTTCCCTCCCCTCTTGGGCCAATCTCTCAAGTTTTCCAGGCCCATATCACCCTGTGCCCCACAGTCGCTGTCCCACCCTGGGCTGGGCAATGCTGGGGACCTAGAGATGAGCTACACACAGCCTCAGCCCTCCTCCAGCCTAATGGGGGAGAAGCTACCCGCAATGGCAGTAACAAGTGACAACAGTCATAATAGGGTGGGCACAGGAGCTGTAGGAACCATATGAGGTCCCAAGTCAGGGAGGGAAGAGCTGGGGAAGGATTCAAGGAGGAGGTGACATATCTCTTGGTCTATGGAGAAGGAATAGGAATTCACCAGGCAGCAAAAAGATATAAATTGGGCTAGTCCTGCATAGGCATGGTCAGTGCAAAGGCAGGGAAGGGATGGGAGGAGAAGGAAGAGTAAGCAATTCATCACGGCTGGAGGAGGGTGGACAGAGACATGACAGAGAAATTGGAGCAATCAGCAGGGGGCACAAAATGAGGTCTTGAACACCAAGCTAAAGAATCGACTTTATCTCGTGGACCCACCACTCCCAGACCTGGGCGATTCAGGGACTCATTTGGGAGCATGTGAAAATGCAGATTCTAGCCCTGAACCCTAGAGATTCTGAGTCCCCAGGCCTGGAGGCCCCAACCCCAAATGACACCCTGCCAGAAACACTGCCAATATGGTCACAGGCTAATTTCCAGAGAGGGGACACTGAGCTCACAGAACTGTATTAGCCCTTTGCATCTGAGTGTGACTCCATTTATCTTAGGGTCAAGGGGCTAGAGATGGAAAATAGATTTTACTAAGGACCCTCCCAGGCGATTTCAATCTCACATTTTATTTGATCTGTCAAGGAAGTACTGGTCACCCCATTTTACATTTACAGATGAGCAAACAGCAATACAGAGAGAACGTGTGATTTGCCTGAAGTAACACAGCAAGTTGTTGGCAGAGCTGGGATTAGGACCGAGGGCTATAACCCCTACAGACCCTGTGGCCACCAACCCTGTCCATCAAGGCCAACGAGAGGCCCCAAGGAAGCAGGATTTCCAGCTCTGCTTCTGCCTCTTTGAGGAAACCTTGGGCAAGCTACCCCCACTTTCTCTGGGCCTCAGTGTAAAATGGGAAAATAATAACACATAGCTCTTAGGTTTATTTTGAGGATCGTAGGATGCTCCAGGTGTCCAAGCATGAGCAGTCACTATCCGTGCCCAACCCCAACGCCTGGCTTGCCAGCTCACCATGGTTCATGACGTCCATGCCCAGCCGCAGCAATGCCCCGAGGTCAGCTTGAGTGCCTGTCAGCAGCCCGCAGAGTGCCAAGCACAGGATCGGCAGCATAGCTCCACCTGTGCCAGAGGTGCCTGAACTGGGTGCAGCCCACCAGGCCCTGGTGCCCCTAGGGACCTCCTATACCCCAAAGCAAAGCAAACCACAGCCCTGGATGATCTTGGAGGTCCAGGAGCCTTTTTGGCTCCATCCATCCAGTTCAACAAGCGTTATTACTGTCTTCTCCAGAGGAGTCAAGGAGCATCCAGATTAAATGTAGGGCCTCTAGAGTCGCCCCAAGGAAGTTACTTCCCTCTCTAAGATTCATTTTCCTCATCTGTGGAATGGGTATGTTGTGCTCTGACCAGCCTGCATTATAGGACTGGTGGAAGTCTCAACTGTAGTTATTTGTGGGTTCAAGTGTGACTCAGTGCCAGACAATGCTAGGGCTGCAGAGGGGATTCCAATCCCTCTGACTCAGGATGCTCCCACTGCATGTGGGAATGAGGGAACCCTCTATTCTCCCAACCCTGACACCCTACAGACAGTGTCCCCACCTCCTCCAGCCCAGCCTCACTCCCGCATTAGGCCCAGAAATCTCAACTCACAGCCCCTTAAAGCTCCTTTAGACATCGCGTCACCAATGGGGAAGCTGAGGCACACACCCACAGCTTCATAGGCAGTAAAGTAACAGAACCAAAGTAGGACTTTCCACCTCAAACCTTCCAGGGTCTCCAGGAAAGCCCCACCTTACCCCTAGCCCCGCAGAAATCCCTCCCTCCTACTTACCAAGGCCAGAAATTCTCCCAACCAGAGGCCAAGTGTTGATTTCAGATTTGAGCTTTGGCTGAAATGGCAACGAATCAAGGACGAGCCCGTGGCGCCAGCCTGTGTCAGCGCAGAGAAGGCAGACTTCCAGCTGGACACTTGCTGACAGGGGGCTCGGCCACTGGAGGCCCACCGGTGCACAAACTGGGATGGGTGCCTACTGTGGGCCCACCTCCTCAGTCCTGAGCCTAGATTTGCATTCATTCATTCATCAGCTGGTGTTTATTGAGTGCTTACTATGTGCCAAAGGAGCCCTGGTGGTGCAGTGGTTAAGCACCTGATTGCTAACCAAAAGGTCAGCAGTTCAAATCCACCAGCTGCTACGTGGGAGAAAAGATGTGGCAGTCTGCTTCTGTAAAGATTACAGCCTTCAAAACCCTATGGGGCAGTTCTACTCTGTCCTATAGGGTCACCATGAGTCGGACTTGACTCAATGGCAACTGGTTTTGTTTTGTTTTGTTTTCAGGTACTGTGTGCCAGGCAGACCAGGCTACAAAGTGCACATGGCCGAGACCATCCTGCCCCTCCTGAATCATAAAAGCTGGAGGAAGAGGCAGATGAAGCAATAGAATGGGATAACATGAAGGCAGGGTGTATGCGTTGTCAGGGAAGGCATCTCCCTGAGGAGATCTTTAGGCTGGACCTAAAGGATGAGGAGACAGCGGTTAAAGAGACGGGGAAGAAGATTCCTGCCAAAGATCAGTATTCACTAATCAAAGCTTGATCTATTTCTCTCTCATCCCATTCAATTTTTAAATATCTATCTCTACTTGAAAACCGTCAATCCTAGCATTTCCTCTGCCTCTGTGGATACACACCCATGGGCCATCGCAGGTGCTGGGCACCCACATACCCGTCTTTGAAAATCATCCCAGACAGACTGTGAAGGTCTGTGCCAGGACGACAGAGCTACAGGGCTGGTGAAGGTGCCCTCCAGGCCCAGGCCCATCTCACAGGTGGAGAGACTGAGCCCCAGAGACTGAGTGCCACCCCAGCCTCCACACTTCCAGGCCAGAACTGTGCCAGGCGTTAAGGTCACTTGGAGCCAGGTTTTTTGCTGTTTTGGAACAAGAAGTGGCTCAGGATAATATGGGTGTGCAGATGTTTCTGGGACAAACCATTAATGCCAGAGGTTTGCTTCTGATTGTGCTTTTGCCTAACCTCCCTTCTAGAATGCTCTACCTCCACCCATCCATAACCTGCTGGTCCCTCAAGTCCTAATCTCAGCCCTTGCCTCCTCCACCAGGAAGTCTTCTCTCAACCCCCAGTCATTCGCCACCCCCCACAGTTTGAATGTGACCTTTCGCGGATTCCATCCCCCCGTGATGAGTATTTCCTGCTACCTCAGTCCATCCTTTGCTCACACTTCTTTCTCCCCCTGAAGTCCCTTCCACTCCCTCTCCGCCTGACAAATGCTCCTAGATGCCTCCAGCCCTGGTGGCCTCAGCTCAGCTCTGAGCTCCCACAAAGCAGGGACTGGGGCTTCTCCCCTCGGTCTCCCTTTGGCCTGGCATGGAGCCTGAGGAGGCCCCTTGAGTCTGCTGTCTCCTTGATCTTTCCTAAGTCCTATGACTAGGTGTTAAATATCTGAAAATTGCGTTGTCCAGTGGCTCCCTGTGAGTGGGGAGTACCAGGCTTGGGTCGGGATCTGAGCCCTGGTCCTGCCACCATTCGCTGTGTGACTCAGCAAGTCCCTTCCCCTCCCTGGGCTTCAGTTTTCTCATCTGTAAAATGACAGGGCTGGATAAGGCTGTCTCTGGGGCCTCTCCTTACCTTGCTGAGCCCGGGAAGTCCTGAAGCTGGCTGACCCCTGCCTCCCAACCCGGAGACAAGGAAGCCCTTATATTTGGGAGCCCGATTAGCTGCTTGGATAATTAAGAGTTTAATAAGGCCCAGATAATTATCTAGAGGCCTGAAGAACAGGAGTGCTGAAGCTCAAATGACGTGTCTGTTCCAACATAAATAGTATGGAGGATGAGGGTGGCTGGGAAGGCTGGGTGGCTGCATGAGGGTGGGTGCTGGGGAGGGGGTGTGGTGCCAGAGCAGCATCATGCTCACACTGTCCCCTCTCCTGGGCTCAGCACCTCCCGCAGGGCTGTGTGTAAAGTAGGCACTCATTCCTTCCTTCAAGAAGCATTTAAGGAGCACCTATTGTGTGCCAGGCCTGTGCAGGGCTCTGGGGGTGAAGCAGTGAGAAAGGCAGCCCGGGTCCCTTCTCTGAGGAAGGAACCTAAAGGGGGAAATAGCGTGAAGCAGGTCAGCAACCACAAACCCAGTTCTGAAGGGGACAAGGGCCAGAGAGGCCAACAAAGCATAGGGATGGGATGGATAGGTGCAGCGGGGGGGACAAATTTATCATCAGCCCGAAGATTCCTCTGGACAGGGGTTGCTGGAGCTGATGCCAGAGACCAGAGCAGAAGCCAGCTCTGCAAGGCAGAGGAAAGGTGGCAGGGGGAGCCAATGGCAAAGGCCTGGGAAAACTCGGCTAGATTGATAGGGACTCGTGCCCTTCTGAGACTCACTGACGGGGCACGGGGAGCTAATGGCCCACAGGGTCATCCTCAGAAGGACCCGCCAGGTGGAGATGCTGGGAGGTGGAAAGTGCGAGGTAGGGGACTTTCTCTCAATGTCCAAGCCTGGGGGTCAACAAAGGCAGCGGTGTGCCCAGGACACATGGAGGACCAGCGCTAGAGCCAGAGCAGAACTCAGGTCTCAGGCACCCAGTCTCTGCTCTGCACTCCATGAGCCCTCAGGGAGGCTTGGCTTGTGGGAGCCTTGAGAGCCTTCACTCTTGATGGGTAGTCCCAGGGGAAGGGAGTGCTGGGGGTCTCGGGCTTCCTCATTCATCCCACAGGGAGCCTACAGGTCTCAAAGATCGAGTAAGCTACTATACCCATTGTGCACACGGGGCTGAGGCCAGGGGGGAGCAAGAACCTCCTAAGGTCACACAGAGTGGCTTAGGCCAGGTAGGGCCAGGGCGAGAGCAGGTCCGGGTCAGCCCAGCCTGTCTCCATTCTGTTCCGGGCCTGAGCTGGAGGAGCCGGTCCCAAGGCAGCACTACAGATAGCATCGTTTGATCCCTGCTGGCCCGCCCCTGACAGACAGACAGACAGCCTTCCCATTCTCCTCGCACCCACAGATCCTCTGCAGTGTGCTTCTGGCTCCGGTCCCCTGGCCCTCCCTGCCCTCCCCTAGGGCAGTCCTGGGTATGGGGGGCAGGGCGTGGGGCAAGAAGGACATAGGATAGGAGGGGGTGGGAGAACCCCTTGAATGGGTTCAGGGATCTGGGTCCCAATCCCAGTTCTGCCTTCATAAGCTGTATGGTCTTGAGCAACTCCCTCAAACCCCCTGGGCAACTGTTTCATCCTCTTTATGTGGCATCGGGGGTGGGGAGTAGAACTCCATGATGCTGATGCCGCTCACCTGTGCTAGGCATTGTGCTGAACGTTTGCTATGCACCAGTCCACTTCATTCTCACAACTACCCTGTGAGAAAGGGGCCCTGGTGGCCACTGATTAAGTGCTTGGATGCTAACCAAAAGATGGGCAGTTCCAACCCACCCAGCGGCTCTGTGGGAGAAAGACCCGGCGATCCACTTCCATAAAGATGAAGCTGTTGCTGTTGGGTCAACTTCAACTGACAGCAATCCTATGGGACAAAGCAGAACAGCCCCACTGGGTTTCCAAGGCTGTAATCTTTACAGAAGCAGACTGCCACATCTTTCTCCCGCTGAGCTGCTAGTGGGTTCAAACTGCCAACCTTTTGGTTAGCAGCCAAGCACTTTAACCACTGCGCCATCAGGAGTCATTCCAAAAATATTAGTCAAGAAAACCCTATGGGGCGGTTCGACTCTGTCACATGGGGTCACTATGAGTCGGAAATTGACTCAATGGCACCTAACCTCCACCACCCTATGAGGTAGGTACTTTTGCACATTTCTCCGTTTAACAGATAAAGAAACCGAGGCTCAGATATGTCAAGTAACTTGCCTGAGGTCATACAGCATGGCACAGTTGGGGTTGAATCTGGATCCAAGGAGCTCCAGGGCCCAGGCCAAGACCTAAGGAACACCTACTCAGACTCCTGCCCACCTCTCTGACCTCTGCTTCCCCTAGGCCCAGCACTGCTCTACCTGGTCCCTTACAATACCTTTCCTGCCAGGGCTCCAAATTCTGTCATATTTCCAGGCCCAACTTGAGGCTCCTTTCTCAAAGAGTCTTCCCTAAGTACTCCTTCCCTCCTCCCACCCCTCAAGCCCCGAAGATAGGCCAGTCCTGAAGCTCAGTGTCCTCTCTTTCCTTCTCTGCAGGAGACCCTCTGGGGACCCAATAAAGGTAACTCCCAGTCCAGCAGCCCCCACCTGCTGCTGGGGATCAGGTTCCCCAAGTGGCCTGCATAGGACTTGGGGATGGAGCTAGTCTGGGACACAGCTCCAGCTTAAACGTGTACACACAACTCACTTACCACCCGTGCATGCATTATGCAGTTGTGTGTGGTGGGCTCTGGGAAGGGTCAGAGAGGAGAATCAGAGACTGGTCAGAAGAGGTGTAGGGGGAGGGAGCCAGGGACACAAGCAACCTTGGTACAAGATTGCATGGCATCAGAGTCACAAGGGAAGAAACAAACTCAGGGGTTTGGGGAGCTGGAAGGAGAAAGACAGTGTTAGCCCATTGGTCAGGGAAGACTGCATTGAGCTCATTGATGAGGAGCAGACAAGTTCAGGTAAAATTATTCCAGAGGGAGCAAACAGCAAGGCCTAGAGAGGAAATGTATAGCATGTATGTTCAAGGTTAAGGTGTCAAAGTGGGGCATCTGAGAGGAACCAGACCTGGGAGGACATGGGCCTTCCCTTCCTGCCTCATTGGGTCCATTACTCATCTGTTGCCTCTCAGCTCCACATGCTCCTTCAGTCTATGCTCTATGATATATGTTCAATATGTGTTCTGCAGCAGAATTCGCTTAAGCATGTCTCCTTCATGGTGAGCACAATGGCAACCTTTCTCAGTAGAGGGCCCTGGAGGGGCATTGCAAGAGGAAGAGGCTTCCTGTGCTTTCCGGTGTTGGGCAGGGTGGGTAGTATGTGTGTGAGAACACCCAGTGAAGCCTGTCCCAGCCCTGGGCACAGAATGCCATCCTGAAACCCTGCAGCTTCAGCCTGGAGACAGCCTTTCCACAGCCTTCTGCAAACCGAAACCAGAGCGTTCTCCCCAACCCCCTGACCCATCAACTCTGAAGATCTCCTGCTCACCCAGCACCCAACTCCCTCTTCAACTGCCCGGTGCAGACTGCACACAGCCCCCACCCCAGTGTTGACCTGCATGTGGACTCTGAAGGCCTTCTGCCCCTGCTGTGCCCAGGCTGCCTGCCCAGCCACCTGTTTGCAGGTTGCCAGCTCCTCACCTGCACTCCAAAGAGTGGCCTATTGTTACTCAGCAGCTCCAGGCCACTTCTGGGCTAGCCAAACCAGGGAACTTCTCTGCTGTCTGGGTGGACTGAACCACACTTTCTCCAGCAAGGTCTGAACCCCCTGGCACATTTGTCCTTCCTTTGTACTCTCCCTCAGCCCTAAGGATACCATATAGAGTTTCCTTATATCTTATGGTTACTCTTTGATCATAGTTAATAATTCTTCATACTAAACTTCCCATTTAAGCTACTGTGTGGTTTTTATCTTCTGACTGGACCCAGACTGAACACCCATTTGTCCCTCCCAGCAGCCAGCACCCAGCAGGCATCTCAGTGAATGGCTGAATGGTGTTCCTTAGAGATTGGACCAACTCTCTTTGAGCAGACAATGGGCATCCTTCTGGGCTGGGAGCTTGACTCAGGTGTCTTTGTTCCTCTACTCTTGAAAGAGCAAGTATCACAGAACTGGGAACATTGTGGGTACCAACAAAGCCTGGCTGGTAGGAAAAAAATGTTTGAATAAATGGATGGATGTATGGATGAGAGGATGAATGGGTGGGTGGATGGACGGATGAGAGGATGGATGTACAGATGGGCAGATGGATGGATGGATGGACAGACAGACAGATGGATGTGTAAACAGGTGGGCAGATGAGTGGGTGGATGAATAGGAGGGGTGAGTGGATGGATGGATGATGGATGGATGGAAAGATGGGTGGATGGAGGGTGGGTGGATAGATCAATGGACTGACAGCTTGATGAATGCATGCTATATATTGGGCTCATGATCTTTTTCTAGGTTATTAACTACCTTTATGGACTGGGCTGTGTCTTAAACTTTTTGTCTTCCCCATGCTCCAAACCATCTAGCCTTGGGCTGAGCCTATATTATGCCCCAATAAAAGTGGGATTAATGAATTAATTAACTAAGCAATCAAATGAAATAAATGCCAAGCTTTCCTGAGCAAAATCATGAGGTTGGGTTTTACAGTCTGCCCATTTCCACTCTTTCAGCACTACCCCTACTTCCTTCCCATCACCAAGCCCCTTGCTCAGTCCAGGTTCCTCAGTCAGTCACACTGAGACTTAGGGATGAACCTGTAACCCTTATAGGGAGAGAGGCTAGTATCACACTGTACCAAAGGCTTTGCTCACTGATGGAGGAAACACAGGCACCTTTTCCTCCCCAAAGGAAACATAAACAGAACATGAAGCCTGTATATCTGAACAGGAAAGAATACAATCTCTGGCTAAGAGATTAGTTTATTTGGAGAGAAACACGTGGCTCTGGGTTGCCAGTGATTGCATCCCTGTTCTTCCCAAGGCCATCTTGAAGTGTGAGACCCATTGGGCTTGAAGAGCTTTCAGAAGGAAAAGGAACCAGACATGCTCATTGAGGCCAGAGGAGCTGAGGCCAGGAAGCCGGTCCTCTCTCCTTAGAACAAAAACTTTGCTAATGACTAGAATGAACCAAAGATGGAGATGCTGCCTGGAAAGCTGAGTTCCCTGTCACCTGAGTTTGTGACCTAAGGACAAACCCCAGGTGGGGATGCTGGTGAACGGAAGAGGGAACTGGATAGCATCTTATGCCTGGATTCTAGGAAGACCACAGCCCTTGGGATCTGCCATCAACCAGCTTGGGGACCTAGGCACATTCCTCTCCTTGCTGGGCCTCAGTCTCTGCATCTGTAAAATGGAATTCCAGGCCCTGTGTGACTCGCAGGGCTTTTATGAGGTTCTAGTAACAAGATGGGACATAACACTGTAGGGGGGAAAAGTGTGGGGCATGCCACCAAGCAGGTACACAATACCTAAATTGCCACCAGGGTGTTCATACTTTCAGCTCATCCGAGCTACTGTCCAGGGTCCTCTTTCAAAACGAGCCTTCTGGGGCAAGAAGGTGACAGAATCAACAGATGTGGTCAACAGAGATATGGTCAAGTCTTCTCCCTGTCCCAGGCAGCTTTGGTGGTTCCTTGAGTAGACAGGACCAGGGACCGCATGTAGAAAACTGGCCTCGTGTACACAAAGAGTTGTCTGGGCCTGGCTGGAAGTTGCAGCTCAAGAGATGTTTAATAGAAGAGATGACAGGTCTGTACAGCTTGGAGGGGTGGTCTGCTCCCCACAAAGAGGTAGGTGAGGGTAGGAGGGGGAAGGCGAAGGGAAGAGGATAGGGAAGAAGGGGAATCCAAGCATTTAGTGAAGATTAAACAGCCCAGCAGGGCCGTCCCACTTGCTGGTGATGGCTGAATGTGGCTTTGCCTCAGTTCCTAGACTGGGTTGAGGTGAGAGGGTCCCCTGAATAGCGAGCTGGCCCACCTTCAGCCCTCCCAGCAGTCCCACCTCAGCACTGGTAAAGGAGTCCACTGGATACCACAGCATAGCCCTGAAGATCAAAGAAAACCGGGGAGACCAGGTCAAAAGCCACACGAGAACACGCAGGGCTCCCAGCCATGCAGCAGCTGCAGCTCTGAGTTCCTGCGTGGCCACCCTTGCTGGCTGTCCCGGGGAGAGTCCTTTGCCTCTCTGGACCTCAGTTTCCTGCTCTGTCACTTGGGGGTGGTAATAGCACCCGCTGGCAAGGCTACTGTGCGGACGAGGTGAGGCCACGTGGGAAAAGCACTCGGCCTGGGTCTGGCACTCAGCGCGTGCTCCATGCATGGTTGGTGTCATTGCTGCTATGACCGGGAGTCAAGAACTGTCCATATCTTCTCGCCAAGGCTCCCTCCCCATCAAGGCCAGCCACCTCCCATCATTACCTCCCCACTCTCTATACCTTGCCACAGAAATGTTCTGGGGCCTGCTTAGCACTCATTCATTCATTCAACAAATCTTCATTCTGCCTCTAGTATAAACTAAGCCCTGTGCCAGGTGCTAAGGACCTACCAGAGAACAAGCCAGACCCAGGCCCTGTTCGCATGTTGCTTGTAGTCTAGGGCTATGTGGTCCAATATGATAGCCATGAGCCACATGTGGCTGACTAAAGTTGTTAGTTAAAATTAAATAACATTTAAAATTCAGCTCCTTAGTTACACTAGCCACATTTCAAGTGCGCAGTAGCCGCAAGTGCCTAGTGGCTAATAGTGGCTACTGTTTTGGACAGTACAGATTTCCATCATCCAGAAAGTTTTACTGGACAATGCTGGTCTAGGGACTTTTGAGTCCTGATCCAGTTGGCTGGATTTGTGAGAGCCAAGGTGGGCCAGCCACTGACCATGCCCATTTTGGGGAGTTTTAGGGAACTTCCCACTGATAGCCCTGACTTCTTGTGTACTGACTTTCCCTTCTTATGGGGATGGATCACACAAATGTCTTGGGGTTGTAGTTCTTAAGCAAGGAGGGCACCCTCCCTGGAAAGACATTGGCAGGTCACACTCAGGACATAAGAATAATACATGCAGAAGTTGGGTTTGAGTTCAGCCTTTTGTGCTGTGCATGTCTTGTTGAATAACTATCGTTTTATACTCCAAGTAAGGCGCCCTGGTGGGAAAATGATTGAAGCACTCGGCTGCTAACCAAAAGGTGAGCAGTTGGAAACCACCAGATACTCCACGGGAGAAAAGACCTGACAATCTGCTCCTGTAATGATTACAGCCTAGGAAACCCTATGGGGCAGTTCTACTCTGTCCTATAGAGTCGCTATGGGTCAGAATCGACTCGATGGCACACACCAACAACACTCCAGGTGAAGCAGAAAGAAGTTGCGGGCTCTCACCCTGGACAGTGGTTGTGATTGAATTTCATGCCAGACCTACAAGTTCTGATCCAAGGAAAGTGATTTTAGAAGGGTCAGAGCGCCCCTTTCACCTACCTAGCCTGCAGTGGTTAGGCTACGAAGCTATAAGGAACCACTCTGTTATCTGCCCCAGATGCCAAAAGGGCCATGTCCACCCCGGGCACAGAATAATGGCACAGTTGAAGGCCTGAGTCCCTGATATGGCCTGGTGTAATATTTGATGAGGACTAAAGGGCAGGCACCAAAAAGTCAGCAGTTCAAATCCACCAGCGGCTCCTTGGAAATGTTATGGGACATTTCTACTCTATCCTACAGGGTTGCTATCAGTCGGAATCGATCGACAGCAAAGGGTTTGGGTTTGAGTTTGGTTTTTAAAGGGCAGATGAAGTCCTCACACTAGTGTCTTACGATGTCCCAGGTGTTTCATCTCATTGCAGCTAAGGATTGGTCTTGGCAGGAGGCCTGGCTAAGCCTGAGGCCCCACTGTTTGCACTAGCAAAGAGGGAGAGAGGTGATCCCTGCCTCAGCAAGCCCACCCTCCATCCAAAGCTCTCACCTCATAGACAAAGACCTTGGGGGAGGCGTAGTGGAGGTTGACAACACTGGGGAGGGCAATCCCCACACCCAGGAGAGCTGTAGGAGGGAAAGGAGAAATTGAGTCACCCAGAAGTTGGTAAAGGAGCACCTCCCGAAGGTGGACCTGTGCTGAGGTCCTCACTGCATCCTCACAGCCACCCAGGAGGGGAAACCACAATCCCAGGAGGTACAGTGTTATTAGACCCATTTTACAGAAGGGGAAACAGAGGCCTAGAGAGGGGAAGTAGCTTAGCCAAGATCACACCTGAGCAGACATGACCACAGGCAGCTTGACTACAGAGGCCACCTCCTAACCACTGAGCCTTGGAGGTGGGGAGAGGTGTGAGGCTCAGCAGGGAGTGGGTGGAGGGCAGGAGGATGCAGGAAGCCACACTGGGGTGGAGGGTGAGGCTCACCATTGAGGTGGTCTAGCAGGGGCTTCTCAAACACGGTGCCCATGAGGGTGTGCACTTGATCCATCTGCAGCCACACAGCCAGGGAGTTGGAGGCCATGGGTCCACACCAGCCAAGGGCCGGAGAAAGAGGGACGGTTAGACACACACGTGAACACACAAACAGAAAGACAGACAGACAGATGGCATGGGTACAGGCTGACGGGGAGAGCAGGTCATCCATGTCTTGGGTTCAAGCAGAACCCAGCTACAAGCCTGGAACTGGACTAGCCTCCGGGCATCGGGTACCCTGACATCAACTGACAGATAGACAGGAGGCCTGACTGACTGATGCCCACTCATTCATGGTGTGACCAACAGATGGATGACAAACAGACACTGACTGACAGACTGGCTGACAAACGCTCACTTACTCTCCAATTCACCACCAAATGGACAGACTGCCTGACACCTGATGACTGACTGACCTGTTGATGCTGACTGACGGACAGACTGTCTCACAGGTAGATAGACCGGTGGGGCATACTGACTGCTGGTGGCCCCTCCACAGTGACTGAGGGGAGCCAGTGCGCTGCCTGATGCTGACATGTCCAACTGACTAGTAGACTTGGTGACTCTTGGACTGAGGGTTGGGTGACCAAGTCATCTATGACAGGCAGAGTGACAGATGGGCTGCTGACTGAACCCACTGAAGGACTGAGGCTGCCCAAGGGCCTACCGGATGACTAGCAGACAGACAGCCTATAAGCAGATAGACTGCTGGAGGAACGGACCAGCTGGCTGACCATTGTCCCCATGCACCCTGGGAACAAGCCTGGATTATGGCGGTACATACAGGGACACACACACACGCATACACACACCCCTTCCCAGGTTCAAAGTCTGCCCCACTCAGTAGGGGAGCCTCTGGGGACCCCAGCCCCAGACTCACATCAATGGTGCCCACATTGGAGGAGGCCACGGTAATCTGGACATCCCTGGGAGAGAAGCAGGAGAGTTCAAACTTGGTCTCATGATTTTCCACCTTGGAACCGCCCCCTTCTGCATCCAGGCTCCTCTGACTGCCAAGGCCTCAGCTCTAGTGGCCTGGGGTGGTTATGGGTCCATTGCACAGAAGAACACACTGAGGCTTCTGGCTTCAGGGAGCATTACTTACCCCAACACAGATGTGGTCCCCTGAAGCTTCACCTTGGACACAGAGAGCTGGAGGCTCAGGTTCACTACCTGGGCATGTGGGAGGCAGAGTCAGAGGCCAGAGACACCAGTTCCCACAGCCTTCTACCCATTCCTCCAATCATTCAGGCAGCAGGTGTTTGTTGAGCATCTGCCATGCTCCAGGCCCTGCACTGGGCCCTGGGAACACAGTGCGAGAGGGACAAACCCTGTCCTTGTCCTTGGGAACCCCCACAGGCCAGTGGGAGAGGCGAACAATAACCAAAGTGACCAGATGGGATCCTTTCAGAGAGCAATGGGTGCTACAAAGGCAGGGTGATGGTATCCTACTCCGGGTGGTTGGGGAAAGCTGCCCCGATGACATGACATTTAAACTGAGACCTGAAAGATGAGCAGGAGCCAACCAACCAAAAGCCAGGCAAAGAGTGTTCTAGGCAGAGGGTGCAGCACATGCAAAGGTCCTGAGACAGATAGGTCCTGACATGTTCAAGAAGGAGACCAGTGTGGCTAGAGTGAAGCAAGTAAGGAGCATGCAGAAGGAAATGAGGTCTCCCTGAGAGTTGCCCAGCCCTCCCAGCCCAGCTCACTCACCACATCCAGGGAGAAAAGGGACTGGAAGGCCGAGTTGGAGGCTACAGCCAGGACCTCGATGAAGGGCTGCAGCTGCAGTGTGGCATTGTTGGTGTGGAGTGTGGCTATGGGCGTGGCACCCAGCCGCACCTTGAGCACCACAGGCATGGGCTTAGGGAACTGGCGGGCCACCTGGGGAATGGACACAGAGAGAGGGAAGAAGACGTCGCTATGACAAAGGCAGGTGGGCTCTCCATTCTGTTATTGTACAGACCCTGCCCTTGGGGATGCTCGTCTGATGGGCGTGGAGGACAAGTAGACAGGCACAGCTACCATGATCTGTGCTAGGAGGGAGGGAAGCTCAGGGACCGGGGGTTCAGAGGAGGCAGCTGGGCCAGACTCAGAGTTCAGGCTTCCCAAGGAGGTGATCCCCAAGTTTGGTCTTGAAGATGAATAAGGCAAGGGAAAGAGAAAAGACACTCCGGACAAAGGGCACTGCTTGCACAAAGGCATAGTGGGGGGAAAATAGCGTGATGTCCGGGCAGAAAGAGGGACCACCCTAGATGGAGGAGGAGCAGACATGAAGGGCAGATGCTGAACCCCACTTGGGACAGATGTGAGCCAGCAGAGATCCCTCAACCCACAATCCTCCCAAACCCTGTGTCTCAGCCCCTGGCATGACCAGAAACGTTACCAACCTCAGGGATGAGCCGGCCCAGCGCGGAGGTGTTCAGCGGGTTGTCATCTGAGTTCTGAAATCAGCCCCCACCCGTGACAAGTGTTAGGGCAGCCTCACCCCAAGCTAGATCACCCTTTGCCCCTGGCAGACAGTAACCCCTGCCTGCAGCCCCCATTTGAACCCTCCAACAGTCACCCTGTGGCCCCAAATCTCCAGCTGTCCCACCCATGAGCTGGCCACTGTGGGGCCTCCCAGGCTGGGCCACAGGGCACTCCTGCCCCACCCATCCAGGCAGTGGGTCCAGCCCTCACCAGCTGCCCTGTGATGTCCAGGTTAAGGGCCCCAGCCTTCTGCAGCAGCAGGAGGGCAGAGTCAAACAGGTCCTGGGAGAGGCCCACGGTTGCCATGGTGCCCTTGGTGCCGACATGGCGTGGCAACACGAAAGCGGTGGCATCCACAGGCAGGACAATGGGCTTCCCCAGCAGGAAGAGCACAGCCTATGGGAGATGAGGGGGAGAAGCAGCCCCGCCTCAGTAGGGAGGTGGCTCCAGGCCAGAACCTGTGCTCCTGGATGCTACCCCACCAAGATGCCACATGCTGTCTGGCCTCTGGGCCATGCTCCCACCCCGGATGCTCTTCCAGCTCCTCTCCCCCTAGCCTTCCTGCGCCTGTAGGAATCCTCAGGACACCAAGGACTCCAGAGGCAACAAGTCCCCAGGTCTGGGTTGACAAGGAGGCACTTACATTGATATCCAGGGAAATGTAGTCGTTAGTGACGGTGGGCACACTGACCATGGAATAGCGAATCTGGGACTCAGGGCCCACAGGATTGAGACCTAAATGAACCCACGAAAAAGAAGTGGCATACTTAGCATTATCTACCAAACCAAAAAACTCAATAATATGACTACCTCAATTAGCCAGAACCAGGCCAAGAAATAACGGGGTCACAAAGGCCTCTCAGTAAGCAAATTTAAGTTGCAAAGTGCATATACCCAAGATCCAGCCACTCACAGCCTGTTGACTCTTGGTTTAGACATTACTCTAACAGGTTTAGTTTCTGTTGAGTGTAACGGAGATGATTCCCCAACTCATCGCCACCGCATATGGTTCAGAGTAGAGCTGTGCTCCATAGGGTTTTCAATGGCTGAATTTTCACCAGGCTTTTCTTCCAAGGCACTTCTGGGTGAATTTGAACCTCCAACCTTTCAGTTAGCAGCTGAGTGGGTTAATCACTTGCACCACCTAGGGATACCAGTAACCACTGCACCACCAGGGCTCCAGTAGAAAACTAGAGACTCCTAATTAGAAGGGAGGAGAAAGGTCACTCCAGGCACAAGCAACCCCTGACAAAAGAAAGAAGGAATCATAGAAAAAGAAGACAGCCCACATTTATCAAGGTCCAGACACTCGACCAACACTGACTCATTTAATCCTCACCACAGTTGTGAAGAATGGGAAATTCAGAACACTTAATTGTGCTCATGAGGAACCCATACATAGATCAAGAGGCAGTCGTTTGAACAGAACAAGGAAAAGTATGCGTCAGGGTTGTATCCTTTCACCATACCTATTCATTCTGTACGCTGAGCAAATAATCCAAGAAGCTGGACTATATGAAGAAGAACAGGACATCAGGATTGGAGGAAGACTCGTTAACAACCTGCGTTATACAGAGACACAACTTTCCTTGCTGACAGTGAAGAGGACTTGAAGTACTTACTGATGAAGATCAAAGACCACAGCCTTCAGTAAGGATTACACCTCAACAGAAAGGAAACAAAAATCCCCACAACTGGGCCAATAAGTAACACGATGATAAACAGAGAAAAGATTGAAGTTGTCAAGGGTTTCATTTTACTTGGATCCATAATCAACACCCATGGAAGCAGGAGTCAAGAAATCAAAAGACACATTGCATTGGGCAAATCTGCTGCAAAAGACCTCTTTAAAGTGTTGAAAAGCAAAGATGTCATCTTGAAGACTAAGGTGTGCCTGACCCAAGCCATGGTGTTTTCAATCACTTCATATGCATGCAAAAGCCGGACGATGAATAAGGAATATCATAGAAGAATTGATGCCTTTGAATTGTGATGCTGGTGAAGACTATTAAATATACCATGGACTGCCAAAAGAACAAACAAATCTGTCTTGGAAGAAGTACAACCAGAATGCTCCTTAGAAGCAAACAAAGATGGCTAGACTACATCTCACATACTTTGGACATGTTATCAGGAAAGATCAGTCCCTGGAGAAGGACATCATGCTTGGTAAAGTAGAGGGTCAGCAAAAAAGAGGAAGACCCTCAACAAGATAGATTGTCACAGTGGCTGCAACAACAGGCTCAAGCATACCAGTGACTGTGAGTGCAGTGCAGGACCAGGCAGTGTTTCACTCTATTGTACATACGGTCGCTGAGTCAGAGCTGACTTGACAGCATGTAACAACAGCACAGTCCTGTAGGGTTATTAGTCCATTTTACACACACACACAACCATGGGATTGTCTCCTCAGGTCAGTCTGACTCCAAAAATACGCTCTCCTCCTAATCACACTGCCTCCTACAGGAACTCAAAAGACACAGGCCCATGGCCATGCAGCACAGGGGCTTAGGGAGGCAGAACTGGAGTCCTAATTCCTCTAAGGTGAGCTTACCCAAGGCTCAGAATATTTGAGTTGGGTAAGCAGCAAAAGATGAGCCACTTGTTTGAACCACATTCCCGGAAAGCGCTAGAATGTAGAAGTGGCCAGTACAGGCTCAGCCCCAACTGTCAGAAAAACCCAGCTCTTAGTAACAGCTCCTCCCCAATGGCAGATTTCTGTCTGGTTTGCTGTTATTCATCCTGGATTTAATCTTATTTTCTCTAATATTTTATAATTTTTTTATGATTGTGAAAGCAATACAGCATGATTCCATTTCTATGACATCCTGGAAAAGACAAAATTGTAAGAATAGAAAACAGACCAGTCGTTGCCAAGGACTGGGGAAGAAGAGCGGGAAGCGCGAGGGGAATTTCAGGAGCTCATGGGATGTTCTGTATCTTGAGGGTGTAGGTCGTTACACGACTGTATGTATTTGTCAGAATTGATAGAACTGCACACTAAAAAGGGAGAATTTTACTTTATGCTAAAAAAGTGAATAAAAACGTTAAAATTTTAAGATAATAATACATATTTATTGTGGACTTTAGAAAATACAAAAAAGAAAAGAGCAAAAAATATAACTCAGAATCTCACATTTCTTTCTTAAATTTCTTCTGCAGAGATAAACCGTTAACTCTCCTTTTTCCTTCTCTTTCTCTTTCTCTGTAAAACTGGAGTGAAACTACACTTTAGGTTGGGGTCTTTCTCGGTGAGAGTTAGAGCTAAACCCCAGAGCCAACCAACTGTGACGTACAGCCGTCAACAGTCAACAGCTGTGGATTTCACAGAGTCGATGACAGGATGTGGGAGACAGAATCCCAGACAAAGCCATCAGAAAGGAGGTGACCAAGGTGCGCTTTGAGTAGGAGCAGCTTCAAAGGCAGCTTGTGAAAAAGCCAAGGGGGCCCTCAATCGTCCTCAAGCTGTGAGGACTACCCGTGAAGACAGGGAGGCCGTGCTGAGCTCACTGAGAAATATCATATTCCAAAATCAACAGCTGATGCTATCTCTGACCAGCCTAGGGAAGGGTGAGTGGTCACCATCGTAGTTCTTAAATACTGCTAAACATTGATTTTAAAAAAGAAGATGAAGTCAACCTATTTTCATAGTTTTCACTTTTGTGTTATAAGTTAAAGTCCTGATGGAGCCTGGCTTAGGCCACCATTTTGGCTGCTGTTCTAAGTGGATTATCTGAAGGTGGCTGCAAGCCCCCAGGACTCTGCCTATAGGAACAGAGCCAAGTGTGAGCGGCAGTGGAGAGTACCGGGGAGTTAACTTTCCAGGGGAGGGAACACTCAACCAATGACTGATGGGAGTTGGTAGATAAAAACACTTCAGCTGCTTGGCCCTCAGGTAGGACAACGCTGAGGCATACTCAGTCTCTGAGAACTCCCCAAAGGACTTGAGCCTCTGTTGCCCATAGCGGTAACTTGCTCTTGAACACACCTTCCCTTTCCCGTCTCTTCACTGCTCCACTCTCCATTGGTGTTTTGCACATAAACCATTTACACTAAAATCCTCATCTCAGGGTCTGCTTCTAGGGGGATTAGCCAAAGACAGCTACCTGCTCCCAACATCAGTCACCCCTGGGTAGTGAAGACCCCTGGAAAAGTCTGAAGTGGAACAAGCCCTACAGAGGATGGAGCAGAGAAGGAGGCCTTGACTCTGGGCCCCTGCCTAGACGGTGAGTGGCCGCTGAGAAGGGAAACAGGAGGGGCAGTTTGGAGCAAAACGGCTTCTGCTTGGAGATGCTGAATGGAGGAGCCTGTATGACTTCCAGGAGGAAGTGTCCGGGAAGAAACAGGGTATAAGGGCCTGAGCCTCAGAGAGAAAACTCTAGCCCTGAAACTGGGGAAGAAGAAGAGGAATGGTGCGAAAAGAATTGTAAGGGTTGAACTAAGACAGCCATAGGGTCCCTTCCAACTGTGAGAATCTGGTTTGTAAAATGCCACGATTTGAATATGTGCGTGATGCTGAAGTCTAAGATTCAATGACACTAAGATTCTCTAAGACTCATAACTTTATGATTTGGCTTTGTTTTGTTTTTCAGATCATTTGGTCTAAGATATGCAGATTCTACAATCAAAGACTTGAAGATTTCAGAGTTTGGAGATTCCCAGATTCCACAACTAATTGTGCAGTTTCAGGTGCCCACACAATTCAGTCACTGTAAGACCGACCTCCCAGAATCTTTGACCCCCTCCCCCTGGACTCCCAAGTCTCACCAATTAAAGTGCCCAAGTGGACATTGAGGCCCTGCGCCAGGTTGGAGACACTCAGGCATAGCTGTGGCAAGACAGAGAGAAGGAGGCTGAGGTTAAGTTGCTCAGGGCTAGAGGGGGCCAATCGTCCCTGTCTAGAAGGCTCCACCTGCCCACACACCCTGGCCTGGAATTCCTTCCTTTTCCTCCCACCCTGGGAGGCATCTCCCATCACCTACTAAGGGTAGCGGAGAGACAGAGAAGCAGCAGCCGCAAGGCTGGTGGGGCAAGGTGGCCCTGGGCGCTGAGGAAGAACAAGGGATGTGGAGCATAGCAGCTGTGGCCATGAACCGGGACCTAGGGGCTCAGGCAGGGAGCCTGATGCTTCAGGGCCCAGAGGGCCAGCTGCTGAAAGGGTAGTGCCCATGGCGAGCGTGGACCTTGGTCAGCAAGGCCAGATCAAGCCGGGTTTCTGTTGCCAGGCCAGAGAGACTGGAGTTCCTCCTGGCCACAGTGGGCAGCAGAGAAGAGTATGAAGTTCAGTGGCAGCGTGGTCAGCATGACAGAAATGGTGGCAGAGGAAACACTGCAAGGCTGGAGGGCAGTCATAGCCTGGTGTAGGCAAGGGCTGGTGAGTCTGGGCCAGGTGAGGCCAGGGGGCAAAGGAGAGGGCAGCCCTCCTCTTCCTGCAGAGCCACCCTGCAGCCCCTTGCCCAGAAGAGGCTGGCTGTGAGGGGAGCAGGGAGAGGGTACAGCAGGCCAACAGGCAGGGCCAGGGGACCCTTGGGTTTCTCAAGACAGACTGCACCCACCTTCATCCCTCCAAGCCTCATGTTTCTCATCTGCAAGATGAGAAACTGCAAGTACCTCCAGGTACTGTGGAATGGCACACAGTGGCTTGTTTCGGTCTCTGCTACTGCCCCTTAGATGGAGATGGGGGTGGGCTGGGTGGCAGGGATGGAGAACCGGCCACCCCAGGCAGTGGGACCCAGATATTGACAAGAGCAAAAATAACAACAATAATAACAGCTCTCAATCTTGCCAAACACAGTTCTAAACTCTTCACAAGTCTTAATTCATTTAATCCCCCCACCAACCCAATGAGGGAAGTACTTTTACTCTCTGCATTACAGATGTGGAATCAGAGGCACAGAGAGATTAAGTAACTTGTCCAAGGTACACAGTTAGAAAGTAGGAGAACCAGGATTTGAACCCAGGCCACATCTGGCTCCAGTTCCATGCCCTTGTCCACTCTCATCTTCTCTCCTTTTCACAAGTCGCATGGGCCCTGAAAGCACTGTCCCCCTTTGCCCTCTGGCATGGCATTAGGAGCTGACCAGAGGTTGAACCTCCCTCCCTCCAATCCCACAGGCACGGCTTCTGTTTGGGTCCCTCCATCACTCCTCTGGACCATTGCACCAGCCTCTCCCTGGCCCTCATGGGGACATTGGAGGAGCCCCCAAAAGGTCCCTCCACTTTAAAAAAAATCCTAGGCCCCCACCCCCACCTAAAATCCCACCATTCATTCACCTTGTCTTCTGGGTTAAGCAATACCCTCCCTCCTGATAAGATATGCCAAGAAGTCCTTTACCTTGTTGCTCAAGACAGCTTTAATGTGCTTCTGCAAGAGGACGAGCAGGGCAGGGGAGGTGCTAAGGAAGAGACATAGAAAGGGCTCCTGTGTCCCCAGGTCAGACACATCAGGTCCTGTCCCTCAGCAGAGCCATGAGTCTGGGAGAGAAGTCACTACCCTCAGCCAGGAGACCAGCGATCCCCATTTGATATCCTGCCTTGTGCCAGACACAGTGCCAGTGGCATAATAGTCCCCTTACAGGTGAGGAAACCAAGTCTCCAAGAAGGAGATCATTTGTCTCAAGGTTTGCAAGTGGCCAACAACATGCTAAGTGAGGCCAGGCAGGGGGGAGACAGAGAGACTGCTGCAAAGCTCAGCCTGGGCCATGTCCTCGGCCGGTAGGCATCATGGCCAGCCTGAGCCCAAAGCAGCAGGGTGGGAGATGTGGAGATGGGACCTATGGGGCCTGCTTCCTGCTTGCGCTCCAATTCTCTGTGACACTCTTAGTAAAGTCCCTTTCCCTTTCTGGGCCTCAGTTTCCCTCCGAACAACAAGAGATGAGTCTAAGCCAGAGTTTCTCAAGAGTAGCCCATAGGAACCCTCTGAACCTTGGTTTGCTAAAATGCTGATCCAACCAAAGCCCAGACTCACTGCATCAACTCTTAGGGGGAGAGGGGGAATGCCCCTTAGCAAACCGTGAAGCAGGCCCCACCCATGAGGACCGTGATGGGGAAGAAGCTCAGTCTTTGTGCAAACATGGCATTCGTTTAAGCCTCCAAAATACTCAACCACCTTACAAAGATCCTTCTCCACCCTCCCCCGCACCCTCCCCCCCCCCCCCCACCATGGTCAGGAAGGTATAGACTTAATGTAGGGGTATTGACAAGCGGCGGGATTAGGCAGGTTGCCCAAGTTTGAATCCTGGCCCCACCATTTGCCTACCTGTAAACCCACTGCCATCAAGTCAATTCCAACTCACAGTGACCCTATAGGACAGAGTAGAACTGCCCCATAGGGTTTCCAAGGAGCGGCCAGTGGATTTGAACTGCCGACCTTTTCGTTAGCAGCCGAGCTCTTAACGACTACGCCACCGGGGCTCCTCAGGCAAGTTATTCTCTGTGCCTCAGTTGGAAACCCTGGTAGCGTAGTTGGTTAAGTGCAAAGGCTGTTAACCAAAAGGTTGGCAGTTTGAATCCACCAGCTGCTCCAAGGAAACTCTATGGGGCAGTTCTACTCTGTCCTATAGGGTCACTATGAGTCGGAATCAACTTGATGGCAGCGGGTTTGGTTTTGTTTTTTTTTTGTTTGTTTGTTTGTTTGTTTTTTACTGCCTTAGTTTGTTCTTCTGTAAAAGCGGGGAGATAATCACACCTACCTGGTAGGACACTGTGAGGATGAAATGAAAAGATCCATGTTAAGGGCCTAGAACAGTGCCTAGCACACAGTAGGCACACTGGAAGTGGGAGCTGCTTTTAGCATTAGATGAGGCCGCAAGCGGCCAGCTGACTCCCTTTGAGAGCTTGGCCAGACCCCGCTCCCTGGGCCTCAGACTCCTCATCTCTGCCAGGAGGAGGCACAGCTCTCTGAGGTCCCTAACAGCCAGCCTGGTCCAGTCAGCCCAGAATCCTTCGGTCCAAGTAGTAATGTCAATGGCTAGTGCGCGTTGTCATGTGGTGCAGGGCAGTGGAGAGAACACGGACTCCGGCAGCTCATTCGATGTGTGATCTTGGTCAAGTCCCTTCCCCTCTCTGAGCCCCAGTGTCCTCAGCCATAAAACAGCCATGATAATGGGGGTCTCTTAGGCCTTTTGTGATGAATGGATTTAGTCTTGAGCGAGAACTACCACCCGGAAGCCCACAGCCCAACCCTCACCAAGCACCCACCTGTTGCCTCCATCAGGCACGCTGGCATTGCCAAAGAGTGAGTAGCAAGCAGGGATCCTGATGACAGGGGTCTGGATGGGGCCTTGGGCCACGCGGGCATCAGCCAGCAGTACCACGGGCAGCGTCAGCTCCAGGGGCTCTGGAGCCCTATGGGGAGGCCAGTCTTGAGCCCCACAGGCACCCACTGGCTGTCACGAGACCCTGCAAATCCCCCCAGACCTGCCCTCCTCTTGACATGGGCAGGGCCCCTGCTCAGCATGAGATGGCCCCACCTGGGGAAGGTCCAGAGCCCCCAGACTCCATTCAGGGTCCCAGACACTGCAGAAGACTGGTATGAACGCCATCTACACACACCCTCTCACTTCCAGACCCTGGGCCAGTCATTCATCTTACTAAGCCTGTTTTCTCTTCTGTAAAATGGCCATGAGACTGGTGGTACCTATCTCACAGGGCTGTGCTGAGTTTTCTATGAGACAATCATGTAAAAAAACCCAGCTCAGAGCCTGGCCACGGTAAGCACTCATAAAACGACAGCATCAGGGCAGAGGAGTTAAAATAAGAGACTCCAGCATGGCCAGCTCAGAGTTTGAAGATTCAAGGCCGCTGGGAGAATGGTCAGCCTTTCCGATTCTCATCCGGGCTGCCTAAAGTGAGGCCTTGGGCTCAGAGCATTCTCTGATAAGAAGGATGGGAACTGGGTCTCTCTCTCAGTTTCTTCTCCTGGTCAGAGAAGCCTTCCTCCGTGTTCTGAGCTCACAATAACTTTCTCTGTCTCCATGACTACCCATAACTACTTCATTGTACACAATTAATCTTGTAGCTAGTGGGGAAACTGGTTACAGGATGGCCACCATGTTTGCTCTTGAACAAAGGCACCTTCCTGGTCATAGGATGGTTATGCTACCTGCACCTAAACAAAGGCACCCTCTTCCTACCCCCTTCCTCTTGCTTCCATGCAGTCCAGCGTATACCTCCCTCTGGTTTATCTACGTGAGCCCTAGCCCTGAGTTCCTCTTTTTCTCTCGCCCATGGCACATTGAGGGGCATTCACAGAAGTAATGAAACATCTCACCATTGGATGGGAGCCTTTTGGGAGAACGTGGCTTTTGATAAGCCCTGCTCCATTTATCATCATCCTGATTCCTGTAGGTAATAAAGGCCTGTGACCATGCCCATGAGTAAGTAGTGTGATTAGTCTTTCTGATCCAAAGAGCCCTGTACTGTTCTGCCTGATTTATTCCACTCAGTACCTCACAAATGCAGTAACATACGAAGTGTCTGATGCACAGAAATAATTCTAATAACTACATGCATTGAGCCCCTACTATGTGCCTTGCACTGTGAAAAGAGGGACAGTAATTATGATTACATCAATGAATTCATTCCTGCAACCCTCATAGCCACCCTGCAAGACTGCATTCCATTTTACAGATGAGGAGACTGAGGCTTGGAGAAGTGAAATGACTCCACCCAGTTGCACAACTGTTGAGCAGTGTCCAGATTCTCAGAAATTCTTTCACTATCTCACGTCCCTTCAGAGAGTGGCAGTGGGTGGACACTGGACAAGGATTCAAAAGGCCTGAGTGCAAGTTCTGGAAGAGTTGATGAACCCCCCGCCCCCAATCACTCTGCCCTCAGAGTATCCCTGAAACTCCTCCCCCTCTCCACCAACAAGAAGACTCACTTACCGAAAGACCTTGAAATTAAAATTGGCTGCTGCCAGCAAGCGCACCCCAAAATCAGCAACGAATTTCAGGTGGAGGCGGGGCACGTGGACATTCAGAATCTGGATCCTGCAGGAGGTGGGGTAGGGGGAGGATCAAGGTTACAGTGTGGCTCCCGCCAAACCATGGAACCAGATATGGGCCATAGCCACATGATTGATGCTATAAGGGTTTTCTAACTATTGAAACCATGGGTTGAGGGAGAGGTGGTGAGTTCTCCATCACAGAAGGCACACAAGACGAGGTTAGACAACCAGCTGGTTAGAGAGAAAAGATGCAGAGGGGGCCCCAGCACTGGGCAGGACTTGGGCCAGATGACTGCTCAGGTCTTGGAGTGGGGACACTTTAGTTTCTGATCCAGGAAGGAGTCTGGTGAGGTAGGAAAAAGAGGCTGCAGGGTCCGCAGAGAGCAGAAATCCCCTCCATAGCATTCTCGTCAACAGCCTTGGCTTGTAGCATGCTAGCAACAGGAGACTCACTCCCTTCACAGCTGACTGTTCTAATTGCGGAGCCCTCTCCAGCTAACCTATGATTTATTTTTTTCTAAATTAAAGTCATATTTATTTGCCTGCACAGTAGTTGGCAGGGGGAGGGGGAAATTTAGGTACTACAAAATGGTATAAAGTTTAATATTAAAACATCAAACCCCACCGTCAGGCAGTACTGTTAACACCTAGGTGACTGTCTTCCCACGACTCTCCTTGGACATGGGCTGACCTACAACCTGCCTCTTCACCCCTCGATGCATTTCGATGCTACAGACAAAGGCCCTCGGCACCAGTTTCAAACAGCAATGTGATGGCCCTTGTGGAGACAGATCACAAGTCATTCAGGAATCCTCAATCTCTGGATGTTTCTACTGTTCCCAGCTCCCCACCGTTATCAGCCATGCTACGAGCAGCATCCCAGCCCTACCTAAGGGGTCTCAAACTGGAGATTCTCAAGCCACCTGCAGCCCCCAGACGTGTTTTTGACCAACCCAGTGTTTCAAATGTTTTTTAATTAGTTGCCATCATTCAAAATTTGATAGGTTTTAAATTTTAAGCCATTTGGCTTCTCTTGAAAACTCCGAGATCTAGCAAAAATACATACGTCTGCGTTTCTACCATGGGCCAATCTGCCCAGCCCCTGGAGGCGGTGCATTTGAGGTGCCCCCACCTACTTATGCGTTTGAGTCTCTGTGCATTACACGGTGTGTGTGGGTAAATCAAGCTGTGACTTGTGCCCAAATTCAGCCTCTAACTTTTGGATGAAGCAGTCACAACTCCTGCCAGTCCTGGGGGCTCAGAAGATCCAGCCTTGGACCCCAGGAGCAGAAATTCACTAATTCAGGGGCACCAGACCCCGTGCCTCCACCTTGGTCCCCATCTCCTGAATTCTTTTGTGACCACTCACCTGGTGGGTGGAAGCATCTGACTTGGTGGGGGAGCACTCATCTAGCTGGCAGGGAGGTGGGGGAGCACTCACCGAGCAAATAGGAGCACTCACCTGGTGGTCTGGAGCGTCTCTCCACTCCGGTCCAGGAAATACGGGAGAGTGACCTGTAGGGCCCGCTGGAGAGGCGCTTTCCCAATTTCAGACACTGTGGGGCCAGGGCAGGGTGAGGTTAGTCTGCCCTCAGGAGCCACCAAGCAAGACCACACCACCCACCTCTGCCCCCCACTTTGGAACAGGTGATGTCTCCTGATGGTCCTCATACTCTGCAAGGCATGCCCTTTCTCCCTCGGGTCTGCCTTTCAAAGTCCTGCTTGCTTACCCAGTTCCTCAAAAGGAAAACAATTCTTTGCCCTTATGCAAGGCTTCAGTCAGATGTCACCTCCTCTGGAGCCTTCTCCAAGTCCCCAAGAAGAAGGAGTATTTCTCAACTATGCCTGGTTGGCAACGGAAGCATCCTCTGGGGGGGCATCCTCCCCGAGAGGCTGAGGACTCTAGGGTGCAAATCCTAACTCTGCTACTCACTACCAGTGTGACTGCCCTATGCCTCAGTTTCCCCTATTGTACCAGGTTGAATTGTGTCCTCCAAAATAGTCATGTTCAAGTCCTAACGCCAGGAGCCCATGAATGTGACCTTATTTGGAAATAAGGTCTTTGCAGATGTAATTAATTAAGTTCAGATGAGGTCACACTGGATTAGGGTGGGTCCTACATCCAGTCACTGGTGTCCATATAAGAAGAGGGAAATTTGGGCGGAGACACACAGACACACACAGAGAGAAGATAGCCATGTAAAGACAGAGGCAGAACCTGGGGTGATGCAGCTACTAGCCAAGGAATGCTAAGGATTGTCAGCAACCACCAGAAGCTGGAAGAGGCAAGGAGGATTCTCCCCTAGAGCCTTCGGAGGGAGCATGGCCCTGTTGACACCTTGATTTCAGACTTCCAGCCTCCACAACTGTGAGAGAATAAATTTCTGTTGTTGTAAGCCACCCAGTTTGCAGTACTTTGTTACACAGCCCTAGGAAATGAATACATTCATCTATAAATGTGCAGTGATGATGATGGTACCCATCACCCAGGGCTGCTGCAAAGACTCATCGCACAGTAAATGCTCACTGTTATTGTTGCTATTTATTTCTGTAATAAAAATGGCGGTCACTTACATGGTGCTCCCTTGTGCCAGACACTATACTGAGTGCTTTACTTTGCCTCACAAAGATTCTATGATGTAGGTACTATTATTATGGCCAGTTTACCGGGAGGTGGAGAAACCTGGCAAGGGAACATCAGATCTGGACTGAGGCACCTGGCTCCGGAGTCTCTGAACATTCTCATCTGTGCTGCCGCACTCCAGGGAGGTGTTAATTAAACTTAAAATGAAGGCAATGATGCTGGGAAGGGAGCACTGAATTAGGAGTCAAGAGGCCCAAACTCTGCCCGGACTCGCTGTGCGATGTTGAGAAGTCCCTGCCCCTCTCGGGGCCTCAGTTTCCCCAAACATCATAGTATAAAGGTAGGGGTCTTGCTTCCAATGCCCCCTCTGTCCTGACTATCTGTGGCAGAGGTCAAACTCACACCCAAGCCTCTGGACTCCCTTGACAGTGCTCCTCTGGCACAGAGCCTGAACTCATGGGGTGGGGAGGACGTGGTAAGAAGCCACCTGACCCGACCTTGGAAGTGGTGTGCGCCACGGAGGCCTCCCGCCAGATTTCTGCCGGGAACAAATGCAGGCAGGCCCGCCCTGGAGGGCTCTCTGAAGACAAAGGAGGCTCACACAGGATAGGCCTCAGGTGGGCAGGTGGCAAGCAGCCCTGCCAGGGGCAGACAGGTCCAAGGTCTCTACCTGCAGGTAACTGTGCGTGGCTCTGTGTGCCAGTCACACTCTGGCACAGATCAATGACCCCTTTCATTGCCTGGATAGGAGGTCCTGGAAAGTTGTGTGTGCCCAGAAGGGGACTCTGTTGCTTCCCTGACTCATCACCTCATTGTTTCACGGCCGCTTGGGCCATTGGAAGTCCCTTCGACTGTCTGACCTGAATCCCTCACACTGTAATCTGAGCTTGGTCTGGCCTTAGGGAAAACAGCTACTGGCCCAGCTTCAGTAGGAGCCCTGACAGCATCCCCAGTGGAGCTGGGGATAGATGAAGGGCTCTGTGCCCGGCTTTTGGCCTTGGCCGCCTCTGTCCTTCCCTGGGCCTAGGTTTCATCATTGTGCTTCCCCAGGGGACAGAACAGGACTTGGAAGGATCTAGAAGAAGCGTTGAACAGAGGCTTCCCACCAGAAAGACCCAGAAAGGGACTGGTTCTCTGCACTCTGAGCCCGGCAGGAATCAATTTCAGGCTGCTCCCTGCAGGACTGAGTTAGACAGGCCTCTCCCCAAGCACACACTTGCAGGCAGACACCACACACCCATATACCCTGTGCACACTCAACCACTTCTTCTCAAGCACCTGCTGTGTGACAAATGCGCAAGTATACATACAGGGTACACAGTCACACCTATGCACTTTCATCCAGACACGTGCCCATAGACACTCACACTCACTCGTGGTTACACGCAGCCATGGGCACGCACACGCACACAGATGCATATGCCCTTCCCCACCCTCAGGCACACACAGGCACATCTCTGTGAATTTTCAAATCCATAAGCAGACACACTTAAGCCACAATAGCCACTCAAACCAACCTCTGCCAACACCACTAAGGTACATGAGCACAATCATGGGCGCATTCATGCACATCGGGCTTATGGCATATTTCATCCATCCACCCACTCATTCATTCAATAAATATTTCTCAAGCAGCACTGTGTGTCAGGCACTACCTAGGTGCCGGGGCTCTAGTGATAGATGATACAAAAAATCCAATGGGCTTTTGAGCTCACAGATACATGTGCACACTTATGATGGTACCCACATGTGGACATAGACAGCATGTACTCCCATGCACACATTTGTGCACAGACACATACGGAACAGAGGCCCAGGGGCACAGCTCTTACCGTAGCTCAGCGCGGCCTTGTTGATTCTGACCACAGTGCCCGGCATGGAGGTGCCAACCATGGGCAGCAGCAGTGCCAGCAGTAGGCCCAGTCCACATGCCCAAACCATGGCTGCTTTGGTCACTGCCCCCCACCACAAGACCTGCAGGCTAGGACAGGGTCATGTATTAGAGAACTTGTCAGGACGGACCATCCTCAGGTGCTAGAACCCCACCCCGGCCTAGAGGTCAAAAGCCCTAAGTGGTGGTCTCAGCGCTGCCCCAGGCCTCCTGGATGTCAGTTTTTGCATCTCTGAATTGGGACTAATCACCATATCTTGCCTGTTTCATCAGGAACCCGAGGAGGATCTGGCTGGAAATGGCCTTGCCCAAGACCCAGAGAAGAAATGGCCTTGCCCAAGACCACACAGCACACTGGGGCCAGGTGCAGGACCCAAGCCATGTGAGAGCAAGATGGGGAGACTCCCAGATGGGGAAGTGAGGGCAGCTTCCTTCCCCCAAGAGAAAGAAAGCCCAGGCCACCACCCTGAGGCCCAGGGCTGTGTCATCTGATGTAAGGAGCCCAGCCCAGTGTGACAGCCCAACCTGGTGTCCTGCAATCCAAACCAGCAGAGGGAGGGCCTATAGGGTGGCCCCTGTTCCCATCTCATCCTATGCTGGGTGAGGAAAGTCCCAGAAAGCAGGTCCATCCCATGGGTCTCCGGCCCCCAACCCAGCCCAGCCAAGTGGGCAGCTAGCTCTCCTATGTCCAGCCTGGGGAGAGACAGCCAGGCAGGAATGAGGGACCACTGCTCAGATGGGCTAACTGAGGCCTAGAAAGGTGGCACTTGCCCAAAGTCCCACAGCAAGGCTAGGCAGTGGGGGACAGGCCCTTCTGCAGAAGGCAGTTGGAGGTAGTCTCCCCACTGAACAGATGGAGAAGTCGAGACTCCTTCCTTGGAATGGTGCCAGCCCCATGCCCATTCCTACCTCAGACAATTCCTAAGACAGGTAGTCCTCAGCCCCAGCTAAGCCTCCTCCACCCAGGACAGGAGTGGAGGCTGATTTATGAGGCTCCCTGGTATGCAGGGCCCACTGGGAAGGGACCTGGGGAGGGGCAGGTTTGCTTGTGGTTGAGGGTGTTTTCCCTGCAAACATGGCTTTTGCCAAAATGTCTCATCCCACATGTGTGGTGGGGCTGCCACGTAGCCAGGCCCAGCTGCCAGCCATTGCAGGAGCCTGGGGTTGGGCAGCTTTCAGGTCTCAAGGGCCAGGAGATCCCTGGGAGGAAGACTGCACCCAGTAGGGCCCCCTCATTACCCCAGACAGGTCCAGCCAAAGGCCCGGGAGGAAGAGGGCACCCAGAGGCAGGGGGGTGGCTGCAATGACCTCTCAGGCCTGGTGCCCCCAAGGTTCTCCCAGAACCTTGTTAGGAGGGACAAGAGGCTACCTGAGTCCCAACCCAGTCACTGGCTGAGCCCTGATCCTGGTCACACACTTAGCCCTAACCCTGGAGAAAGACTGAATCCTGACCCTTGTCACTGACTGAGCCCTGGTCCTGGGCCCACACTGAGCCCCAACACTTGTCATAGACTGAGCCCTGATCCTAGTCACACACTGAGCCCTGACCCTTGTCATAGGTTGAGCCCTTATTTTGGTCATAGGTTGAGTCCTAACCCTGGACATAGGCTGATCCTTAAAGGGGAACAAGAGAGAGAACATGGAAGACCCAAGGTAGCCAGTTACCACTGCTTAATACTCAGCCTCTCTCCAAACGCACATCCCACTCACAGTGGATTTAGCCTATCATCGCTTCTCATGTTACCAACTCCAGGATCCACCTTGGCTATATGAGGCCCAAGGAACTGTGTGTGCACATGAAGTGGTTCATGTATGCGTGTGTATGTGTGTATAAGTGTTACGCATGTGTTTACATACGTGTGTGGCTGTGTGTACATATTCATGTGTACATGTGTATGTTAGGTCATAATTACTGGCAGTAGAGGAAAACGTATGTTTGTGTGTGTGAGTGTGTACATGAAGTGGGCATGTTGACGTTTTGGTGTATGATGCTACATGCCTGTTCATGCAAACCAACATGAGTCCAGATGTGGGGAGTTTTGGATAAGGAGCCCTGGTGGCACAAATGGTTAAGTGCTCCACTGCTAACCGAAAGGTTTGCAGTTCGAACCCATCCAGCAGCTCCATGGGAGAAAGACCTGGTAATCTGCTCCCATAAAGACTACAGCTATAGAAAACCCTAAGGGGCAGTTCTGCTGTCACAGGGGTTGCTATGAGCCGGAATCGACTTGACGGCACTTAACAACAACGTGTAAAAAGAAAGACAAAAGAAGAATTGATGCATTTGAATTGTGGTGTTGGCAAAAAGTATTGAATATGCCATGGACTGCCAGAAGAAATAGAAGGAGAACGCTCCTTAAAAGTCAGGATAGTGAAACCTCAGCTCACTCTGGACACATCTTCAGGAAAGACCAATCACTAGAAAATGACATCATGTTTGCGAAGTTGTGGGTCAGTGAAAATGAGGGAAACTCTCAGTAAGATGGAGTGATACAATAGCTGTGACAATGGACTCAAATATACCAATGATCATGAAGACGCACAGGACCAGGCAACATTTCATTCTGTTATACACAAGGTCACTATGACTCCATGGCAACTGACAACAGCAATGTATATGTGGGCTTGATGTACTTAGTGCATTTGTGGGCATGTGTGTGTATGGTATTCGGTGTATGTGTGTATAGTGTACTGTTTCCCAGGTATGTGTATGTGTGTATGTGATTGTGCCTGTGTACATACATATGTGCACAAGGGGTGATAGAATAACTGAGGGGAAGGCTCCTCTGTTCCTCTGCATGACTGGCCTGGGGTACAAGAACCAGTAGTCTAGGGGCCTTCCCTCACTCCAGAGCCCTCTGTGGCTCCCACTGACTCTACACCAGCCCAAAATCAGGCCCAGAGCCCTGGCCCATCTTCTGATGGGTCTCCATTAATGGCCATAGAGCTGGCAGGGACCACCCTTAACCCATTGCTGTCGAGTTGATTCTGACTCATAGCAACCCTATGGGACAGAATAGAACTGCCCCGTAGAGTTTCCAAGGAGCGGCTGGTGGATTCAAACTGCTGACCTTTTGGTTAGCAGCCTTAGCTCTTAACCACTGGGCCACCAGGGCTCCACCACAGACACCGTCAAAACCTCACCTGGACCAGCCCTGCCTCCCAGCCAGGGCTTCACCACCCACTATTCTACAGGCAAAAAGGAATGAGAAAAACCAGCTGTGCATCCCTCCCCATCCTACTCTCAGCCTCAGTTTGTCCATCAATACCTAAGACCAGGCCCTCCTGCCTTCTTACTGTAGCCGAGGCAAAAAGCAGACTCAGCAAATATTGATCAAAGCCACTCGCAATGTTTGCTCTTGGCGTGGTCACTTCCTCTTCTTTGAAGTTACCAGCACAGCCAGTACTCATGAAGCAGGGAGATTCTCCCCAGCTCATCCCCAGAGCCCAGCAGCCTCCCTACAATGACAGCAAGCACCACTTGACCAGCCCTTGTTATATGGGAGACACTCTGCCAGCCACTTTACCCCCTCCCCAGGGATGGGAGCTGGCTCTCCTCACCCCTGTATTCAATGCCTGGAACATGTTGTTGTTGTTACTAGATGCCCTCAAGTCAATTTCTACTCATAGAGACACTATGTACAACAGAAAGGAACCCTGCCAAGTCCTGTGCCATCCTCACAATTGTTGCTGTGTTTGAGCCCATTGTTGCAGCCACTGTGTCAATTCATCTCATTGAGGGTCTTCTTCTTTTTCGCTGACCCTCTGCTTTATCACGCATGATGTCCTTCTCTAGGGACTGGTCCCTCCTGATAACATGTCCAAAGTACGTAAGACAAGGTCTTACCATCCTCTTTTCTAAGGAGCATTCTGGTCGTACTTCTTCCAAGACATATTTGTTCTTTCTTCTGCCAGTCTATAGTATATTCAATATTCTTTACCAACACCATAACTCAAAGGCATCCATTTTTCTTCCATCTTCCTTATTCACTGTCCAGCTTTCACATGCATATGAGGCGATTGAAAACACCATGGCTTGGGTCAGGCACACCTTAGTCCTCAAAGAGACATCTTTGTTTTGTTTTGTTTTGTTTTATACTTTAAAGAGATCTTTTGCAGTAGATTTGCCAGCACAATACGTCATTTGGTTTTTTGACTGCTGCTTCCATAGGTGTTGATTGTGGATCCAAGTAAAATTAAATCCTTGATAACGTCAATATTTTCTCAGTTTATCACAATGTTGCTTATTGGTCCAGTTGTGAGGATTTTTGTTTTCTTTATGTTGAGGTGCAATCCCTACTGAAGGCTGTAGTGTTTGATCTTCATCAGTAAGTGTTTCAAGTCCTCTTCACTTTCAGCAAACAAGGCTGTGTCATCTCTATATCACAGGTTGTTAATGAGTCTTAATTAGTCTTCCTCCAAACCTGATGCCACGTTCTTCTTTATATAGTCCAGCTTCTCGGATTATTTGTTCAGCATACAGATTGAATAAATATGGTGAAACAATACAACCCTGACACACACCTTTCTTGACTTTAAACCACGCAGCATCCTCTTGCTCTGTTTGAACCACTTCTCTTGATCTATGAGGGTAAGTCAGAAAGTATTGCTACAAAATCATAGGAAACTTTATTAAACAAAAATATCAAAATGTGAAGCTACTGTTTCTCAACATATCCTCCATTTAAGTCGATACACTTCTGAAGGTGGTGCTTCCATCACTCTAACCCTTCCCTGAAGAATTCTTCACTCTTCAATTTACACCATGCCAAAAGAGCAAATTGTGTTTCTTTTAAATGTTCTTTGAGTTTGGGGAACAAAAAGAAGTCTGAAGGGGAAAGATCAGGGCTGTAGGGTGGATGGGGTAAGGTTTCCCAATGAAATTCTTGTAGGACAGCCCTTGCTACCCTCGAAGAATGAGCAGGTGCTTTGTCGTGATGGAAAAAAATTCCTCTGCTCAACTTTTCTGGCCTTTTTCTCAACAATGCAGTTTTCAATTTTCTTAAAACTGCTTCATAATAAGCCCCCATGATCGTCCTGTGTCCTTCAAGAAAATTTATCAAGATAACCCCTTTGGAATTCCAAAAAACAGTTGCAATAACCTTCTGAGCGGTCTTCCCTCTCTTGGTTCATCTTTGAGATCATCCCAACTTTCCTTAAAATGATTGATCCATCAAAAAACTGTTGTTTTATGTGGGGCAGCATTCCCATAAATTTGTTGCAAAGCTTCAATGATTTGGGAAGCTGTCCACTTGAGTTTTGTTAAAAATTTGATATTAGGGGAGACGGGGCCAAGATGGCAGAGTAGTCAGAAACTTCTTGTGGTCCTGCTTACCACAAAGACCTGAAAAAACAAGTGAGTCAATTATATATGACAATCTAGGAGCCCTGAACATCAAAGGCAAAGTTGAGGAATCGGACTGAGTGGCAGGGGGAGAGAGAGACGGTTTGGAAGCAGTGAGGAGTTGCCAGACATGACCCAGAGGGAGCCAGCGCCCTGCAGAGCAGATCAGCTGGTGTGTGCTGTGACGCAGGCTTGGCATTCAGGACACGTTTTCCACATCAGGAGAGACCAAGTGGTGGAGAGCCTGGTCAGGCCTCCAGAGCCAGTGAAAAGCAGCACTCAATTGGCAAAAGATAAATACATGTGTTTCACCTACAGTGCAGATCAAAAAATACCATTTGGGAAGAAACTCTATCCCATTTACCCGCTCCCTCCCCACTCTGCACTGGGTCCCAAGCCAGCTTCAGCTATTGCCTCATCCCTTGGGCTGGAAGTAGGACCCGTCGGGCACCCTGAGCCATTCTCCTGGCCTTGGAGAGGGAACAAATTAACAAACAGGAAAAAGAAAAATCCTGCCAGCTCCCCTAAGCTGAGAACTCAGGGCACGCATAGCTCCTTTGCCTAGGCACAGGCAAAAGGGGTCCATGGACTTTGAATGCCTTTCACCCCTGCATAGACCTATATGGGCCCATTTCAAAGGCATAGGCCCTCATTAGCACAGTACAACAGGGTATATAACTGAAACCTAACTTCACTGAATCAGCTATATGGTGGAGTGGTAGGTTCTTGACATTTGATATCACTCTGCCCATTAAGCAGGGTCCTCACCTACCCACATCAGGGGCCTGAGGACTGGTGTCTCCACCCATGCCACCTAGCCACATGTGACAGTGGTCCAAGAATAAGTGTTGCCTTCCAGTCCTTACAGCCAACAGCATTGGGTACCCATAGTCCAGCTGCAAAACCCATCCACCTATGCGCTCTAGGGAACAGGAACATGCTTTCCTCCCAGACACTCAGGGGCAGCCATCAGCTCCCTGCCTTGCTCAGCCCATGACCTCCTACTGCAGCCAGATATCTGTGCCTACTCCAATCACCGCTGCACATCTAGGACTATATGTGAGAGCCTGCACCACACACTCGGTGACTGACTATCTGCACACCTGAGCTGAATCCATACAAGAAAAGTAAACAGACTCCAGGGCTCACACACCCAGTAACAGATCTCACCACCTGGTGACAGGACATTAGAGCTTCAAAGGCACCAGTAATCAAACTAGCTCACATGAGCAGCCTATTTGGGCATCTCAAAACAAAACAAAAAAAGAAACTAGGACACAGTAAGCAAACATACAATAAATAAATATAATAAATTATTGATGGCTTGGAGACAATAGTTGACATCAAATCACATAAAGAGGTAGACCATGATGGCTTCAGCAAGTTCCCAAAACAAAAGTTCAAGAAATTTTTCAGAGGAAGAGAACTTCTTAGAATTACCAGAGGTAGAATACAAAAGATTAATATACAGAACTCTTCAAGGTATCAGGAAGGAAATCAGGCAAAACACAGAACAAGACATAGCAATAGAGAAACTTAAGAAGATTACAGAAGAGCACAGTGACAAATTTAACAGGCTGCAAGAATCCATAGATAGACAGCAAACAGAAATCCAGAAGATTAACAATAAAATTTCAGAATTAGACAACTCAATAGAAAGTCATAGGGGCAGAATTGAGGCAATGGAAGTCAGAATTAGTGAGACTGAAGATAAAGCACTTGACACCAACTTATCTGAGGAAAAGTCAGATAAAAGAATTTTAAAAAATGAAGTAATCCTAAGAATTATGTGGGACTCTATCAAGAGGAATAATGAGTGATTGGACTACCAGAACAGAGGGCATAACAGAAAATACAGAGAGAATTGTTGAAGATTTGTTGACAGAAAACTTCCCTGATATCGTGAAAGATGAGAAGATATCTATCCAAGATGCTCATCGAACCCCACACAAGGTAGATCCCAAAAGAAAGTCACTAAGACATATTATAATCAAACTTACTAAAACCAAAGATAAAGAGAATTTTAAGAGCTGCTAGGGATAAACAAAAAGTCGTCTACAAAGGAAAGTCAATAAGACTGAGCTCAGACTACTCGGCAGAAACCGTGCAGGTAAGAAGGCAATGGGATGACTTATATAAAGCCTTGAAGGGAAAAAATTGCCAGCCAAGAGTTATATATCCAGCAAAACTGTCTGTCAGATATGATGGCGAAATTAGGGCATTTCCAGATAAATAGAAGTTTAGGGAATTTGCAAAAACCAAACCAAAATTATAAGAAATACTAAATGGAGTCCTGCAGTTAGAAAATCAGTAACTTCAGATAACAACCCAAGATTAGAACACAGGACAGACCAACCAGATATTAACCCAGACAGGGAAATCGCAAAAATAAATCAAAGCTAAAACACTGAAAATAGGGAAACAGAGACGTCAATATGTAAGAGATGACAACATTAAAAGAAAAAAGAGGGACTAAAAAAATGTAGTCATAGATTTTTCATATGGAGAGGAAGTCAAGGCAATATAAAGAAATAAAAAATTGGTTTAGACTTAGAAAAATAGGGGTAAATACTAAGGTAACCACAAAGGAAACTAACAATCCTACACATCAAAATGAAAAACAAGAAAAGTAAAAAGACTCAGCAAATACAAAATCAACAACAATGAAAAAAATGAAAAGAAAATACATGAAGAAAAATGACTCAGTAAAGAAAATTAAGTGGAACAAAGAAACTGTCAACAACACACAAAAAAATACATCAAAATGACAGCACTAAACTCATACCTATCAATAATTACACTGAAAGTAAACGGACTAAATGCACCAATAAAGAGACAGACAGAGAGTGGTGGAATGAATTTAAAAAAAAAAAAAAAAACCATCTGTCTATATGCAGCCTACAAGAGACACACCTTAGACTCAAGACGCAAACTAAAACTCAAAGGATGAAAAAAATATACCAAGCAAACAACAATCAAAAAAGAGCTGGAGTGGCTATACTAATCTCTGACAAAATAGACTTTAAAGTAAAAGCCACCACAACGGATAAGGAAAGACATTATATAATGATTAAAGGATCAATACACCAGGAGGACATAACCATAATAAATATTTACGCACCCAACAACAGTGCTCCAAAACACGTAAAACAGACTCTAACAGCATTGAAAAGAGAGATAGATGGCTCCACAATAATAGTAGGAGACCAACACACCACTTTCAATGAAATCCAGAAAGAAGCTCAATAAAAACATGGAAGATTTAAATGTCACAATCAACCAACTTGACCTCATAGACATATACAGAACACTCCATCCAACAGCAGACAAGTATACTTTCTTTTCCAACGTACATGGAACATTCTCCAGAATAGACCACATATTAGGCCATAAAGCAAGCCTTAACAGAATCCAAAGCACTGAAATTATACAAAGCGTCTTTTCTGACCATAAAGCCATAAAAGTAAAAATCAATAACAGAAAAAGCAAGGAAAAAAAATCAAACACATGGAAACTGAACAACAACCTTGCTCAAAAACTGCTGGGTTATAGAAGAAATTAAGGACAGAATAAAGAAATTCACAGAATCAAAAGAGAATGAAAACACATCCTACCAGAACCTTTGGGACACAGCAAAAGCAGCGCTCAGAGGTCAATTTATAGCAATAAATGCACACATCCAAAAAGAAGAAAGGTCAAAATCAAAACATTAACCCTGCAACTCAAACAAATAGAAAGAAAGCAGCAAAAGAAGCCCTCAGGCACCAGAAAAAAGAAAATAATAAAAATTAGAGCAGAATTAAATGAAATAGAAAAACAATTGAAAGAGTTAAGATCAAAAGCTGGTTCTTTGAAAGGATCCACAAAATTGATAAACCACTGGCCAAACTGACAAAAAAAAAAAGGAGAGGAAGCAAATAATTCAAATGAGAAATGAAATGGGCGATATCACAACAGACCCAACTGAAACTAAAAGAATCATAACAGAATACTATGAAAAATTGTACACTAACAAATTTGAACACCTAGAGTAAATGGACAAATTTCTAGAAACACACTACCTACCTAAGCTCAAACAGAGGTAGAACTACTAAATAAACCTATAACAAAAGAAGAGATTGAAATGGTAATTTAAAAACTCCCGGAGGGTTTCACTGCAGCGTTCTACCAAACTTTCAGAGAAGAGTTAACATCACTACTACTAAAGGTATTTCAGAGCATAGAAAATAATGGAATACTCCCAAACTCATTCTATGAAGCCAGCATAACCCTGATACCAAAAGTAGGTAAAGGCACCACAAAAAAAAGAAAACTACAGACCAATATCCCTCATGAACATTGACACAAATATCCTCAACAAAATTGTAGCCAAAAGAATTCAACAACATATCAAAAAATAATTCACCATGACCAAGTTGGGTTCATACCAGGTATGCAGGGATGGTTCAACATTAGAAAAACAATCAGTGTAATCCATCACATAAATAAAACAAAAGACAAGAACCACATGACCTTATCAATTGATGCAGAAAAGGCACTTGACAAAGTCCAACACCCATTCATGATAAAAACTCTCAGCAAAATAGGAATAGAAGGGAAATTCTTCAACATAATAAAGGACATTTATACAAAGCCAACAGCCAACATCATCCTAAATGGAGACAGTTTGAAATCATTCTCCTTGAGAACAGGAACTAGACACTCTTAATCAAATTGTGCTGGAGGTCCTAGCCAGAGCAATTAGGCTAGAAAAGAAATAAAGGGTATCCAAATTGGTAAGGAAGAAGTAAAAGTATCTCTATTTGCACATGGTACGATCTTATACACAGAAAACCCCAAAGAATCCACAAGAAAACTACTGGAACTAATAGAAGATTTCAGTAAAGTATCAGGATACAAGATAAACATACAAAAATCAGTTGGATTCCTCTACACCAACAAAGAGAACCTCGAAGAGGAAATCACCAAATCAATACCATTTACAACAGCCCCCAAGAAGATAAAATACTTAGAAATAAATCTAACCAGAGACATAAAAGACCTATACAAAGAAAACTACAAGACACTACCACAAGAAACCAAAAGAGAACTAGATAAGTGGAAAAACATACTTTGCTCATGGATAGGAAGACTCAACACTGTGAAAATGTCTATTCTACCCAAAACAATCTACAGACACAATGCAACCCCGATCCAAATTCCAATGGCATTTTTTAATGAGATGGAGAAACAAATCAACAACTTCATATGGAAAGGGAAGAGGCCCCAGATAAGTAAAGCATTATTGAAGAAGAGGAACAAAGCGGGAAGCCTCACACTACCTGATTTAAGAACCTATTATACCGCCACAGAAGTCAAAACAGTGTGGTACCGGTACAACAACAGATACTTAGACCAATGGAACATAATTGAGAATCCAGACGTAAATTCATCCACCTGTGAGCAGCTGATATTTGACAAAGGCCCAAAGTCCATTCATTGGAGAAAAGACAGCCTCTTTAACAAATAGTCATGGCATAACTGGATATTCATCTGCAAAAAAACGAAACAAGACCCATACCTCACACCATGCAGAAAAACTAACTCAAAATAGATCAAAGACTTAAATATAAAATCAAAAACGATAAAGATCATGGAAGAAAAAACAGGGACAATGCTAGGAGCCCTAATACATGGCATAAACAGAATACAAAACATTACTAACAATGCACAAACACCAGAAGAAAAACTAGATAACTGGGAGCTCCTAAAAATCAAACACTTACATCAGAAGACCTCACCAAAAGAGTAAAAAGACAACCTACAGACTAGAAAAAAAATTTTGACTATGACAAATCCGGTCAGCGTCTAATCTCTAAAATCTACAAGATACTGCAAAACCTCAACAACAAAAAGACAAATAACCCAATTAAAAAATGGGCAAAGGATATGAACAGGCACTTCACCGAAGAAGACATTCAGGCAGCTGACAGACATTTGAGGAAATGCTCACGATCATTAGCCATTAGGGAAATGCAAATCAAAACTACAATGAGATAACATCTCACCCCATAAGGCTAGCATTAATACAAAAAACACAAAATAATAAATGCTGGAGAGGTTGTGGAGAGACTGGAACACTTATACACTGCTGGTGGGAATGAAAAATGATACAACCACTTTGGAAATCGATTTGGGACTTCCTTAAAAAGCTAAAAAAAGAAGTACCATACAATCCAGCAATCCCACTCATTGGAATATATCCTAGAGAAATAAGAGCTGTCACATGAATAGATATATGGACACCATGTTCATTGCAGCACTGTTCACAATAGCAAAAAAATGGAAATAACCTAGGTGCCCATCAACAGACGAATGGATAAACAAATTATGGTATATTCACACAATGGACTACTACGCAATAATAAAGAACAATGGTGAATCTGTGAAACATCTCATAACATGGATGAATCTGGAAGGCGTTATGCTGAGTGAAATTAGTCAGTCACAAAAGGACAAATATTGTGTGAGACCACTATTATAAGAACTCAAGAAATGGTTTAAACACAGAAGAAAACATTGTTTGATGGTTAAGAGGGTGGGGAGAGAGGGAGAGGGGTATTCACTAACTAGATATTAGATAAGAATTATCTTAGATGAAGGGAAGGACAATACATAATACAGGGAAAGACAGCACAACTGGACTAAACCAAAAGCTAAGAAGTTTCCTAAATACAACCAAACACTTCAAGGGACAGAGTAGCAGGGGCAGGGATCTGGGGACCATGGTTTTGGGGGACATCTAGGTCCATTGGCATAACAAAGTTTTTTAAGAAAATGTTCTGCATCCCACTTTGGTGAGTGGCGTCTGGGGTCTTAAAAGCTAGTGAGCAGCCATGTAAGATGCATCAATTGGTCCCAACCCACCTGGAGCAAAGGAGACATTAAGACTACCTAAGACACAAGGAAAATATTAGCCCAAGAGACTGAAAGGCCCACATAAACCAGAGACTCCATCAGCCTGAGACCAGAAGAACTAGATGGTGCCCGGTTACCACCAATGACCACTCTGACAAGGAACACAACAGACAGTCCCTGACGGTACAGGAGAAAAATGGGGTGTAGAACTCAAATTCTAGTAAAAAGACCATACTTAATGGTCAGACTGAGACTTGAGGGACCCCGGAAGACATGGCCCCCAGACTCTCCATTAGCCCAGAACTGAAACCATTCCCAAAGCCAACTCTTCAGACAAAGCTTAGACTGGACTATGGGACATAAGATGATACTCATGGAGAGAGTGTTTCTTAGCTCAAGTAGATACATGAGATTAAATGGGCAGCTCCTGTCCGGAGGTGAGATGAGAAGGCAAAAAAGGACAGGAGATGGTTGAATGGACACAGGAAATCCAGGGTGGAAAGGAGGAGTGTGCTGTCACATTGTAGGGAGAGCAGCTAAGGTCACATAGCAATGTGTGTACAAATTTTTGTGTGAGAAACTGACTTGAATTGTAAACTTTCACTTAAAGCACAATAATAAAAAAAAATTGATATTAGCCCGAACCTCAGAATCATCTTTTTCATGGCACAAAAAGTATCATTTTTTTTTTTGAAGGCATCCTAATGAGACTAAGTCAAGTGTATTACTGAGAGTACTTGTCTGCAGCCATCCACTGATCACAGAGACATGTTTAAACATGTTTTGTTTAGAATAAACCCGTGCATATATGAACTGGAATACAATATTTTTTTACTTACTCTCATATGTACAGGTTCCACATGAGTACAATTAAGTGTTCTGGAATTTCCATTCTTCACAATATTATCCATAATTTGTTATGATCCACATAGTAGAATGCCTTTGCACAGTCAATAAAATACAGGTAAACATCTTTCTGGTATCCTCTGCTTCCAGCCAAGATCCATCTGACATCAGCAATGATAGCCTTTGTTTCACATCCTCTTCTGAATCCAGCTTGAATTTCTATCAGTTCTCTGTCAATGTATTGCTACAACTGTTTTTGAATTATCTTCAGTGAAGTTTTACTTGCATGTGATATTAATGCTATTGTTCGACAATTTCCACATTTTGTTGGATTGCCTTTCTTTGGAATGGGCACACATATGGATCTCTTCTAGTCGGTTGGCCAGGTTCCAGATTTCTTGGCATAGATGTGTGAGCACTTCTAGCATTGCTTCCATTTGTTGAAGCATCTCAACTGGTATTCCATCAATTCCTGGGGTCTTGTTTCTCGTCAATGTCTTCAATGTAGTTTAAGACTTCTTCCTTAAGTACCATCAGTTCTTGATCATATGCTACCTCCTGAAATGGTTGAACATCAACCAATTCTTTTTGGTACAGTGAACCTGGGTATTACTTCCATCTTCTTTAGATGCTTCCTGCATGGTTCAACATTTTGCCCATAGAATCTTTCAATATTGCAACTCGAGGCTTGAATTTTTTCTTCAGTTCTTTCAGTTTGAGAAATGCCAAGTGTGTTCTTCCCTTTTGGTTTTCTAACTCCAGGTCTTGCACATTTCATTATAATACTTTACTTTGTCTTCTCGAGCCACCCTTTGAAATCTTCTGGTCGGCTCTTTTACTTCATCATTTCTTCCGTTCACTTTAGCTACTCTACATTCAAGGACAAGTTTCAGAGTCTGTCCGTTTTGGTCTTTTTTTTCTTTCCTGTCTTTAATGACCTTTTGCTTTCTTCATGTATGATGTGCTTGATGTCATCCTACAACTCCTCTGGTCTTCAGTCATTAGTGTTCAGTCAGTCAAATCTATTCTTGAGATGGTCTTTAAATTCAAGTGGGATATTCTCAAGGTTGTATTTTGGCCCTTATGGACTTGTTTTAATTTTCTTCAGCTTCAACTTGAACTTGCATGTGAGCAATTGATGGTCTGTTCCACAGTCAGCCCCTGGCCTTGTTCTTACTGATGATATTGAGCTTCTCGATTGCCTCTTTCCACAAGTGTAGTCAATTGGATTCCTGTATATTCCGTCTGGCTAGGTCTACATTTATAGTTGCCATTTATGTTGTTGAAAAAAAAGAAATTTCCAATGAATAGGTCTTGCAAAATTCTATCATGCTATCTCCAATGTCATTTCTATCACCAAGGCCATATTCTCCAACTACTTATCCTTCTTCTTTGTTTCCAACTTTTGCATTCCAATCACCAGTAATTATCAGTGCATCCTGACTGAACAATATGTAAGTATTCCGCTGCTATTCATAAAGTTTTCACTGGCCAATTTTTCAGAAGTAGATCTCCAGTTCCTTTTTTCTGGTCTGTCTTAGTCTGGAAGCTCCACTGAAACCTCTCCACCATGGGTGACCTTGCTGGTATTTGAAATACCTGTGGCGTAGCTTCCAGCATCACAGAAACATGCAAGCCACCACAGTACAACAAACTGATAGATGAGTGGTAGCCTGGAACATAGTAGGTGCTTAATAAATATTTGTTGGATGAATACATGTACAATTAAAAGGCCCTTTTAACAATTACAGCCACAGGATTTCAGGTACTGAGATACTGTATTAGTTTCCTATTGCTGCTGTAACAAATTACCACAAACTTAGTCGTTTACAACACCAATTTATTATCTTACAATTTTGGAGATCAGAAGTCTGAAATGATTCTCAGTGGACTAAAATCAAAGTGTCCGCAGTGCTGCATTTTTCCCTGGAGGCTCTAGGGGAGAATTCATTTCCTTGCCTTTTCTAGTTCCTAGGGGCCACACGCATTGCTCACCTTACGGCTTCATCCCTCCACCTTCAAAGCCAGCAACATCCAGCCAAGTCCTTTTCATGCTGCCATCTCTCTGACTTTCTGTCTTCTTCCTCCCTCTTTCACTTATAAAGACCTTTGTGATTACTTTGGGCCCACCCAGTGTATGTTTCCAGTAGGCTAATCTCTCTATTTTAAGGTGAGCTAATTAGCAACATTAATTCCATCTGCAACCTTTATTTCTCTTTTTCATGTAACCTAACATATTGACGTTTCAGAAATGAGTAGGTGGATCTCTTTGGGAGGCCATTATTCTGCCTACCACAGCTACTTAGCCTGCAATTTGGGCAATTGCCTCCAGGGGACAAAACTGACTTCACTTTAGTTTCACAATCCAAATTAGCCAAGCAAGGCTAACAGAAGAAACTTAACTGGACATTTCTGCTCTGTATATGCTTTTATTTTTCCTCAGTAAAAAGTAGAACTCTTTATTAAAACAACAACATGTGAACATTATTCTGTCTTATGCAAAACAGTCCACAAGTTTGCAAGAAGCTCAGCATTACAAAATGCATTTACATACAACCTAAAAAGAACAGCCCATTGCTGTCAAGTCGATTTTGACTCACGGTGACTCCATGAGTAGAACCGCTCCATAGGGCTTTCTTGACTGTAATCTTTATGGAAACAGTTCACCAGGACTTTCTTCTGAAGAGCCGCTGGATGGGTTGGAACTGTCAACCTTTAGGTTAGCGGCTGATGGAAAACCACTTGCCCTAATGACTAATGAAGTACCTGAGTGGAGCAAACAGTTAACATGCTCTCTGCTAGCCGAAAGGTTGGTGGTTCAAGTCCACCCAGAGATGCTTCAGAAGAAAGGCCTGGTGATCTACTTCTGAAAAATCAGCCATTGAAAACCTCATGGAGTACAGTTCTATTCTGGCACACATGGGGTCCCCATGAGTTGGAATCGACTCCACAGCAACTGGATAGGCGCTGGGGAGAGGGGGAATGGGTGTGACTGTTTAATGAGTATGGAGTTTACTTCTGAAGTGATGAAAACGTTCTGGAACAAGATAATCGTGATGGTTGCACAACAACGTGAATGTACTAAACATCACTATTGGCAAATTTTATATAGTTTGTATTTTACCACAATTAAAAAAAGAAAAAAGGTTTTAAAAGAATCCTTTTTAAAAAAATAAAAAGGCTGGTCACAATGACTTCCTCCAAGAAAAGGTTCCGGGGCCAAGTTAGAGGCTGGTCTGGGGTCCCCACCCACCTGCTCTGTGAGGTCACAGTGCCAACAGCCCCACACGCCCCAGGTTGATGCCACATGGCACCTTCCTGAGGAGCCTCAGAAGCAGCAGCAGCAGCCACTTCCTCCTTGCCAACTCCCAGAGAACCCCCACCTCAGTTCCCCAGTCCTAGAGAAGGAAATCGATGCCAAGGTCCTCAAGGAACCCCGGGGACCCAGGCGCCTTACCAGAAGACATGGCCCACAGTGCCAGGGATGCCAGGCCCAGGAGGTGAGGACAGCAGCCCCTCCCTTTACCCAGCCCTTTACAGTCTGCAAAATGCTGCCTGTCTGTCCTCTCCTTGGAGGTGAGCCGGCACTATCAACTGCATTTTACAGATGCAGCCACTGAGGTCACAGAGGTTTGACAGTGACTGTCCTAAAGTCTCCTGGCTAAAAAGCAGCAGATCAGCCATCCTTCCAGCATATGTTTGTCGAGCACCGACCACGTGCTGGGCAGTTCTCAGAGCACCACATGGACATGCTGCCTGCCTCGTGGAGCTCACAGTCTGGTGGGGGAGACAGACACTCATTTGCCATCTCTATCTGCCAGAAGGCCTCTGGTTGCAAGTGACAGAAATTCTAACTTAAAATGATGCCTACCTCTGGGCCCCGAAAAGGGGGTGTATATCCCAAGGAGTATACAAAACAATACATTGGGGTGAGGGAGGACATTAGAACTTCAATGTATATCTTTCTAGCTCATCCTCTTTTAATGTATATTCCTTGGGAATATACAAATAAATTTATATATTTGGGAAGGGAAAATAATATATTATCACAGTGGGGCATATATATAATTCTTAATACATAAACATAAATACTTTGGGGGTATAATAAAAAATGTTTGGAGACTGAAAAAAAACAAAAAAAACCAGTGCCAACCAGTCAATTCCAACTCATAGCGACCCGATAGGACAGAATTGAACTGCTCAATAGGGTTTCCAAGGAGCAACTGGTGGATTCAAACTGCCAACCTGTTGATTAGCAGCCGTAGCTCTTAACTAACTTGCCACCAGGGCTCCATTTGTAGATCATTGCCTTAAAAAAAATAAAGAAAAGTTGTTATCTCACATACTAAGAGGTCCCTAGGTGTGGGTGGCTCCAGAGTACGTAGATTCTATTGTTCTGCAAAGCCATCCAAAACCCGGTTTCCTGCCATCTTCTTGCTCTTGTATTGAGCCTCCCGTCATGGTCACAAGGGTGCCACCGCAGTTCTAGGTGTCACGCTGAAACATGGCAACCCAGGGTGGAAGGAGAGTGGACATTTCTTCTCGTGCATCCCTTTTAAGCAATGAGAAAAACTTTCCCCCAAGTTCTATAGTTGGGATTACCATAATAAACTCAGACCAACCAGGATTGCCTAAAATTACTTGTGATAGGAGTAGACAAGGCAGCAAGAGTAGATGGTGGCTTTTGGGTGACAACCACCTGTGACAGTAACAGTAAACTCAGTCAGTTTACTGTGCCCTTTCTTCAAAAAAGACCTGGATTTGAAGTCAGCCAGACCTGGGTCTGTTTCTGGTTCTGACCACCCAAAGACTAGTGGTCTTGGGCAAATCTCTCTACAACTCTGTCTCCATCTGAAACGTGGGGACGCCAACCTACTTGCCACCCACCCCACCCTCCACCCGCCCCCGCCGACTTTCCTTGTAAAGTGTGATTGTGAATCTTGTCATCCCCAGGATCACCCAACGAGGCCGGAACACCTTCAGGATAACAGAGGAACCCTCGCCACACACAAGTGAGCAGGGAGGGGGAGGGGAGCCCTGAGGTCTTTGTGGGCAGCTGAGGGGCTGAAGGTGGGAGATTCAAAGGGGCAGCCTGGGGTCTCCCAACAAAGGGGGAGTAGAGGGGAAGGGATGCTTGCACCAAGCTCTGGGCTGCTCCCCAGGTCTCTGCAAGCACCATGTCCCTGAGGCTTACAGTGACATGAAAGCCCCTATGGTCTCCACAGATCCTGACACCTTCCTGTTGCCTGCCCACATCAGTGCCCCAGGCCTGACTCAGTGCATGCTGGGATTTTTATGTACGTATATTCTGAAGAGCTGCCTTGGCCATTCATGTGGGCCTTGGGAGACGGTACAGCCTCAGGCAAGGCTGACCTGGGGGGTAAGGTCTATGCTGGGATGGTAGAGAGAGTTGGGCTCTGAGGGTCTCCCCTTCAGAGGTGTCATTCCAGTCAGGATTTCTTTGATGGTCGAAGAGAGGGAGTAGGTGGGAGACTGGCTGATTAGAGGAGAGGTTAACAGCCAGCCCTCCCTACTCTGCTTCCAGCCTGGCCATTGGGCCAGGAGGAAAAAGTGAAGGCATGAGAATGGTTGCATGCAACTCACCCTCACTTCAGAGACATGTTCTACTTTCACGCTTATTCACCTATCCATCCACTTACTCATCCATTCAGTCATTTATCCAACATCTGTCCTTCTGTTGAAATGTCTATGCATCCCATTATTTCATCCATCCATCCACTGAGTCATCCATCAATTCACTCACCCTTGCAAGAACTCACTGACTATCCTGAGCAAAGGACTTTCCTGAGCTCAACTAGCAAGTCGGCAGGGTCTCCCAGCTCTAAGATCTTCCCCTAAGCCCAGGACAGTCAGGGAGTTCTTGTATGGGGATAAGGATGAGACAACAGCTGCTCACCACTCTCCTGTCTCCTCAACAGCCTGGTTGACCTGCCTGGCCTGTTTCCTGAGGACTCGGGCCCACCGAGTGCTGTTCAACTCCTGCAGGTAAGCAGGGCAGGTGAAGAAGGGTGATGGTCTCTGGGAACAGGCAGCTGGTGACCATGGCAGCTCCCTCATTGATTTAGACCTCCCCTTGGCTTTCATCAGGTTCCCCCACCCCAGAACCCACTGTGGCCCCCCATTGCTCCATCTCCTAAGCCTGTAGCTCTCTGGGATCCTGCCCCACTCTTTCTCTCCTGCCCTTGTGTGGACCCACTCTGCTTCCTTGTGTGGACCCTGTGGATACACCATTCCCATTCCCACCACACACATTTGCACATGCTGTTCTTCTTGCCCTGAATTCCCTTCCCATTCTTTCTCCTTATCCTTCCTGCCCATGTAAATCCCTCTGAATTCTTGCAGAGTTGTCCACCTCATTCATTCATTTAAAGTTTAAATTTTAACTGTTTCCTGAATGCCTACCCTGGGCCCAGCCATGGCCCCCACCACTCATGAGCTCCCAGTTGGGTGGTAAAGGCAGATGCCAAAACTCACAGTGTCAGTCTGGGAGTGTTAGGAGAAAGAGGCATTTGAGCTGACCTCTAAAAGATGAGTTCACCAGGGAGAAAAGTAGGAAAGGGACAAACAGCACATCAATGGAGAAAGGGTGTGAGGAGGAGGGTGAACAATGTGAGTTGATCTCTGATGGCCTAAAATTCTACAGTATGAGCTTTCTTTCTTCTGGGGCACTGGGGAGCCACAGAAGGTGGTCAGCATCTTGGAGAGGGTGTCCCTGCCCAGAAAGGGACCTGCCCTTCAGGGTGGGAAAGGGGCAAGGGCCAGGCCATTACTTGCCAGCCTGTGCAAAACCCTGCCTTCACTTGAACTTTGCTTCTCTGCCTTCCAGATGCAAGCTATTCTTCCAGAAACTCATGGAGAAGGCAGGCATTCTGGTCCTCTGTGTATTCGGTGCGTCCCCAGGCCCTGCCCAGTCCCAGGTCAAGGATTGAGGAGGGTGCCCTTGGGTTGGGCCCAGCATAGGAAGGGCAAGAGGGAGGGCTCTAGCACTAGTTATGTGACACTGGGCAAGATACTGCTCCTCTAAGAGCCTTGGTTTCCCCCATCTAGTGGGTATTTCTGTGTAGATTAAATGAAATGATGACCAAGAATATTTTTTTTAAATTAAACAGTGTTTTGAAAACTGTATAGAGTTCTACCACAAACAAGCAAACAAACAAAACCTGTTGCCATCAAGTCGATTCCGACTCATAGCGACCCTATAGGACAGAGTAGAACTGCCCCATAGGATTTCCATGCAGTGACTGGTGAATTCGAACTGCCAACCTCTTGGTTAGCAGCCGAGCTCTTAATCACTGCGCCACCAGGGCTCCCTCCCCAAACCATGTTGTGATAATTATTACCCTCACTTTCTGGCCTCTTTCTAGACACCACTACCATATTCTACCTCACAGCTTTGCTTTAGAAAGCAAAGGAATCTCCTTCTGCCTCCATTCAAGAATCCTGGCCTGGCAGGGGTGGTGGTGGGGGATCAGCTCTGCATAGGATAATGAACAGTGAGACCCAGAAAACTTTTCTGCTTTAACCCAACAAACAGATTTTTTTTTTAACTAACAGCTTTACTGAGACATAATTCACATACCATAAAAAAAAAGCTGACCTTTTTAAAGTCTACAATTGAGTAGCTTTTAGAATATTCGCAAGGTGTGTTTCCATCACCACCATCAAATTCCAGAATATTTTCACCATGCCAAAAAGAAACACTTCCCAAAGCCCCTAGCAACCATTCCCCATTCCCCCCTCCCTTCAGACCTAGGCAGCCACTACTCTATTTTCTGTCTCTATAGATGTGTCTATTCTGAACATTTCAAAAAATCGAATAAAACAATGTGGCCTTTTATGCCTGGCTTCTTTTATTTAGCATAAAGTTTTCAAGGTTCATCCATGCCATAACTTGTGTCAGTATTTCATTCCTTTTTGTGGCAAAAACATTCCATTTTATGGATATACCAGGTTTTATTTATTCATTCATCATATTTGGGTTGTTTCCACTTTTTGGCTATTATGAATAATGCTGCTATGAATTTTTTGTGTACGTTTTTGTTCGGAAATACATTTTCAATTCTCTTGGATACATAACTAGGAGTAAAATTGCTGGGTCCTATGGTAATTTTATGTTTAGCTATTCGAGGAATTGCCAAAGTGGCTGCACCATTTTTACATTCCCACCAGCAAAAGAGTTCCAGTTTCTCCACATCCTCACCAACATTTATTAGTATCTGTTTTATTATAGCCAGCCTAACAGGTGTGAAGTAATATCTCATTGTGGTTTTTATTTGCATTTCCCTGATGACTAATGATGCTGAGCAGCTTTTCGTGTGCTTAGTGGCCATCTTTGGAGAAAGCTCTATTCAGATCCTTTGCCCATTTATAATTGGGTTATAGTTCTTTTTATTATTGACTTGTAAGAGTTCTCTTTATTTATTCTGGATGCAAGTTACTTATCAGAGATACGATTTGCCAGTATTTTCACCCATTCTATAGGTTATCTTTTCACTTTCTTGATGGTGTTCTTTAAAGCACAGAAGTTTTTAATTTTGATAAAATCCACTTTATCTATTTTTTTAAATCACTTATGCTTATCTAAGAAGCCATTGCCTAGTCCAAGGTCACAAAGGTTTAGCTTTATGTTTTCTTCTAGCATTTTATAGTTTTAGCTCTTACATTTAGGTTTATGATCCACTGTGAGTTAATTTTTGTGCATGTTGTGAGGTAGGATCCAACTCATTCTTTTTCATGTGGGTATCCAGTTGTGCCAGCATTATTTGTTGGAAAGACTATTCTTTCCTCCATTGAATTGTTTTGGCATACTTGTCAAAAATCAATTGACCGTAGATGTTTCAGTTTATTTCTGGACTTTCAGTTCTATTCCATTTATCTACCTGTCTATCTTTATGCTAGTATCACTGTTTTTATTACTGTAGCTTTGTAGTAAGTTTTGAAATTGGGAAGTGTAAGTCCTCTAAATTTGTTCTTTTCCAAGATTGTTTTGGCTAATATGGGTCCCTTGCATTCCCGTATAAGTTTTGTTGTCAATTTCTACAAAGAAGACAGCTAGGATTTTTTATAGGAATTGCATTGAATATGTAGATAAATTTGGAGAGCATTGCCATCCTAACAATATTAAGTCTTCCAATTCATAAACATGGCATGTCCTATTATTAATGGTTATCTGTATTTCTTCATTAATTTCTTTCAGTGATGTTTATAGTTTTCAGAGTACAAGTTTTTTACTTCTTTTGTTTATTCCTAAGTATTTTCTGATGCTATAGTAAACAAAATTTTTTACTTCATTGTCAGATTGATTATTGCTAGCGTACAGAATACAGTTGATTTTTGTATATTGATGTTGTATACTGCAACCTTGTTGAACTCATTTATTAGTTCTAATAGTTGAGGTTTGTGTGTGTTTGTGTATATACATATACACTTTAGGATTATAAATACAAGAACATGTTATCTGCAGGTAAAGATAGTTTTACTCCTTCCTTTCCAATCTGGATGTACTTCTTTCTTTTTCCTCACTAATCAACCTGGCTAGGACCTCCAGAAAGAGCCCTGGTGGTACAAAGGTTAAGCACTTGGCTGCTAACTGAAAGGTTGGTGGTTCAAACCCACCCAGGAGCTCCACAGGACAAAGACTTATCTGTTATCATAAAGATTACAGCCTAGAAAACCCTATGGGGTAGTTCTACCCTGTCACATGGGGTCACCATGAGTCAAAACTGACTTGACATCACCTAACAACAACAACAACAACAACAGGACTTTCAGGACAGTGTTAAATTAGAAAATGGGCAAAGCAGACATGCTTGTCTTGCTCCTGATCTTTGGAGAAAGCATTCAGTCTTTCACCATTAAGTATGATACTGGCTGTTGGTTTTTTTGTAGATGACCTTTATCAGGCTGAAGAATTTCCCTTCTATTTCTAGTTTATTTAATGTCTTTATCATAAACAACAAATAAGTCTTAACAGCTTTTAAACAGTGGCTTGAATGATGGAATTTCAGCCACCATAGAGGTCATGAAATGCAAGGAGACCGGTTGGGATAGGATGGGCGAAGGCGGAGATACTCATAGCTTGGTTTATGTGAGACACTTATCACCATTTTACAGAGGTGAAAACTGAGGTATAGAGAGATTAAGTAAATTCCCTAAAGATGCACAACACTAGCAAGTGGCAAAGCTGGGATTTGAACTCAAATGCCTTAACTCCAGAGCCTAGGCTCTTAACTTTCCATGTTAAATAGCTCTTTCTCATTCTCATGGCCCCACAGGATTCTGGATATGTTCAATGCACTTACCATCAAAAATGGAAGTCTGGCAGGTGAGTGTATGTCCTGTTCAGGGCCCACTGCTGACTGGTTCCACTCCAACCAGCCAATGTCACCTCCATGGCTCCCCTCGTTCTCACCACATCTGAATGGTGCTCCAGACCTCCACCTGTGACATGTAACCCACCTTGGAGCCCCATCTTTTCTGCCAAAAACTGAATTTCAAGGACCAGATGCAATAATACTCCTTTCTCCAGGACACCTCTCCTGTCACCCGCCCCCAGAGCTGACTCATTTCTCCTTTCCCAAGTCCCCACCTAATGTGGGATGGTGAGGACAGGGAATGTATTTCTCCCTTTGCTCAAGGTAGTTTGTTTTTCTGCTCAAACAAGATGAAACTATGTGCTTTGTGGTTTCTGGAGAGAAAGAAGGAGGAAATCAGTGGCCAGTGTTCCCTGCGTGAGCAAAATGTCTTAGAAGATCTATAGGGAAAGACAATCTGAGGGGCCTGTCCCTCCCTCTCCTTTTCTCCACCTGATGAATTCCTTCACATCCTTCAAGGTCCAGCTAAAATGTCACCTCCTCCAGAAGCACCCAGATAGAGATGATCACATTACCCTCACTCCTACCACAATTTTCTGTAATCATGAATGCAATTTTCTGTAATAACAACTGCCCCAACTAGACTGGCAGTTCCTTGAAGGCAGGAGCCAAGTCTAATTTGTCCCAGGAATGTTCAACTTAGGGCCAGGCACAGGGTTTTCACTAATCAATGTTGGGTGACTATGGCCAGATGGGAGTGTGAATGTAGGGAGAATGGATGGGAGGAGGGATGAATGGATTGATGGATGGATGATTGGATGGGAGAGGGGATGTGATGAATGGAGGGATAGAGAGGAAATGGATGGGAGGGTTGATGAATGGATGAATGGGAGTGGATTGATGAGAAAGTGAATGAATGAGAGGGTGGATGGATGGATGAGAGAATGGATGGATGGGGAAGGATGAATAGATGGTAGGGTAGATGGATGGGGGAGGGTGTATGCATGGATGGGTGCATGAATGGATGGATAAATGGATGAGGGTGGATGGATAATAGGATAAGTGTATGGATGGATGGGGGAGAGTGGATGAATTGATAAAAGGGAGGGTAAATTTGAGTTTGGATGGATGAGTAGGTGGACAAATGGATCAAAGGATGGGTGGGTGGGTGGATGGATGGATGGATAGATGGATGGATGGGAGAGTATATGGGAAGTGAATGGATGAATGGATTTATGGCTGTGGGAGAATGGATGGATGAAGCTCCATAGGGCCCAGATTAGGCCATCTGAAGGAGATCTCTTGCTTTCCTCAACACCCCACTAGGATGACAACGTAAATGGTCCACTACAGAGCTTGAGGTAAGAGGAATCTGCTGAGTGGTTCCATTACCATCCAAAAACCAGAGCTGAAGTAAGGATCTGGGATGTATTGGCTAAGAATGTGGGTTCTACAGCCAGACAAACCTGATTCAAATCCCAGCTCCACAATTTCTACCTGGCTAACATTATGCAAGTCACTTCACCTCTCTGGGTCTGAGATGGGGCATTACACTCACCTTTCTCTGAGTAATTATGGGCATTAAAGAAGATGCAAAATGTTTGAATAATTCCTGACCCATAGTCAATGCTCAGCAAATGACAGCTCAAGAGAAATTTCAACCGACAAGACACCACCTGGTGGCAGCATCCTTAATTGCAGACAAAATACTCAGGAATATTTGGAAGGAATGAGCTGGGCTTAAAGATACTCGAGGTGCAAGGAAAAGCATGAATAATGTTTTGAAGATAAGAATCCACTGGGTGGGTCCAGGGATGAGCCCAAGGAGTGACAGAATATAATGCTAGTTCTTGGAGAGCTGACTGGCAAAGGGAGAAGCTGAGGGTGACAATAACAATATCACGACTCATTCAGTCCATGTTCTCACTCCTTCCTGGGAAGGATATACCAGGAGAAAGTACGACATCATACTGGGGAAATCCAGGACCTCCGAGGTAGCATGAACCAGCTCATTGCCAAGCTCCAGGAGATGGAAGCCATGTCAGATGAGGTGAGATGATGGCCATTTTGCTCCCCCAAACACCTAACTTCTCCCTTTGTTTGAGTGTCTGTTTCCAATATCCAAAGTCGTCTTTTTTGATTTCTTCCCTCATTTTGGTGAAGAACATCCCCCCAGTAACTTCCTGGAAAAGAATTAAAGAGAAGGTACATTTATTTTTTTAGAACTTGTATGTTTGAAACATCTTTATTCTACCCTTGCACTTGGTTGATAGATATTTTGGCTGGGTATAGAATTCTAGTAGGTAGGAAATAGTTTTCTTTCAGAATTTTTAAGTAAGTGCACCATTGTATTCAAGTTTCTACCGTTGATTCTACTGTAGAATTCTAATGTCACTCTTATTATTGGTCCTTTGAGTGTGGTCTTTTTTTTTTTCAACCCTGGAAGCTTGTAGAAAATTCTTATTACCTCTAATGTTCTACGTTCAACCTGTTTTGGTGGGTTAATGCTTATTGAATCTATGGGTTGATGTCTTTCAATTGTTTTAGAAATTTCACAGCTATTATCTCTTAAAATATAACTTCTTTCTCATTATCTCTCTCCTGTCCCTCTGAGACTCCAATTACATGTATATTAGAGCTTTTGTATGTGTTCCACGTGATTTCTATGCTATTATCTGTGTGGTTTTTTTGTTTGTTTGTTTTTTGATTTTTTTTTTTTCTCTATGTGCTTAAGTTTTGATAATTTCTATTGACTTTTCTTCAGGTTCACTAATAATTCTGTATTCTGCTCTGCCCAGTCTGCTATTATATCCATCCATTTAGCTCTTAATTTCAGAAATTACATTGTTTAGTTCTAGAATATATATTTGATTCTTTTTCATAGATTTTAATTCTACAGTAAAATTCTCCATCATTTCATTCGTTGTCAATATTTGTCTTTATTTTATTTAACACATTAATCATAGTTATTTTAAAATTCTTGTCTGACAACTCCAATATCTGGATCATCTACCATCTTTTTCTATTGTCTGTTTTTTCACTTAGTTATAAATCATATGATCTTGCTTCTTCATGTCTAGTAATTTTTTAGTGTTTGTTTTTGAGGCAGATCAGTTAGGACTATTGACCAAAGCACCTATATGTGGCCTCTCCATGTGACCTGGGCTTCCTCACAACATGGCAACTGAGTTCCAAGAGTGAGTGTCTCAAGAGAACCAGGCAGTGCTGCATCCCTTTTGTGACTTAGCTTCAGAAGGCATATAATATCACTTCCACCATAGTCACAGGTTCAACCAGATTGAGAGAGTGGGAACTTAGATCCCACTACTCATTGGGAAGAGTGTCAAAGTCACATCAAAAAAGAGCATGAGGAATGGAAGGTCTTATTGTGACCATTTTTGGACAATACAATCTTGTCACAGCTATGAAGAGCCTAATAAAAATAATAGCATTTATTGCCTCCGTAAAGCTTACAACCTTGGAAACCCTATGGGGCAGCTCTACTCTGTCCTATAGGGTCGCTATGAGTTGGAATCAACTCAGTGGCAATGGGTAATGAGTATAGTATTTATTGAGTGCCTACTATGTACAGGTACTGTACTGAGAACTTTGCAGTTTTTATCTTGCAGTAGAGTGTAGTGGTTAAGAGCTTGAACTCTGGAACAAAACTGTCTGGCTCTGTCTCTTACCAGCTGTGTGGCCTTGGACAAGTTACCTCTTTGTTCCTCAGTATTCTCATCTTTTAAATGGAGATAATAATATTACCTACCTCCTAGGATTGCTGTGAGGGAATAAGAATGAACATATGTGAATCTGATAACACTCCTGGCACATAGTACAGGCTTCATAAGTCGTAGTTCTAATCTTCACAGCAGCCCCAGGAGGTAGACATTATTATTATATCCATTTTACAGACAAGAAAATCAAGACTCAGAGGCAGCAGTAACTTGCCCAAGGCCCCAGAGCAGTAAAGGTCTGTGTGACTCCAGAGCCCGTGACACCCTTTGATGGTGGAGGTGAAGGCCCTATGTAAACCTCGTGGGTAGGGAGAAGGGAGTGTCAATGGCCTGGGCTTCCTCCAGTATAGTGACGCAGTAGTCCTCTGTGTGGACCAGCCCATGGGCTTCCACAGGCTGGGGCAAGCAGTTAGGGAGGAGAAGTTGTCTTGCTAGCCACCTGTCACCTGGTGTGAATATATGTGTATGGGTTGTGATCTGTAAAAACACACCAGTGCACAGTTAGTGTTTTCTGCCTTCTCAGCATAGGATGGCCCAGAAAATAATGAGGATGATACAAGGAGATTACATTGAAAAGCCAGACTTTGCCCTGAAGTCTATAGGTAAGTGACCCCTGTCTGCCCACCTCAAGTTCCCTCAGAAACTCTTCAGAGGGTGGGTTTCATTTCTGGTCTGGTGTTTCTCTGCTGGGAAGTTCATCCTCAGAGCTAACCTCTACTCCCCTACTCTCCTATGCAGCCTGGGGGAGGGGGCAAGAAAGCACCAATTGCCAGGCCCTCAACACTGCCCTTGCCTCTCAGCCCACTCCTTCACCCACCCACTTTTCTCCAAACCTAGCCTTGCTACATTTCAGGCACTGTGTGCTGGGTGCTGGGGACCCCTGCCCATGGGGATGGTGGAGGCCAACCACATAAACCAACCAACACAGGCCAAATTTCGTAAAGCAGGTGGCTGGGATAGATGGGCGCTGAGCTGAGAGAAGCCTCCTGGCAGGGGAAATTTAGGTTGAGACCTCATTGGTGAAGAGGGAAAAGCATTCCACACAGAGGGAACAGACAGGAAAGAGGCCTCTGTGAGGCACTGCAGGAGCAAGTGAGGGGAGGTATGGGAGGGGGTGAAGTGGGCTGCAGGGCCAGTGGAGTGGACCAGGCTGCAATGAGGGGCACCCTGGCCAGGTGGCACCACTGACTCAAGCACCCCTAGGCTCACTGATATGTGGGGTCAAAGGGCATCCGCCCAACCTGTGAGTAACCCTGGGCCTCACTTAACCTCTCGGGGCTGCAGTTTCCTCCTCTGTAAGATGGACATAATCATAGCCATAATAACAGGAGCGAGGCTGACACACAGTGAGCGCTACCTCTGTGTCAGGCACCTGCTGGAAGAACATTTTGGTCTGTTAACTCATTTCAATGTCATGACAACCCTATGTGGTGGATGCTATTATTGCTACTATTATTGTAAATATTATTATCCCCATTTCCCAGAGGAGAACACTAAGGCCCAGAGAGGGTCAGTGATTCGTCCAGTTGCTTGCCTGGCACAGAGCGAGTGCTCCATCTATGGGACTCTCCTTCACCGGGCAGAAATTGGAAGCGGGCTGGGGCTGGGAGCTGCTTACCTGAGGACCGCCCCCCACCATCTCCCATGCAGGGGCCACCATCGACTTTGAGCACACATCAGCCACATACAACCATGACAAGGCTCGCTCCTACTGGAACTGGATCCGACTGTGGAACTATGCACAGCCCCCAGACGTGATCCTCGAGGCAGGGACAGTGGCAGGGGACAGGAGGAGAGGGGCAGGAGGCAGGAACAGGGGCGGGGTTGTGGTCAGGAGCAGGGTCCAGGGACAGGAGCCAAAAGCAGGGGTTGGGTGGGGGTTGGGGGCCAGGGTCCTGGGGTGGGCTGGGGTGGGCTGGGGTAGGAGCAAGGAGACAGGGACGGGCCAAGGGCAGGGGGCAGGGGGCAGCGGGGGGGGTCAATTGGCAGGGTGGGGGCAGGGAGAAATCAGAAGGTAGGGGCAGGAGGTGGTAACAGAGGGCAGGGGCTGTTGTGAGGGGAGAGGCTGGAGCAGGAGCAGGGGATCAGGGACAGTCTGCTTTGGCACTAGTAGGGGTCCGGCTATCCAGCCCCCAAGACTTGAGGGTTGGGGAGCCCTTGGAACCACACTGGAGGGTAGGCCTTGAGATCCCCATTTTGCAGAGGAGGGACTGAGGCTCAAAGAGGGGGCCAAGGGGGACAGACTGGAGGCCGGGGTGTCTGAGTAGGCCTTGCCCTCACTGCCCTTGCCTGCGGCCACACAGCTGGTCACAGGTAGTGACAGAGCCAGGATTAAAACCTAAGCTCTTCATCCCTTCGGAATCCTGCCTCACAGATGAGGAAACTGAGGCCAGAGAGGGGAAGGGGCTTGCCCAGGTCACAGGGCAAGGACCTTCATTCAGCAAACACCCACTGAGTGTATCATCCTAGCAACCCATTCTGGATGACCCCGAGGCTATAGGTGACTTGTCTGTGGGCCCCATCCTCTGGGAACACCAAGATCACAGCAGTCGGGGTCAGGGGCTAGAGCAGCAGCCTTGTCCTCTGGGTCTGGAAGTCTTCTTGGTGGAGGTGCCAAAGACAGCAGGCGTTGTCAGGCAGAGAGGAGGAGCCACGGGCCTGGCGGGCAGAGGAACAGCACGTGAGGGCTGAGGGGCATGGCAGTGGATGCAGTGGTGGTAGAGACAGGCCAAGGGTAGGGTGAGGCCTGGGGGCAAAGTGCTGGCTTCAGTCAGGTTTGGAGCCAAGGGGAGTGTCAGCCCAGCAGGACTCTGTCCCTTGGTCCATCTCCACTCTCCAGCCTGACCAGGCTTCCTTCAGTCCCCACATCATCAGGTCCGACTCAGCCCTGGGCCTTGCACATGCTGTTCCTTGTTTGGAATACCCTTCCCTGCCCTTCCTTCCCAGCTAACTCCTACTCTCCCTCAGTCTCGGCTCCTCCAGGAGGTCCTCCCTGATGCCCACAGACCCCTGCAGGGCCCATCTAGCATCTTCTGTTTCAGATGAGGACCATCTATGCTCTGTCTCCGAGATGCTCAGAATCTGCTGAATGAACACTCCTGCTGTGTGATTTCAGCCAAACCTCTTTCCCTCTCTGGGCCTCCATTTTCTCTTTTTGGGGCAGGAGATTGAGGTAGCTCATGGCCAACTCCAGGGTCAAATTGCTTGGGTTGTACTCCCAGCTCTCTGCAGCTCTGGACACGTCATTGCCCTGCTGTTGCTCAGCTTTCTCATCTGTAAAATGGGGATACAATGGTGCCTATATTCCAGGGTGGTTGTGAGACCATACAAAGAATGATGGGAGGAATGAATGAATAAATGAATGAATGAACAAATGGGGGCCAAGGGGGAGAGGATGGAGGCTGGGAGGCTAGAGGCTGGGAGGCCGAAGCAGGCCCTGCCCTCACTGCACCGGGCTGGGGGAAGGCTTATCCTTGCCACAGGCAATCAGAGAAGCTTCCCTGGAGGGGATAGGGCTGAAGCCAAGCTTTGTAGACAGGAAGGATACGGCTCAACCAGGGGAGACAAGAAGGTCTAGGAGAGCCAGGGTGGGTGAGCCACACTCCCTCACCCACCCAGCATGGCCCCCACTCGCCCCTGCCCCTTCCAGCCCAACGTGACACCTGGCAACTGCTGGGCCTTCGCGGGTGACCGTGGCCAGGTGACTATTCGACTGGCCCAGAAGATCTACCTATCCAACCTCACACTGCAGCACATCCCCAAGACCATCTCCCTGTCGGGCAGCCTGGACACCGCCCCCAAGGACTTCGTCATCTATGTGAGCATGCCCAGTGGGGCATGATGCTTCACTAAAGGCGCAGCCTCATCATGGTGGCCTTCCAGGCAGGAGGGTGAACAGCATCTGCACAGCTTATGCAGGCTAGAGGGAGTGGCTGAGGCTTTGTGAAGGCTGGGACTGGCCAGGGTGGGGACCAGATGTCAGCCTCTAAGGATAGGGCATAAACAGCCAGTCTACTTCGACCCAAGCTTTTCAAAGCCAAAAGAGTCTTCAGAGACCATTAAGCCTCCATTTTACTGATAAGGAAACTAAAGTCCAGAGACAGGTCAGGGAACCACCCAAATCCCACAAGTCAATGGCAGAGTTAGAAGTGGATCCTCAGCCTTCTGACTCCCAGTCCAATGCTCCTTCCTATCCATTACTCAGTGCTACACTGGAACAGCATTCAAATAGGTAGGGAGCTCCCTGTCTTGGGAGATGTGCAAGTCTTGACTAGAAAGGGGAGACAGCCTCTGAAGGCCCTGCCTTATCCAACCCCTTCTCCTTGGTCTCATTCCACAGGGCATGGAAGGCACCCCCAGGGAGGAGGTGTTCCTGGGTGCCTTCCAGTTCCAGCCAGAAAACACCATTCAGACGTTCCCGCTGCAGGTACCTGGGAAAATTCACCCATACTGAGCACCTACTGAATGCACAATATATTCAGGCCTTTACCCAGGGTCCTCACTTCACCCTCCAACAGCTCTGGGAGGGGCGCAATCATTATTAACCCACTTGACAAGAAATTGAGGCTCAGAGAGATGGACTTAGGGTCCAGTGCTGAGAGCAGGACCCCAAGGGAGAGCTGCCCAGCCTCTGACAGGCCCCCATTTTCCCTGCTCTGCCCAGGGGCCTGCTCGCTGCTTTCCCTCCCAGGGGCAGCAGGTTTAGCAGGAGGGGTCCCTCGGAGCAGAGGTTGGTGGCTCCAAACTTAGAGTCTCCATACGGGGAGGCTCCATAATCAGCGCCTAATCCAATCACACTGGCAACCTCAGTTTCCCCTCGTGCCACTGCAGTCTGGAGGGAAGAGAGTTGAGGATAGAAGTAGGATCGGAGGGGAGGCTGCTGGAATGGCCAGCGGGCTCGATGGAGTGAGTGTCCAGGCTTGGGAATCGGGCTGACAAATCCCAGCCCAAACACAAATTTTGTATGATCTTGGGCCATCTCCTGCCTCTCTGGGCCTCAGTTTCCCCTTCTGTAATTCCCTGAGCAGTTGAGAGCATCCAGTGAGATCTCATGGGCCAAGGGCCTCTCTCCCCACACTGAGCAGGCTGTATAATAAGCACAGGCTCCATCTCCTCTTGAGGGGCAGAAAGCAGAGGTACCAGTAAGTCATCTAGACTGAGACCTTGTTTCATGCTCAGAGCAACCCTGGGAAGCAGATACTACCATTCCCATCTCACAGAGGGGGAAACTGAGGCCCAGAGGAGGGCAGTGGTTTGCTCAGGGCCCCACAGCACGTACATGGCAGGGCCCCAAGGCTGGGACATTTTCCCAATCATAGGACGTCTGTTATCCTGGTCTTGGCACCTTCCATCCCAGCCCCTGAGTATCGACATACTGTGTGACCTCGGACAGTCCATTCCCCTCTCTGGGCCTCAGTTTCCCACCTGTGAAATGCGAGGGCCTCTCTGGCCAGGGGCCTGTGGGCAAGCAGCCCCAGTGTCTGCAACTCTGTCTTGCAGAACCAGCCTGCCCGGCCTTTTGGAGCCGTCAAGGTCAAGATCTCCAGCAACTGGGGGAATCCACGCTTCACCTGCCTGTACCGTGTGCGCGTCCACGGCTCTGTGGCCCCACCAAGAGATGAACCTAACTAGAGCCCCTATTCAGAGAGATTAAAGTTTATTCTTCACCACCCCACCCCCACCCCAGCCTGAGTGTCTTCTGGCCCTGGAGAGCGAGGGTGGGCGAGGCATTCAACATCTGAGGCCACGGTTGTCAATGACTGAGCCCGTGTCGGGGGCCTGGGCACAAGCACCAGGGCCCCACAAGGTTCCATTTCACAGGTGGGGACCGTGAAGACTCCGAGTGACAAAGCAACTTGCCAGAGCTCATAGAGCCAGCACACAGCAGAGCCAGGACTCAAACCATGCCGAGTGACACTGTACACGAGACACCTCCCTGGCTTCAAGTTGGGCTCCACCCTTGATCCATGTGTGTCCTTGGACGAGACCTGCTCTCCTGGGGCCTCGGTATCCCCATCTGGACAGTGGGGATTGGACTGTGGCTGCAGTGAGCATCAGATGAGGTGGTAGATGAGAAGTCCCACCTCCACCCACTGCAGAGTTTCAGCATCATAAGGACAGTTTACTGTGTGACAATAGACAGGATATATGCCCTCTCTGAACCTCTGTTTTTTCAGGTGTAAAAGTTTCTGTTCCCCAAACTTCACATCCGTATTTCATCTGGATGATTTTTCTATAGCTGAGTCCCACTTATTCCAGCATTTGCTTGAGAGTTTGCAGAATGCTAAAGACGTGCCAGTGTCTACAGTGGCTCTCTCAGAAAAACGAGGATACAGATCCTGCAGCACAAAGCTCTCAGCACTGTGCAGGGCACACAGGAGGTATTGGGGAAATGGTCACTGAGCTCACTGTCAACCTCAGAGCCCAGGCAGGCAATGGGAGGCCCAGCCCTCTGGGAGGGGGTGATTCTAACTCTGAGCCAGGCCCCAGGGTGGGGCAGGGCTGGCCAAGGCAGAATGGGCACAGGGCCTGGAGCCTGCAGGGGATGGAACTCCTAGGGCAGCGGCAGGAGGTGGAGGCACTGGCAAGGGCCCAGCTGGGCATTAGAAGGGCAGATAAATAGGAAATACACTTGTCTCCCAGGCGGGCTGGCCGGGCACGCTCCCCTGGACAGGCCCCTGTCCTAATGCAGAACCCGCCCCTCTGGCCATCCACCAGTCCTCCATATGAGCCCCGGGGACCTTCCATCACCCAACCCCAGGGCCTGCCCTAACATGGTCTCAATAGTCACCTCACACTCCTTCTCCCCTCCCAGCACGTGCCTGGCCTGGCATTACTTCCATATTTTTATGTGAACCATGTTGTGGTTGTTGTTGTATGCCGTCAAGTTGATTCCAACTCACAGCAACCCTATATGACAGAACTGCCCCAAAGGGTTTCCTAGGCTGTAGTCTTTATGGGAGCAGATCACCAGGTCTTTTCTTCCACAGAGCCACTGGTGAGTTCCAACTGCCAACCTATCGGTTAGCAGCTCAGCACTTAACCATTGCACCACCAGGGCTCCTTCTGTGAACCATACTTGTTATTAAAATGCCAACCCATACTGAGGCTGCAAGTATTTGGTGAAAAGTGAACCTGTGGACACCCTGCCTCCTTCCCCAAGCACCCCTCCCAGTCTCACTCCTCCAACTGTTACATACGTTGCAAGAATTTTCTCCCAGCACCTCATCTTTTAACTTTGTTTAAAGTGTTTTGTGATCAACAGATTTTTTTGAAACCTTTATACAGTCAAATCAATCTTTTCCCTTACAGCTTCAAAGTTTTATACATTGTTCAGGAAGGCCATCCCCAGTCCCGAGTTTATAGAACATACTCCTATATCTTCCACTAATTTTATAATATAGATGCTACACACTAAATGGAGTTCCTGGGTAGTGCAAATGGTTAACTCGCTTGACTGCTAACTGGCAGATTGAAGGTTCAAATCCACCCAGAAGTGCCTTGGAAGAAAGGCCTAGCAATCTGCTTCTAAAAACTCAGCCATTTAAACCCAATGGAGCACAGTTCTCTGACACACATGGGATAGCCATGAGTTAGAAGCAACTCAATGGCCACTGTTTTATTTTGTTTTTCCACACTAAATATATGTGCTCTTTAATGCATACATATGGAGTCCCTGGGTGGTATAAAGAGTTAAGCACTTGGCTACTAACCAAGGTTGGCGATTCAACTCCACAGAGGCACCTCAGAAGAAAGGCCTGGAGATATATTTCCAAAGGATCATAGCCCTTGAAAACCCTTATGTAGTGCAGTTCTACTCTGAAACACATGGGGTCGCCATGAGTTTGAATCGACTCATTGGCAACTGGCTTGTTTTTTTTTTTTTTAATGCATACACAAAACACACATGAGATCTAGATGTATATAAGCTGTTTAATGTATCTGGGGTTTATTTTTTTGCATGGTGTGAGGTAGGGATCTAATTTATTTTTTGCTAAATACTACCCAAATAGCTTGGAAACACTCTTCCCTATAGTTTGGAAATACTGTTTGTGCACAGTTTCCCATCTCCCATTTCATTGAGCCCTCTGTCTTCTACACCAGCATTACACTCTTCCAGCTACTCTAGCTTTGGAGTATGTTTTGGTATACACTACGGCAAGTATTCCTCCTTTATTTCTGTTTCAAAATCTTGGCTGCTCTCACACACTTTTTTTCCAGGCAAACTTTAGAATCTGGTTGTCAAGGTGCATTTTTAAAACACTGCTGGACTTGCACTAGTTTCATGGATTAGTGTTTGGAGACTTGATCTCTTGGCCATATCAGTTCTTCTCTTCCTAGGACAGGAATCTTTGCTCCATGTCTTCACGTTTTCTTTCAATATCATTAGTAAAGCACCGCTGCCTTCTTCATATAAATTCTGCACGTTCCTTGTCAGATTCAACCCTGGACATTTTACTGGTTTTATGGGTATTATAAATGGGATCTTTTCCCCTTTGTTACATATCCATGGTAGGGCTTCTGTGGAGGAAACTCCTGCTGTCTGACACTCATGTGACATGCCCTCATCCACGATCCCCACCCTGTGGAGGGTTCAGGCTAATTCTCCCGGATGTTCTAGTTGGACATCCACATCATCCGCTGTTACTTAATCCACAGGTGCATTCACACCCATCACCTCATCTCATTCTCCCAACAGGGACAGAGAAACCCCACAGACTCGAGGAAACTGAGGCACAGAGAGGTGGAGTGAGTTCCCAAGGTCACATAGCAAGTCATGGTGGAACTGCAACACCGACCCAGTCTGCCAGGCCCTTTCCCACAGTCATTCAGATTCTAATAGGGTTTGGATGGATTGGCTATGTGTAACTGTGAGCGCAGGGCAGGATGCCTGGGTTCTAACACAGCTACACCGTCAGGAGCAGCATGGTGGCCCCACCCTACTCCAGAGCACAGTACGCTCCAATCAATGGGGAGTCTTACACGAAGAACATCCCCACCTGCAGTTCAGCCTCCTGCCCAAACTTTCAGGCTCCCCTTTCCTCACCGTCAGTTTCCCTTCTCCTCCTACCTGCACCTCCACACACACACCCTACCCTCCAGAGTCAACAGTAACTTGGGATGAGCATTACAGTTTGCAGGTCTCACCCAAGTCTTACAAGAGAAGCCTGGTTCCACCCAGCAGCGGCAAGGCCTGCTCCGGCCAAGGAGGAACTCATTTCTGGGGCAGTGTCTGCAGAAGAACAAAGGCTGCCCCTAGGCCTCACTCCCATCCACCCTGTTCCAGGTCCACAATGCACAAAGCTGGCTACCTGCCTACCCCTCAGCCCACCCGCTGGGCTGAGCAGAGCAGTGGGCGGCTAGCCAGGGTAGGAGTCAGCTCTCTGAAGCTACCAGGACATAGCCGGAGGCACCCAGCGCCAAACCACCCCCAAGGCCCCCAGAGTGGTGCCTCTGATAAACCCAGCTCAAATACCAAGACTTCAGTTAATCCTGTTAAATCCCCGGAAGCCAGGCTGGGCAGGGCTGGGCTGGGGCAGGCAGGTGGGGCCTCCACTGCTCCAGGGCTCCATGCCCAGGAACCCCTGGACAGACAATAGGAGACAGGCCTCATAGTGAGGGCCCGTGGCTGCCCTGTCCTCCCTCCCTGTGGGACTTGAGGAGGCTGTTAGTCCTCACCTCCTCCCTGCTGGAAGTGGCCCGAGGCCCCCCAACACCCCATGTGGAAGGCCTCCTCAGCTCTGGTAACATTATGAACTGCTTCTCACACAAGATGAGGGAAGTGTCCCTTATTTCTCCAAATCAAATCCAACTCTGGGCCCCCATGCACCTAGGCCAGCAGGCAGTCCCACAGCAGTCATTCTTCAGGTCTCTGTCCCCTGCCCAGGGCTCTGGCGATGGCTCAGCCCTGGGGAGGAGGGCTGAGGCTGCCGGTCACTTGTCTGTCATGGTCACAGCTGGGGAACCTAGGCTCAAGGAGCCCCATCCACACCTTCTCTTGACCATGGGGCTCAGAAGCTCATGGGGAGCTCTAGGTGGCTTAGAAACTGGCCCAGACTCTGGGAACTCTGGGTACTCACCACCGGGGCTATGCCTGCCCCCCAAATAGCCATCAAATAACCTCCTTCTCTGTTAAACTCTGACACTACCTCTGCAGCTGGGTCTCCAGGAGGGAAGTGGCCTGGGGAAGGAAGGGCCTGAGCTACCCCCCACCTTTCCCCAGGGGTAACCCTCTGCTCCCCACACTGCCCTGAGTCCACTGAGCCCTCAGGCTTGACAGGGAGCTGTGGTGAGAAGGAAGGGTGTGAGAGACCCCGTCCACCCTCCAGGGCTCAGAAACCAGAGCTCCCCATCAGCCTTTCTCAACTATCCCAGACTCACCCAGCATCATCCTAGAGGCACTCAGACCCTGGCCAGTCAAAGAGGGCGAGAAATCAAAATGACAAATTACAAGCACCCTTCACCAATGTACATCCCTACGTCCACTCCTCCAGCAGCCCTGCCAGGGAGGTGTGACCAGGGGACATGCGGCTCAGAGGAGGAGGTAACCTGCGTGTGGCCACACAGCTCACAGAGCTAGAACTTAAAGTCAGGCTGTCTGGTTCTGGAGTTGCTGCTGGTGGGGTGTTCAGGAAAGGAAGGACTGGTAGGTATGGAGTCCGCAGCTGTGGGCCCCCAGGGAGGACGAGGCACGAGGCATGGGTCCCCTGTGTGCGGGCACGGCTGGGTCTCGCCTGTAGAAGGCAGCTGCTCAGCCTGGCACCCTTCACCTCACATCACCCCCCTGGGCCATATAAAGAGGCACAAAGTTCTTAGCAGAAGTCGCAGGGGTGTTGGCAGGCACTAATTCATGGCTATGTCCCCCACATCAATTTCCTGCCCTCATAAGCCCAGCTCTGGTGGTGCCAAATATCTGTTTGTTCTATCTTGATGGAATTCTTTCCAAAAAGGATGTGGCTCTTTCAGTTGCACGAAGGACCTGTTAACCCCTTAGCCCACCAAATAGCAGGACTGGTCAGGAGCCTGGCTGTGTAACCTTAGACCGGTTACCCAACCTCTCTGAGCCCTATGGTTGTTAGGGTTAAATATGGTCATTCCTAGCACAGAATTACTACCCAATAAAAAGCTATTATTTTTCCATGACAGACACTGTGATGATCTCATTGAATTCTCACAACATATCATGAGGTAGGTAGTATTATTGAACCCATTTTACAGTTGAGGAAACTAAGTCTTAGAGAAACAGCTTGCCCCAGTAATGAGCAGAGTCAAATTTCAAACCCAGGCCCTCTGAGTCCATGCTTTTAACAACTGTATTATGTCACCAGCCTAATGTGCTCTGAGTTTGGAAAATCCATACCCAAGATGGTTAGAACTCCATGAAAAGATTAAGCAAATCAGCACTGAGTGAGGGCTTAAAATGCGTCTCCCCCTAAGTCCTGCCTGAGGAGTCTGGGGGGCCTCAGAGACCATCCTAGCTGACTGCACGGCCCATGCCCAAGCCCCAGTCTAGAAGGCTGGGGCTGCAGCAAGGCTGAGTCCTGATGGGTGGGGTGTTTGTGGCTGGTTGTGATGGCTGGTTAGAGGATCTAGGGGCTGGAATGAGGGGCCAGTCCACTCACCATCTGCTGTCTGCAAGGAAAGGACTGCCCACACTCAAGCCCCTTCCCTCCTGCCATAAGGGGTCCTTCTAGGGCTGGGCCTGGAGTCAGCTCCCTGTGGCCCTCAGGGGACTTTCCCATGTGGCATTCAAAGCCTTCTACAACCAGATTCCCTACAATCCCTCACCTCCCCACCTACCCATTCTCCACACCAAGCAGGGGAAAGAGCTGACTAAGGAGCAGGGGCAAGGGTTATTTTGAGTCTTTGCTGTGTGACAATGGACAGATTACATCCCTCTCTGAGCCTCAGGGTGTTTCTCTAAGAAAGGCCATAATCAACTGGATCCACCTTGCAGGCTGCGGAGCAAATGGGATCCAGTAGAGGCAGTGCCTGGCACACAGCAGCCCTCAATGAACAATGGTGGGATATTTTTACTGTCATATTTTTGCTTATTGGCATTTTCTAATTTTTTTTAGACTGGGCATTAATTGATTTTGCTATAAAGAAATAAAAGTTATTTTTAATTTAAAAAAAGAAAAAGAAAAAGAAGAGTGGCTATTGGTACCCAGTAAGCATCTCACAAGAGTGTCTAGGCCCAGGGGTGAGTAGGGGGACACAGAAGGAGCAGGCAGGTCCTGGCTGTAGCGAGGAGAGGGGGGCGGAGGAAGTAGGGCAGATCCACAGGATACTGCGAGGACCCCACAAGGGAGGAGCCTGGGTGGCCAGGGCTGGGGACTCAGATGGTCAGAGATGCCTTCCCAGAGGAGGTGGGAAACAAGCCAGCCCCTGGGAGATGGGAAGCCATTGAGGTGGGGGAGATGATGTGAAGGAAGCAAGGGTGGGGCTGAGGGCAAAAGACTGAGTACATAAGGGTCCTCGCACTACCCTGCCCCGAAGTGTGGCTTTAGGCTGACCACTCCAGGTCCTGGAGCCCGGGCCATTAGAGCTGAACCCTGGAAGACCAGCCTGGCCCCAGAGCAGAGGGGCAACTCACTTGGTGATGGGAATCAGGTTCCCAAGGAGCCTGCCATCTTTTCCCATGTTGGGCAGCTGCCTAGCTTTCAGTTGCCTCTCCAGGTCCCCGCTCTCCACCATGCAGTCCCTGCAGACTGGGAGGGAGAGCCAGGAGGGGCACCTCAGGGCGGAGCAACTGAGACTTTGGTAGCCAGGGAGGCCCACTGCCCACCTGAGTCACTCCTCCCAGGGGCAGGGAGCTCACACCTCCTGGGAGGATAACCAGGGCTGAGGGCCAGTCCCCTGGAGGGGAAGGGAGAGGGATCCCTGGGTACTGCCCCCTAACCTGGAACAGGCCCTCCCAGGCCCTCCCCCTTAAAGACCTCGAGGCAGTAGAGGACCATTTAGCACAGCAAGATTCCCAGGAGCTCCGCCCTGAGCAAGGCCCATGTTCAGAAGCAGGGGTCTCTGGGGACTGGGAGGAGCCGTCACGAAGCCCACCGAGGGGAGGCTATGGTGCCTGCGGTACCACTGCATTGGTCCACACTCCCTTTCCTGCCCGGGGGCTTTCTCTGGCCACCAAAGCCTGCGTTGCCCATCTGTGCCTCCGTGTGAGGGAGTCAACACTCCAGGAGCAGCTCAGCCAGTGACTGCCAGAAATGACCCGCGGCCCTCTACAAGCCCACCTCCTCTTTAAGGAAAGAAATCCCCTCCTAGGCCTTTTCAAAAGGGACTCGGGACTGTGAGGGGGTCTCCGTCCACGAGGGGGCGCTCCGCCCCAGCCGGATCCCCCTAACCACCTTGTTTCCACTCTAGGAAGCATGGGGGTGGGGGAAGGGGAGATTCCATTGAATGCGCACATCAATTGTGAGACACATCCCAATTTCCAAAACCTTTAACAAAAAAAAAAACTTTTAAAAATATTTATCTTAGAATTGAGGAAATCTGATACATGTATATATATTTTTTTAATTCTTTAAATAAAAAGAAAAAATTTTTTTGAGGAAGAGAAACCCAGTGGTTGCTCCAGAGCCCCTTTCCCAAGCAGCTCAGAGGCCCCCACGCCACCTCCTGCTGCCCTCGGGCTGGCCACCCTCACCGGTCTACCGGGACAACACCTGCCTCCACAATCTATCCCTCTCTGCAGCCAGAAGGGGAGCCTTCCAAGACACCAGTGAGATCACGCCTTTTATTAAAATACCCACCGGCTTCCCATTGCTCTTAGAAAAGAGCCTCACAGTGAAAGCCCCGCAGGACCCCGCCGCTCGGGACATCTCGGCCCATGTCCCCCCTCTCCCTCTGTTCACTCCGCTGAGCCACACTGGCCTCCTCACTGTTCTCCAAAAACGTCAAGCACATTCCCATCTAGGGACTTCAGCCCTAGCTGATTCCCGCCCCCAAAACAGGCCTACCGGAAGTGGTCCGTAAACAGTTGTCACAAAGCCTATGCACCACTGGTCATACCAAAGTTCCCCTGGTGACCATGGGCAGCCATCTACCCTGTCTGAGCCCAGGGCTGCGGTTTCAGGAGCCTGGGTGAGATGACGGCCGTAATGGGTATGTGGGCGTGTCCGGAGGGGTGGTGTGTGGAAGAGGCACTCACCATTCCAGAACTCTGCACCCAGCTGCTTTCACCTCCTCACGAGCTCCACAGCTGCCTGCAAGGGCCCTGCTTGCCAGTCAGGCTCTCAGAGAAACATGACCCCTAGCCAGGCTCCCAGACCAAAGACCAGCTGGGGCAGAGGCCCCCTGGGGATGTCCCCTTCCCGACCCTCTTCATTGTCCCACTCCTAGGCCCTTGCCACTGCAGTTCCTCTTGCCTGAAAGGCCTCCCTCATTCCCACCATCTGCCAGTCCAGGTCTGCCCACCCTTCCAGACCCCAGTTCAGGACCCACCCAGCACAGAATCTGGAAAGAAGCCCAGATACCTGGAGCCAGAGGGGACCTCAGTTTGCTGCCCCTCCAAAGGCAGAGTCCAGAGACAGAGTCCGCAGCTCCCCCACTGAGGAGGGACAAATACAAAATCCAGCCGCCACTGAGGTGAATAGAAGACAGAAAATGCCAGAGGAGGGAAGACCCAGGCTAACTCCAACCAAGTGGGATGGGCCTCAGAAAATCTGAGATAATGGTCATTATGATTTATTGGACAAATAGCTATCAACACCTACTATGTGCCAAGCATTGTGCCAGGCGTATCAACAGTGAGCCAGACAGATCTGGTCCTGTCCTCAGGGAGCCAACATGCTGGGTGAGCAAGGCACTAATAATAAATAGATATGCAAATAAATAAGAAAGCAGAGTGAAACGAGCAGCTGGGAAGAGCTAAGCTGCCATTTTCTCTCCTTTGCGGGCCCCAGTGTGACCGCGCCAACCCAATGAGGGCGGTATCATTATAGGAGCTGTTCACCAATCCTGGTGGGCCACGCCCCTGAACACGCCCTGAAAAAGAACCTACCCGAAGTCTGTTCCCTCCCGATATATAAACCCCTGTGCCTGTCGATCAGAGAGCCATTTTGGAGAGGTCACAGAGAGTGCTTTTGCTTGGCCAACCGAATAGCTGCTAAGTGAGACCTGAAGTGTAGGAGTGATAGGACATTTGACGGGATATTTGAACAGAGCATGACAGGAGAGGCCATTTGATATGGAGAAAGACCACACTGTCACACACAGGGAACAGAAACACAAAGGTCCTAGCTGGCTCTGGGCTTAAAGGTCCCCTCCTCCAGAAAGCCATCCCGGATTGCTTCTCCTGGTCCCCACTGCATCTGCACACTCTCCCATGAGACCTGCCTGCCTCACCCCTGGATGTCCAAACCTTGGCACAGAGTACGTGCCCAAAAAAGGTAATCTGTTGGGTAAGCTAACTCCGGAGGAATGATCTGTCCCCCAACAGGAAAGGGCTCAGTCTTCTTCAGTGTCTCCAGTGCCAGCCATTATTGGGCATATAGCAGGTTCTCAGTAAATACTGAACAAATGCACAGCTTGGAAAGCGGTGGCAGATGAGGCCAGTGATGGCTTCTGAGGACAAAGCTGTCCTCACACTCCCCTTGGTGCCCTCATGCCCCATCTCCTGGTGGAGGGATGCCCACCCTTGGTCTGCCAGCCAGGGGTCATAAGCCTTCAGCCTGGCCCAACCCAGGTAAGTTCTTCTGCTCCACTGGAAATAAATGGCTGTTTGCTCCTTTATCTGATTGTCAGCGGTACATTGTTAGGGGGCAAACAGGAGGCAGTCATCTTCCTGTTCCTTTCAAGAGCAACTTGGCAGGTCTAGATCCTGGAGAAGGTGACCCTGGGAGGGGCTGAGTGCAGCCATCACAGGTGTGTGTGTATAAGTGTATGAGTGAGTGTGCGCATAGGGTATGAATGTGTGAGTGCATGAACGTGTATGTGTGTGCCCATGTGAGACTGTGTGTGAAGGTAGGAGTGTATGAGTGTGTGAGTACATGCACAGTGCACATAAGGACACAGAAAAGAGCCTAGGAGAAAATGCACCAAAGTGATTTCTGGGTAACAGAGTCAGGTGCATTTTATTGGCCTTTATACTTTTCTGTATTTTTCTCATTTTCTATACCCAGCCTGTGCTTTTAGAATCAGAAAAGAGCTAAATCTACATCGTATTTTAAGGCCACTGGTGCAAAAGGCAGACAACAGATGGAGAGGAGGGGACAAGGCCTGGAAGAGAAGGGAATGGGGCTTAAAGCAGGCTGTGGGGCTTGGGGAGGACCATGGACCAGAAGACAGGGCATGACACAGGGCTCCAGCCTCACTCTCTTACACACTGACTCCTTGTGTGACACTGGCCTCGATTTTCCCACCTGTGTTCTAAGTACCTTCTATCTCTGACACTCGGGAATTGTCTGCCTGACATCCCAGGTAGGGCCTAGGCCAGGACAGGCTGGCTGTGGGCAGCAGGTGACATAAAGGGATGGCCAAGCTCATTGTCATCTTTTGTTGGGGGCCTGGGATTGCCCCAACTGTAAATAGGTTGCATCATGGGTTCCTGCTATCTGGAGGGGCCATCTGTGAACTCTGGTGGCCAGACTAACCTCTACTATTATCGTCTGCAAGGTGCCAGTCTAAAGGGTGCAGACAAATGCCAGTAGAGGTTATTGCTAGCTGGGGCTGGCTCAGGTGAGGAGGGTTCACAGCGTCCCAGAGTTGGGTAGAAGCTTCTTCCGAGGTTGGTCTTTCCTGTCCCCTGTCCAGCCAGATGGCACCTAAGTAGGACCTTGACTGTCTAAAACCAAAAATCCAAACCCGTTGCCAACGAGTTCGCCCTCCAGGTTGGAGCTGTGCATAAACCTTTAAGAAAACCCCAAGGCCTGGTCACTGCCACACCATGCCACGCCCTACTCTTCACGCCCTTCCCTAGCTTCCTTCACTCTGCTTCTGGGGAGAGGACTGGGGCCAGGTAGGGGTGGAGAAGGGGTCCCCACACTGGGTCTGGCCTTGGCCCTGCTGCCAATGTTTTCTTCACCAAATGACAGAATCAATCCACAACCCTCCCCACTTCCTGAGTTCTCCGCCTGAGATGCCGCCCAGGGCAGGATGTGGTGGAAGGAACAGAGGGCTTTGACTCTGAAAGAGCTGGGTTTGAATCCTAGCTCTAGCTGTGAAAACTTACCCCTCCCTGAGCCTCATTTTCCCCCTCTGTAAAAGGGGGTGAGTGTCTAGAAAGTTGTTGTCCAGCTCAGATGAGGTCATGGGCTGGAGAGGGCTTTGGAAACAGCCTGGGCTGAAACGGATCTTGCTTTTCCCTCTTGAAAAGGCCACAGCCACCCCACGCCCTGCCCAGCCTGCTCTCCTTCCCAGTCCAAGCTGCACCCCTTGCTCCAGCCCCGCAACTCACTTCCAAATCTGCACAGACATCACAGAGGCTCAGCTCTGGAGGGGCAGGACCCCGAGGCACAAGCATCCAGGGCTGAGTGCCCCCACTGGGCACCCCAGTTAAATGAAGCCACTTCCGGGGGCAGCCAATGAGGCTCTGGAGGGGACATCTCCCCCCAACCTTGAGTGGCAGCCAAGGTCACCAAGCCCTTGGCAGACAGGACCTACTGATAATTATACTATTGAGCCAGAGGGAGGGGAATAGTGTCTTAGACTTCCAAGACTTGTGCTCAAGTCCCTCTGTCATTAATTTGCTGTGTGACCATGTGAGGACCCTCTTTGAGCTTCAGCTTCCCGTTAAAAAAAAATAAACACATGAGCAGATTACAGCAGCTGAACCCTGGGGCACGACTAGCGCTCATCTTGGGACTCTCAAAGGTAGGTAGGCCCCTGGCACCCCCCAAGGCAGGTCTGAAGGGGAGCATTGCAGAGGGTCTCCTTCATGTGACTGTCCCCAGTGGGCATGACTGAGCAATGGCCTGAGGGGTCCGCTGTGTAGGTCATGGCCCTGCAAATTCCCTTTGTCCCTGCAGGCCTCATTGTCCTGGGCCTGGCTTTGATGGCTCTGCCAGTGAAGGGGCCACCCCAGCTGCAGACCCCACCCCTGCAGAAGCTAGCATTCTCAGAGGAGAGCCTCCCATGGGAGCAGCCAGGCCAGGGCTCCTGGAGACAGCAAGGCCTCAACCAGCCAAGCGTCCACCTGAGGCCCTGACTGCGTGGAGGGCGCTCTTCCTGAGGGGTGGCAGGAGTCCTTTCCATATACCTCTCTGGATTGCTGTGAGGCTCAAATGCAGCAGGAAGCCAAGTGGCCCCCGAGAAGAACCCAGGGTGAAGCAGACGGGTCTGGGCAAGAAGCGGGCAGAGTGGCTGAAGAGGCTCGGCTATGGTGCTCGGACCCAGGTCTGACCAGCATGCCTGGGCCAGACCCACAGCTCCTGTACTGCAGGAGAGCCATTCTCCACGCCTCACCTCCTGCAGTGCAGGCCCCTACAGCTCAGGTAACGTCCTGGTCATTCAAGTGGATCTACGGGGCGACAATATTGGGGTACAGCAAGCAAATGTAGTTGGCCTCAATAACCCCTGGCTCTTGGGTACGCCCTGGTCTTGGAGGCTCAGATCATAGAGTTTCCACCATGGTGTAGAGAGGACAGTGGCACCAGGAAGGAGGTGATGTAGGGGAACTCCCTGCCAGAGAGGAAGAGGGAAGCCCATCCCTCCCTCCCTGTGAAGCGTGAAAGGGAGATGGAGCTGGGGGTGGAGATAAAGAAGCCACACATACACCCCTCAGGACCAAGTGTGGGGACACTGAGAAGGTTACAGAGACCCCTGAGAATGCAGGGCCTGTAACCCTTCTCCCTACCCCCTCACCCACGCGCTAGGAAGCCTGCATCTAACGGGGTAGCATGGTCAATGTCGCGTAGAACTGACAGGCTGCTCTGACTCTCCAGGCCACAGGTGATGAGTGGAAGACCCGGAAACAGATGTCTCGGTGGTGAGAGGGCTGGCAGCCCAGCAGAGGCCTGGGTGGGGTGCCTCTGGGCCAGAGGATTACAAGTCTGGTGGGGAGCCATGAGCCCCGAGAGAATGAGCTATTGACCACACAACTGTCTCCCTTGCACAAGGGCCAGAACAGCGTGTGAACACAAGTTGCCTGGCAGTGATGGCGCACAGAAAGAGCAGAAGCAGAAGCCAAACAGCCACTGCTGCCAAAGACCTGCTGGGCCTCGCTCTTCCTGTGAGACCAAACCAAGTTTCGGAGCCAGCCAGCTCATCCCAGCAGCGTGGCCCACTTCCCACATCAGCATAGGGCCTCGAAGCCCCTGCCCTGGAGCTGCAGCCTGTCACCTGCAAACAGTGCACCCAGGTCTCCTGGGGGAGGGACTGTCCTCTCTGTGTCCCACCCAGGGCCTTGCCAGGGCAATGTGACCTGGTCTCTGAGACGTGGGCTCCCTGGCCTGGACACACAGCCCAACCTCACTGCCTGTGGTACTCCAACATCTGAAAAAAATTTTTTCTCCTGGCTTCTGGCAAGGAGCCAGAAAGAAGACAGGTCAGCTTCAGAGAGAGACAGCGAGGGAAAGGTCCACCCCCTCCTGGGCCTAGCAGGGTGTCACCAGCAATGGCAGGACCCCATGAACCTGATCATCCTGCTGCAGAACTGGAGAGAAGGGGTGGGGGGCACCTCAGAACTTCACGCGGAAGCGCTTCTTCACGGAGGACACAAAGGTAGCCCTCGGAGGCTCCGAGTGATGCTCAAGGGCAGAGGCAACAGACAGGGTTGCCGACCTTTGCGAGATGGACTCAGACTCCTGGGACAGAACCGAGAGGGTGGACTGGGCTGTGAAGGCTGACCAGGGCCTCAACGAGGACTGGAGCCTTAGGGAAGTGGGCGAGGCTGAGGGGGAGAGCAAGACAGAGGCTGGAGAGGTGGCCGCAGGCATGCCGGTACAGGGGTTGGGCGCAGTCTGCTCCCTGTTGTGCTCCAAGCCCTTCCCGAAGTGGTAGGGCATCATGAAACCATGATGGCCTGGCTGGTCTCCAATCTTGAATACCGTGGAAAAGTCAGGCTGCTTGGTGGGCATCAGGTCATTGACGTGCAAGCTTTGGTAGACTGGAGGTGAGATCTGTGGGGGACAGAGCAGGGGAGCATGGGATGGGGGGGACCTGTCAGAGCCAAGAGCATCCAGGGCCAGGAGCAGGCTCACAGGGAGAATGGGGCCAAGGCAAGTCTTCTCCCTTCAACAAAACCCTGAGGTCTCCCCAAGTGAAAGAAGTCTCCAGATACCAGGTTACTGCTAACGAAGCAGCCTGTGGGATCCGCCAGCCCGTTCGCACCAGGCCCGTCCTCAGCCCCTTCTCTAGACACACTCATCTGGTGCAAAACCCGTTAAGGTCAGCACCAGGACTGTCCCCATCTTAGAACAAGGACTCAAGCTGGACCCTAGTAGGGATCAGGAGCACTGAGCTCCTCAACATGCTCCTTCCTTTCTGTTAGCATCGCCAAGCTGGGCCTGAGGCCCACCTGTGGGAATGGGGCAGGGATGCTGAGTGAGCGACCCCTCTCCCCAGCCCAGATGAGGAGTCCTATGAGGAAGCGGCCTTTGCATTATCTTGCTTATTTCTAGTCCCCACCACTGGGGGAGTGTGGGGAGCTCCCATAATCCCTCTATGGAACATGACGAAAACAAGGCTGGGAGAAGTTGGGATCTGCCCAGGCAGGAGTCAGGGTGGGACTCCAACTTGGCCTTTCCCTCTTTCACACCCAGAGGAAAGCCACTCTCCTTCCACTCACTCATCGCTTACTTGCTGTGTGCCTTGCACCAGGAGACCCCGTGTCTGTTCTTGAGTAGACCACAGTAGTGGGAACACAAACAAGGGCTGCAAATACACTAGTAAGCAAATGAATAGCTGCAGACTATATGGTAAATGCTTTGAAGGCTACAGACAGGCACCAGGCCCAAGGAGGACTTACTCCCAGAGGCCCAATGAGGTTTATCCTCAAGAACAAAACCTGTCACTGTGGCCTCAACCAGGGCTTTATCAAACCAGCCAGTCAGACCAGCTACATCCCAGAACTGTCTGTAGCCCAGAATCCTGTTAAAGGGTGGATATTCCTGTCACCCCTACATGGACACAAGGGTGGCCACCGGTGGAGATGGCTACAGGCACAGCATCTTGGACAGCCACTGACACCGCCTTACCTGATGCTTTATGCAGGCATACTGCACATTGGTGGACAGAAGCTCGGGACTCCGCGACCGTTCCTTGGGCTTATATGCTGCTCCCAAAACTTCGCTCACCTGCAGGAGTCACAGGCCAGAGTGAAGGCTCAGGGTTGAGACTTGGGGGTCCCATTCCCTCCACACACACACATCTCCCACCCAGCCTAACCTGCTTGTCCTTGGACTCCCAGTTGCGCCAGCTGTTCTCAATGTCTTCTAGGGAGTACTCTCTACCCCAAGGTGACATCACGGCCATCCTCTGCAGCTTGGCCCAAGCCTCAGCCTCCATGTCTTCCTTCCCATGCAGGAAGTTCATCAGCACAACCTGCTCCCGCCGCTGGTAGGCCAGGGCCTCAGCAAGATCCCGCTCCTCCCTGCCATGAGGGGATTTCCTTTACAAGATCTCCTCCCCCTGGGAGGCAGGGTGGACCTCACAGGAACCCCAAGAGGGTCTCCTCATCCTAGGCCTGATTCTCTCCAACCTTCTCATCCCTCCCTCATGGCCATACTGTCCAGGGCCCATCATTGAGCAAGTGTTCAATTAACATCGTTAAATCCCACATTAAACTAGCCCCCAGCAAGTCCTGTGACCACTCCCACCACCCCTGAGCTCTCCTTCATGGAGGCCTGACACCCCTTCCATCTACCCACTCCATTTTGGGCTTACCTGGGCCTCATCTTGTGGAACATGTAAACATCCTCCTCCTCCTAGGAAACCCTACCTCCAACTTGTTTGATACTCATCCACACGACTGTCAGGGTATATCCCTGACAGGGAGCATAGGAGCCACAAAGACTCTATGGTTGCCTGGCAAACTCCTACTTATACATCAAAACCCAACTCCAGAATCTCCTCTCCTACAACGCCCTCCTTATTTGATCCACCCGATCAGTGGATTGTCCTCTGAGCCATCCCTGTTCTTAATACTCTCATCACTTATCACATAGAACTGCAGTCATGAGTTTGCATGTCCGTCTCTCCAAGTGGACTGAGTTCTCTGAGGCAGGACCAGTGTCTGGATTATATTGGATCTCTAGAACCTAGCACAGGGTCTGACAGTCAGCAGGACCTCAATAAATATTTTTGAATGAACTAAAATTATTTGAGACTTGGTCAGGAATGAGGGTGGGGTTAGACTGGGTAGGAACTTGTAGAGGAAGGAGCAAGTAGCAAGCAGCCTGCTCTTCCTCATGAATCAGAAAAATAGCACAAGTGTGTGCTTGGGACCAGAGCTCTGGGAAGGGGCCTCTGGCTACTTAGAAATGGCCTCTGTAGGTAAGCCTTCCCTGGAAAATATGAGCCTTGCTGTAGGCAGGACCCAATCTAAGAACTTGGGTTTTTGTATTTTCCTCCTTTTACTGTCCAATCTTTCAATTGAACTGGGGTAGAACAGGGCCTCAGGCCCTCAAGCCATAGATGCCATCTGTGGAGTAAAGTTGTCTGCAGGCCTTGAGTCTCCAGCATTCTGAGGGCTCTCACCCACCATGCTCAGGACCACCCAACCCAAATGCAGGCTTCCTGGGACCTTGGGAAACTCTCAGCATCCCCCTCTTCAGGCTAGAGAAGACCAGGTAGGTGGTGATAACTCACTGAAACTCTGGCTGGGAGACCTTCGGAATGGCATCCTGGGAGTCAGCCATCTCCTCCTGTTCATGATCACCATCCAGTTTGGCATCCTGCAGTCTGCTCCAAACACTCAAGCCAAATGTCCCTAAGATTTAACCAGAACCTTCTCAGTAAAAGGGACTGGCATACCCGCCTCCTCTGCCCCTCTGCTCCTTACCTCCCATCCTCAAGAGTCAACCAGTGACCCTTTATGCCCAGACCCAGCCCACATATCCATCCAAATATTGACTGCCCACTATATGCCAGGCATTACACTGGATACTCAATACCTGGAGAAATCATACACCAGGCCCAGGGGATTCCTGGAGCATAGGCCTAAAGCATCCTGCCCCAAGTGTGGGGTGAGATGGGGACAGTAACTATGGCAATGTCTGAATGATCCTCTGTCGAGCTTCAAGTAGCTCATGTATAAAATGACAATGGCATAAAATGACACAACGTCCATTAGATGTGAGGTGTTTTGTTTTGTTTTATGGAGGGAGAGGGAGCTGCTGGAGTAGAAAGTAGGTAGTGAGAATAGAGAAACAAGTGTCCTACTTCCAGGCAGGGTATAGTAAGTAATGGTAGGCCACTTTCCTACTGCAAAATAAAAAAAAAAAAAAAGATACATAGCAAAGTCTTATTTTTCAAGTCATTGTAGAGCTGTAGCTAAAGAGAATTAGATGAACTAAAATTACAGAGAGGGAAGAGTCCTTCCAAGATGGACTGAGATGAGGAGGTGCTTTCTTCACTGGGGGAATTTCCATCTGGACACAGGCTGAGTGAGAATCAGACTTGGCTTAGGTAAAAGGAATCTACTGGAAGGAAGAGAAACCAGCAGAGCTTCTGATGTCCATGCTGACTGCCATGATGGATTAAATCTGGTGGAGTTCCAAATGCACTGAGGAGACTGGTATCCTGGGGGTTGGGCTGGAAAGGCAGAGTAAGATCATTGGGAGACAGAGTCCCACTGGAGGGAGAAGTCTGCAACAAACAAGAGATTTCACCCTGAGACATATGAAGAAAGAGGTGAACTGAGTCCACCTAAAGCTCCAATCCAGCCCTGACCCAGCTCAATTCCTGATTGGATTGAGGTAATCAGCCCTATATAGAGGAAAGAGCAAATGCTCTAGGAAGAAATAACATCAACTTCAATCTCTACAACGCTTTTATACACTAAGTCTAAGAAAAATTTTTATGTATTAAAAAAACAAACCAGTTACGGTCAAGTTGATTCTGACTCACAGTGACCCTATATGTTGCAGAGTAGAACTGCATTCCACAGGGTTTTCAAGGCTGTGACCCTTCAGAAGCAGGTTGCCAGAACTTTCTTCCAAGGTCCTTCTAGGTGGGTTTGAACCTTCAACCTTTCAGTCAGTAGTAGAGCACTTAACTGTTTGTGCCACCCAGGGACTCCTTTTTTAAGTATAAGATATATGAAAAGGCAAAGAAGTGTAACCAGTAATCAAAAGAAAAAAACAGGCATTAAAAGCAGATCCAAAAATGATTCAGGCATTGGAGTTAACAGATAAAGACTTAAATAACTACTATAAATAATTTTAAATACGATAAAGGAAAATGTGAACAAAATGGGTGAAAAAAATTTCAACAGAGAATTAGAATCTATAGGAAAGAATCAAATGGACATTCTGGAACTAAAAAATACAATATCTGAAAATTTAAAAGAATTGAATGGATTTAATAGCAGGCTGCATACAAAAGAAGACAGGACTAGTGAACCTGAAGGTAGGTCAGGAGAAAATATCCAAACTGGAGTACAGAGAGTGGGAGAAAAAAATGGAAAGAACAGAATAGTACATGAGAGACATATGAAACAAAGTCAAATGGTCTAGCATACATAAAGCTAGAACCCTGCAATGAGAGTAAAGAGAGATGGGACAGAAGCAATACTGAAAAAATAATGTTGGAATTTTTCAAAACTGCCTGACAGAGACTGGAGAAACCCTGAGAGTATGACCCCCAGATACCCTTTTAGCTCAGTAATGAAGTCACTTCCGAGGTTCACCCTTCAGCCAAAGATTAGACATCCCCATAAAACAAAATAAGACTAATGGGGCACAACAGTCCAGGGACAATGACTAGAAGTCAGGAAGGGACAGGAAAGCTAGTAACAGGGAACCCAAGGTCAAGAAGGGAAAGTGTTGACATGTCATGGGGTTGGTAACCATTGTCATAAAACAATATGTGTGTTAACTGTTTAATGAGAAACTCTTTGTTCTGTAAAATTCATCTAAAGTACAATGAAAAAAGATTTAATTGACTACAAAATGTAAAAAAAAAATTCTCAAAACTGATGAAAGATCTCAACCCACAGAGCGAAAAAGATCAATGAACTCCAAGAAGAATAAATACAAATAAAATCACATTTAACCAATCATAGTCAACTGCTGAAAGCCAAAAGCAGCCAGAGAAAAAAGGCAAATTACCTTCAAAGAAGCAAAAATACAACTGAAGACTGACTTCTCAGTAGAAACTATGGAAGCCAGAAGACAATGGAATGGTCGCTTTAAAGTGCTGAAACAAAATTGCCAGCCAAGAATTCTATACCCAGCAATATAATCCTAAAATTTTAAGGCAAATTAAAGATGTTTTCAGATAAATAAAAGCTTAAAGAATTTATCATTGGTATATTGACACTATAAGAAATACTAAAGGAAGTTCTTCAGGCTGAAGGAAAATAATTCCAGACAGAAGCGAAGGGTACCAGAAATGATAAATATGTGGGTAATTATGGAAGGAAACTGTTTAAAGCAACATTAATAACAATAACTTGTGGGAAGACATAGATATGTAGAAGTGAAACGCGACATAATAGTATATACAGCAGGGATGGGGAAATGTAACGTTCTTACGTAGCAAGTGGTACTAGGTCAAGAGTGCATATTATGATCTCTTGGGTAACTACTAGAAGAATAATACAGAAAGATACGATTAAAAATCTAATGGAGTAGAAAAACAGAATAATTTTTAAAATACTTGATTAGTCCAAAAGAGGGCAGAAAAGGAGGAATAAAGGAACAAAAAACAGATGGAATAAACAGAAAACAAGCAACAAGAGGGCAGACTTAAACCCAATGCATAAATAATTATATTTAAATGGACTTAGCATCCAATTAAAAGATAATGATTATCAGAGAGAATGAATAAAAAAGACTCTATTAAATGCTGTTTACAAGAGACACATTTAAATATAGGGACATAGATAGGTTGAAAGTTTCTTTAAAATTGGAAAATAGAGAAACAACCATTTTCCCTCGCTTCTTTTAGGCTGACAGTATGTACTTGTGTGTGAGGTCAGGACACTGAGCAGAAGACAGATGGCTTGTGTTTGGAGGGAGAAGGAAGGCTCTCAACCCTCTTCTCAGGCCCTTCTTGGGTCCTCCCCAAGAACAGACCATTTGCAAATCTGAATAGGTTGGACTCTAGAATACTGTGTGGGCCACATTTGTTAGTGAAATGGGATCACTTGTTTAAAATGCACATGGAAGAAGCACGCAGATGAGTGTGCGTGAGTGCTCTCATCTCTGGTCTCTAGTAGCCAGCTGTGATAAGATTTGGACTTGTTAAGTGGTATTTTGATTTCCCACTGACCACCTTCCCTTGTGGAAGGATGGGTATCTGGGACAAAGAAGGTTTCAGATATTTGAGAGTCCTCGGACATAATATAATAAAATTCTATCAAGGACTAAATTAAAATGTGGCATCTGAAGGCAGTGGTCCTTTGTCACTATTTGGGGGAAAAATAAAGATAGGTCCAGTCAAGATAGATCAGATAAACACACATATACACTCCAACACTCCACTCTAAAGATAGTGAAGCATTGACTTTAGAGAAAAAAAGAGCTTGTTTTTAATATTGCAGCCTAGCTCCAAGCAAGAAAAGCAAATATCCAAGTGCCAGAAATAAAAAGGGAACCCAGAACTGTAGCGGAGATAGTGATTTGAAACCAAAAAGCCCATTGGAGGACCAAGACCAGAGATACAACTTGAGTGGAAAACTGTATGAATTTACTAAAACTCATCCAACTGCACACTTTAAAACGAGTGAAGTATAGTGTATATATTATACCTTAGTAAAGCTGCTAGAAAGTTGGCAAATTTTTAAAAACTAAGCAGTAGCTAGACACACCTAAATAGATAACAAATAAGTTGGGAAATACATCTAGTATCACCCAAAATACAGCATACAGATCAATAATACAGGAAATATGAAAGAGAAGGCAAGAGTCAGAGAAGATACAAAATTCCAGTATATGTCTCAAAGGCATTCCGGCAGAGGTGCTATTTGGAGATAATGGCTGAGAATGTTGCTGAATTGAAGACTTAAAAGGTTTAAAATTTTAAAATCACATTAGGCCAGAGAGATAAATTCACACCTACACAAACTATAGTCAAACTTCAAAATAGCTAGGATAAAGTGATAATCATAAAAGCTACTAGAGAAAAAGCTTGATTACCTCCAAAGGAACTACAACCACACTGGCCACAGATTTGTTTTAAACATTATACCAGAATGTAACAGAAAATCAGGTTCAACTGAGAATTCTGTATCCACCTCTAAAATGGCAGGAGTAGTAGTAGTAGCCTCAGAACCTGTCTAACTTCAGGGGGAATAAGAATTACCATCAGCCCAAGGAAGATTCCTATGAGGTGGAGGTCAGACACACCTCCCCTCTCCAACCCTTTCACCAATTTCTGACAGCAGCCGTTCTCCCCACAGCACTCTCTACTTATTTGCTGTGTTCAATAATCTGTTGCAATGGCCACACAGAACTCATAGACCATACTTACTGTTAAGTGGTTTATTAAGGAAGTAACATACTGCAACTCAGGATTAGGATTAGGAAGCATGTAAGCAAAGTCTCCCTTCTTCAGTGCAGGACAGCTCTCTCAGCTCCTCTTGGCCATGCAGGCCTCCTCTCAGCCTCCTCAGGACGGGCCACTTCTCGGGGCCCTGAAGACAGGCTCCTTTTGGCCCTATCGTCTGTCACCACAGATTGTGCCACTGGGCCCCTTCCGGGCCTATCACTGTCTTGAGTGTTACAGCCCTTGACCCAGATTACAGCCCTTTTAGGAGGTTCCTTGCCTCCTCTCTCTCTCTCTCGGCTTCATCTTTCTGCTTTCTTCCTCCTGCTTCTTCCTGCTGCTTCTCTTCCTGCTTCTTTCTGTCTGAAAAACCTCTGTGGGGCTGGCTGCGTATATATATAAATATACAAAACCTGATTCCAACTCATAGTGACATATAGGATACAGCAGGACTGCCCCATAGGGTTTCCTAGGCTATAAATCTTTATGGAAGCAAACTGCCCCATCTTTCTCCCAGGGAGCAGCTGATGGGTTTGAACCACCAACCTTCCAGTTAGCAGCCGAGCACTTTAGCCACTCCACCACCAGGGCTCCTCAATATATATATACAACTCCTTGTCGATTTCAAGGCATGGCCCCTCCCAACAGGGAGCCACCAACTAACCAACTCCCTCTCAGTAGGCCACAGATACTTCATTTGCATAGTAGTCTACAGATGCTTCATTTGCATAGCCCATAGTCACTTCATTTGCATAGTCTATTGACCAATCCCTGCAAGGAGCATACCCATCACAGGGCAGCCAGCAGCCCAGGGTTATGCAAAATGTATCAAACCATCTTGTTTACAGCTTATCCAGGAAATGTCAATCAACCTGGACAAAAGTAACAAACCCTCTGGAGTAGAAACTAGGGCAAAAGTAACTCCTCAGGGCTTTGAGGAAAAATCTCTCAAACTGCTTTTCAGAAGAACCAAGGCAAAAGGCCACATAAAGGAACTCATTTCACCACACCACCTGTCTTAGTTATCTACTGCTGCTATAACAGAAATACCACAAGTGGATGGCTTTATCAAACAGAAGTTTATTCTCTCACAGTTTAGGAGGCTAGAAGTCAGAATTCCGGGTGCCAGCTCCCAAGGAAGAATTTCTCTGTAGGTTCTGGTGGAAGGTCCTTGTCGTCAATCTTCCCCTGGTCTAGAAGCTTCTCAGTGCAAGGACCCCAGGTTCAAAGGACGTAGTCCCCTCCTGTTCTTCATTCTTGGAGGCATGAGGTCCCCCTCCTCTCTGCTCTCTTCTCTCTTTTATATCTCAAAACAGACTGACTCAACATACAACCTAATACTGTAGATGGAGTCCTGCCTCATTAACACAACTGCCTCTAATCCTGTCTCGCTACCATCATAGAGACAGGATTTACAAGAGATAGGAAAATCACACCAAATCACAAAATGATAGACAACCACACAATACTGGGAATCATGGCCTAGCCAAGTTGACACATTTTGGGGGGACACACTTCAATCCATGACACCACCTAAACCATTATTTGAGAGCAGAAGTGAAATAAAGACATTTTTCAAACATACAAAGACCAGGAGAGTTTAATATTTTCAGTTTCTTGGTGGAAGAATCATTAAAGTATGTACTTCAGGAAAAAGAAAATTAAACCTTGGAATAAAAGAAAAATAAAAGAACAAATAATGATGTAAAATTGATAAAACATGTTAGTAAATTTTTATACGTATTGCCTGTAAACAACATATGTTCTATATTTTAAAAAAAAGGTAAAATATTAGACAAAAATATGGAAGGCAGAAAGGGGAAGTTCAAAAGACATTAAAGCTTGTTTACTCAGGTCCTTGCCTTGATCCAGCGAGAAGTAAAGACATTAACTTTAGTCTTTCTTATAAGAATATAATGTTCAGCACAGATAATAAAAATTCAGAGTTAACCCCTAAAAACATAAGAAAATGCATACTGTTTTCCAAACTGGTAAAGGTGGAGGGGGTAGTTAGAGAAAAGTAATCAATACAATGAAATGCAGAAAGAGGGAACAGGGCAAAAAAAAAAAAGCATGACAAGCATAAATATAAAAGAAAATGGTGGAAGTAAATCCAATTATATGAAAAATTATCATTTGAAATAACCCAAAGTGGAAAATAAAAAAATAAAAAAGACACACTCAATTTTTCCACTTCCATTAACGGTAGAGTAGCTTGTCACAGACTACCAGCCCACAGGGAATAACTAGAAAAGCTAGACAAAATTGGATAAAGTTCGAAGGCAATGGAGAGCTAACATGGTAGCCAGAACTTGAGGGGCCAAAATCCTAAAGGGAAGTACACTGAAGTGAGCCAAACATTCTACATTACACTTGCTGGTTCAAAAGCATCAGGGGAGCCTAGAAGCTAAGAAGACAAGCAAAAAGTGGCAGCTATAAGACTAGGCAGCCAAACTAGGCAGGCCTCCATCAGTCTCATGGGGGCCTGGCTTGACAAGGTAGAGGAAGCCTGCTAAACACTCTAGGTATCCAAATGAGACCTTGGCAGGGCTGTCCCACAGAAGAAAGTGTAAACATGAATTAGACTGGTCATCACATAAAAGTCTAGAATCCAGCTTCAAACTAGCTCCACTGCAGACAGGATTGAGGTGTCTGCCTTTACTCTGTCTGCCCGCCAGAAGCAAAGTAAATCCTCTCTGGACCTATAATATTAGCCAGAGCCTCAAATTACCTCTAATTTTCTATACATAATAATGTCCTGTATTCAATAAAAAATAACAAACAGGACAGAAGACAAGGTCAAAGGAAGTAAAAGCAAGGTAAATTATATCAATATAACCACTCCAACTGTCTTAGTCATCTAGTGCTGCTATAACAGAAATCCAAGTGGATGGCTTTAACAAAGAGAAATTTATTTTCTCAGTCTAGTAGGCTAGAAGTCTAAATTCAGGGCATCAGCTCCAGGGGAAGGCTTTCTGTTGGCTCTGGAGGAAGGTCCTTGTCATCACTCTTCCCTTGGACTAGGAGCTTCTCTGTGCATGAACCCCGGGTCCAAAACACATGCTGTGCTCCCAGTGCTTCCTTCTTGGTGGTATGAGGTCCCCCTTCTCTGCTCACTTCCCTTTCATCTCTTGTAACCTAAAAGGTGGTACAGGCCACACCCCAGGGAAACTCCCTTTACATTGGATCAGGGATGTGACCTTAGTAAGGGTGTTACCATCCCACCCTAATCCTCTTTTACATAAAATTACAATCACAAAATGGAGGACAACTACACAATACTGGGAATCACGGCCTAACCAAGTCGACACATATTTTTGGCGGATAAATTCAATCCACGACACAAACCTTCTTTTGATTAGTGTTAGCAGAGAAAATGTTTTTCCAGTATTTATTTTGAGCCTGTATTTGTACTTTTATATTTAAAGTGGGTTTCTTGTAGGCAGCTTATAGTTGTATCTCACTTTTTTTATTCAATCTAACAACCTCTGCCTTTTAATTGGTGTGTTTAGACCGTTTACATTGAAGATGATTATTGATTTGTTGTTATTAAGTACCATCAATTCATACTGACCCTACGCACAACAGAGCAAAACACTGCCCAGTCCTGCACCATACTCACAATCATTGCTATGCTTGAGTCCATCATTGCAGCCACTGTGTCAATCCATCTCATTGAGGATCTTCCTCTTTTTCGATGACCCTCTACTTTACCAAGCATAATGTCCTTCTCCAGGGACTGGTCCCTCCTGATAACATGTCCAAAGTGTATAAGACAAAGTCTTACCATCCTTGCTTCTAATGAGCGCTTTGGCTGTACTTCTTCCAAGACAGATTAGTTTGTTCTTCTGGCAGTCCATGGTATATTCAATATTCTTCATCAACACCATAATGCAAAGGCATCAATTCTTCTTCAGTCTTCCTTATTCACTGTCCAGCTTTTGCACACATAAGAGGCCACTGAAAATACCACGGCATGTGTCAGGCATACCTTAGTACTGAAAGTGACATCTTTGCTTCTTAACACTTTAAAGAGGTCTTTTGCAGCAGATTTGTCCAGTGGAATACGTCATTTGATTTCTTGACTGCTGCTTCCTTGGATGTTGATTTCGGATCCAAGTGAAATGAAATCTTTGACTTCAGTATTTTCTCCATTTATCATGATGTTGCTTATTGGTCCAGTTATGAGAATTTTTGTTTTCTTTATGTTGAGGTATAATCCAGACTGAAGGCTGTAGTCTTTGATCTTCATCAATAAGTGCTTCAAGTCCTCTTCACTTTCAGCAAACAAGGCTGTGTCATCTGCATATTGCAGGTTGTTAATGAGTCTTCCTCCAGTCCTGATGCCGTATTCTTCTTAATATAGTCCAGCTTCTCAGATTACTTGCTCAGCAAACAGACTGAATAAGTACGGTAAAAGGATACAACCCTGATACACACCTTTCCTGATTTTAAACCACGCAGTATCCCCGTGTTCTGTTCTAATGACTGCCTCTTGGTCTATGTACAGGTTCTGCATGAGCACAGTTAAGTGTTTTAGAATTCTCATTCTTTGCAAGATTATCCATGATTTTTTATGATCCACACAGTCAAATGCCTTTGCATGTCAATAAAACACAAGTAAACATCTTTCTGGTATCCTCTGCTTTCAGCCAAGATCCATCTGACATGTTGCAACTGTTTTTGAATTATCTTCAGCAAAATTTTACTTACATGTGATATTAATGATATTGTTCGATAATTTCCACATCTGTCAGATCACCTTTCTTTGGAATGGGCACAAATATGGATCTCTTCCAGTCGGTTGGCCAGGTAGCTGTCTTCCAAATTTCTTGGCATAGACAAGTGAGCACCTCCAACACTGCATCCCTTTGTTGAAACTTTGCAATTGGTATTCCATCAATTCCTGGAGCTTTGTTTTTCTCCAGTGCCTTCAGTGAAGCTTGGGCTTCTTCTTTCAGTACCATCGGTTCTTGATCATATGCTACCTCCTGAAATGGTTGAACGTTGAACAATTCTTTTTGGTACAGTCATTCTGTGTATTCCTTCCATCATCTTTTAATGCTCCCTGTGTCATTCAATATTCTTCCCATAGAATCCTTCACTACTGTAAGTTAAGCCTTGAAGTTAATTTTTTGACACACTTAGCATTTTTTTTCACTATTGATATGATTAGGGTTAAATCTACCATCTTAGTATCTGTTTTCTATCTGTCCCATCTGCTCTTTGTTTTCTTTTTCTGCCTTCTTTTGGATTATTTTTTAAATATGATTCCATCTCATCTCCTTTTTTGGCTTCTTATACACTACCTTATTTTGTTTCTTGGTAGTTACTCTAGGAGTTACAGTGCACATTTTTAACCTACCACAGACTACCTTCAAGTGATTACACCACTTCAAGGCTAGTATAAGAACCCTTCAGCAGTATGTGTCCATTTCCCTCTCCTGCCTTTCTAATATTATTGTCATATATTTTACTTTTACATGTGTTATAAACCCCAAAATACATTGTTTTTGTTTTTACTTTAAACAATGAGTTACCTCTTAAATTTAGGAAAAGTTCTTTTATATTTACTCACATATTTAACATTTCTGCTGTTCTTCATTCCTTTGTGTATACCTCAATTTCATCTGGTATCACATTCCATCTGAAGGACTTTAAGATTTCTTATAATGTTGGTCCACTGGTGATAAATTCTCTCAAGTTCTGTATGTCTGAAAAAGTCTTTATTTCACCTTTTTTTTTTAAATCATATTTTATTGTGTTTTTGGTGAAGGTTTACACAGCAGTTTAGGTGCCCATTCAACAATTTCTATACAAACTATTCAATGACATTGGTTACATTCTTCACAATGCATGAACATTCTCATTATTTCCATTCTGGTTGTTCTGTTTCCATTAATCTAGTTTCCTTGTTCCCTTACTTCTCATCTTTGTTTCATCACCTTTCTTTTTTAAAAGATATTTTTGCTAGGTGTGGAATTCTAGGTTTGCTTTTTTTTTTTCTTTCTTTCAGGGATGTTGCTCCACTGTTTGGCTTACACTGTTTCTATCAAGAAGGCTACTGTCATTATTTTGTTCCTTTTTATGTAATGTATCTTTTCTCCTCTGGCTATTTTTAAGATTTTTCTCTTTATCACTGGTTTTCAGCAATTTGATTATGATATGCCTTGGTGTTGTTTTGTTTTTTCAAGTTTTTTCTGCCTGTGGATTCTTCGATCTTTTTAGATATGTGGCTTTATAGTTTTCATTAAATTTGGAAATTTTGTCAGTTATTATTTCTTCAATTATTTTTTTTATGTCTTCCATCTCTCTATTTCTCTGTTCTCCTTCTGGGATTCTAGTTACATACATGTTAGGCCAGTTGATGTTGTCCCATAGTTCACTCACACTCTTTTTTTTCCCGTGTATTTCTGTTGCTATGTCTTCACATTCATTAATCTTTTCTTCTATAGTGTCTACTCATCTGCTAATCCCATCCTGTGTATTTTTAATCTCAGGCACCATTATTTTTAATCTCTAAAATGAATTTGGATTTTTTTTACACATATTCTATTTCTATACCATGCTGATGTTTCCCTCTACCTTCCGTAACACATCAAGTATATTTATAACAGCTGCTTTAGCATCCTTGTCGACTGTAGTAGAGTGAATAATGGACCCCAAAGATATAAGGTCCTATTTCCTAGAAGCTGTAAATGTTATCTTATTTGAAAAAAGATTCTTTGCAGATATGATTAAGTTAAGGATCTTGAAATGAGGGGATTATCCTAGGTTATTCAGGTGGACCCTAGATGCCATCATAAGTGTCCTTATAAGAGAGACAGGCAGAGGAATATTTAACACCCACTCAGATAAGAAGGTAATGTGAAGATAGAAGCAGAGACTGGAGTGATGTGGCCACAACCAAGGAATGCCAGCAGCCACTGGAAGTTCAAAGAACCAAGAAAAGGTGTAAAAATGGCTTGGTGGCGGTGTCTGACCTCCTCTAACTTCCGAGGAGGAAGGAGAATCAAGAAGAGTAGCCCAAGGCTGATTCCTATAAGGCAGAGGTCAAACATGCCTTCTCTCTCCACCATCTTTACCAACTCTGACACCAGCCATCTCTCCCACAGCACTCTCTACTGGATTTGATAATTCATTGCAATGGCCGCACGGAACTCACAGACCCTACTCACAATTACAGGGTTTATTAGGGAAGTAACAGTTACAATTCAGGCTCAGGAACATTCAGGATACAGTTCTTCCATTAGGATAGCCTGTAACCAGCTGTGCTCACAGGCACGCCTCTCCTAGCCCTCAGTCTCTGCCCAAAGGCTCTCAGCTTTCTCTTTCCATGGGCCAGGAAGCCCACCAAGCTGTCTCCTGCTGTCAGGTCTCTGCTGCTGGGTCTCTCCTTCCTCAGTGGTAGGCTCCTCCCTTTGCTCTGGAATTGGCTCTCTTTTAAGGCAAAAATGACCAATACCTCTGGTAGGCCGCAATTATCCTATCACACAATCATCTGAGTGGGAGTTACAGGACCACGGCTAGAAAAGCCACACATAAAAGTAATTAATCCACCGCAAACAGATTCTTCCCTAGAGCCTCCAGAGGGAGTGCAGCCCTGCCAACACCTTGATTTCAGCCCAGTGATATGATTTCAGAACTCTGGCCTCCAGAACTGTGAGAGAATAAATTTCTGTTGTTTTGTTTTAAGCTGCCTAGTTTGTGGTAATTTGTTAAAACAGTCATAGGAAAATAATACTAATCCTATCATCTGTGTAATTTCTGTGTTGGCTTCCATCAATTTTCCTCCTCATTCTGGGTTATACTGCCCTACTTCTTGGCCTGGTTAATTTTTTTTTTTTAATGGATGCCAGATAATTTTACATTGTTGGGTCCTAGGTTTCTTGTTTGTTTGTTTTTTACTCCTTTAAGTATTTTTCGGTTTTGTTCTGGGACTCAGTTAAGTTACCTGGAAATAATTTTATCCTTTTGAGGTTTGCTTTTGACCTTTGTCAGATAAGCGCAGAACAGGCTAAGGCAATACCCTTCTGAGGACTTTCCTAGATGCCCCATGTGTTAGGAGGTCTTTTCACTCTAACTGGTTGACACACTGTTCACAGTTCTGGGTGAGCTTCAAAACTTATTCTGCCTACTCCTTTGTGGTGTTTCTTTTCCCAGTCACAGTAGTTTCCTCACCTGCAGTAGTAAGCTAAAGACTTGAGGGGAATCCTCTGCAGAATGCTCTCACACTCTCTCTCTCTCTGCAGTGCCCTCCACTTTGGTACTCTGTCCCATAAATTCTAGCTACCTTGGCCTCTCTGAACTCCAAACTCTGTGTCCTCAGCTTAAAGAAATTGCTAGGCTTTATTTGGGTTTCCCCTCCCCTATAGCCTGGGAACTCTCTATAGGCAATAAACTGGGGCAATGGTTGTACTTTATTTATTTACATTCTCTCAGGGATTAATGTCCTTTACTACCTGTTGTTCAATGTCTGAAAACAGTTTCATACATTTACTTCAGGTGTTTAGTTGTCTCAAGTGACAGTGTAAATCCCATCCTTGTTACTCTATCATTCTGGAACCAACAAAAATGATGGACAATGGAAACAGACCCAGAGGTAAATCAGATATTGGAAGTATCAGACAAGGACTTTAAAAGAATTTTGATTAATATGTTTAAGAATATAAAGTATAAGATGAAGATTTCACCACAGAACAGGAATAAATTTAAAAATAATTTAAGAGGTTTTTTAAATCCATAAAAGAGCTGAAAATTCAGAGAAATCTAGATGAACTAAATGAGTCTATGTTTACTTTCTGAAAATTCACCAAGCTGTACACTTCTGATTTGTATACTTTTCTTTATGTATGTTATACTACAACAACTAAGATTATTTTTAAAAAGAGAAAAGAATACACCCTATCAGATTTGTGACTTGCAAAGATATACAAAGGCAAATAATGTTGGGTGGATGGGTGGATGGGTGGATGGGTGAATGGATGATGGATAGCTGGATGAATGAATCAGCAGACTGCTGCATGGACAACTGGATGGACTCACATCCTGTAATACCTTTTGCGCAAAGACAGCTGCCATGGTCTGAATTCCCCTCCTTACAGGGTATAAGATTCATGCCATCTTATGTTCTGACAAAGACGGGGCCAGGAAGAGCCATGGGGCAGGGCTGGGTTTCAGTGGGACCCATACCGACAGCATCACCGTAGAGTTTCCAAGCCTTGACATTCTGGTCCAGGCCAGCACTGATAACCATTTGGAAGCTGTCCACATACAGGATGTCTTCCACACTCTCCAAATGGCCCTTCCAGGTAATCAGTAGCTTGGGGGGTGTCAGAGAAATGGTCTGGCCATCCACAACCTATAGGGGACAGTACAGAAAAACTACTTAGACCACCACACAGGCTCATCAGAAAGCATCCAGGACTGGAAGCAGCAGAGCCCAGTGTAAGGACCCTGGGACACAGGCTAGGGTTTTAGTTCTGGACATATTCCTGCATTAACTTCTGGTGACCTTAGGTAGGCCCTGGTACTTCTCCAGGCCTTCCTTGCTATATGTTTATACACATTTGCACACATTATTCCATTCGAACCTCACAACTTTATGGGATGTGTATGACTCTCACCATTTTACAGAGGAGAGAGGTGAGGGTCAGAGACGTTCAGTAGCTGGCCTAAACCCACACAGATAGAAAGTGATGGGGCCAGGACAAGAACCCAGGTCTTCTTGCCTTCTAAAATTATTCAGTTGGGCATTGGGAGATGAATATGGAGACTAAGCAGGTAATACATCACATTTTTGTTATTGTTGCTAGGTACCATCAGGTCAGCTCTGACTCATAGGAACCTTATGTATAACAGAATAAGCTTTACTTAACCGGAAAATGAGCAAAAATAACTATGACCATTTAAAAAAAAAACAAACAAGATTAATTAAGGGAGACTTATCCAACCATATTCAAGTATGTTAACTCACAATGATACAAACTATAAATTTACAGAACAATGAAAGGGTTAGAGAACTGAGAAACCAAGGCAAATACAGATAAATATAAGAGTGGCAGCAAAACTCGTGGTCATAGGAAATGTGACTCAATAGATGGTGCTGAAACACCTGAATAACTATTAACCAAAACACCAAACCAAACCCACTGCTATTGAGTGAGCCCTGGTGGTGCAGTGGTTAAGAGTTCAGCTGCTAGCCAAAAGGTCGGCAGTTCAAAATCCACCAGCCGCTCCTTGGAAACCCTCTAGGGCAGTTCTACTCTGTCCTATAGGGTCACTATGAGTATGAGCTGACTAACTATTAAGAGAAGCTAAATCATTAACTGACATCTTACAACTAAATAAATACTAGAAGGGTTGAAGAATTATTTTTAATGAAACCGTAAGATATATATGAATAGAAAAGTGATAGAAGGCAATGAGAAACATCACAATGGGAAGAAAAACTGACTTGATCACAAAAAATAAAAAGACTGTAACTTAAAAATCACCACAAATGAAATTAAAAGTCAAAAGACATTGGGAAATGTTTGAAATACATATGACAGACAATGGGTTACTATCTTTTAATATATTTTTAAAATAATTATACATCACTTACAAAGGATGGTTACCATATCCATATATCTATGGTCAATTGATTTTTGACAAGCGTGCCAAGTCCATTCAGTAGGGAAAGAATAGTCTTTTCAACAAATAACGGTGGTACAACTGGATCTTCACGTGCAAAAGTATGAAACTGGACCCATACCTCACATTGTATATGAAAATTAACTCAAAATGGATCAATGACCTAAATATAAGAACTAAAACCACAAAACTCTTAGGAGAAAACAGGGATAAAGCTTCAAGACCTTTTTTTTGACAATGGAATCTTAGATATAACATCAAAAACACAAGCAGCAAAGCAAAAATTAAATTAAACTTGATCAAAATTATAAATGTTTGTGATCAAAGGACTTTATCAAGAAAGTCAAAAGACAAGCTACAAAATGGGAGAAAATATTTGGGAACCATATATCTGATAAGAGTTTAATATTAGAACATATAAAGAACTCCTACAGCTCAATTTAAAAATGGTCAAAGGACTTGAATAGACATTTCTCCAAAGAAGACAGGCAATGAGCACTTGAATAGATACTCATCATTAGTCACTTAAAAAACAAAAAAAGAGTGGAAAAGAGTGCTGACACGTTGCAGGGATTGCAACCAATGCCACAAAATAATTTGTGTATAAATTTTTTAATGAGAAACTGATTTGTGCTGTAAACTTTCACCTAAAGCACAATAAAATTACAAAAAAAAGTTGCCATAGAGCTAATTCCTACTCATGGCGACCCCATGTGTGTCAGAGTATAAGCGTGATCCATATAACATTTTCAATGATTGATTTTTCAGAAATAGATCACCAGGTCCTTCTTCCGAGGTACCTCTGGGTGAACACAAACCACCAACCTTTCATTCAGTGGCAAGCATTTAACTATTTGCACTACACAGGGACTCCCGTTAGTAGTTGTTGTTCTGTGCCATAGAGTCAATTCCAACTCATAACAACCCTATAGGATGGAGTAGAATTGCTCTGTAGGGTTTCCTAGGCCGTAATCTCTATGGGAGCAGACCATCAGGTCTTTTCTCCCGTGGAGCGCTTGTGGGTTCAAACCTCTGACCTTTCAGTTAGCAGCCGAGTGCTTAACCACTATGCCACCAACACTCCTTCATTAGTCACTAGGAAATTGCAAGTCAAAACCACAATGAGATACCACTTCACCACTTCACCCCTACTAGGATGGCTATCATCAGAAAAAAAGAAAATAACAAGTGTCAATGAGGATGTGGGGAAATTGGAACCCTCATCCATTACTGGTGGGGATGTAAAATGGTGCAGTTGCTGTGGAAAATAGTTTGGGGCTCCTCAAAAAGCTAAACACAGAACTACCATATGACCTAACAATTCCACTACTAGGTATATACCCAAAAGACTTGTAAGCAGGGACTCAAACAGACACTTGTACACCAGTGTTCACTGCAACATTATCCACAATATCAAAAAGGTGGAAACAGCCCAAGTACCCATCAGCAGATGAATGGATAAATGCCGTACATCTATACAGTAGAATATTACTTAACCATAAAGAGAAATGAAATTCTGATACATGTTATGACATGGAAAACATTATGCTGAGCCATACTACACAGCCATAAAAAGTAATGTACTGATATGTAAAGGTCTCCAAGATATATTATGAAGAAAAGCAAGATGAGTATCAGTGTATATGCTATGCTACCTTCATGTAAAAATAAGGGGAAAATAACTTAACACATTTATGTTTGAATAAATACTGGAAAAGTAACCAAAAATCAACAGAACTGGTTACTTTAAGGAATAAGAAGAACCGGTTTTTGAGGGGACAGGAATAGGAATAAGGCTCCTCACTGTAAGCCTTTTTATATTGCTTGATTTTTTTTAAACTTTCATTGATGTATAGTATACAGAGAAATGCACGTATCATAAATGTACCATTGAATAAATGTCTACAAATTGAACATGACTATATAATCAGCACCCAGATAAGAAACAGAATACTATTAGCCTCCAGAAGTCCTCCTCATGACCCTTTTCTGTCACTCTACTCCCGCCACCAAAGATAATCACTTCTCACAGTATAGATTAGTTTTGTCTGTTTTTTGTACTTTATATAAATGGAATCATCAAACATAAAATATATACTCTTTTGTGTCTGGCCTTTTTCTGCTTAAATTGTTTGAAAAATCGCCTATGTTACACCGAGTAGTTGTAGAACATTCACTTCCATTACTGGGTATTAGTCTACAGTGTGTAGATACCACAATTTATTTCTCCAGTCTACTGCAGATGGGCATTTGAATTGTTACTATTGTGGAGCTATTAGGAATAGTAAATCTATGAACGTTCTTATTCATATCTTTTAGTGTATTTATTTCTCTTGGGATTAACCTAGGAGTGGAACTGCTAGGTCATAGGGTAAGCATATATTCAGCTACTGCAAAACAGTTCTTCCAAGTGATTATGCCAATTCATATTCCCACCAGAAGTGTATGAGTTCCAGTTGATCTACATGCTTTCCAACTTTTGGTGTTGCCTGTCGTTTCAGTTTTAGCCATTGTGATGGGTGTGTAGAGGTATCACGTTTTGGTTTTAATGTGCGTTTCTCCTGATGACTAATAAAAAGGTGCTCAACTTCATTATCATCGGGGAAATATCAGGAGCTTTTTCAGCAAGAAAATACTTTACAATTTTAATTATTTTTACAAAGAATGCATGACTCCATTGCAAAGATCAAAGCCCATGGAAGGGGTGGGTGTGCGTATATGTGCATAAGGGTGTTCAGTATGTGTATACTTGTGTTTTACTGGTTAATGAAGACTTTTCCACATCAGCAGATAACCTTGAACAGGAAACATGGAAGACTCAGAATTTCAGTAAGAGAATCATGGTCCCCAGCTGAATAGTTGGGGAGCAACCCTCTAGTAATCTTCCTACCTGCTTCTCCTCCAAGGACATGTATTTTGAAGGGCTGACCCGGAGCCGCTTAGGAATTAAGAGCTGGAACTTGTTCTCTGTTTCAGAGACAGCCTTTCCCCCACTGCTACTGGACAGCTGATTGTGATGGTCAGTGGATATGCAGTAATCTTTGATGTCCCAGATCTAGGTACAAATTATGGGTTAGTGGGCCAGCACCTCTCGATCTTGACCCTAACCTCAACTCATGCTGTAGGCTCCTCCCAGACCACTCCTCTTCACCTTGGGGATGGATCTTACTCATCCATCTGAGACATCCAGACTCTCGGGGACAGAGGGGTCTTAGAGACCATCTAGGCCAGACCTCTGGGTTAGCAGGCAGAAAGGGGGTGACCAGCCCAAGAACAAGACACTCCTGCCTCACGTCTCACCACAAAGCACAAAATCCATTCCTGAGATAGCTGATCACAGATGAGATGCATGGCTGGGGATGAGGGAGTTGTAAGCAGAGAATAATGCAGTATGGCATTCACTGGGAAGGTTTTTTGGAGGAGTCTTTTAAGCCAGCCAAGAACAAAAACAAAGTGGACTCTCGCTCATTTCCCTGAGCACACCAGACCACGAGAGGACTTCTTAGGTGATCCACCCTACTCCCCACTGTTTCACAAATGAAACCAGTACCCAGAGGGAAGAAGGACCAGGCAAAGGCCACATGTAGCAAAGGGGTGGCCAGAAGCTTGGCTGACACCAGCCCCTCAATCTTGGTGCCAGTTCTTCCTCACCTTAATGCATCCTCTGCAATCCCCTGTGACAAGAATCCAGTCATTTTCGTCAGTGGCCATGGCGCCCACGACCACATCCCCATTGTCTTGGAAGTCCACAGGGAACTTCCCCAGCAGGCCTCCGTTCCCATGAATGGACCAGGCGTAGATGTAGCCATCAATGCAGCTGCTCAGCAGGGCAGCCGTATGTGGCAGGCGAGGCCTGGTCTGCAGGAAGATGATCTGTGCAAGAGAGGCCCAGCTCAGTAGGCCTGTGACCTGAGAGGCTCAGCCCAGCTGCTGTCACACGCTGCTAAGGGACCCAGGGTAAGTTACCACACCCATCTGATCCTCAGTCTCCTTGATACCCAGTGAGATGGTGATGGTGATGCCACCCCTCCTACCTAGCTGGTAAGAAGCAATATTTTGCTGGATACAAGCTCCTTGATGGCAGGGATTTATGTGATTTTTTATTCACTGCTTTATCCTCAACAACTAGAATAGGGCCTGAAACATAGTAAACCAAAATTAAACTTGTTGCCGTCAAGTCAATTCTGACTCATGATGCCATGTGTTACAGAGTAGAACTGCTCCATAGGGTTCTTCTGGCTGTAATCTTTAAAGAAACAGGTTGCCAGGCCTTTCTCCCATGGCACCACTGGGTGAGTTGAACTCACCAACTTTTAGATTTGTAGCTGATTGCAAATTGCTTGCGTCAGCCAGGGACCTTTTTTTCTGACATATAGTAGATGAGCAATAAATGTTTGTTGAATAAATAAATGAAGACATACAAGTTTGATTTGCTCGACTCAAAAATGACTGGAGAACATACTCATTCCCTTCATACATATCTGTAGCAAAATACCCATATTTTCTAGACAATCAGGCAAGAAAGCATTTTAACCTAATTCTCGTTCAAGTCTTGTTTTGGTCACTCCTTTTCCAATTCTTACCTCTGCTTGCTTTTTACCCTATGGGTCGCCCCTGTGGCCCACGTGGGAGGCCACCATGGGAAGCTGGTCTCCATGGTGAGCCCAAGAAAACAGTTGTGTGCTGGGCCCTGCATGAGGCTGAGAGCATAGCCAGGTTGTGGAGAAGCCAGGCCAGGAAGGGGAAATTGGAGGCCTTCCCCACTCCTGCTAACTCAGAACCTTACAGCTTGGTGGCTTATGTGTCCCCAAAACATGCCACAAATTAAAAAAAAAAATTCTTAATTATCTCTATCGTCACAGATGTTCAAAATAAGATGCTCAACCTGCTTCTGGTTGGGCCAGTGCCAGGGCCATGAAAACAGGAGCCCCTAAACCAAAGACAAAGGGCAAGCATTTCTCCACTTTACACAAGTATAAAGAAGTTAGAATCACCCACAGAAACCAAATACCCAGAAATAATCACCAAACAACCTAGATGAGCCCTTATAAAAAGCTATTAAAAACAATGAAGTAGATGTGTCTGAGTGTACTGAGAGGAAAAGTTGTTCACAATATATTGGTAGGTTAAAAAAGATGTTGGGGTTGGGGGGCAAATAGCTGCACAAAGGTTATCAAATGCTCCCAGATTTGTCTGAAAACCAAAATCATACTTGTGGGTACATCTAACCAAACCTGTTGCTGTCAATTCTGACTCATAGTGACCATATAGGACAGAGAACTGCCCCATAGGGTTTCCAAGGCTGTCCACATCTTTCTCCCACTGAGTGGCTAGTGGGTTCAAACCACTTACCTTCAGTTAGCAGCTGAGTGCTTAACTACTGTACCATCAGGGCTCCTTGTAGGTATATACAGCATATAAAAAAACCAGTTGCCAACGAGTTGACTCTGACCTGTGGCAACCCCATTTGTGCCAGAGTAAGAACTATATTCCATAAGGTTTTCAGTGGCAGATTTTTCACAAGTAGGTTGCCAGGCCTTTCTTATGAGGCTCCTCTGGGTGGGCCTGAACCTCCACTCTTTCAGTTAGGAACTGAGCACATCAACTATTTGTACCATCCAGGGACTCTTACATAGCATGTTATTGTTGCTGGGTGCTGTCAAGTCAGTTCTGACTCAGAGTGATCCAATGTGACTGAGTAGAACTGCCCCATTATTAGGTTTTCTAGGCTGTAATCTTGATGGAAGCAGATCACCAGGTCTTTCTCCTGTGGAGTGGCTGGGGGCGTTCAAGTCACCAACCTTTTGGTTAGCACACCGGCATAGATAAATAAGTCTCTAAAAAGCACATTTAATTTTTAATAGTAGTCATTATCTATCATTTTTTAAAGAGAATATTTTAATTTTGTCATAAGCATATTCCAGATTAAGTATTCTACTAAGGTATGATTCCTCATAGCTGCAAAAGATTCACCAAAATTATGTGCCAGAAAACGTTTATGATTTCTGAGCTGGGGAAAACGCCGAGGTCTTCCTCACAGCCCCTGGACAGGCTAGAGCAGGCAGGCGAAGGTGAGTGAGTGGTCAGGCCTGTGTCAGGCTTGGTGAGGGGCATGGGCCCCACTGGAAGCACAGGGCAGGGCTCTGTGACAGTGTCAGGAGTAGGTACAGTGAAGTAGGACCCAGTCAGGATGGTGGACCAGGGCAGGACAGGGCAGGACTGTTTGATTTGCACTCTGCACCCTGCCCCCCTGTTCCAAATGCTTTTCCCTACTCACTTTAGAAAGAGCTGCTGGACTGCAGTTGGGCATTCCAGCCCCACTCAGCCCCGGTGGTGACAGTTTCTCAAACACAGCTGAGAAAGAGGTCTCCCTTTGGGCCTCTTCAGATACAGCTGAGGTGCTCCACACAGCTAGGCTTCATACCTCTCAGAACAACTTCCCACTCCCCTCTCTATCTGTCCTCACACCACTGGGGAGGGGGTCAAGGACTGGTGCTTCCTTTACAGACTGTAAGGAGCAAACCTGGGCCTGGATCCACATCCTTGACCCCTTCCCAGTGTCCTTTCTGCCAACCTTGCAGACATTTCAGATGACCAGACAGAAATGGTGGGAAGACCAGACACGTGAGACCCCTCAGGTGTCCCCAAGCCAGTCAACCCTTGTCTCTCCTCCACTAAGAAGAGGCTGGGGCCAAGGGTGACCTGAGAGCCCTGGACTCTCTTGGAGCCTCCCACCACCGGGGAGGGCCAAGATCCATCCTGAGGGGCTAAGAGGGCACAGGAGACACCTGGGGCTCAGGTTTCACTCTGCAGCCCTCTCCAGGGAACCATCCTGAAAGGGTCTAGAGTTTGTGAGCCACTGTCTGCTGTCCAGCTCCCCAGAGAGAAGTAACTTTGCTGCTCAAGAAGGGGTAGTGGTGGGGCAGAGCACTTAGAAGCCAGAGGTAAGGATCAGGATCACATAGTGCCAGCCTTAGACAGCAACCACTAATTACTTACAGATACCCACACACACACACACCCCCTGCCAGCGATGGTATCCGCGATCTCACCAATGAACATTCAGTCCTTTGCATACAATTCTCCAGTCAAAAATTCAATCAAGATTCACAATACAAATCCTTATTACACACACACAATCAGATCTGGAAAAAAGTCCAAGTAATTCCCGACAGAGGCAGTCCAAAGAGTTACAAACTCAGACTTCAAAAGTCAGGCAGAACTAGAATCAGACTCTGTCACTCCACCTCATTAAGCCTCAGTTTCTCCATCCGTAAAATGGGAATAATAATAGTACTTACCCCCCACGGCTGTTTGAGGGATAAAATGAAAATAATCCATGTAAACCAATGGCAGATATTAAGGGTACAATAAATATTATCTGCTGCTTATATTATTAGGCTGAAATGTAACAAAACGTTATCAAAAGCTTTCTAGGAGTACATTTCTAATCCGGGGGTTTTATACTTGGGAAATAGACAAGAGGGTCAAAATTTAGGTACAAGGATGATCATCAGAATACTGCCAGAAACCTACAGTCCTCCACCAGCAGCAGACTGGCTGGACAGACTATGCCTAGTCTGTGCTAAAACACTGCAGCTAATAAAAGGAACGCTGTTGCTCTATAAACAGTTGTGATGTGTCAGATAAAAAAAGCAAGATGCAGGATGCATATGATACTCTTTGGTGAAAAAACGGCTTTATATCCATCTATACATTCAAACATATATGTCTTGTATATGTCCAGGAAACCATCTAGGAGGGTACCACATGTCTCAACAGTACAGGTAATCCCCAACTTACAACATATTCGAGTAACGGTGAACCGCACTTACGACCTTTTTTTTTTGGTACATCTTATCATTAGTGGTACGTACTACATACAATGTTGCAGCACGTAACTTGCTGATGTTATCATTCTTAAATGTTCACTCACAGATGTTCAATGTTATGGTTTATAAAGATACTGATAATAAAAGTCAATGATAATGAAAAAAATGAGGTATTTGACTTATGTCAGAATTGACTTATGACGGAGTTGTTGGAACGGACCCCTGTCACATAAGTCATGAATTTTTTTTTTCTTTTAATATTTTATTGTGTTTTTGGTGATAGTTTACAAAGCAAGTTATGGTCCCATTTGATAATTTCCACACAAATTGATCGATGACATTAGTTACATTTTTCCACATTGTGTCAACATTCTCCTTGTGTTCTGGTTGTTCCATTTCCAGTACTCTAGTTTCCCTGCCCCCTTATCTTCTCAGCTCTCCTTTGGATTAAATGTTGACCTTTTGGACTCCTATAGACTTCTTTTTTTTAGTACAGCATTGATCTAACAGGTAATATCCGTTATTTTGTGTGTCACTCTGCTTTTCTGCTAGAAAGTGATTTCAGAGAATAATTTTGGTTCAAGGTTTAAAGAATGTCTCAGGGCGATAGTCTCAGGGAGTCCTCTGGTCTCAATGGTCCAGTTAGTCTGGACTTTTTTAAGAATTTGAGTTTTGATCTGCATTTTTCTCCCATTCTAACCAGGATCATCTATTGGGCCCCCAGTCAGATCAGTGAGAGATGGTAGCCGGGCACCATCTAGTTCTTCTGGTCTGAGGGTAGTTGAGGTCGTGGCTCATGTAGGCTATCAACGTTATAGACTTGCTTCTTCTCTGTGATTCTGGATACCTTCTTACTCTTTTGCTCCTGATGAGTACAGACCAACAGTTGTACCCTAGATGGCCACTTGCAAGCTTTTAAGACCCCAGATGCTATTCACTTCACTAGGATGCAGAACATGAATTTTGTGAGCTATATATTATGGAACACCTCAGTCAGTTGGCATAAGACCATGGTCCTAAGCTTTCAAATCTAGGAAATTGATCTTGGAAGGCATTTAGTTATGTCTGAGCAGTATATATAGTTGTCTTCAATGAATATATGTACCTGCCCACACATACCTGTATTTACACATACAAATAGATACTTCAGTTGTTCTCACATATGAATACACCTGTACCTACCCATATGTGTATATGCCTATACCCATCCATATGTGATCCTAGACTTGTTTTTCGTTCTTTGTTGGAGTTGTTGCCCTCTTATATATATCAAATTCTTTGGTACAGGCATCCTTTTCTCACGAGCACTTCTTAAAGGCACCATTTACTTCGGTCATGCTGCTTCACTACACTCTCACTCCGTGCCACTTTTCCCAACATCGATAACAAGTATCTATGATCTACAGCGTGCTTCCCCCTCCCTCCTCCTCCTCTCCCTGGTAACCACCAATGAACACTGGGCTCTTTATATATGTCTATTCTTGTCTTCTTAGAAAAGAGGGATCATATAATATCTGTCCTTATATGTTTGACTTATTTCACTTAGCTTTATGCTCTCCAGGTCCATCTATGTTATATTTCACAGACTTATCATTGTTCTTTATGGTTGTATAGTATTCCATTGCGTGTATGTACCATATTTTGCTTATCCACTCATCTGCTGGTGGGTATTTTGGTTGTTTCCTTTCTTTTTTTTTTTTTGCTATAGTGAATAAAGCTGCAATGAACATTCGAAAAAAACCAAACCCGTTGCCACTGAGTCAATTCCGACTCACATAGGAGTACATGTATCTGTTCATGTCACTACTTTTAGGTCTCCAGGGTATATCCCTGGGAGTGGGATTATTGAATCATAAGGTAGTTCTATTTATAACTAGGAAAGGGCCATATTGTTTTCCATAGTGGTTGTAACATTTTACGGTCCCACCAGCAACGGATAAGGGTTCCAGTCTCCCCATATCCTCGCCAACATTTGTTATTTGTTTTGTTTTTTTTATCAGTGTCATTTTGGCCAGTGTGAGATGGTATCTCATTGTAGTTTTGATTTGCATCTCTCTAATGGCGATTGGGTTGCTATGAGTCAGAATCGACTCGATGGCAATGGGTTTGGTTTGATTAATGGCTAATGATTGTGAGCATCTTTTCATGTGTTTGTTGGCTGCTTGGATGTCTTCTCTGGTGAAGGTTATGTTCATGTCCCTTGGGTTGTCTTTTTATTGTCGAGTTGTTGATGTTTTCTGTAAATTCTGGAGATTAGATCCTTATCAGATATGTCATTTCCGAAGATTTTTTCCCATTCTTTACGTTCTCTTTTTACTCTTTTGATGAGCATAAGTTTTTAATTTTTATGAGGTCCCGTTTATCTTGTCTTCTTCTAGTCATGCATTTGTTATGTTTGTTGTCCTGTTTTCACAAAAGATTAGGTCCCATAGTTTTCTCCCTATGTTTCCAGGAATTTATAGTTTTAGGTTTAACATTTAGGTCTTTGATCCATTTTGAGTTAGTGTTTGTATATGGGTCCTGTTTCATTTTTCTGCAAGTGGATATCCAGTTTTGCCAGCACCATTTATTAAAGACTGTTTTTGCCCCATTGAATGGACTTTGACCCCTTGTTAAAAATCAGATGTCCATAGATGGCTGGGTTTAATTGCAAGTTCTCAATTCTATTCCACTGGTCTGCGTGCCTATCGTTGAACCAATACCAGGCTGCTTCGATTACAGTGGCCGTATAGTATGTTTTTATATCAGCGAGTGTGAGGTCTCTTGCTTTGATCTTTTTCTTCAATATTGTTTTGGCTGTTTGGGATTTCTTTCCTTTCCATATGAAGTTGGTTATTAGTTTTTCCATTTCAGTAAAGAATGTTGTTGGGATTTGTATCGGGATTGAACTGTATCTGTAGATCGCTTTAGGCAGAAATGACATTTTCACTATTTTAAGTCTTCCAATCTATCAGCATGGGATGTCTTTCCACTCTTGTAGGTCTCTTTTAGTCTCTTGTAGCAGTGTTTTATAATTTTCATTGTATAAGCCTTTTATGTCACTGGTTAGGTTAATTCCTAGGTATTTTATCATTTGGGGGTGGTGGTTTGTAAATGGGATTGTTTTCTTGATTTCTTTTTCAGAGTATTCTTTTTTAGTGTAAAGGAATCCAACTGATTTTTGTGTGTTGATCTTGTACCCTGCAACACTGCTGAATTCTATTAGTTCCAGCAGTTTCCTTGTGGAATCTTTAAGGTCTTCTATGTATAGGATCATGTCACCTGCAAATACTTTTACTTCTTCCTTTCCAATTCAGATAGCTTTTATTTCTCTTTCTTGCCTTATAGCTCTGGCTAGGACTTCTAGTACAATATTGAATAAAAGTGGTAATAATTGTTATCTTGGTCTCATTCCCATTCTCAAAGGGAAGGCTCTCAGTCTTCTTCCATTGAGTATAATATTGGCTGTTGGTTTTACATATATGCCCTTAATTATGTTGAGAAATTTCCCTTCTATTCCTATTTTGCTCAGGGTTTTTATCAGGAAAGGTGTTGAATTTTATCAAATGCCTTTTCTGTATCAATTGATATGACCATTTTCTTTCCTTTATTTTATTTATGTGGTGGATTACACTGATTGATTTTCTAATGTTGAGCAACCCTTACAATCCTGGTATGAATCTCAATTGATCATGGTATATGGTTTTCTTTGGTATGTTGCTGAATTCTGTTGGCTAGAATTTTGTTGAAAATTTTTCATCTTTGTTAATGAGGGATATGGGTCTCTAATTTTATTTATTTATTTATTTATTTTGGTGGTATCTTGGCCTGGTTTAGGTATTAGGGTTATGCTAGCTTCATAGAAAGAGTTTGGTAGTGTTCCTTCCTCTTCTGGTTTTTTTTTTTTTTTTTTTTTAAATATTTTATTGTACTTCAGGTGAAGGCTTACAGAACAAACAGTTTCTCATGTAACAGTAGCACACATGCTGTTTTATGACTTTGGTTAACAACCCTACAACATTCTAACCCTCTGAATTCTCAGCTTTTTTTTTTTTTTTTTTTTTTTTTGGTGAAAATACACATAGCCAAAGATACACCATTTCAAAACTTTTTACGTACACATTTAAGTGACATTGACTATGCTCTTCCAATTGTGCTGCCATTCTCGCCCAAGATGAAGGCTTACAGGACAAAATAGCCTCCCATTTAACAGTTACTACAAATGTTGCCCTATAACAGTGGTTAACAGTCTCACAACACATCAACAGTATCCTTATTCAATTTGTGTTCCTTATCATCAGCCTCCTACTCCCCCTCTGCCTTCTGGCCCTTGTCACTGGACTCCTGTACCTCGTTAGTCTCATTTATTTTTACTGGGCTGTCCACTCCCAGGCTGAACAGTGAACCTCGAAGGTAACTTCACCTCTGAGCTGAAGAGATTGAGTAGAATTGGTGTCAACTCTCCTCTGAATGCTTGGTAGCATTCTCCAGTGTAGCCATCTGGTCTCCTGGGCTTTTTTGTTGCTGTTGGCAGTTTTTTGATGACCTCTTAAATCTCTCTTTTGTAATAGATCTGTTTAGATTTTTTACTTCTGTTTGTGTTAGCTTAGGTAAGTTGTGTGTTTCTAGGAATTTGTCCATTTCATCTGGGTTTCAAATATTTTGGAGTACAATTGTTCATAGTAATCTGTTATGATCCTCCTTGTCTCAGTCGGATCAGTTGTAATATCTCCAGTTTCACTTCTTAATTTGGTTATTTGCCTCTTCTTGTTGTTTTCCTTTTGTCAATCTAGCCAGTGGTTTGTCTATTTTATTGATCCTTTCAAAGAACTTCTGGTTTTGTTGACTCTTTCTATTGTTTTTCTGTCTGTTATGTTTATTTTTGCCCTGATCTTTATTATTTCCTTTATTCTGGTAGCTTTTGACTTCTTTTGCTCTTCCTTTTCTATTTGTTCAAGTTGTCAATTTAAGTTATTGATTTTGGATCCTTCTTCTTTTTTAATGTAGGCATTTATTGCTATGTATTTCCCCAAGTACTGCTTTTGCTGTGTCCCAAAGGTTTTGATATGTTATGTTTTAATTTTCATTTGATTCTGAGAATATTTTAATTTCACTTCCGATTTCTTCTATGACCAAGTACTTTCTTAGTAAGGTATGGTCATGGATTGAATTATGTCCCCCAAAAAATGTGTGTATCAGTTTGGCTGGGCCATGATTCCCAGTATTGTGTGATTTTCCTGTATGTTGTAAATCCTACCTCTATGATATTAATGAGGGAGAATGGGCAGCGGTTGTGTTAGTGAGGCAGGACTCAATCTACAAGATTGTGTCTTGAGGCAAACTCTTAAGATATAAAAGAGAGAAGTGAGCAGAGAGACAGGGGGACCTCATACCACCAAGAAAGCAGTGCTAGGAGCAGAGTACATTCTTTGGACCTGGGGTCCCTGTGGGGAGAAGCTCCTAGTCTGGGGGAAGATTGATGAGAAGGCTGACAGACAGAGGGAAAGCCTTCCCCTGGAGCTGATGCCCTGAATTTGGACTTTTAGCCTACTTTACTGTGAGGAAATAAACTTCTCTTTGTTAAAACCACCCACTTGTGGTACTTCTGGTATAGCGGCACTTGATGACTAAGACAGGTACTATTTAGTTTCCATGTATTTTTTTTCTGTTGTGGATTTCTAGCTTCATACCATTATGGTCCAAGAAGATGCCCTGTATGATTTTAATCTTTTTAAATTTGTTGAGACTTGTTTTGTGTCCTATCATATGGTCTATTCTGGAAAATAATCCATGTGTGCTGGAGAAAAATGTGTATTGTTTTATTGATGGATGGACTGTTCTATATATGTCCATTAGGTCAAATTGGCTTATATTATTTAAGTTCTCAATGTCCTTAGTGGTCTTTTTAGATGTTCTGTCTAGAATTGAAAGTGGTGTGTTGAAGTCCTCTACTGTTACTGTGGAGTTGTCTATTTCTCCTTTCATATTAGTCATTATTTGTTTCATTTATTTTGAAGCATTGTTGTTAGGTGCATATATAATTGTTATATCTTCTTGGTGGAATGACCCTTTTATTATTATGTAATGTCCTTCTTTATCTCTTGTAAAAGATTTTGATTTAAAGTCTATTTTATCTGATACCAGTATTGCCACTCCTGCTCTTTTTTGTTTACTGGTTGTATGGAATATTTTTTTCATCCTTTTATTTTCAGTCTGTTTGTGCCCTTATCTCTAAGGTGTGTTTCCTGTAGACAGCAAAAGAATGGATCATTGTTATAGCCATTGTGCCACTCTCCGTCTTTTGCATGAGGAGTTTAGCCCATTTACATTTAAGGTTATTACTGAAAATGAAGTGTCCACTTCATTCATTTTGCTATTTGTTTTTTCAGTGTTTTGTATTTTCTTTGTCTTTTTATTCTCGTTTTTCTGTTTTTGTTTATACTTGGCTGCTTTCCTGTGATAAGCCTTTTGACTTTCTTCTTTCTTCTGTGTATTTTTTATCCGTGATTTCTTAGTGTTACCACACATATTACATTACACAACTTACAACTGCAACAACGTTTAACATGAACAACAGATAACATACAACCTTAACATATTAAATCTATTCCTGATATGGTCCTCCCTCCTCTATTTCTGTTGGTAAATGTCTTAGTTATCTAGTGCTGCTATAAAACAAATACCACAAGTGGATGGCTTTAACAAAGAGAAATTTATTTTCTCACAGTCTAGAAGGCTAGAAGTCTGAATTTAGGGTGTCAGCTCCAGGAGAAGGCTTACTCTCTCTGTTGACTCTGGGGGAAGGTCCTTGTCATCAATCTTCCCCTGATCTGGGAGCTTCTCAGCACAGGAACCCAGGTCCAAAGGACACGCTCTGCTTCCAGCACTGCTTTCTTGGTGGTATGAGGTCCCCCTGTCTCTCTGCTCACTTCTCTCTTTTATATCTCAAAAGAGATTGACTCTGATACAGTCTAATCTTGTAGTCCTGCCTCATTAACATAACTGCCTCTAATCCTGCCTTATTAACATCATAGAGGTAGGATTTATAACACATAGGAAAATCACACCAGATAACCAAATGGTGGACAATCACTCAATACTGGGAATCATGGCCTAGCCAAATTGATACACATTTTCAGGGGATACAATTCAATCCGTAACAGTGAGTCTCCATTAACATGATTGTACATCCTATATCAGATAGGTTTGCTTTGTACTTACTTCTTACAGACTTGATGCTGTATTGTTCACAGGATTGCATTATTGAGTTTATTCCCTGAAAATATTGTATACTTGGTCCTTAAGATTGCTCCCCGCTCCCCCCCACCACCACCACTGCCACCTCTGCCGCCATGTATAGAGCTAAGTATTTAATGCTCTTGCCCTTCCATCTGGAAAACTCCCTTGAGTCATGCTTGTAGAGCTGGTCTGGTAGCGGCAAATTCCCAGAGCTTCTGTTTATTTGAGAATGTTTTGATTTCCCACTTGCTTTTGAATGACAAATTTGTTGGGTAAAGAATTCTTGGATGGCAGTTGTTTTTGTTCAATATTTTATATATGTCACTCCATTGTCTTCTGACCTCTAGAGTTTCTGGGGAGAAATCCACACTGGTTCTTATGAAAGATCCTTGGTATGTTAATATTGTGTTTTTTTCTTGCCAGTTTCAGAATTGTCTCCTCGTCTTTGGTTTTCACGAATTTTACTGGGATGTGGCATGGAATTGATCTTTTTGTATTTCTTCTATTTGGGGTTTGTGTAGCTTCCTGTATTTGCAGACTTGAGTCTCTGTTCAGGTGTGGGAAATTCTCTCTGATTACCTCTTGGAAAATTCTATGCCTTTATTGTTATGGCGCTCTGGAATTCCAATAATTCTAATGTTAGATTTCTTAATTGAATCCCATATTTCCATTTGGCTTTGTTTACTTTTCTTTGTTCTTTTCTCTTATTTTTATTGAGACTTGATAAATTCAGTTATTCTGTCTTCTAGTTCACTTATTATAACTTCTGTCTGGTAGACTCTATTGTTGAGTGTTTCTCTTGCTTTTTCTAATTCAGTTGCTTTATTCCTCAGTTCTAGTGGTTCTCTTTGAGGTTTTTTTTTTTGTTTTTTTTCATGTTTTCAATTTCTTTTTTGAGTCTCTCATTTTGTTCCTCTATTTGTTTCCTGATCTCCGTTATTTTGTTTTCTGTGTGCTTTTTGCTTTCTTTAAACATATTTAGCACCACTGTCTGAAATTTTTTTATTTTTTGCATTAATCTGCCCTTCATAGGAGAAATTTTCTCTTCTTCAGGTTTTCCTTTTGATTGGTCCTTCATCTCTTGTGATTTTGTGTATTTACTACTTTTTGTTGATCTTGGGTCATTTTCATATTTTTTTTTTCTTTAATAGTTTAAATTCTGTTTTCTGATTTTCATGGGAAAATTTCCTGATCATGCTTGGTTGATTTAGCTCTGCTATGTTCTCTTAAGAACCACTAGAGGACAGTCTTATCCTTAGGTTTTTTCAGCACTGATTTCGTGAGCTCTAGATGCTTGGCCTCTGGCGTTCAGTATGCATGCATGGGGGATTTTGGGATTTTAGCTGGCCACAGACGCTGATGTAAGCAGTGGTGTTTGGCCTTCCCTTGATGAAGGTGGGGAACACTCTCTGCCTTTCCCTTATGGGCACCCCTGAACAGGCTCTCCTGTGGTGTCCCACTGTGAGCAGAGAGTCAGCTGTTTCCCTCTGTACTGCCTGTCTGGAGTTATCTCTCTCTCTCCCTCGTGCCTTTTCAGCTCCTCCTGGTCCTAGTGCCCATCCACCTCATGTCTCAGTGAGATTCAACAGCACTCTCTCTCTCAGCACCATGGTCTCCCTTGACCCCCTCCCAAATGTGTGGCTCACGAACTCCCTTGGCCTATCTGTGCACCTTAAAAATCAGACTACAGCTTCCTCAGTTTAGCTCCCATTCTGTGTTCTTTGTTCAGTGTTGCCCGACCACATCCCAAAATGGCTGCAGTGACAGAGTGCTCCAGATTCTATCAGGTAGATTCTCCCAGCTTCTGTGTCACCTCTCCTGTTTCTGGACTCACCTCGAGGCGCCCACATCTCAGCTGCCATCCAGATTTCTGAGATCTCAGTCTGTGTTTGTTTTTATTCATTGTTCAGTGAGTTAGTTGCTGGGGGATAAATGGGAACAACCACTCACTTCATCTTGCTCCATCTCTCAAGGGTAAAATACTTGACTTTACAATAGAGAAGACTGGAAGAAAACACCATTTCCTGGCTCTAGCTTCAGGAAGCATAAGTGAATGTCCTCTCTAAGCCCAAGAAGTCACTTTAGGAAGAGGGACGGGTGTGAAAGCAGAGCCACTAGGAAGACTGGAGTCAGATGAATAATGTTTGGTCCACACAGCCAGTCAGAGCGGTTGAAATCTTTACTTGTGATTGCATGGATGTACAAGATGGTCACCCTAGGTCCTCAGCTGCCTAGGCTGGACTAGGTCTCCCTGTGCCACACCTGGTAACTTTCAGGAAGCACATCACATGGAGCAGCATAAATACCCACCTCCACTCCATGCCACATCAACCAACCTGCTACCTCTGCTTCCTGGGCCAGTGAGGTAACATCAGATTCATGAATTTAATGGGATGGGGTCTGCTGGCAATTCTGCTTCCCAGAACCAGTCTTTCAGTCTACTCACACAAATGCACAAAAATGTATACACTAGGATGTTCAATGCAGATTGCAATTCATCTGCATGCCTGTCAATATGAGACTGGCTCAATCATTTCTGATATACAAACTGTGGGGGGGCTATGGTAGCCTAGTGGTTAAGAGCTCGGCTGCTCACACACTAGAGAGGAAGTCAGCACAACTGGACTAAACCAAAGCCAAGAAGTTTCCTGAATATAATCAAACACTTCGAGGGACAGAGTAGCAGGGGCAGAGGTCTGGGGACCATGCTTTTAGGGTACAGCTAGGTCAACTGGCATAACAAAGTTTATTAAGAAAATGTTCTGCCTCCTACTTCAGTGAGTAGCATCTGGGGTCTTAAAAGCTTGCAAGCAGCCATCTAAGATGCATCAATTGGTCCCAACCACCTGGAGTAAAGGAGAATGAAGAATACCAAAGACACAAGGAAAGTATTAGCCCAAGAGACAGAAAGGACCTCATAAAGCAGAGACTCATCAGCCTGAGACCAGAAGAACTAGATGGTGCTCGGCTACCACTAATGACCACCCTGACGGGAAACACAAGAGAGAGTCTCTGATGGAGCAGGAGAAAGGTGGGGTGCAGAACTCAAATTCTAGTAAAAAGACCAGACTTAATGGTCTGAGACTGAAGGCACCCCGGAAAGCATGGCACCCAGATTCTCTATCAGCCCACAACTAACACCATTTCTGAGGCCAACTCTTCAAAGACTGGAGTGGCCTGTGGGACATAAAATGATACTTGTGAACAGTGTCCTTCTTAGCTCAAGTAGACACATGAGATTAAACAGGCAGCTTCTATCCAGAGGTGAGACGAGAAGGCAGAGAAGGTTAGGAGCTGGATGAATGGACACAGGAAATTGGGGTGGAAAGGAGGAGTGTGCTGTCATAGTATAGGGAGAGCAATTAGGGTCACATAACAACGTATGTACAAACTTTTGTATAAGAGACTAACTTGAAATGTAAATTTTCACTTAAACTACAACAATAAACAAACAAACAAAAAAAAAGAGCTTGGCTGCTAACCAAAAGGTCAGTAGTTCAAATCTACCAGCTACTCCTTGGAAACCCTATGGGACAGTTGTACTCTGTCCTATAGGGTCGCTATAAGTCAGAATCAACTCGACAGCAACAGGGGATTTTTTTTTTTAATGCCATTATTGAAGTCCCTGGGTGACACGAACAGTTAAAATATGCTGGACTCCTAACCGAAAGGTTAGAGGTTTGAGTCCATCCAGAAGCATCTCGGAAGAAAGGCCTGGCAATCTGCTTCCGAAAAATTAGCCATTGAAAACCTGACAGAGCACAGTTTTACTGACATACAAGGGATCACCATGAGTCAGTGTAGACTTGACAGCAACTGGTACTGGTATGCAATTATTAAAAAGTGTATAATAACTTACTAATAGATATATCTAAATTACTGGTGTGAAAACATATCCACGATATACTGTTAAGCTAAAAAAAAAAAAAAGCAAATGGTACAACATCACATAATTTTACATCACAGGTCTAAAAAAAATATGAAAGGCTAAAACTAGTCTGTCAGCAGTGGCTACTGTTGGGGAGTGGGGAGTGGGGAGCGGTGGGGTGGAGTGAGATGTGGAGGACTTATTTTTTGCCTTATACATTTTTATTCTTTTTTATCATTTAGTATGTATTACTTTTAAATTTTTTTAATTTTTTTTTTTTTTTTTTTTTAAAGAGAGGAAAAAACACTCAGATACTAGAGAAGAAAATATCCAGCCACTTCTGGCTTTCTACCCACCACCGCAGGACATAGTCCTGGTCCTCTGGAGCTGGGTAATGGGGCAGCCTGGCCACTTAACGAAACTACGTTTTCAGGAGGGGGAGTAAGTATTACAATAAGCAGCACCCAGGGTCAGATAGAAGAAAAGTACAGGAGAAAGAGGGAAGATCAGGTATGAACCAATCCCCACTTGCATGTCATAAAAAACACCCTCCCAGGTAACAGAGGGCATTTTAACAGTGGATCCTAGAAATGCCACCTCTCCTATCTCCCACCCCAACCTACCAGATAGGAGGTGACACTGCTCACCTCCCTAGGAAGTGCCTGCCCTCCCAACTCCCAGGGGGCTGCCCCAGACACAACAGACCCGAGGCCCAAATTCTGAGGGGCAGCATTATTTCCACCACTTCTCCACGGTCGCTGGGGAGAGTCAGGCTGGGCCCCTAGCCCAGGGTCCCCCAGGCTCATGGATACTTTGTTTCCCAGACCCATCCTGACTGCTCACTCCTGGCTCTCATCCCAGACCCTGGCTGAGCATGGCCAACCTTCTCCACAGATGTATTGGCAGGTACCATCTTCCTCTGGGATCCCCTTTGTCTCCTTTCAATCTCTTTGGAAAATGGCTGTTTATCATGGGACACTTTTGGCTTCCTGGAGCTTCCAGCACTGACAGGTTTCTGGAAAGCAAAATGGACCCCCCAGGTCACCACAAAGTGTCTCTCCACTCCATGGGGGAACAGAAATCAGAAGCAGACAGTGAAAGAGGAGCCACCCCATAGCCTACTTGGTAAACGCACCACCCTGTGAAAAGTACAGTAGGTGTCTAGCGGATCCTAGGCCTGAAGACACTTGGATGCTGGAAAATCTCCATTTTAGGTTACCAGCACTTTCTGCTATCTAGGGCAGAGCCTTCGGTTTGCCTTTGAGAAAGACCCTTCTTTGTCCTGGAAGAGACCACCCTAGTTAAAGGTAGGGATAAAAGGGTATACCCATGGGGTGAAGAATTACTCTACCTATAAAATTTGGTCATTGTCCTTAGTTCCTAAGAGGTAACCTCGAAACCCTGGAATTTCCTATGTGATCGGAGTGGTTTTGTTCTCTAGACCACACCTGAGAAATTACATTAATGAGGTAACTCTTGGGTTGGGGCTGGCCATGCTAGAAAGACCTACCATGTGATAAAAGCCCAACTTCTGGAGGGCAGGAGGAAGAAACTGGAGATTGAGTTCAACCACATGTGCAATGGTTCCATCAATCATGCCTACGTAATGAGACCCCCAAAAAAAAAACTCTAGACACTGAAGCGCCGGTGAACTTTCTGCTTGGTGACAGACATCGACACATAAGAGGGTAATGCACCCTTAGGGAGACAGAAGCTCCACAGTGGGGACGTTTTTATCTCTTTCCCTATGCATCTCTTCTTTTGTATCCTTTCTATGATAAAACCGTAATCATACATATAGCACTTTCCTGAGTTCTGTAAGTCATCCTAGCAAATTATCAAACTCAAGGAAGTAGTGGGAATCTCCAAATCTGTAGCCAGCAGATTGTTAAGTGTGGGTGTCCTGGGGACCCCTGAATTTTCAGCTGGCGTCTGAAGTCTTGGACAGCCTTGGCTTAATCATTTATGGTACATCCAAATTATGTCTAGAGGACTTTGAATGCCATGACATAGCCCTGGTGATTCAGACTAAGATGGTATGAGTATCTTACAGTAATGTAAATTGTGTACATGTTACAGCAGAATTATGTCCTAGCAGACCATGTTGGATCTAGGTTTAGACTGCCTATGCCTGTAAATGACTGTATGTTTTGAGAAGGTAGGATTTTCTCATTTAAGCCTTAACTCCCAGGAATGGGAATCAGACTTTGATTGCTGAAACAATCCACTGGCTCCTCCACAGCCCACACAAGGGGTACTCATAATTGGGTTGCTAAAGGTCTTGAGGCCAAGCCATACCCCATGAGAAGGGAGAGTTGCTCATCCTTGGGATGCAAGTTCAATCACCCTTGGAAGGGTTAATCCCAGGGCAGAAATGAGGAGTCCAGAGGAGGAGGCAAGTAGACTACCTCTTCTGGGCCTCAGGCCATTGGAGCCTGGTCTCCAGGGAGGTAAGACTTGTTGGGGGAAGCTAGGCAGGCCCCTGCAGCTCATCTCTGCACCTGGGTGGGCAGGGCCAGAGCAAAGTGACTTGAGCTTAAGGATGGAGAAAGTAACCCTGGATCTAATATCCAATTTTAAGTTCTCTGGGTTGTGTGCCTTTCTGGTCCTGCTCAAGCTTTCAGACTTGGTATTGGCCATGCTCTTGGAAGGGACCATGCCCAGGCTCGAAGCAGCACAGCAGGTTAGATACTGTGGCAGCTGCTGCTGTCACCACTGTTGGGCCCAGAACAGGATGTGCCCTGCCGGGGCTGCAGTGCTCAAAATAAGTGAGGTGACTGACTTGAAGGCACTCTGGAAAAAGTACATTCAAACAAGAAAACAAACAAGCAAGCTAGAAATCAAACACAGGTGTTTGACTAGGGTGACCACCTGGTCTGAGTCTCACTCCTACCTGTGGGAGCCCATGTCTGTCAGGCTCCTTTTCTCTCAAGTGTCTCATCACTGGAGGGGCCGATGTTAGACTCTGCCTCAGGATGGTATTGCCTACAGTTCTGCCAACGTGCAGTGGGGAGGCCTTGTATGCCCACTTCTGCTGCTCCATGTAGGGCTTGCTGGCCCCGTAGTCCTCAGAAGGGCAGTTGTCCATTCCCTGAACCTGCACCAGGGAAAAAGCAGCCCCTGAGGTGTTGCGATGTCCCAGAGAACTAGTTGATAAGTGAGGAGCAGGTGTATATGAAGGTGGAGTCCACAAATATCAGGGTCCTCTATATCCCTCTAACATTAGCCCAGATTCTGTCTCCCTCTAACACTAGGGGCTCAGTGGGAACACAGTGGTCAAAGGGCTTGGTGAGGGACAAGGAATAGTCTGTGCTCTTTTAAAGGGAGGAATAGTCTGTGCTCTTTTAAAGGGAGGAGGAAACTTTGCACAAGTACAGTTCGGGATGGTGCCCACCTCCTCACTTCAGATGGAGTAGAACCCCCAGCTCCCTCCAGAAAAAGTCCTCACCATCTCCTCTATTTCCTGGGGTTCCCCCTGCCCCGGTCTACGTGATTCTGGCCCACATCTGAGAGAAAGGTAAGAGGAGAACATGCTCCTGTTGACCATACCTTCTTGGGCTGCAAGGGCAAAGGGCTCTCAGAAGCATTGAACTTTAAGACGGGCTTGAACCAGCTGACATTCCAGAAGAGGATGTCCCCATTGTAGGAGGAGGTCCCAAGGAACTGGTTCTGGTACTTGGCCATGCTCAGGACATCCTCCGTGTGGAAAGTCTGCCAGTGGTGGCACAAGAGCACCGGCTTGGTCTTATGGAACCTGTGCACATGGTCAGAGGCAGAAGGGCTGAAAGCTCAGCCTTTAATTGTCTACTGGGGGGAACACCAAGACCTTCGGGATTCTGGGATTGGACTCAGACGAGGATACCCTCAAGTGTCAAAGCAGGGCTGAAACCCTGCCCCACTGACCTCACCTACTAAGCACCTGCTAGGTGCCTACTATAAAGGCCCTTTCCGCAGAGATTTACACAACCTAATCTTACAGATAATGAACCTTAAATCACCCCATTCAGACACCTGAGTAAGAAAGGGAAACCATGGCCTAAAGGGGAAGGGCCCTTGCAAATGTTGTCCCCTCTACCTGGAAATGCTCGTCCCATCCCAAGCCCTTCCCTGCTCCATGAGATTCCCTCCTCCTCCTTTGCTTTTCTGACCACCCCCCAAGACAAAACAAGGTCTCCCTCCCTTCTCAATAGAAACCTCTACTTTTTTTTCCAGAGTACTTAACATACTTCATAATTATAAATGAAATTATTTGACTAGTGCCTGCCTCCCCCACTGAACTATTGAGATCCAGAAGGACAGAGACTCCATAATTCCTGTTTATACCTATTCCCAGCATCTGGCACAAAGCTTGAACTTATTAGCCTCAAACGATGAATGTATGAATGAACGGATAAGCAGACGAAACAATGGACATTACCCACTACTAACTCCCTGCTTGGAGTTCCAACCACCAGGAAAGCTCGGAATGGAGGAACTCATCTGGAATAAAGAGAGAACATGCACCCTACTCACCTCATATAAGTGATTCTCTTACTCCATCCTGTCACGTAGAACCCTTGGCTCATATGGATAATACCACTAATCTGTTGAAGATGAAAGAAAGAAGTCAAAACACTCATTGATGATGAGAATTCCTCTAATTGATACCACTGTATATTTTTCAGTGTTCTTACAACCCTTTATCTCATGGACACTGATGTACTTAGAGGAGGCAGCTAGACTAAGCATCCAAGTCCATTTTATAGAGGATAAAACTGGGGAACAGACCTGGCTAAGGTCAAACGGCTACTCACTGGTAAGAATCTGGACCACTACTCAATGCCTGGCTTCTTGATCAAGTTCTCCTTCTGAGTTGAGTAAAGGACTGTGTCATAGAGGTCAAGGTAATAGCTCAGGTCCCAAAGTGGGATGGCTGGCTTTGCTCTAGGCCACACACATAACGCTGTCAGGCATTTCCCAAACAGGGATGAATATGGGTGGCTCTGATCATCTGATCCCACAGGCAATCTAAAATTCCAATCTGTAGGATAAGAAGTGTTATGTAATTACAAAAGTAAGAGTAACTAATCTTTGTGGAAAGCTTACTAAGCATAGGCACTGTGACTACCTTCATTGTATGCATGAGGACATAGGCTCAGGGAGGTTTGCAGCCAGGCAGTCTGACTCCAGAGCCTGCACTCTTTGAGGACTATGCTTGCATGGCCTTCAGGAAGATAGAAGATAGTGCATCCCAGGGCCACGGGAGTTGTACTTTGCTGCTCGAGAGGCCCTCCCTGGCTCCCACTAACACGTCAGACTGACCTCCAGCTGGTCCGTGTTGGGGAAGGTCCACAGGCATTCGCCATTGTTGTAGTTCCACATCTTAATTGTGCCATCACGCAGCCCCGTGAGCAGGCACCGCTCTGACTCGTCCAGGGCCATGGCGGTCAGCTCCACATGACGGGCATTCACCACAGAGAACTCCATCATATCCCTGCCTGTCGTGACCTCCCACACATTCACCATGCCCTTCAGGCTGCCACTCACCACCTGTCGGGGAGCACACATGGCTGGAGAGGAGAGCAGCCCCCCTCCAAGGGAGGCCTCCAGCCTCTTCCCTCCCCCTCCCCTCCATGGGGCTGCCAGGACCCCTGCTGCAGGATGCCACTCTTGAAAACAGGCCTTCCTCTGCATTACAGGCAGTGCAAACTGGCACTGCTTTTTCAGAAAGAACCATTTGGTGAAGTCTCCTTTCACTCAGAAATGGCACTTAATATCAGAATCTATCCAGAGAATGTAATCCTTGATTCAGAAAAGATGTTTACTATAGCATCATTAATCTTGGCCAAAAACAAAGAGAAAAGAAATGAACTACCCGCAAAGTAGAGCTTTGCAGGAGAATACTGAGTAAAAGATGGCCCCTCCACTCAGTGAATGATTTTGCTGCTGTTACAATACAACAGCAGCAGGTGAGGCTACTTCAGACCAACTTTTCTGCTGAGAACATCTAGAAAGGCTGGGGAAAATATTTTTTAAAAAAACTTGTTGAAAGCATTGATGAACTCCAGAGCAGTAAGGGACAGTGGTGCCAGGATCCAGAACAGGAAGTAAGCCCAGAGAAGTGAGCTCCGGCCTCATGGGGCCAAAGGCTGCCTCTGCAGCAGGGGTAGCTGCCCTGCCCAGAGCCCAGGCCACAGAAGGGGTCCTGATGGGAGTGGGCCAAGGCCCCGGCAGCCCTCTCTGTTCCCACACCTTGGGAACAACTCCAAGTGCCCAGCTGCCCTGCGCAACTCAGAGGTCTTTACTCAGGACCAGGGTGGTGCCCAGACCCCTCCTCCTTTCCTGCGATGGACTAAGCCAAACGATGTCTTCCCTGGAAGATGGTGCTCAGGAACAGCAGCACACTGGGAGCTCACAGGGCACCCCACATTACCGGTGTTTAATCTCACAGGGCTTCTGAAGATGGCGGCCTGTCTAGAATTAACTTATGGCAGACAGCCGAGGGCCCTGAGGCTCGAAGGAATTAGTGACCAAGCGGTGGAGCTCTCATATAATCTCAGCTGAGCCTGTCTGCAAGGCTGGCTCTCATCTCGCCCGCTGCCTCCAGCACCACCATCAAAGCTGTAAGAGTGCTGCCCCTCTGTCCACCCTGAGCTGACTGTTCCTTGGGCGCAGACCAAGGCACATGGGGAGGTCTGGGTCCCACCCAGTGTCACCCAGCACTGCAGCCAGCCTTGGAGGGGAGCCCTGGCCCACTCACCTGCTTAAAGTTCTTGCTGTAGAGGACGGCACACAGCGGGGATCTGTGAGTCGTGGTCTTCTCCCCTGCTTTCTCAGGCCCCTGGGACTCCAAGTACCCGTTTAAGACCCCAATCTGCCAATGAGGAGAGGGCAGACAGCTGGGCATAGAAGGCCTCTGCCCTCAGTGGCCAGCTCCAGGAAGAAAATTCTAACACCTCGAGACATCAAGATGTCCTGACTACACACAAACCTGCTGATACCCCTCACCCTTACTCCCTGGCCCCACTCCCCGGGGTTGGGCGTCCCAAATCATAGTGTTCCTAGAACCCCAAGTCCAAGTCTAGCCCAAGGTCCCTCTCACTTTATGACTTCTTAGAAGCTTAATGCCTCAATCAAGTGTCCCCTCCTCCAGGAAGCCTTCCCTGACCACCCCCTGCCCCAGGCTAGGCTAAGGATCCTTTGTCCGTGTTCCCTAAAGCATCTAGCATACAACTCTACCATAACATTTAGCACTTTCTACTAAAATTATCCGTTATTTTTCTACCCTGTAAATTCCTTGAGAGATGGGACAGTGTCTAATATATTCTCAGCTCCTGTCAAAGAGCAGGGGGTTGATAATTGAACTTTGAATTGAACTTCAAAGGCCAATTTAATTCAACCAATGCTGGCCATCAGCCTGGCACTCAGCAAAGAGATGAAGACACCCCCATTCCGCCCCCGCCAGCCACACTTCTTAAGAAACTGTTGTCTGCAGGAGAGCGAGCCAAGTGCACAAGGGCTGTGTCTCTGGCCTTGCCAGGATGGCAGCAGCAGATGGTACAAGGGTCAGGGTGGTCCTCACATGGACACCAGCTAAGTCATAGAAGTCACAGAAGGTCATCATGTCAGTTTTCTCCAGGTTCTCTCTTTTGAAGAGGCTACCCAAGTGTGGCCCCTGCCTCCTGGAGTTTATGATTTAGCAGGAAAGACAGTCTTGTAATAGTGATAATATACAGTGATAAGGGCCGTGACCCAGGGAAGACACAGGGCTAAGGAAGCTTGGAGGAGGGGCTCCTAACTCAGCCCAGGGGCCAGTGTGGGTTTCTGGGAGGAGAGACTGAAGGATATGCAGGGCAGAGAGCACCAACAGCACAGGGGTGGCGGGCGGGGGGCCTACAAGCAGTTCTTTCAGGAAATCCCTACAGATGAGAGCCTCAGGGGGCCAGGCGACGGAGTCTAGCAGCTTCATCCTAACGGCAGTGAAGAGCACTCTCAGGAGGGGCAGGATGTCACCCTCCCTTGGGGGCCCCATGAGACATCAGACCCTGGCCACTACGGCCACCCCTATACTCTGCAGCCATGACCCGCCTCCCTTTAGGGGCAGCACTCACTGAATATGTGCTGCAGACAAGGGTGTCGTCCTTGTGGAAGTAGGCACTGGTGATGGGGCAGTTCCCCAGGGCAAAGAGCTTCCCGCAGAAGGACTGGAGGCACACATAGTCCTGCATGTCCCACACCCGGATATTCTAGGGGTGCAAAACAGACAAAGAGGCCAAGGGTGGTCCTGGGGGATGCAACTGGCACTTGAGCCCTTGTGGACACTCCCCGCAAGCAGGGCCAGGTGCACACTGTCCAAGCCCCTCCGAAGGCACATCCTCTGTGCAAAGTGTCTGCCACAATCACACCTCAGCAACAGAGATGCTGTTCTTACTGCTCAGATGAGGAAACCAAGGCACACAGTGAGTGGGTGGCAGAGCACAGCACCCCCCGCAGAGCTTTCGCTCACAGCCCCTACCCTGCATGAGCAGCTGATGCTCAACAGCTGAACATCAAGGCCCAGAGGCAGCATCTCCTCCCCTCTGCCGCCAGGTCCTCACTTGCAGCCACACCCCAGCCCAGTCCCTGTGAGGCAAAGACAACCTGAGGCACAAACAAAGTGGTGACCAACATAGTTGCCATAAAAGCCTGCTTGTCCCCAGAGTAGCCACTCACACTCACTCTGGGTTAAGGAACTCTTCCTAGAGACCCCATGGAAGTCTGTTTCAGGACCCTCATTGCTCAGAGACATCGCAGTGTACTGCAAAGGACGTGGACTTGGGATTGACCAGACTCCAGCCCAGATCCTGGCTCTGCCAATTGCTCGCTGATCATGGGGATTTCAGCAAATCATCCCCGTTCACCACCCCTCCAGTGTCAGATCCCTCACCAGACACAGTGATGCCCAGCTTGCAGGGCTGCTGTGGGAATTCCACATAAGAGCACATGTGAAGAGGTGGCCAGCAATTCTCAACCTACTGAGTCCCTGAAAACACAAGCCTACACCCTGGAGGAGGGCACGTGGAACCTCTGGCCCATATCCCCACTCTGGCTGGGACACCCTCAGCAGCCTAGCAGGTGGGGCACTACCCTGAACCAGCAGCCACAGAGAAGCAAAATGACAGAGGCCCTAAGCAGGGGAGTTGCAGGGTTTTGAGAAACGTGACAGCCAGGCAGCCAAGGAGGGGTCACTGGAAGCAGAGCTGAGAGGTTCGAGTCTGGGTCTGGGAGAGGGGGCAGGCAGGGAACAGCTCACATGCACTGCACACCTACAACTTTCCTGACCCTGCTTGGCCCTCTTACCTGCTAGGTCTCCCTCAACAACCCATTCTATGGATAAGGAGACTGAGGCTCAGGAAAGGGAAGGGCCCTACCCAGGGCCACAAAGTAAGAAGCCAGGCTGAGTCACACAGGAACCCAGCTCTGGCGGACAGGTTGGCCTAGGCTCAGAGACCCAAGGCCTCCCTCACAGTGATCTCACATGGGGCACCTCCCTCTAGCCCGAGCCAGGTGAGGGGCCACAGGCAGGGAGGTCACACTGCTCCTCTGGGCCTCGGCTCCTCTCAGCTGTCTGACCATGATGCTGGCCAAGCTACATCATCATCCTTGGAGCCAATGCCTTTCCTGAGAAACAGGAACTGGGTCGGGGGAGCCCTAAGGGCCATGGTCCATGAAGGCCGCACCTTGTCCTTGGAGATGCTGATGAGGATGCTGGAGTTTGTGTTGCTCACGAGGATGTGCGTCACTGAGGTCTGATGACCCTTCATCAGCCACACAGGCTTTGTCGAGAACAAGGGATTCCACAGGCAGATGAGGGGGTCATAGCCACCAGTCACTACGGCGAGAAATGGGTATCGGTCACCAGGAGCCTACACTGGGGACCTTCTCCTGGGGCCAGATCGGGGACCCCAACCAGGCTTCACTGATGGGAGGCGTCACTCTGCTCAATCACTCTGCCCTTCCTGCCCCAACCCCTCCATTGCCCCCCCTAAACAGAGCCTGTGTCATCACATCAACCCTGGTGCCTGAGAGCAGGGAAGAGCGAGGCAGCGGGGGAGGCCGGACAAAGGCTCAGCGCTGCAGGGTCTTCTCCTTGCCTCTGATGATCCCTATGCCCCTCACAGCCCTCACTCCAGCTCTACAGGACCAGCAGCTTCTGGGTGACAGGAAGATTACTTACCCAGGAAGTTTTTATCTGGGAAGTAATCGAAGCAAAGAATCCCTCTCCTTAAATTCAGCACAGACGACCTACAGCATCAAAGGGAAAGGGCTAGATGAGGCAGCCTCAGAGGAGCCTCAGAGATTTATTTTACTTATTTTACTGGGGTTGGCAAGAGCTGGAGGCAGGGCCACCAGGGGCCCAGGGAGAAGTCACTACACTGCCTCTCCATGCAAGGAAAGGAGCAGCCCCAAGAACGCTGCCCAGGGCTCACTCTGGGCCAAGTCAGGGGTGAACACTGCAGGAAATGCCACAGCTGTGCGTCTCAGCTCCAAACCCACAGCTCATGGAGGAGGTGCACACTTCTGGCCTGGAGGTTACAGCAGCCCCAAAGCAGGAGCAAGTCTTTATATTTGCAAAGCATTTTGCATCATTCAAAGGGCAAACTTAACTTGATCTTTGCATCCACTCTACTAGCTAGGACAGGTGTCCTCCCACCCATGACACCACTAGATAGTGGACAAGAATTATCTCAGGTGAGGGGAAGAACACACAATACAATACGGGGTAAGTCAGCACAACTGGACTAAATCAAAGCTAAGAAGTTTCCTGAACACAACCAACCACTTCAAGGGACAGAGTAGCAGGGGCAGGGGTCTGGGGACCATGGTTTTGGGGGACATCTAGGTCAACTGGCATAACAAAGTTTAAGGTCAGCTGGCATAACAAAGTTTATTAAGAAAATGTTCTTCATCACACTTTGGTGAGTGGCGTCTGGGGTCTTAAAAGCTAGCAAGTGGCCATCTAAGATGCATCGATTGGTCCCAACCCACCTGGAGCAAAGGAGAATGAAGAATACCAAAGACACAAGGAAAATATTAGCCCGGAGACAGAAAGGGCCACATAAACCAGAGACTCCATCAGCCTGAGACCAGAAGAACTAGACGGTGCCAGGCTACCACCAATGACTGCCTGACAGGGAACACAACAGAGCTCCTGATGGAGCAGGAGAAAAGTAGGGTGAGGAACTCAAATTCATGTAAAAAGACCAGACTTAATGGTCTGACTGAGACTAGAGGAACCCTAGAAGACATGGCCCCCGGATTCTCTGTTAACCCAGAACTAAAACCATTCCCGAAGCCAACTCTTCAGACAAAGATTAGACTGGACTATAAAACATAAAATAATACTCGTGAAGAGTGTTCTTCTTAGTTCAAGTAGATACACGAGACTAAATGGGCAGCTCCTGCCCAGAGGCAGGATGAGAAGGCAGAAAGGGACAAGAGCTGGCTGGATGGACAGAGGAAACCCGGGGCGGAAAGGGGGAGTGTGCTATCACATTATAGGGATTGCAACTAGAGTTACATAACAATATGTATGTAAATTTTTGTATGAGAAATTAACTTGAGCTGTAAACTTTCACGGAAAGCACAATAAAATAAAATAAAAAAGAATAAGACTTTGTCCGCTAAGAATCTGATAACCAAAATGTATCTAAAACTTCAACAACTTAACAAAAAGACAAACAACCTAATCATAAAATGGGCAAAAGACTTGAATAGACATTTTACGAAAGAGGATATTCAAATGACCACCAAACACATGAAAGATGCTCAACTTCATTAGCCATCAAAGAAATGCAAATCAAAACCACAACGAGATACCATTTCACTCCCACTAGAATGGCCAAGGAGCCTGGCTGGCACAGTGGTTAAAAGCTTGGCTGCTCACCAAAAGGTAGGCCAGTGCGAATCCACCAGCCACTCCTTGGAAACCCTATAAGGCAGTTGTACTCCGTCCTATAGGGTTGCTACGAGTTACAGTTGACTTGACGGTGACTGATTTTAGGATGGCTAAGATTAAAAACAAAAAACAAAAAACCTCAAGGGAGTAATAGTCCAAAAGACTAATGGACCACATGAACCATAGCCTACATGACCCTGAGACCAGATGAACTAAATGGTGCCCAGCTACCACTACCAACTGCTCTGACTGGGATCACAATAGAGGGTCCTGGACAGAGGGGGAGAAAATGTAGAACAAAAAATCAAATTCACAAGAGACCAGACTTACCTGTGTGACAGAGATTGGAGGAACACCTGAGACTATGGCCCTAAGACACCCTTCTGACCTGGAACTGAAGCCATTCCCGGAGACATACAGGCCCATGATATAAATAATAACATCCAAGAGGAAGGTGCTCCTTAGAACAATCAATTATACAAGATCAAAAGGGCAACATTTGCTTAACGTGGACTTGGGATTGACCAGACTCCAGCCCAGGTCCTGGCTCTGCCAATTGCTCGCTGACCATGGGGATTTCAGCAAATCAAAGATGAGAAGGCAGAAAGCGGTAGAAAATCTGGATGAAAAGAAACGGGGAACCCAGGGCGAGAATGCAGAGAGGGGGCGGACACATTGGGGAGAATGAAACCAATGTCATGAAACACTTTATGTACAAACTATCAAACGGGAAACTAATCTGGCTCCATAAACTTTCACCTAAATCACAATTTAAAAACTAAAACAGAAAATAACAAACGTTGGCGAGGATGTGGCAAAATTGGAACCCTTATCAATTTCTGGTGGGAATGCAAAATGGTACAGCCATTGTGGAAAACAGTGTGGCAGTTACTCAAAAAACTGAGACTTGAACTACCACGTGACCCAAAAATTCCACTCCTAGGTATATATACCCAAAAGACTTGAAAGCAGAGACTCAAACAGAGTATGTCAATGTTCACTGCAGCACTATTCACAATAGCCAAAAGGTGGAAACAACCTAAATGTCCATCAACAGATGAATGGATAAACAAAATGTGGTAAATCACATACAATGGAATACTCAGCCGGCAGAAGAAACGAAGTTGTGATATACGCTACAATATGGATGAAGCTTGAAGACATTATACTGAGTAAAAATAAGTCAATCACAAAAGGACAAATATTGTACGACCTCACTTATATGAAAAGACAAGAAAAGGCAAATATATAGAGACCAAAGTTTATTAGTGGTACCAGGGGTGGGATGGAGGGGGAGAGAGGGGAGTTAACGGTGATGGAAATATCACATTGATTAAGGGGTAGGGTTGCACAGCTGACTATTGTAATTGCTGTCAATAAGTTGTACACCTGTAAAAAGCTGAACTGGCAAAAGCTGTGTGATATATTTACATCAGCAACAACAAAACAGTAGTTGCTGAGTCTGCTTAAGTACAGTCAAAAACCTCATGGGATTTGGTTCCTTGGTTTGGAGGTTTAGGGTTATGGTTTCATGGAACATCCCAGTTAATTGACCTAATAACGTGTTTAGTGCTTCTGTTCTACCTCCTAGTTTACTGCATAGTACCTGGGGTCTTAAAAGCTTGCAAGTGGCCATCCAAAGCACAATAATTGGTCTCTATTCACCTGGAGCAACAGAGGAAGAAGGAGAGTCAGGAATAAAAGGGGGATATGGAATGTGTGGCTAATTGCCACCATGAACAACTGCCTTTTTTGTCATGAGAGTAGAAGAACTGGATGGTGCCCAGCTACAATTACTGAATATATTGATCAAAGATTTTATAGAAGAATTCTGATCAAAAGGGGGGAAATGCAGAATAAAATTTAAAATTCTTATGGACTTCGGGCTTTCTGGAGCCATGGGGGCTGTATGAAACCCTGAAACTACTGATCTGAGATAATTTTAAAGCTTAAACCAAAAAATATCCCCTGAAATCTTCTTAAAACCCAATAGTTTAGCTTAACTAGTAAAAAATATCTGCCTTGAGCATTATGCTCTTTTAAGAACTATCTATATGGGATCAAAGTGACAACAGCAACTCAAAAGATTAGATAGGAACCTTAGTGGGCAGTGAGTTTACAGTAATGTGGGAGGAATAACTCAGAGAAGGAGGTGAGAATGGTTGCACAGCTCAGAGAATGTAATCAGTGTCACTGCATTGTACAGGTAGAAATGGTTGAACTCCTTTAAGTTTTGCTGTGTATATTCTCAACAACAACAAATAAAATTTAAAAAAAAAGAAACATTAAGACTGACAATAAAAGAGATGAACTATTAAGAGTGAAAGAGAAAGACATTTGCAAACAGGCAGTCAGTTCTAGAGAAACTGCTGTGACTACTGCAAAGCAGGGTTTTGCTTATATGCCATTTACAATCTCATGATAAAAGAATGGAGCCCTGGTGGCACAGTGGTTAAGAGCTCGGCTATAAACCAAAATGTTGGCAGTTCAAATCCACCAGCCACTCCTTGGAAACCCTATGAGGCAGTTGTACTCTGTCCTATAGGGTCGCTATGAATAAGAATTGACTCAATGGCAGTGAGTTTGGTTTAGGTTTTTTTTTTTTTTTTTTTTTTTTGGATAAAAGAAAGAATGTACAACTGGTTTTTGAAGGTTATACAGCAATACAGAAGAACAAGTCACATGGAATATACAAATCTTCAGAGATTCAGGTCTCGGGAAAAAGAAACTTTTAGGCTAAACATCTACCATCTGCTACTTCAAAGTGAGTAAAGTCCTTGGGAAAAAAGAAGGGGGATTCTTGAGGCATTCATGAGGTTGGTTTGCAGGGGTATATTAATGATAAGACACCCAGAAGTCTTGGAGCTTCGTCCAGGCTTCTGGGGAGTTGTTTAACTGCAGCAACACAAATGAAGAAAAAGAGACTCCGAGAGCCAGGGGAAGGGAAGAAGCTCCCGCTATGTGCCAGTCCCTGTACTGGCCGCTGTCTCGAGGGTCCCTGGCTGGCCCTTCACATCCTGAAGAATGTTCTCAGCCCTGTGTTAGGGATGAGGACACTGAAAAAAGTTAAGGAGTTTGCCTGGTGTCACACAGCTAGCAAACAGTAGTGGGTGAGAATTCAGACCCAGGGTGGGTGTGGCAGGAAGTGAAAGGAGGCTCAGCAGGGCAGATCCAGGAAAGGACGGAAGCCTGAAGCTGCAAGGGGGCTCAGCTGACACAGGCAGGAGCTCCAGGAAGGCCAGGGCCCAGCGCCCCCACAGGCCTGAGAACCCTGGAAGCTCTGTGCCTTTGCACATGCCACCTCCTCTTCCCCACACATGCTGCCCCACCAGCTCTTTCTACTTAAACTCTCCCTTCAAAACTCAGTTCAGGAATATTACTCAGCCATAAAAAGGAATGAAGTCCTGACACATGCTACGACATGGATGAGCCTTATGCTAAATGAAAGAAGCCAGACACGAAAGGACAAATATAACATGAGTCCACGAATATGAAGCATCTAGAAGAAGCAAATGTATAGAAACAGAAAGTAGATTAGAAGTTACCAGGGGCGGGGGGGTGAGGGTGCTAGTTATTGCTCAATGGGTACAAAGTCTCTGGGGGAAATGGAAAAGTTTTTAAAAAAGATAGTGGTGATGCTTGTACAACATTGTGAATGTAATTAATGTCACTGAATTATACAATTAAAAATGGTTAAAAGGGCAAATTTGATGTTATATATATTTTACCACAATAAAAAAAAAACTCAATTCAAAGCACCCCCCACCCCACTACAGGGAGTCCCAACCCTATAATGCAGCATGCCCTACACTGAACTTGTCCCTGATCCAGAATTGCTATTCCAGTCCCTTGGCCAATGGCACTGCCACTCCCCAGGGGTCTGAGTCAGTCACCAGGGTGCCATCTGGGTGGCTCCCTCTCCTGCACTACCATCATTCAGCTGGGCCCCAAATACTCTTTGCCCACTTCCCACCCTAGCCCTGGCCTCTGCTTAGTCCAACCAAAAACCAAACCTGTCATTGTCAAATCAATTCTGACTCATACAGACCCTAGAGGATAGAGTAGAACTGCCCCATAGGGTTTCCAAGGCTATAAATCTTTACAGAAGCAGACTGCCACATCTTTCTCCCATGGATGGTGGGTGTGAACTGCCAACCTTTCAATTAGCAGCCAAGCGCTTTAACCACTGTGCCACCAGGGCTCCTTCTGCTTAGTCCAGACCCCATCATTTCTATAACAGCCACCCCACTGGTCTCTTGACCTCCTGTCTTCCTCCCCTTGAATCTGTTCTCCACTCTAGAGCCAGAAGAACTTCTCTAAAAATCAAAGCTTCAAGAAGAACATTTTGAATGCATGTAGTTCATTTATGGTAAAACCAGATATATCTCCCTCTACGTGTATTTGTGCAGAGAAATATTCTGGAAGAATGATCACAGAAAGGCTAACAGAGATTATTCCAAGTTGATTCACTCGTTCATTCAATAAATATTTGTGGGCTCCTACTACATGCCAGGATTACCAGAGGAGTAGATACAACAGTCCTGTCTTCATGGAGCTTTCATTCTAGAGGGAAACAGCATGAGCAAGTACACAGAGTGACAAAGAGATGCATATTTACAACTTACGGTGTCCTGTGAGGGGAATAAACAGGTGGCTTGACAGGACAACTAAAGGAGGCACACTTTTAACAGCCTCCCTGAGGAGGGAACAGTAAAGCTGAATGAAGATGAGAAGGAACCAGCAATGGGAAGAGCTTGGGGGAGGAGGGAGGGTTTCAGACTGAGGGGGCAGCATGTGGCTGGAGCAGGGTGGGCAAGGAGGGAGTGTGGCATGAGATGAGGTGGGAAAGGTGGGCAGGGGCCAGACCACACAGCCCTGGCACAACTGGAGGCAATGAGGAGCCACTAAGGACTGTCATGCAGGATCCTGACTGGATCACACCAGCAGATGGTCACTGTGCAAGGAGAATGGAAGGCAGGCAGAGGGACGCAGCCAGGCGGGTCAGAAGCCCATGGAAGGGGTTCTGGTGGGAGATGATGGTGGCTTCCACTAGGTGGTGGCAGAAGTGAGAGAAGCGGGGGAGGAAGCAGGAGATACTCCTGGTGAGCGTACACTCAACACAGACCCCCCAGGCCTCCAATTACACTCCCACAGGTTCAGTGTCTGAAGCACTGAGGTCAGGCCAGCTGCTGGGAAGCCAGACCTTCAGATCCCAAACTGCCGTGGAGGCTTAGGCTAACGCCAGAAGCAGAGTTCCCGTTGGTAATGCCAGGCCCTGTCTCTGCTTCTCCAGAAGCAGAGGCCACACCCTAAGAAGTCATCTCCCAGAATTGGACACCAGCAGGCGGTCATTGGTGCCACCTGCCGGCAAGTGCGCTGTATTGCATACGGACAAAAAGGATGTGTGTGCGTAAATATATTCTCCAGCCTAATGCCAAAATATATCTCAAATACCTCCATCTCATCCACTCCACTCCAGGCTGCCATTGTATGTAGCCTGAAATACTGCAATGGGTCTCTGATTCGTGTCCCCACTGCCTCTCCTGTCCATGTACATTCTACTTCCAACACAGCAGGCAGAGGCATGCTCTTACACGTAAGTCAGATCATCATTCCCGTGCTCAAAACCATCCTGGAACTTTCTTTGAAACTAACTCAAAATTCTGTAAAGAAACACTTTTGAGATTCGGAGAAATATAAATTGGGGCTGGGTATTTAAGGAATTATACTATTTCCTCTACTTTTGTGTGTGTTTGAAATTTTCCTTAATAAAAATGTTACTTAGGATCCAGACATAAATTCATCCACCTATGAGCAGCTGATATTTGACAAAGGCCCAAAGTAGGTTAATTGGGGAAAAGACAGTCTCTTTAATAAATGGTGCTGGCATAACTGCATATCCACCACAAAAAACTGAAACAAGACCCATACCTCACACCATGCACAAAAACTAACTCAAAATGGATCAAAGACTTAAATATAAAATTGAGAACGATAAAGATCATGGAAGAAAAAATAGGGACAATACTAGGAGCCCTAATACATGGCATAAACACAATACAAACCATAAGTAACAATGCACAAGCACCAGAAGAGAGACTAGATAACTGGGAGCTCCTAAAAATGAAACACTTATGCTCATCAAAAGACTTCACCAAAAGTGTCAAAAGACAACCTACAGACTGGGAAAAAATTTTTGACTATGACAAATCCGATCAGCATCTAATCTCTTAAAATCTACAAGATAATGCAAAACCTCAACAACAAAAAGACAAATAACCCAATTAAAAAATGGGCAAAGGATATGAACAGGCACTTCACCAAAGAAGATATTCAGGTGGCTAACAGATACATGAAGAAATGCTCACAATCATTAGCCATTAGAGAAATGCAGATCAAAACTACAATGAGATATCATCTTACCCCAACAAGGCTAGCATTAATCCAAAAAACACAAAATAATAAATGTTGGAGAGGTGGTGGAGAGACTGGGACACTTATACACTGTTGGTGGGAATGTAAAATGGTACAACCACTTTGGAAATCTATTTGTCCCTTCCTTAAAAAGCTAGAAATAGAAGTACCATACGATCCAGCTATCCCGCTCCTTGGAATATATCCTAGAGAAATAAAAGCCGTCACATGAATAGATATATGCACACCCATGTTCACTACAGCACTGTGCACAATAGCAAAAAGATGGAAACAACCTAGGTGCCCATCAATGGATGAATGGATAAACAAATTATGGTATATTCACACAACGGAATACTACGCAATGATAAAGAACAACAATGAAGCTGTGAAACATATAACATGGTGGAAGCTGGAACTTATTATGTGAGTGAATTTAGCCAGTCACAGAAGGACAAATACTGTATAAGACCACTATTATAAGAACTCAAGAAAAGGTTTAAACACAGAAGAAAACATTCTTTGATGGTTATCGGGGTGGGGAGGGAGGGCAAGGGTTATTTACTAACTAGATAGTAGATAAGAATTATCTTAGGTGAAGGGAAGGACAGCACACACTACAGGTGAAGTCAGCACAACTGGACTAAACCAAAGCTACGAAGTTTCCTGAATACAATCAAATACTTTGAGGGACAGAGTAGCAGAGGCAGGGGTCTGGGGACCATGCTTTCAGGGGACATCTAGGTCAACTGGCATAACAAAGCTTATTAAGAAAATGTTCTGCATCCTACTTTGGTGAGTGGCGTCTGGGGTCTTAAAAGCTGGCAAGCAGCCATCTAAGATGCATCAATTGGTCCCAACCACCTGGAATAAAGGAGAACGAAGAACAGCAAAGACCCAAGGAAAGTATTAGCCCTAGAGTCAGAAAGTGCCACATAAACCAGAGACTTCATCAGCCTGAGACCAGAAGAACTTGATGGTGCCTGGCTACCACCAATGACCGCCCTGACAGGGAACACAACAGAGAGTCCCTGATGGAGCACCAGAAAGATGGGGTGCAGAACTCATATTCTAGTAAGAAGACCAGACTTAATGGTATGACTGAGACTGGAGGTACCCCAGAAAGCATGGCCCCTGGACTCTCTATCAGCCCAGAACTAAAGCAATTTCCGAGGCCAACTCTTCAGACAGGGATTGGACTGGACTGTGGGACATAAAGTGATGCTAGGGAGGAGTGTGCCTCTTAGCTCAAGTAGATACAAGAGACTAAATGGGCAGCTTCTGTCTGGAGGTGAGATGGGAAGGCAGAAAGGGTTAGAAGCTGGTTGAATGGACATGGGGAATCAGGGGTGGAAAGGAAGAGCATGCTGTCACAATATGGGGAGAGCAGTTAGGGTCACATAACAATGTATGTATAAATTTTTGTACGGGAGACTAACTTGAAATGTAAACTTCATTTAAACTACAACAATTTTTTAAAAAATGTTAATTAGCGACAACAACAAAAAGAACATACAAGGCAGAGAGAACACAATGCAAAGGCTCTGAGGCAGGGCATGCCTGGAGTGGGAAGGTGGAAGAGGGAAAATGAAGAAAGCAGGAGGGCCAGACCACGGAGAACCTCATGGCCATAGTGAGGGATACCCCTGACATCCTCCTGTTAGGACCCAATAACACAAGAAGTGGAATGAAACACATACCACAGACATGAGGTAATACTACCACCAAAGTAGAGAGATGAACCTCAGCATACCAACTCCAAGCAAAATCCCCACACAGTGCCCCAATTCAAAGCACTGATTCCAAGACAGAAATTCCCCCACTGTACCAGACATTCTCAGAGGCTCCCTCCTGCAATCTGCAGTTCATTCCAGGACCTGGGTAGGAACGTGCAGAGAGTACTTTCTGGTTAAAAAGGCACTGGACTGATAATGAAGTCTGGGATCAAACCCCAGCTCAGATGTCTTCTCTAGGACAGGCACTTCCCCTCCCTAAGATTCCAGTTTCCCATCTGTAAAATGAACAGTTGGGTTAAATCAGCCCTAATATCCCAGGACTGAATCTCTCTCTGGAAAACAACTAGGACAGAAAGGGATAGACAGAACAGCTCTCGGTCTCACCCCTTTGCCTCATGCAGCTGTTCCCTCAACAGTCTTCAAATCTCCTGCTGTGCCCCCAGAAAGACTCACCTGAGGCTCATTATTTAGCTTTCTCAGGATCAAAATGTCACAGACCCAAAGTCTCCAAGCGGTAAAGACCTGGGGCAGGAGGAAGACTATAGACGCAAGAGAAATCTAGCACAAGAAATGACCTTCACAAAGGCAGAAGACCCCTCCCCAACCATGAACCAGCTGGGAGAAGCCAGGGCAATTCTGGGACTCTCAGCTGAGCCTCCTGGCTACCATGTGGCCTGGTCTTGAATCTGAATTCTAGAGAAGCAGATAATGACAAGTGTTGACAAGGATGTGGAGAAATGAGAACCCTCATACACTACTGCTGGAATGAGAAAGGGGTAGGAATGGGCCCTGACCATTTGAGGTCTACTACCTCTGGAGGAGGGGTAGGAAAGACTCTCCTCCACAAGATCTGCCAAAGGTACAGGGCAGAGTGTGACTGTCATGGGAAGGAGGGACAGGATCCCTGAGAAGACCCTACCCAGAGACCTTGCCTAAGATTGAGGCTGGACCAGGATCATAAAGAACACCCCCCTCCTCTAGTCTCCCACTACACCAGGCTAGCCAGCACTGAGTAACAAGCGTCAGCAATCTGCTGCTGGGGGAAGATGACCACAGAGAGAGACCACCTGTGTCCTGCAGACATACAAGGAAAGCCAAACGCAACAGCTGAAGTTGGAACTAGCACATTGAGAAAAAACTTACAGAGCTCCAAACTCCACTCTAAGCACAAGAAACAGCTAAAGGAATTTGAAACTGATGACACACTAAAGGAACCAGAGCAACAACAAAATCCAAACCCAGGTCAACTCCTGACAAAACTGACTTTACCTCTCATACTGACAGCCTAGCAAAAGAAGAGGCATGCCATTTCCAGGCATAATTACTATTTACCTGTCTTTACTGGAGCCCTGGTGGCGCTGTGGTTAAGAGCTCGGCTGCTAATCAAAAGGTCAGCAGTTCGAATACACCAGCTGCTCCTTGGAAATCCTATACTGCAGTTCTACTCTGTCCTGTAGGGTCCCTATGAGTCAGAATGGACTCGACAGCAACGGTTTTTGTTTTTTTTTTTTTTTTTGGGTTGTTTTTACTAGTCTACTTACAATGTCCAACACTCAATCAAAAATGATACATCAAAAGCAAGCAAAGAAAAACAGCCCACTGTCAAAATACAAAGCAATCAGCAGAACCAGATTCAGACAACCTTGATGTAATATCTATCAGAGAATTTAAGAGAACTATGATTAGCATGCTAAAGCCCCTAGTGAAAAAAATAGACAATATGCATGAACAGATGAGGAATTTTCTCTGAAGGATGGAAACTGTAAGAGTCAAATGGAAATGCTAGAAATAAATAACACAGTAACAGGGATGAAGAACATCTTTGACAGGTCATGGAAAGAATCAATTCACTTGAAGATGGGTAAATAGAAATTACCCAAACTGAAACCAAAAGAGAAAGAAAACCAAAAAACTAAACAAAAGAGCATCCAAGAACTGTGGGACAATCTCAAAGAGTGGCTGAGAATGGGACTGGAATCTCAGAAGGAGGAGAGGGGAAAGAGAGAGAGAATGGGAAAGAAGAAATATTGGAAGTGATAACAGCTAAGAATTTTCTGAAAATACAGAAAGACATCAAAAACAGGTCCAAGAAGCAGAGAACCACAAATAGGATAAAGAGGAAAAATAACTCCTAGATACAGCATACTCAAACTGCTAAAAAACAAAAGTAAAAAGAACATCTTTGAAGGCAGCCAAAGGAAAGCAGTGCTCAAGGAAACAGCTAAAAGAATCCTCGGTAAAAAATGTTGTTGTTGTTTTGTGCCATTGAGTCAATTCCGACTCACAGTAACCCTACAGGCAGAATGCATCTACAGTAAAATGCATAGTGAAAGGTACACACTAAAATGACTAAAGTGGGGGCCTCCGGTAAGGGAGTGGGACAATGGTGATTGGATAAGGACATTATATGGAACTCCGGCCTTATTTATAATCTTTTAATTATTTACAGGGGCAATTTATTTACATAGTACTTGTGGTGGCACAGTGGTTAAGAGCTCAGACTACTAACCAAAATGTTGGAAGTTCGAATCCACCAGCTGCTCCCTGGAAATCCTACGAAGCAGTTCTATTATGTCTGCTGTGAGTTGGAATCAACTTGACGGCATCAGGTTTGGTTTTTGTATGTGTGTGTGTGACTAACAACTGATTTTTTTTAAAGAAAAGGAAAGGAAAACAAAAAAAACTTACTCTGGGGTAGAGGAATCCAGAAGGAAACAGGTAAGAACCACCTCCAAAGGAGTATAGTTATAATAATAAATGCTACCAATTATTGAACACAAACCATGTAAAACATTCTTTCAAGTGGTCCTCACAACAATCCTATGAGGTAAGTGCTACTATTATCCCCCTTTTACAGATAAAGAAACTGAGGCTCACAGAGGTAAAGTAATTCACATCCACTCCTTCATTCAGAAAATATTGTTTGACTGCTTACTATGTGCCAGCTTCTATGCTGAGTTTTGAGTATAAGTTGGTGGGTAAGTGTCACCACTAGTGGCAATAACAGAATGATGATTAAATCAACTTCTGAGCCCATGCTTTAAGGACCACACATTCCACTATCTGCTGGTAGGACAGAGAATACTTCTTTGGACCCAGCGTGATCCACAGGACACTACACTGCCTGTAGAAGATGCTACTGACTCAGAAGTGGGCCCACTCTTGGGAGGGACATCCACATGTGGCTCACATGAAGCCAGAACCACCCAAAGTACACTCACCACCCACCTCCCTCCCAACCCCACTGCTTCAGACTGGAGACACAGTTCTTACTTGAGGTTGTCAGGGGTTTTGGATGGCAATACTGACAGCACCAGAGAAGACTTCTCAATGGCCGAACAGGAGGCCACCAGATTCAGCTGGGGGATGAACTTGACCTGTTGGCACCAGTTGGGATGAACAGCCTGGGAAAGACAGAGGCAATGGTGGGAGACTCAACCCAAGGATAGCATTCTGGGCCCAGACACCAGAACGTGGGTAGGTGTTAGGGACTGGAGGGGGCCAGAGATCACCAACTCTAATGCTCTTCTCTTAGTGATCAGAGCTCTGACAAAGTGCTATTGCCCCACAGTCGTAATCCAGGTCCTGCGACCAGGGGTGTGTGACTATCACTTGTCAACAAAAAAACTTAAAAGCACTCAAGCCTACTGGTATTTGATTTCTTGTTTTATAAGTCAGAAGACAGGCAAGGTCAGGACCATACTAATATTGTTCTCTGTCACCTGTATTCCAAGAGAGGAGAAAGGATGGATTCAAGTCTGCGGGAACCCCCGCTACAGATAAGCCTGTGCTTCCCAGCCCACTGCTGCCCTCCATGTTTGTCAGAACATGGTTGGCTCCAGGGAGCATGTAGTGCATGAGAACATTATTGGCTGCAACCTGGACAGCAAAAGGACAAGACACACAAGTCAAGGGGCTGGCCTGGCCTTACGGGCTCTGAATTCACTAGCAGCAGCTGTGATCTGAGCTAGTGCTTGGCCTCCCAAATGGGAGATTTTCCTCTCTGGGACAAGCATGGAGGAGAGAGGGTGAGAGGGTAAGCTGGACGGGTCACCAAACATTTTTCAGCCCATTCTACCGGCAAGATCCTGAGCCAGGTTTCACATACATTACCTCACCAAGCACCTGGCACAGTCTGTCAACAAAGGCATCTACCCGAGGCACTGAACTAAACCCAGGACACTTAGCACCTCAGAGGGAAAACCAAGCCCAAGGTGAGATTCACACAGAAGATGGAAAGAAGATGTGCTAGTTTGTGACTATGAGGGTCACAGGGGCTGAATTACCTGACCTGCTCAAAAAGAAGCATTTAGGAGCCTTGGGCCACCCAATTCAGACAGCAAGGACCTGAGGAAGTAGAGTAGGGCATACAGGTGCCTGAAGCAACAGCATGTGCCAAGACCCTGAGGTGGGAAAAGGCTTAGTGTGTTCGGGGAATAGTGAGGGAGCTGCATATCTGGAGCAGAGTAAACAGGAGAAGAAAGGCAGAAAACAAGACCAAGAGCAAACCAGGGGCCAGGTCACCTGGTGTCCTGATGGTCATGGTAAGGACCTGAGGTTTTGTTCCAAATGTCATAAGAAGTTACAGGTGCATTTTGAGCAAGGGAGTGACATGACTGTATTTCTATTTCAGAATTCCTCTGGCTGCTGAATGGATAAAGCACTGCCTGTAGAAAGGAAGTGGCAACCCACTAGAAGGCACTGCAGTGGTCCAGGAAGGAAGTGATGTTGCCAGGACCAGGGCTTAGCAAGAAAGAGAATGAGAGAAGGGGCCACACCTGGGATGCATGTGTATTATGCAGATAGAGCTAATGGGGTCCAACAGCTGCCTCAATCCCCTTCCCAGAGACCAATCCCCAGGGCCTAAGATTGAATGCAGGGGGGAAATCTACTTTTTGCATCATTTATTTTTGGGTGGGGCGTGTATACAGATAATTACCATGATAACAGGTCAATGAAAGGTAACACTTACCTTGAGTCGGTAACTTTTATGTGAAGTGGACTTCTCATTTAAGAGCTTCTGCATGGAAACTGTAATCCAGTGATCTGTTAGGGGGAAAACCAAGGTCTGGCTCACTAGCTCTTCCCCTCTGCCAGAAAAGCAAAATCTCAGAAGTCACCTTGAGATGGTTTTGAACTCCTGTTTCTCAGAAGGCTTTTCCATCCTAACTCTCATTCTATCTCACTGTGTCCTGGTGATTTCAGTGGGTGCCTTCCCTTCTCCTGGAAACAGAGCCAGGCAGACTAACACTCTGCCCTGAGTCCCCTGTGACAGCTTGTGGAGGAGCTGGTACCAGAATTCAGGACTCTTCACTCTCCCTAACTACTGCAATCTTAAACTGATTCTCCATTGCAAGGTGCCACCTTTGCTGGAGTGAATGAATTGAGATCCTAGGCTCTCTTCATTCTGAAGAGAAATCATTTGGGAGTTTGTCATCATGCCCCCAACTACTAGGGCTCCTTGTCCAGAAAACACAAGTTCTGAGAAGTAGAAATTGCTCACATGATCATAACGCAAGTATGCTTGCAGCAACTGCTATGTGCCCAGCACAGCACTAAGCACGGCCCTGCCCTCGTGGGGCTGAGAGTCTCTTGGCCACTGAAACTACCCAAGACCGGTGGCTGATGAATCTCCAGGGAAAGCACTGTATGGCCGCTGGTATGAGCTAAATGCCTGGACACCAAGGGGTGGAGCCAACAGCGCCAGAGGACAAGCATAGGACCACCCTCAGAGCAGAGTTTAAGGAGGTAGGTCAGAAACGCCAGAACAGTCTGACAGGGGAACATGGAGAAAAGAGGAGCGGGGGAACCTGGAGGCTCATGACAAGTATTTTACTGCTGCACAGTCACCAGCTCCATCTTGCAAGGGCAGGAAGAAGCTTGAAAAGAAGTGTCAAGGGGGTAGGATGTCACTCAAGGTTGCAAAAGCAGGGCAGGCCGCGCATGAGCACAGGAGGAAGTTTTATTACAAGCTGTTTACCTGTCTGTCTCTCCCACGGGGCTGAGGTCCCAGGGAGGGTATGGATGACAGTCACTGAGCACTTACTAGATGTCTAACACTATGCTCTCTTATTCTACACTTACAGCAAAGCCCATGAACTAGGTATGATCACCCCTATTTGACTGATAAGCAAACTGAGGCACAGAGAGTTTAAGCAACTGGCTCCAGGTCACACAGAGCTGGGGTGCATAGCTGGGTCTGTCCATCTCCTCCCAATTCAACATGCTGGAACCACCTTGTCTTCAGTCTGTTCCCCTCAGCCCAGGCCTCAATCAGCAGGTGGTACAGAAGGACCCTGACCCTGCCCAACACTCCAGCTTCATCAGCCTCCCTCAACATCCCATCCCTCACTCAGCTCAAAGACCACCACAACCTCCCATCCTAATTCCCCAGGGTGACATGGAGTGAGTGACCAGGGCCAGGCAGTTGAGTGGGTTGGGCCAGGGCAAGGCAGCCACGAGGGGCAGAGGCTGATGAGGAAGGCCAAACCAGGGTGCCAGCTACTGCTGTGTCCATGGTGGGATTCATTTTCTGCTCTGCCAATGGGGGATGCTGCCCCAACAAGCTGGCAGAAGGGTGTCACCACCACCTGGGAACCCCTGAAGGGTGTCCTGCTCAGAAACCCTGGCTGGAAGTCCAACAGGCAGCTCTAGTGTCCCAGATGGAGGGAAGTTCAGTGACCCTGCAGGTCCTCTGCTGGCCTGGGTCTCCTCTAGATGGACATGGAGGAGCCCGGAGTCCCAACACTGTGCACATACACCCAGGGCTCAGTCAGGGCAGGAGCCAGTCCAGATAAGTCACCCAGACAGTCCTGGGGATCTAGTGCCCCTTGGCAGAGCAGTTCCAAGCATATTCCTTCAGCATTTAATCAACTTGGGATGGAGCCCAGCACATGGTTAAAGGGGAAGCCTCAGAGGCAGACTGTGGGGTCTGGGCAAGTGACTTCTCCAAACCTCAGTTCCTCCTGTAACTGGCTGTGGTAACAGCACCAGCCCCTGGCAGTGGGTGGAGGTTCCCAGGAGGTGAGGCGCCCAAAGTGCTCAGCACACAGCACTTGGCACTTATTCCCATTCATGTCAAGCCAGGCTTTCCTCCAGGCCCCATCAAGCCACCTTCAGTGCAACCTCCACCTCACCCCACCCCAAGACAGCTCAAGAGCCAAGGAGAGCGGAAGCCTCCTCACAACCTTCAGAGGAACCAGCACCATCCTGAGCCTCAGGGGGTGAGTGACTTCCCAGGGCCCACTCTTCTGGGACGAGGAGGGTCCTGAAGCCCCCACCCTCACTTCACAACCTCCCACCTTCTTCCATCACCCCACCTCCCACCCCCTCCCACACGCCAGTTCTGAGCTAGGTTTAACTTCTCAAGGATCCTAACTTCCCAGAGGCTGGAGAGCAGGGAGGCCCAGAGTGAGGAGACAGCCTTCGGGACCACAGGATCTCAGCAACCCCTTCCAGCCCACTCCCCAGGCCTCCACCTGACTTCTGAGACTCTTAGCTACCCCATTTGGAGGCCCTGGGGAGGATGCGGGGGTTGAATAGCCCATTCGCCATGTTGTCGGAGGTGAAAACGAAGACGTTGCCTTTGGTATCCCCGTAGCAGAACACGCCTCTGTCATAGTCAGACCTGGGGAAAGATGGAGACAATAGATGCTAGGTCCCAGCTGGGGGCACCCACCTGCTGTCCTCTACCCCCTCCCCAAGCCTCCTCCACCTTCAAGCAAGGGCAGTTCCAATAAGACTTTCCAGCCTTGCCCTCAGCATCTGCTGAGCTGACAAACACGGGCTCAGCAGCCCAGATCCAGACTACCGTTGGACCAGGTCCAGAAGAAATCAGCACTTTCTTAAACTAAAATAAACGAGTCCCTGGTCCTCCAGCTGCGCTTTGTCAAGCTCCCCTCCCACCCCTCCCAATCAATGGGCCATGACTTCTAGGAGCCCCAGAGTCCCCACCCATAGTGGAACAAGCCTCTTCCAGGGTTTCCTGGATGACTTAGTTGGGAGGGAGGGGAGAGGAAGAGGGCTCAATGGCAATGACTCCATGGTCTGAGTGACCACAAAAGGTGGGCTGCAAGAGCAGCAGGCTTGTGAAGAAAGAGAACACCAGCACTCACCGGCACTCCAAAGGGGCTTCAGATCCATGGGCCGGGGCTGCTTCCAGGGCCATTTCTAGAGAGGCTTTCTGGGGGGCCCAATCCCACCACGTGATGAGGTCGCGGCCAAGACCCTGCACCGATCTCCCAGGAGACTCACCAGTAGTTCATGACCAGAACACAACTGTCCAGTTCCATGAAGGTGAAGGCCCGGTCACATTTGTTGTTACTGATATCAAAGAACTCTGGGGAAGAGAAAGAAGGGCCTCGGGTGTCTCTGGATGACAGTGGGCAGCCCTGTCAGTCCTTTCCCCACCACAGCCAGAGGAAGCCTTTCTCAAAGTAAACCTACCAGGCAGCACCCTACTAAAAACTCTCCAGTGGCTTTCCATTGTAGAGAGAATCAAATCCAGCTCCCAACCACAGCCTGCAAGGGCTGCCGTGATCCGGCCCCCGTGGACCTCTGCAATCCCACCTCCGGCCACTGTTCTCCCATCCCCACCCTTCCCCCGTCACCCTCTACCCTGGCTCCCCAGGCTCCAGCCACATTGGCTTTTCAGATTCTCAAACGCATCAAGCTCATCCCACTTCATGGTTTTTTCCACTCCACCTAGAACACTCAGGGTTCCCTTCACATAGAATACTTGTGGCACCTCCCAGACCGAGACCTCCAGGACTCAGCTCAAATATCACCTCCCTCCCCACTAAACCAGGGCCCTGTTGCCCTTCTCTCTAGGCTCCTTGTTGGATTCCTCCATGACACATATCTCAGCCTCTAATTATTTTTTGTTGTGTTTGGATATTTAGGGTCTGTCTCTCCTTCTAGAACATAGATGCCATGGGGGCAGGGACATGTCTGTGCAATTCCCTGTGGTATCCTTGGGGCCTAGCACAGCACCTGGGGCTCCTCGGAGATGAGCTGAATGAGGGTGGGGATAACAAGCAAAGGAGTTAGCAAATGCTGAGAGCCAGGCACTACTGGTACCTGACAGCTTCTGTCTCCTCCGTCCTCGGCCTAGTTCTTTCTCGCTCTCTGTGCCTCCCTATAGATGCTGGGAGCAGATGGAAGCAGAGAAGCTGCATCAGAGCTCAGGCCGATTCCTAACCAGTGCCTGCTCATCAGGCCCCAGTCCCGTCATCCCCACTGCAAAAAACCCCAGGGAAATCTGAGACGAGGGAATCTGATTACACAGATGCATTGTGAGGGACGGATTATAGAAACAACCTCTTGCAGGATCACCCCTTTCCTCCACCATCCTGCACCAGCCCTGCCAGATTACTTTCACAAACATTCTCTTCATCCTAGTCAAAAGCCTTCAATGATGCCCTTCTACCCACTGCTTCAAATATAAACTCAAGAATCTGGCTCCTTTCAGCAGCCTCACTTCCAACTTCTGTCTAATGAGCAACACCCTCACGGCCTGCACTGCCTCTGGAGAAGGGCTGTGGGTTGCAGGAGGAAGGATGCTGAGCCACAGCCACAAAGGCCGAGGACCACGTGGCGCCACTTCCAACCTTGACTGTAGCCTCCACCGAGTGCCTCCAAGCAAAAGGCAGATGCTCAGCTGGGACAGCCATGATGCTATGGTAGTCTGTAAAATGGGTTATAACACCAACTCTCGGGGTGTCTGCAGATGACGGGAGAGAACAGCCAGGACAGCACCTGGTCCTTAGGAAATGGGTGTTATAACTAACACCCTAACTGGGTCACAAACACTTCCCCACCTGCTCTAGCCCTGGCTGGTGACTGGCCATTGTCTCTGTCTGTATCACACAATTTATCCTCTAATGATGTTAATATTGATTGGGCTCCTACTATGTCCCAGGCACCACGCCAGGAGCTTCACATACCCAACCACTAAGCCACACTCAACCTGGAGACATATATTATTGGCTCCATTTTACATCTGGGCAAACTGAGGCATAGGGAGGCAAAGTAATTGCCCAAAGTCACAAATCTACCAAGTGGTGGGGCCAGGATCTGCAACCAGGCCCATCTGATTCCAAAGTCCCTGCTCTTTCCAGAACAGCCCATGTTCTCTCCTCCCATTTAGTCTTGCATCACTGGCTGCAGCTTCATATATTAGTTTCGTTTCCCTGGCCACCTTGTAAGTTTGTTCGGTCAGAAGCATCATTCGTTCACTCATCCATCCTTCCATTCAACAGTCATTGGGCCTCTAGGACGAGCCAGGCACTGAGATATAGAATGAAGCCAAACAGGCGCAGTTTCTACCCTCATGGAGCTTACAGTCTAGAAGAGGAGACAGATATTAAACAAAGAATCACACTAATAAATGTACAATCACATTGATTAAAAAGGGTTTGAAAGGAAAGATGGTCAATCTCATGAGGGCCTTCTGAATAGAGGAACCTGACTTGGACTAGGTGGTCAGGGAGGGCTTCCTGGAGCAAGTGACAACTGGAGTGAGAGCCAAAGGAAAAGGAGAAGCTATGGGGGCAGAGAGGAGCCCTGGTGGCACAGTGGTTAAGTGCTACAGCTGCTAACTGAAACGCTGGCAGTTTGAATTCACCAGCTGCTCCTTGGAAACCCTATGGGGCAGTTCTACTCTATGGGTAGGAATTTACTCGACGGCAGTGGGTTTGGGTTTGTTTGTTTTTTAATGTGGGCAGGGAGGGATTTGGAAGGGATGGCAGAGCACACAGACAGAGGCCACACTGCCCATCAGAGGAGGCAAGAGAAGGCCACAGTGGCCTCACAAGAGAGGGAGAGGGTGAGTGGAGGAGGCTGCCAGGGCAACAGGAGCCAGACCTTTAGGGACCTCGTACACCATGTTACGGATCTGACCTCCATTCTAGGAGCAATGCAGGTGGGTGGAAGGCTTTCAGTACAGAGGCATTTTAAAAGCTCATCCTGGCTGCTCTGTGGGGCTAGAGTGGTGAACAGTGGGGAGGCTGTTCCTGCTGTTGAGAGAGAGGTGCTGGTGGCCTGGACTAGGCATGGCAAGAGATAGGAGGTAGAATCAGGACTTGGAGAGAGGCTAGTGATGGCCTCTGGCTTATAAATCTGGAGCTGCTCAACAGTCCTGAGTCATTCCAGCATTCACTGCACGCCCTCTACCTACTCGCCATCAGAACACCAAGTTGGACAGTCAACAACATGAGTGACTGCACCCTCCTGGCCCCTCTTGTGGCACCTGACGCTCAGTTGGTCCTCATTAACCACCTGACTGCTAAGGCCTCACACCCAGTGACACCCCAAGAGAGCCCCAACCCATGCTTGTGGTTGGCTAGGCCAATGGAGCTCTCCCGAGGGCAAATGCATGGTCCTGATGGCCAAGAGCAGACCCAGAGACTCACCTATCTTCTGGTCAGCAGACGCAATGGCAATCAGGTCCATGTTGTGGAGACACACCATGTCAATGACCCACATCTGCTGGTTGTAGGGTCTCTGGATCTGGTTAAGCTGGCCAGAGAAAAGCAGAGGAGACCGAGTGCTAAGGATGCTTGCCCAGGAGAGCACAGCCAGAGGCACAAGGTCCCCATGAACCTTCTCCTGCCCCCACGAGGCCCTGGTGCCACGCACAGACCTGGTGTGGAGCCCAGAGCTACCAACACCAACTGGGCCTTGAATAAATTCCCTAACATCTCTGATTCTCAGTTTCCACATTAGTAAAATGGGCTTAAAGAACACCCATCCTCAGAAGCCCTTTTTAGAGCAGTTTGACAAGATCTATCAAAATTTTAAATGTGCATATCTTTTGATACATGTATTCTATTTCTAAGATGTGTCTATGGATGTGTTTTCAGGTACTCATGGAACAATGTATGCCAGGGCAGCACGGTAGCCCTGCTGGGATAGCAGCAGGCCGGAGAGAGCCTGAGAGTCAGCAGGAGAGGACAGCTCAAACAAATCCACACCACATGAGGATGAGGAAGCTGTGTACATACCAACAGAGACTATTAAGTGAAAAAGCAAAGTGGAAAGCAGCACTATGTGCTGCCATTTGTATATTTAAAAAAAAAAAAGGGGACAAAGATCATAAACAGTCACCAGGGGTGGGAGGGAGAGGGAATGGAAGAATTTTTGTTTGGGGGGCACTGAGTTCATGTTAATGGCAGCGGAATATTTTGGAAAAGGATAGCGATAATGGGGCACAATATGAAAAATGTAATCAATGTCATTTAATTGTGAATGTGGAAGTTGTTGTGCTGGCCTATGTTTTGTTGTGTATATTTTCACCAAAATTTAAAAAAAAAAGAGGAAGGATATATGTATACATACCCATGGAAGAATACCCCAAAACTGGTCCCAGTAGCTGCCTCTAGGGAGAGGAACTAGGGCCTAGGGGCTGGGAAGAGAGGCTGACTCTACTGCCTACCCCTCTGAATGTCTGAATCTCATTTACCATCTACAGATATCACGTAGTCAAAGTAGCTTATTAATGAGCAATCCTTCCACCAGTTTTCGAGGAATGAGTGGAATAAGGTAAGCGAAAGCAGCCAGCATAGTGCCTGGCACTTGGCAGGGACTCAGGAAATACCAGTGCCCTTCCTCGCTCTGGTGCCAGTCTTGCACATCTATGAAGACAGAATCTGGGCTGGTGCTCTGGGAGGTGGACACCATGAGCAAAGGCTCGTCAGGAGGAAGGAGCTGCTGTGCCCAGGGGACATAAGGCTTGGGGTTGGAAGACTGGCAGAAGAGTTAGGCATGGCCAGCTAGGGAATTTATATTTTGCTCACTGAATAATGCCACAGGCTCTGAAATGGGGAAGGCAGAAAGGAGTATGATCTGGGAAAAAAAAAAAAAAAATGGAAGAGATCATCTTAAGGCATTTCCTCTGTACTCAGAAAAGATGACAGAGGCAGGAAGTGAACTGTTTCATCAGAATGCAGAGAGCACCAAGAGCTGAGAGGCCTGCCTAGGGCCCCAAGATGGCTCAGGCAGCAAAGACAATGGGCCAGGGACCCTGTGATGCCCTTTCTTGTACCCAACACTAGGGTCTAACCCACATACCCCATTATTCAGATGAGAAACCTGGAGCCTTAGGGTTTTCAGTGACTTGCCCAAGGTCACCCCAAACTTCAAGGCTTTTCACCTGCATGAGAGTGGGCAGGCAGTTGGTGATCATGGGTGATACTTGGGGGCTCATTCTTACCAAAATCTACTTGCCAAAGTAGCTCCTCAAGGAAGAATCCCCAGGTTAGCTTGGACCCTCCCTGGAACCTTCCTCTGCCCTCCTCCCTGTTCCTGACCTTTGGCCCCTGAGGGGCATGGTGACTATGTAGCAGCCAAAACCAGGAGGTCAGGCTGCAGTGCACCCCACCCCCACACGCACACAGAAAAAAGGAGGTGCGGTGGTGTCAGAAACTGCATGCCTAAGGAACATGGATGTGAATCCCACTTGGTCCTGGGCTACCAAGTGTACCCAGGTGAGTCATTGGACCTCCAACAGCCTCAGTTCCTTTCTAAGCAACCAGGGCAGGGGAGGGTACCATAAGATGCCTCCTCCACCAAGGAATGACACCTGATGCAATTATGGAAACCTCTGCAGTTCCACAAGGTTTATAAAACCCTTCATGCCGTGGGCAGCATTCTCAATAAGCTTTTCTTCTCTGGAGAGCTGAGCCTTCCTCACTTGCTGGAGGATTCTGGACTGGCCTGGCAACAACAAATGCACAACGGGTTTTCCTGAGTGTTTTATCACTTACTACATTTGGCCAGGAGCCGGCAGCACAAAGACAATGATGATGTCAGTTTACATTTATTGGGTACTTGCTGAGTGCCCTGCCCTACTCTAAGCACTAGACATGTATTATGTCACTAAATCCTCCCAAGAACGCTGTGAGGGAGTCCTATTACTAACCCCATTGGACGGATGAGAAAACTGAGGCACAAAGAACTATAGTAACTTGTCCAAGATCACAGAGCTAGTATGTGGTGCCACGGGGATTCTGACCCTGGTAGTCGGGCTCTGAAGCCTATGTTCACAGCCACCATAATTCCCTGCCTGGTTCGGGCCAAGGATTTGAAAACCATTGTAGAAATAGAATCAGCAGAACTTGGTGATGGTTTGGATGTGACAAGGGAAGGGAAAGAGGCTTATTTCTAGCATGGAAACCTTGGTGGATGCTGATGCCATTCATTGAGATGGGGACAGAGGAGGAGAAGCCAGGTGGCGGGGTGGGCGGGGAGAGTGGCATTCTGTTTGGACAAACTGGGTTTGAGCTGCCTGCAGGCCATCCAAGTGGCAGAAGAGAAACGTGAGGCACAAGGTCACACACAGTGAAGTCAGAGCCTGGATCCTGGCCCTGTGACGTCACGTCCAGGGCTGCTTAGACCATGAACTCTGACAATGCGCCTGCTCTGGGTCTGTGCCAACTTTGCAATCAGGCTCTTCAATGACCTGCATGTGTCCACAGGCCCTACTCACCCTAAAGGACCTCAGCAGCAAGAAGGACTCAGACCAGAACTGTAGGGTCCCATTTTTGGTGACAGTCAGGAAATGGCCGATCTTCTTGAATCGATGGATTAAATACTCCACTTTCACAATTTCACAACCATGATTCCTGTGGAAGGTGATAAGAGAGAAAAGAGACCAAACAAAAACAATTCATAGAGGAGACGGCACTCGCATCCAACAAAGAGCTACAGAGGAGGAAAGACCAAAGCAAGAGAAGCTTCACGCACACACACACACGCACAATTAAGATACTGCAGCTGGCTACAAGAGACATGGGACCTTGCCCCCTTCTCCATGCAGGTTTCCACTGGATTACCAGCAAAAAAAAAAAAAAAAAAAAACTCTTACTGTCAAGTCAATTCTCTCACTCATAGCGACCCTATAGGACAGAGTACAACTGTTCCATAGGGTTTCCAAGGAGCAGCTGGTGGATTTGAACCACAAACCTTTTGGTTAGCAGCTGAACTCCTAACCACTGAGCCACCAGGGCTCCTGGATTATCAGCAATGGCCAAGAAAAAGAGACTCAAGTATGATGCAGGTATGAGGCAGTAAGTTTATCCTGTGAAAAAACAGTCGTTTCTTCATGTGTGATGGGACATAGGAGCCAGGCCAGAGACCTTTTGCAAACCTTCTTTTACAGGAAAAGCAGCCCACAGAGGGCAAGTGGAGTGGAACTCATGACTGATTACTGTGAAATAATTCTGTTTCCGGCAACTGCTCTAGTGCTCTGGGGTGGAGAGGGAAGAGAGCCCAAGAGACAAAAGTGGACAAAAGGACAGTGAGAAATTAGGACATGGTGTGCATCTGAGGACAGCACTGAACACTGCAAACAATTCCTGAGGCAAGCCTGGCCTCACAGGATGTCACCCTACAGACTTCCCCCCACATGCTTCAGTGCGACTTTCCAGTGGCTTCTCTCCTGCCCTGAAGTTGGCTAAGTCAGCTCTCTGGCCAGTAAGGGTCAGCGCCATTCTGACTTCCCGACGCGGCATGGCACACACTCCCACTTGATGCGCCCCTATCTCTGGGCCCAGTCAGGGCAGGTAACATTACCTCATCGTTCAGGCACCCTAGGAGATAACCATTTGTCCGGAGTTACGTCCTGGGTTACCAGTAGAACTCGGACTAGACCCTAGACACCTTGGCCCCTACTCCAGAGCCTTTTCCACATGTCGCCATGGACATGACTGACCTGTGGCATTAAGGATAAATCACATTACTGTGAAATTCTACTGCCATTAGAATCTCTGCAGGAGAGATGGCAAGACTTGCATCTGGACACGTTCTCTACTGCCCTTTGCCCACAGCTTCGTACAAGTCATGGTGAATATTCTCAGTCACTTCTCTAATACTATCACTTTCAATTGTGCCACTCTGCCAGGGCCGAGAGGCCTCGGTTTTCTCACTTGAAAAATAAGGATAATAGTCTTTATTGCCAACTCACAGGCCACTGTGAGGAACAGACACAGCAGGTGGGAAAGCTATGAACAGCTAAGGGAAATGTCCTCCCAGCGCAGTCTCAGTGTCGTCTCCCCGATCGGGAGGAGAGCACCTCCGTCTCCCAGCACTGCTGTGGGGTCAGTGAGATGGTGCGCTTGGTGAGCTTGGCCCAGGCTCAGTAAAGGTAAGCCCACTTTTCTTTTTGAATTTTACTGTGGTAATATATAAAACATCAAATTTAGCATTTCAACCATCTTTAAGTGTACAATTCAGTGACATTAATTACAGTCACCATGTTGGGCAACCGTCACCTATATCTGTTTCCAAACTTTTTCATCACTCCAGATGGAAACTCAGTACCCCTTCAGCAATAACTCCTCATTCCCTCTCCCCCCAGCCCCAGGTCACTGCCAAGCTATTTTGGTCTCTATGCATTTGCCTATTCTAGATATTTCATATAAATAGGATCATACAATATTTTTCCTTTTGTGACTGACTTATTTCACTCAGCATAATGTTTTCAAGTTTCATCCATGTTGTATCATGTATCAGGACTTTGTTTCTCTTTACGGTTGAGTAAAATTCCATTGCATATAGATATCACATTTTGTTTATCCATTCTTCCGTTGATGGACACTTTTGTTTCTACTTTTTTACTATTGTGAATAATGCTGCAATGAACATTGGTGTACAAGTATCTGTCTGAGTCTCTGCTTTCAATTCTTTTGGGTATATACCTAACAGTGAAATTGCTGGGTGTCACCTGAAGTCAATACTTAGAAGTTACTCTTTCATGGATTTTCATTAAACCTCTTCTCTATTAAACCCCAGGCTGCTTGAGGACAGGGACTACCTCCTAGCTCTTTGTCTTCCCTGTTCTGCGGCTCTGGGTGTGGTCCTCTGAGAATAGACACACCCACAGCCCCCTCCTAACCAATGCCACAAATGTAGACCACCAAACATTGTACCACAGGACCCAGCTCCCTGGCCCCGGCCACCTGTACCTGGCAGGAGTTGGTGCTCCACTCAAGGTGGGCTCCAAGAGAGGAGCTCTGACTGCAGGGGGTCTGCTCTGGGACAGCAGCTCAGACCCACTAGAGTGCTCCTCTTTCCCTGGGAGTTTGGAGGGGGGAACACACAGAGAAAGAGGCCAAGGCACAGTGGGCACAGTGGGCAGTAGGAGACACTCAAAAGAGCAAGCAGGTAGGCAGAAGTCAGGGCGGAGACAGAGACACAGAGTGTCTGTAGGAGGGGTAGCAATGCTGAGGCTTCGAGGCCTGGATAGGCTCAAGGCACAGTTTCCTACAATGGCTTACTCCCTGCCACCTCACAGGAAAGCCCCATCCCAGAGGTACACAACCATCTGTGCCCCTGAAACTGCCAAACCCACCATCACACAATGGTTAACAGACAGGTTGCCAGACAAAGTGGGAGAGCAATGTAGTACACTGGGTGAACAGGGGCTGGGATGGTCAAACAGACCAACGCCACCACTTTCCAGCTGGGTGGCCTGGGAAAGTAATTTGATCCCTCTGAGCTTCAGTTTCCTCATCTGTAAAAGGGGGACAAATCATCTACCTTAATCCTCATGAACACGTGCAGGGTTGTGAGGATGAAAGGAGCTAAGGTATATGAAGCATCAGGCCCAGTGCCAGAGGCTGGGAGACACCAACAAAGAGTGGCTCATGGATTTTAGGAAGGCAGCCATCACTGCAGGGCTGACACCAGCAGTTGTTCAGACACACCCCCTTCAGGTCCAGGGAAGAAGCTCCTTACTGGGGGATGATCCGCATAGGAAGGTGGAAGCGCAGGCGGTACTGGCTCCTCCTCATCGCCTCCTTTCCCCGGAACTCGTGCACCAAGTAATCCACATACTTCTGCTGCCTCAGAAGAAAAGGTGAGGGAGGAAGGATGCTGGCAAAATGGCTTCAGCATGAGGCTTTGGGAAACCAAGCCTGGTTTCTGGTGTCTTCCCCCATCTCTCTCAGCTCTTTCCAAGGGACTCTGGGAGCTGTTTCCTAAGCACCGGCCAAAGAAGCCTCCATGTGACAGACCTCTTCCTGAACCTTAACGCGTGAAGGGCACATTTACAAGCACTTGTGAAAACAGCACAGCAGCATCTCTCTCCTCACCCTGTTTCTGTAATACCAGATACATCTTCAGATCCCTTCCACATCCAGCATCTTATTTGAATCTCTTTATTCACCCCCACTTTATAGATAATAAGACTGAGGACCAATAAGTATATATGAGTTGCCCAAGCTCACAGATCAAGTTAACAGCAGGGGAGGACCCATAACCCGGGTCACTGGGCAACTCTAGACTCCACTAACTAGTCTCATGAAAATATAGTTGAGGCCAAAAACTACCACAGGAAGCTATAACAAGGGCATTTGATTAAAAAGAACCATGGTGTAGACAGCAGAGAATGCTGGAAGCGTATTTGTTACAGAATTTAAAAAGAAGTTAAAACAAAGGAAACAGATGGCATACACTACAGCAGTAAATGCATGGGCTCTTGATTTGTTCCTGGGGCAAGTTTCTTTAACTTCTCTATGCCTCAGTTTCTCAATCTATCAAATGGCAGTAAGTAATAGCACCTACACCATAGGATACCCATGAGGTTTAAGTAAAACCATATTTGAAGTGCGTAGCACAATGCCTGGCATAAATGCTAGTTATCGTTGCCATCATTACTACATCGATATGCCAGACCATTTTTTGTACTTTCCTGTATGTTTAAATGCTATCTGCTCCTTTTAGAACACTTAGGATCAGAAACAAACAAAAGCATTATTATTACTAAGCTGTAATAACTATTAACTATTTATTAGTCATTATAATAACTAATTACTGTGCTGACGTTTTTGGCTTTAACAGTCACCTAACCCAAAAAACCAGTTGCCATTGATTTGATTCCATCTCATGGCAACCCCACATGTGTCAGAGTAGAACTGTGCTCCATAGGGTTTTCAACAGCTGATTTTTCAGAAGTAGATCACCAGACCTTTCTCCTGAATCATCTCTGGATGGACTCAAACCTCCAGCCTTTTGGTTAGCAGCCAAGCACGTTAACCGTTTGCACCATCCAGGGACTCCTTAACAGTCACAGGTTTGCCTACTTCTGAATGACCTCAAGGGGCCATGAGATAGTCACTAATATTTCTGTCAAGGCACCAACTCAAGCCCCACAAGTAGACAGGAGACTGGTGTACAGGAGAGAGTCGCGTGGCAGGTGAGGAGGGCCCTTGCTGCTCCCTGCTGCACACTCAGTAGGTCTTACACAGGGCTCACTGGCACTTGTCATACACTTCCCTGCATCCCAGGAAAGAAGTGAGCTGTGATGAGTCCAGTACCTCAGGGGGAACCCAAGGACACCAAGGGTTCCCTCCACCCAACAAGTGCCATGGCTTGTGCCAGAATCCACAGGGAGGCTTTCTGATGCGGTAACTGTCCCCCATCTTCAACCCTCCATTTGCTCAACCAATCTGCCAAGGACTGTACCCCACCAGCCTCCCTCCAGCTGCCTGAGGCATCAGGGGCACTCTCCTCACCCAGGTGACGAAGCCACTACAGTCCGAGTCCACCTTCAAAAAAATCGCCTCTAGCACCTCATCTGACACATTGCTCAGAACCGTCTTCATGGCCTTAAGGAAAGCCTTCATGTTCAGGGCTTTGAAAGAGAGGAGAGAGAACACTGTCCAGGTGCTTATGAGCCACTCGCCCCCATCACTGGCCACGGTGTTCTTGGGTGCCTGGATGCTGAGGAGGGCACGCAGAGGATCATGTTTACCTGGTGTCCTCAGCTAGAGGCAGTCTCTTTACAGTCTCCCCGACAACCGTTAGCTGGGATCACTACAGGGGAGACATAGGAGATGGGCTCCATCCAGAGACGAGGCAGCCTCAGAAAGTACCTTCTCACCAACCCCTCAAATGCAGTCACTTGGTTGGCCCTGTCTACCCTCCCTCCTGTCTCTGACATCCACCACTCACCCTAACCTAGGCCCAATTTCTGAAGCTACCATCATCACTAGATTGTCTTCTGCATCTTGTCGGTTCAACATTCAATCATCCCACAAGTTCTGGCTGAATACCTATCACACGGGGGCACTATGCTGGGCCCCTGCAGCAGTGGTGGATGGGCAGAGGGGGCTACCAACAAGAGTTCAGACCCCATTTCTGAACAAATAAGACAGACCAGGCATTGAAACAAAGAAAGCAACTGATGAAAGATCTCCAAAGAAAAGAAGAAAAGCAAAAGTAAATAATGGCAGCGAAGAAACAATAATTTCAAACATACAGAAGGAGAGGCTAAGGGCATCTTTTAAAGGCAATTATCAAAATGCAAACTTTGGCTGGAGGGAAAGACGGCAAGGAGAGAGGAGGAGAGAGCAAGGATAAAATATTCTCCCCCGTGCTGGGTGTCGTGGCTGTAAGGGAATCTGCCTACAAACGGATCAATAATCCCCACCTATATTTGTTTTTATAAGTACCGTTTTTTTTTCAGTGCTCCTAAAAACCCCTACAAACAGTTTGGAACCTTCACGGTGGCCCTGAAGGCCAAGCGTTATCTGGCTCCTCTCAGATTTCACCTCCCACTACCATCCCTTCATTCTCTGCTCCAATCACCAAGGTCTCCTCAACGTTTCTCAAACCACCAAGTGTGCTCTGCTTTTACTCCATCTGGATGGCCCTCCCACAGATATCAGGTCCCTGCCCCTCCCTCCACAAGGAAGCCTTCCCAGGAACTGCCTAAAGAGGCCACCCTGCCCACTATCCGTCTTCACTGTTCTTCCTGACATTCCTCATTATCTGACATATCTGATTTAGCTGCCTGTCTGCGGCCTCCCACCCTAGACTGTGAGCTCTGGGAGTACAGTATGAACGACTGTGTTTCGTCCATTGCTGGGTCCCCAGCACTCAGCAAATGTTGTGTCCCATGAGTGCTTCTATGGGCACCAGGATGTGATGGGGACGACACTGCCTGCCAGGCACTGTTCTCTGTGCTTTGCACATATTAAGGCCTAATGAGCAAGGGACTCAGCAGGAAATTGCAGCACAGAAAGAAGCGGCCACTTGCCCAAGGTTACACAGCTAGTAAGTGGTGGCACCGCATGCTAACCCAAGCAATCCGACTCCAGAGTTCATGCTCTTAACCCTGCTCTATGCTCGGCGGAAAACACTCAGCACAGAGCTGCAGGAGTCATTATTATTATGTATTGCTAGTTTAAGGAACAAATGAAAGCCTGAACAAAGCATGCCTTGCTCGAGAAAAGATCCATCTGAAGCTATAGCCAAAGGGCTTGTGAGTTTTGAGTGGCACTTAATGGTCCTTCTGTGTTATAAAATGGGCCAGAAGCAGTGGTGGACTAACCAGTAGCAAGGTACACATGGGCTTATTTGTGTTTACTTACTAATCTGTAGTGCACCACTTCACATATGGCACACTATTTGAAAGATGTGGTGAAAAAGAGGTGAAATGGTACACTACAGATTAGTAAGTAAGCACAAGTAAGCCCGTGCGTACCTTGCTTATTGAGTAATACGGCCCTGGCCAAATGCCTTAGCAAAGGAGTCAGATGACAGTCCATGAGCACTGGGCTTCCCCTCGGGAGAGCACTGGGAGCAAAACTGCCTTGGTGCAGTGATTAATGAACAAACTCTTCTTGAATGCAGTGTACGAACAGTCTTCTCACAGGCGTTTAAGAAACTGTATATATTGTTCATTGCTGTACTAATATACTACTTCTTATAAATATTTTGCTAAAATGTTTTTTTGGAATAACAAGAAAATAGACACAAAGGTATTTTGGAAAGGAAATGTACTTTGTGGAGGCTGGCTAATTCCCCTGCTCATCACCTCTTCAAGGAAGAGTTCATTCATCTCAAGCCGAATGACTTATCAACAGCTCTCAAAACACTGGGAAGGGAGTTTTTGACTTGGAACAGGCAGGAGGGAACTTTCTGGAGGGCTGGAAACAAATTAGGATATGTGGGTGAGCCAGTGAGAGTAGCTAGTGTCTGAGAAGAAGCTGGGAGAATGGCTAGGAATGGAGGAGGGGTTAGCACTACAGGAGCAAGTGAATCCTGTGAAGGAGGAATTCTGCCAACAACCTGAGTGAGCCTGGACAATCTCAGAGGATACCATAGCCATGGCTGACACCTTGATTGCAGCCTTATGAGATCCTGTGAGAGGCCCAGATAGAGCCATGCCTGGACTCCTGACTGCTGGAAACTGTGAGATGATAAACGTGTTGTTTTAAGCCACTAAGTTTGTGGAAATATTGTCACAAGCAACAGGTAATAAACCATACGTAGGAATTCTTTTGGAAGAAAGCTTTCCAAAATACTAACAGTGGTTACATTTGGGTGTTTTATTTTTCTAGATCTCAAATGGCCTCCAATATAGTTACAATAGTTATATAATGATTTTTAAAAAAAAAATTTAAAGGAGACACTTGGCTTGTCAAGTCTGAATTCTGCACACACCCCATATGTGTTTCCTCCCTGTGCAGAAAGCACAGAGACTCACCCTACAGCACACCTTTACCTCCAGTTGCATCAGCGTCCTCAAATATTTTCTCCATCTCAGACAGCTGTAACTCAGCAAAGAGCTCAAACCCATGTTGGAAGTCGGTTATCTGGGCAGGGGTGGTGGGTGGTGTCGGGGAGCTAAGGACGTCCTTGCTCTTCTGGGATCCATCTTGGGTGTATGACTAGAGCAAAGATGAGAAGAACCAGGGACTGATAGAGTTAATTTCCTGAGCTGAACAATTTTAAACACTTCTTATTTAAAGAGAGGCTCTTTAGAGAAGGACAGGGTATGTAGTCTTATGGTGTTATTAACTGATGCAAACGTATAGCCCATAACCACTTTGAGATCTAAGAGGATCAAGAAAAATCTAGATTGCTTCTCCTGACTTTGGGAATAGTTCACTCTCCTCACCCTGACCCCACCTAAAGAGCACACAGGCTCATCCTGCTGTGAACCTTCATTCATTCACTGTCTACCCACATTTACTTGAATGCCAGGCACTACAGATACAGCAGTGAACAAAGTAGAGAGTCTCTGCCTTCATGGAGCCCAACAGATGATCTAGTTAATGCTTCACCATCTATCCAGGCCCCCAAATTAGAAATCTCAGCAATATCTTTGGCTTTTCCTTCTCCCTCCTTTCCATGAACAAGCCACTTCCCTTTACTGTGATGGTTTTCTTACCTTTTGAGGCTGAGAGCTCTCTTTTGACAAGTTCTCAAAAGACACTAGTGTTGACCTAGAAGAAGGAATCACAGTCATTTTAACTCTAATTGTTCTAAGAACCATATTAGGAAGCTGACCTAGCCAACTCATAAGATAGGTGGAAAAGAAGTCAGGGTCGAGGAAGGGGTTGCAGCCCCTTGCCCGCAGACACTCTGAGCATGCATTTGATGAGCATCCCTTGTCCCATAGAGGCTTCTCCAGCAAGGAGCTTTTCCCAAGTTTACACCTAACCCTTCCCCTGATGGGAAGTTGTTGTCCTACTGAAGCCCTGGGACTTCTCAAGTTACTTTTTTCTTGGCTCAATGCCAGAGGCTTCCTAAAGGGAGTCACACTTTTACTGAATTAGAAGGGGCTTAGGAGGCCATGCAATACAATTCACTGATGAGGAAAAACGAGGGCCAGGGCAAGCACATGCCCAAAGGGTCAAAGACATGCACCAGAGGTGGGGGCACCCCTCCCTACCCTCCAATGCCTTTGGGGACAGGATTTCTTCCAAACAGCTGAGACAATTCTCCCAGTAGTGTAAGGATCAGGTGAGAGTGTGTGGGAGAGGGATGTTCCACTGGGCTCTGCTCTGAGACTAGAAAGAGCATGTTTCTACTGGGTCAGTAGCACCACCATGAGATGGAACACAGTACTTTGTCAGGATTACTGGAGCACTAATCCACCTCAACAGCAAGTCCTACCAGGCAAGAGTTGTAACAGCACTCTAGGATGGCAGGGGAACAGCAGAGAAATAGTCAAGTCCAAGACATGCTCAGGGGACCGACCAAATGAACCAGCTTGGCTTGACCAAAGGTGGGGGGAATAGTTGCAGAAAACTTTGAAAAGAAAAACTCGAAACAGAATGTAGAATCTTAAATATCTGGCCAGGGAGTCTGAACAAGATGAAGGGTAATTACAAAAATTCATCAGCATAAAAGAGAGGAGAGCAAGAGTGAAGACTGGCCAAGGCAACCTAACAATGTCTTGGCAACAGCTCAGATATAAGAATCAAAGGAGAGAGAAGAGCCAAAGGTAAGGATATTTGGAAGCCAAGAGCCAGGGTAACTGAGGGAAATGCCAGGACTTGTACCAGAAACAGGAATAAGGTGGAAAGTGCTGTAATGTATGCGACACTGGGCTATCCAATTAGAAATAAAGAATATACCTGGAAATGTAAGGACAGAAACTTAAGGAGTGGCTATACTGAGGGGATACAAAGCGGGGGAGAAGCACACAAGAGACAGGATGGGTCAGACAGGTAGGGGGATAGGATGTTTCAGGATGAACCAAGATAAGGGAAAAGAAAAGGCCACTGAATATGGCAATTAAGAGATCACCGGTGATTGACTGATAACAGTAACTCAAAAGGTTAGATGGGAAGCGAGTTTATATCAATAAAGCAGGGCTCACCAAACCAAACCGAAATGAAGGGTGGTAACAGTTGTGCAATTTGAAGAATGTAATCAATGTCACTATATTATACATGTAAAACCTACTGAATTGGTATATGTTTTGCTGCGTGTATTTTCAACAATTTTTAAAAAGAGATCTGGTGAAAAACAGCTGAAGTATATTTGTAATATAACTCATGTATATGTTGGCAGAGGTAAAGAATTCAGTGCCAGAATTTGGCAATGTGGGAAGCAGCAGCCTCTAGCTTCCACCTACCCCGATTCCCTCTCTGTCCTGCTCAAGGGGCTCTAGCATGTGTATTAATGTCCCAGCAAACACATCCAAGCTGCACCTCCATCCCTCACGTCCATTGCTCCTTGGCCACCTCAGGTCTAGGCAGGGCTGCCCTCAAAAATGATAGAATGGGGAACATGACCACGAAGATCCTGGAATTAGGTTCAAGGTGATTTTGGCAAGGAATACCAGGGTCCCGAGTACACAGAGCACGGGGGGAGGAAGGCAGTTGGCTGTGTGGCCATGTCTCCCTAGACCCTTGGGCTCCTCATCCCTTGGAGAGGGACACAGCTAGAGGAGGGACAAAATGGGACCCTCAAAAGCTCAGGGCCCACAAGGCAAGGTCCTTCTTGCCTGGACCTAAGGAAGGTACTGTCAGTATATACAAAATTATAAGTACAGTGAAAAATATGGAAGGATATACACTGGGGTTTTGATATGGGTTGTGGGGAGTTGAGGGCTAAACAATCTTAAGGCTGAGGAGTCCAATCTTTCAGAGGACATTAACCCCAAACCCTCACTCACTCTGACTCAAGTTGATCTTCCCAGCTAATCTTGCTGGCTACATTTTTCAGAGATTTATTGGTTTTCGACACCAATCTCGACTGAGGCATCTTGGCAGCTGTCCCAAGTACAAGGCAGCCTGTCTATGAGGTAGATGTGGAACTCTGAGGGCTTCTGCCTGAATGCAGAATCAACTGGCCACATTCAGAACTAGGGAAATGAGACAGAATTCCATATGCAGAACACAAATGGAACATCAGAATCCACCCCACAAACCATAATCACAGGCATTTTCATCAAATTTAAAACATTCTTTTTATTGATGAAGTTGAATTTACAGCAGTGACGAGAGCTACAGCACAAATAGCCAAGACAAGTATGAGAACAAATGATCCATAGGACAAGTACAGGCACAGACAGCCTACCACCCATGAAAAACCTAGAAAATGTCAAGAGCCTTATGATAAAAGCAGGGCTCACCAAACCAAAAGGCCAACTGGTTCCCACAGTTGAGACAGTGCAAGGCACAGCAGCTCTCCAATACTTCCTCTGTGTGCACTCCAATTCTCCGAGATGAGGAAGGCTGTAAGAGCACTGTGTATAAGATGGCGTCTTATAAATCCAGACCTCAGAGTAGATTCAGCATTGTTCAATCTTTGCTCCATGGCAAAATATGGCAGGATGAGTTGGTGAAAGGTGAAATCTCTTGGGGAGACTTCAGCAAGTGATACGGATTCCAAATTCAAAGAGATACCCAGCTAAATCACATTTAATGATGAACGAGATGTTACCAGAATGTTAACTGATCACCAAACAAGACACTCTTCTGGGACTTACACCACAAAGAGAACACCACTACAACACACAGGAAGAAACTTTAGTTCCTATTTCATTAATAACAGAGACATGGGATTTTGTCATATTGTAGAACATAAGAAGTGGTTAAATGAAATGTCAAGGGGCAGAACATCTTTTAAATCAGGTATTAGAGGATTTAAGAAAAAAATCCAGCCTGATGGCCCTAAATCTGACCTGTTTCTCACTTTTTTTGGTTCAGTACTTTCATTTTCCAATCCAATGTTAAACCATTTCTACTTAAAGCAGGTCCTGCATTTTTCCAATGACAACACATTTACTAATCGAAGTGTATATTTTTCACTATAACCTATCTTCACTGATTAATAACTTTATCAACATGCTAAATTCTATCACAGTAAAAATATTTTTTCCCTCCCTAGGAAGAAACAGAAGAAAAAGGGGAAAATATTAAGATGTAGTCTACTTTTTTAGTTAAGGAAAAGTTGAGAAAATTCCCATTCAAAAAGACTGAAAATATGACCATTAATAGCTCATGTTAAAAAAAAAAAAGACCTGGGAGGGAGAGTATTAAGAAAAATCTCCTAGATAAACCCCTCCACAAAGATAATTGTGGATAAAAGTTAAAGTCCAACTTCAGACTCATTCAGGCATCACTTCCAATCCTAAGGAATTTCTAATCCCTAATAAGAGAGGATGTTGCCAGGTGGGAGCAACTGCTGTAGGGAAGACACCTCCTCATACCTCCACTTAGAAGCAGTGCTGACAAATATCCTTTTAAGATTTAGCACTGGCTTGTAAGATGTCAAAACTTGTATTTTTCTCAGCTCTATATAAACTGTCAAAAATTAAGATGCAATTTGATAGTCAAGAAGAGTTTTTTCCATTTCAAATAAGATGGTAGTCACTGACTCTAGAACTGAATAGGACCCTGGAGATTAGTATCTAAGGTCATACCTTTGGCTGGCAGTAGGCTGAAGTCTGAGGAGCCCCGGTGGTGCTCAACATTCAAGCACTTGGCTGTTAACCAAAAGGTTGGCAGTTCAAACCCACCCAGCAGCTCTGCAGGAGTAAGACTAGGTGATCTGCTCCCATAAAGATTACAGCCTAGAAAACCACAGGGGCAGTTCTACTGTGTTATGTGGAATTGCTATGAGTTGAAAATCAACTCCATGGCACCCAATGACAAAAAGTTGAGGTTAACAACCCAGCTCACATGACATACAGAACACCGCTCTTCCTATCACACCACACTGCCAAAGAGAACTCTAGGTTCAAACACCAAAGATTTCAAAACCCATGATTCAAGAAAAAGGAGATTCTCAGTGTGGTTAGGCAGCTACTCATCTGTCTTCTCAAAAAAGAAAAAAAAACTATAGGGGAGAAATGATACTAAGTCAGAGAGTTCAAAATTCTTAGGAAATTCTTAAAAATATTTTATTTCATTCTGCACTGAATCTTACAATTATTACTTCCTCTCTCAGCCGGGGAAAGGGGTTCACACACAGAAGCAAGCTAGGCTAGCCTGTAAAAAACACTAATAGCTTATTCCATGCTCCCAAGCAGGATTTAAAATTTCCAAGTAAAAACAGCAGCCATATATAATTATATATGTTTAACTCTCTCACATTATTTTGTAGAAAAACATATAAAATGAAAAAAAAGCAGTATCAAGTTTAAAAAATTAAGTAAAATGCTAAAATCCAGATGACCTTCAGGTTACAACAGATCTTAAAATTACTAGAACTACTTTAAAATATATAAATAGGCCCCATTATGAGACACATACATATATGAACATGACAAAACAACTGAGAGCCAAGACAGAGAAGCAATCTGAAGGTCATTCAAGCTTAGGTAAGGATAAACCACAACTGAGTGTGGGTAAAACTTGAACACATAGATTCCTGCACTAAATGAGAATTCAGCGATGGTGTATTAGCAAAACTCTGCCTGTAGCTTACGGCCTGTGGAAAAAAAGTCAAACTCGTATGCCGAACCATTTGTCATTTTTGTCAAAGCCCCTTTTAGAGCCAAAACCAAAAGTACTTTTATTAAAGCACAAAAGTTCTGTACAGTTTACAGGATTCCCAAATGATTTCACTGTTAGTGAGCCTTTCTTCAATTTCCCACATGCCAGATACATGCAGCTGATGCTGAGAAACATTGTGCTTTACTTTGAACAGAGACTGCCAGTCAACTGATGAAAACCCACCTCCAGAGGCAACACCTTTTGGAATTTTGCACTCCCCTGCTCTGTCCCATTCTACTATCCTATTGTCTTTTACAGACCTAAGTAACTTTGTCTGAAGCAGAAGAGGTCTTGGGGAAACCATCCATACCCATCTCCTCACTGGGATGCAAGCCTGGAGGATCCTGGTCTCAACAACCAGTTCATGGCGTTCCCACAATAGTGCATCTCGCTCCTTGATTTCTGTAAAGGTCAGAGAGAGGTACTGTAGCCACATGTCCCCTTCATATGTTAAGTCTACCCACTCATATGCTTGACCTTAGACTTTAATAGTCTACACTGTATTTTGTGAATCATCCATCAAGCTTGTATCCTAGAAACTCAGCTCTGCCCCTACTGGAGACCAACAGCAGCCATAAAGCCAGCTTTGCTGAGACTTATTCTTATGGACTGATCTCACCCGCCAAAAGCTTTCCGAATCTCATTCTACTGTCCACACTGAAAGTTAAACTAAAAGACATCAGTACCTGTGCCCAGCCTCCTATCCTCACCAACAGTTCCACAAACTGCAAAAAAAAAAAGAAAGTAAACCAGGAAAAAGGGAGAAATAAATAAAAGTATATAAAGTGATACATCTTACCAACTTCCAAACTGCTGATAAATCATTTTGCGATTCTAAATCTCTCTCTTGATGGTGTTTATATTAAAGTCCTTTCGTAGGTACCCTGATTTGCTTTCAAATGGTCACAGCAAAAAGAATTGCCCCTCCCTACACTCCCCATGCTCAGGAACATGTCTATGAAAACTATTTCCATTTTACATTTCAGAATCTCAATCTCTCTGATAAAAAGAAAATGTTATTTAAACTTTAATTAAAATATATATATATACACATATATATGTATATATAAAATAAATCAAAATTTAAGGTTCTGATTGAGGGGCCCAGAAATTTGACTCTGAGGCTAGACCTGCTCACCCAGATAACTAAATTAATGAAGCTACCTGAATACAATCTCCTTCAACAGAAATCTTCTATACGCTTAAGGATTAAGGTAACATTACTTTCCAATTCAGATTAAGCCAAAAGGGAAACAAACCTTCACAAATTGTAGCTGCAGCCACGTTCAATGTAAAAGTACAGAACCCCTCCTTGGGCTTCTTTTAGTGAGGGACTGTACACACAGTTCTATTCTCGCATGTAAAAACTAAGAGAAAGAAACATTGTGAAGATACAGAAATATGAATTCACCTCATTTTAAAGTTTTACAAATCCAATTGTGAATTCAAAAGTATGGCATATTCCTAATTTCAAATCAACAGTAACAGTTCCAGACCAGCAAAATGACTGGTCATTCACGAACATGGATCACAGGCTCAGGTTCAGCCTGGTTCAAAGCAATTACTTCCACTCTGTTGACAACGGTCACAGATTTGGGTCACCCCACATACTAGCAAGTTAATCTGATTAGGCTGATTAGGCTTAAAGCTTTAGTTTTGTTTGTAGACTAAGCTATGAACTATGGCAAACATCACAAATGGCGCTCTTTGTACTAAAACAAGAAAATCCTTAAAGAAAAACTTCTCTAGAGTCATCTTGGCTATAGGAAAAAAAAAACTGCTTCCTTTTCAACACCATACTACATTCAAGAGAGTAAACTTTCAAGAAAATACAAGTTTTTTAAATCAATGAATCTGAATCACTGAGTCTTCATTTAAAAAAAAGAATATGTGTTTAGAACTCAATTCTACTTGGGAAAAGCAGGACGAAAATCGAAGTACAGTCTGAAGACAGAAAGGAGCTGGACTTATCAATACCAAGCTAAGGGGGAAAAAAATCTAGAAGCGCTTGCTATTCATTTTACAAAATACCCAAAGCCTATCCTCAGGAGTGCCCTCCCTGCTTCCTCAGGATACAAAAACCCTGTCCTAAGCTTTTCCTAATCCATAAACAATTTCTGACGACCTGAAGAACCCACGCCGTAAATAATCCTCCCATCTGTCCAGTGCTTTCTAACATTGTGGATGCTTTTTTGGTCTGTCAGCTCCTTCTGATCCCAGCAAGCACCCAGTGAGGAACTTCAGCCAACATCATCCCTGTTTTGCTAGTAAGAACAAGAAGAAAGGTCAAGTAGCTCCAAAATCACACACAGCTAGGAGGCGCCTGCAAGGACTCAAATCCAATGCTCCCCTCACCACTATTAAGACCTGAAGCTGCAGGTATCTGGTAAAGCCTAACTAAGGCAGTATTTCTCACAAGAATAAGGTTGAGGACATCAGGCCCAGGTCACCTGATATACATAATAAAATGCAGATTTTCAATCTCCTGACTCAGAATTCCTGGGGATGGACTTCCCATTTGCTTACTTTTCTTCCCTGCAACACAGAATTTGCCAAGGAAACTCAGCAGCTTATCCAAGTCTACTGCGCCGATGACCAAACCTGAAGTAGTCACATCAAAAGATTTTCTGTACCTCAGCCTGAAGCACCAGGTCAAAGGTACACACAGGATCAGCTTCACTCCTTACCAAGGTTAACTTCTCAGTTGACATCACCCAATAGTATCTTCACAAACTCTATGCCTTCCTGGAGGTATCTTTTTGGAGATTACCAACACATAAGGTGACAAATTCCTTATGAAACTGTATTAACATTTCAAGGAAGGTATCATACCATTAACTTCTAGAGGAAGTAATGTTGGTGTAACTCCAGTCAAAATCATCAAGTCAGGTTTACAGAGCATCCACAGCTGTGGTAGGTCCTCTAAAGACCTTACAAAACAACTACCTTCTGCCCATTTAATTTTATTTAATACTGGAAATGGCAGCAACTCTCCTTTTGAACTCTTGAACTCATTTTGGACACAGAGTTACAAAAAGGAGGAAAAAATCCTAGAGTGACAATTTTAAGATTATTTTCTAGACTAAGACTGTGTTCATTTCCTTTGAAACATACTACAGGAAAAACAAAAGAAAATCTCCCCATGGTCATCTGCCAAGCACTGTCCTGCTGCATTTCTCAGGAGGAAATAGAACTGATGAGGCTTCAGAGCAGCTGGGCCAAGCCTTGCACTTCTGCGAGGTAAAACCTTTCACAGTAATATCAGAAATTAAAATGCTGAGAGGCTGAGAAATCTAATGTGAGGAATAAACAAAACAGGAAGCACACTCAGAAATAAACACATTTGAAATAACAGTGAAGGAACTGAAAAGCTCAGCCCAAATTTAAGAAAGCACCGGTACCATATCACTTAACCTAAAAGCATATACCCACGGCATATACCACATTTTGTTGTACACAGGGTCGCTATGAGTCAGAACCGACTTGATGGCACCTAACAACAACATGGCAAGACAAATTTCAGAAGACATGACACTCTTGAAATACAGAACTTTATTTAGAAACTGTTTAAAGTAGAAAAAAACCCTGTCAAGAAAGACCAGGTGGAAAATGGGTTCCCAACAAACTGGAATTTTAGCGCAACAAAAGTCTAAAAGGCCACGAAAGAGAAATAGCACCACTGTCATTTAAACAATGGCTAATTACTTGCATTTTTTTTTTTTTTTGGCATTGTTAATCACTGAATTTGTGTTTTCCTCTGAATTCCACACAGAGCATGCACTACACAACAATTTTATCATAAAATACCTGTTTTCTACACACATTTTAGGACAAGCTACCACCAGAAACAAATCAATACAAACACATTAGGGGCTGAATAATCTCAGTAGTGGGTGACACACATTTTGCAGAATTCTGTCAAACAAAGGGACTGAATAGGCTATGGGCAAAGCAAATGAGGGAGAGTTAAGGAATGAAATATTTTAAATATTAATAATTAAATCAGACATGGTACTGTATTTTCTGCAAAAGAAAATTAACATTTAGTAACACGCTACGAATTTTATCTCCAAAGAGATTAGTGCACTGGCAAAGTATTCCGGTAACAGTGGAGAGCTGTGGACAGCAGGTACCAAAAACACCCAAGACTTGCAGGTCCCAAGGTAGTGATGGACTTCACTGATCACTCCCTTTGCCAGAGGTCCAGAAAGAACTTGCAGCATTATCACCTGCCTGCTGTACTTCCTCTCTAAGCAGAAAACTTTAAGGAGCCAACAAAGAGGAGTCCCCAGTGGGCAAGGGGAGCAGAAAAGAGAAACATGTTAAACGTAAACTTAAAAGGCAGCAAAATGGGACACTGCCCCCATTCAAATCCCACATGTGGGCAAGTCTGCAAACGTAGCTGTTAGATCGAAAAACTGGACACACCTTATTTCCCAAAAAAAAAAAAACACAATACATAGAAATTTCAGGGATAACTGGGAAAATTATGAGGAGAAATGTTCACTGAAAACCGAGCTCTTCAACTCAACATCTCAGGGCTGAAACATACTCTATTCATCAGGGCAACAGTGCCTCTTGATTTTTGTTTTTAGCAGGGATACAACTGGTCAGTGACACCACATGGCTTTACAGAGCAACTCTTAAACTTTTCTGTTGGGCCAATGTCTAGGCCTCCAAAGATTCAAGCAGCCCTACAAGGCCTATCAACAGCAGGTTCCAACAAAGGTGCCAAGGTCTGGCCCTTCCTTCGCAAACAATGTCAAACACACAAAATCTCCTGTCATGTTACACTTTATATTTTGAAATATGGAAGCATATTTTAAATACTCTTAAGGCATTTATTTATTAAACGTTCTCTGCCAAGATTTCACATTAGCTTAAAAATTAATTCAGTCTTTACATTTCTCTACTGACACCTTCTCCAGCAGCCACATGATGAGCCCCATGGTCAACCTCTTTGTTCTCTAGGTGAGCCAACTAGATGTTAATACTGCTCTGCTACAAGGTAAAAGCTCCTAACTCAAACTTATGGAAAAAGGAGTGAGACTTCTGCAAAGTGCACTTTAAGAAGAGGTACTTTTTGCTTATGAAAAGAAACCAGTGAGTCCTCTAAGAATCATAAAAGGGAGTATTTTACAGTTAAGCACATGATTTGGAGTGAAGAATTCAGATGTTGCTCTGCTGGTCCAGGCTGCTAATACTCTTCTTGTTCCTCCTGTGGGCCCCCTTCATCAGGTATCACAAAGCCTTCCTAAAACGCAAAAAGGAGAGGGAAAGGCTATTACTCAACATTGAAGGAATGGCCAGTTCCTACTGTGGGTTCACTTTCCTCATTTCTAAAGCGTCTCAAAGTCAAAGGTTCCTCCTGTCTGAACCACACATTTGGCACTTAACCACAAAAGGTTAAGCAGCCACGATTTTATTTCTTAGGCAGTGGAATCACATCTTGCATAAGGCAAAAACTGAGCACAAATTCACTCTCAAACTTTTGGGGGTGACGAATACATACATTGTCTTGTCTACAGGACGATTTCACACGTCAAGTTATCAAACTGTACACATGAATATGGGCAGCTTATCATATGTCAATTTTACCTTAACAAAGTTGTCTAAAACAAAAGAAAATTTACCCTCAAAAATCCCTGAAAAAGTCATCCACAAAATTCAGTATTAAACCATCTCCTCTCAATAAGCCCTACACAGCCAACTCTTCCTTAACTCATTCTTTTGGTTGAGCCCCAGAAGTAGCAGGCATGTACTTAGGAATCACGCTTTACCAAAAACATCCGCAACAGCGGAACTGACCCAACACTCCACCCCCAACACAAAAACACACTCTCAGTCCAGGGCATTCTGCCACGTACTCATTGCAGGGAATGACTACACTATCGTAACTATTAGGCTTCTCCTTCAACCACCCATCCTTTTTTATTTTTCAACTGAATCCCTATGGATGCATTTACTTAAAATATGACTCTATTAAAATAATACTCAGACTAGACCAAGTTATTTGGCAGGATCCCTGTCTTCATTATCTTTGTTTTCATTATTCAGCACAGAGTAAGCCCTAAATACTTACTATCAGCTTTTCAGTTATCAGTTTTATTCTCCCAAAATTCACAAGATACGTTTAGAGGGCGGTGATAATGGCATAATATTACCTTACATTTGTATAGTGTGCTACGCAACTATAAAGCAGAGTTAGACATAAACTCTGACTTGGCCTTCCAGGCCTTGATAGGCATGCAGGAGCATTGTAAGTAAATAAATAAGATCAGTAAATAGTGGACACAGCAAGACATTAAATCCTAAATCTAGGGAAAATCAGTCTTTCCTGATCAGCTAATATGTCATGACTAATATCAGTAGATTCGGCTGTGTAATAAACATAGGTCCAATGAAACTTGATCACAAAGCACTTTGAGGGAATGGGAACCAGGCGAGCTCCTGGGAGGGAGGAGTAAAGGAGCACTCTGACAGCTGTGGGCAGCAGACACCAAAGAAGGGGCCATGTGTCTCATTCTCCAGGGCATGCCTGGAGCCCTGCTAAAATGGAGGCAACAACACCTCAGGCTGAGGGGTCCCAGCAGTGGTGGGTGAGGTAATAGGATGAGGGTGTGGTCTATGGCACTCACCACCTATCAGTGGCCACAAACTACAAAGCAGGGCAAGCCAGCTACTTCCTTGTCCTACTCCTGCCTCAAACGCTCAAAGACTTCAAGGCAGAGACTACAGCTGGGCAGAGGTGCCATCTGGCTGTCTGTGAAGGTTCCAAGATGAAGCCTTGGCACATGACAAGCATCAGCAAAAAGTCTGCCGAAACCAACAGATAAAATGTATTTTCCCTCAGATGGCGAAATGGAAAGAAAACATCCTCGTGTCAACACGTACGTCTGTGGCATAGAGAATGTCCACAATCCTTTGCAATACAGGGTCGTTTTCCCCTTCATTCTCCTGGCAAATCAATTCAATGTTCCTTAGCTTTCCAAAGTAGAAATCTCTCTCCTTCTCCAAATCTTCAACGGTAAGCTTCAATACATTGACCTGCACAAGATATTAAAAAGGGTGAGACACACCAGGCATTAATGTATCAGTAACATTCAAACAAACTTCTAACCCAAAAGGAGATGTGGTCTTTGACCAAACTATCTAATACCTACACAAAAATCCATGTCAGTTTGTCAGTTTTCTTCAGCCCCAGATAAAATGGACTTGTTCACAGCAGTCTTGGCTATAATAATAGCTCCCAGGAAAGGGTACGCTATAACCAGAAACATGCAGGAACTTCTCAAGGACTGAAAAAGGAGTAAAGGGGAAAAAACCAGGGGAGTCTGAGACAAATACAGAAGTAGAACCCACAGCCCAGTCCAACAAGGTGGCTGACAATCATATATTGGGCCTGTACAGGGACTAGTCAATCTAGTCCATTGAAATGGAGAATCTGGCCCAGGAGGAATAGAGGATGAGAGCAGAAATAGTGAGCAGGGAGGGAAAGACTAGTTAAAGATGACTAATAGTAGCCAAAGACAGTTAGGACTGAGAGAGGCCTGGACACGGAAAACTCTCTGGTTCTTTCTCCCTCCCCATATGCTGGGGGTAAGGGCTATCTATGACTCTAAAAGAGCAGCAATTTGAGGAGAGGTTCCTGGTCCCTTTCTCTCTCCCAGAGACCCTTCAAAAGGGAGAGAAGACAGCAGGTGCAAGGAGCAGACCCAACACATTCCACTGCTCGCTCCATAGAGCATCTCACCAGCTCACCACACATGCTGATCCTCCAAGAGCTTCCCTGAGGGGTTATGATTCCCACAAAGGAGCTGTGAAGATATAAATCCCCCTTGAATCCTTCCTCAGTCCCTGAGAGGTTCCTGTATGTTTCAGGGTATAGTGCTTAGTCTAGGACTATATCTAGCCAAGAGCAATAAAAGTAGTAGTAACTCTCACGATCCTTTGTGTATTTCAACCATGGTACATCTTCATTCAAATGTATTCAAAACTATGACAAGTGAATTCAATTTAACTCTTACTGAATGCAAATTACATGGCATATGGTGAAGCATAAAACCCTCACAAGACTTACAAGCTAAGGCCACAGAGCAGCATGGAAGGCCAAGTTAGGAAATCGAAGGTAGAAGAGTTCAGGATAGTCTGGGTAGCAGGGAATTTTGAGAGCCAAAAGAGACCATGGAAATCATCTAGTCCAACCTTCTGAACTGACGGCTGCCAAAACCAAAGCAAACAGCTTGTCTAGCTTCACCACAACCAGATACAACAGAGGGGGTCAAGTCCTGTCCGAGGGTGGGAGGAAGCTCTCCCTTCATAATGTGCAATGAAGAAGCATCAAGAGATGGAGAAGCAGATGACTGGGGCCAGTAGGCCCATTCTGTCAAACACTTAACTTAGAAATTCTTCACCAAAGTCCTCATTCTAGACAAGACTCTTGACAATTTCCAAAAAGTCCTACCGTGGCCTGGTAGCCGGTAAAGCTAAATCACCCATCTCTCCCTACTCTCCCCACCCCTACTTAGTTACTTCTTCTTGTCTTTCCTTAACCTATCAACTAGCCCCAAAGTGGGGTATAAGGAGGGTACAGAAGGGCATGAGTTGACCAACCCCAGAAGTAGGAAGCTGCCTCAGAGCTTCACAATCCAAGAGGCAGAAAAGAGGCCTTCTAACCACATGTCTGGTGGCATTAGTGACCGAGGAAGACAGGGAAGTCAAAGTAGCTTAAAATGGAATGTTAGCTTGGAGTCCACCCAGATGCCCACATCTCCCCGTGCCATCCTCACAAACCATTAAAAACTTCTCTGGCCTACAAATCATCAAGGGCACCAAAGCTGATACCCAGCCTTCTGGATCCCACTTGCGGGGCCAAAGCAGCATTCTTGGGTGGGGTCAGGGGGGACACCTTTTAGCTTCCTGTCGAAAAGTCTAAGTAGCTTCTGTGGTTTCTAGGTACCAACCATGTACAAACAAACATCCGTTACCAAGTGATTTGTTCTCTGCAATAGATATTAACTCCTGAAGAATAACATGTTAAGAAATCAAATGTTAAAAAGCCAATACACTTAACTCACAAGTCACCAGAGAATCATTCTTAAATTTTAGTCTTACCTCCTCAAAAAGCCCACAACCTCCAACCACAAGAACAGTGTCTCCTATATGTCTGTTATCACCCCACCAATCTAGTAAACTCTGTACCCACGATAAACAAGTACTAAATCCCTGGCTCTCACCTATAGAACTCCTTTAAATACTAATTTATGAGGTTATTAAATCTGTCACTAGTAATCAATGTTACTCTTAGAACTTATCTCTTGAGTAAAGTAGGTTTACTCAAGGAGAATGCTTTGGGCCTGCACTGGCCAACAGGGTAACTATGAGCCACATGCTGCTACTGAGCACTTGAAATGTGGCCAGTGCAAACTGAGATGGGTTGTCAGTATATAACACACACCAGATCTCACGGATCTAGTTCCAGTCTTCAAATGGAAATACCTCACTGATAATTACTTATCTTGATTACATACTGAAATGATAATATTTTGGATATATTGGATAATACGCTATTAAAATTATTGTTACTTATTTCTTTTTACTTTTGTTAAAGTAGCTACCAGGAAATTTTAAATTGCAGATGTGGCTCACATTTCTGGCTCGCATTCTATTTCCATTGAACAGCACTACTTAGGACTAAAATAACCCAAAATAAATTTCTTTAGAATGACTTAAGAATGTGAAGTCCTTGCAGATTTCCCATGCACAGGAATACTACAAAATAATGTGTAGAATGCATCGTTTTATCTTAGCATAACACGCCCATTTGACTCCAGATCTACACACCTTTATCAAGGCCACAAATTCAAATACTTTCAGGACCAAGAAATAATGTAAATGAGCCAAGACAGACAGGTTTAAGTAACCGTGTGGGTAAGGACTTTGCAACCTGGAAAGAGCCTAAAATCCTTCATATTTAAAATTTTTCATTTTTTTTTTTTTAATTAAAATCCTATGCAGCCCAAACAAAGTACTTCTGTGGCATGGCTGGATCACCTGTTCACAAGTGTTTGACCCTAGTCTTCCAGGCTCAATGAAGCACCTGTTAGTGAACTTCTAGCCTCTGTCACCTTAGCCTCCAAACCAAATCTGGCCCCCTTTTCCCCCACTCGACTCTAGAACCTTGTTGTAAAGCACTGCTGGAGACAGACAACCACACAGAGTTCCAAACCTTCTACCTTCCCTTTAAGGCCATAAACCCTCCAACCTCAACTACTAAAGTTCTGCACTGGCCATCCAAACCAGCCAATCCTGGTCACTCTCTCAGGGAGTGAAGTCCCAAAAGACTCCAACCACACCGGCTGCCACTAAGTCTTCTCCAACTACATCAAAAGCCCCTTCCAGGCCTAGACCAAGTCTTCCACACCTTGGTATTCTCCCCAGTGCTTAGCAGTAATTTGCCCAGTACAAGCTTTCAATACTTATTTGGTGAATAATTACAATTTCTAATGTTGGATGTGAGGAAACAAAGAACCTTCTCTGTAACCCTAGATAAGTCACACAACCTCCTGCACTCACTCACTTCCCCATTCAGCAGTGACTGGCCTAGGCTCTGGAGCCAGGTATACCTGGGTTCAAATCCCAGCTCAAGTTATTTAACCTCTCCAAGCCACATAGTCCTCATCTGTAAAACCTCACAAGGTTGCTGTAAAAGTAAGATGAAAGTGCTTAGTACAGTGCATGGCATAAGCACTCTAAAATGTTAGCTACTTTTGTTATTATATCAAACATGAGTCCAAAAAAAAAAATCTTAACTTCCAAAAACACTTCAGAACTCATTTACTCCACCAAGACCACAATAATCACAACTGCCCTTTCTCCCATCACCATTTATCCCAATGGTGTTGGTGCCAAACACCATTAACAGTTCATGTAATCTGCTCAACTACTGTGAGCAAAGTATTAGCCCCACTTCACACATGAGGCAACAGGTTCAGAGAAGTTACCTGACTTGCGCCAGGTAGAAGTATGCAGCACAGTTAGGACATCCAAATCTGTGCAACATGGGACAGAGCTGAGCGGAGAACAGCAGTCCTACAGAATCTGTACATCTTCTCCTGAGAGCACAAGATCAACTCACTGGCCACTTTGCCTCTGCATTAACAAGTCTTTACTCCTGTGTTTTTCTCTGAAACTGCCTCCTGTATACAGCCATGCTTCAAAATAGATAGTTACAGGAAAGTCTTATTTTCTAGGACTTCTGTACTCCACCGTGACAGTGCCCAGAGGGTGCTTAAGTCAATGAAGGACAGGGAGGGTGACCTATTTACCATGACACTCCCAAGGCACCTAGAACTATGAGGCACACACAAATGAGAGAATACAAAAATGAAATGTGATATTTGGGCAGGCTCTCATGTTCCCAATCTCCTAAAACCATGGGTCTGGGTAGCAAGAGGTTCTGATTAAACCAGGGTTGTTCCTCCCAGTTTTCAGGACCTGGCTTTTTAAAAAGTAAAAAGCTCCAATACCAACTTCACTAGAATTACAGGGCATCCATGATTTAAAAACTGGAATCCAGAGAGTCATCCAAAAGCAAACAAAGTAACTATGAAGTTTAATGAAAAAATTTCTAAAAATCCAAAATTTGTTCTCATCAGAGACCTGTGACAAGAACCTTAAGGATATTTAACTAACCCTGAAGAAGCAAGACATATCAAATCACAGAACAGCAACAGGCTTCTCATACCAGTTTCACTCTCAACTCTGGAATGAGCCCCACTTCACACCTGAGGTTCACAGCAGTTAACTGACTTGCACCAGGTAGAAGCAAATGGTACAGTTAGGATTCAGCACAGTGACTATGAAATCTTTTATTGCTATTATTATTCAGAAAGGAACCCTCATTTATCTTTTGTCAGAGCCAAAATTCAAGAGATACTTTCTGGCATCCCACAGTACCCTGACAGCATTCCAGAAACATCCAACAGGGTTCTATTCTATGGGCCAGTTTCTGTTCTATAGGCTTAGGTTCCTGTCAATTGAGCAGTTTCTAAAAATGCCTAGAAGCTCCTCTTTCATCTCCACACATACTCCCATGCTCCCCTCATAGCATCTCAAGTGCTCTCAGGAGAAGACACACAGATTCTATAGGATATTTTGTGAATGAGACAACGCAGGCACTTCTACAAGAATACAGACAAGCCTCCCGAGTCAGTGCAGCAAGTGGTCTTTCCCCTGAAGTGGCTCATGTCTTGGATGCAGAAAGTGCCTACCTGCTGCATCAATTCGGCTGCTTCGTCATCCCCGTTGCCCACACCAGGATTCTTTCTCACCACACCTGGGCCAGGCTTGGAAGCTGCAGTACTTCTCTGTGTTGAAATGGGCCTCTGTGGAGCTGAGAGAGGAGCAGAGTTTTGTTTTGTTTTTAAATTGTGGTAAGATATACATAATAAAACATTTACCATTTTAACCATTTTTATGTGTACAATTCAGTGACATTAATTACATTCACCATGCTGGGCAACCATCACCACTATCCATTTCCAAAAGTTTTACATCACCTCAAACAGGAATTCAGTACACCTTCAGAGTAACTCCCCATTTCCCCATCCCCTGGTAACCACTAATAAATTCTGGTCTCTATACATTTGCCTACTCTAGATATTTCATCTAAGTGGGATCATGTAATATTTGTCCTTTTGTGTCTGACTTATTTCATTCAGTATAATGTTTTCAAGGTCATCCATGTTGTAGCATATATCAGGAATTCATTTCTATTTATGTCTGAATCATATTCCATTGTACGTATATACCACATTGTTTATTTATTCATCTGTTGTTGGACACTTGAGTTGTTTCCACCTTTTTGCTATTAGTATTACAATGAACACTAGTGTAAAAGTTATCTGTCCCTGTTTTCCAGTCTCTGGGGTATATATCTAGGAGTGGAATTGCTACATCATATGGTAATTCCATGTGTAACTTTCTGAGAATCCACAAACTGTTTTCCACAGCAGATGTACCATTTTATATTCCCACCAGCAATACACAAGGGTTCTAATTTCTCTCCATATCCTCGCCAATACTTGTTATTTTCCATTTTTCTGATAATAGACATTCTAGTGGAGGTGAAGTGATATCTACTGTGGTTTCCATTTGCATTCCCCTAATGACTAATGAGGAGCCCTTGTGGCACAGTGGTTAAGAGCTGGCTGCTAAACCAAAAGGTTAGCAGTTCGAACCCACCAGCTGCTCCTTGGAAACCCTATGGTGCAGTTCTACTCTGTTCTGTAGGGTCATTATGAGCCGGAATCAACTCAACAGCAACAGGTTTGGTTTGGTTTTTGGTTAATGACTAATGGAGTGCTGGTGATGCAGCGGTTAAATGCTTGGCTACTAATCGAAAGGTGAGGTGTTCCAACCCACCAGCTGCACCATGGGAGAAAGATGTGGCAATCTGCTTCTGTAAAGATAACAGCCTTGGAAACCCTATGGGGCAGGTCTACTCTATCCTATAGGGTTGCTATGAGTCAGAATCAACTCGACAGCAACAGGTTAATGACTAATGAAATTGAGCATCTTTTCATGTGCTTATTGGCCATTTGTATCTTCTTTGGAGAAATGTCTATTCAAGTCCTTTGCCCATTTTATGACTGGGTTGTCTTTTTGTTGTTGAGTTGTTTAAGAGTTCTTCATATATTCTGGATATTACACCCTTATCATATATATGGTTACCAAATATTATCTCCAATTCTTAGATTGTCTCTTCGTTTTGTTAATGAAGTCCTATGATGTGTAAACATTTTTAATTTTAATGAAGTCCAATTTATATATTTTACCTTTTGTTGTTCATGCTTTTGGTGTTATATTAAGAATCCACTGTCAAAACCAGGTCCCAAATCATTACCCCTATGTTTTGTTCTAAGAGTTTTATGGATTTAGGTTACTGATCCATTTGGAACTAATTTGCATTTATGGTGTGAGGTACAGGTCCAACTTCATCTTTCACATATAGAAATCAAATTGTCCCAGCATCATTTATTGAAGAGACTATTCTTTCTCCAATGAATGAGCTTGGCACCCTTGTCGAAAATGAACTGGCCATAGACGTACAGATTTATTTCTGGACTCACAATTCTATTCCATTGGTCTATAAGTGTATCCTTATACCAGTACCAGACTGTTTTGATTACTGTAGCTTTATAGTATGTTTTGAAATTGGGAAGTGTATGATTCCTCCTTTGTTCTTTTTTCAAGATTGCTTTGGCTACTCAGGCCCCTTGTAATTCCATATGAATTTGAGGACTGGCTTTTCCATTTCTGCAAAGGCAGCTGCTGGAATTTTGATAGGGACCGCAGTGAATCTATAGATCACTTCAGGGGAGCAGAGAATTTTTTAAGATGAGAAATTTCAAAGACAAAAAATCTACCAGACAAGGGGAGACTGTGACCAACTAGGCAGCTGCATCTTGTTGTACATGGTGCTCAGTGAAGGGAACCAATGCTAGAGAGCCCCAGCATGCAAGACAGCAACCCCACATTTGCCCAAGTGGTTTTTCTATCCTGGCAGCAGAGTAAGTACCAATTTTAGCCATGATCGTTTGTGCTGAAAATAAGTCCTTCGGTGAGGTGTTTTCTCCGCTGGGATGAAGAGGACTATCATCTGAAAGAGGTACAACAGATCTGGTACATACAGATGATCTACCTTAACCCACCTCCAACCAAATCCACAAGTGGGGCACATCATGGAGTGAAGGCAAACTTCACACCAGGAGTGAACTCATAGTCCCAGCTGTTGTCAGGTGCTCAAGGTTTCCCATCTGGAAAGTAAAATGCCTCCTAACTCAGAAGCTCAGGCTCCATGGATTTGGAAGGGGAAGGAGTCCATAAGGGTGGTAAAGCCTGCTCTTACCACTAATTACTTTGAAACTTTGCTCACCTTTTAGAAGGTGTTTAGAAGGGCTTAAAAAGAAAAGCATCAAACTGTCTAGTATTTAAAGACTTCTCAAAATAATAATAGCCAAAAACAGGCAAACACAACAAAAACTAGTAATGTGGCCAACTTATCTATAGGTGAGAATAATCAAGAACAGTCTACCTTCAATGTAAACATATTATGCATGGTTTTGTTCATTCATTCAGCAATTATTCTGTAAAGCTTGTACATATACCAGGCTTAGAAATCTGATCTTCCTGACACCCCAAACTCAATAAACACAGGCCTTTCACCCACAGTAACAGCCATTTCCTCTGCATGGCCCTCCCTAGTACATGTCTCTTCTAAGGACTAAATGCTTAATACAAGTCTCAAATAGACTGTCAGCAGCATCTGAAACATGAAATTCACGTGATTATCTATACTGGACCCATTCTGAACAGCTAAGGAATAAAGTACTATTCAATAGCTGGAGAAATTAGAACCCTCATACACTGCTGATGGGAATGTAGAATGGTACAGCTGCTCTGGAAAACAGGCATTTCTGCAAAGGTCAAACATTGTTACCATACGATAACATGCCACTGCACTGCAAGAGTATACGGTCTTGGAGATATACTTACGAGAAATAAAAACATTTAAGTCCAGCAGCATTATTCATAATAGCCAAAAAGTGCACACAAGCCAAATGCCCATCAAATAATGAAGAGATGAATCCATACAATGGAATATTATTTGGCAATAAAAAGGAATGACATACTAATAAAGATGCTATAATATGGATGAACTTTGAAAACATTATGCCAAGTGAAAAAAGCCAATCACAAAAGAATACTATGGCTCCATTTATATGAAATGTCCAGAATACGCAAATCTATAAAGACAGAAAGTGGGCTAGTGGTTGCCTAGGGCTGGAGGCTTAGGAGGAAATGAGAAGTATTTACTAATGGGCACGAGGCTTCTCTTCTGGGGTGATGAAAATGTTCAAAAACTGATTTGGTGATGGCTGCATAACTCTGTGAATATACCAAAAACTAGTGAATTGTATACTTTAAATGGGTGAATTGTATGGCATGTGAGTTATAGCTCAATAAAGCTATTAAAAATAAAAAAGTACTCAACATCCCTCTCCACCTACCAGAAAGATCAGCCTCTCTCAAGGTACTGAGACCTTAACTAACGCTCTTGCCACCTTCTAGAAAAGGAAGAATAAGCATTTGTATACATATGTTATGACTATACCATTGCAAACACATTTTAGAAAACTTAACCAGGCCAAAACCTTTGGAAGGTCTCTAAAAATAGCCTTTCCTTGCCTCTTAGACTCTGCTACCAGCATAGCAAGCCAAAGCCACTTACCAGCTAAAGTTCTAGGGAGGGGCAAGGGAGCCATGAGTAAGCATAGAAAGCTGGTCTACAGAAAGAATGACAACGCAGACAGCGAAAAACAGTCCCTGAGAGGCCTAGAAAGCTCCTTCCGTTCCTGGGAGTTCAGGCCTGGTTGTAAATTCTCATCCTACAGTTTTGTGAAATAAATGCCCTTGTGTTCAAACTAAAGCTTTCCTTTATGTGAGCCTGAAGGGATTTCTATTCCACACAACTAAAAAGCCTTGGCAAAATTGCATACAATAACTCATTCAGGCCTCAAAGTAACCCACTAGAGCAAATGAAGTGGCTTACACAGGGATACAGAGACCTAAGAACAAACACCCATGGGCCTGATGCCAGAATCCATGTTCTTGCCACATGGCCTCACAGTCCTGAAAGGAGATGGCACACTGGGATTATGTCCCCGAAAAGCAGAGCCTATGGCTACTCAACAAATTCTGGCTGACTGCTGAATGAATGAATGCCTGGGTTACTGTTATTTGGAAATGGTGATTTTCCTTTTACCTGCACTGCTAGTGCTGACAGGTTTCTTCGGTTTACTCAGAGCTGGAGCAACAAAGGAAGGAGCCATTGCAGTTTCTTGACCTTGTCTGGCAGCTACAGGGTCATAGTCTTTTCCATCGTAGTTTGCATCAAAAAATTTCTTGAACCACTGAACAAATTCAAAATTGTCCTGAAACTTTCCTTTTACTAATTTGTCCACCGGAATTATCTGCAGAGAAATATTAAGACTGTTTAGCCAAAAGCTAAAGGCTTTTAGCAAGCATCAAACTTGTACAGGCATCAAATCAGTATAAAGCTCTGTGAAAAGGAGAAAAAAACATTTTAGAGGCAGTAACAGCTTAGCCCCTAGAAGTCTGAAATGCAAACTTCATTCAGTTTGCCTTCCACAATACCAACCCATCTCAAGGTCCATCAAATTTATGAAAAGGGAGTCAGAAACAAAAATGAAAAATAGAGCAAGTATCCATATACGTGTCGCAAACACACACCCCAGCACGTTCTGAGAGGTGATACAGGTGTCATTCCACTGTAAAGAGTAAACCCACCCATGTAACCTGCAGGACCACAGTGCCTGTGGCAAAGTATGAAATCCATAGCACAACCGAAAACGGGCGACTACGATGAACACTGTTAAAGAGAGTTCCATCTGGAACATAGGGTAAGGTGCAGAAATCAGTTCCAGGATAGATTTCTACCAAACGGCATGCTTTTCAAATTCAAATGCCGTAAAACGTACTTTAATTACCTTTTAAGTTTTTTTTGTTATATAAGAATATTGTATAGATGTATCTATAGGTGTATGTACATACTTAGGTATACGTGTGCGTACATGTATACCCATACATATAATAAACCACATGGGGGCACAGTTACAGATACTTCTTAGACATACCCAAACACCCTGCGAGAGTAGTTTTTGGGTTTGAAGGCCTAGGAACATGGTTTCATGGAACAACTCTGTTAACTGGCATAATACAGTTCATAGAGTCTATGTTCTACATTCCAATAGGGTGAGCAGTGTCTTAAAAGCTGCATGTAGCCATCTAAGATACATCTATTGGTCTCTATTCATCTGGAACAAAAGAGAAAGACAGAAACTTGAGACTCAGAGAAGAAAGCAGTCTCTGTGGCTAATAGTTTACACAAATCATGTGCTCATCCACCCTGAGACCAGAAAAACTAGACGGTGCCTGGCTACCACTACCAACCATTCTGATCAGGACCACAATAGGTGGATCCTCATAGAATAGGAGGAAAATGCGCAACAGAACTCAAATTCTTTAAAAGTCCAGACTTAGTGGACCTGTTGAGACTAGACAACTCCCCAAGACTATCACCATGAGATACTCTTTAAACCTTAAACCAAAATTATCCCTTGAGGTCACCTTTTAGCTAAATAACAGACCAGCTCATAAAATAAAGAAAATCACCCATGACTAATGAACTGCTTTAAAAAATTATCTATGAGACCAAATGGTCAAAAATTACTGAAAAGCAAAGACGATAACGTAAGGTGGCAGGGAAACTATAGAGTACTGAAAATGGTATAACCAGAATGGAATGAATGAGAATGATGACACATTGGGAAAATGTAAGCATTATCACTGAATAATTTGCGCAGAATTGTTAAATGGGAACCTAATTTGCTGTGTAAATTTTCACCTTAAACATAACAAAATACTATTTAAAAAAAACAAAAAGAAGAAGAGGAATATTGTTATAAGTATTATTTCAAATTGTTAAGCTATTGGCCAGAACTTATCTATTAACTCTTCAAGGATTCCAGCCGCAATGGTACTTATTATAAAAAAATATAGCATGTTCAAAAAAAGGGAAAAGAGTATAAAATGAAGTTAAAAGAAAAAGAAGCTTTACTAATGTTTGTTACGCTTTCTGACAGTGGTGCCTTCAGTCAGTCCATAGTTTGGACCACGTGCGACTGGTTCTAAGGGAAGAGCTGGAGTCCTACAAGCCACAGGGGTTGACAGTGGTACTTCACTCAGTCCTACCTTTTTGATATACTTGATTTATTGTGGATATCTTGTAGTAACTGATTAAGTAGTTTTACAAATGCTATAGCTTACCTAGTTTTAAGTAAACTAAACCAACTTACATGAAACAGACTTGCGCTTGAAAGGATTTCTGCAAAGACGCTGCAGGCTAAAGAGAACACTAACAATGCAAGCCCAAGTAAACAATGAGAAAATGCCAGAGCTGACAAGTAGGCAGGAGTGCTTTCTCAGCCACATCCTTAACGTCTTCCTTTCAGTAAAGGTGCCTTTCCAACAGAGTGGGGGAACATAGCTACTTTTCACAAGAAACTCATGCAGTAGAAGGATCTTTCAGAAATTGGCTCCAATGTTTCGTGATTTTGTTGTCAAAAAAGATGTACACATATTACCTGCCAACAGTATCCTATCTTCACACTTCAACTTGGAAACAAAATGTTCTAACCTATTTTAAAATCTCCCAAGGGAAGTATTTCAGTAGATTTTGAAGCTATTTATTTAAAACATAAAACCAAAACACCTGATTACTTGGAACGAACAACTGACATCAGGACAGATATAAATTTTCTACGCATGATTGGTAGGTGAGACTAAATATATTAGTATCATGCTTTACTATGCCAATGATGCATTTCTTGCATTTGTATCCACATTATCTTTTACCAGCTCTTTTTAAAATTAAACTATGTGTCTGTCGTTTAAAATCAAATGGCAAAATAAACTGAATTTAGAGCCGGGCCTTCAAATTACTGATCACAACATGTTAAACCAAGATGTTTCAAAAATAATAAAGGTTTTATGAACCAATAATAAACTAAACATTAAAAAAAGAAAAATAATATTAACTAGATCCACCCCTCTGAACAAATAAATACAATTTTTAAAAATTATTTTGTACGATACTGCAACATTTACAAATAAAATGTTACATCTGGAACTTGCTTCAAAATAATCCAGGAACAGGAGGGTAGCGTAGAAGTGTAACTGAAACAAAATTGGTCCTAAGTTGATAACAGTTGAGAAGATCTTAACCTTATTCTCTCTACTTAATGTATACTTTAGAAATTTTCCATAGTAACTTCACTTTTTAAAAATCACTGTATATAATAAGCTATTCCTAGTTTAAACTATGCCTGGCAACTAAATAAGGAGCCCTGGTGTGCAGTGGTTAAAGCCCTCAGCTGCTAACCAAAAGGTCAGCAGTTCAAACCCACCAGTCACTCCTCAGGAGAAACATGTGGCAGTCTGCTTCTGTAAAGATTTACAGCCTTGGAAACCCTATGGGGCAGTTCTACTCTGTCCTATAGGGTCGCTATGAGTCGGAATCAACTTGACGGCAGTGGGCTTGGTTTTGGTTTGGCAACTAAATGGTATTCTCACAATACAAATGCAAATCTTATATATCACAGAGACAAAACTAAATAAATTTCACAGTAAATAAAACCAGATACACCAACAGCAAGATAATTAGCAGATCACTAAAAGCTTTAGTAAAAATATTATCCCCAAAGAATGGCTTGAAAAAATGAACCCTTCTGATGGGGGACAGAGAGAAAGTCTGCCTAATTTTGCAATTATCTATTGAGGTAATATTTATCCTAATGAGGCCTACTGGACCATATTCCTGGTACCTTCAAATAACTTTGGAGGCAGGAGGAAACTTCCCAGCACCCACCAGGGATCCTCCTGGGACCAGAAATAGCAAATATTTCTAGAATCTTCTTTATTGGAACTACCTGTTCTACATATGATATGCTTCAAAGAAGTAAATCTAGAGATTAAGAGACTAGATCTCAGGCTAACAGAAATTAAACAGTAATATTTAAAAAAATCCACTGGTACAGATTTACAGGTTGACTCCTACAAACAGTCACCAACTTCACAGACAATGAAGAAAGAAGATGGCAAAGGGACTAGGGGTAGGGAGGGTAAAGGGAAACTTTGTTCCCAGTAAATTCTGTGTTAACTGGGAAAAGATACTTACATGAACTGTGAGAAGAAAAGCTCAAAGTCATGGGCTAGTATTTGTATCCTTAGTAACAATCATTAGTTAAGAAACATTAACCAACATGAAAGAATAAAATGTACTTACTTTGTCAACACCCATTCTCTTAAAACCTGCTTGTAGTATTTTAAAGTTCTGGATGTACTCATGTTCTAGTTTAGCCTGGAATTTCACTTTCTTCAAGGCAATGGAGCCAGGGAACAGCATGTCCATAAACTGACAATAGGCAGCCCCTGAATGAACAACAACAACAAAAGAATAAGATTAAAACTAGGTCATTTCATGCTACTATTAAAGAAGCAGGCTGAACTTTTTCCCAGACCTACCTAACCCAAATACATTTTAAAAGTTGTAAAGTGGACCTACAAAACCCAGAAGCTTCATTACTACCTGACACTGAAGTCATTTTTTAAAAATCTATTAACAAGGCTATGGCACTTTATAAATTCTACAATATACTTGCAATTTGGAAGCCTATGAAGAGAAAAGGAAAGCTTAAAACTCCCAGTTTTTATTAGAAACCAGCATAACAATAAAATGACCACTAGAGAGAAAAGTGAGGGCCTAGATTAGAAAGGAGGAAATCAAAGGTGACATTTTCTGATTTTTCACAAGGACAAACCCTCCTCCCCACTAGGGAGGAAGAGAGGAAGAGAGGAATTCCCCTAAGTATTTCCAAGATCCATCCTCTGGCTTAAAAAAAAAAAAAAACGGTTTTCTAGAATGTTTGTGTTTGTCTCCCTGGACTTTTTACGTCTGTAAGTAAGCCTAATCTATCATTTTATCAATGAAGTTGAATAAAAGACATTTTTATGTTCCTCCCTTAAAAATATTTTAATGGGTACTGTGAGAAATTATGGGAAACCCTGGTGGCTTAGTGATTAAAGAATCTGGCTGCTAAACAAAAGGTCAGCAGTTCAAATCCACCAGGCATTCCTTGGAAACTCTATGGGGCAGTTCTACCCTGTCCTATAGGGTCGCTATGGGTTGTAATCGACTCGACGGCAACGAGTTTGGTCCTTTTTTTTGGGGGGGGGTGAGAAATTATTGCACGTATTTTATCCCATTTGCTTCCCGAATTTTATTCTTTCCCCTTCTTGCCCTTTTCTTCCTTCACCATCACCCCAAAAAGGTGTCTTCCTCAGTGCTTAAATTTTCCAGAAATGCTATTTCTCTAATGCCTACCAAACAGAACTCCCCTAATACAGGTCAGGCTTCTCTGCGTACTTACCGCTCTTCCAGGGCGAATACGCCGAAAGAACAAGCTATAGGAGGAGGCAAGAAATCCCGGGACTAAACAATAGGTGTTCCACAACACTCAAGACCACCATAAAATGTATACTCGACTTACTCAAGACCTGGCCAAGCTGGCTCACTGCCAGGTTCAGCATAAAGATTTATTTTTAGAAAGAAGATTCCAAGAGAACAGAAGCACTTCAGTGAGCAGGGTGACATTCTTAGTATAGAAAGGAGCCTTAGAAAGTGACAGCCTGATTTTTGAGATGGCTGATTTATTTACTCATGCAACAAAAATATACTGAGGGCACTCAACGTACCAGGCACTGAATTAGCAATGTTTTTATTTTTAAAAACAGGGACACTTTCTAAATTCTAGAGGACACGACACAGTTTCTTCAACAATATATTGGGGGCGGGGGGCCATTATGCTTTAAAAGAGATTTAACCACTAAGAGTTAATCATTTACCAGATGCAACATATAGACTTTGTTTGGAAACTGATATATACAAGCCAACTTTAAGAGAAAAAAAAAAAACAAACTACATAATCTATTAAGCATCTAAACCCATGGGCACTGTTAACATGAAAGACATTTTTCTGAAACAGAAACACTGTGTGCATTTTCTAAATCACCATATTTTTAAAACATCCAGGGGAACCTAAGTAGAATCAATCAAAACCACTTAAAAGCAAGAGTCACCTGCTTTTCAGAAACAGTCTGATTGAAGAATTATTTCAGTTTTTATTTTAGAACGAGAAGAATCCTTAGACCCACTTGAAAATAAAAAACTGAGGACCAGAGGTAAAGTGACTTGCCCAAGGCCACAGAGCCAGAAACTTCTTAGGATGAATCCCAGGTATCCTGACTCCCAGTTCACTGCTCTCTTACACATCATTAAACTTACTCCCTCAGATAATGCCCTATAATTGAGTAAAGCAGCTATTCCTGGGTCAAGGAAAAAAGAAACATGTCATGCCGCTGGTTGAAACAGAGTTAATATACAGAGAAAAACATTAAGATGCCAGTATCAATGGGCAAAACAATGGGACAATTCAAAGAAATGTAAGTGGCTAACAAACACGGGGGCCCAGACTAAGGAAGTGATTTTTTTTTTAAAGAACAAAGATTTATGCATGAAACTGGTTATCACAACTTTATTCACAGGCATTAAAACTGGAAACAACCTAAATCTCCAACAGTACAAGAGATCAATTACATAAATTTTAGCACCCCTACCCTCACGATAGAGCCTTGGTGGCACAGTGGTTAAGAGTGTGGCTGCTAATCAAAAGGTCGGCAGTTCGAATCCACCAGCCGCTCCTTGGAAATCCTGTGGGGCAGTTCTACTTTGTCCTGTAGGGTCACTATGAGTCGGAACTGACTCAACAGCAATGGATATCCTCAGGATGGAGCCCTCGTGGTGCAGTGGTTAAAAGTTCGGCTGCTAACCAAAAGGTCAGCAGTTCAAATCCATCAGCTGCTCCTTGGAAACCCTACAGGGCAGTTCTACTGTCCTATAGGGTCACTAGTGAATAGTAATCGACTTGATGGCAATGGGTTTAGTTTCGGTTTATCCTCATGACAGAATATTATGCGAGCACTCAAAACTTTTTTTTTTAACTGTTTGGATAAAACTCAAGATTCAATGGTTAAAGAACAAGGCAAAATGTAAAAACATATCTGTAAGATCTTTTCATGTATTTAAAAACATCTTTATACGTATAAGAAAAGGATTAAAAAAAAACATTACATTAGGTTAAACCATATGAAATTTCTGTTTTTGTAGATCAAACATAGTTATGCAGCATCCGTTTATGAGAGGTGGTACTGAATGCATTCTATTTTTTAAATTAGCAATTATGCACTTCCATATTACTTTTCTAAGGAGCCCTGGTGCCACAGTAGTTAAGTAGTTAAGTGCTCAGCTGCTAACTGAAAGGTTGGCGGTTCAAACCCACCAGCTGCTCCACGGGACAAAGACATGGCAGTTTGCTTCCATAAAAATTACAATTACAGTCTTGGAAACCCTGTGAGGCAGTTCTACTCTGTTCTATAGGGTCTCTATGATTCGCAATCGACTAGATGGCAATAGTCTTTTTTATATTACTTTTATAATCAGAATACAAAAAAGGGTAAAATTTTAAAAGAAGAAAAAATATATTAACTACTTTTCACAAGAAAAGAGCTGAACACTCTGGCCTATAAATGACTCAAATAGCTGAAGAACAGGTTAAAAAGGGACCTGCCTTCCAACTTCTGCCTTAACAACTAGGGTGGCCATGGCCAGAGCAAAGGCTGGCAACACAAGCATGGCCACTGGCCCAAAAATTTGCAGCAGGAGGCTGCAGACAGACTGAGGGTAGGACCACCTGTCACTGCATCGACTACCAAGTGACTGCCACAGCTTCACTCTACCAGGCTCTGCGCTGGCTCTCAGCCCTTCAAATCAATGGTCCCCTGGAGAAGTCGATGAAAGGTGCAGCCAACATTCTGCACAGAATGCTTCCCCATCAGAAGATCCCCGATTAGGAACTCCCAGGGGGTTACACACTGATTATTAAATGTTAAGAGTGCGCAGGCTTCAAGGAGTAGGTGAGGCTTCAGATGGATGTTAAAGGATGAAAAAATTTGGAAATAGAGGGTTGTGAGGAGTCATTAATGCACACATTAAAAATCAGGTTTATTTTAACATGGGAAAATCCTAGTTAAATTTAAAAAGCAGGAAATAAACTGTACTACACATGTGTTTATATATGCTATTTACTGCAACAGTCTGTAATAGCAACAGACTACAAACCACCTAAATATACATTAATGGGAGACTGATCCAAAAAAATTATGGTACTACAGAGTCGTAAGAAAAAATGAACTGGCATTAGCAATACAGACATGGAACACTTTCCAGAATATATAGTGTGATTGAACATGCTACCATTTGTGTGAAAAGGAGGAAAAGAGAATATACACACACACCATATATAGAAATATGCATGTTTTCGCTTGTATGTACATATACTCTCTGGAGGATACTCAGCTAATAACACTGGTTACCTCTGAGAAGGGGACTTTATGGCCAGTAGATGGGGGTGAGAGGGGGACTTCTCACTGTTTATCTGTTTCCTTTGAATTTTAAACCATTTTGAGAGTTTGGGTTATTCAAGAATAAAAACTGTATATACAGCATGTTAATTATACTTTAATATTATAAGGGTCACTATGAGTTGGAATCAACTCGACAGCAACAGGTTTTATTATAAGAAAATACTGGAAGAAAGTATAGCCACAATGAGTGACTCTGATCAAGTTGTTTAACCTCTCTGTGCCACAGTTTCCCTATCTGTAAAGTGGGAATTATAGTCCCTACTTCCAGATTATATAACTAAAGCACATTGGAAGCTGCCTGCCCTATCGTAAGTACTCAATAAATGAAGCCATGATTAGGCTTAAAAAAATTACAGCTCAAAGATAACAACGACTATGGCTAACCTGTGATATTATAGAGGACTGTGATTTTCTTAATATGTTTCTATATTGAGGATCTAACAATTTATAATCAGAAGAAAATAACTTTCCTGTCTTTTGTCTTATTTTGCTTTAAGTAAGGCAAAGAAAAATCAAGGAGGCACTTGAAGAGTTAGGCAAAAAAGTTTGGAGAGTTACTGAAGGTCCTTGAGCAGAAGAGTGACTTAATGAAAACAGTCTCTTAGAAAGGCTGCAAACGGATGCAGTGTAACGAGAGAAGGTAGGAGCTGGAGAATCTAGAATTTGGTGCCCAGTTAGGAGGCCACTATGGCAGCAGTGGACAAACTGAGAAGGGGCTGGATCCAAAAGACCCTTCACAAGACAAATAGAACTTTGTGGGGAACCAGCCTCAAAAGATGCTTCTCAGGCCAGAGATACTGGAAAAATGGTGGAATCTTGGCCCTAAATGGAGTAGCTGGGAAAGGGAGTCAGCTTGAGGAGAAAACAAAGTTGGAACTTAAGTAAAGGTGGGTGAAAAGTATCCTATGGATAAAAACACCAGAGAAGATCAAAGCGGGGAAGACCTGGTTAGGGGCATGGTCACACACTCTCAGAACAGGGGACCAAGCCATTAACAGTAAAATACAAACAAGACTAATATGAACAAGACAGTACAACACGAACAAGCCTATAAACTCAATGGCTGTTGGGACCCCACAATATGCTGAGGAAAAAGAAAATCTAACATCTGGGGGTATCTGAGCACCTCTCTGAATCTTCACAATGCAGTAACTACGGAGGATGTCAGACTGGAGTGGAGAAGGCAAGAAGAGGAGAGAGGAGCCGAGGGCAGTCCCTGAAGGCCCTTCTACATGTGCTAAGCACTATGCAGGCCATCGCAAAAATGCAGAGGGGCCTGAATATGGAATGGAACTGGGAAGAAAGAGGAAATTGACAAAAGGCAATTGGCATCCCTGTTTTGATACAAGCGATTCCTTGTCAAAATCATTCTCTGTCATCAGGTTGTTGTTTTGTTTTTTCTAGATGATTTATTTTTCCAAAATACTTAATGACTAGCTCTACAAAGGGAGCAGTCGTGGTTTAGTGGTAGAATTCTAGCCTTCCATGCAGGAGACCCAGATTCGATTCCTGGCCAATGTACCTCATGCACAGCCACTACCCATCGGCCAGTGTTGCTAAGATGCTGAACAGGTTTCAGCACAGCTTCCTGACTGAGATGGACTAGGAAGAAAGCCCCAGTGATCTACTTCTGAAAATCAGCCAATGGATCACATCGATCTGATCCACAACCAATCATGGGGATGGCACAGGACCAGGTAGCACTTCCTTCTATTGAGCACGGGGTCATCATGAGTCAGGGGCTGACCTAACAGCAGCTAACAACAACAGATTTTTTCTGAGGATGGTCATTTTCCCTGGGAGCTGGCTCCTCTCTGTATGGAATTTTATGCAAGGGGTTGCCATGAGTCAGGGGCCAACCTGGCAGCAGCTAACGAACAACAAGAAGCTCTCCAAAATTGGGAACTATGGATGTAATAATCAATCTCGAAACAACCTGCCAACTCTGTCCCTGAAAATTATCCTCACCTCATCTCACGATAAGAGACAAGCAAAAGCTCTTTTCAGTGTTGGGGCAGGGGAAGTCTATCATGCTATCAAAACTCAGACATTTCACAGGCAGCTGCACATTAACAGTGTAGGAGTTCACAGCTTTGCCCTCTCAAGGGAAGACCTATTCCTACCTTTTATTTAGTGGGGAATTCTGATCTGCTTGATCCTCTGCTCATCAGAGGTGAAACCAGGAAGGACCAGGCAACAGCACGAAAGGCTATGGGGATTCTCCTTGGGCCTCAGTAAATGCAAGGAGCTGAGGAGCCTCATGTTCTCTATGACTCTGACGCCATGGAAGCAGGTCTTCCTCAGGGACACAGTGTCTGCGGCTCATCCTGTTTGGTCTCGTACTGGAAGCTGAGACTTGGTTTTCTAAACGCTAATGTGAAACACAATGCAACCATCACTGTATTTTTACGCAAATAATGCGCGCGTTATATTTTTTTTTGCCAACCATGCAACCCCCTTGCACATTATTTTCCTAGGCGCACTACACACTTAACATGTGTGGGCGCGTTATTTTATTTGTGAAAAAATATGGTACATTCATTCATAATGCCTTCTTAAGAGCCTCCTAAAAGAAGAAAGGGCTATGAATGAATAAATGTTTATTTACAAATCACAAATCACAGCTAAGTGTCCTGCCCTTACCACTTTCTACTGGGGAAAAGCACTTTTATCTGGGATAAGAAAAGAGACTGCCATCAGGTAAAGTTGAAATACTTGGCAGCTTTTTAATGACACAATATCACTGTAATTAATTATATATAATTTACATATATTTACATTTAAGCCTCTTTCAAATGCTTCTTTAAAAGATACAACATGTACACAGCAGAAAGAGTGTGGGTGGTGTGGTCAGACAGATTTGAGTTCAAAATCAGGCTCTAAAATGCGTAAACTGTGACCCAACAGGCACCGTCCCTTCATCCTTAAGACGATGTGCCCTCCCTTACGAGGATCTACAGGGTCTGGCACGTACGGTATCTGGAAGCCACTATTACAGGTGATCCTCAGAACAGTCCAACAGGTGAGCCAAGTACTACTATCCCAGAGTACAGATGAGGAAACAGATATGAAGGAACTCCTCTAAAGTCAGAGGGCTCAGAGCAGACTGAAGTCTCTTAATGCTCAGTCCTGACTGTCCATGGCAGCTCCCTACCTAAATGAGATAAACTTGAGCACCACACGTACAACACGTGACAAGAGATCTCATTTTCCAAGTAACTAAGTGAAATATACTTTGGGGTATTATATTTATAGGAAGAGGTAAATTTTAGGGAGAAGTTGCTGGTGAAAAAACTGGCTTCAATGAAAACTAAGATGACCTCATGCCCACGTTAGTCATACATCATGGGACAAATAACTGCTTTAAGCCTCAAGCAAATGGGGGTATGGAGATGAAAGTGAGAAAAATAATAGAAAATGGTGGAAAAACAGCACAAATCCCGCACAAATCCAAATCTAACAACTTGTGTCCATTATTTAAAAAGTAATTAATGTTTAATCAACATTAGGCATCACTGTTTCACTACACAATTTCACAAGAAGCTTCCCTCTGATCATCTGCAAAACTGAGATTAAACCTTACAGAGGAAATAAAACAAGAAAATGAAACAATGACCCAACTATAACGTAAGTACAAACACTCAACTGAGGAAAAAAAATTATACAAATGACAGTAATAATTTTAAATTAATCTAAACGGCACTGGTCTGAAGGAAAATCTGAAGAGGCAATAGGGTACACTGCGGAAGAGCATGGGCTCTTGATTTGGAAGAAGGTTCAAAAACCAATTCTGTTGTTTGTATAACCCTAGGTTTGTTACTCAACTTCTCTAAGCCTGCTTCCTCATCTTATAATGCAGTTGATAACCATATCTAGGTACAGTGAGAATTAAATGAAGAGATGTTTGACAAGCATTTACATGATGCCTGGTACATAAACGTTCAATTAAATGATTACTGTTCTTATTACTAGAGAGAGGCTGAGGATTCTGATTCTCTACCCCATAAACAAGTCAAGAATTTAAGCAGCAGCAGAATACATATCCTATCATTCCTTCTGGCATATTTCTGACCTAACTCCTGTGTTAGATCTAGTTTTGATAACCCTAACGCCTTCCTTACTATGTCAAAACAGAAGCAGTCAGTGGAACTCAAAAGGTGGGGCAAAAAGTCTTTACAGAGAGTGTAAACAGATAACAAGGAGACCTGCTGGTGCAGTGGTTAAAGCGCTCAGATGTTAACCGAGAGGTCGGCTGTTCCAACCCACCAGCCAGCCTAGCTGCTCTGGAGGAGAAAGATGTGGCAGTCTACTTCCACAAAGATTTATACCCTTGGAAACCTTATAAAGCAGTTCTACTCTTCCCTATAGGGCTGCTATGAGTAAGAGTCAACTCTAAACCAATGGGGTTTAAAGTGATAACACCTTGGAAAAATAATTACTAAGAGCCTAAAAAGTTCACACCCTTTGATCTAGTAATTCCACTTCTAGGAATCACTGAGGAAACTGACAGATTTATGTTAAGGGATACTCAACTTAGCCATAATTCATATAGTGGGAAAATTAGAAACAAATTAAATGAACAAAAACTAAAAAGAGATTAAATAACTCCAGCACAGCCACAGAATAAAACAGTACACAGCCCTTAAAAATTAAGTAATTAGAAACCACAGGTGGTGCAAACAGTTAACACAGTCAGCTACTAACCAAAAAGTTGGTGGTTTGAGTCTACCCAGAAGAGCGTCAGAACAAAGGCCTGGTGATCTACTTCTGAAAAAAATCAGCCACTGAAAACCCTATGGAGCACAGTTGTACTCTGGCACATACGGGGTTGCCATGAGTCAGAGTCAACTTGACGGCAACTAGTTTTTAATTCCAAGATACATAATGGCACTGGTGAATATCCACAATAAAATGTTAAGTGAAAAAATGTTCCACTATATACAAATACATACATGCATAAAAAAGTGACAGAAAGAAAAACTCAAACAGTGGCTTTCTCCAAATAAGGGAATTACAGGCATTTAATTTTCTTCTTTCTAGTTTTATAAATGTTATACAATTAGTACATACTACTTTTTTAGCAGAAACAAAACATGTTTTTTGTTTTTTAAATCATTATCTTGTCAAATTGTTGTTGTTAAACAGTAGTTCAATAAAATTATGGTTGAAATGTATGTGCCTAACTTTGGTTTTGTGCTTCTTGGGAATAATAAATGCCACTGGTGAACTAATATAAAACTACAAGAGTAGTACAGTCATGCACCATGTAACATCTGTTCAGGCAATGTCCAACTGTATATACATCCTTGGTCCCATAAGGTTATAAAAGAGTTCAGAAATCTCAATCTAACAACGGGACATAGCGGATTTAGGCATTTCACACTCGACAATCACAACGATCCTCAAAAACAAAGAAAAAATTCTCCAAGCTGTTATAAGGATCAGCTCCACTGAAAGCTATAAGGCTAACGAAAATGTAAGAAGGACCTATATCTGATATAGAGAAATTGCTAATGACATGGATTGAGGACCAAACACAAAAGCAAATCCCTCTCAGCACGTTGACAATCACTGCTAAGGCACGAAGCTTGCTCAAGAAGCTTAAAAAAAAAGCAGGACCAGACTACGTTACCGAGTTTAGCACTAGCTCCGGGTGGTTTAAGCGCTTCAAATGTTTTTCACTGCATAATGCGAAAGTGAGTGGTAAGTCTGAGAGTGCTGACGTGAAGGCAGCCGAAGAGTTTGTTGAAACCTTAGATAAACTAATTGTAGAGGGAGGTTATTTGCCTCAGCAAATTTTTAATATGGATGAAACCTCCTTATTCTGGAAGCGAATGTCTGAAAGGAACTTCATCCATAATATGGTTTCACACAACATCCAAATCACATAATCTCCTATTTCACAGAATATATCATGGATATTAAGTGACACATGACTAAACAATTATTGTCCCCAAATAAAGCATATCAAATCTGGACACCTAAGAGTACAGGCCAAGAAGTCGAGACTAAGCTGTGGGCCTCACGCTCTAGTCTCTCTAGCAGGAGACAGTGGACACACAGGCCAGAAGCAGTATCTTTTAAGCACAGTTCCTTTTAGAAGAGGAAGTAGAGCAAGAGGAAGAAACGGAGTGGCCCTAATGCAAATCCTGAACCACTGTCTGGTTTTTGCACTCAGATACGGCACTGAGCATTCCTGAAGGACCAGCAGGCTTTCCTAGAAAAAGTGGACTAGCAAATTTCTCTTACCTGAGCACAACTGTTCGATCTTTGTCAAATTCAACTGCAGAGACTCATTGATCCAAGCCAGCATGTCATGTCGACTTAGGTTATCACTGGTGACTGATGTCGAGTAGACGTTCACCGCCATCTTCTACAGCATGCAAGGAAAAGAGAAGGGAGCTCACATTAGATTAGGCATGCAAGTCAGGGCAAGCACTTCTGGAGAGTCACCCAGAGCAGACTTGTGGGAACACTCACTTTTTAAGCCTCGCCTTCTTTCCAGAGAAGCCAACCCAGAGATACTAGGATTCCAGTCACAAACCTGGATCTCCACGCATAAGCACAACTTGAAATAAATTGCCCAACACCAGCCAGCCTGAAGTTTAGGCCACATTTTAATGTGACTGACGGAAAACTCTAAATTACAAGAGACACTAAGGGATGATTACAGGCTTTATGAAGGGAGGATAATGCACAAACAAGAACCTCCTCTGTTCAGAAAACATTTCAGTCCAAGCTTACCTAGCAAAATAGCAAAACGCCTACACCAGTTTTTTTGAGATGGTGAGCTTTTATTAAGTCTTCTTAATAGTTTTCACTATTTTCCAAATTTTCTTTAAAGACTCTACCCACTTTTGTAATTGAAAAAGTAAGCAAGCTTCTCAATAACCTAAGTACTATAAAAGCACTAATGGTAGTGAATGATCTTACACTGATGAGTCTTTGGTGCTAACTTTCTGCTGAGCCATTTGAGCAGGAAGGGCATCTGAGGGCTACTACGTGCTGCCTCTGAGATCCGCCCACCCAATCCCCTTACTGGGGGTAGGGGTGACAGGTCTAGAGAGGTTAAGTGTCTTACCAGGTCTGGGCCCTCACATCCCCCATGGCACCTGGCACAGTGCCTTGCACACAATAGGCGCTCAATAAATGCTACTTATCTCCAGGTTGGCAGGACTGTGTTGAAGAGAGAAAAATGTATCTGTACTTTCTTTTTTTCAGAAAAGCAAACCACCAACATTTTTACACTCCCAAACTTGGTCGATAAAACCATGTTATGCAACAGGCCAACAGGACTTAGTTCCTGACTCCACTGGGAAATTAATCCCTCCTGTGTTCCCAAAGCACTTCATTCATACCTCTGCAATAGGCATTATTCATACTGGGCTGTCACTACCTCTTCATCTCCAAATCACTCGCAGGCCAGATTTGGGCCAGGAGGCGATCAGCCATATGCAGAACTGAGAATTTGAAGCGAGGACCACCAGATTTGAACGTGAAGCTACCACCTATCTGAAACGGATCATGATGAGGTTTAAGTGAGACCATATACATTTTATTTGGCATGGTATCTAACACATATGAGGTATTAAACAAGGTCCAGGGCAGGAACCTTGTCTCACTCACCCTCATATCCCCAGTGCCAAAAAGAATGCCCAAGACCTGCACTACCATCTCTCACTGGGATCAGCTACAACAGCCTTCAAATTAATCTCATGGTCTCAATCTGTTATTCACACAGCAGCTGGAGAGAATCTTCTGAATCATAAGTCAGATCAAGTGTCTCCCCTGTCAAAATCCCTTCAAGGAACAAAATGCATACTGTGCGCAAAACGCTATTATCAGGTAATCAAGGAGATACACATTCAAACAAAAAACACAGTCTCAGGCTGAGCGCTTGTAATTTATTTTGGCGATATTCATACATACATCGAGTACGGTATGTGTCATGCTACCATAAAATGCAAGCAGATGGTAAAGCCACATGTGTCTTCTGACCACACCCCAGCTCAGAAAAACGTTAATGGCCTTCCATCATCATACAATTTAAAACTCTTTCATTAGCAGTACATTAATACCTGGTCCCATGTGCTCCAAATGATCTGCGGCCACTAAAAACCTGGAGTTAGGTAGGCACCCTGTAGATGTGCAATAAACATCCACTGACTCAACCAATTAATTGGATCTTCCAGGCAGTCAGAAAGGAGGCTAGTTCTCAGAGCTACAGCTACAGTTCACCCTTCCTCCATAAAAATTCCATCCCTTGGCCTCAGTGGAAGACCCCATGACTACCACACAAACCTCACCATTACAAGGCAGCTTGATACAGGTTTTGACTGCCTTAAAAAAGCTCCCTCTTGCCTACCCAGGTTTCTCTCTTCCTTCAGTTCTCCTAGCAGGTTCCCAAACCCATTCTAATGCAATGCTGGCAATAAGCTCCCTATTCCTTTCAGGGCATATTAGGCCCTTTGAAAAGAGTGTGTGCAAAGTGTGTCCCAGAGAGGTGAGGTGTCTAACCCTGCTCCCAGGTGTATAGCCAGGGTCACAGCTCTTTGCTGGCGCCACTTACCTCCCCTTCAAGATTCTCATCCCTAAAACGGGGTGGGGGGGGATAGGAAAGGGGAGACGCCAAGCTCTGCTCTACAGCACAGGAGGGCAGCTGGGAGGCAATGACTGGAAAAGCATTTTTCACATCACCTTGCTTTACTGTCTTCCTAATACTCATTATATGGAATCATCTTGCCCATGTACTCATTTTCTTATCTACTATCTGCCTCGCCACCAAAAGTAGGCTCCCAGAGAGCAGTCCGTTCGTTGCCTTCCTCTTCCCGGGTGTATAACCAGCACTTAACACAGTGCCTAGCACTTAGTAGGTGCTCAACAAATAACTGTTGAAAGAAAAAAAGGGTCCAATTACCTGGCTTACTTTTTGCCACTCACCTACTAAGAGCTTTCTGTACAGTACTATCAGTGTCCCATTTCACAGATGAGGAAGCCCGGGCCCAGAGATACTAAAGCACCTGCCCAAGGTCGTACAGCAGGAAATCGAACCCAGACCTGAATCTAAAACCCAGATTCTTATCAGGAGATATGTCCTCCTACAGTGGGGACCCTCAAAGTTCCTAGCAGGGCCCATCTTCACCACCCACCCAACCTTCACCGGCCTAGTTAACCCGGGACATCAGACCGCGGACCTCCGCCGCGGCCCAGAAGCCCTCACGCCGCCAAGGGGCAGCCCCCATTTCCGGCCCGAGGCCCCGCCCGCACAGGGAGCATAGCGCGCCCTCCCCGCTCCCCGGCCCAGTTCGCACGCGCCGGGTCACAGCCCCGCCCTTCCCCCCACCCGGCCCGAACCGCATCGCCGTGTGGAGCGACCCGGACACTAGGACCTGCCGGTGCCTGCCCAGTCCAAGGCCCATACGGCCACCCGCATGGCCACGGCCCCCACGCCTCCCTGCCAGATAGCTCACCGTCTCTTGCCTGAACTGTTTCCAGTGCCAGTACCCGGTTCCGTCTTCGCCTCGTTCAAACCGCCCAACCCCGCCCGCTCGCCCGCGCGATGACTTCAGACGCACCCCCCGTTACGCACCGACGTAAAGGCTCGTCATTGCCCGCCGGCTCCTTTTATAGAGAGGGGCTCAGCCGTGCGCCGCGGGGCGGGGCCCGGCCCCTGACTGATGGCTGGGGCCCTAAGGGGCGGGGCGCGGACTGCCGTAGCGGACTGTGGTCATGTGGTTGACTGCAGCCAATGAAGTCCCGCCTCGGGGGCGGGTGTGCCTCCCTCTAGAAGGAGGGGTCTACATACAAATTGTCCTAGGCAGTAACCAAAAAGAAAAAAAGATTGATTTTACAATGAATTTCTACAAACATGTATTACTGGATAATAAAGGTACTTGACAGGCGCTTTGAGGAAAGGTTTAAAGTCACCTCGGAGACACTCTGACCTCCCTATCTATAAAAACCAGTTGCCGAGTTCGCCAACCCTATTAAAAAAAAACAAAACAAACCCATTGCCAACCAGTGGATTCCGACTCATCGTGACCCTATAGGACAGAGTGGAACTGCCCACATAGGGTTTCCAGGTCTGTAATCTTTACTGAAACCGACTCCCACATCATTCTCCCGATCTATACCCTCTAGTTTCGTCATCCATTTATTTTCTTCCTTGGTACCATATTACAGTCATCTTATTTGTTTATACGTTTGTTGTCTGTCTTTCCAGTAAGTTCCATGGAAGCAAGGACCTTGGTCCAGTTGCCGAGTTAGGTTCTCAATAGAATGAATTACACCCATTATACAGGAAAGTGAGGCTCAGAGAGGTCAATCCACTTGCCCAGTATTACAGAGGTAGATCTTGTCTAGATATCATTTATTCATGTAGTCAACATTTATTTTTTCCAGATCAGGGCCTGGGGATTTGATGGTGAGCAAAAACCAGACACAGCCTCTGATCTCTTGAAAGTTTCCAGTCTTGAGAGGAAAGTGAGGCTCAGAGAGGTCAATCCACTTGCCCAGTATTAGAGCTAGATTTAGGTTTAGAACTGGTTTCCTCGTCTAGATATCATTTATTCATGTATCCAACATTTATTTTTCCAGATCAGGGCCCAGGGATTTGATGGTGAGCAAAAACCAGGCATAGCCTCTGACCTCCTGAAAGTTCCCAGTCTTGCAGAAGAGGCAGAGGAAATAATTAATGACACAACTAACTGGTTAATTACAATCCAAACTTAGTGCTAAAGAGGAATAGTATGATGGCACCTATGTTTCATGGGGAAACCCTGGTGGTGTAAGTGGTTAAGGGCTACCACTGCTAACCAAAAGGCTGGCATTGGAATCCATCAGACACTTCTTGGAAGCCCTATAGGGCAGTTGTACTCAGTCCTATAGGGTCGCTATGAGTCAGAATCAACTTGACAGCAACGGATTTGGTGTTTTTATTTGGTTTATATTTCATGAAGCAGGGCCCTTGAGTGTCCTTCTGAGTCAGGCCTCACCCAATTAGCTGGTGAAGCGCTGGGAGGTGTTCAAGAAGAATGGGGTAGGAGGCTGGGCAGGAGCTGTTTATCAGCCAGTATAGAGATATTTCAATATTTTAACCACCAGTATTACTGGTTGTCTCTCTGGTATGTAGCCCTCCAAGAGCACATCACAAGGAGACCTGACCTCACCTGGGCAGCGTGAGTTTCCTGGAGATAACACTTGCCCTAAAAGATGAGTTTACTCAGTGAAAGGGTTAGGATAAGAAAGGGTGAGCATCCCTGCAAGAAGCAACAGCAAAGAGCCCTGTTACCAAATGATTACGGCGATAGTAATAATATCACAATTATACTGAACTGATATGAGCATAGATAATTGAGTAAAAATATTTGTAAATGCTTTGGGTCAACATGTGTTACCCCAATTTTACACATGAAGATATTAAGGTTCCAAGAGGCTAAGTGACTTTCATCTTAAGTGGCAGAGCCAGCAGACCTGGGTTCAAATCCTGGCTCTGCTAGGAGTTAGAATTAAATGAGATGTGTGTAAAGTTCTTAGATCACTCCTAGCATATAGTATGTGCTCAATAAATGTTAGTGATTTCTGATTGTTAGTGATTAATCGTTTTGGTTAATATCAGAATAAACCCCCTAACATCAGTCATTTGGTTGGCCATTTTGGATGGGGGTGAGGACATCAGTGTGGGAGATGAGATCAGGTGAGGAAGCCAAGAAAAGCATCCAGTACCAGGCTAAAGTGTTTGGACCCAGTTCTGGAGACACAGGTAGTCTCAAGAGGTTTCCGAGCAAAGGCCTCTGAAATAAACCTCATCTGCCCTCTTAGGAGAGCTCCCAAAGAGATGTAACAGGGCATGTGACCTTCCATGAGGAGGAAGCGAACTAAGGTTATCTGGATCAGATTAAGCCTCGATTGCAAAAGCCTGGAGTAAAAGGAAATGTTTGCCTTAATCTCCATCCTACAAGAGAAATGGCTTTAGAGATGTTAATGCATCTTCAAGCAACTGTTTTAATATTATATAATAATTATATAATATGATATATAATGAGGTAATCTCATTATCACCGATAGAAATTGCAAGTCTCCCTTCCAAAAATAAAGCAAAAAACTATTACTTCAAGGCCTTAGTCTTATAAATGTATGACAAGTTAATCGAACTAAAAAATGGTGTTGGGACATCTCAGCTGCTTTGAGGAGCTCATGGAGGAGACAGCTCATGGAGACAAAAATAGGAAATGAAACTAAACCAAAAAAAAAAAAAAAAACAGTTGTGGTCAACTCCGACTCAGGGCTACCTCAAGTGTCAGACCCCCAAACGCACTAAAGGGTTTTCAATGGCTGATCTCTCAGTAGATAGTCAGGCCTTTCTTCCGAAGCACCTGTGTGTACCTGAATCTCTAACCTTTTTGGCTAGCATCTGAGCCTGTTAACCATTTGCACCACCCAGGAGCTCCAATAAATCAGCTACCATTTATTCAGCACTCACTACACAGCAAGCACTCTTCCACATGCTTCACCTACACTGATTCATTTGATACAAGCATCAGCCTTAAGAGGTTGATAACTAAGGCATTGAGAGGCTATGGAGGACAGCCGAGGTCACAAGGTAGTCAGGGGAAGGAGTAAGTATGAGAACAGAGTATGACTCCAGAGAGGAAACACAAAACATAGCATAGACCTGGCACAGAGTAAACACTCCAGAGCAGTTGCTAGAAAACAGGAAATGAGCTAGGATGTGAAACCCTTTCTGCATGGGGCTGCTCCACCTTTCCATGCCCCCCGGCCCCAAACACACACAGAGCCATGGAACTGATCTGAGACCAGTCCCTGAACCCCCAGACAATACCCCTTCTACAAGGCCTCTAGGGTCCCAGATGCCAAAGCCACCCCCATGCACTCTCCCTAACAAGGAGTTATGGAAACCAGTATGATGTCGGAGCAGTGAGGAGCACAACTTTCACACCAGGTCCTGCTGATGCACAACATCTGGAGGGTATTACTGTCATTCCTTTCTAGGACTTTATTACCCATACGTTAATATTGGGTGTTACTATCATTACCAGCACCTGCTGATCATTGCCCCAACACAATACTAATGACACACGTTTATACAATACATATCTAACGTGTGCTTACTGTGTGCCAAGCACCCAAGCAAAACATTTTACCCAGATTATGCCCTTGACCTCTCACAGCGGCCCTATGAAGTAGGCACTATTTGATTATTCCCTACTGTTTTATTAACTTGGGAGATGTTGTCACTTGCCCAAAAATGACAGGGCAGCTATATGCTAGCCCCGAGCTACAAACCCAGGCAACCAGAAAGCAGCTTCAGCAGAGGCCAACATCTGATTTCAACCTCAGCCCCTTCGCACAGATCGTTGCATTCTGCCCTTGCTACTGAGCCTGGGATCACTCAGCTCTAAGCACAGTCCTCATCTTGAGGAAATGGCTCTATCCATAAAGGACAGTGCCCACAGCCCCTCCAAGCTCTCCCATCAACCAGCATTACAAGTGAGCAAGGAAACTCAAAGCCCCCTCACCTGGAGGGCTGGTCCATCTTTCCTCTTGGGGTTGAGACCAGGACTGTTTTGCTTCATTCTGTCCTGGCATCTAGGTACAGCACTGTACACAAGATGGCTTAATTGGGCAGGTAAAGGCCCTGGGGTATAAATGCCTCAGAGGGAGAAGTGTAGAGCCTACTTTGCTAATTGCAAAGTTCTCACCATGGCAACTCACACCTGTGCTGTTCTAGCCCAGCCACCCCTTTCTAATAATTGTTTTCCATCTTTCCACACTAGTTGCTTCTCCCCTCTGGGTCAGACTCTTTAGGAACTTGACCTTATTAAGGCACACAACTATTAAGATGGGCTTTTTCATAACGCACCGTATCAATCTTACACACATGAAGAAACCAAGGCTCAGAGAAATGCCAAGTTCAACTGCTGTTCAGTGGGCACACATGGAAGTCTTTATCGGCTACTTTTCCCTGACTAAAGGCTGGAGGTAGAGACTAGGATTACAATATTATGGGCCCTGAGTGGCGTGTGGCAAACAATAAAATGGTACTGATAGAGGGGTGCTACATTAGTGTTCAAAAGATGGTGGGGCTTTAATCTGGGGTGTTGCTCTACCCTGAGAGAACCACATCCCTCACATAGGGCTGAGGACACAGGCAGCTATGTTAGAATCATGGGACCATTCCTAACCGGTCCTTCTCACTGGATTTGGTTGACATGCAACAGGACAACTTGGAAGCAATGAAACTAGATCCAGAAGAATTTAACAGAAGCAAGAAGAACTATGAGAATCAGCCCTGGGCTTCTTTACTTGATCAGCTACCCAAGAGCTGTAAGAAATTATGTCTGAACATGGGTGTTCCAAACACGCACTCCAACCACCTTTGTGAATCAAGTCTTGGGAACCCATTCATAAGCCTAGTGGGGTCCCTGGAGCAGTAACATAAAATTCTCAGGCTGTGCTCTAGACTTTAAGGAGCCCTGGTGAAGCCATGGTTAAATGCTCAGCTGCTAGGACGAAAGGTTGATGGTTCAACCCACCCAACGGCTAGCTAGTGGGAGAAAGATCTGTTAATCTGCTCCCATGAAGATTACTGCCTAGGAAACCATATTGGAAAGTTCTACTTGTCACATGGGGTTGAAATTGCCTCAAAGGCACCTAACAACCCTAGACTCTGGGGGTGAGCACAGCAATCTGTCCTTTATCAAGCCTTCCAGGTAATGCTGATGCCCAGCAGAGTTTACAGATCACTGCACTAGACCTTAAGCTCCATGAGGACAGGCTCCATGCCTTCTTGGAGTCACTGTGCTATCCCCACAATGCTTCTTGAGTGAATATGAATGACCTACTTCCAATCTCCCACCCCAAGCCCCACCCATCTGACCTGTAGAAGAAAAGGGACAGCAGACTGTTAGAGAAATACTGATTTTAATTAAACATAAGGTAAACTCTAGGCATCAGTCATCTTTCTGCCTAAAAATTAGCAAAACTGTTGAGACAAGGCACAGATTTTTCCCCATCCTTGTTACGTGGCTTGTTACCAAAAAAAAAGTTTATGAAACTGTTAAACATAAAAATAAAATTCTGAGATTTTTTTAAAAAGTGTATAAAAAAAACCCCACAATACACTAATGTTGTTCCTTAGTCGACAAAATAGCACCAGTAAAAGTTATTAAAAAACCATTATGGTAGCATTTCTGAAATGCAGCTTGTCTGACCTCCCATTCCCCTTAAAAATGACTGATTGTGGCATAAAAAAGGATTTTAAAATCTCTGGAGGGAGGCACAAGCTTTTATTGCAGTTTTTTCCCCTGCCATCTCTTAGATGAGGGTAAAGCATGAAGAATGTGCTTCTTCTGCCCCTGGCTGTCACTGCTTCTGAGTTTAGAAAAGGGATGAGGAATTGGGGGGTATGATACTTCTAATCTGGGGACCTGTGCCTGAGTGAGTAAGAGAAGTCTGAAGGGTGCTCGTTGTGGAGGGGGGTTATACCTAAGCTATCTAAGCTCCCTCCTTCATCTCACACAGGGAGAAGATCTCAAGAAGCAATACTTGGCTATATAACATATGGCAGCTTATAATTCTGCTCACCCCTTCCTGAGCACCCCCAAAGGGTTCCATTGCAGTCACTGGGAGGGATTTACTACGGGTGGCCCTGCCCTTGGGTTTGGGGGGAAAATAGCCCTGAATGTGATGATGACATCATCCCTGCTGAAATCATCATCATTGTGGAAAATATTCTACATGGGCCCCGACAACAGAGTCCGGCCTTTGTACTGAAGCAAGGGGCCTGTGCCAGGTAAAATTCAAGACATACACAACATTTCTTCTGCTAGCCCTAGAAGAAAAAAAAAAACATCCTGGGCCCTTTAAACATCCCTTAGCTACATGTTCACAGCTGCACACCCCTGTAACATGGAGCAGCAGATAATAAACAGTAATTAAAGTCATGCAATAACTGCCTTGGATGATTTTTCTGTATTAACCTGAGTATTAGAGAGCTGTCGGCACTGTGATTTTGGTATCTTAGCCATTGTTTCTCTGAGTGGTAAACCCAGGGTAAAAAAAAAAAAAAAAAAGCAATCTTACTACCTATTTCAAGTTTTAGAAGAAAAAAACGAGCACCAAATTTGGCTGCTCAGAGCAGCCAGGTCTGAGTTGTGTACAAGGAGGTGGCACCTTGGGCATGAGGCAACAGAAGCCCTTGAAAGAGCCTCCTTCTGTTGGAGAGGGAGGGCTCTACTCCCACTGATAGTGGAGTAAACAGGTATGCGGTGTGACCCCGCAAAGCTGAACTGAGGCAGGGCAGAGCTGGGGAAGCCCATCTCCTGGGTCCTGGCCCTGCCCCACCCTCCTCAGTGCCCCCAGCGCGCCTGGCGTGGGACTATTCACAGGCAAAGTAGTCCTTCAGGGGGGCGAAGAGATGTCTGATGACAGGCACGCTCCAGGACCTCCCGAGCAGCTTCTGGCGGGCACCGCGGCCCATGTTGGACACATCCGTGTAGTGTACGGGGAAGCCGAAGATCCTGGGAAGGCACCAGGGTGAAAGACAGGGAGTCAGAAGTGCCATCTCTAGCCAGCTCAGAGCCTCTGGACATGCTCACCATGGCCAACGAGGGATCGTCCTCTTGCCCATGCTTTCCACGTACCCTCCTCCCTTTAGTCAGGCCACTGGGCCTTCACATGGGCCCTTTCCTGACCATCAGAAGAGGTCAGTTCCCTCGGTTCTTCAAACCCTTGATCACAAGTGACTGTCATTGGAGCATGCCCCCATGAGGGCACCTTCTTTATTCCAACAGTACATCTCCCAGTGCTAGCACCACGCTCCTGGCACATACTTAGTGCTAAGTGGGTCTTTCTTGAATGAATGAACGCCAAGCCAGCTAGCCAGAGAGAGGACAAGATGTGTATCAGTCCTCAAAACACAATCATGGTATGAGTTAAGCAAGTTCTTTAACAAGAAAGAAGGGCACTTTCAGATTGGACCAAGTTTTCAGTCATCAGACACTCAGGTGATTTACCCTGGGTACACTTGATTGTCCTGAGTTTCCCTTTCCCTCCTTAATGCAGTTTGCTGGATTAAGTGCCAAGCTGGGCTTGGGGCAACCAAATACACCACGAGTCTCCTCTGTGGGATTCTACCAGTACTTGGTAAGAGGCCACAAAGATGCTGAACCTAGGACTTACCTAGGTTTACAATCAAAAACTAATCACACCAAAGGGCCAGTGGCTGAATGGGTGAAAGAAACACACAAACATACACTTTAGGCTCTTCTCTTGCTTTGCCTTGGCATTTACATAAGGATACAACCATTTGCACCAATCGTACTCACAGGTCTAGCCCAGCACGGTAGGCCTGGGTCTCAAAATACAGAATAACTCACAGCATGAATAGGCGGGGCAGGTTACTCACCAGCTTTGCTTTTTTTTTGTAAAAAAAAAAAAAATCAGAATTTTTTACACTAATTCTAAGTCAAAAAAAAAAAAAAAAAAAACCAGTTGTAGAACTGAAATATCTGGAATATTCTGTATTAAAGCCTTTGGGGCACAGGCAAAAATGTAAAGAGGAAAATTCATAGCCTTAAACAACTTCATTTCTAACAAAATAAACAAAAAAAAAAAAAAAAAAAAAAGAGGAAAAGTGAAAGAACAAACATTGAATGCAAAATGGGAGAAAAGAATTGAAGCCCAAGTGCTGATTCTCTGAGTCAAAATACATAAACCATCAGCTTAGCCAAATAAAGGAAAGACAGAGAAGAAAGACTGGGGGTAAATAGAGACCAAGCCACAAAATGAGAAACTTGGCAAAAGGAATCTTTCAAGCAATGGCATGTCTGTGGAACTTTCTTTCACGGGTTCCTCCTACCTCCAGGTGCCCCAGCACGCAGGGGCAGACAGATGCCAGGGTGGTAAAGCCAACACAGACAGACGGTAATGTCTAATGACCTCATGTCTCAGATTCCCCCACCATCCCCTCTAACCACCATTTCTGGCAGGAAATAAGAACTAACTCCAAAGAGGTATCACCTCCAGACCCACTGCTATTACAGATCAATGAGACCAGGAAGAATTAAGGAAAGCACCTGCCCACCTTCACTGCTGGCCTTAACCACATGCTGTTCCCCTTTCTGTCTCTGGCTCAGTGCAGCCTTGCTCACCTTTCTAGCTCAGTGCACCATAAAACATCTTCTTTGCCATTCATGACAACAGGGAAAAGTTGGTTTTTCCCCTGTCTGATCGAGTTCGACTTGGTGGTTATTGTCTGTACTTTCTTTAACTGGAGAACAAAACAACAACATGGAATGAGCACGGAAGGAAGGGTTGGTTCTGAGTTGAGTCAAGGCTCAGAAGGACCTTGGGAAGATGGAGGGAAGCAGGTGCAGGAGAGAGGGTGGCAGGGCTGAGACAGGAGAGGGAATAAGAAAATGAAGAGTTGGGAGGAAAAGAACATTTTGTGCTTCCCACAAACGCTAAGAAGTTAATGAACAGGAAGTACCAGCCTCAGAGAGAATGAGATAAACGAAAAAAGGGATCACGAATGAGATTACAGAGGGGACAAAAGACAGAGTTACTGATCAAGCAAGATAAAGTAAACAGTAAAAACCACCCAGATATGTGAAGACTGGTCAATTGGAGTTTGGCCAAACGGAGCTTAGCCTGATGCAAAACACTGAAAATTAAGTTTATGGAGGTTTTAATATAATCTATGACTTGGTATTACCTTTTTTTTTTTTTTTTTTTTAATTACTTCCACTAATTATACATTTCTTATAGGGCAGAGTGGCTGAATTATCTGTCTCTGTGTATCTGGCATTAAGAATTAAAAACTCTAATTGCCTTTTCTCACGGTGATTATTTGCTTATCAAGACTTCTCCTACTTCTCTCTGTACCTGAAGATTGGTCTTGAGGAGGGGCAGGATTATGTGAAGAGACAGGCCCAGCACCAGGGAGTCTTGTGGGCAGAGGGGTAGAAACAAACCAGACAAAGAGGTCATCTCCCAAGTCCCATTTGGAGGTCACCAAGTGTGCTTCCCGGAGGGCCATGGTACAGAGCATGTCTTACCTTTGCTGTCCTATTGAACTCCAAGCAGTCCTGCAGCTCGAGTTTATCATTCTTTGATGCTATCACAGGCCTGGGAACATTCAAAACCCATTACTCTCTACCATCTGTAAAGGGGCCTCAGCTAGGCAACCTCCCAAGGTTGGAGTGGCAACTTAGGCTTCAAAAATGTGCCCTGGCAGTGTGTTTGATGCTGCTGGAGGTGGCCAAAAATTATTAAATAATTCTGGCATGTGCACAAGCCAGTGGCTGATGGACTTGGGGCAGGGGGTGGTCCAAGGTCCAAGAGCTCATGCTTCCATCAAGGAAAGGCCAATGGGCGGAAGCACATTGAATGGAGCGTCAGGAGACCCCTCTGGTCCCAGCCCTGCCACTTACTGCTCACCTCTCTGGGTCTCATGTTTAAAGTAAGGATCTTAGATTAGGTCTTTGTGGATCTATTTGATATAATTAGTACATCAAAACCGTGATTTGGTGGTTATTACTGCATGAGATGCAGCCTAAAGAGGCTTAAAGGAATGAAACTCAGTACAAGTAGGAAGGACAAGAGGTGGTTCACAAAATGATTATGCTTTTAACCTTTGTCATTGAAACTTGTTTGGCAAATGCAGAAAGGCAAACAGATGGCTGGGAAGGGCAAAGGACAGAGGTGAAGAAACTAGAGTGGTTGAGCAGCTCCAGAGCAGAAAATCATCGAGACATCTGAAGGTACAGATTTGATGAACAACCATGGCAGCCTCTATGTAAGGAACTCCAAAGCCATCATAAAGAAAGCAAACATGGGAATGAAAATTGAGCCACAAAAGGGGTCGTGAAATCACACAAAACATTGCCCTAGACTCTGTACCTTAAGCAAACCTTCCACAATAGGTTACAAATGCCACCCTATCCCCAACCCCTACTTTTTCCATGGACCCAAAGAAGCTGAAGGACCTAAAGGTGGAAAAAAGGACCGACATGGGCACCTCCAAACACAAGCCCTGACTTTGTGACAATTCTCAGATTAAGATCTAACAAACCAAAAGTGGTCATCTAATGGCTGGATTTGGGCCTACGTCCCCTGCTTGATGATTGACATAGCATCATAGAAACTGGAGAGCCCAAGAACAGCTGCTCCTTTCTTCTCTCATAGCTAAGACAAAGATCTTCGTATCTTTGTTGACTCATCTTTTTATCTCATGACTCATGTCCAATGCATCAGCAAATCCTGTAAGTCCTACTCTCAAAATGTTTTGAACTTGACCACTCTCATTAAGCCTGCAGGGCTCAGTCACCCACCACTCACATTGTGTTCTCTGTGGATGGCACCTCCGGGGGCACAACTCAATCACACACAATCATTGCTTTTTTGAACAAACTGACCTCTCCTCACTGGTTTCCCAGCTACTGTTCTTGTCCTCCTGCAATCTATCCTCCACCCAGACATATAACGAACCTAAGATACAACTTTTCGGCTTAAAACCTCCCAGAGACTGCCATGCTAAATAAATTTAATAGACAGTGTGACCCTCAGGTCTCACATAATTTGGTCCATTACTTCTGAGCTCTCTACCCTTCTGTCCTAGACACTCCTAACCCCAGAAACACTGTTCTCTGTGCTGGTCTGCAAATGCCTTTATTTCTTCCTTTTGCCTGGAACACACTTCTCTCAAACAACTTCATTTGGCTCTCTGCTGAACTGAACTTTCTCCACTAAGTCTTGCAGTGGACACCCCCAGAGCCTGATTATCAGTTACTATCTTTTTCCCTCTACCCCCATCAGCATGTCAACACCATGGGAGCCAAGACTTGATATCTTATTTGTTCTCCACCACACTACACCAGCAGCACATGTAACAGTGCCTGGCACACAGCAAGACTCAAATCTTGAGTGAATAAGCCCATTTATTTCCAGACATGGTGAACACTGCACCGTTTGACTGACTGGCCAATTAAAAATGCAAGACATCCAACGAATCCTCCAAGCTATTTCCAGAACCTTTGCCATTTCTGTCCACAGTTTGCTAAATGTCATTAAGTTATCAAGCTTCTTTCTAAAAAGAGGATTTAACTCATTGGCAAGTCTGGTATGTTGCATTACCATCACATCTTGCATCTTAATTAGCAGGTTATTCTTCCTGAAATCACATACAGGAGATAATTAATTCCCAGCAAAGCCACTTGCTTTGTAGCATTCAACACGTCTAAGGAAGTCTGAACTACCTTTGACATTTGACAAAAAATTGGGGAAAGCTCCTGTATAAGAAAACCAGAGGTCTCAAATTCCATAGGAGATAGGTTTCAGGCTACCATTTGTCACCTCGACTCTGCCACCTGGTTAGTCACCAACAGCCTGGTGCAGGGTTTACATCAGCACATCTAACGCTCCACTTCTATTTTCCACTGGGTATCCCTACAGCAACTGAGAGAATGTGTGACGTATAGAAGAATCAACAAGCTCTCAACTTGTGAGAGAGGCCCTCCTGGCCTCCCTGGCACAGACAAGATCCACAGCCTGGCTTTTAAAAAGCAGGCCATCTTCTGAGCGTGAACAGTAGTACTACGGAACTCTGGCCTGACTTTCCCAGGTGGGTGCTGACCATCCTAACAGGAATCAAACCATAACACCCTAAGATTCCCTGCAGCCGGGGTGGGGAGAAGGGAGCCTGTTTCTCAGCACAGTCAGCTCTTTAAGAAGGGTTGGCCATGGCTCTGTAAAGCCAGCACAGATGGTGACACCATTAGCTACATTTAACTTGTCTATTACCTGTCCTGCTCAGATGCCCTTGTTACCTGTTCATTCCTGGCAGATTACCCCAGAAGTATCGGGCTCTGTGAGCAGCAGACACTTTGATGGCATCGATCATCACTGGGTTACACTGTAGGGAAAGGGATGAGAAGGGCCCCCATCAGAACACAAGTGGTGGCCAGAGTGAGGCCTGACCTGAGCATGTGACAGGCTGGCGCTGGCTGTGGAACAGGAATGGATCATGTCAAGTAAGGGACAAACCAGTTCTCATCAAGGGGCAGGCTGAAGGACAGACAAAATGCCCATATTAAAGATGGAGTCCAGATCAGAACTACAGGTTCTTACAGAAGGTTATCCCCTAGGCCATGCCAGATTATTACAGAATGTGCCGTATCAAGGTGGTAAAAGCAGCTTGAAATGGAGGTCTCGAAAGCTGAGATCCTGTTGCAGAATGGGCGACAGCTTATGGGTTGACAAGACAGAATTTAAGTTGTAAATGTTTTGGGTGAAACTAAAGCATGCAAAAACTATCACAGTGCTTGACACAAGTAAAAGCTAATTAATTTCTCTATGGCCCCTAAAAAAAGTAACTTTTGAGTCAATTCTCATGAGCCCTCCCACAGGGAGATGGTTTCATCATCTCTAACCTCATTGGGTTAGAGGTGATGTTTGATAGCAAATATTTTCCATGTACTAAAGAGACCTCCCTTAACTCCATCTAGTCTTGGATAGCGCCACAATCCATCAAGAACCCCAAAACAGTTCCCAAGCATTGGCAACCCTCACCCAGCCCCTCATTCCCGCAGTGCCTTCCACGCCCTTTGACAATCAGGCCCCTAGGTCTTCTCACCTCCAAGAATCGCGAGATGTCCCTCTTGTCACCGACCTTCATGGCTACAACATTCTCAAACATCCAGAAGAAGGGCCGGTTGTCCCCTTCCTTGGGGCGTGTGTAATTCAGCAGGTGGTAGAACTCAAAGAAGAGTCGGCCTGTGCCCTCTAAGAAGATGACAGAGCAGGGTACTAATCTCCAGCCCAATATTTCATATTCCCCTGAGACCCTTTCACCAGCAAACCAATGGGTTCCTAATGATCATCTGACTCTAGGGCCAATTTAGTCCACGTACACCAAGTCCTCTGGAATGGCTAAACAAGGACAGTCATCAGTGGTTTAATAGCATTTCCCTGTAAGGGCCGCTGATTTGCACTGGGGTACAGAAATAGTTATGAGCTGCGACGTCTCTCGGGAAGGCAGGCTGCTTCTGGCTCCTTCTAAGGCCAGTTCACCTACACAAGCATAGGGTCTCTTGGGGACTCCATAAAACAGGGATGCTCACCGTACAGGCCTTTCCGGGCAGGGTTCACATTTGAGAGATCATTGCATGGGCTTCCACCGATCACCAAGTCAAATGGTCCCCATTCCTCAATCTGAGAGAGAAAAATAGTCACCCTCGAGGAAGGGAGAGAGATGAGGCGAGAGGGCCAGAGATCCTGGGTTCCCATGTAACCTCTCAAGAAGAACTACTCCTAGAATCTTCCTTGGTCAATGAAGTCTACCAACTCTACTTCTGTCCGCAGAAAACCTAATGGCCATCCCCCTAAGATCTAAGCCTTTGGGTCTTACTATTAATTTACTGTGACAACAGGTTCTCGTCTACCACAGCACTGGGCACAGGGATGTACGGGGCCTGGGGTATGGAAGAATGATTAAAAGAAGTAGGGATGCTATAGAGTCCCACGGGGTGAAATGCCCTTACATTTCTTTTTGTGATGTTCCTGACATCATTCACGTATTTGATATTCCCCTCATGCTTAACGGTTCCAACAGCAATGGACTCTTCACACACTTCAGAGGCTACATACTTCTCCACTTTGATGCCTAACTCCTTGAGGACCAAGTATCCTGTGGGAGTTGGGGGAAAGGAATAGAAAAATCACTGGGGGTTACCTGGGTTGTCCAGATCAGCCTCCTCCCTAGACATTGACTGCAAAACCTGTTAGAGCAAAGGCTAGGCACAATTGAGTGCTGCCACCTTGCATCCTTGTATGAGCACTTGCATTTAGCCCAGAAACTAGACTGTCACACACTAGACTCTCAGGATTGCTGGGTTTCATGAAAAAAATATATGTGTATACCAGTTGGTACAGCCCACTACAGGGTGTATTAAAACTGATAGGTGCACAGCCAATGCTTCCACAAGTCCAGCATTGGTCATTCCAGTACAGACACATGGACAGGGAGGGATCTTCAGTGCCACATGTTTGGAACAGCAAAAAATTGGAAAAACAACCTCAAGACCAGAGGGGAATGGCCAAGGTCAGTCTTACTATGATTTTATTTATATGTGCAGCACAGATAGATCTTTAGGCACCACCAGAGTGGGGAAAACAAATTGTTAGTGGTGAGTGATCATTAGAAGCTATAAATATTTTAGACAAGCAGACACAAGTATGCCAGGCAAACGTGTGCTAAGTACAACTCATGCTATATGCAAAGCACCCTATTTCAACTGCTCCCTGCTCAGGTGGCATGGGGGTGTTCAGGGTTGTTTTGAGGATTAAATGAGTTACATCAGGCAAAGCTATTAGGGGTACCATGCACGTTGGCTGTGTTCTATGTAGGGAATGGAAGGAACAAGAAGGGGGGTATTAGGAGTTGCCTAATTAATATTGTAGACTTGCGGAATGAATAGTTATTTCCAAGATACCTGCACATAATAATAAAATACAACAGCCAAATTATGGTTCTTTTAAATAAGGACCCAAAATGTGCCAGTTGGGTGTTAAGTTTACAGAAATAAAGAAGGAGCTTGTGGTTTTGTCAGAACAAGCGATAATCACATTACTTCCAGGGGTGTTTCTTGGCATGGGTGGCAGACACCTGGACCAGGCCTTGCGACTCTGAGTCCCTGCCCTCAAAGAACCCATTCAAGCATCAGAAGGTGGGCAGCAGAGCAACCCCAGGTGAGCCCCAAACTCACCTGTTGCAATTCCATCAAACAGAGACAGTACACGAATGGGCCGCCTTCGGGCTGCAGGAATCGCCGGGTATAACTTGGGGGCTTCCTGTCAGGTAAGGAAAGGGGCTCATGGAGGTCAGAGAGCAAGGGAACAACATAGCTCTGGGGGAGGGGCAGGACTGAGGGGAGGACTGACTCTCCTCAGAGAAAATCAAGTGTTGCTCTGCCATTGTCAGCTGTATTACCTTGATCAGCCATGACTCACCAGAAGCTTCAGTGGGAACAGCCAAGACTGGGTTAAAACATGAAACATGCCCAGCCCTGCACTTGGCATAGAATGATCATTCTATCCCTGGACGTGGAACTCAGGTGAGAATGCAATATGGGTACACACTAAAGACATAAATCCTTGGTCCTTCTCACGGGTTACATTAAGAATGACCTGTGGGCTCCCTCTAAGAGCTGTAAACTGAAGCCCAGGAAAATTCACTCCCACTAAAAGTGGGGGGCAAGCAAAGGCTTCCGTCTCTTCCCTCTTTATCACTAACTCAGAAGACTTTACAGAACAAAGTCTACATCAGACTCTGGACGTTCCAAACAATGAAAATAAACTGAGGCCCAAAATAACCCTGGATAAGACTAACCTATATAAAGGAGTTGCCAATTAGCCAGGTCTCAAGCCTTTGAGGCTCTGAGATGTTGCATCTGTATAATGGATCTTATTTCCACTAACTCTTGACAAGAAAATGCCAGAACCCTAAAGCCCTGGGGTCTGTGGGTCCAGGGCTAGGAGTGGCTTACATATTCAAGCCCAGTGTCGCTGGTGAAGAAGGCCTGCAGGCGCACGTTCCAGTCCTTCCGGCGCCACAGGACACCATGACAGCGCTGCGGCTGGCACATGTAGCAGCTCCAGGGCTCCTGCAGCTTGGCGTCCGCCGCCGTGCCTGTGCCCACCAGCACCTCCAGGCACTCTACACAGAAACACCTGTGACCAGTGGCAGGGGACAAGGAATGCCTTGTCATTAGACAACTGTCCTTAGCCTCCCCCTTCCCAGAGAGTTGGCCTAACACCTTTTCTGGTGCCACAGTTGCTCTTTATTGACCCTGAGTGTTTGGGGCTATATGAATCTTAATTCCTTGTACTTTGCTGAAATAACCTCCAGTCCACAGGCTCTTTACACATGTTTATCCCTACACGTGTTTATCCCATTTACCCAGAAAGGCTCTCCCACTGCCTAGTCAAATCCTAGGGAGCCTTCTGTGCCACCACTCTCCCTTGTCATTGACTCACAGACAAGCTTATCTTAGGCCAATCCCTATAATCCCCCTTCTATGTCAAGGATGTGACAACCGCAGCCCCAGGCAAACCTGTGCCCTACCATCCAGGTCAGTTTGGCTCCCAGTCTCTTTGGCTGATATTCCATTAAACAAGACAAGCATTTAGACTGGCTGCATTCAGACTTTAGGGCCCAGCAGTGTCTCACTCACCGGCTGCAGCTTGCATTGCTGCAGAGCAGCAGCTCCCGGCCCTCACAGCACACAGTGCAGTAGGACTGATAGCCATCGTCGTCGTACATGTAGAACAGCTCAAGGAACCGATCCTGGCAGCCAGAGAGAAAACACCTGTGAAACCGAAGACCAGGGACCAACAGGCCTGGCTCACTCACTGTTTGGCTGAGGCCCTAGGACGCAGCCACAGAACAAGTTACTGATGGCTTGGTGCCCTTCACAAGGAAAAGTAGTGCTGGTCTGCATGCCATCTCAGACGGACACCCCTGCTGGGTGCTACAAACCATTCTTGGCACCTGCCCTCAGAGAGGACAGGGGTGCATGAGCCTTGGAAGGAAATTCCTAACGTTGATAGGTATGTGCTATTGCTGGGGAAACTGAGGGAAGTCGTGGATGAGGGACGGGGCAGGAAAGTCTAGGGTGGGGATAGGAGAACTTACCCGGCATGTCTGACAGAGCCCACCCTCAAAGAGAGGGTGGAAAGAGACTGGGTTTTTCCTACCACAGGACAAACAGCTATCTGTAAAAAAGACAGGATAGAAGATGATAGCAATTGAGGCTCTAATACCAAATCGCTGAGGCCTTGGGTCTAGCAGTTCCTAAACACTCACTGAGCACCAACAATGGGCCATGGATGCTTCATGCCTCTCATAATGCTGCAAAGTAGGACTGTCCTCAAAGGTACCAAGTAGAAGGTGCTGCAAATCAGGCAAAGGGATGGCCCGGTAGGAACACTGAACAAGCGCTCCTGTAGCAGAGGCCAGTGAGAAGGCCTGGTATGAAAATCTCTAAGAACCTTTAAAGACTTGACTTTGTGGTGACCCCAATTACTATCTAATCACGACAGGACTAGTCGCTGACCACACCCTAGGAAAGAGAGCCTGATGCTACAATTTCAGAGCTCTGGTCCTTCATCAGAAGGCTATCCTGTGTTCCTTTCATATTACCTGATCCTTGCCACTGACCAGGTGGCCAGGACCTTTATAATGCACAAGACCAAACTTGCCCAGGTAGGCAAGAGGACAGGTGGATGGATTAGTCTTGGGTGCAAGGGGGTTCGGTCGAAGTTTCCAGAATGGTCAGGGGCTGCTCTATGCTGAAGCTTTACCCAGGATTCTATGGGTCAGGCGCTGTGCTGTTTTTTAACCCAACATTTGAATAATCACGTATTAAATATTTGTTGACTAAAGAACAACAGACTGCAGAAGCAGGGGAGTTGATCTTTCCTCACACATTCAGAATTCCATTAGATATGCTCTGGACAGTGTTTAAAATGCAGTGACAATTCTCAGATTGGGCAAGCAGACCAGAGTTGGCATTAGAGAGAAGGATGGTGAAGGAGGTGTCTGCTATTTACTTCAAATCTAGTTCTAACTCTTGCTTGGGAAGATGCCACTGATCTTGGTTTCGGGTGTTGGGTTCTCCTGGCCATAGTGCCCTAGCTTCTTTTCTGACCAAGTCCCCAACTTCCTGCTCATTTATCCTAGAGGCAGAATGATACTCAATCATCAGGAAACTCATTCTATGAAGTATAGCAAATAAGACATAGGGACAAGGCAAGGGACCACAAACACCCAGAATCCACTCACTCTTTGACCTTTGGTCCAGGCAGAGAGAGATCTGGGTTAAACACAGGCAGGATGTACAAGCCGGACTGGAGAGTACATTTACCTTCCAGACAGCTCTTGTTGTTGGTAACATCCAAAGCCATTTGCTCTGTTTAGAAAAGAGGGAGAAAGGGTAAGATGGGGTCAGGGAGCCTCTTAATTGTGAACTAAGCTATGTTAACCACCACAACCCCTTGCTGAGTGGTACCCATACCTGCCCACCTGACAAGGGGTGATTATGGGTCCATCTACCCCCAGCCTCCTAAGACCACCAATCACCTCGACTCTGGTCTTCCTCCCCACGGTCTTTGCCGTTGTTATAGCAATTTGTCTTGAGGCGCTTGGTTGGGGGGCAGTAGTCTGAGGTGGTGGAGTCGTCAGCTGTGCGCCTTCGCGTCTTGTTCTCTGTGAAAAGTAAGAAGATGGCAGCCGTCACTTGGTAGGAGCAAGGTCAATGGAACATGTGGGCCCAGGATGAGATCATGCCATGCCTGGGTGCCAGCTACATCTGGGGCACAACAGGGGGTCCCATCCTGGGTGTCAGGTGTCTCCACGGGATGGGCAACTTAGACCAAAAGGCAATTCAAGAGCCTTTACTCTCAGCTTCCATGTCCTGTCCAACACATATTTATATGGTTCTAAATATAGCTATAAACTACCGTGGTGGCACAGGGAATGAGAGTTACGGCTGCTAACCAGAAGGTCGGCAGGTCGAATCCATCAGCCACTACTAAGAAACCCTATGGGAGCAGTTCTACTGTCCTATAGCATGGCTATGAGTTCAAGTGGACTTGATGGCAATGGGTTTTTTGTTTTTGTTTTTTAATATTGTAAAAGAATACACCCTTGAAGATGCAGCTTTGTCCACCGCTAAAACCCTGAAACACCTATACCTGTGCTGTCTAACAAAGTAGTCAATGATCATTTGTCAGCAATGAGCACTTGCAACATGGCTAGAGTAAGTGAGACATTAGTTTCTCATTTAATTTTAATTTAAATAAACTCAATTGATTTAATTCTTAGAAAACTTTAGTAGGTTTGGGGCAGTTTGGAGATCGATCTGCTTCTTCAACTATAAATTTTAAGAACACTGAATATAGATCAAGTATTTCCAGTAGCTATTTGGCATCTAAACTGAGGTGTGCTGCTGTAAGAGTTGAGATTTAGTACTAAAAAATATAAAATACCTTTTGTATACTGCATATTGAAATACCAATAATTTGGATATATTGGGTTAAATAAAATGTATGAATATTAATTTCATCTGTTTCTTTTTCTAGTCTTTTTGATGCAATTGCTAGGAAATTTTTTAATTACATATATGGCTCCCATTTAGATTTCTATGGGATAGTGCCAGTTTATACAGTGAATCATACATGACATGGTGATATAAATTCTATTCTGCCCCTAGGAAAGAAAATTAAGCAGCCATTAAAAATCTTAAAGACACAAATGACACTTGACAGTGTATACTATTAATATCGAGAAATTAAAGGGAAAGCAGGAATCCAACTAGTATACAGAAGAGGCTGGAAGGTTGTGCACCCAACAGCATTAACCTGGGGTAGTTGTGAGGGTGGGGCGTGAGGTGGGAGAGGGTTGGGGGTTCAAGTTGACTTTAAGAGATTTGATTCTTTCCCAGTGAATATGCAAACATAAGTTGAAAAGAAGTGAAGAAAATGGTGCATAGACAAAATATGGGAAGGGAATACCGTATTTCCTTGTTTCTAAGTTTCCACTGCCTGCACGACGCACCTTCGGCTTATTAACCACTTTTTTTTTTGAGAGGGAAAACGACAAAACAAAACAGAAATACTACATTAAATGTACAGATTGTTAGACACATACCAGACTTCAGGAGAGTGACAACGTGAAATCACACATATTGGTAAATATGTTAACAATGGGGTATACCTCATTCTAGATGGAGGAGGCTTAGGGTTCTTTAACTAATACTTTCCAAGATTTCTACAATGAGCAAGACTTTACTACTTTTTCCTTCAAAAAATATTAGTGAAGATTCTACCTTGACCTCCTGATAACTGAAGTTTTCAGGATAGATTCCATCACAAAATTGTATGCTTGACTTTTGAGTAGGAAAGTGACCAGGGACCAGATGAGGCTGGCATGGCCCTTTACATGCCCTGGATGCTTTGCTTTTCCATAGTCCTGGGGTTCACAGAAACCCCTAGAGGCCTCATGGTTTACTAGGGTTGCTGGAAAAGCTAGGGTAGGGGTAGCTGCATTTGCCAGTGTTCCTCCCACAGGCAGTGGCACTGGGGACTCATTCCCACCTGGTTGCTTGCTGTTGGGTTTGAGGCCCTCAACCCCAGTGGGCTTGAAGCCCCCATGGGCCCACTCCAACATGGGCTTCAGTTGGTCCTCCAAGGAGTCTCCGGGGCTGCTGGGGAAGGTCTTGCCTGCTCGCACCCTGGCTTTCTGCAGAGATAAAGGAGGCACTGATGAGCAGGAGGGGTGAATGCTTGCCAGGCCACACCCAAGGACCCCATCTGGGGAGAGCATTCCCCTTCACACTGGGCCCTTTCATGCCAGACAGCTGCCCTGGGCTGTGGTATGTGACAGGGAGGAGGGGCCTGTGCATGGACACAGGCAGACAGCCAGGAGGGCAGGGGAGCAGCTAATCTTTCCATGCGGGCTCCAACTATGGTGTTTCCCTGAGTGAACTTGAGATGGTCAGCTCATTCCCAAGGGCAGAGGAATCAGAATCATCTCCAAAACTTTTAGGAGAAGCCTGGGTCAGCACTGTCTACCACCTCTGCACCTTATGACAGCACTGGATTTCTTGTTTTGTGTCCCCTGGAAAGATGAGGAGTTCTATATTAAAAGCAGCAAGAGGATTTACATCTAATTAAGCTCGTACATCACTTGGCAGAGGCTGGCTCATAAATACTAGACAAAAGCCATTGATCTTTTCAGCTCCAAGTCAAGGTGGAGGGAGAGAAAAGAGCCTAATGGTTCACAAGGGTTAATAACATGGGCCAAAGATAAAGAAAGGGGGCAGATGACCTCAGCTGCTCCCGAGTCTTGAGACAAAACCACATCACTCAAAGAAGGAGGCTTTGTGGTCTCCGCAAAAGCATATCAACTAATATGAATATTGCAACTCACTTCACAGGGCTCCTCCACCTTCGCTTAGCTGGCAGTACTAGCCACCTAGCCATGCTGGGAAGCTGGGAAGTCATGGGGAAGTCTCAAATCCCTAGTTGGGCATGTCAGGCCACCATCATGTTTGCATGGACTGCCCTCCCTGGTCTGCCTGACCCTCTAAGCCCATCAGGCCACCGTTTGCATGGACTGCCCTCCCTGGTCTGCCTGACCCTCTAAGCCCATCAGGCAACCATCATGTCTGCACTGACTATCTCCCTAGTCGGCCTGTCACTTTAATTCCTTGACAACACTGTAATCTGAGCCATCTTTCTGTGAGTCTCTTAAAGACTGCAATGGCTACACCCTACTCTTGGGACCAGGCCCTCATTCCCCACTCCCGTGTTACCTCCAAGGCATGGTACATGGCCTTCCTGTAAGAGACCAGCTTATTGAAGGTGGCCAGGTTAAAGTGCTGGTTGAACAGCCCCAGGGCCACCAGCTTGTCTGCAGAGACCTAGAAAAGAAAGAAGTCATCACCATCCACAAACAGCACGTGTCTCTAGTGCGTACAGCTCTCACACGGTCCCAATAGGAGGGGAAGATTTTCATACCCATTAACGGAGAATACTGTTCAGATGTCAATTCAAAAAGGGGGAAAAAATGGCAAAAAAGAAGTGGTATAGATGTCCTTGAAGGATCCTATAGCCAGAAAAATGGTAGATAAGATCCTCAAAAGAAATGTGGGAAAAGTATGATATTCTGAATAAATTGAATTGTGTATTTTAAGAGCAAATTATCCCCATGGTCCCTGATGTGGGTCCCACACAGCTCAGTCCTATAATTCACTGTGGGTGCACAACATGGAGGTTTTGCCTATGTTCTTCTGTCTGCTTGCCCTCTTCCTTTCTGAGCATAGCAAATACTAAGTGTAACTAATTTGCTATTCTAATCTTTCATTAAAGAGTTAATTTAATGAATGCTTAGAGAACAGAGCTTGGCAGAGTAAGCACTTTTTATTTGTGATGTGTTAATGTCTGCCTTCCAGTAGGGGCTAAAGCCCATGTTATCCCGTATAGGATTCCCCTTCCCCCCAAATCCCCAGGCCATGCATGGGCTGATAGGTTTGCCAGTGGAAAGAGAGTTGGAGTTCAGGGATACTAATCAAAACTGAAAAAGATATGTGATGGTCCATTCTCCAGAGAGTTTTCACTCTCATAATACGGTCTACTTTGTACCTGAGAGCCCATTTTGCACCTGAGAGCCAGACTTCCCACGAGGGTGTACTACCGCCATTTGACCTTTGAAGAAACAGGCTCAACATAGGTCTTGGAACCACAGGTGAAGCTCACTATAATGGTAGATTCCTGTACACTAAGACATGGCGACTGTTCAAAGGCAAGCTCTTCCAATGCAACACAGAAGTGTGCTTGGCAAGGTACAGTCCAGGTTTGGGGCCCAAGAGCCAAGTCCCACATTGTAATTCCATCCCACAATACGAACAGACCCACACTGAATCCTATTAGCATCAGACTCTATCTTGTATTTTAAATGTCTTGCATTTTAATGACTCACTAGGCCAAGCAATTACAACCATTAGGCCTCAACCCATCTTTCATTTCACAGAATTCATTGCCCACGTCCTGAAATTATAGATGCTTAGAAACCGTACAGTCTCAGGACTTGTGCTTCAGCTCCCTCTGCTGGCCACAAAGGGCATCTGCAGATGGTCTCGTAGCTTCCAGTCCCCTGAGGAACTTCAATGTGCTTAAGGCAATTAGCCTGAGAGTCCAACTCATTAGAAAACAAGAACCTCACTTTGAGGCTGAATCCCAGGTATGTACTAGATGGTGCTTCATTCTCACATCTGCCTACATGTTGACTCAGATTCCTCCATCTCCAGCTTGCTTTGTAACTAACCTTAAGTATATCACCTAACTTCTCTGGGCCTCTGGGTGGTGAAGGTTGGACAAATATCTCCAAAGAGGACCTTACAGGAAAAGTATTCTGTCTGTACTACTCCAATAAAAGTATTGGGAGATCTCAGAAATGTGCCTTCTACAGAACATTAAGAGCCAAAGCAAACTCCTTAACGCCCAAAAGTGGTATCCCTGACAATTTCTCATCATCAAGAAAGATTAACTTAAAATGGCTAATACCAACAATCAATAACCCAGTCCTGAAATAAACAACTCTGACACCAGGTGACCTTACCTCCATCTACAGGCCCACCAGGGAAACCCCACTCTCCAGGGCTAAGCGATGCTCAGAGGCAGTGTCTGCTCCTGCCTCTTCCAGCATGGGAACACCCACCCATAGAGTGCAGGTCTTAGAGGGTCATGTAACAAATGCAAAAAAGAAAAGTAAAAAACCTGCAGGTTTAAGGGCCCTTTTGAGAGCCTACCTTGCCCTGGACTCACCTCTGAGAATTTGCCATCGCCAAACCACTGGACCCAGCGCATGCCAGCCATGGCCTGGCGCTTGGAGGTGACCTTCCAGGACACCACCATGGCGGGCCACCAGGAGAAGCCCTTGATCTTTCCCCACACGAGGTCCCCTATTCCAAACTCCTTTCCATCCTGGAGGGAGAAAAACCAGGTGAAGTAACTCTAATAATTAGACAGAAAACCAGGATCTATGGAAAATGCTGCCTACTCCATTGATATCAATGGCAACAGCCTCAAGATCCAACCCATAGATTCCTGTGAGTGCACTGACAGAACTCTTTGGGAAAACAACTATAACATAAAGTGACTCCAAAAATACCCAACCTATCAATGTGTTAAGGATTAAAAATTATGTGTGAGAATTGATTAAAAAAATAAGGGGCACTGAATGAAGCAGGATTGTTTGAGGCTGGGTGGTTCGTTATATTATTGTAACTGTAACATTTAACCTAGCATCTGGGAATGAAAGATGACAACTGAATATTCACACCAAGACTGAAAGATCACAGTAAAAAAATAACCTGGAAATTGCCAGCATAGGTGATTGGATAGTCTATTACAAAGCCATTAAAATGAAACAAAAATCTTTAGCCATGTGCACATAGCACTATCTTTAAAAGGTTACTGTAGACTGTGGAGATAAGTGTACCTATAGTACAATGTCCTACAAATTAATATATGTCGAAAAAAGGAATCCTACACCAGCTCAAATTTATGTATACAGAGGCTTAATGTAGCTCTGCTTAAGTGAAAAATACAAACGCCCAACTGGTTATTTAATGATGGTACAAAAAAACTAAATGCATTACACAAGCATTAAACAATGGAGCAACTCTACTTCCTAATTTAAAAAAAAAGCCAGTCTGCATTCTCGTATGTACAATGATTCTGTTCATGCATAGAAACCTTGTACATGTATTTCTATGCATAAATGTAACATTCAGAACATCAGAAATCAGGTGATTTAACTATGGTGTTTGCGTTATGTCTGGGTGTGACCTCTTGGTAACTTGGTTTCCTTTTCCCTATATTCAGCATTTGGCCACCCTTGATGGGAAGTCTTTCCTGTAGTACCTGATACTCAGTGCCATCTGTTTCTCTACCCTCTGCATCCAACTGTGGTGACTCCAAGTTCTCAAGCTGGCTGTCCTGGATTAGGCTGTCATACGGGGTGCTACTGCTCTGGGGCGTCACATCATCATCTGTGAGGTCGATGGTGAGGTAGGGGCTGGCAGGGGATGGCCATGGTGACCCTGCTGATGATGTTGCCCTCCGCCTCAGGGACTGTAGACATAAGAACACATGTGGGGCCACAGCAAAACAGGTTGGTTACCAGAGACCAATGATACCACCAATTGCTTCCTGGACAAGCAGAAAGAGTAAAGAACTAAGTTAAACAGTATAGAGACCAGCAAGGATGGTTTTCCAGAAAGAAGTATCCTGTAAATGGCTAGAGGAAGCCATCATAACAACTTCTGTCAGAGACCAGAGACAGAACTGAGATGAACGCATAATGATAGGCAATGACAAAAGGATCCAAAAGCCAAGCTCGGAGAGTATCACTGCTTTAGGCATCTATTGTGCGCCCAGCCTTGGCACAGGAGTGGAAGTTGCTGTAATGCTGGGGTGACCTAATACAGTCAAAGAAGACATCAGCTCTGAATGTCAGTGGCTCAAGTAGGGCAAGTACTCAATCAGCAGGGAATTCTGCACAATTCCATACAGGATCGGGTTAGGAGAGAAACCATCAGGCTTAAGAGAAGCGTATCCAACACACAGAAAGGCAAATCAAGATCCTGAAAATAAGATGAACGTGAGAAAAGGAAACAGGTGATACACCAGTGCAGTAGGCAAGTCAGATCTTCCCTGACTAGAGACGGGAGCAGGGGTCTGGGCATCTGGGGGACCAACCCTGGTAGCTGGGAACTCCACTGGGGACTCGTCCACGTGATTTCGGCCCTGCCGGCCTCGGGCGGAACGCAGGGAGGGCCTGTGCCTCTCCCGTCTGGAAGCACTGTTGCTATTTCGAGTTCGTACCTGGAAGCAAGAGAGTATAGTCATGCGTCATTTATGTCCACGATATGTTCTGTGAAAAAGGACGTTATATGATTTGGACATTGTGCGAACACCTTTTTATATAGTTAGCAAATATACATGGAATACTGTAGTGTACCTGTATTGACTAAACAGCCAAGATACATACATACAGTACTGTATTTCATTCTAATGGATGAAGGTTTTTTCAAGCATTCGCTTCCAGAATAAGGAGATTTCATCCATATTAAAAATTTGCTGGGGCAAATAATCTTCCTCTACAATTAGTTTATCTAAGGTTTCAACAAACTCTTCTGCTGCCTTCACATCAACACTTGCAGACTCAGCACGCACGTCCACATTATGCTGCGGAAAGTGTTGTTTGAAGAGCTTGAACCACCCAGAGCTAGTAATAAACTTGATATCATCATAGTCTGGTTCAACTTTTTCTTTAAGCATCTTGAACAAGCTTTGTGCCTTAGCAGTTATCGTGAATGTGCCGAGAGGGATTTGCTTTTGTGTTTGGTCCTCAATCCACGAACATCATTAGTAATTTCTCCATATCAGATATGGGTATCTCTCACATTTTCGTTAGCCTTGTAGCTTTCAGTGGAGCTGGTCCTTTAACAGCTTGGAAAATTTTTTCTTTGTTTTTGAGGATCACGGTGATTGTCAAGTGCAACATGCCTAAATCACACGCAATAACATGCACTGATTTTCTACCTTCATGTTGTTCAACAACCTTTTGTTTCACCTCCAAATTGATACTTATCCTTTGCCTCTTGCGGCTGTTATCACTAGTACTGGTTTTGCTGCATTTGAGAACCATGATGCACTTCACAGTAGTTATTTTCAAAAGAAAATTAAACAGAAAGATAAAGCTACAACACTCAAGAGATGCATGATATGAGATTGGATGTTGCTGCCTACAAGTCAAAGCATACACTCTTAGACGATAACCCTTTTATTTGTATATAGTCAAAAAAGTTCACATTAAAATAACGACAGCAAGTATAGTACAGTACATATATAAGCCAGTAACATAGGTGTTTATTATGACTATCACAACATGTTTTATAGGTTATATATCTACTGTACCATTATATGACTGGCAACGCAATCACTTTGTATACAAGAGACATGAGATATGCATGTTGCGTGTGGGAAGCTGTTACATTTCCTACATCTGGTTAGGTTCACTATGTTGCATTCTCAGATCAGGATTTCTGAACTCTATTATAACCATATTGGACCACGTACGTATATGTGGTTGGACGTTGCCTGAATGGACATTATGCAGTCAGTGTATGACTGTAAAAAGCATGGAGCCTTAGATAATTAGAGGCGAAGGGCCAGTGGCAGGGGGCCAGGAAGATCTGGCCTTGAGATTTGCCAAAGATACATGGTGACCTCAGGTCGACAGGAAGTGAATGAGATAGTTAAGTAGATGAGGACTCTGGCCTGATAACACCCCACCCAGAAATTCTCCCTTAGTGGGATAAAGTTGCTATGGTAGCCAGCACTGTGCCTGAAGATCCAACACAGATCCCAATCCCCTGTTTATAAGAGACCACACAGAGTCTGAGATTTGGCCAGCTGAAGCCGGCACCTGCAAATTAGATTGAAAAATTAAATCCATATTTACTCTAAACCAAACAAGTTTCTCCAAAAACAGACATACATCTAATTATTGGATACTCGCAGAAAGTTCTGGACCATCAAGATGGCCAAAAAGCCGTCAGACTGTTGTTTCCCACCAAGGCACAAATTTAGGCGTTGAAGACATGGGTTCAAATCCTGTGCTCAACAGTTATTGTATAACCTTGGTTATGTAACTCAAATATTCTCTCTCATATATAAAGAGATTATAAACCACACCTGGAAAAATTAAGTGTCAGCTTGGTCTCTAATGGGCTGGCTGACCAAGAGCAATAACTGTCTTCCCACTTCCAGACCCCAAACTTTTTCTAAAGTCACAGAATCCACCATGGAAGAGATAAAAAACCAAACCAAACCCATTGTCAGCAAGTTGATTCCGACTCGTAGCAACCCTATAGGACAGAGTAGAACTGCCCCATACAGTTTCCAGGGAGTACCTGATGGATTAGAACCGCCAACCTTTTGGTTAGCAGCCGTAGCACTTAACCACTATGCCACCAGGGTTTCCATGAAGTGACAGACTCCAGTAATTAACTGGCAGCTGAGCCATCTACCTTGCAAACTCTACCACCCCCAGGCATTTCCAAGAAAATTCCAAGAATGAGTTTAAAATCTGCTATGTGGAAGAAAATTTTCCAGAAACTCAGTCCATGGGCCTAATGTCAAAACATTTGCTCACTTCTGTCTTCAAACCTCCCCCAAGGACATCCAAGACATAATAGTTATTTACTCAGGTCTCTGAGTGGTTGGAAGGGCCTTCCTTGTCTCAGTGTAGGGGGACTTACAGCTGGGCTTTCAGAACGAGTCCTGGTTTCACGGAAGAGTTTTGGCATCACTGGTATGTCAGCGCCATCTCCGTCTTCCACTTCATCTCCATCACCTGTCAGATCCTTTATAAATGAAACATTATGAACTTTTAAATGCAATTAGGAAATGACATCATAAAACAGATTAAAATGAACAGTCAGTCATACTGAAAATAATCACAATTATCAAACCAAGAGATCTAAGTCTTCAGTTACTTTACTCTGTTCCAAAAACCTATCATAACAGAACCCTACAGGATCACGTATTGAAGATGGGATTACAAGATAAAACCTCAGTGGAATCAGAAAACCAAAAAATGAAGGAAATGCAAAATACGCATCTCTATACCTTTATTAGACTTTGCTATGCCTGGGGAAAGAGACCTGGTCCATTTTCATTCTTCAGGAGTTGGGAGAAAACGCAGGCTAATTGCTCAAGGGAGATGCTTCTTGACACGATGAGCAGAAAACAATGCCAAGTGCCCTGCATCAGGTCATGAATAATCCAAGTGCTGGCCCCATTCCTCACAGCAACACCCAAAACAAACCAGGCACAAAAACTGGAGTGGTGAGTGACCAGAAGGTCTAGCTGGTGGTGTTAAGAACTTTTTCCTCCACTTGCCAACTGTGTGACCTTAAATGAGTCCATTCACCTGTCTTTAAAACTGGGATGACAATTAAACAATTAAAAGGAATAACCTCCCTTATAGGGCAACAGGGTTGTAGTGAGAATCAATTAATGCGTGCCAGGCACAGAGGATATCCCTCAAAACAGGAAGTTTTGTTGCTGTTCCTAGTAAAAGACCTACAACAGCCTTCCTAAGCCTGTGTCCCAGCACACTGTCTTAGTTGTCCACTGGCTCTTGTTCTTCATTGTCTTGAGTCCCCACCAATGGGAGAATTGCAGGGCTATGTTTTTGTTCATGATTTTGTCCCCCAATGCCTGAGATTGGTTCTTTGAAAAAGGTAACCACATTGATAAAACCTCTATTAAGATTAGAAAACAGGCATAAATAATGTAAGGAATAATGAATAATTTGGGAAACATTTACAAGAAACAGAAACCTTACCACATCTTTAACTATTAAAGAAACGCAGTGATTATTAAAAATTCCCTAAAACAAGCCCAAGGAGCACTGGTGGCACAATGGTTAAGTGCTCAGCTGCTAACCCAAAGGCTAGCTTTTTGAAGCTACCCACTGACTCCACGGGAGAAAGACTTGGTGATCTGCTTCTGTAACGATTACATCCAAGAAAACCTATGGGGCTGTTCTTCTCTGTCACAGGGAGTTACTATGAGTCTAAATACTGACTCAGTGGCACCTACCAACAACAAAACAAGCCAGACAAGTTTTCTCCAACTTGCAACAAAATCCTGAGGCTACATAACCCTGATGTCAAAACTAGACTGATACAGGAAATAAAATCATACATCCATTTCACTCATGAAATGATACAGTCACAACTCAAATATGAAACACACCATTACCAAATTGGACTTATTCTATAAATAAAAGGATGTACTTCCACAGATTGAGAAAAAAATTTTTTTGCAGAAAACATCTAGTTAAACAAAACTTCCATTATTTAGTAAAACAATTTTTCACAATAAAACTTTGCATATTAGAAATCTGAAAAAAAGCCAGAGTTGATTCTAACTCTTGGCAACCTTATTGGACAGAGTAGAACTATCCCATAAGGTTTCCAAGGAGCAGCTTGGTGGATTCAAACCGCTGACCTTTTGGTTAGCAGCTGAGCTCTTAACCACTACGACAGCAGGGCTCATTAGAAATAAAAGGGCATTTTTATAATGATAGTAAATGCCATCCTAAGTGAGGTTGTTAGAACCCCTCCTCAACCTAGCAGGGTTCACATTTGCCAACAAATATTTATTAAGCAAGCCTCAGGTTCCATATTTGATAAAAGCTAAATGAAAATGCCCTGAGCCCTGAAAAAGGGAGAGGGGAAACTATACCTGAGTATAACTTAGCAGGCTGGAGACCTCTCTCCTGGATAGTCGTGAGCTTGATCTGCGTCCTGTGGAGGGAAGGAGTCTATTTTGAGGAAGGGGTAGGCTCCAGCCATGTGTTCCCTTTCCTGACAAGGGCTGTTCTCTATGGCCTCCTCTGGAGGCCTAGGCCTGGGATTTCCCTAAAGCGCTGGCATCCTCAGGGATTAACTTAGATCCTTGGCACTCCTAGTCCCATGGCATGCCTAGTCACCTCAGTTCCCTCTATTTATTCATGCATATGGCAGTGAGGCACAGGGCCAGGCACTTAATAAGACTGAATTGTGAGGGCGCTAAGGAAAGGCATCAAATTCGTTCCAGAACAGCGCTGCCCAACACAGCGGCCACTAACCCCATTTAAGTCAACAATTCATTGTCTGTCTTCCTAGCCACATTTCAAGTGCTCAATGTGTCTAGCGGCTATTGTAGTATTAGTCTGGAAATAGAACACTTCCATTCTCACACAAAGATCTGTTAGACAGCGCTGTTCTGGAAGAGTTCTCAACAACAGGATGGGACAATGCAGGGGTTTCCAAACCAAATGGGTCCAAATCTCAGTGGAGAGAACACCAGTTGGTGCTGAGAGGATGGGAAAGGAAAAGAAGCCTCAGATCCTCCCCTCCTCATCACAACCCCAGTCCCAGCTCCTAGGGAGAGGGATCCCACTGCAGAAGGGCCATCAAAGCCCCAGCCTATGCTGAAAAGCCCTGTCGCACAGAAAAAATATCAGGGGGTCCCCACCGCACCTCTACATGCAGCCTCTTGGTGTGACCCTCTTCAGTGTCCCAGGTGAGGGGACAGGGGAACAGAGGATGAAAAGACACAGGTTTGGCTCCAGCAACATCATCACAGGGCTTCTCATTTCCCTTCTGGAGGCAGGGGGTGGGGGTGTGTGGCGGAGGCTGTGGGAGACCAGATCCTCTCCCCCAAAAATTCCACAGCTTGCTGGGAGGTTTTCGTCCCAGCTGTGGTCTGTAGTGATGGCCCACCATGTCAGCACATGAGCCCACCCCTTATTCCCCACAGGCCCGGCCACCTCTGATCTCCGGGGTGCCGATAGCCTCCAGGATCGGGGGCGAAGGGGCGTCCTTGGAGTAGGAGGACTGGTCACTGCAAGCCCCGTTGGTGATGATGGAGTCTTCCCTCCTGCTGGCATCCTCCTCTCCGTTGAGCTGTCTTGTATCTCCCTTCATTGTTTCCTGTATGAGAAGGCCAGGCTGAGTAGGGCAGAATGGAAACAGTGACATTAGGGGGCAACATACACCCCAACCTCCCAACATTGGCTCTATGTCCTTAGGCTGAGACAGGCCCCATGATGGATTCTCATAGTGATACTCCTGCCCGAGGACCCCACCCAGGCTGCCCCCAAAAGCCTGCCCCCTCACCAAACTCGGAGGCTCAGGACTTGGTTCCATGTGGCCAGGAAGCCCCAAAGACTCAGAAGCCAGCACCCAGGGCAGAGGAGGGGGCTGGGAATAGGGTCTGAGGCTTAGGCTGTGCTATGCAATTAGCAGGCCCCTTCTAACAATGCCATTTAGGACCCGCCTGCCCCGGCCTGCCTGCCTGCCGCCAGCCCCTGTTCCCTATGCCCCGGCTCCCTCTCCCTGCCCAGCCTCTGCAGGGCCTCAGGAAGCCAGTGCATTATTTTCCCTCCTGACCCCTTTGTTTGCTCTCTCCCTTCCCTCAATCTCCAGGTCCTCTTCCCACCCGCCCCCTCCTCCCCCACAGAACCATTTCTCTCCTCTCCATGGCAGCACAAGCCCCGCCCCAGCCCATCCTCGGGGACCCATTGGTCTGCTGGCCTATCACTCACTCCCCTCCTCCCTCACCAGCTGAGGCTTAGAGTCCCAAGTTCCCAAGAAGGGAAGGGGTAGAGGGGGCACAGCAAAGCGTTGGGGGCAATTAACAGGAGGGGATGCCCCTGATCTGGTCCACCTAACTTCCATTCTGGGACTTGGTCTGACACTGCTGCCCCTCCTGGTAACTGCATCATATCTGAGACAGCAGCCCAGGTCTTTGCTGCGCAGCTGATAGGCTGTATGACTTTGGGTCTGGCCATCTGCCTGGTACATGATAGACAATTACATAATTTGCTGTATGTAAGAACCTCAAATATGCATCCTTCTCTCATTTAATCCTAATGTGATTGTGTGCCCATTTTATAGAAAAGGAAAACTGATGTGCAGATAGGCTTAAAGTCTCTAAGATCTCACATTGATATCCAAGAGGTAGAGCCTGGATTAGGCATGTTATTATGTGCCATGGAGTAGATTCCAACTCAGAGCGACCCCATGTGACAGAATATAACTGTCCCATAGGGTTTTCTAGGCTGTAATCTCTAAGGGAGCAGGTTGCTAGGTCCTTCTCCCATGAGGGATCCATGGTGGCGGTGGCTTATAGCTTGGCTGCTAACCAAAAGGTCTGCAGTTTGAATCCACCAGCTACTCCTTGGAAACCCTATGAGGCATGTCTACTCTCTCCTATAGGGCTGCTGTGAGTTGGAATTGCCTCAAGGGCAACAGGTTTGGTTTTTGGTTTTCTCCAAAGAGTCGCTGAGCAGGTTCCAATCCCCAACCTTTCGATTAGCAGCCGAGAGTTTAGCCTATGCGCCGCAGTGGCTCTACACTATATTAGCAAATAGCCACGGGGTATAGGATGCCAGCTCAAACCAGAATTCTAAAAATTACTATGGTTACATTTGACCCACCCTCAGTTTTCAAAGATAGAGCCTAGGTACAGGGTAAGTGTCCCACACTCCCACCCCTCGGTTGCCCTCAAACAGCACCAGGTCATCAGCCCCAATCTCCAGTCCTGGAACCCTGCCTGGAAAACTTTCCCAGCAACTGGCCGCCAATCCACTTCCGGCCCTTCCTGCCTCTGCGACCGTTAGCATACCTCGGAGACTCACCAGGCCATGCCCAGACAGTCCGTGCTAAACTCCCAGGGTAGCTTCTCCAAGCAGTATGTGGGGCAGCAAGCTGCAGTGGCGCGGTACCCACCAGGGGGCGCTGTGGGACTCATTAAGATGGGGCCTGTGCGCCCCTAAGTGCAATTGCAATTCGTCACGTGAGCCCTAATTCCATCCTATGCGCCTGCCCATCCCCCCCAGGCAGGAGGAGGGGGCAACCCAAACCCATTGAAATCGACCTTGTAGAACAAAGTTGAACTGTCCCTTAGAGTTCCCAAGGCTGTAAATCCTCTCCTAGAACTAGTGGTTTCGAACTGCCAACCTTTATATCAGCTAGCAGTTGAGTTCTTAGCCACTGCGTCACCAAAACAAAACCAAACCTGTTGCGGTAGAGTTGATCCTGACTCATAGCGACCTTCCTGGACAGAGTAGAACTGCCCTATAGGGTTTCCAGGGAGTGGCTGGTGGATTCAAACTGCCGACCTTTTACTTAGTAGCTCTTAAACACTGCGTCCACCAGGGTTCCTTAAATCTATTCTGACACATGGCTACCCATGTATGTCAGAGTGTATCTGTGCTCCACAGGGTTTTCAATAACTGATTTTTTTTATTCCATGTTGTTCCGACTCACAGAGACCCTATGTACAACAGAACAAAAGAAACACTGCCAGTCATGCACCATCATCCTCACAATCGTTATGCTTGAGGCGACTGTTTCAGTCACTGTGTCAAAATCCATCTTGTTGAGGTTCTTCCTCTTTTTCACTGACCCTCTACTTTACCAAGTATGATGTCCCTCTTCAGGGCCTGATCCCTCCTGAGAACGTATCCAAAGTATGTGAGACGTAGTCTTGCCACGCTTGCTTCTAAGAAGCATTCTGGCTGTGTTTCTTTCAAGACAGATTTGTTCATTCTTTTGGCAGTCCATGGTATATTCAATATTCTTTTTTTCATAAGAACTGGTAAATCACCAGGCAAGGAGCCTAGTGGCGCAACGGTGAAGAGCTTGGCTGCCAAACGGAAAAGTTGGCAGTTTGAAACCTGCCAGCCACTCAGTGGGAGAAAAGACCTGGTGATCTGCTCCTGTAAAGATTTTAACCTAGGAAACCCTAAGGGGCAGTTCCACTCTGTCCTATAGGGTTGCTGTGTGTGAGAATCGATGGCACACAGGATCGATACACCTTTCTTACAAGGCGACTCTGGGTAGACTCAAACTGCCAAACTTTTGATTAGCAGCCAAGCTAATTAACCATTTGTACCACCCAACTGGTAGCACAACTATGTCTCTGTTGGTCCCCTTGTTGCCCAGGAACCAGCATTCTTGGATCAGAGGCATCAGCCTCACCCGGAAGCCAGTTAGAACTGCACAAACTCAGGCACCATCAAAGACTTGCTGAATAAGGACCTACATTTCTGCAAGATCCTTAAGTGATTAATATCCACATTAAGGAAGCACTACTAGGTTTACAAGTGCATTCCAAGTTCTAGTTATCAAGTTATACACTGATACAGCATAGCATGGGATTATCCACCCCACATGGTCCAAGATGTATAGTTCACAGTACTTCCTGAACTCTGGTGAAGGAACTTTACTAGCACCAGGGATAATAGAGGCCCCCCAACCCAATCTCAGAGGATGGAGGATATGCCTGACCCAGCACAACTACCTGATTCTCAGGCCTGTTTTCCATAAGCCCTGACCCGGAAGAACAGACCATGTGACCTACTGCTAGTTCCTGTGAGGCCCAGAGGGCAGAAAACTGCTGGAGTGTGGTTCAGAGTAATTATTAATTCTAAGCATTTCGCCTCAAGCCAAACCAGTGTATTAAGTAACCTGCACAGCCTGGCCAGGAGCTGGTAGCAAGTAGCTGGGTAAGAAGACTGAGGGTGAAATCAGCAGACAAGCCTTCCCTCTCATCTGGGGTCCAGGGTTCCAAATTGTGGCGAGTTTCTCAGGCAACCTACTGGTTGGACAGCAGGTAGCCTCAAATTGGGTCAACAAAAAGTTAGACGGGAGTCTCCCCGCCTAGACCGACCCAGATGGGCCCTGCAGCCCAGATCTGCCAATGATTAACCAACTTGGGCCTTCCTCAGGACCTCAGCAGTGCCTCCCTGCCCAGCTGCCTGCCTGCTGTGTGCGCAGGAGGACCTTCCCAAAACCACATCTTAACATTCTGGAAAAACCTCCTGCCCCCGAGCCAGACTTAGAGGCAGTGGAGGAAGGTTAAGGAAAAGCTGTCAACTGTTTGAGTGCCACAATACTCTACCTTCCTGGTGTATAATTCAAATGCGTGTTTATAAAATGGAAAGTTCCTTCTATCGTTTCCATCCCTTGTGGCACCGCGGGTTTGCAATGAAATTTAGTACCCTTGCTTCTTTGCTGCTACGACTCCTCATGTGTAGACAGCACACACCAGCCTCCAGAACCTGCATCCTGACTGAAAGAAGCCCATCTCAGATCCTCCCCCCATCCACTCTACACAAACCAAACAAATTTAGCCCCAGGAGGAGGCTGCTGCAGTTCCCTCTGCCTTAAAAACCCTAGTTTCTCTCCTAGGCTTCTTCTCCAAAAACGCATTCTCCGGCCCTCTTCCGCCACCCATCCTCCCTCACGTAGGTATTTAAATCCTCTCATCTCCTAATAAACTAGCTTTTTGCAGAGCTTACTAATATGTGCTAGGAACTATTCTGCGCTTTACTTGTATTAATTCATCAAATCCTTAAATATGATAAGTACTATTATCCCTATTTTGCAGATGAGGAAACTGAGGCAAGAAATTACTCAATATAATATACACTTGATTAATGTTATGTCAACATACTCAAATCAAGTTCAAAAACCCACTGCCACAGAAAAACCAGAGTGGTAGGGCTGAACCCGTTGCCATCAAGTTGATTCCGACTCACAGCGACCCTATAGGACAGTGTCCAACTGCCCGATATGGTTTCCAAGGTTGCAAAGGTTGCAAATCTTTAGAGAAGCAGACTGCCTCATCTTCTTCCATGGAGCAGCTGGTGGGTTCAATCCACCCACCTTTGTTAGCAGCAAGCACTTTAACCACTGCACCACCTGGGCTCCTAAATCCAGTCCAGTGAAGTTAAATAAGTACACACAAATTCATCTACATGCTCCTGGTAAGAGGGAGAAATTAGCACCAGTGACTGGTGTGAGGGCAGATACAAATCTCCAGGCCATCTCTTCCATACACCACAATCCGGTGTACAGTGATTCAAGATTGGCATTTCCCAGATAATGTGGGCCCCAACACAAGCCAGCTGCTTTATCTGGTGAGATCATTCTAGTGCTGGGTTAATTCCTTGAGAGGCGGCATGACCCTCCTATGGGGTTTTTCCAGCGTGACTGATGGGCTGGCTTTAGAACTGTGTACCCTGCCACCCAGCTGTTCTACCATCAACAGGTGCTAACAGTTACTGGGTCCCCGCTGTGTAAACTGAACATTACGCATGCAGCACCCTTAATCCCCTACCTCATCCTGAGGCAAGTCCTGTTATCAACCTGCATTCAACTGGCTCAGCTGAGTTAATTAAGTCACTCCACTAAGTGGCAGCGCCAACACTCATGCCCAGGCAGTCCAGGGCACGTGCCTGTAACCGCTGTGCTTCCGAGACAAGGCAGACAAGAATTATATAAGTTAGGGACAATGCATCCATCCGAGAGGCTGCAGAAAACTTTACGGCCACAGGACATGATAAACCAGAGAGCGTCTGCTTTCGCAGGAGGCTGGTGCCTGGCCGCGTGATGAGTGGTGACCTTTGACCCTTCCCAAGAGGCTAGGGTCCAGCGCTTGGTTCTGGGATGGACAGTAGCACTGGGTAGGACAACTCCAAGTCCTCCCTACAAGGCCCTGCTTCATTAGTGCTGTTGCTAGTGCCCTGACTGAACCAGGTCAGACATGCTCAAATGCAATGTGGCAGACAGAGGGGTGGGTGGTACCCCCAATTAGACTCAGGGCAGAAGCTGAGGGACACCACCCATAACCTAGCTAAAAAGCTGAAAACTGATGTCATCAATTTCCTCCAGGCTGGCAGCAGCAGAAAAGCTATTTCATAGCACCTTGTGTAAATGTTAATTGCATTAATTAAACCTCACAATGCAGAACGGAGGGTAGTGCTGAAAGGAGGCAGTGGTGAAGGGGAGCAATAGGAAGGGGGCCCCCTTTGGCCTCCCAGCCCCATCCCCAGCCCCCTGGGGCCTAGAAATCTGGTAGAGTAAAAAGGGAAAGATTGAAAGATATTCTTGCCTCCCCTACTTAAAATTCCACAGCCTGTGGGAAGGAACTCTAGATTCCTGAATCCTCCCCTTTAACTACTCAAGTTTTTCTTTGCTGCTCCCACTGTCCAAGCCCAAGATCTCACAGGTATAGTGGAGATGGAGTATTTATTTACTACATCCCTCATGAGACCTCAAGCTCCTCTTATTATGCCATTTTACGGATGAGTAAACTGAAGCTCAGAGGAAGTGGATTCCTTACCCTGTTTCAGCCTGCACAGCTACTAAGAGATGGAGTCTTGTGTCTAACCCAGGAGATAGGTAAACAGGACAATCTGAAAACAATGTGATATGTGTGGTTGAAGTTAAGCACAGGGAAGGACACCTCACCCAGCTGAGTGTTGGGGGTGTGGGGGGGAGCAGCATCCAGGCATAGGGGACAGCAGGTACAAAGGCAAGGAGCTGATAATAGGACACCCACCCACAGGGCTGGTGGCATAAGACAAGGTCCCAGTTCAGTGCCTTTGCCTGATAAGGAGCCTCCATTAAATTCCAGAAAAGGTCAGATTTACGGGAAAGCAGAAAAGACCCTCAATAGTTCCCTCAAACCTCAGTTTTATCATCTGGGAAATGGAGTAAATGCACCGGATTTATTGCATAGTTGGTGCTAGGGAGCCCAATGTAGATGATAAACTCAAAAGACATGCAGATTACATCATCTGGCCACCCTTGCCTGCTCTGCCTCAAAGAGAAATCAAGAAACATCTAATCTCTTCATCCTCAATGACCCAGGTGTTTGGAGAATTCCTCACCACTGTCATCCTACAGGAGCCCTGGTGGTACAGTGGTTAAGCACTCAGCTGCTAACCCAAAGGTCTGTAGTTCAAACCCACCAGTCGCTCTGTGGGAAAGACATGGCAATCAGCTAACGTAAAGATCACAGCCTTGGAAACCCTATGACGTAGTTCTATTCTGTCCTATAGGGTTGCTACGGGTCATAATTGACTCTACTTGCAATGGGTTTTGGTTTTGGTCATCTTACAGTAAAAGCTGATTCTTGATGTATTAATCAGAATCCCCTAAAGAATTGATCCAGTTGTTGGGCGGGGGGATTACACAAGTGCAAAAAGTTGGCTATACAAGGATGTTTCTTTCAGAGTTGTTCATAGTTCATAATAGCCAAATATCAAAAGCCACTTAGGCTGGCCAATAAAAGTATTGTCTGGAATAAATTTATGTCTGGAATAAAATTATATACCATATCCTAGATAATTCACAGGGGAGAGGGAGAACCTAGGAGCATACAGAAAGATCTGAAAAGGTATGGCAACTTCAACTGGAGTGGGACTAGGGGATAATAGTTTAAAATGATTTAACCCTATATACACAAAATGCAAGCAACCAGCCCACTTCCCCACCACTGGTTTGGGAAACCTCTGGAAGGGTGCAGGGATGGAAGAGGCTACCAATAATAACAGAATGAGTGAGGCAACATGAGGTGCAGAGGATTCTGGGAGCTAGCTGTTGTGCTCACTCTTGTACCCACATCTGCTCCTTTGCAAAACCAGAGCCAAAAGGCCCCCTCCCAAGGGGGCTAAGGGAAGAAACTACTACTACCCATTGCCATTGAGTTGACTCAGACTCATAGCAACCCTATAGGACAGCGTAGAACTGCCCCATAGGGTTTCCAAGGAGTGGCTGGTGGATTCCAACTGCCAGACCTTTTGGTTAGCAGCCAAGCTCTTAACCACTATACCACCAGGGCTCCAAGGGAAGAAAAGAGGCCAGTATTCTGAAAAGCCAGCCCTTCGGCCTCTGGCCCTCACAGCATGCTGCACAATGGGACCTCTGCCCAAGATCATTAAACTCTATCTAAATGCCAACACAGTGGGGATATTGGTTCAGTCTTTAGGATGGCAATCTGACTAGAACCATCTAGAATGCTACATGTCCAGTTGTACTACTAGGAAGCCACTCAGCCCAAAGCTCTCACCACAATATGTGTGCAAGGATGTTCCCTGCAGCCTTGTTCATCATAGGAAAAGCTACAAACAAATGATCAATAGGAGACTGGCTAAATGGATTACAATGCAACCATACTAAGCTGAGTGGCAGAGAATGAGGTAACTATTGTCACCTGAAGCTGTGCTAAGGGACTCTTAAAAATCTACACAATATAATTCCATTTGTTAATGTTAAACCAAACCAAAAAAGCCAAATCCATTGTCATCCAGCTGATTCCAACTCATAGCGACCCTATAGGAGAGTGTACAGCTGCCCCATGGGCTTTCCAAGGAGTGGCTGGTGGTTTCAAACTGCCAGACCTTCTGGTTAGCAGCCAAGCTTCTAACCACTGTGCCAATATTAGCATATGTATTTAGCCATGTTCCTTCAGCATTTTCCTTCACCATAGTCATTTCTCTCTAGAAGGTAGCTTATGGGGGAACTTGCTGCCAGAAACACACCTTACGTTCACAATCAGAAAACAGACTTAAAAATTCCATTGTCCATGAAATATCTTCCCTGGAAATTGGTCATTCAGGTATAATCAACCTAAATTCACTTGTATATATGTTAGGAAATAGGGAATCTAATTTTTACCCATAAGGAAAGGTAGGAAACTGTAATAACCAGTATGTTCCAACTCCACCTCTAATATTAAGTTCCCTTATATATGTGGGGAGTCCCTGGGTGGTATAAACTATTAATGCACTTAGCTGCTAACAGAAGGGTTGGAGGTTCAAGTACACCCAGAGGCACCTCTGAAGAAAGGCCTGGCAATCTATTTCCTGAGAATCAGCCATTGGAAACCCTATGGTGCACAGTTCTACTCTCACACACAAAAGGTCAGCATGAGTTGGTGTCAATTCCTTGGCAACTGGTTGTATACTTGGGCTTGTTTCTGGTCTTCCTTTTTAAGTTTGGTATTTATCCCATGCCTCTACTTTTGATGACTATAGCTTTATTATATTCATAACTGCTAGGGCATGCTGGGAACACAGGTGATGTAGTGGTTAAGAGCTATGGCTGCTAACCAAAAGGTTGGCCGTTTGAATCTACCAGCCACTCTTTGGAAACCCTAAGGGGCAGTTCTACTCTGTCCTATACGGTCACTATAAGTCAGAAACAACTCTATGGTAACAGGTTTTTCAAAGGGTAGAGCAAGCTTGCCCACCGTATCCAAAATTTCATCAATTTCCTTCTTTAAAATTCCTGAGCCTTTCTCACATGATCTTATCAATCAATGCAGAAAAAGCATTTGACAAAGTCCAACACACATTCATGATAAAAAAAACTCTCAACAAAATAGGAATAGAGGGGAAATTCCTCAGTATAATTAAGGGCATTTATACAAAGCCAACAGCCAACATCATCCTAAATGGAGACTTTGAAAGCATTCCTCTTGAGAATGGGAACCAGACAAGGATGCCCTTTATAACCACTGTTACTCAACATTGTGCTGGAGGTCCTAGCCAGAGCAATTAGGCTAGAAAAAGAAATAAAGGGCATCCAAATTGGTAGAAAAGAAGTCAAAGTATCTCTGTTTGCAGATGATATGATCTTATACATAGAAAACCCCAAAGAATCCACAAGAAAACTACTGGAACTAATAGAAGATTTCAGCAAAGTTTCAGGAAACAAGATAAACATACAAAAATCAGTTGGATTCCTTTACACCAACAAAGAAAACCTCGAAGAGGAAATCACCAAATCAATACCGTTTACAATAAATAGCCCCCAAGAAGATAAAATACTTAGGAATAAATCTAACCAGAGAGGTAAAAGACCTATACAATGAAAACAAGACACTACTGCAAGAAACCAAAAGAGACCTGCATAAGTGGAAAAACATACCTTGCTCATGGAGAGGAAGACTCAACGTTGCAAATATGTCAATTCTACCCAAAGCCATCTACAGATACAATGCAATCCCAATCCAAATTCCAACAGCATTTTTTAATGAGATGGAGAAACAAATAACCAACTTCATACGGAAAGGGAAGAGGCCCCGAACAAGTAAAGCATTACTCAAGAAGATCGTGAGAGGCCTCACACTACCTGATTCTAGAACCTATTATACCTCCACAGTACTCAAAACAGCCTGGTACTGGTACAACAACAGATACATAGACCAGTGGAATAGAATTGAGAATCCAGACATAAACTCATCCACCTAGGAGCAGCTGATACTTGACAAAGGCCCAAAGTCCATTAATTAGGGAAAAGACAGTCTCTTTAACAAATGTTGCTGGCATAACTGCATATCCTTCTGTAAAAAACTGAAACAAGACCCATACCTCACACCATGCACAAAAACTAACCAAAATGGATCAAAGACTTAAATATAAAATCAAAAATGATAAAGATCGTGGAAGAAGAAATAGGGACAATGCTAGGAGCCCTAATACATGGCATAAACACAATACGAACCATAAGTAACAATGCACAAGCACCAGAAGAGAGACTAGATAACTGGGAGCTCCTGAAAATCAAACACTTATGTTCATCAAAAGACTTCACCAAAAGAGTCAAAAGACAACCTACAGACTGGGAAAAAATTTTTGGCTACGACAAATCCGATCAGTATCTAATCTCCAAAATCTACAAGATACTGCCAAAACCTCAACAACAAAAAGACAAATAACCCAATTAAAAAATGGGTAAAGGATATGAATAGGCACTTCTCCAAAGAAGACATTCAGGCGGCTAACAGACACATGAAGAAACGCTCAGGATCATTAGCCATTAGAGAAATGCAGATCAAAACTACAATGAGATATCATCTTACCCCAACAAGGCTAGCATTAATCTAAAAAACACAAAATAATAAATGCTGGAGAGGTGGTGGAGAGACTGGAACACTTATACACTGTTGGTGGGAATGTAGAATGGTACAACCACTTTGGAAATCGATTTGGCCCTTCCTTAAAAGGCTGGAAATAGAAGTACCATCTGATCCAGCTACCCTGCTCCTTGGAATATATCCTAGAGAAATAACAGCCGTCACACAAATAGATATATGCACACCCATGTTCATTGCAGCACTGTTCACAATAGCAAAAAGACGTAAACAACCTAGGTGCCCATCAACAGATGAATGGATAAACAAGTTATGTATATCCACACAATGGAATACTACCCAACGATAAAGAACAACGATGAAGCCATGAAACATAACATGAAGGAAGGTGGAGGGTTTTATGCTGAGTGAATTTAGTCAGTCACAGAGGGGCAAATATTATATAAGACCACTATTATAAGAACTCAAGAAAAGGTTTAAACACATAAGAAAACATTCTTTGATGGTTAGGAGGGTGGGGAGGGAGGGTGAGGGTTATTCACTAACTAGATAGTAGATAAGAATTATCTTAGTTGAAGGGAAGGACAGCACACACTACAGGGCAAGTCAGCACACCTGGACTAAACCAAAGCTATGATGTTTCCTGAATACAATCCAACACTTTGACGGACAGAGTAGCAGGGGTAGGGGTCTGGGGACGATGCTTTCAGTGGACATCTAGGTCAACTGGCATAACAAATCTTAAAGAAAATGTTCTGCATCCTACTTTGGTGAGTGGCGTCTGGGGTCTTAAAACATTGTAAGCGGCCATCTAAGATGCATCAATTGGTCCAAACCACCTGGAGTAAAGAAGAATGAAGAACATCAAAGACACAAAGAAAGTATTAGCTCAAGAAACAGAAAGGGCCAAATAAACCAGAGACTTCATCAGCCTGAGACCAGAAGAACTAGATGGTGCCTGGCTACCACCAATGACCGCCCTGACAAGGAACACAACAGTCCCGGATGGAGCAGGAGAAAGGTGGGGTGCAGAACTCAAATTCTAGTAAGAAGACCAGACTTAATGGTCTGAACACTGGAGGTACCCCGGAAAGCATGGTCCCTGGATTCTCTATTAGCCCAGAACTAAAACAATTTCCAAGGCCAACTCTTCCAACAGGGATTGGACTGGACTGTGGGACATAAAGTGATACTCGTGAGAAGTGTGCTTCTTAGCTCAAGTAGATGCAATTAGAGTCACATAACAATATATGTATAAATTTTTGTGTTGGGGGAAAAAAAAATTCTTGAGAGTTCCTGAGTTTGTGTTCTCATTTCTGCCCTCTTGATTTCTCTTCCTAGGGAGCTGAGGCCTGCGTGCAGATAAATTTAGACAGTATTTCTAGGGAGGGCTTTCAGATTATATCCACAATACCCAGATTGTAAGTCCTTGGACATTACTTAAAAAAAAAAAGAAGACAAGATTTTCACTTTGTGAAAGAACAATGTGTATAATCATCAACAAAAAAAGGAAATGTTAAAATAAAAACTCAGATTTTGATATTGAATACTGTAATTGGCTAAAAAAATAAAAAAGCTTTTGATATTACATAAACCACTTTAAAAAACTGTCCACATTACCTTAGTTTCTGGGGTTTAGGTCTGCTCACTTCAACATGGTTGTGAATAGACCTGCAGTTGAAGCCCACTGGGCAACCGCATACCCTGGGGCATCTTAACCCAAAACACTTCCTATCTCCAACCAGTTCTGTCAGTTCAAGGCAGGTGGAGGCAGAGGATCTTGGAAAGATTTTTGACAGCAACCCCCATTACACTCCCTGCTAGTTGTGTGACCTTAGGTTATTGTGATGATTATACTTAAAATTGAGCAATTACTCTGTACTGTGCTTACAATTCAACATGTAACATCCCAACATAGATGAGAATACTAGGGCTCTAAAGAGAGTTGTAAATTTACCCCAAGTACCCTGGGGAAATGAGTACTCCTGACAAGAATTCATTTGAGTCTCATTAAGTTCTATTTTGTGTCAGGGTAAAGCTTCCTTATCTACCTCTTTGGGGTCAGCTTGAAGACACAGTGGGCATTCGCTCTTGACCACATCACCTTTCCACAAAAGTATGGGCCTGTAGCTGGATCAGTGGGATCCTCTTCAGTGGTCCCTCCCCACCAATCCCTCAAGTAAGATTAAAGAAGAAAGGCCTTCATCCTGCTACACTTCTGAGTAAGGACCAGGCACTTGGGAATCAAGGCCAGGGAGCCTGTCCTCGCAGGGATGCCAGGAGTGTAGGAAGAGACTTGTCAGGACAAGCTAGAAGACTAAGCTGAGTGATAACAAGATAGCTTCACTCCCAGAATCTATATACTAGACAGCCTTTTGCCAATACAAGATTTTGCCTATACCTCCATGAGTATTTTCCAGTTTTTATCATCCTATTTTCATGCTGCCTCCCCCACATAACCCAGGACAATCCAGAAAAATCTCTACCAGTAGCACCTGCCTTAGTTAAAACTCCATTTCTAGCTATGTCCCAGGTGACCTGATTCTCTTCCACTTAACCTCTCCATGTCTCCTCTGGGTTCTAGTGCTGCAGCTACATGAAGCTCACGCAAGTAGTAGTGCCTGGCTTTTGCTACTTTAGACAAGTCACACAGCTCACAATCACAGAGCCAGGGCCTGGCACTTGCTGGCTACTGGGGACACAGACCAAGAAGGCATCATCCCTACTCCAGGAGCTGGGATCCATCTGAAGCTTAATTCCAGCCCCAGCTCTGGCCCAAGCATGCCCACTTACAAGAGGAATCCACTGCTGCTGGACTCAGAAATGCATAGGAAGAGGCCCAATTACCAGAGAAGGTGGGGCTGCAGGGAGAAATGAAAGAGGGATAGTTAAACACCGCAGATCCCCTCCTCCAGCCAGGATGAGGGTCTGGACAAGAACACAGGAGAGAGGCATCAGACTGGGACAGAGCACAGGGAGGCAGTCAGACTGAAAACTTCCCAGCTGCCCTCCCTTGCAGTCAGGCCTACTTCCCTGGGTAGACCCTGGAAGAAGAGTCCTTGCTCTAGAAATAGGACAGACCTCGTAATCAGATTTTGGTGTCTGGGAGACCCAAAGTCAAGTCCAAGTCACTGTCCCACAAGGAAGCCCACCAATTTTCAAGCCCTCAGCTTTTGGTTCCTGTCAAGTATGGAGATAAAGCTGAAAATATTAAAAATTAAATTTAAAAAAGATACTGAGAAGGAATAAATATCATAGGAACACTAAAAACTAGAATATTCTCAGGAAGATAAAATGTGGCTTGCATAAAACAAGATGAGGACACCATTCAAATCAGAATTTGGAGAACAAGAATTCTTCAAAACATAAGGGACAAAAATTTAATAGAGGGGTTGGAAGCTGAGGACATCACTCAGAAAATAGAAATGGTCAAAAGAAAATTCCAGTCAGGGTAGGAAACTCAACATCTGATTATTAAGATTTGCATTAATGAGAGCAGAGAACAAAGACACACGGAAGGTAAGGGTCCAAGGAATTCCCTCAAACTTCAGCTAGGAGAGCCCAACCATGCCTCCCCACCCTTCTCTGCCCTTCTCACACCTGTTCAGCACCAACCTCTCCCGAATAGGAAATTAGAAACTTTTCCCACTGAAACTTTTCCCACTGACATCTGTTTCTCTCTCCCACCTTTCAACTGTCATTTTTTGGAAATACATTACTAACTTCCTACCCAAAATCTTTCAATGGCTACTGCTCGCCCACAATTTCAAAGGTTGTAAAAGACAGGTCATTTTCTGGAAATTTTAAGTTTGACCACAAGTCACAAAACTAAAAAGCTTCCCACCCACCCACATAGGCCAGGGGCTGCACCAGGGCAGAAGCCATGGACCACGGTGTTTGAATGAATGGAAACAATCTGCAGGTGAAGTAACTAAGGCAACTTGGTGAGGCAAGATGGTGAAATTACAAGGACAGAAGCCAATGCTGCTAATTCCAAAGGATCTTTTCCCACTTCTCCCCATTAACTGTGTGTCCTGTCTTGTCTGTCTACCTGGGAAGCCAGCCTCAATAGTGACTGCACTGCCGCCCAAGGAGACTTCACCTATTGAGCGTCTTAGCCCCTCTGTAAAACAGGTTTCATCCTCATACAACCTGTATTATTAGGATTGTTCTTCCTTGTGTTCATGTCCCTTTGATTGGTCCCATCTACGTTTTCCTCCATTTTTAGAAGTCCAACATGGCAAAACAGTGATTAATTGGGATGGTGAGATATCACATGTTTTCTAGTTTCTTCTTGGCATCTGAAGACAATTTGAAAAGCATATTTTTCTTTTTAAATATTCCAATTTCCTACAAAGAATTCTCATTCTTTGCTTATTCACTGGAAAAGCTTCAGGAATGCTAACCAGGTCTGCATTTCTCCTAGGAGGTAAATTATCACTTGCCAACATTTACTGAATCCTTAGTACATGCATATTGTTTAATCTGTATCATCTCTCAACTGATTTTTAACCTCAGCATCTCCTGGAATTGGCTAACAATGCATCCCTATTTTACAGATGGAGCAACTGAAGCTCAGTCCCCTGACTTTTATAAATGGTTTGGGCAGGAATGTAAATCTGGCATTGGATTCTAAAGCCCAAGCCCCTTTGGTCTGGTACCTCAGACACCTGTGACCTAACAGGTAAAAGGCTTTTTGTAATATTTAAGGCCCCCACCCAATTTATTTTGTTAATTAGCAATTAAGACTTGCTAAACAGAAAACCAGAGGGCTAGTGGCACAGTGCTTAAGGGTTTGGTTGCTAACCAAAAGGTCAGCAGTTCAAATCCACCAGCAGCTTCTTGAAAATGCTATGAGGTAGGTCTACTCTGTCCTATAGGGTCACTATGAGTAGGAATTGTCTAGACCACAACAGGTATAAACAGAGAAGCAGATTATATTTAATCCTCCTACCAACCCTGCTGGAGCCCTGGTAGCGCAGTGGTTAAGAGCTCAGCTAACCAAAAGGTTGGTAGTTCGAATCCACCAGCTGCTCCTTGGAAACCTTATGTGGGAGTTCTACTCATAGGGCCACTATGAGTCCGAATCGACTTGATGGCAACAGGTTTGGTTTGGGTTTAGCAACCCTGCTGGGTGGGTGGGTGTATTTGGTACTCACTCCACAGATGCAAAGAAGTATCTCAAGAAAGGTAATCCACTACAGTACAGCAACCCTACCTGGGGGCTCCCTCTGCCTTTTCCAGGCCACTTTTCCACACAGAGGTGCCTGGGGAGAAAGGCCCCGTGATCTACTTTCAAAAAAATCAGCCATTGGAAACCCTATGGAGCAGTTTCACTCTGACATACATGCAGTTGCCATGAGTCTGAATCGACTCAAGGGCAACTGGTTAGTTGCTTGGTTCCTCTAGCTGTGGTCAGCCACATCTGAGCACCTGCACTGGGCCTTTTCCCCCTTTGGAGGGACAAACTGTCCTGGGACTGTAGCAGTCAGCCAAGCACAGGACATCACCACCCAAGAAAGCAGATGTGAAAGTGTTCTGAAAAGCACTAACCATCAAGGCGCAGAAGTAACTAGATCTCTCACAGCCTCGGTTCCATCATCTCTAAAGTGGGCCCAGTGAGAACACTAGCCCCCACAAAAAGGGAGACAAGTCCACCCTACACTTTACAAAAGAAGTGGTGGTTTGCAAACGAATATGAAATTGGGCACTTCCCCAGTCCTGGTCTTCCATGAAACTGAGTATCACCCTGAATTTCCAATTAAAAACAAAACAAAAAGAAAACCACTCACCAGAAGTATGTGCCTGGGTTCAGGCCCTGCCCCCATTGAGGGGTCGGGCGGCCCCAACCACAGTGTAGGACCCAGGAGGAGCTTCAGACTTAGCAAGGAACTGAAAAAGGGGTCTGAGCCTGGAGGCAGGGCCAACTGGCATCGGGGCAGGTCTTGGACAAAGGAATCCCAAGGTAAGATTTCCTGGAAGGGAACTTGCCCAAACCTCTATCAGAAGTAGGTCCCCAGGGACTACAATGAGGTTTGACAGGCTACTCTGGGTCACAGACCCCTTGTGGTTTAAGGAAGAGGGGGATGCAACCTTTCCCAGCTCCCACTTCCTTGATCCCGATCCCCCTCCCCCTTAGTCCCCTGCAGCTCCCAGATACTCTCCTCCCCTCCCCACAGCCTTTGCACAGGGTGGGGGTTATATACCTAAGAGTTTCTGGAGCAGGATGCAGCCAGCCACAGTCCTTGCCCCTTTGTCGCTGCCCTCTCCACCCCAACATGTAAAGGTAATGGATCTGGCTTAACTCTGCAATTACACCTTCATGGTAGGGCCCAAGCTGGGGAGGGGAGAGAACGTAAAAATGGACTCAACCCGTAAACAAAACCATGGCTCCATTCAAAAGGGAACAAAGGGATTTCTTCCTGCCAACTCCCAAATCGAGGACAATGATGATTTGGAAAAGCTTTCATAGCTGAGAGGAATAGAACACCTTCATGGAGGAAGGCAGGAAGGGAGGGACTGGTAGAGCTGCCTCCATCCCCAATTCTCCCTATTGGCCACACTGAAAAGGACCTATTGGTTAATCAATTAATACAGACTATTGGTTAATCAATTAATACAGACATCAACATTCATCACATGTTAACCCTATGCCAGGCACTATCCCTTTTAGTCCTTACCCAGTGCGGTAGGGGTTGTTACACCTATAAAGCATTTAAGGAAAACCAAGAATTGGAGAGGTTAAATTATGCATAACAGGTTTCATCTTTATACAGCCTGAGGTAAGTAGGATTGTTCTTATTTCACAGATGTAATAATTAAGGCAGAGAAGGGAAAGGACTTGCTGGGATAGTTAAGCGCATGATCTAGAACTTTTCTTCCCTAAGGAGGGCGGCCTGCTTAGCCCATATGCTAGATAATGCCAACAGTGGCAAACATTTATTGAGTGCCTCGTGTATACCAGCCCTATAAAATAAGTTCCATCATCTCAACTCTGTAAAAATTAAGTCTGTACTTGGGAATTCCAAGGGCAGGGAGCAAGAAGCAGCAGCAGCTGTCCTGGCGGAGTAGGACAGAGACAGGTCAGCTTCCTCGGCCCTTCCCTTAAGTGAGGGTCCCAGCTGGAAGCTTCCTCCGAAAAACAATTGCCAGCAATTTGCCCAAACCCTCAGCATCAAGAACTCAGGAGGCGGTTCAAAATTCATACACTGTCCTTAATTCCCTAATTCATAGGCCTCTCAGCCTTGGCGTGAGGGAGAGAGAAACGAAGGAGCCCAGGGAGTCAGTCTCCCACCCCAGCGGCTGGAAGCACAGGCCTCGGGCTGGTCCCACAACTCCTGCAGCCCTTCCCTGCCACAGGTGAGTCATTCCAGAAGAAAAGCCTAAGCCCAAGGGTAGCTGTCTTGCTAACTTGCTGATTCCAAGTCCCCGCTGTTTTTCCCCGACTTGCACTTTCTCCTCTGTAAAGGGGGCTCAACAGCCCCCCAAGCTCGCCAAACACGCGCACGGAAGCCTGTTTTCTAGTGGGTTGTGCTAGAGGTTTCGAGGCCTCAGTTTGTGAGTTTGAGTAGGGCCAGCTTCGCCCGGGAAGCGGGTAAGAATGGAAGGTGAGCCCCTAGGGCAGGCGGCGTAACTCCGGCAGGTTGGCGCCGCCCCCGTCGGCTGCTCCCTGGCCAGGTGTGCACCGGCAAGGGACAGCCCCTCCCAAAAGAGCGTCCTGGAAGCCCCACGGCGCGTCGCCCGTCGGTGGCTCAGGAATGGAGAACCCCTGGAGCCCGCCCCTCTGGTTCAAGCCTCCCCTCCCCAGGCGCGCACACCTCGGACTACCTGCTCGCCTGCGCCCACAGCCACTAGAATGTTTCTAACCCTGAGAGAAAAAGATCCCTCGCCTGTGTCCCTAGATATAAAGTCAAATGAGATAGACTCCCTCCTCCCCGCCTCAAGCCCAGAGGATAAAGGAGGGCGGCAGGCTGGAAGCACAGGCCTCGGGCTGGCCCAGAACTCCTGCAGCTCTTCCCTGCCACAGGTGAGTGATTCCAGAAGAAAAGCCTAAAAGTCTTCCCCTAAGACAGAGGCCAGGTAAGGACACCCGCTCCCCATGAGAAAAAAAAAAAAAAAAAAACCTCACTACACCCCTACACAGAAGGACACTTCCCCTCGAATCTAGAGCCCCGGAAGGCCGCCCCGTCCGCCTCCCTAAGGGAGGACCTCTCTACTCCCAGGGGTCTTGGCTTTACAGCAGGCGTGTCCCCTCCACTGTATTCCCGTAAAACATACGCCTCCCCCGGTTTTATCTTTCTTGTCTGCTTCCACCCTAACGCCCCAAGTAGGGTCAAGAGACCTTTCCTCCAGCCGTCACCCAAAAACTAGTCTGGTCAACAGCCGGGTGGGTGTCCCCTCCCCTGCGATGTCCTGGAGTGAGTCCTTTTCTTGCAGACCCAGGAGAGCCCTCCCTCTCCCCCTCCCCCACCTTTCCTCGGAGCGTCTGGTCTGGTGAGCCTCTCCGGGACCACCAGGCGCTCACCTGCCGACAGCCTGGCTCGCGCGCGGCTCCGCGGTCGAGCCGCGGGTCCGGACAGGCTGGCGAGAGGCCGGTGGGCGGCCGCGCAAGGCGCTTGGCTAGCGAATCTCCGGCGCCGATCGCCGCGCTACGTTTACTTGGGCCACTTAACCCCCGCGCTGCCGGCCGGGCGCGCCCGCCTGCTCGCACGCCCGCCAGTGGGCCGGTCCCGTCCGTCTGGGGGCGCTCCAGGTGTCCACGCGGGCTGCGGCCGTGGTGCCCGGGGGTGGCTGCTGTAAGGAAGCCGCGCGGGCCGAACTGGGCAGAGGGAGTGGGTGGGGAGGGGGCGGTGCCGATTCCCCTTGTAACCCCGGCCCGGCCCTCGCCCCGCCCCCGCCCGGGGGCGCACCCGCCGCAGCCATTCAGCGGTCGGCCCCCGGCGCGGGGGGAGCGGCGGAGGGGACGAGGGAAATTTGAAATCTCTCCGGGAGCCTCTCCCTCCGCCCCTCCTCTACAAGCACCGCCTCCTGGCCCCCCGGGGCCTGTGAAATCGCTAACGGGAATAAAATTCCCGATAGTGGACTCCCAGACGTTCCCCAACACTGAAGACTCCTCCTGCGGCCCTTTTTCCCGCCCCCACCCCCACCACATACATGTACATTCAGATCCCAGTGCAGGAGTCCAGAGAGGGAAGGGCTCCTGCCGGAGTCACACAGCAGCAGAGTCTCACCTTTACTGCCCCCTAACCCCCCATACACACACCAGCCGCAATGCCACCTAGGCACTGAGGTGCCCAGCCAGTCACCAGCTCTGGACTCTGGCTAGTCCTCCTTTTCTTCCCACCACGCTGGGCCTTTGTCAGCCATCTTAACGGGAAAGGAAGGGAGGGAAGAAGAGGAAGGCAGTCAGGTCCCTAGCTGCCTGGGTTCTTGGCCCCGCAGACGACGACCAGCTGAGGGAGAAGCCCTACGCTGGTAACAGGTCTCAGTTGCCTCTGCCCTTATGTGGTCATGGATGATTGGAAAAGAGCTTCCACATTTATCTCACATTGTATTTATATTCATATATTTGTTAGTTTACATGCCTTATGGCCTCTCCACACAGTAAACTGAGCACAGGGTGCCAGTGTATTTTAGCTCTCAGTAGATGCTCAATAAATATGTGTTGAATGAAAGAACAAATGAGTGATTGACATGGCAGCCTACGAGGTCCTATATGAACTGGCCATGCCTACCTTTCCAGGCATGTACCCTCTCCCGTTTCTCATTTCACTCTAACCGTCTGGCCTCTTTGCCATGCCTCAAACACACCAAGCACATTCCTGCCTCAGAGCCTTTGCCTACGCACACACACAAACACACACACACACACAGACCCTCTCTCTTTGGCCTGATCTCTACATGGGCAGCTTCTTATCATTCAGTCTCTCCCAAAAGGTTATCTTCCTGGAGAAGCTTTTCCTCACCACCCCCACCTAAAGAGCCTCCCCTCTCCATCACTAGGTTCCTTCCAGTGCTCCTTTCACTCTCTGGATGACATGTACTCCTCCCCCATCACACCTTCTTCCCCAGCATGGCATTCTCTGTGGGGCTACTGATGGAATAGAGGGGGACTTTTCATTAGACAACAGAGGTTTGAATCCTGCCTTCACCAATCTGTGAATCTGATAAATCACTGGTCTTTCAGAGCCTCAGTTTTCTCAGCCATGGAGAGAGAATACCTCACAAGATTGCTTCTGGGAATTAGTTTAAATGAATTTAAGTGAAAACATTGATGGTGAGTTGAGGGGGATGAAGCTCCTACCACTAAAGAAATATTTTTATGAAAGTTTGCTTTTTTGTTTGTTTGTTTGCTTAAAAAATACACAGGTAAGAGAATGCCCTTCCTTGTTCTTAGAAAATATACACTGACGTTTTTAGGGGTAAAAGAACAAAATGTCACCAATTTACCTCAAATGGTTCAAAAAAATAATGAGAGGGAGGTTGTAAAACAAATGGGACAAAATGTAAACAAACGGTGAATCTGGTTAAAAAGACGTTTATAAGTTTCTTGTAATAGTTTTGCAACTCTTCTACAGATATTATATCAAATAAAAAGTTACAAATGTTGAATTGCAAATGTTGTGTTGTATATATTTTTACAATGATAAGAAATCTAGAATAAATAAAAAGTTACCCCCAAAAAAAATTAAGGTTAAAAAACAAAAGACACATGCATACTAGAAGCCCTTGTGCTAATAAATCCAAGCCTTGATGGACTTACACTTATGTGCTAGTTTAAGTATTATATTTGCATTGGGTTATTCCATCATCTTTTCAGCCCTTAGAGCAACTACAGGTTTTTAATAACATGTGTAAAGTGCTTAGCACAGTACCTGATGCTTAAAAGATGCTTAATATATGTAGGTATTTTTATGGGCAAATGACTTCATCTCTGTCTCAGTATTCTCATCTGTAAGATGGAGCTAAAAATAGTACCTACTTCATGGAGTTATAATGAGAATTATATGAATTAATTAACATAAAGCATTTTGAACAGTACCTGGCACTTTAAAAACACCACAAAAGTGCTTGTTTTTAATAATTAATACATGCCTGCACTTCTTTCCTGGCTGCCCCAGATCTTGGCAAATGCAAACATGAACTCTCTCCCAGCCTCCTCACCTTCTTCAGCTATCCCTGTCCCTTTGTCCCCCAGCCTGTCTGTCACCAGTCTGCTCCCAGCTGCTAGGGCAAGCCCGATTCACCTGTAGGTCTACAAGCAGTGTCCAGTACAATGAGCCCCATTTTATAGTTGAGGAAACTAAGGCTCAGCAAGCTGAGGATGTTTGTCTAAGAAGCACAGTTGGTCTGTGGCAGAGCTGGGACTAGACTCTTAGTGCGACCCCCCACTCTGTGGGCTATGCTAAGGAGTTTGAGCCTCAGTCTTCTCCCCCATCTAATTGGAATAATAATAATAATAGTAATGCCTACTTCCCAGAGTGATTGTGGGGATTCGCTGAGCCCATGTATGTGAAAGAACCCCATTGTAAAGTACTCAGTCCTAATTGTAGTGTCGTTAGAGGCCACAGTTCACTTGCAAAGTGGGTTTCTCACCATTCATTTTCAACAGGAACACCCAGGCTTTTTTCTGCCCCAGTTAACCCATGGAAGGGATTCTTTTCTCCTTTTTTAAACTAAAAAATGGGCCATTGATATATTTGCTTTAAATGTACCTGGTTAGACAAGTACTCAGTCTGGTCAGGCCTTATTCATTAACTATTCAATAATAGCTAATAATAGTAATCGCTATCCAGAACCTACTGTATGCATGCTGCTGGGCTGAGCATTTTGTATGTATTATACATGGAGTCCTCACAGTAGCCTTAGGGAGTAGGATGAACTATTATCTACGTTTTACAGAAGAGGAAACTGAGGCCACAGAGGCAGAGTAATTGCCCAAGATCACACTGACAGGAAATGTGGCAGGAACTAACATTAAATACCAATCTGTGGTCTTTCCTACTGTAAATGCTACTGTAAAATGTTTAGCAATGTGCCTGGCAAGTGTTCATTAAATATTGACTATTGTTAGTATTATTATTATCACTGAGCATAACTCAGTAATTATTTTCCAAAGCCCAGTCTTCAGGCAAGGTTATCAGCATGCTGTGCATATGGACTCAGAAAGCTTAGAGGGAGAGGGTCCTGCCTTGAGGGGATCAGGACAGGTCTAGACTAAGGGGATCCATCCCCTCTATGTTTATCCCAAAACAGTAGCACAGGCAGAGTCACCATGCAGAGTCAGGACCCAAAAATAGAATCCTTCCCTTCCAGCCCCTCAATAACAACAATAACACTTACTGTTATTACTACATAGCAGGAACTGTGCTAAGGATTTTTTTACATGGTTTCTCTTTTAATCTTCATAATAAACATCTAAGGCAGGTACTAATGTCCCCTCTTTTCAGACTAAGGGTCAAAGAACTTGAGTGACCCTCCTAAAGTTACGCAGGTGTTAGACATCAACACCCTAAGCCACAAGTACCTCTTCACCATCAGTAAGGAAACCAACATTTGGACAATCCTCTATAGTTTATAACAAAAGTTTCCACCGTAGGGGGCAAGGGTAGAAATGAGGAGCCCTGTGAGGAAGCTAGTGCAGGAAGCTAGTGGAGTGAGGATGGTAGCTTGCACCAGGGTGGTGGTAACAGAAGGATGGCAACAGACAGATTTTGGATGTGATTTGAAGAAAGAACTGTCAGATTTGCTGATGAATCTGATGTGGGGAAGGGAGAAGAGTTAAGGATGACACCAAGGTTTTTGGCCTCATTCCAGCTATACCATCTGCCTCATTTGCTAGTGGAGGAAGCAGGTGCCCAGAGGGCGAAAGATACTTGCTCAAGGTCACTCAGCAGATTAATTGGAGAATGAGACCAGGACCCCAAGCTGCTGACCTTCTTCCTTCTGTCATCTTACCCCCTTAAGAGTCAACCCCGAGCTTCCAAAAATAAAAGAAGCAAGACCCCAAGATACTTGATGGTTTGTCTGAGGATGAAGATAAGAGAATACTGAGTGAGGGCCTCAAGGGAACAAATATTTATTGAGCACCTGCTGTGGGGTAGATGTGGTCCCTGCTCTCAGGAAGCCCAAAGCCAAAATACATGTGTCCCAGGGAATGAGAAGTTATTTGCTGACTGGAGCTCAAAGAAGGAATATAACACATCCAGCCAGGAAAAGAGAAACTTCTTTAAGCGTCTGAGAAAAGGTGGGCAATTTTTTTCTGTTTTTTTTTTTTTTTTTCCTAATTGTACAGGGGAAAAATGCAAAATTGGCAAATATGTTGTATGTATTTTTACAACAAAAAGAAGAAGAAGAATATGTGTGTATGTATGTGCGTAGGAAGTGGGATTTCTTTTTCTCTGTTAAAAAAGTGTAAAGCTCTCGAATAGGCAGTCTGTAGTGGAAAAATTTAAAACACCAGTTGTATCGGGTGGGTGGGGGCAGGGGTTGCCTGGGAAGGGACACAAAAGAACTTTCTGAAATGATGGTGATGTTCTGTATCTTGATAAGGGTTAAATAGGTTGTGTGTTTTTGTCAAAGTTCAGCAAATGTACAGTTAAGATTTGTGTGTATCTTCATATGTAAATTCTACTTGAAAGGAAGAAAAAAACTGTTAAAAAATATTAAACGCTGGTGATATGCGTGTTAAATGTTTAGGGACAAGTGTACTGGTGTCTCATCTTGGAAGAAGTATAGCCAGAGTGCTCCTTTGAAGCAAGGATGGTGAAACTTCATCTTATGTACTTTGGACATGTTATCAGGAGGGACCAGTCCCTGGAGAAGGACATCATACTTGGTAAAGTAAAGGGTCAGCAAAAAAGAGGAAGACCCTCAAGGACATGGATTGATGCAGTGGCTGCAACAAGGGGCTCAAACGTAACAAAGATTCAGGACTGAATCGTGTTTCATTCTGTTGTACATAGGGTCTCTATGAGTTGGAACTGACTTGATGGCACCTAACAACAACAACATACTAGTGTCTGCCAATTACTTAGAAATGCTTCAAAAAGTAAGATGGATGGATGGATGGAGAAATGGATAGATATGTAATAAACCAAGCACGGTAAAATGTTAATGGTAGAATCTGGGTGGTGGGTATAATTTTGTTGAATCTGTGAACATTTTTGTAATAAAATTTCAGGAAATCATAAAAGTAATTAATAAATCGTTATACAGTAATCTTGGACAATTTAGCAGTAACTCCTGAAACTAGAAATGTATATACCTATGAGGAGGCACGTAGAGGAATGTTCTTTGTAGCCAGGTTTGTAATGGGAAAAAGTTGTGAACAACCTGATTATCCATTGATGGGGGGTGGTTAAATAAACTGTGTGTCATTCATACTGTGGAATTCCATGCAGCGGTTACAAAAGAATGACCAAGAGTCTTATGGGCTGACGTGCTGACATGTGTACTTTGTCCGTATGGGTTGACCAAGGAAAGAGCAAAACGATATACACATAGAACGTAACATAGCCCCAACCCTACCTTCAGGACTTTGATTTGATTTTTACCCTGAGAGCAATCTATGCAAGAGTTCTAAACAGAGGCTTCAGGCAAGGGGAAGGAAAGTTAATTGCTTTATAAGCCAAAAGACCCCTTAGAGGCAGCTGGCTGGGAGTAGCTGACAGGAACTTCGTACAGGAATCTGGAAAACCTGAAGTCGGACTGAGGGAGGGAAAGAGGCATGGAAGAGAAAGTCGCTTCAAGAATGGAACTGGAATAGACACTGGGGCCTGGAACTTAAGAAAGGGGTAGGGAAAGTAGACATTGCCCAGTGCTGTCACCATCATCCCAATTAATGTTATTTCAGGAAGAACCTTAGGCTGAGCTCTGTACTGATGTGCCTGAGAACATGCATGAGGATATGCAACATCCCCTTTCAAGCCTCACCACTCCCCCATTTTACAGATGGAGAAAGTGAAGCTCAGAGAGGTGAAGTTTACGTTCTGCCAGGTAAAAAGTGGCAGAAGCAGGACTTGGTCAAAGAGCTTCCTGAAAGTAGAAACCTAGCAAGTATGGATGAGTTATCGTAAATGTTACCTCATTTCATGAGTATCACCAATTTTGGGGGGAACACAGGGCAATCTCTAAGAAGCGAAAGCAAATGATGGCTGATGGAGTGAGGCATGCCATCTGTTTGAAGGCCCAAGTTGAATAAGCAATCAGGAGTTCAGGCCTGGACCCCAAGTGAAAAACCACACAGACAAATCACAGACTTTGAGCTTCGGCGGAGCCACATCTCATAAGGGCCACTCTAAGGGTACCGTTTCAGGCTGGTGGGCAGTAGGGCTGTGTTTTCTTAATTGTATTTTATACTTTTGTCAATGACGTTTTTGGGCAATGCAGAAGTAACAACAACAGTAAATAACTTGAGCATCCATCCATTTGGTGTGTAGGGAAATGTGGGTAAACTATTTATCAATAGATACAGAGACTATTTTCAGAATGAAGGGAAGGCTTTCCTCTCCTCTATTAGCTACCATTGTGCCAGACACTGGGAAAAAATGCTTTACTCATATCTGATCATGTTGCCACCCTACCCACTGAAAACCCTCCAAAACCCAAACAAACCCATTGCCGTGGAGTCAATTCCATCTCACAGAGACATTATAGGACGGAGTAGAACCGCCCCATAGGGTTTCCAAGGCTGTAAATCTTTAAGGAAGCAGACTGCCATATCTTTCTCCCATGAAGGGGCTGGTGGGTTCAAACTGCTGACTTTTCAGTTAGCAGTGGAGCACTTCACCACTGCTTAAGGTCAGCATAATCTGAGTTCTTCACCAGATTCCACCTTGTTCTCCAGCTCTGTGGTCCAGCCACTTGGGTCTCCCCTCAGTTCTTTGTGTGGGTCGTGCTCCTTCTGCCACAGGGCCTTAGCAAGTACAGTTCCAACTGCCCGGAACACATTTCCCTCCACCCCTTAGCCAATTTAACGACTGCAGCCACTCACAGCACTGGTTGATCATCACTTTCTCAGGTCCCCAGGACCTAACTAAGCCTTCCTCTTAAACTACCCTGGCCTGGCACATAGTACCAGTTACTGTCAAATCAATTCTGACTCATAGCTACCCATGTATATCAGAGTAGAACTGTGCTCCATAGGGTTTTCAATGACTGATTTTTGGGGGAAGTAGATCACTAGGCCTTTCTTCAGAGGTACCTCTGGATGGACTCAAACTGCCAGCCTTTAGGTTAGCAGGGAGCACATTAACCCTTTGTACCACCCAGGGACTCTCTTGTGCATAGTAGATGCTCAATAAATATCTGCTGTCTGAATGAGTGAATGCAGCCCTCTATTATTCAGGTAATGAAAATGGTCTAAAAAAGAAAGTTCTCCACGTCACTCATCCAAGGTTACACCTCAAGTTGTGGTCACAGCACCCAGAAGTGATTTGCATTGCAGTCCTAAATTGGGGCAGGCCAGGCATTCACTTTATAATTGTCCTGAGGAGGAAAACAAAGCAGACAATGGAGGTCCAGGCCTCATTTTCTCAGGCAAAGTGATTCCTACCATGAATTTGAAATAAGGGTGAGATTCCCAAAAGCTGTAGGCATTATCACCCCCACCCTCAAACCAGAAACAGGCAAAAGCTCTTTAAAAGATTTAAACTTTACCCCAGGGATTCCAAGCAAAAAATTTGAAATTTGGAGGGAGATTTGTGGACAAGGAAGCAATTTCATCACCACACATCCTATGCAAAATCAGAGAATTGGAATTGTCCAAAAGTCCAACACAGGATTATTTGCACACATTTTGGAATGTGTGAGGATAAATGCTTCAAAGTGGAATTAGCTCCCCTCTGCGTGGCTTCCAGTAAATTCAGCCCATTTGAAAGCTAATCAATAGCCTCTCCATTGCCTGATATGTTGGCAAGTTTGCATCCTACATGGTCTTGATGCACTGTTTCTTTTTTTTATTAATCCTTTCATCCTCCTATTTTAAATGTCCTTTATTTCCTCTCTCCATAATCCTTTTTGGAATAAAGCAAGTTCCTGATAAAGTCTCCCCTGGAAGATAGTCAGCCTCCGAACAGCAGAGTCTTTGTCACACTCACCGCTCTGTCCCAGCACCTAACACAGCACTTTGACACATAGTAGGTGTTCAATAAAGACATGTTGCATGAATAGACAAATGTATCCACAAAGCTCACTTTAAATCCTTCCTTCTTCTTTGGCAATTTGGCCAACTCCTACCCAAATGAAATGTTTACAAACATACCCAGAAATTCTATTCTAAAAACTTATTCTACAAGTACACGCGGGTATACACAGATATCTGTATTGTGTAGGGATGTTCCTTCTAGCATTGCTTGTAATAGTGAAAACATGGGGAAATCCTACGTGTCCATCAATAGGAGCCTAGTTAAATCAGATAGGCGTCGTTTATATAATTAAATGCTACGCAACTGTGAAAAAGAACTAGTAAGTCTGTAAGTGCTGATATGGAGAGATATCCAAAGCATACTGCTAAATGAAAAGGTAAGATGCTGATTATTGTAAACAGTGTATATATGAGTCCATGGTTTGGAAAACAAAACAAAACCATGGAGAAAAATCCTAAGAGGCCTTCCAAGAGTGATCCTAATCCTAGTCCTATCCCTCACCAGCAAGTGATATCGGGAAACACCTCTCCCCTCTGAACCCCATCCCTCCCTTCCACAAACCAGGGACAAGAGTTACTACCTCTTGGTGGGGTTAAAGGGAGAAAATGCATGTAAATACCCAGTACCCCTGCCACAGTGAGTACTCAAAGATGCATCAGTTCAGATCGAAAGTCATTTCCCTGTGGGTGGGATGGAAGGGAAAGGAACAAAGGTTATTAACTCTTTTTTCACCCTGTTTTATTTATTTTGGAAATAATTCCAAATTTACAGAAGAGTTGCAAGAATAGTACAAAGAATACCTTTATACTCTTCACCCAGATTCACCAATTGTTAACACTTGCCATAGCTGTGCACTTTTCTCTTCTCTCTCTATGTATACATACACTCATTTTTTTTTTCTGAGTCATTTTATCTGCTTAAATATGCCAGTGCTTGTTTCTTCAGAACAGAGACATTCTCTTGTATAACCACAGTATGATTATCAAACTCAGGAAATTAAACAATTGATACAATTATTATTATCTAATTTCCAGTCTTTGTTCAAATTTCATCAACCATTCCAATAATATGTTATAGCAATGTTCACCCCCATCCAGGATCCAATTCGGGATCACACATTGCGTTTAGTTGTCTTGTCTTTTTTAGTTTCTTTTAATCTGGAACAATCCCTCAGCCTGCCTTATTCTTTGTCTTTCCTGACATAGCGATTTTTGAAAATTCTAGGTCAAATATATCTTTGCGTTTTTGTTAATCCAATTTTATAATAAAGGATGTAATATAATATAATGATGATGATCACAGTAAATGGAAACATAAAAATGTTCACAGTAGTCCTTTTTTTCTTCCAGTTTTTAGTATAAAGAGGGCCTGGCATTTGTCTCCTCTGTTAAAATGCTCTTGGGCAATGTGAGGAATTCTTGTGGGGATGGAAATGTTCTGTATCTTGACTGGATCAATGTCAATATCCTTGTTGTGACATTGTACTCCCGTTTTGTAAGATGTTACCATCTAGGGAAAACTAGGTAAAGGGTAGAAAGGATTTCTCTGTATTATTTGTCACAACTGCATCTGAATCTACAATTATCTCAAAATAAAACGTTTAATTTTTTTAAATTTAAAATTTTTTCTAGCACAAAGATTCAGACTTTCCTTATTGCCGGGACCTGACCTCTCAGTGAAATTCCCAGCAGGAATCTTCTGTGTCAGAAACTACTTCTTAATGAGCTCCTTTCACTTGCAGGGGGAGCTCCATTGCCCTCCAAAGGGATATTTTAAAGTGAATGAAGGGAGCAGGGTCCCTCGTTAAGGCTAAAATGGGAGCTGCTGGGGGCCTGGACATCTCCAGAAGGAGAGGCCTGATCCAGGACTGCATTTCCGGTTACAAAGTTAGGGCATTAACAGTAATCACCACTCCTGTTCTTCCTTCAATAGTGGCTTGTGAAGGAGAACATTGGAAAGGTGTTTTTACCTATTGTCTTTGTTAGTTGAAAAATTCTTAATAAAATTGAAGAAACTGAAAATAAAGACCGAAATAGGTAACCCTGAAGATTGATAATGGACATTATTATATTCTCGCTCAGTAGAATATTATGCAGCGTTTTATGATAATATTTATAACTGAAGCCAAGAATGGGGTTGTTTGAGATTTTGACGTTTATTTGAGAGGACCTGGATTTCTTCTGCTTCGGGTGGAGGAAATGTGGGTTGGAAGGGGAAACTTACCACGGAGATTTATAATAAAATTCACCCACCTCCAGGTCCCCATTCAGGTTGAAATGGTAATTTCGGGGTGTGCCCAGAGAGATTGTCATGGTGTCTTTCCCCACCATGAAATTTTGTCCATCCTAGTGCTGTTTGAGAACCCTGGTGGCACAGTGGTTAAAGAGCTGGCTGCTAACCAAAAGGTCAGTGGTTCAAACAAAACAGAGGCTCCACGAGAGAAAGATGTGGCCGTCTGCTTCCTAAGATTTACAGCCTTGGAAACCCTAAGGAGCAGTTCTACCCTGTCCTTTAGGGTCACTGTGAGTCAGAATCGACCGGAAGGCAGTGGGTTAGTGCTGTTTGATCATGGGGACCAGGCAGTGTTTTGTTCCCTCGCCCATGGGATCACCACGAGTAGGGAATCGCCTTTTTCTTTTTCTTTTTTAAAATTATTATTATTTGCACCCAAACCGTGCCTGAATCACCTGGAGAACTGGTTAAAATGCAGATCCCAAATCAGCAGGACTGGGGCAGGCCTGAGATGCTGCATTTCTAACAAGCTCCCTGGTGATGCCAACGCTGGCCCAGGGACCACACTTTAAGTGTTGTTATTAGTTGCCTTCCAGTAGAATCTGACTCAAGCTGAGCAAAACCTGGGGTTTCCTCCCGGTAACGAGGAGGGATTAAATCGCTCCTCGTAAAGGGAGATCCCTGAATATGTAAAAACAAGACCCTTCACAGAAATCCCAATGACCTGTTCTGTGGAAAAAGACTGGAAGACAAGACAGTCTTTGTGTTACTGTAACATTGCGCAGCAGTTTCCAGTGAATTTCCTCCCTTTTTTTCTATTTTCTGTCACATGGGCTAATTCAACTCCACAAATATTTATCGAGTGCACAGCGCCAGTCACTGTGGGAGCAGAAATGAAGGAAACCCAGTGGTTTCCTCAAGGATGTTAAAGGAAGAAAAAAAGAAAGTTAAAAATAATTTTTAAAAATACACTTGAATTGAGTGCATTTTATGGTGTGTAAGTTGTATCTCAACAAGCTGGTTTAAAATTTAAAGGTAAATAAATATAATGCCCTGTCAGGGATCTTTTTAAAAAAGATTTAAAAATATTTTTAAATAAAAATTCCTGAACAGTGAGTCAGGTGTTCTGAGTTCAGTCCCTGTATGTTAGAAACCCGAAGGTTTACTGTCTTCCAGGCACCCTAGATTGGGACAGGTGCCTGTACACACTCTCAGAGCACCTTGCACCTCTCTGCATCAGTTCGTAATTTCACATACACATGAACTTCACACGTGTGTCTGCCACCTTGACTATAACTCTGACTTCTTTGAGGCCAGGGACTGCATCTGGCTTTGTCACTATGGTGTCCCCAGCACCCGTCATGGTGTGTGGCCCACAGCAGACACTCAATATTATCTGTTGCATGAATCATAGATGAAATAATTACTAACAGGTGTGGGCTTGGCCTGTGGGTTGAAGACATTTTGTTCATATCCTACAAGAAGGAATTTTTGGGGAAAGGGTAGAGAAGAAAGCCTGGTGGGGAAGGCCAACAAATCCTCCCACATCCCCCCTCCAAGGTTTCTAGGCAACCCTCTGCACCCTTAAGGCTGGATTCAGAGGTAGGTGAAAGCTCTTAGGTTTGGGGATCAGTAGTCCTAGATTCCACGGAGCATACCTCAGTTTCCTCGTCTGTCCAGTAGGGATCAGGGTGATCTTCACCTGGGGACTGTGAGGGATCCCTGAGAAGAGAGATTGTGGGGGTCTAAGTGTTTCAGGGGGTGCACTGATTATCACTGTCCCAATAATTTCCCTCACCAACCTGCCCACCGCCTTCCTGGACACTGTCATAACCCTTTCATTTCTCTGAATAAACTTTGGTGAGTCAGTTTCCTCCCCTCCGGTTATTCTCTAAGTGTGGTCCTTGGGAACTTGTGGGAAATGCAAATTCTCAGGCTCTACCCCATGTCCATTTACTCAGATACTCTAGGAGTGGGACCCGCAGTCTGTGTTTAGGGAGCCCTCTCGGTGACGTTGATGTACACCCAAGCTTGAGACCAACTGCTTTACTCTGTCATAAGCTTTCAGAGGGACACTCTGGCCTGTATTGTTCATTTCTCTATCCCTAGTGCCTGACATCTAATTTAGTAGGCATGCAACAAGTATTTGCTGAATGCATAATAATAATAATAATAATGACAGCAACTGGCCATTTATTCAGGGCCTCCTGTGTGCCAGGCTCCGTTCTAAGCATTTTAGGAAGTTAACTCATTTAAGCAGCCACCCCAGGAATCGTTTTACAGATAGTGTAACTGAGGCTCAGAGAGGCCAAGCGCTATGCCCAGTGGTCACTCAGCGGGAGATCACACTGGGAATCCGCGTTTGACTGCTCTGCTTGTTAAGGTAGAGGCCGCGCGCGTCCGCAGCTCCGCGAGGCCTCCCCACACTCTGAGGACCGCGTGCGTCCGCTGCTCCGCCAAGGCGCTCCCCCGCCCGCACCCGGGACGGTCAGGGGAGGAGCTCGGCCCGTGGCGAAAGTGCGGCTGCGGAAGCACAGTGAGGCGGACGGCGGTGGCGAAGGAGGAAAGGAGGAAGCCGAGGAAGGCGGCAGGGACTGCGAGGCTTGTTGGGCTTGCGGGCTTGTTGGGCTTGTGGGGCCGGGGCGGACGCCATGGGCCGCCTGTACTGCACGCAAGACCCTGTGCCCGAGGCTGTGGGCGGCGACATGCAGCAGCTGAACCAGCTCGGCGCGCAGGTGGGTTTGCAACCAGGCCGCGGGGCCCGAGGGGGATGCCGCAAGGGCGATGCCGCGAGGGCGGCCGAGGGCTCCTCGGGTCGGAGGGGAGTTTCAGGGGACTTAGCCGAGGGCTGCTGTGTGCATTTGAGAGTGTGAAGTGGGTGTCAGGGAGGAGCTACGGGGAATTGGGGTCTGAGGAGGGTTTGGGGGAGCAAGGGTACTCGGGAGGCCTAAGGGCAAGCTGAGGGGTTCGAGGGGATTTGTGGGGACCCAGAGGTGGGACTGGGCGACTTCAGAGGAGAATGAGGGGATCCTGGCCCGAGGAGAGTTTGTGGAGTCCTGGAAGAGGGACTGAAGGGAATTTAAGGAGGCTGAAGGGAGTTTGGGGAACTGAAGGAATAGACTAAGGGAGTTGGGAGGCTGAGGGCGTTTGGGGTGGTGGGGGAATTTAGTGGGCTAAGGAAGGGACTGACAGATTGATTGGTAAGGAGATTTGGGGGGGTTGGGGGGACTAAGGAGGGTCTGAGCCTCCCAAGGGGAGCCTGGTGGGGGACAGATAATAATGAGGATGTCAGTAAGGGCCAAGCCAGGGTGAGGCTCTTTGGGCCCTGAGATGGGCCTGACCTGGCAGAGTTGGAGGCAAAGATAGTTATGATCTCTGAGTTAAGAAGATTACGTGGTAGTTCCCAAGAAAAGAAACTATATACAGTAGAGAGAACTTTGCCCTTGATGGAGATGAAGCAGGCAAAGCCTTTTCTCCTTATTCAGGCCGTAGGTGCCTGCCAGGTCAGCCTTGGAGACTTCCTACTCCACCTGTGCTGGGTTGGGGTACCCCTTTGGTACCACAAAGGCAGCCTATTTATTTAATAGGGTAAAGTCACACTTTTCTCCAGCACTCTAGGGTGCATTTATTTTCTCTGTTGGTTGTAACCTCCCAGGAGGTGGGACCCCTCTCTTTTATCACAGCATCCCCCAAAGCTTCCCATACATGGGGAATTAAAAAACAAACAAACAAACAAAATTCCAAAAATGATTGTTTTCTCATGAAGTGATGGTATAGATGATTATAATGGCAGGTATGTTCTAAGCCTGCAGGTCTCCAATAGAAATAAATTGTAAGCCACATTTCCAGTTTTAAGAATTAAAAAGAAACAGGAAAGTTAATTTATTAAAGAATACACTTTCTTTAATCTAATGTGTTCGCATATTATCATTTCAACATGTAATCAACAAAAATTATCAATGAGATATTTTACCTTTGTTGGGTACTAAATCTAGTGTGTATTTTACACTTATACAATATCTAAATTTAGAAGTGCTCATAATTACATGTGATAGTGGCCACTGTACTATACAACACAGTTTTAAGTGCTGTTGTGTGTATTAACTTATTGAATCCATGCAACTACCCTAGGAGGTATTGTTGTTATTAATTTAGGTACTATTATTATTAACATTTTACAGATAAGGAAACGAAAGCACAGCGCAGCTAAATAAAAATAGCTGCCATTTATTGAGCATGCACTGTGTGCCAGGCACTGTTTTAAGTGCTTTATGTGTAACAGCCCTGAAAAGTACGTGCTATTCTCAAATAGATGCATGAGACTAAATGGGCAGCTCCTCTCTGGAGGTGAGATTAGAAGGCAGAGAGGGTCAGGAGTTGGTTGAATGGACACGGGAAATCGGGTGGAAAGGAGGAATGTGGTGTCACAGTACACGGAGAACAATTAGGGTCACATAACAATGTATGTATAAATTTTTGTATGAGAAACTAACTTGAATTGTAAACTTTCACTTAAAGTACAACATTAAAATAAGAAATTAAAAAAAAAGAATACATCAGTATACCAGCACCATTTCCTAAAAAAAAAAAAAAGTAGGTGCTGTTGTTATTACCGTTTGACAGATGAGAAAAATAAAAAGAAATAATTGACCTGTTTAAGGTACAGCAGCCAGGAAGTGGTGGAGCTAGGAATTACAGTCCCACCATTTGACTTCAGAGCTTGGAGAATTAAGCACACTAGAAAGCTTTGTAGATGATCTCCCCAGCCAGGTAGATTGGTTTTTACTTGTTTATGCATTGGAGTTTTCTGGAAGACTTCTATTTGGAGAATAAAAAATATTCTGCGGCTAAAAACTAAGACTTTTTAAATCACTGGCTTGTATGATCCCTAAGGTATTCCAAATTTGGTATTCATAGAGAAGACAAACCACTTGCTTTAAAATCAGAGCTTCACTGACTTTCTAATTTTGAAGCACACTCTAAACCTTTGGCCGCATTTTTAATACAGAAAGTTTCTCTTGATAAGCCACTTACTGGAGTTGTTTGGGCCATATTTTTCCCCTTTTGTTGGATAATCCTACTATATAAAAAAATTGCTATCGAGTCTTTTCCGACTCAGTGACCCTATTGGACAGAGTGGAACTGCCCCGTAGGATTCCCAAGGCTGTCATCTATACAGAAGCAGACATCTTTCTCCCACGCAGTACCTGGTGGTTCTAACTGCCAACTTTTCAGTTAGGAGCCAAGCACTTAACCACTGTGCCACCAGGGCTCCTCACCCACTGTATTAGCCAAATTTATTTTGATGTCTGAGGCCTAGGCCTTAAGGAGCAAAAGACTTCTATTAACGTTGGCACCACCGAGGAGTATTTTACCTGAATGCCTACTATATACCAAATAGCTGCTAAACTCAGTGAGTTTTACAAAGGTTTAATGGACACAGTCTCTAGTCCTAGGAAAGTTGTAATCTGCTAAGGCAGGTCAGGAAGTGGAGAAGCAGCACAGTGCTTGTGTAGATGAGCTCTCTGAGGCCTATGATCAGACCTAAGTAATATGGAGCCTTCATTATAAGTAGGACTAAAATATAACCATTTTTAGAATGGTTATGAGAGTCAATTGAGAAAAATATAAAGAAGAAAACAAATGGCCACAGTCCTCTTGCCTAGCTAGAGATGAAAGCAGTACACTCTGAGAAAATTCAAACAGTATACCTGTTCCCATTGCTGTTGAGTTGATTCTGCCTCCTAGCAACCCTATAGGACAGAGTAGAACTGCCCCATAGGGTTTCCAAGGCTGTAATCTTTATGGAAAGGAGCACTAATGGCACAGTGGTTAAGCGCTTGGCTGCTAACCGAAGGTCGGTGGTTCTAACCCACCATCCACTCCTCGGGAGAAGGATGTGGCAGTCTGCTTTCGTAAAGATAACCCTGTTGCCATGGAGCCAATTCCAACTCATGGTGACCCTACAAGACAGAATAGAACTGCCCCATAGGGTTTCCAAGGCTGCAATCTTTACAGACGCAGACTGCCACATCTTTATCCTGTGGAGTGGCTTGTGGGTTCAAACTGTGACCTTTTGGTTAGCAGTTGAGCGCTTAACCACTGCACCACCAGGGATCCTTAAATGGTCTACAGAGGTGTAAAATTAAAGTTAAATGTGTATTTCTCTTATCCCCAGAAATAACCATTTTAATAGTTTCTTGTGTATCTTTATAGATGAAAAATATATGTATCTGCCAGCATATGTATATGTATTCCTTTAAAATTTTTTACACTAAAGGGATCGTTCTGTACATACTTCTTCTCCATCTTGCTTTTTTTCTTTTAACTTAATAATGTATCCTGGGTATTTTCCCTCTTTAGCACAAATAGATCTATCTACTTCATTCTTTTTGGCAGCTGCATCGTCCTTGAAATAGATCTACCATAATTTATTTAACCAGTCCCCTAATAATAGGCATTTCAATTGCAGATTTTTGGATTTTATGAACAATGCTTTAACAAACAGCTTTGTGTAAGTGCATCTTCGTTTACTTTTTGGAGTATATCTGAGGGGTATACTTGTTGCGATGGAGTTACTAGGTCGAGGGGTATGAGATTTAAAAATGAGATGTGTTTTACCAGATGACCCGTCAGCAGTGTGCGAGCACGTCTGGTTTCTGACACTCACACCAGCACTGGTGTCAGCACACCTGTATTTTTGTGGATCTGAAAGGTGATTGCATTTTACTGACTTGCATTTCTTTAGTTTAGAATGATCTTGAGCATCTTTTCATATGTTTACTGGTGAGATTTTGATATACCTGCATAGTCATGGATGTGAGGCAACTTTGTAGGTACAAAGGCAAAGAATAGGGAAAGTGCTATTTCTGTTTAGAGAAGATTTAGGCAACAAATACTTTGCACTTGGCTATATTTAAGATGCTGTGAGGATACAAAGCCATACAAGAGCCTCCTCTGCTAAGACACAATTGTGTTCCTTATCACGGCAGTGAGTTCTTTTTTTTTTTTTTTTTTTTTTGGTATCAAGGTTGAAAATTCTTAGTGCCCCTAGGCAAGGTTCTGAGAGGGCCTCAGAAGTTGAGAACCTGGGTAGGACCCCATCTCTCTGGGAGTGTCATGGAATTTAGGAAGAAAGTGATATATCTGGGCAGGGCTCTGAAGGACAAGGAAGGTTTGGAAAAGTGGAGATAGGGATGGGTATCAGTAACAGCTTGAGGCCCCTCTTGAGAACAGAAGTGGGGAATGAGACCTGACAAGGAGGTAAAGCTAAGGCTGAATGGTAGGCTGAGGCCTGAAAACGGAAAGCTGTTGAGGAACTTCTCAGCCACCCCATTTTTATTAAAAGGCTTTGGGCAGCATAGGAAATACAATTGGCCAAAGATCTGACCGTTCCACGGATCTGTAGCAAAAATTTTAAAGGAAAACTCAACAATTTGGGACACATTCTTAAACCAGTTTGGGCTGTTCTTGTTTTTACTATATAAAAACCAGCTGTTATATGAGGTTATATACCTAATATAAATACTGTAGGAAGATAACCCCTGGGTCAGGATTGGTTAAATTGCTCCCAGGGAATGTTGATGAAGTTTTGCAAAACAAGACACTTGTATGCCATTGGCTGGTGGGAGTATAAATGAGTGTAACCTTTTCGCAAGGCAATTTGGCAACATTTTCTCAGAATTTAAAATGCATGTATCCTTTGACCCAGGATACATTTTAAGAATTTATCTTATGGACATATTTGTACATGTGCTTAAAGAAATATGTGGGAGGATATTCATTGCTGCATTGTTTGTATTAACAGCAGACACTAACATTCATCTCTAGGGAGCGAGTTAAATTATGCTAAATTTATCTCGTGGAACAGAGTCCCTAGGTGGCACAAATGGTTAAGCACTTGGCTACTAACTGAAAGATTGATGTTTGGAATCCCCCCAGAGACACCTCAGAAGAACGGTCTGCTGAGCCATTGAAAACCCTATGGAACACAGTTGTATTCTGACACACGTGGGGTCTCTATGAGTCAGAATCAACTCAGTGACAACTGGTTTACTGGTTATAGTAGAATACCATGCAGTTGTTAGAAGAACCAGGTAGATTTAGATCTGCTGACATGGATTGATCACTAAGATATAATCAAGTAGAGAAAAGGCAAGATACAGGGGAATGATTCCGAATGATCCCATTTGTATCTAAAAGAACTAAAATAAAATGACAGAAAGACCACTACAGAAGGTGTCAGCAGTAACTGTCTGTAGGGAGTAGGACTAGAGATGGGGAGAAATGGGAAATGTTTTTATAAAAACCATGCATATATATTACTTTAACATTTCTGAAAACTAGTTTTCTATTTTAAAATAAAGTACATTTTAGAACGAAATAATACAGAGCCTTGATGGGGGTATATGTGGAGTTTAGTGTGTCAGAGCAGAAAAGCAGATGCATTTGATATGAGCTGAAGTATCTGCACAGCTTTTTTGTGTGTCATTAAATATTAATTATGACAAGGGTCCAAACATATTTGAGATAGTACAAATATTGTTTTGTCCTCCTGATTTAATTATCCTATTCCTAAATTTATGCTTTGTATTCTGGAACATAACATTGTTTTCTCTTTGAATATCCTGTTTGGGTTTAGTGCTTTCCTTCCCTTGTACGGAGGAGGGCTATTTCTGCTTAATACGACAGATTTGGGATGCAGGTTCCATGTCCCTTATAACCCTTATGCCCGCCCTCCGTTGTCAGGCTTTGCTTGGTATGTCTGCCCAGTGACGGAGATAACCACGATCCCTGTCTCCTCAGTATGTTCTTGTTTATTCCTAACTTGCCCAGAGACACAGCTAGTTATAGGCAGTAGAAATGGTTCAAACTAGACCTAACTCCAAAACCAACGCTCATAACCACTTCTGCCTCCCTGCTTCTCGTGGTTTGTTATTCAGAACACATATGTTGCCTGGGTGCCAACTCTGTGCCAGGGCAGTGAGGGAGAAGTAGAAATGGAAGTGTGAGACCTAGTCTTTGTCATCAGTAAGCTTGTGGCCTGGGCCTACACTAAGTCTGGATCCTGATTCCAAGATCGCTTGGCAGCATAACAACTTTGGGCAGTAATATTGTTTTGAAGACTTTCTGGATAATTCTTAAATAGCGTTAATTTATGGCTTTTGAGAAGTTTCAGAACTTTTGAAGCCACCATTGTGAAAGAGGAGGAGGAGAAAAAGCTGTCAATATTAATAAATGCGAACCTTGCGAGGCGTTGGTACATGTGCTATTTCTTCTTTTCTCCCAAGGGTCTGTAGTTGGATGGGATGTGGAACACTGATGCAAGAGTGGGAATTTTACTGATGCTCTGTGTTGTTCTCTTCACAGCAGTTCTCAGCCCTTACAGAAGTGATTTTCCACTTCCTAGCTGAGCCAAAAGAGGTAAAGTATTTTGTGATAAGACTTCCTGAGTGGGGGGACTGTGGTCCTGAGATACTTAGAAAGTGAAGGCCTGGTTTGTACTCCTCCTTCTCTGCAGGTGGAAAGGTTTCTGGCTCAGCTCTCTGAATTTGCCACCACTAATCAGATCAGTCTTGGCCCCCTCAGAAGCACCGTGAAAAGCCTCCTGCTGGTCCCAAATGGTGAGTAGCCTCTCTTAGCAGCTGTGGCCAGAGACATTACCTGAACACTCTCTACTCCACAGAGTCCACAAGCATGCACTAGGTGCTGAGCCAGAGCATTCAGTAATGAACCAGACATGGGTGGAACTCACAGTCTAGGGAGGGAGACCAAGTAAACAGGTAATGGTAGTGCAATTTAACAGAGGTGCTGTGTAGAGCAGCACAGCTCAGTTGCAGTCCACATTCCAGGCTCAGTCCCCACGCTCTTGTCTTGCTCTCTACATGGTAAGTACAGAAATTAACAGTAAACATTTTGAAACTTTTGTAATAATTTGACAGTGTCTCTTGAATTTCATAATTTTATTAATGGGACTTTTATTTTGTATATCTTCTTTCATTTTGTATTTCTAAGAATTCGTTTTCATTGTATTTTACCGAACTATTGGTCCATGATGGATTGAAAATAAAAAGGATGGTCCTTCCACATACGGTTTCAGAAGCAGGATTTGCCTAGAGGAGTCAGGAAAAGTTTCCATCAGGGAGGTAGTCACAAAGCTTTAGCTGTAGGGATGTTCATAATAACACTGTTTATGACAGAGAAAAATCAGAAAGTATCAAATTTTCTCCCCATGCATCTGTCAGTTTGTCGTACTGTAGGGGCTTGCATGTTGCTATGATACTGGAAGCTATGCCACCAGTATTCAAATACCATCAGGTATTCAAATACCACAGGAATCAAATCGACTACATCTGTGGAAGGAGAAGATGAAAAAGCTCCATATCATCCGTCAGAACAAGGCCAGGGGCTGACTGTGGAACAGACCATCAATTGCTCCTGTGCAAGCTTAAGTTGAAGAAAGTCAGAACAAGTCTATGTGACCCGAAGTACAACCTTGAGTATATCCCACCTGAATTTAGAGATATCTCAAGAATAGATTTGACACATTGAACACTAATGACTTAGACCAGATGAGTTGTGAAATGACATCAAGGACATCATATATGAAGAAAGCAAGAGGTAATTAAAAAGACAGGAGAGGGAAAAAAAGACCAAAATGGATGTCAGAAGAGATTCTGAAAGTTGCTCTTGAACTTAGAGTAGCTAAAGTAAAAGGAAGAAATAATGAAGTAAAAGAACTGAACAGAAGATTTCAAAGGGTGGCTTGAGAAGACAGAGTAAAATATTATAATGACATGTACAAAGACCTGGAGATAGAAAACGTAAAGGGAAGAACACATTTGGCATTTCTCAAGCAGAAACAACTGACAAAAAAATTCAAGCCTCAAGTTGCAATATTAAAGGATTCTACGGGGAGAATATTAAACAACACAGGAAGCATCAAAGGAAGATGGAAGGAATACACAGAGTCATTATACCAAAAAGAATTGGTTGACGTTCAACCATTTCAGGAGGTAACGTGATCAAGAACCGATGTTACTGAAGAAAGAGGTCCAAGCTGCGCTTAAGGCATTGGCAAAAAGCAAGGCTCTGGGAATTAACAGAATACAAACTGAGATGTTTCAACAAACGGATGCAGCACTGACAGTACTCGTCTATGCCAAGAAATTGGAAGGCAGCTACATGGCCAGCCGACTAGAAGAGATTCATATTTTTACCCATTGCAAAGAAAGGTGATCCAGCAGAATGCAGATGTTATCGAACAATATCATTAATATCACACACAAGTAAAATTTTGCTGAAGATCATTCAAAAGCAGTTGAAGATCATTCAAAAGCAGTTGCAGCAGTAATCAACAGGGAACTGCTGGAAATTCAAGCCAAATTCAGAAGAGGACTTGGAACCGGGGATATCATTGTTGACATCAGATAGATCCTGGCTGAAAGCAGAGAATACCAGAAAGATGTTTACCTATGTTTTATTGACTATGCAGAGGCATTTGACTGTGTGGATCATAACAAATTTTGGATAACATTGCGAGGAAGGGGAATTCCAAAATACTTAAGTGTGCCCATGAGGAACCTGTATATAGACCAAGAGACAGTAGTTTGAACAGAACAAGGGGATACTGCGTGGTTTAAAGTCAGGAAAGGTGTGCATCAGGATTGTACCCTTTCACCGTACTTATTCAATCTGTATGCTGAGCAAATAACCTGAGAAGTTGGACTATATGAAGTTAACAGGTTGTTAACAACCTGCATGCGATATGCACAACCTTGCTTGCTGAAAGTAAAGAGGACTTGAAGTACTGCTGATAAAGATAAAAAAAACCACAGCCTTCAGTGTGGATTACACCTCAACATAAAGAAAACAAAAATCCTCACAACTGGACCAATGAGCAGTATCATGATAAATGAAGAAAAGACTGAAGTTGTCAAGGATTTCATTTTCCTTGGATCCACAATCAACGCCAATGGAAGCAGCTGTCAAGAAATCAAACGTTTAACATAACAGAGAGTCCCTGATGGAGCAGGAGAAAGGTGGGTGCAGAACTCAAATTCTAGTAAGAAGGCCAGACTTAATGGTCTGAGGCTGGAGGAACCCTGGAAAGCATGGCTGCCAGATTCTCTGTCGGCCCAGAACTAAAACAATTTCCGAGGCCAACTCTTTAGACAGGGATTGGACTGGACTGTGGGACATAAAGTGATACTCGTGAGGAGTGTGCCTCTTAGCTCAAGTAGATACAAGAGACAAAATGGGCAGCTTTTGTCCAGAGGTGAGATGGGAAGGCAGAGAGGGTTAGGAGCTGGCTGAATGGACGCGGAGAATCGGGTGGAAAGGAGGAGTGTGCTGTCACAGTATGGGGAGAGCAATTAGGGTCACATAACAGTATATGTAGAAATTTTTGTATGGGAGACTAACTTGAAATGTAAACTTCATTTAAACTATGACAATAAAGAAAAACATTTAAAAAAAGAAATCAAACATTGCATTTCCTTGGACAAATCTGCTGCAAAAGATTTTTTTAAAGTGTTAAAAAGGAAAGATGTCACTTCAAGGCCTAAGGTGAGCCTGACCCAAGCCATGGTGTTTTCAGTCACCTCATATGCATGTGAAAGCTGGACAATGAATAAGGAAAGGTGAAGAATAATCCATGCCTTTGAATTATGGTATTGGCAAAGAATATTGAGTATACCCTGGACTGCCAGAAGAACGAACAAATCTGTCTTGGAAGAAGTATAGCCAGAATGCTCATTAGAAGCAAGGATGGCAAGACTTCATCTCAGATACTTCAGACATGTTGTCAGGAGGGACTAGTCCCTGAAAAAGGACATCATGTTTGGTAAAGTCGGCGAAAAAAAGGAAGACCTTCCAAGATGGATTGACACAGTGGCTGCAACAGTGGGCTCAAGCAGAACAACGATTGTGAGGATGGTGCAAGACCAGGCAGTGTTTCTAGTCTTTTGTACGTAGGGTCACTATGAATCAGGATCGACTTGATGGCACCTAACAACAACAGATTGTCCAGCAGCAGGAGATTGGTTAAACAAGCTGTGGTCTTTCCTTACGGGGGAACATCATGATGACCAAAAGCTCATGCTTCAAAGTTACGTGGACCTGGGTTTGAATCCCAGTCTGTCACTTGCTAAGTAGCATGAGATTGGCCAGGTCCCTCATGCCTCTAATCCATAGCAACAACCTCTCCCTGGCATTATTTTTACCCTATCTAGACTACCACTGCCCTCCCCTCACTAGGAGCCCTGGTGGCGCAGTAGTTAAGAGCTCCGTTGCTAACAAAAAGGTCAGCAGTTTGAATCCACCAGCTGCTCCTTGGAAATCTTATGGGGCAGCTCTACTCTGTCCCATAGGGTTGCTATAAGTTGGAATTGACTCAACAGCAATAGGTTTGGTTTTGGTTTAGACTACCCCCTGCAGGGGTGTGATGGTTAAGATTGTGTGTCAACTTGGCTGGGCCATGATTCTCAGTGTTTTAGTGTGATCACTCCCATGATTGAATATACTGTGAGTAGCTAGTCAGATGAAAGGGAGTATCCTTGGGGGTGTGGCCTGCATCTGAATGTAAGCAGATGTTCTGGCTTTTTGCTTACTCTGGATCCTGCGGCTGCCTCCTGTTGTTTCATCTCTGGTTCTTGGGACTTGAGCTGTCAGCTTATCTGCCAAACTTGGGATTCATCGATTTTCACAGCCTATGAGTGGAGCCCTGCTCACTGACATACTGATCCTGGATTCGCCGGCCCCTGCAGCTATGTAAATTAGGAGAAACCTTGTGGTCTTGCCTGCCAATCTTGGAATTCCTCGACCTTCACAGCCTGTAAGCAGAAGCCCTGCTCTCTGACCTGCCTGTCTTGGGCTCACCAGCTTCTGCAGCTGCATGACTTGGGAGAGGCCTCTACCCTGATTCAGGGACTTGGGACGTTCTAGCCTCTACAATCACGTGAGCTATATCCTTGATATAAATCTCTCTCTTTCTCTCTCTGTATATGTATATGTATATAGACGCTTTACTGGTTTTGCTCCTCTAGAGGGCCCAGCCTAAGACAATGGGTAAGCTTATTTTGAAGGTTAATTGAGATAATGTAAATAAAATGCTTAGCACAGTGCCTCAAAAAGTTACTGTTATTTTTCCTGTTATGATGTAATTGAAAAAGATGCTGTTAAAGAAAATATAATTATGGAAAACATTTTACAATATACTGTTTAATAAATAAAGTAGTATATAAAACTACATACCATAGTCAGTTTTTTTTTTAAATTTTACTGTGCTTTAGGTGAAAGTTTACAGCGCAAGCTGGTTTCTCATTTAAAACTTTATACACACATTATTTTGTGACATGGTTGCAATCTCCAGAATGTGGCAGCACTCTCCTCCTTTTCATCCCAGGTTCCCTGTATCCATTCATCCAGTTCCTGCCCCTTCCTGCCTTCTCATCTAACTTTTTGCAGGAGCTGCCAATTTATTCTTGTATATTTGATTGAACTAAGAAGCACCATTTCTCACTTGTGTTACTGTAATTGTTTGTTTTATAGGCCTGTCTAATCTTTGTCTTTGGAGCCCGGGTAGTACAGTGGTTAAGCGTTCAACTGCTAATCAAAAGGTCAGCAGTTCGAATCCACGAGCTGCTCCGTGGAAACCCTATGGGGCAGTTCTCTGTCCTGTAGGGTTGCTATGAGTCAGAATCGACTTGAGGGCAATGAGTTTGATTTTTTGGTTTAATCTTTGTCAGGAAAGTGGGCTTTGGGAGTGGTTTCAGCTCTGAGTTAGCAGAGTGTACAGGGGCCATAGTCTCAGGGTTTCCTCCAGTCTCTGTCAGACCAGTAAGTCTGGTCTTTTTTTGTTAATTTGAAATTTAGTTGTACATTTTTCTCCTACTCTGTTTAGGATTCTCTGTTGTGTTCCTTGTCAGAGCAGTTGTTGGTGGTAGCCAGGCACCATCTAGTTCTTCTGGGCTCAGGCTGTTGGAGGCTCTGGTTCATGTGGTCCTTTAGTCCTTTAGGCTAATATTTTCCTTGTGTCTTTGGTCTTCTTCATTCTCCCTTGTTCTGGACAGGATGCGACCAATAGATGTATCATAGATGGCTGCTCCCAAGCTTTTAAGACTCGAGATGCTACTCACCAAAGTAGAATGTAGAACATTTTCTTTATGAACTATGTAATGCCAGTTGACCTAGATGTCCCCCAAGACTGTGGTCCCCAGTGCTCAGCCCCAGAAACTCAGTCATTCAGGGTGTTTGGATGTGTCTGCGAAACTTCTGTGACTTTGCCTTGGTCAGAGTTGTGCTGACTTCCCCTGTATTGTGTGTTGTCTTTCCCTTCACCGAGGTTGACACTTGGCTACTATCTAGTTAGTGATTTCCCCTTTCCTTCCCTCCCTACCCTCATAACCATCTAATAGTTTTTTTTCTCCTGTGTGTAAACCTTTTCTTGAGTTCTTACAATAGTGGTGTCATACAATATTTGTCCTTTTTTGATTGACTTATTTCATTCAGCACACTGCCCTACAGATTCATCCGTGTTGTGAGATGTTTTGTGGATTCATCATTGTTTTTTTATCATTGCATAGTATTCCATTGTGTGTATATACCATAATTTTTTTATTCATTCATCTTTTGATGGGCATGTAGGTTGTTTCCATCTTTTTGCTATTGTGAATAGTGCTGATGAACATGGGTATGCGTGTCTATTTGTGTGATGGCTCTTATTTCTCTAGGATGTATTCCTAGTAGTGAAATTGCTGGATCATATGACATTTCTATTTTTACCTTTTTAAGGATGTGCCATACTGTTTTCTATAGTGGTTGTACCATTTTACATTCCCACCAGCCGTGCATTAGAGTTCCAGTCTCCCTGCACCCTCTCCAACGTTTGTTATTTTCTGTTTGTTTTTTTTTTATTTTTATTAGTACCAGTATTCTCGGGGTGAGATGGTATCTCATTGTAGTTTTGATATGCATTTCTCTAATGGCTGATGATCATGAGCATTTCCTCATGTGTCTGTTAGCCACCTGAATGTCTTCTTTTTTTTTCTTTTAATTGTGCTTTAAATGAAAGTTTACAGTTCAAGTTAGTTTCTCATACAAAACCTTATACACACACTGCTATGTGACCCTAGTTGCACTCCCCATACTGTGGCAACACACTCCTCCTTTCCACCCCAGATTTCCCATGTCCATTCATCCAGCTCCTGCCCCTTTCTGCCTTCTCATCTCGCCTCCGGAAAGGAGCTGCCCATTTAGACTCATGTATCTACTTGAGCTAAGAAGCATACTCATAACAAGTATTTTATATCTTATAGTACAGTCTTATCTTTGTTGGAAGAGTTGGCTTGGGGAATGGTTTTAGTTTTGGGCTAACAGAGAGTCTGGAGCCATGTCTTCGGAGGTCTCCCCAGTCTCAATCAAACCATTAAGTCTGGTCTTTTTAGTAGAATTTGAGATCTGCACCCCACTTTTCTCCTGTTCTGTCAGGGACTCTCTGTTGTGTTCCCTGTCAGGGCGGTCATTGGTAATAGCTGGGCACCATCTAATTCTTCTGGTCTCAGGCTGATGGAGTTTCTGCTTTATGTGGCCCTTTTGTCTCTTGAGCTAATATTTTCCTTGTGTCTTTGGTGTTCTTCATTCTCCTTTGTTCTAGGCATGTTGGGACCAATTGATGCATCTTAGATGACCACTCGGTTGTTTTTAAGACCCCAGACTCGTCAAAGTGGGATGCAGAACATTTTCTTAAATAGCTTTGTTATGCTAATTGACCTAGATGTTCCCTGAAACCATGGTCCCCAGGCCCCCGCCCCTGCTGCTCAGTCCCTTTAAGTGTTTGGCTGTATTTGGGAAACTTCTTTGCTTTTGGTTTAGTCCAGTTGTGCTGACTTCCCCTATAGTGTGTGTTGTTCATCCCTTCACCTAAGATAATTCTTGTCTACTGTCTAATTAGTGGATACCCATCTCCCTCCCTTCCCACCCTCGTAACCATCAAAGAATGTTTTCTTCTGTGTCTAAACCTTTTCTTGAGTTCTTATAATAGTGGTCTTACACAATATTTGTCCTTCTGTGACTGACTAAATTCACTCTGCATAAAGCCCTCCACCTTCCTCCATGTTATGTTTCATGGCTTCGTTGTTCTTTATCGTTGTGTAGTATTCCATTGTGTGGATATACCATAATTTATGCATTCGTCTGTTGATGGGCACCTAGGTTGTTTCCATCTTTTTGCTATTGTGAACAGTGCTGCAGTGAATATGGTGTGCATGTATCTATTCATGTGATGGCTCTTATTTCTCTAGGATATAGTCCAAGGAGCGGGATAGCTGGATTGTATGGTACTTCAATTTCTAGATTTTTAAGGAAATGCCAAATCGATTTCCAAAGTGGTTGTACCATTTTACATTCCCACCAACAATGTGTAAGTGTTCCAGTATCTCCACAAGCTCTCCAACATTTATTATTTTGTGTTTTTTTTGATTAATGCTAGCCTTTTTGGGGTGAGATGGTATTCTCATTGTAGTTTTGATTTGCATTTCTCTAATGGCTAATCAACATGCGCATTTCCTCATGTATCTGTTAGCCACCTGAATGTCATCTTTGGTGAAGTGCCTGTTTGTATCCTTTGCCCATTTTTTAATTGGGTTATTTGTCTTTTTCTTGTTAAGGTTTTGCAGTGTCTTGTAGATTTTAGAGATTAGATACTGATCAGATTTGTTGTAGCGAAAAATTTTTTCCTAGTCCATAGGTTGTCTTTTGACTCTTTTGGTGAAATCTTTTGATGAGCACAAGTGTTTGATTTTTAGGAGCTCCCAGTTATCTAGTCTGTCTTCTGGTGCTTGTACATTGTCACTTATGGTTCATATTGTGTTTATGCCATGTTTTAGGGTTCCTAGTGTTGTCGCTATTTTTTCTTCCATGATCTTTATTGTTTTTGATTTTATATTTAAGTATTTGATCCATTTTGAGTTAGTGTTTGTGCATGGTGTGAGGTGTAGGTCTTGTTTCAGTTTTTTGCAGAGGGATATCCAGTTACACCAGCACCATTTGTTAAAGAGATTGTCTTTTCCCATTTAACGGACTTTGGGCCTTTGTCAAATATCAGCTGCTCATAGGCAGATGGATTTACGTCCAGGTTCTCAATTCTCTTCCATTGGTCTATGTATCTGTTGTTGTACCAGTACCAGGCTGTTTTGACTACCATGGAGGCATAATAGGTTCTAAAATCAGGTTGTGTGAGGCCTCCCACTTTGTTCTTCTTGAGTAATGCTTTACTTATTTGGGGCCTCTTCCCTTTCCATATGAGGTTGGTGATTTGTTTTTCTATCTCATTAAAAAATCCATTGGGATTTGGATTTCACTGTATCTGTACATTGCTTTGGGTCGAATTGACATTTTCACAATGTTGAGTCTTCCTATCCATGACCAAGGTATGTTTTTCCACTTAATGTAGTTCTCTTTTAGTTTCTTGTGGTAGTGTCTTGTAGCTTTCTTTGTACAGGTCTTTTACATCTCTGGTTAGATTTATTCCTAAGTATTTTATCTTCTTGGGGACTATTGTAAATGGTATTGATTTGGTGATTTTCTCTTCAAGGTTCTCTTTGTTGGTATAGAGGAGTCCAACTGATATTTGTATGTTTATCTTGTATCCTGATACTTTGTTGAAATCTTCTATTAGTTCCAGCAGTTTTCTTACGGATTCTTTGGGTTTTCTGTGTATAAGATCATACTTTTACTTCTTCCTTACCAATTTGGATCCCCTTTACTTCTTTTTCTAGTCTAATTGCTCTGGCTAGGACTTCCAGCACAGTGTTGAATAAGAGTGATGGTAAAGGGCATCGTTGCCTGGATCCTGTTCTAAAGGGGAGTGCTTTCAAACTCTCTCCATTTAGGGTGGTGTTGGCTTTTGGCTTTGTATAAATGCCCTTTATTATGTTGAGGAATTTTATTCCTGTTTTGCTTAGAGTTTTTAATCATTAATGGGTGTTGGACTTTGTCAAATGCCTTTTCTGCATCAATTGATAAGATCATATGGTTCTTGTCTTTGGTTTTATTTATGTGATGGATTACATTCATTGTTTTTCTAATGTTGAACCATCCCTGCATACATAGTATGAATCCCACTTGGTCATGGTGAATTATTTTTTTGATAGGTTGTTGAATTCTATTGGCTAGAATTTTGTTGAGGATATTTGCATCTATGTTCATGAGGGATGTTGGTCTCTAATTTTGTTTTTTTGTGGTGTCTTTACCTGGTTTTGGTATCAAGGTTATGCTGGCTTCATAGAATGAGTGTGGGAGTATTCCATCTTTTTCTATACTCTGAAATACTTTTAGTCATAGTGATGTTAACTCTTCTCTGAAAGTTTGGTAGAATTCTGCAGTGAAACCATCTGGGTCAGGGCTTTTTTTGTTGGGAGTTTTTAAATTACCTTTTAATCTCTTCTTTTGTTATAGGTTTATTTAGCTGTTTTACCTCTGTTTGTGTTAGTTTACGTAAGTAGTGTGTTTCTAGAAATTTGTCCGTTTTCTGTAGGTTTTTAAATTTTTTAGGGTACAATTTTCCGTAGAATTCTGTGATGATACTTTTAATTTCGGTTGGATCTATTGTGATATTGCCCATCTCATTTCTTATTCAAGTTATTTGCTTCTTCTGATGTTTTTGTCAGCTGATCTTTTCAAAGAATAAGCTTTTGGTCTTGTTAATGCTTTCAGTTGTTTTTCTAGTCTCTATTTTATTTAATTCTGCTCTAAGTTTTATTATTTCCTTTTTTCTGGTGCCTGAGGGCTTCTTTTGCTGCTCTCTATTTGTTCTAGTTGTAGGGTTAATGTTTTGATTTTGGCCCTTTCTTCTTTTTGGATGTGTGCATTTATTGGTGTAAATTGATCTCTAAGCGGTGCTTTTACTGTGTCCCAAAGGTTCTGGTAGGATGTGTTTTCATTCTCATTTGATTCTATGAATTTCTTTATTCCATCCTTAATTTCTTCTGTAACCCAGTAGTTTTTGATCAAGGTATTGTTCAATTTCCATGTGTTTAATTTTTTTTCCTTGCTTTTTCTGTTATTGATTTCTACTTTTATGACTTTATGGTCAGAAAAGATGCTTTGTAATATTTCAGTGCTTTGGATTCTGTTAAGGCTTGCTTTATGGCCTAATTATATGGTCTGTTCTGGAGGATGTTCCATGTCATTGGAAAAGAGTATACTTGGCTGCTATTGGGTGGAGTGTTCAGTATATGTCTATGAGATCAAGTTTGTTGTGGCATTTAGATCTTCCGTGTGTTTATTCATCTTCTTTCTGGATGTTCTGTCCTCTACCAAAAGTGCCATGTTGAAGTCTCCTACTATTATTGTGGAGCTGTCTATCTCTCTTTTCAATGCTGTTAAGAGTTTGTTTTATGTATTTTGGAGCCCTGTCGTTAGGTGCATAAATATTTATTATGCTTATGTCCTCCTGAGGTATTGACCCTTTAATCATTATATAGGGTCCTTCCTTATCCTTTGTGGTGGATTTTACTTTAAAGTCTATTTTGTCAGAGATTAATATTGCCACTTCTGCTCTTTTTTGATTGTTGTTTGCTTGATATATTTTTTCCCATCCTTTGAGTTTTAGTTTGTGTCTTTAAGTGTAAGGTGTGTCTCTTTTAGGCAGCATATAGATGAATTGTGTTTTTTAATTCATTCTGCCACTCTCTATCTCTTTATTGGTGTATTTAGTCCATTTACATTCAGCGTAATTATTGATAGGTATATGTTTACTGCTGTCATTTTGATGTCTTTTTTTTGTCTGTTGTTTACAGTTTCTTTGTTCCACTTAATATTCTGTGCTGAGTCATTTTTCTTTATATATTTTGTTTTCATCTTTTTCATTGTTGTTGATTTTGTATTTGCTGAGTCTTTATGTTTTTCTTGTTTTTTTATTTTGATGTGTAGGATTATTAGTTTCCTTTGTGGTTAACTTATTATTTACTCTTATTTTTCTAAGTTTAAACCAGTCTTTATTTCTTCATGTCAACTTGTCTTCCTTTCCATAAGAAAGATCTATGACTGCTTTTTTTTAATCCCTCTTTTTTGTTTTAATGTTGTCATCTTTTACATATTGTCATCTCTGTTTCCCTATTTTCAGCTTTGATTTGTTTTTGTGTCTTCCCTATCTGGGTTGATATCTGGTTGCTCTGTCTTGTGTTCTCATCTTGGGTTGTTATCCGATGTTATTGATTTTTTAACTGGAGGACTCCCTATAGTATTTCTTGTGATTTTAGTTTGGTTTTTGCAGATTCCCTAAACTTCTGTTTATTTGGAAATGCCCTAATTTTGCCAGCATATTTGAGAGACAGTTTTGCTGGGTATATAATTCTTGGCTGGCAGTTTTTTTCCTCGAGGCTTTATATATGTCATCCCATTGCCTTCTTGCCTACATGGTTTCTGCTGAGTAGTCCAAGCTTAGTCTTATTGACTCTCCTTTGTAGACGATTTTTCATTTATTCCTAGCTGCTCTTAAAATTCTCTATCTTTGGCTTTGGCAGGTTTGATTATAATATATCTTGGTGACTTTTTTTGGGGATCTACCTTGGGGTTCAATGAGCATCTTGGATAGATACCTTCTCATCTTTCATGGTATCAGGGAGGTTTTCTGCCAACAAATCTTCAACAATTCTTTCTATTTTCTGTTGTCCCTCCCTGTTCTGGTACTCCAGTAATTCATAGGTTATTCCTCTTGATAGAGTCCACATAATTCTTAGGGTTTCTTCATTTTTTAAAATTCTTTTATCAGATTTTTCCTAAAATAAGTTGGTGTCAAGTGCTTTATCTTCAATGTCACTAATTCTGACTTCCATTGCCTCAATTCTGCTTGTATGACTTTCTATTATATTGTCTAGTTCTGAAATTTTATTGTTAATATTCTGGATTTCTGTTTGCTGTCTCTCTGTGGATTCTTGCAGCCTGTTAAATTTGTTATTATGTGTTTTCTAATCTTCTTAAGTTCCTCTATTGCTTTGTCTGTGTGTTCCTTGGCTTGTTCTGCGTTTTGCCTGATCTCCTGAAGAGTTCTGTATATTAATCTTTTGTATTCTACTTCTGGTGTTTCCAAGAAGTTCTCTTCCTCTGGAAAATTTCTTGATTCTTTGTTTTGGGGGCTTGCTGAAACCGTCATGATCTGCCTCTTTATGTGATTTGATACTGACTCTTGTCTCCGTGCCATCAATAAGTTATTCTATTTATTTATTTTATGTTTGCTACTGTGTCCTCGCGTCTTGTTTTGATATGTCCAAATAGGCTGCTTGTGTAAGCTAGTTCATCATTGGTGCCTTTGAAGTGCTAACGTCCTTTCGGCAGGTGGTTAGATCTGTTATTAGGTACATGAGCCCAAGAGTCCATTTACTTTTCTTGTATGGATTCAGCTCAGATGTCCAGGTAGTCAGTCACCAAGTGTGTGGTGCGGGGTCTCACTTAGAGTCCTAGATGGGTAGGGGTGATTGATATAGGCACAGGTATCTGGCTACAGTACGGGGTCACAGGCTGAGCAAGGTAGGAGGCTGATGGCTCCCCCTGAGTGTCTGGGAGGAAAGCGCATCCCTGTTCCCTAGAGCATGTTTTGGTGGGTTTTGCAGCCAGACTGTAGGCACCCAGCGCTGTTGGCTGTAAGGACTGGTTGGCATCACTTATTGTTGGTCCCCTGTTGTGGGTGACTTAAGTGGTGTGAGTGGAGCCACCAGTCCTCAGGCCCCTGATGTAAGTAGATGAGGACCCTGCTTAATGGGCTGAGCAGTGTCAAATGTCACGAACCTGCCACTCACTCCACCATATAGCTGACAGCTGAAGTTGGGCTTCAGGTATATACCCTGTTGTGCTGTGCTAATGAGGGTCTGTGCTGTTGAAATGGGCGCACACAAGTCTATGCAGGAGTAAAAGGCATTCAAAGTCTGTGGACCCGTTATGCCTGTACCTAGGCAAAGGAGCTACACCTACCTTGAGTTCCTGGCTTAGGAGAGCTGGCAGATTATTTATTCTTATTTGTTAATTTGTTCCCTCTCCAAGGCTAGGAGAATGGCTCAGGTAGTTGCTTCCGGCCCAGGGAAAGTGGCAATGGCTGAAGCAGGCCTGGGACCAGGTGCAGAGCAGGGAGGGGGCAGGTAAATGGGAGAGAGGTCTTTCCCATAGAAGGTGTTTTTTGATCCACAGGGTAGGTTAGAAGCATGTACTTAGCTTTTGTTGATTGAGCACCGCTTTTCACTGATTCTAGAGGCTTCAGTAGACTCTCCGCCGCTTGATGTGGAAAATGCGTCTTGAGCGCACTGTTTGCCTCACCGCATGCACCGGCTGCAGGTTACTGGTTCCCTCTGGGTCAGGTCTGGCAACTCCTGGCTGCTTCTGAACTGTCTCTCCCTCCCCCTTTTGCTGCAATCTGATTCCTCAACTTTGCCTTTGATGTTCAGGGCTCCAAGATTGTCATATATAATCGATTCACTTGTTTTTTCGGGTCTTTGTTGTAAGATGAACCATAAGAAGCGTCTGACTACACCGCCATCTTGGCCCCACCTTCCTTAATTACATTTTTGTAAAATAAAAATATTAACTGTGGTTATATCTGGGTGATAGGACTACAGGTTATTTTAATTGTTTATTTTTGGCTACTCGTTGTCTAAAAAGTTGCTAGTATTAATTTGGCAATTAAAAGTTAATTTTATTTAAAGAAAGAGGTGACATTTGAGCTGTGTCTTAAAGAAACGGTAAATTTTGACAAGGCTTAGCGGAGGTAAAACAGCATACTAGGTGGGAGATTTGTACTTTTTTGCACGTTTTAAAGGTGAGTAATAAGCTGAACTTCCTAAGATCTCAGCTCAAGGGTGTATTAAAAGTTGGGGGCTCAATTTGTTTGTTCCTTTCAGGTGCCATGTCATATTTTAGTTGAAATCCTCTCCATAGCCCTGTTTTGTGCTTATGATGTATGTTCTGGAGAATTGAACCAGAACATCCCTGAGGTTTCTTCCAAATGTGAAATCTTCTGATCCTTTGTTTTTGTGATTCTTGGAATTTTTGCCCTAATGGCAGGTTAAATATGCAAACTGCAAGGCTGGATGGGAACTTGAAGTCCTTTATAATACAGGAATAAATTTTCATTGTAAACATCTAAAACGGTGGAGAGCTATGGAGAATCAAAAGTAAAAATTCCCTTCTACTCTCCTTCCCCAAGCTCATCCTACTTTTGTCCCTAGAGATAATCACAGTATAATTTTGTTGTATATCTTTAGCAGACATACACGTTCATTTAGTTTTGTTTAGTTTTTCATAAATGATAGCACATCACAAAATTGCTCTGCAGCTTGCATTTTTCATACCTTCTATGTCATGGAGATCTTTCCCCATCAGTATATCTTGATCAACTTCATTCTTTTAATGGCTGTAGTATAGAATGAATGTGTCTTCTCTAGTTAATCCATTTCCTGGACATTTTAGTTCTTCTAATTTTTCACTTTTAAACAGTGCTGTGGTGAACGTTCATATAACATCCTTTTACTCAGGTATGTTATTTCTGTTGGATAGATGCCCAAAGTGGGGAACCAGAAGTCTTTATTCTCATTCTCTGGCCTACAGCTTGGTAATGGATTTGTTTCAGGGTAGAGATCTGTCTACCCAACAGGCGTTGTGGACACTAGCTTTCAGGAGACCACTATCTAGTGTCCCAGCCTCCATTCTTTCCTGTCTTTCTCATCTCTACCCACCACCCTACTCCATCCTGTCAGACTACTTTCAGAGCTCCAGCCCGTGCTGCCCGTTTCAGAAGGCCTTCCTAAACCACTTCCACACACCAACCTCCCCTTCCTCTCAACTCCCAAGATTTGTTGTTTGTCTGCAGCTATCATTTTGGGCCATAATCATTTACAGTTTTCTATTTTTCATACTGTTTTACATGTGTCTATCTTGTGGCTCTAACAGATAGTTAAACCCAAAAACCAAACCCATTGCTGTTCTAGTTGATTCTGACTCGTAACGACCCTGTTGGACAGAGTAAAACTGCCCCATAGGGTTTCCAAGGCTGCAGTCTTTACAGAAGCAGACTGCCACATCTTTCTCCTGGAGAACAGCTGGTGGGTTTGAACTGCTGACCTTCCAGTTCTGAGCACTTAACCACTGCACTACCAGGGCTCCTTAACAAATAGCTCCCCCTAATCGGGAGGGTCTTGTACTTCTTTCCTAAGCCACGGTTATAAGCAAAGTGATGACATAAAGCAGGTGCTTGGAGCATGCTGGGTGTTGTTGTTATTAGTTGCCATCCAGCCAATTCTGACTCATGGCAACAACCTCATGTGTGCAGAGTACAACTAGAACTGCTCAGTGGGCTTTCCAAGTCTGTGACCTTTTGGGAGCAGATTGCTAGGCCTGTCTTCTCAAGCATTTCTGGGTGGTTTTGAACCGCCAGCCTTTTGGTAAGTAGTCAAGTGCTTAACCATTTGCGCCACCCACAGATTTCTCATGCTGTGTCAATTGAACTGAATTTAGGAGATGCTCTGGCCCTCTCAGGGGATACTGGGTTTATATTTTTAAGCAGGATTGGTTATCAGTGTTTATAACAGATAATTTTCTTTTTTTTTTTTTTTTAAGTCAATATTGTATTATCATTCATATAGTTCATAGAAGAAAGGAGGTAGGCAGCAAATAGATCAGGTTTGTATGAGAAAAAAATCCAGTTTTGTACAGGTTGCTGTATTTACATCTGGGTGCAGGACTCTCCTACGTCAGACACATCAGCTGCACTTGTCCGATGCCCCTTTGCAGATGTGGGCCTGGGTGCACTTGGCACAGCTCATGGGGCAGCAGGAGCTGCAGCTCTCCTGATAGAAGGTACATTTGCAGAAGTTGGTGCAGGCACAGGAGCCACCAGTGGTGCAGCAGCACTTGGAGTCCATTGCGAGCAAGATGAGGGCAGAGGTCCTAAGGTGGGTGGCGAAGAGGCCGATAGGCTGGTGGAAGGCATGCTCCCAGATCATTTTCTGTAGCTACAGACAACACTGAGGAACTCATAGCATCCAGTCAAGAGGTTCACTTGGATTTGAATTTTCATCACATGAACTAATGTAGCTGTTTGACCCTGGACAAGTCAGCTTCTTGGAACCTGAGTTTTTTATCTGAAAAACATAGTAATAAGAGCAGCTCATGATGTTGTTGTTAGGGATAAATGAGTTAATATTATGTAAAGCACTTAATAGGGTGCTTGTTAAACTGTAACGTTTATTTAGTTCAACTAGTTTTCAGTCCTATGCCTCAATATCAAATTATGAGATAAAGCTTTCCTTCACCTTAATGGAGAGGATCTGATTCCATCTCTTGACCATTGAAAGCCCCGAAGTTTTTTTTTTAAGTTCTGGAATTGAGGTCTCTGGTTTGCCTAACTTCTCAGTTAGCTCTCAACAATTTCTATTTATTTGTTTTACTTTGTTTTTTTGTTCAAATATTTTCCCCCCTGGCAGTCTGACTTTTCTCTTCTTGCAGAATTTTTCTGCTCGAAGTCCGCATTTCTTCCAGGATGTCTCCTAAGCATCTGAGGTTGTAGCTTGGAATTCTCTTGGCTTCTTCCTCATTCTTTGGCCTCATCCTGTGTCCTTTACTTTCCAGCCCCAGAGGCTGTCATTTTAGAACAAGTTCCTGTCCTTCATGCCTAGTTATGGCAGGAATGTCTGACCAGATCCCCACCTCTGTTCTCCCATTCCAGACTCCACTTTGCTCTGCAGTACTCCTTCTGCAGCATAACTTGGATCATGCTGCTCTTTTCAACTGTTTACTATGCATAATGAAGTCTGCATTCCTTGCTTTTGTCGTTTAAGGCCTTTCCCAGTCTAATCTGAAATGTAAGGGCCTCTAAGCCCTTACATCCTTCCTTTTATCTTGGTCCTGCCCTCCCAGTCCGACCTCACTGCAGAAGTACAGATTGTTACAGCTGAAGGAGCCTCAAGAACCCTCCAGATCAGTCTTCCCCAAGTTGGTGTTTGCATCAATAAAAGGCTTCAGTGGTCAGACCTCCCTCTAGCATGGGAACCTTGGAGAATTCACACACACATTAACATATCACAGGCTCTGAAATGTCCTGCAGTAAAGAAACCTGCTTAACCAGTACCTGTGAGACATCTTTAACACAGAATTTTGTTTTTTTGGAGGGGGCATCCAGTAAAAGCTTTGTAAACTGCTGATCTAGTCTAATCTTTGTTTTGGAGATAAAGAAACTGAGGCTTAGAGAAGGAGGTAAGTGACTTTCTTAATATCGTACAGTGCAAGAGCTGGTGCTAGAGCCTTGCTCAGCTGGCTCAAAGTGTGGTAGATTTTTGTTGTTGTCGTTCTTTTACTATTTAGTATGTAATTCTTAACACCTGGCGTCAACAGGTATCAACCCGTGGCCAAATGATTTCATTTCTACCCCACCTACTTCTCCCCACTGCTTTACAAACTGGATTACTTATTTTAAAGCAAATCCCAGATACATTGTTTCAGTCCAAAATACCTTGTTATGTATCTCTAAAAGGTAAAGGATTTTTTCCCTTATCAAATCATATACCATTATTACCTCTAAAAATATGCAGTCAGTGTTCAAATTTCCCCATTGTCTCATGCATTTAGTTTATAGTTGGTTGTTCTATCGTATCCAGGTAGGGCCCCCACATTGAATTTGGTTGCTAGATGGCCCTTGTATTCTTATTTGTCACTATGCTGTGAGACCTTGAACAAGTTATTTAACCTCTCAGAGTCAGTTTCTTCAGCTACGCAAGATAAACTTCACGTATTGTTATATAGATAGAAATAAATATAAAGTGCTCACTTCAGTGAATGGTGGCTACACTGCTGTAATTTGGTGGAAGGGCCATTATTTAAACCTGTTTTTATTTTAATGCTTAGCAAGATGCTTGACCCTTGTGGGTGCTCAGTAACTGATTGTTTTTCATGAAGAGATGATGACTCCCCGGAGGAAGAGGAATTCTTTCAGGTTGGGTGAAAAAGAATAGTCAGCATCAAAGGATAGTTACAAATGGTATTTAATCAAATGTTGAACTAAGCCCCCCAGGACCCCTAGCTTTATCCTGCTCTACTACTCTTCTCTATGACACTTTTCACCTTTTAATACTATATATGGTTTACTTATTTGTTACGTTATTGTTATGGTCTTTTCTCCCCTCATTAGAAAGTAAGCCTAAGGAGGGCAGAGATTATTGTCTTTGCTTGATATCTCCCAGTGTCTGGCACAGTCTGGCACATGGCAGGTGTTCAGGAAATAATGTGTACAGTGACTGTGACCAGTGTTCCCCCACAAGCCTCCCGGAATGGATTCAACCTGCTAGCCTTTAAGGTTAGTAATTCCTGAATGAATGCAGCTTGCCACACTCCCCTGTCTAATTCCTCCTCCAGGAGTTTTCACCAAGGCTTAGTTCTATTCTTCTGCCTTTCTTATTACACTGAATAAACTTATATAGATTTTTGGCTAGAAGACAATGTTTGCTGATTTTCTTACTAGTTCTGGGCAAAACTCAAATTTCACCCTCACATACACCTCTGTCTTATCTGACCCTTTCACAGCAATGAGGACTTGACTAACACACCTGTTCTGGTGAAGTTAGTGCTCAAGGGCTTTATAAACCATCCCAGATGGGTATCTGTGTTTAGAGAAGGACATTCTCAAATTTCCCCAAGTAACATGTTCTGGTGACTCCAACCCTGGAATTCACAGTTTTCTTTCTGACTTAAGGTCAAGGCCGCTGGCCTGTCGTGTGTCTGGCATTTGCTCAGAACACAGGAATCACGAAAGGAAAGTGCTGAAAAAGAAGTTTAGAGCATGATGCCTAGCATGCTGTGAATATATTTTAAAAGTATGGCTACTGCCCACCCAAGGTAACTTCAGGATATAGAGCTTGCTCTTTACCCTTGTAGCTCAGTAGCCTTCCTTGTTGGTCACCTTTGTAGCACTGCCTTGTACTGCTTCACGGGGACGGCATCTCAGAATGACCTGGAGTAGAAAGAGCTTGGGTTTGGGCACCCTCCAGTCTATAAGCTGCTTGGCTATGCCACTTGCTGGCTGTTGTGGCCCTGGGCAATTCATTTAACTTTTTTATTTCAAATATTATTTATTTTTGAATTACAGGAAAGTACCAGAAAGGAGACAAAAATGGCCCCCAATTCTACCACCTTCTCATAAAAATAAAATACTACATGCATGTGGTTAGAAAATTTTAAAACGACAAAAAGGAAGGAAATAAAAAGGAAAGATACCCCACCCAGTCCCTTTCCCCAGAGAGATCTACTGTTCAGTTCTTTGTGTTGTCTGTTCAGAAAAAATGTGTTTTGCCAACTTAGCTGTTGGATAAGGATATAATTAAAGACATTAATAAAATGGTGTATATCTCTTTATTTGCAGAAGAGGGAGCATATTTTGAAGACTATTCTATACCTTTTTTCTTTTAATTACATTTTTCAAATTGACACATCAAGCTCTACCTCATTCTTTTGAAGGATTGTATAGTATTCCATTGTATGGATTCTTTCATTCAGCCTCTGTTTATTGAGTGCCAACCGATAAACGGTGCCAGGGACTCAGCAGTGAATAAAACGAGCCAGGTCCTTCTTCTCATTGAGCTGACATTTCTAGTGGGAAATTGGCAATTGCAGTGCAGTGAATTACTTAATGCGGTCCTTCTAGCTATAGTCTTTGTAACTCTCACCAAATGACTGGATGGGACTATGCAAATGAGGTGACTGTGGCACACCAAGGGGATTGGATAACTTGCTAATAATGTAAATAAGGTGCATCGCACCCTTTTGGGGGTGGGTAGAACCATGGAAATAAAGTGTATGGAACCCTAACAAGGATATTGGTCAGCTTTGCCATCCCACTGTTACCGGAAACTCCGGGTTCTACTCTGTATAACTCCATCAGGGTCAAAAAACAGACCGAGTTGGGAAGAATGAAAGGCAGCTTTATTGGTTGGCCAAGCAAGGAGACAGACAGGGCTGCATGCCCTCCGAGACTGCCTCACAGGCAGGCAGCTTGTTGAGGCTGGTTTATATAGGCAGGATCAATTTCAAAATACAAAATGGCACGCATGCAGGCGCAGTGTTTTAGAGTGAGTAAGCATTTTCGAAGGCCTGGGCTCAATTCCCTGTGCAGGAGGAACTTAGTCATTTTTGTTGAGTAGCATGTCAGCTCTCCACCCAGGGACTGAGAATTTACCATGCATGACGCAGTTAATGAGCTAAAGGTCATCTGGAATGTCAGGATGAAGAGCAGGACCTGTTGCAGCCAATTCCAGCTAGCCAGTGGCTGTTTTTCTTTAAGAAGGTTCTGAGGAGGAAAGGAAAGAACTCTAGAAAATGGACTGGGTGAGGGGCTGTCTTGAGGCTAAGAAAAATGGCTGTATGGTTCTAGCCATGTCTTACCACTAGGCTTAAAATCCAACAGACAGGAAGGGAGGATCTTACCACCACCAAGATAAAAAGAGCCAGGAGTGGAGCATGTCCTTTGGAGCCGGGATCCCTGCACTAGGATACTCCTAGATCTAGGAGACAGATGACAAGAAGCCATGGCAGAGAAGCATAGGCATCAGAACCAGGAAATCAGCAGGAGATGACACAGTGGGCTTCCTGGCCCATGTAGCGAGAAAGCTGAGTGCCTTTGGGCAGGAGGCTTCCTGGTGGAGTAGGATGCCTCCAGGTGCTTGGTGATGGCAGAGCTGGGCTCACCAACCCAGGGAGCAGGAGAGCTGAGCATCTTCAGGCCAAGGCCTACTGGCAGAGTGGGGTGCCTCCGGGCACTTATCTGCAGAGCTAAAAGAGCTTTGTAACACTTAACCAAGCAGGGCAGAGGCCAAGGGGCCTGAGGTAGGCATGCCTGTGGGAACGGCTGAGAAGAGGCTATAGTGATCAAAGAACTGTATCCCGAGCATTCCAGAGCCTGAATTGTAACCTGTTATTTCCCTAATAAACCTATAGTCATGAGTAATCTCTTAAGTTCTGTGTGGCCAGTGCAACAAATTATGGAACCCAGCAGAGAAGTAGAGTGCTGTGGCAGGAACGGTTGGTGTTAGAATTGGTCAAAAGGTTGGAGGGTGGAGGCATGTCTGACCTCCACCTCGTAGGAATCAGTCTTGGGCTGTTTGTGAAGTTAGAGGTCGTCAGAAAGCCCCACCGTGCCATTTTTATACAATAAATATATAACTTAAAGTTGGATGGTTATAAATGCAGTGCAGAAAAATACAGCAAGTGTAAGGGCATGAGTGAGGGGTAGTGCAGTTTTAAGTAGAGTGGTCAGGGATCCTTTCAGAGGAGAGGCCTGAAGGAAGTGAGGGAATGAGCCATGTGAGGACTTAACTAAGGGTGTTCCCAGCAGAGGGAACAGCAAGGGCAAATACCCAAAGGTTGGAACCTGCCTGGTGCTGTAGGAACACAGGGTAAGCAAGGGGGAGAGCCATAGGAGTTCTAGAGGAGGCCAGATCATGCAGGAAATTGGAAGGGCTTTGGATTTTACTGCAAGTGAAACCAGAGCTGTTAAGAGGGTTTTGTGCAGAGGAGAGACACGGTCTGACTTAAGTTTTAACAGAATCACCTTTAAACTCAGGCTAGTATGTAGATGCACCTAAACCGTCTCACTGTTCATGATTTTTTTTGTTTTTTTAAATCCCTACTACCAACATTGTTAAAGAGTTTTCCATGTCTCTCTCAAGTCAGTATACTTTTCGGGGCATTATCTATTGGGTGACTATGTTCATTTGCTAAATTTTCTCCAAAAAAAGTCTATTCTTTCTGATCTTCAGTTTCCTTGTCAATTAAAGGTTACAGTAATAGCTCCCACTTCACAGTATTTTGAGATCATCCAAAAAAGACTGGTTTTGAACTGGATATAAATTCGGGAGCTATACACATGGTAGTTAGGATTTAATGGATTGGCTACAAAGTGGCCCCCTTCTTGGAGGGCCTTTATCGCCAAAGTGTCCTGGGGTCTCTCCTTTTTTATTTCCCCATGGCTTCCTTGCTCAGTCTGATTTTAGAGATAAAAGATTTCCTCCCTTTGTTTACGTGGCTTATTTTGCCAGGGACAACAGGCTTTGGGATTGTTTTTCTGGAGAGTGGTGGGGGTGGGGATAGGGACTTGGGTTTGGGATATAGGTTCAGGACCCTCCCTTAATGTGGTTGATGTCTTCATATCCTTTAATTAGTCATCTTCTGGAAGACTAAGAAGTGGAAAATTTTAAAGTGGCTGCCAAATTGTGGTTCTAGGCTGTAACCTGCAGGTTAAACATTGAGAAGCCCAGATTTCTGGCAACACTTTGTTTTCAGGAATTGGAGCCTGCAAACAGAACAAAGCAGCCCCCACAGGGTTGTGTTCTCAGAGTGTCTGAGGGGAAGGCTTCATGGCCTCTAAGGAAGTGAATTGTAGAGGCCAAGCTGTTTAGTCCTTGGTGTAAGCGTGAAAGCAGATTTTCTAGGACTGTACTGTCTAACGCAGTGGCCGTCGTCCCCATGGGGCTATTGAGTACTTGAAATGTGGCTAGTGCCACTGAGGAATGACATTTTTAACTTTATTTAATTTTTTTTAATCAGAAAATATCCTTTTTTAAAATTTGAGTCAATCTAAGGGTTTATTATCTCCCCCCTTTTTAAAAAATTTCATTTATTTTGTTTTTGTAGCAAAACATACACCAATACAACAGTTTCTACAGGTACCATTTAGTAACATTGATTACATTCTTACTTAATTTTAATTTAAAATGTAAATAGCCACACGTTAGTGGCTCCATATTGCACAGTACAATTCTCAGCTGTTGCCCCTGTGCCCACCCTGACACTGATCCCCACCCCCACCCCCTTTGCTATTCTCTACCCTTACTGAATCCTCAGATCAGGTACCCCATCCCCATATCCATGAAGTTTTTTCTCTTGTCTCCAACTTCTTCCACACTTTCTGGAGGATAAATAATTGTACAATAAATAAAATATGCTGTCTTGTTCTCTAGTTGTGTCAGATGTGCCTTTTCTCCCCAGCTGGATTGAGGGTTTCACGGAGCTAGCTGGGTCTTTGGTGTTACTTGTCATCTGTGTTGTATAGCTTGTACCCATTAAATACTTACTGATGACTGAGTAGTTGATTTACCCTTTTTAACCAATTTCTCTCCTACTTACCAGGTGCCCTAAAGAAGAGTCTCACAGCTGAGCAGGTCCGGGCTGATTTCATAACTCTGGGTAGGTCATCTCCCAAGGTTACCCTGGGTGATGGGCCCCTGCGGCTCTTTATCCTGTTAATGTCACCTTCTGTTCCCTTACAGGTCTTAGTGAGGACAAAGCCACTTACTTTTCTGAAAAGGTATCATAATTCATTTTAATCAAGGTTAATTAAGATTACTTGCTTTTATTTAATGAAAAGAGAATAAAAGGAAAATGTAGACTGAGAAAAAAAACCATCAATCATGCTTCATTTCCCAAGCTTAATGTTTTTCATTTGGTTCCACACAAATGACATACATATGTGACATACATACAGGTTTTACCCAGCACTATTTAGTACATCTCTGATTATTTCCTCTGATTTGACTGGATACAAATATTGTACAGTTTTTGTTCTAATTTGGATTAAATCTTGGAATAAAAGGAAGCATTTATATCATTTTCCATCTCTCTAGACTAGATGTATGCATATAGGCCGAGGCCTTGGTTCTACATGCTTCCCACTTTCTGTACAAATACTAAACATTGCTGTGTTTGGGGCAGGGTAGGGAAGGGAGGCATTTTTTCATTGTTATGACTTTGACTTTTTGCTTTTGTTGCAGTGGAAACAGAATTCCCAGACCCTTGCTCAGTGGGCCATAGGTCAGACTCTGATGATTAACCAGCTTATAGATATGGAGTGGAAATTTGGAGGTAACTATTTGGAACCAGGCCTAGGTCATTCAGGTGATGTAGGGTTGGGTTGCAGAGCCTTTTAGGGAGCCTCAGTGGGGAAGACACGTCCATAGTCCTCCAAGACTGTTGCAGTCGGTCAGCAGCTGCTTTTCTGTACTGATGCCCGCAGTCGGCAGCTGTCTCCATCGCGGCTCTCCATAGGGTGACTCCCCACAGAGCACATCTTGCTGGCCTCATACTCACCCCCACATGGCTTCAGCTGGGCAGCAAGATTGAGGTCTTCAGAGTAGATCCTCAACCAGTCACTTGTTATTTTCTTCTTTTGTGTCACAGTGACATCTGGGAGCAGTGAATTGGACAAAGTGGGAAGTATTTTTTTACAAGTAAGTCTTCTCCTCCTGATCTTTGAAAATGGATAAATTTTTGACTTGGTTAAAAATTACTAAATCTGCATTGCATTCCTTTAAATATCCATTTAGTTAGATGTTCCACAAAAGTGTCTTGTATATCTCATAGAAATGTGGCCAGGCACAAGTATGCTTACTGATATGCCCACTTTCAGGTTAATAGTAACCTGACACTTATTGAAGCTGATATTAATGAAAATTTTGATTGCTCCTATAATTATAGGGATTGTTAGAATTTTTGGTGGTGGGTGATCCAGTCAGTTCCTGTTTAACTCTCAAGTTAGAAGTTGGATGCTTTGATGTTTAATTAGGTAAAAGGGTTTCAGGAATTTGCCCATTTGTCATCATTTTAATTTTAAAAATTTCTCTCTTTCTTTTTTTTTTTTTTAAATCAGTTAAAGTTGGTGGTTAAAAAAGGAAACCAAACTGAAAATTTATATATAGGTGAGTCCAGATTCCCATTTGAGCCTTTTTACGTTTTCTATGTTCTCGTTAATCAGTGGGCTCATGAAGTCCACCACAAATCATCTCTACCAGAAAAAAAAGTCATAACTGAGCCATGGAGTAGCTATTCCATTGCCTTTCTTCTCATAAAAGATAATATGAGGATCGTTAATAAGCCATGGGCAGGGCGGAGACACTACAGTTGAAGAGCCTTTTGAAAAAGGGAAATGGGGGGAAGGAATGGCTGAGATTGAAGGTTTCAGAAGCTCTTGCTGTAGAAGTCACATTGAACATCCTGAGTAATACCCTTTCATCTCTTTGTGCTGCAGAGTTATGCCATTTACACCCTTTTTTAAAGGAGCTGGGAGCCTTCTGTGTTCAAGGCTCTCAGTTCTTTATCATGATCGATTACCCTCCAAGAGCTGCTCAGCTGTACTAAGCAAAAAAAAAAAAGAAGGTGGAAATTCTCAGATGATTCTGTGGAGCTGGAAACATTTACCTGAAGCTGAATTTTCTCTCCCCAGAGTTAACTTTGCCTCAGTTCTACAGCTTCCTACATGAGATGGAGCGAGTCAGAGCCAGCATGGAGTGTTTCAGCTGATTTCTGTCCCCCTACATCTCCGCCTTGCCACCCTCCCCTCCCGGGGTGACTGCTCTGAGAGGTACCTCCACTCACAGGCCCTTTGGGTGCTCATTTTGCCTTGCTTGCCTCTTGGGAGCCCAGGTGTAAAAGTTTCTGAAAAACAACAGGATTAAGTACTTAAAGAGCCCTACACAATCACCCTGTAAACTCTTTGTTAAGGAACCAGCACCTATCTCCCAGGACACTTTTTAGATACTTAAACTGATTCCGGGAAGAAAATGAGTTGAGTCACCTCCCCATCAAAACTCTAGAGTAAACAGATGGTGCCATCACTCAAGATACACGCAGACTACCCTTCCCCCAAAAGAACAAGAACTCATTTATGGCTGAACAAGAAGCAGACTGTAGGAATGACATGTGTGGAGAGCCCCAAGGATTTCTGCACGCTCTCTTTGTGGTGGTGGGGCAATGCTAATCAGTTTTTAACTGAGCATTGTTTATAAATATGTGATTGGTTATCTCTGAAAAGAACTGAGGCTAAACTCGGCCCCCAGTTCTGGTTTTGCCCTGTTGTGTTATAATAAGGCGGGCCTTTTGAGGCTATTTGAGCTTGTTTTGGTTGAAGCTGACCTCTGTTGGTTAGGTGCTAAATAAAAAGGTTCTGAAGAAAAGCTCTAGTTGCCTTTATGCATGAATTAAAGAGTCATCTGCCTTGCAGAAAGCTAGTGTTCTCTTCACAATGACCTTCCTGAGAAGATCCTGCACTGAGTCTTCAGTTAAATTAGCTGTGGTCCAGAGTTGGAATTTGTAACAGCAGATCAGAGAAAACTCAGGTTAAAAAACATGAAAAAGCATAGTGTATGAATGCTTTGTGTTGAGATGACTTTAGCCCCCATCCTAGCACATGACTTTTCCTCCTCCTCCTCCTCTCTCTCCCCCTCCTTGTCTGAAATGTTTTAAAGTTTTGAATAGGTAATGCATGCCCATGTTTCAAAAGATACAGTGTAAAATAATTCTCTTTCCCACCCCCACTCTCCAGTTACCTAGTTTTCCTCCCTAGAGGCAACTACTATTATTACTAGCTTATTCTGTGTTTTTCTGGAGATATTTCATGCATTTGCAAATATATATGCACAGAGTTTGATTCTTCTTCCCGCACAAATGGAAGCAGACTGTACACACACTATGCACCTTGCTTTTTCCTACTTAACTTGGAAATTGTTCCCTATCAGAACATATAAAACATTCTTTGCAATAAACGTATTATATTTCTTCAAATGGATGATTTATTTAACCAGCTTTCTGCTAATAGATGTTTAAGTTGTTTCCATTCTTTTTCTCTTATAAATAATGCAAAAAAAAAAAAAAAAAAAAAAAACAAGTTGCCTAGTCAACTCTGACTTATGGCGACCCCCATGTGTGTCAGAGTAGAACTGAGGTCCACTGGGTTTTCAATGGTTGATTTTTTGGAAATTGATCACCAGGCCTTTCTTTCAAGGCATCTCTGGGTGGACTCGAACCTACAGTCTTAGTTAGCAACTACATGCGTTAACCATTTGCACCACCCAGTGACTTCCATAAACAGTGCTACAACTGAATATTCTTGCATATATGTCATTTTGCACATGTGGAAATAATACAAGGTAAATACATACAAATGCAATTGCTAGGTCAAAGAGTTTGTGCATTTGTCAAAGACTGTTGTTACTAGGTGCCATGGAGTCAATTTTTGATACATAGCAATCCCATGTGACAGAGTAGAACTTCCCTATAGGGTTTTCCAGGCTGTAATCTTTTTTTTATTGTACTTTAGATGAAGGTTTACAGAACAAACTAGCTTCTCATTAAACAGTTATTACACATATTGTTTTATGACGTTGGTTAACAGCCTCACGATATGTCAGCACTCTCCCTTATCAGCCTTGGGTTCCCTATTACCAGCTTTCCTGCCCCCTCCTGCCTTCTGGTCCTTTCCGCTGGGCTGGTGTGCTTCTTCAGGCTGTAATCTTGACAGGAGCTGATTGCCCGGTCTTTTTCTCATAGAGCTGCTGGATGGGTTTGAACTACCAACCTTTCAGTTAGTAGCCAAGTGCTTAACTGTTGCACTACCAGGGCTACTGTTTTCAAAGACTATAAAAATGAATAAAGCAAAGCTAAAAGGTCCCTTTCACCCTATCCCCATTTTACTGTTTCCCTACTGCTCCCCTCAGCAGGTAACCCCTGTTGTTAGTTTCTTTGGTATCCTTTCAGAAGTGGTTTTTTTTTTCCTCCTCGCATACAAACAATAGGAATATATATATTTTTTTACCCCCCATCTTTTTAACAGGGAGCCCCAGTGATAACAGTGGTTAGGCTCTCAGCTGCTAACCAAAAGATTGCAGGTTTGAACCCATCAGCGGCTCCATGGGAGAAAAGACCTGGCGATCTGCTCCCATAGATGACAGCCCAGGAAACCCTATGGGGAAGTTCTGCTCCGTCCTATAGAGTCCTATGAGTTGGAATCAACTCGACAGCACACAACAATGTTTTTAACAGATATGATTGCGCACTATTCTTAATACATCTTTCCATATCAGTATGTAAAGAATCTATATTACTTTCTATGGCTGCAGAGCGTTCTGATGTGTGGATGGACTACAGTCCAACTTGTTCCCACATTAGCTGACAGATCCAAACGCTCAGGGCTCTGCATGGTGTCCAGGGTGAAGTCCAAACTCAGCCCACCAAGCCTTCAAAGGTGGCCCTGCCTACTTTTTCCACCACTTCATCTCCACTGCCTCCTAGCAGGCAGCCTGTACTAGTCTACCAGACTGCTTACAGCCGCCAAGCCATGCATCCATCTGCCTCTTCTCCCCTTGGGCCTACAATACTTTCCCACACCTCAAGATGTAGCATCTAGGACACTTCTAAGGGCCTCCCAACAGCTCTGGGCCATATTAAACACCTGCTGGGCCCATGTAGAGCCTCCTTCATACTTCTACTACTGGTCAGGCATGCAGTCTGACTGCTTTGAATCCTAGCCACTCTGCTTACCAGCTGTGTGATCTCAGGCAAGCTCCTTAGCATCTCAGAACCTTAGTTTCCCTATTTGTAAAACAAGTTTAGTTCTTACCTCATAGGGTTATTGTGTCACTTAGCACAGTGCTTGCTTAACTAATGTGAACTATTTATGTTTCCAGGATTTTCCCCTCTAGTGGCCTGTGAGCTTCTTGATAATACAGACTTGTTTTTCAGCTCAATAATCCTAACATTTTTCATCAGCAGCCCCTCCTTTTCCCCCATCCACCCCGCCTTGTAGGTCCTTTTTGTTGAAATGAAAATGAGGCCTGATGTAGAGCCTCCATGCAGGACTGTTAGGAAACTTGCCTGGCTTTAGAATAATAGACCCTGGAAAGTTGTTTTGATTGTAGTCAGTTTTAAATAGATCATGCTCAAACCCAATAGGTCTTTAGTGTAAGGTAATCAGACTGGGCACCCATCTTCCAAGAGTAATTGAACTCCTTGCTCCTTGATTCCACAAATACTTTTGAAGCGCCTCCTATGGGCAAGAGCTGTGTACCCAAGTAATTGACAATTTTTCTTTTCAGTGACCCTATTTCTATGCATAGGAGCCCTGGTTAAATGCTCAGCTGCTAACTGAAAGGTCTGTGGTTCAAACCCACAGGAGAAAGATGTGGAAATGTGCTTGTGTAAAGATTACAGCCTTGAAAACCCTATGGGGCAGTTCTGCTCTGTCCTGTAGGGTTGCTATGAGTCAGAATCAACTCAAAGGCAATGGGTTTGGTTTGGGTTTATTTCTATGCAAGAGTAGATTACACTCTTACTCCCATTTACTGTAGTGAAGATCCTGTTATGAACTCCAAGGACTACTCTAGCCCCTTTGTTGTATTGGAATTTTGTCACAAATATTGAATAAGGGGCATTGATCAGAACCTGTAGACTGTTAGGGATTTTGCTGCAATGCTGGGGGATTTGAACAGGATCTTACTGCTAGCACTTCATCTTTGCAATTGATTAACTCTTGTTCCTCTTTTGTTTATAAATCCTCTATTAACCTAGTCTTTGGCTACAGGTTATTTTTATTTAGACTTGCAGTAAAATGTTCCTTAAGATGGTAATAGTCAAGCCAAGAGAAGATTAACCAGAAATGGCTGTATCCTTTCCCCCATAGGAAAAAGGACTGTCATGGTTGGGGAGGGTAATGGGGGAAGGTTGGGTGTTATTACCACCACTGTTACCTCAAGGAAGAGGATACACCAAGGATTATACTTGTATGAAGTTACGTAATCATAATTGGAATCTTGGTCTTCTAACTCCCAGCTAGAAGGGGTTTTTGTATGATTTTTATTGAGATATAGTTCACAGATTATAAAATTCCAACTAGAAAGGTTTTAACAGTTTATATAAATCAGGCGGTATTACAAAATCAAACCCCCATTAAAACATCTCTATGAATTTTGTTTCCTCACTCTGCGTTGAAGCAGGGGGAATCGTAAATCATCTTTTTTGAACCATGGATGATGTCTATGATAATGACTAAAATACAACAGCTCAAAAATAAAGTTTATAATAGCAAATAATTGAAAACAATGTCACCCAATAGAGCATTTGTTGTATACATTATGGTATATATAATGGAATAGCATGCAGCTATTGAAACTGATATTGGAGAAGACAGTATTATGAAAAGGATCATGGTCATGATATTTAGGGGAAAAAATTAGGTTACAAAACAGTAAGATCAAGGTGAACCTATTCTTGCAAAAATGTTTACATAGAAACAAACTATGTGGATATAAAGGAAAATGTTATTAGTAGTTACTTCTGGGCAGTAGAATTACAAGTTTCAAATTTTTTGTTCAGGCTATCTGTAGTTTCTAAATTTTGCAGTATCAGCATATGTTTGTGTGCTCTATTTATACAGAGAATACATGAAAAGTGCAAAATAAAAATTTCAAATATTACAGAACTGAACAAAATAAAAATCTCCTTACTCCCCAGAAGCAACCACTGTCCGTAGTTTCTGTTTTAGATTCTTACCTTTATATGAGATGATTATACGTTTTATTTTTTGGCTTATGAACTGTAGCCCTCTACCTCCTGATGTTATTAGTTGTATTGTTAAGAACATTTGTTATTTTCACTAAAAAAAAAAAAAGAGGTATTTTTAACCCAAACAATTGAACTTCTTCCCCATCAACCTGTCTCTGCCAAGGCCATGCTAATTCTCAGGGCTGATCTGGACCCGTTATTGGAGAGTTGCCTTTGATTCCTCTAGAAAGTGGTTCCATTTCTCTCTCATGGCCACTCTTGAAGCAGCTCCTTACCATTTCTCTTCATTGCTCCTCCTTTCGTTCAGACCCTTTCTTGACAGTACATTAGATTTAGAAAAGCTTTAGTCCTTTTCCTCCCAGAGTTTACATTGCCTTATTCAGTGCCTCCTGCTAATGTGGTAGAGCAAGTTTGGGCTTTGGAGTCAGGTTCAAATTGCTTCTTACCATCTATATTCAGGAATGCGTTAGTTCTGGGAGAATATCTTGGCCACCTGTTGTGCACCAGGTGCTGTGCTAAGCAGTTTGTGATCTTGAGGGGGTTTGCTTCACCTCTCCCCACCTTTGAGGTTTATCTGTAAAATGGGAATAATGTCAATGTCAAAGAGTAATTGTGAGGATTGAATGCGGCAGTTTCTGTGTGGCACCAAGCCCAGTGCCTCCTTCAGAGCGGTGCGTTGCCACCACCATAACCCATCTTTGGGTTGTTAGAACTAAGCTACAGTATCCAGAGAAAAAGGGAAATTGAGACAGATTCATTGGTGGTAGATAGCTGCTCCCTCCCCTGGAATTTTTACTCCAGGACTAAATGAATGGCTAGGCTAGACAAGTGGTTTTCAAAGTTTCCCTAGACTAGCAGCATCAACATCACCTGGGAACTTAATAGAAATCCAAGTTCTTGGGCTACACGCTAGACCTATCAGATCAGGAACTCTGGAGTGGGACTCAATGATCTGTGTTTTAACCAGCCCTTAGAAGATGATTCTGATGCACCATGCCTGTGAGGGACCCCAAATACACCCTTAATGAGCACAGAATCAGACCAGCCCGATAGGGCCTCTGCCAAGATTCTACCTCTAACAGATGCCTTGAGGAGGGTCATGGAGTGTTGAAAACAACCTGAAGTGAGGGATATTCATAAAACACCCTGGTTTCTCTCAGGAGCACCTTATGACTCAGTCACCCCTGAATTTACTGAAGAGCTTTTTCTCTTCTCTTGGATTAGGGAGTTCTTCTATGTTTTCATCCTGATGTATGAAACAGGGCAGGTTTGAGACGTAATGGAGTGCTTTGGGCTGGGTGTCAGAGGGAAGGGGAGACAGATCCTCCCTTCATGCCCTGGTCCATTCAGTTCAATCAACAGTTCTTTGAGCTGCTCACTATGTAACAGCAGCCATATATCTTTGAATGGGCAGCCCAGTTTCAACTATTCTTCCCCTTTGTCCTTTGGGAACGCTTATACTTGTCAGGGGTTTTCTATAGGTTTTTGGTTTGGAAGTAATGGTCTCTGTAATTGTGTACAAGGAATGGTGCCAGGAGTGGTGGGGATGCAGTGAGTTATGAGACCTGGCTTCTCATCCTCGAGGAACTTCAAATCGTTTAAGAAACTCTGAGCAACACACAGGAAATCATAAATTGATCTAGACAGGCTGCGAGTCATGTGGGAGGAGGACAGTGAGGATTACCGTGCCCAGAGAGGAGAGGTGGGAGTTGTCAGGAAGGCGTGGCTGTACAGCCGGTTGGAGTGAGGGAGAGGTCTGCTTTGCCCTGACAGGCCCAAAGAGAGGGAACTTCAGGGCTACAGGGTAGGCCCTTTGGGCCACACTTTCCCTTCACAGGTCTGTGTATAGAAGGAGACTGGGAAGCTGCCTTTGTCCTCTTTGGAGAGACCGTTTATGTACTGTTGACTAAATAAAGACTTAGAGAGGCTTATAGAAAAAGGCCGTTTTCACATCAAAGGGCTCTTATAAAACAGTTTGGTGATGAGTTAAGTACAAATGAATCAGAAACAGATGGACTCAATTTCCTAGAAAATACCCTTGGGCTTGAACAAGAAGAGGGAAAGCGCTCAGCCAAAGGCATTGTGGGTTTTTGCTGATCCTAAAATATGCTCAACGATTTGTCTGAAACAGAGTGAAACGTTGGGAATTTGTCAGGCTCCAAGTCATTATAAACTGCAGGCTTTAATTCGGCCAGCATGTCAGCTGATTCAAGCGGTGTTCACATGCTTCCCTCAGTGGCTCTGAAGAAGACTTGGTCCTGCTCTGGATTTGGACAGAAGGTGCCAGCGAGACCTTCCTCTTACCTGCATCAGCTCCCTAACTAAAATGCAAGAGCTGATTTAGAGGCTTTAAAGGCGTTTTCAGCACTGGTGTTCTATGAGTAAGAATACCTGCCAACATTTACTGAGTGATTCCTTATGTTAGGTACTGCATTCAGTGGTTTATATACATTAGCTTATTTTACCGCTTTTAGCAACCCTGAGTTAGGACTATTATTATCCCCATTATACAGATGAGGAAATGGAGGCTCAGAGAGGTTTCATAGCTTGCCCAAAGGCCCACAGCTGCTATATGGTACAGTTCAGATTTTAACCAGGTGGTAAGGCATCTCTTCATTACTTCTAGCCTGTCAATTTTTAGATTTCCACTCCTGCGGCAATTTTTTAGTCCTCAAGTTAGTGCTGACTAATATCCTTTCTGACTGCCTTGTCTGAGGCTTTCTGTCCTCTGAGAAGTCTTTTGTACTTAGCCAAAGTAACCTTCAGAAATACAAGTTAACCGTGCTTACCTTCTGCTTCTCAGAACCCCTGTATCCCAGGCTCTGCTAAGTGCTGGGAACACAGAGTTTTGCTCTCAGGATGACAGTCAGTGACCCAAGTGCAGTGTGATAGATGCACACTGGAGGAAGTATGCAGAGCAGCCTATCGACGCCTGGATGGAGGCACCTCTAACTCAGACCGGGGTGGGGTTCAAGCTGATTACCAGGCACCGGCAGGAGTGAGGCAAGCAGGCAAGGTCGGGTGGTGGCATTTCTGAGGGGAAACAGCTTTTGCAGACAGGGAGGTGGGAAAGAACAGGGCACTTGTGGAAGAACTAGTGGTAGTTAAAGATGACTGAGGCCCGAGGTGAGTGCTGGAGAATAGCAGCAGGAAAGGAGGCTGGGAAGATAGTCAGGGGCCAGATCCTACCAGGCTAAGGAGTTTGGACTTGATCCTAAAGTGAGTCATGGACAGATGTTAAGTAGAAGAGTGACGGGAGCATCTGTGTCCTGCCTTGTGGAGCAGCCCACAGTGAGTGCTCATTGTGCACCCATGGTGCTGATGACCACAGTTGTGTGGTCTTGACCCTAAACATCCACCTGCCACAAATGATCGAGGCCTTCTGACTTGGATCAGCTAGAATATTCTAGGAAGCAAGCATCTGGGCCAGTAGTTCTTATCCCTGGCCGCACAATAGAATCACTTGGGGGAATATTTGAAAAACATCAGTGTCAGGTGCCCGGCTCAGGTCCTTTAGATGAGGATGTCTGGTAGTAGTGGGGACTGTCATCAGTGTTTCCAGTAGCTCCCCAAGTAGCTGCAGTGCACAGCCAGGGTTCAGAATCACTGACTCAGGCCAGTAGTTCTCAAACTTCGGTGTGTACCAGCATCTCCCTTGTCCAGCCCAGACCTTCGAAATCAGAGTGGGATGGCATGGAAAGTGGTCAGGCATCTGAGTTTTTAACAGGCTTCCTAGGTGATTTTAATGTACATATAAGTGAATGAAACCTAGAGAACCCTTGAGCCTATAATCTGGATATATTTGCCTTGGCTTCTGTCATAGGTCTGAGTCCTGGTGGTGCTTGGTAAGTGCTGATTAGAGATTGATCAGAAGAGTGGCCCAGAAGCAGCTTGAAACCCTTCATGAAGCAGCAAGTGTTTGATGACTCTCTGCCACTTGCGGGGCACGGGAGGAGAACAGATCTGACAGTGGTTTGTGGAGTATTTTACAGAATGTTTTCATAAAACATCAACAGGCCCTCACTGTCAAGGAGCTCCCCAGGTGGGTGGGGTAGAGTAGCCCTGTACCTGGGTTCTAGATGCTTAGCTCCACTCTCACCCTCCAGGATTTTTTTTTTCCTTTCTTTTTTTGTAATGTCTTTATTGAGATACAAATCACATACCAGACAATTCACCCATTTAAAGTGTACAGTTCAGTGGTGCTGAGTATATTCACAGAGTTGTGCAACCATCACCACAGTCAATCTTAGAATATTTTCATTACCCAAGCCCAATACCCTTTAGCAGTCACTCCCCCATGCCAACCCTATGCCCCCTACAGCCCTACCAGACTCTTGTGGGCCTCCATCTCATGAACATCAGATGAGAACGAAGGAGTGAAGATGATGTGCTGATCATTTCACTGGTTGGCTTGGTGGTATGGGTCAGAGGATAGAGGGGCTGAAGTGCCAGCCTGAGGGGTGCTGACTTTATACAATGGGAAGTCATTCAATTATTCATTTAACAAATATTTAGCGTGTCTGTTTTGTGCCAGGCATTGTGCTAGGCCTTGGGGACCCTGTGGTGAGCAAAACTAACCTCGTGGGTCTACTCTATCTGGGGAGACAGTAGATGGATAAAGAAATGCGTAATTGTAATACGAGTTAGATGGGAACTATCTGCATGCAGGGATAGGGAATAATGGGTGGAGCAGTCTTTGGTGGTCAGGGAAGGTCTCTCTGAGGGGATGACAGGGTTCAAGGATGAGGAACATGACATGTAATGAGCAGGAGGCAGAACGGGTAGCATGTGCAAAGGCCCTGTGGCGAGAGCATGCTTGGTGTGTTTGAGAAGAAAGGAGCCAGAGTGGCTGGAGAAGGAAAGCAAGGGGGAGAGTGACCTGAAATGAGGGCAGAATTTAGCAGAGACCAGACACAAAGGAATTCAGTTCTCCAGCAGGACAGCAGCCTATGTTTCATCTCTCAGGTAAGAGATGCAGCAGGGTTCAAGTGATGGGAGGTGAGAAGAACATGGAAAGTCACCCAGATTTTGGGTTCATGGATGTGAGGTGTTAACTCATGTGTGGCCTGGGGCAAGTCACATCCCCTCTGTGGACTTTGATTTTCCTTTGTGGGAGGACTGGTCCAGTGATCTGTGTCTAGCTGGGCAAGTTATCCTGGAAACCTCTAGCTGTCCAGACACAAACTAAAGATAAAGGCAGTGCCACCACTCACATGGCTGTGATGGTGAAAACCTTTTGGAAGCCGAGTTGCCGACATTTGTTTGTAATTGAGTGAAGTCACAGCCCTTCTTGACTCTGCTGTTGTCCTGGGGCAGGCAACCAGTAAATACTGATGTACTGCGACTGAGCTGGCCTTATTTCACTTTGGTCCCATTTGTCTTCATCCCCAGAGAAAGAGAAAAGAGGTCTGCTCTGAAGTAGCTGCCGGAGCTGAGGGAGAGGTGGGAGGAAGGAGGCTGGGGCAGCATGCTTGTGTGGCTCAGGGATAGCAGCGGGGCTGAGGCAGGGAGCAGGGTGCTGGGAAGGTGTCACTTTTTATGAATGATTTCCTGACAGGTAGAGAAGCTGACTCAGCCAGCAGCCTCCCGTGGGCTGGCGTTCGGGGGCCTGCTTTTCCGGAGCCGAATACTAATCTGCCCAGGGCAGCTGGCTCCAGGGAAGGAAGGGCCTCCAGCTCAGTGGGGAGGGCAACCATGCTGCTTTGGCGGTTTTTCTCCCCCAGAGCTTTTCTTAGCTTGTCGAGGTGGGCTGTGGGGGAAGGAGCAGGACCTGCCCAGCCTCTCCTCTTCCCCCTTCTTTTCCTTCTCTCCTCTCCTCCTTCTCATGCTCGTTTTGCTAGAGGTCTGCTGTCAGCAGCTTTCAGCTCCGCTGCCTGCGTCATGCCTGCGCTGCCTTCAGCAGACATGTGTCCCAGGAGGGGGTGAAGGTCGCTCCCCAAAACCCCCCCCACCCAGCGGCCTCTGCGGCCAGGCCAGGAACCCAGTAGGCTTCTGCGGGAAGAGGGGTTGTTACTGAGCTGTCAGGAAACAAGAGGCAGAGGCAGGGAAGAATTCTTGCCTTCTGCATCCACACCCCAGCCCCAGGAGCACTCTCCCCAGAGAAGTCCAGCTCCAGGCCTGTCATCTCCGCAGGGTCAGAGAAATTCTGAGAGAAACCCAGTGCTTGTGGCCAGCCTGGGAGGGATTTCTGGCCTGTTTGAAATCCTAGACAGAAGACAAGCAGAGCGAGCTCGGGTGTGTTTACCATTAGCAAGGGTTAGAGAGGAAGGAAGCATCGGAAATGCCCTTGATCATCCCCTGCCTGCTGGGGGCCCAGGTGGAACTCTCAATCCTATAGACACCTATGTCACTGAGTTCTTACTACAACATTAAGAAACATTATTTTCCAGTTTTACAATTGAGGAAACAGACCCAGAGAGGGGAATTCATTTGCCCAAGGTCACACAGCAACTAAGTGGGGGAGCATTGCTTCAAACCAAGTCCGCCCAGCCCCAAAGCCACTCCTTACACCTCACTCCCTGACTTCTGGAGGTAAAGCCTGTGAAGAAGGTGAATTTAGAGGAAGCCCCCTCTATCTTATTTGGCACTAGAAGAGAAGTCTGGCATGGGGAGTCAGGGACTTGGGTCTAACCTGCTGTGTGATTTCTGAGACTTACTTGCTGGAGGCGGTGGCTCCTCCAGGACCCCCGCTGACACCCCTTTCAGGTGTTGATTAGATTCAACCTGCATAATTATTAACACTTAGAAGCAATTTGCAGGCGGCTGGCCGGTGGGAGCCAATGGGAGGAGGCAGCCTCTGGAGGACCTGGAAAATCTAGTTGGCTGAGGTGGATCTGGGTCAAGGTCTTCTGCAGGTCTCATCAGCAGGCCAAGTCAAGCCTGGCCCCTTTGTCCTGGTCTTCGTGCAAAGACTCTGGAAAGGGGCCCCTCCACAGCTTAGAGAAGGCAGAAATAGCAAGGGTGGCTGTGATACTGGAGATAAGTGTGAAGGTCCTTATTTGACAGCAGTTTAGACAAGTTGGTAGATTTTAACACACTGGGTGCCTTTAAGCCCCTATCAGTGTTACCTAGGTTAACACCTCTGGAAGCAGTGTGCCAGCTTTTTTCTCTCCAGCCGTACACCTTCCTGCCTGGAAGCCTTTGGGCAGGCTACCCACCTCTCTGTGCCTTGGTTTCCCCATCTCTGAAATAGGAACCATAGCCACTCTTGGGCCGTTGGAGGACTAAATGAAGCAAAATGTGTGTGCTTGGCATGCACACTGAACCACAGTCAGTGATAGTCATGGCTGCTGCAGTCGCTGTTGCTATTGTTGGCATTATGCCTCAGCCAGCCTACTTCTTCCATCATGCTGGGCCCTGTCCTCCATGGAGGTAACCGTCTCCTTTGTTCTCCATCTGGCCCCGTTTGTTTACTGTGCACTTCAGTTCTTTACGAGTCTGTCTCCCCAGCTGGACGGCGAACTCCTGCAATTCTAGGGCTGGTGCGGATGCCAGTTACGGCTTGAATGGATGGATGTTTTTCCCTCTTAGAAGCCAGAGGTGGGAGTCAGAGCTCTTTCCCTGCTTCTAAACCCTGTGCACTGCTCTGTGCTTCCCCGTCTGCCTCCGGATCCTCATCGGGCAAGTGGGGGTGAGGTGGTCATTTCAGAAACCCTTTAGCACCAGGAGAAGTGGAATATTCCCCGACTGCCTTGGGAAACAGCTATGCTGAAGATCTCGTGCTTCCTCTTCCATTCACACCTGCTACATCCTGACCCGGTGGTTCCTGCTCCTCCTGTAAGAGCTGATAAACGGCCCCATGGGGAGCCCCAGACCACTCCCATTGCACCACCCCCGGCTTAGCTTTCTAGCAAAAAAAAAGAAACCAAACCAAACCTGTTGCCATTGAGTCAATTCCGACTCATAGTGACCCTATAGGACAGAGTAGAACTGCCCCATAGGGTTTCCAAGGCTGTAAATCTTTACAGAAGCAGACTGTTACATCTTTCTCATGAACTACCGACCTTTCAGTTAGCAGCTGAGTGCTTAACTACTGTGCCGCTCCTCAGCTTTCTAGCAAGCCCACCCCCAACAACCTAGGAGGTACTTGATATGTATTTGCTGGGTAAATGCTTGGGGGTGGGGTGCGGGTTTCTTACCCCAGGCACTAACTAGGTCGATAGTAATGTAGTCGAAATTGTCAAAGACATCTTGAAACATAGTTCTGGAAGCTTCCACCATTGAGGTTTGAACTAGTATTAGAGTCAGAGGGATAAAAATTGGAGGTGAGACCAAGGTGAGAGCTGGGGTCAGAGCTCTTTGGGGGCACATGATGCCCTCAGCACTGCCAGGACCCCTAATCTGTGATGGCTTTTTCAGCAGGTAGCAGCAAGGGCCAGAAAACACAGTGGGCATGAGATTCAGCTGCTGCAAGACCCAGTCAGCCCATTTATTTAGCACTCAGGAGCTATGTGGCCGACAGCAGGGTCAGAGTACAGCAGTCGTGGGGCTCAGCTGATACGCTGTCTGAGCCTCCACCATTTTCTAGACACTGGGCTACATCCTGGAGACTGTTGTTATTTGCCATCAGGTCGATGCCAATGCATGGCAACCCCACATGTTAGCTGTAGAACGGAAAACTGGAGATCTTAAGATCCAATTCAACAAACATTCGTTAAGCACCTACTACCGCCCAGGAAAGGAGACTTGTTGGTGTAATGGTTAAGTATTCAGCCACTAACTGAAAGGTTAATGGTTTGAACCCACCCAGAAGCTCTTTGGGAGAAAGACCTGGCAATCCACTCTCGTAAAGATTACAGCCAAGAAAACCCTATGGCGCAGTTCTACTCTGTCACATGGGGTTGCAAAGATGACGCAGGCACTGTACCTCCTAAGGTGGATATGATGCAGCCCATGCCCTCAGGAACCCCAGGGTGGACACATGATCCATACCAGGTGACTAAGAACCATTTAAACAAAGCTCTGGGTGCCCTGGATAAGGGGCACTTAGGAAGGGGGCATCTAAGTACTGGCAGGGCCGTATGTGAGCCACCTGGTTCTGTGCCTTGGTTTTCCCATCAGTCAGACAGCATGATCAAGCGCCTGCTTTTCCTCTTGCCTCGTGTCTTGCCAGCCTATGTCACTCTGCTGCTCTGGCCTCCTGTGGCCTCCCAGGCTAACTGCTTATTAGTCCAGTCTCCACCAAGACCACCCATCTCTGCGTCCTCACACCCCATTGTTCTTTATGACACTTAACATCATTTGCAACAATAGATTTATTTGTTGTCTTTTTTACTGTCTTCTCTCCCTAGCACAGAGCTTGGCACTGAATAAATATTTGTTGAATGAATGAATGGACAGGTGTGCTGTGGGGCTCAAATGAACCCACAGCTGCAACTCAGTCAGTGCCCTGGGGTTGAGGCAATTCATTCCTAAGCCAAGGGACCACAGTCAGGGAATCCACACACTTGGGAAGGGGGTTGGGGAGTGGGGGCAGGGGATAATTCCTTGGGCCTCTTACTCAGAACAAGAATGGGTCTTTCTGGAGCCATTGTGGGTCACTAGTGTCCTTGCTGCCTATGCAGCCCTTCCTCACTGAACTTACGGGCCGGTAGGTATGTGTGAGTGTTGTGTAGGGTGGGCAGAGGTGAGGGGTAACTTGGAGCTCCCACCCTGAAGCTACTGCCCAGGTTTGGGCAGGAGGCTTCTCAGAAGAGCCCCTGAGCTAGATTTCACAAGGTGGAAGAAGAGTGAGGTTGATGGGGAAGGCGGGAGATGGCCTGGCAGATACAAAGGCTCGGGGCTCCAGGAGCTGTGAGCAGCCTGGTGGATCAAGGTGGATCAAGGGGACAACTGAACCTGGAGAGGCTTTATCCCGTGGCGCCTGGCTCACCATACCAAGTGCTGCTTCTGGAGGGTAGGGAGGGCCGGAAGGATTTTAAATTACGTTGTCTATAAAGAAAGCATCTAGGATGGGATGAAGTAAAAGACTGGAATGTTCTTTGAAAGGGGCTGGGTATTGTCATTTATTTTTGTCATGTAAATCCAGGCGCTCTGGGCTAACCTGACCGAGCCCCTGACCAAAAGGCGCCCCCTGGTGGCTTTTTCCCCCTTATTAAAGCAATGTTGTACTTTTTTCCCTGATCACCAGATGAACAAATCCAAATACACCTTTTCTGTAGGACAAGTTACTAGAAACAGGAGATGAGCATTTTACATTTAGGCAGATTATGTCTAAGTCTCTTTCTGAAAATGTTGGCACCCATTTGCACTCCCTTTTTGATTCATTTAAACATTAAACATCAAGATGAGACCGGGTAGATCACTTCCTTGCAATATCCTGTCCATAAAATGAAAGGGTTGGATTTAAAAAAAAGGGGAGCCAGCCTTCCCTGAACAGCAGCTCCCCTGCCGAGTGGACACTTGGAGGTGGACAAGTGCCATTTACATTTGAGATGGCAGGGGCTGGGAGAGTGACAGCTGCTGGGAAAGATTTGCAAGACAGAGTGATTTGCTGGAGGTCACAGAGCCCATGGGTCTTTTCTTCCCTGAGCCTGTCGGATCCACAGACCCTTTGCTGCCCTGTCCCCGGCTCTCCTCTCCAGTGCCTTCCAGCTCTGCCCTCTGCTTCTCCACACATCCTGCCTACACACAGTGGCTCCCATGCCAGGCTCTCTGCTCTGTGTCAGCAGTGCCACAATGAGCAAAAGATGTGTCCATGTGCACGTGAAGAATCTCACAAATACATGTCTAATTGCAAACAGCCCAATGGTCAGGAGCACAAGGGCAGGGGTGAGGTGAGCCTGCAGGGTTAGGCAAGCTCAGGTCGCTAGGGCCTCCTGGGCCTTTATCTTGAGGGCATGGGGGTACTGTGGAGGGGTTATAAGCAGGGGGTGGTGACTGAATGAAAAACGAGCAGAAAGTTCAGCATGTGCTTTGAAACCACTGTCTGAGTCTCCCTGTCCCTCACATGTCCTTTGGGGCCCCACCTGGACCTCTGTCCCCACAGGACCTGCGATGGCTGGGGCTGCCCCAATGTGGGGAGCATGTGGCCGTTGTGCCCACCTCCGGCAGCTAGGTCTGGAGCACCAGCGACTTCTTCCCTTTGCTCTGCCTGTGGTCAGCTGATGGGGCTGAAACATCTTGGGTCAGTCTTGAGGGGAGCAGGACAGGGCAGCTGACTGTCCCAGGATGGGCTGCAGGGCCTCTTAACTCCCAGCTTATCTGTACTTCTCTTCCTGCCATTTGTCCCAGCTCTGGGTCTTATCAGGAGGGAATCCTTCCTGGACTTCTTCCCACCCCCTCTACCCCCTTCCCCTCCCCATCCTCCCCTCAGGCTGTGAGGTGGGACAGGGAGAGGGGCCCAGCCGTTACTACAGAGGAGTCTTAGGGCTGGAGTGACGTCTTTTATGGACCCTCATTTTCATCCCCCTTGTTCCTGTTGGTCCTAATTCTCCCCTTCTCAAGTCCTTCTGGGTGACCAAGACCTGATTCCAGAGTCAGGGCCTCCTCCGGAATACCTCCGCACGTCTCTCCACCTAATAGTATTTGCCCGGCTCCTACCCAGTGCCAGTTCCGGTTAGATGTGCAGGGTACAGAGGGTGGAACATGCCCACAGCCCAGTGGAAGACAGCAGAGTGAGGGGTGAGTCAGTGAGAGAAGCACTTTTCTGGAACTATGTGCAAAGTGCTGTGGGCTTGAGGGAAGAGGGGAGGGAATGGAGAAGTTGGGTGGGGGGGTGCGGGAAGAGTCCAGTGACTTCTTCCCCTGGACGTTCAAATACAAGGCCTGTCATGATGAGAGATTAGTGAGGCAGGGAGGGAGAGAGAGACTGACTAAGTTTCCCCACAAAAGTTACTTAATTGGAAGGACTAGTCTTTATGAGATGATACCTTCCTGTTTTTTTGGCGTTATAATATTCTTCCCAGAAGATACTTTGTTGTTTGTTTTTAAGGGCTTTCCTTGGCAGAATAACAATTTCTCAGTCCTTTGCAGGTTCCCCAGAGTTTCTCTGGAAATGTTGCCGTGAAATCCTCTCATAACAGACTCTCATAACTTTATTATAGCGACAAATTATATTTTAAAACTATGATGTGTGGTCCAGTATATACATGGCTCTTATGAGGGGAGTGGCTCAACCAGGAGTGTTCCAGAAATGTGGACCATGGGGCCCATGTCCTTGGAGCCACATCACAGCCTGACTGGCAGTTGGTTCTCATTGACGTTTCCTTGTTGCCAGTCAGACTGGGAACAGTTTGGAGTCAAGGGCAGGGCAAAGAGTAGGTGCTCTCTTAACATCTATTCATGCCAAGGCAGCCATGGACGCTGGGGGCCCAAGAGCGGAAGCCTTTGCACTCAGTCACAGAGCAGCTCAGGCAGCGGTGGGACTGGGTGGGATGGGGTCCAATGGCAGGGTTTCTGGCCAGCACTTTTTTTTGTGCATGTGTGTGCTTTAGGTGAAAGTTTAGAGAGCAAATTAGTTTCTCATTCATAAATTTATACACAAATTGTTTTGTGACATTTGTTGCAATCCCCGCAATATGTCAGCACTCTCCCCCTTTCCACACGGGGTTCCCTGTTTCCATTCTTCCAGTTTTCCTGTCCCTTCCTGCCTTCTCATCTTTGGTTTTGGGCAGGTGTTGCCCATTTTGTCTCATATTCTTGATTAAACTAAGAAGCATGTCCCTCACGTGTGTTATTGTTTGTTTTATAGGCCTGTCTAATCTTTGGCTGAAAGGTGAACTTTGAGGTGGCTTCAGTTCTGAGTTAGAAGGGTGTCCAGGGGCCATAGTCTCAGGGGGTTCCTTCAGTCTCTATCAGACCAGTAAGTTTGGTCTTTTTTGTGAGTTTGAATTTTGTTCTACATTTTTCTCCCGCTCTGCCCAGGACTCTCTATTGTGATCCCTGTCAGAGTGGTCAGTGGTGGTAGCCAGGAACCATGTAGTTCTTCTGGGCTCAGGCTGGTGGAGGCTGTGGTTCATGTGGTCCATTAGTCCTTTGAACTAATATTTTCCTTATATCTTTGGTTGTCTTCATTCACCTTTGCCCCGAACATGCTGGGACCAATAGATGTATCTTAGATGGCCACTCACAAGCTTTTAAGACCCCAGACTTTACTCACCGAAAACAGGATGTAGAACATTTTCTTTATGAGCTATGATATGCCAATTGACCTAGCTGTCCCCCGAGACCATGGTCCCCAGCCCTCAACCCCAGTAACTCGGTCTCTCAAGGTGTTTGGATGTGTCTAGGAATCTTCTATGACTGTGCCTCTTTTGTGTTCTATTATATATATGAATATATATGCTGTATATACAAGTAAGTATGTAAAAATATCCACAGTCTAACCTATATATGTATGTGTGTGTACTCCTATATGCCCTCCTTCCTCTATTCAGCATACATATATGCCTATGTATCTGCTTATAAGTTATTATTTGTTTTTACTGTGGTTGTAGAGTTGTATATGCTGTAGTATGTACTGCGGTTGCCTTTTTTTTTTTTTTTTCTTCTTCTGTGTTCCTCTAAATGTCTTCCATTGCCTTGGTCAGATTGTGCTGACTTTCCCTATATTACCAGCCCTGTTTAGAGTGCCCTGCTATCAGCGTGTGCTCTCTGCCTGCACCAAGCCTTCCTCACCCTGTGGAGCCCAGAGAGGTTGAGAAAGGGCTTTTTCCTTCTGAGCTGTAAAGCCTTGATTTTGTAGGGATAGGGCTTGTACCATCTTAGTGTCTCCTCCAAACTGCTGGCACAGGCACCTGGCACCTGGTGAGAATATCGTCAATGTCCAAACCAGGGAATAACCAATGAATCCAATTGAGACGCAGCTCCGTGTAAGAGCCAGAAGTTAGAAAACTTGAATTCTGCTTCCTGCTCTGCCTCGGATTTGCTCTGACACCTTGGACAGTTCCCTTCCTATCGTAGGCCTTAGTTGTTCCATCTGTTAACAACAGCAACAACAATAATAACAGATAACATGTAATGAGGGGCCCTGGTGGCGCAGTGGTTAAGAGCTTGGCTGCTAACCAGAAGGTCGGCAGTTCGAGTCTACCAGCCACTCCTTGGAAACCCTATGGGGCAGTTCTCCTGTGTCCTGTAGGGCCACTATGAGTTGGAATCAATTCAATGGCAATGGGTAACATATAACGAGTGCCTCCTATGTGTCCGGCATTGCTCTGAGCATTTTTTTTTTCTCGCACTGGCTGATTTTCAGAATTAGATTGCCAGGCCTTTCTCCCTAGCCCGTCTTTGTTTGGAAGCTCTGTTGAAACCCTTTTAACATCATAGCAACATACAAGCCTCCACTGACAGACAGGTGTGGCTACGCATGGGGTGCATTGGCTGGAAATCAAAACCGTGTCTCCCATATGGAAGACAAGAATTCTACCACTGAAGCACAACTGTCTCCTTGCTCTAAGCATTTTTATAGTTATAATCCCACTATTCCTCCCAGTCACCTCAAGAGATAGATATTAATGCCTGCAATGTACAGATAAGGAAATAGAATACCAGAGAGGTTAAGTATCTTGCCCAAGGCCGCACAGCTAGTAAGAGGGACAGCAGGGATTCAAACCTAGGCAGGCTGGCACCAGAGACTATATCACTATATGATACTGAGCATCTAGATTTATCTTTTCTTGCTCAGAAACGCAGTGATTCTATGAGATGCAGAAGGTAGCAGACATTTCCATTCTGGACCCTTGGCAAATCTGTATGGTTGGGTTCCTTTAGGCATTGTTAAATGCAACTGTGCATATCTCTTCCTTAAAGGAAGACAGCTGTCGGGACAGGGTGACTTGGGTGGAATTTTGGTCAAAGGGAGAAAGAAAGCAGTTGGCAAGGGCTGTCACCCTGACTTGCCTGCTGCCTCTTCATGGCCTCGTCAGTATTCTCTGTAACTCCTCCACAGCCGCTGGTCAGCAAGGCCCAGGCCATAGGTCCTCACCTGGGCATCTCTCCTGCAGCCAGTCTCACCTGCCCCCTGAAGTACTCCAGGCAGCAGCCAGAGTCCGCCTCTAAGGACAGAATTTGGATCATGTCATATCCCTGCTGAAGACCTTCCATGGCTTCTTGCTGCTTTTAGAATAAAATCCTAGGAGACCACTGGCCACCTCTCTCCCTTATCTCCTGCCCCTCCCCTTCGCTCACCATGCTCCGAAACAGTGGCCACTAGCTGAGCACTTGAGAGGTGACCAGTTGGAATTGAGCCAAGCTGTCCATGTAAAATACACACTGGGGCTCAGAGGCTTAGCACAGAAAACCAAAAAAGTTGTTATTGAGTCGATTTTGACTCATAGTGAGCCTATAGGACAGAGTAGAACTGCCCTGTAGGGTTTCCAAGGAGCAACTGGTGGGTTCAAACTGCTGACCACTTGGTTAGCAGCTGAGCTGTTAACCACTGTGTCACCAGGGCTACTTAGCACAGAGAAAAGAATGTAAAAACAGAGAAAAGAATGTAAAACATCTCATTAATAATTTTTATATTGATTACATGTTGAAATGATACTATTTTAGATGTTTGCTTAATAAACATATTAAAACTATTTTCACCTGTTTGTACATTTTTTTTTTAATTTCTCATACAAAAATTTATACACGTATTGTTTTGTGACATTAGTTGCAATCCCCACAATGTGACAACACATTCCTACTTTCCATTGCAGTTTCTCTGTGTCCATTCCACCAGTTCCTGTCCCTTCCTGCCTTCTCATTTTGCCTTTGGACAGGAGCTGCCCATTTGGTCTTGTGTATCTGATTGAACTGTCTAATGTCTAATCTTTGTCTGAAAAGTGGACTTCAGAATGGTTTCAGTTCTGGGTTAATAGAGTGTCCACGGGCCATAGTTTCGGGAGTTCCTCCAGTCCCTGTCAGACCATTAAGAATCTGAGTTGTGCTCCACACTTTTTTCCTGCTCCATCTGGGACTCTCTGTTATGTTCCCTGTCAGGGTGGTCATTGATGGTAGCTGGGCACCGTCTAGTTCTTCTGGTCTCAGGCTGATGGAGTCTCTGGTTTATGTGATCCTTTCGTCTCTTAGGCTAATATTTTCCTCATGTCTTTGGTTTTCTTCATTCTTCTTTACTCCAAGTGGAATGGGACCAATTGATGGCATCTTAGATGGCTACTCGCAAGCTTTTAAGACCCCAGATGCCACTCACAAAAGTGGGATGCAGAACATTTTCTTAATAAACTTTCTTATGCCAGTAGACCTAGATGTCCCCCAAAACTATGGTCCCCAGGCCCCAGCCGCAGCTACTCTGTCCCTCAGAGTGTTCGGATGTGTCCAGGAAACTTCTCAGCTTTTGCTTTGGTCCAGTTGTGCTGACTTCCCCTGTATTGTGTGTTGTCCTTGCCTTCACCGAATTTGATCCTTGTCTACTATCTCGTTGGTGAATTCCCCTTCCCCTCCCCCCTCGTAACCATCAAAGAATGCTTTTTTCTGTGTTTAAACCTTTTCTTGAGTTCTTATAATAGTGGTCTCACACAATATTTGTCCTTTTGTGACTGACTAATTTCACTCAGCATAATGCTCTCCAGATTATCTAGGTTGTGAGATGTTTCACGGATTCATCATTGTTCTTTATCATTGCATGGCATTCCATTGTGTGTATGTACCATAATTTGTTTATCCATTCATCTGTTGATAGACACCTAGGTTGTTTCCATCTTTTTGCTATTGTGAACACTGCTGCAATGAACATGGGTGTGCATATGTCTTTTTGTGTGATGGCTCCTATTTCTTTAGGATATATTCCTTGGAGCAGGATTGCTGGATCCTATGGTTTTTCTATTTCTAGCTTTCTAAGGAAGCACCAAATCGTTTTCCAAAGTGGTTTACCATTTTATATTCTCACCAGCAGTGCATAAGTGATCCAGTCTCTCCACGACCTCTCCAACATTTATTATTTTGTGTTTCTTGGATTAGTGCCAGCCTTGCTGGGGTGAGGTGGTATCTCATTATAGTTTTGATTTGAATTTCTCTAATTCACATGTCTGTCAGTTTGTCATACTGTGGGGGCTTGCGTGTTGCTGTGATGCTGGAAGCTATGCCACCAGTATTCAGATACCAGCAGGGTCATCCATGGTGGACAGGTTTCAGCTGAGCTTCCAGACTAAGACAGACTAGGAAGAAGGACCCGGCAGTCTACTTCTGAAAAGAACTAGCTAGTGAAAACCTTATGAATAGCAGCAGAACATTGATATAGTGCCGGAAGATGAGCCCCCCAGCTTGGAAGGCACTAAAAAAAGACGACCGGGGAAGAACTTCCTCCTCAAAGTGGAGTTGACCTAAATGATGTGGATGAAGTCAAGCTTTTGGGACCTTCATTTGCTGATGTGGCACCACTCAAAATGAGAAGAAACAGCTGCAAACATCCATTAATAGTTGGAACATGGAATGTACACAGTATAAATCTAGGAGAATTGGAAATCATCAAAAATGAAATAGAATGCATAAACATCAATATCCTAGGCGTTAGTGAGCTGAAATGGACTGGCCATTTTGAATCAGACAATGATATGGTCTACTATGCCTGGAATGACAACTTGAAGAGGAATGATGTTGCATTCATCGTCAAAAAGAACATTTCAAGATCTATCCTGAAGTACAGCACTGTCAGTGATAGAATAATATCCATACGCCTACAAGGAAGATCAGTTAATATGACTATTATTCAAATTTATGCGCCAACCACTAAGGCCAAAGATGAAGAGATTGAAGATTTTTAGTGGTTTCTGCAGTCTGAAATTGATCGAACGTGCAATCAGGATGCATTGATAATTACTGGTGATTGGAATGCAAAAGTTGGGAACAAAGAAGAAGGATGCGTAGTTGGAAAATATGGCCTTGGTGATAGAAACGATGCAGGAGATCGCATGATAGAATTTTGCAAGACCAATGGCTTCTTCGTTGCAAATACCTTTTTTCAACAACATAAAAATGGCGACTGTGTACATGGACCTTGCCAGATGAAGACACAGAAATCAAATTGACTACATCTGTATAAAGAGATGCTGGAAAAGCTCAATATCATCTGTCAGAACAAGGCCTGGGGCCGACTGCAGAACAGACCATCAATTGCTCATATGCAAGTTCAAGTTGAAACTGAAGAAAATTAGAACAAGTCCACAAGAGCCAAAATACGACTTGAGTATATCCCACCTGAATTTAGAGACCATCTCAAGAACAGATTTGACACGTTGAACACTGATGACTGAAGACGAGTTGTGGAATGACATCAAGGATATCATACAAGAAGAAAGCAAGACGTCATTAAAAAGACAGGAAAGAAGGAAAAGACCAAAATGGGTGTCAGAAGAGACTCTGAAACTTGCTCTTAAACATCAAATAGCTAAAGCAAAAGGAAGAAATGATGAAGTAAAAGAACTGGGCAGAAGATTTCAAGGGGCAGCTCAAGAAGACAAACTAAAGTATTATAATGACACATGCAAAGAGCTGAAGATAGAAAACCAAAAGGGAAGAACGTGCTCGGCATTTCTCAAGCTGAAAGAACTGAAGAAAAAATTCAGGCCTCGAGTTGCAATAATGAAGGATTCTATGGGGAAAATATTAAACAACACAGGAAGCATAAAAGGAAGATGGAAGGAATACAAAGAGTCATCATACCAAAAAAAATTGGTGAATGTTCAGCTATTTCAAGAAGTAGCATATGATCAGGAACTGATGGTACTGAAGGAAGAATCCAAACTGCACTGAAGGCATTGGAGAAAACCAAGGCTCCAGAAATTGATGGAATATCCACTGAGAAATTTCAGCAAACGGATGCAGCACTGGACATGCTCACTCATCTATGCCAAGAAATTTGGAAGACAGCTACTTGGCCAACAGACTGGAAAAGATCCATATTTATGCCTATTCCCAAGAAAGGTGATCCAACCAAAGAAGAAAATTATTGAACAATATCATTAATGTCACACGCAAGTAAAATTTTGCTGAAGATCATTCAAAAGCAGCTGCAGCAGTATATCGACAGGGAACTTCCAGAAATTCAGGCTGGATTCAGAAGAGGACGTAGAACCAGGGATATCATTGTTGATGTCAGATGGATCCTGGCTGAAAGTAGAGAATACCAGAAAGATGTTTACCTGTGTTTTATTGACTATGCAAAGGCATTTTGCTATGTGGATCATAACAAATTATGGATAGCCTTGCAAAGAATGAGAATTCCAGAACACTTAACTGTGCTCATGAGGAACCTGTGCATAGATCAAGAGACAGTTGTTCGGATAGAACAAGGGGATACTGCATGATTTAAAGTCAGGAAAGGTGTGCGTCAGGGTTGTATCCTTTCACCATATCTGTTTAATCTGTATGCAGAGCAGATAATCCGAGAAGCTGGACTATATGAAGAAGAATGGGGCATCAGGATTGGAGGAAGACTCATTGACAACCTGCATTATGCAGATGACACAACCTTGCTTGCTGTAAGTGAAGAGGACTTGAAGCACTTACTGATGAAGGTCAAAGACTACAGCCTTCAGTATGGATTAGCCCTCAACATAAAGAAAACAAAAATCCTCACAAGTGGACCAATAAGCAGCATCATGATAAATGGAGAAAAGATTGATGTTGTCAAGGATTTCATTTTGCTTGGATCCACAGTCAACACCCATGGAAGCAGCAGTCAGGAAATCAAAAGACGCATTTCATTGGGCGGATCTGCTGCAAAAGACATCTTTAAAGTGTTGAAAAGCAAAAATGTCACCTTGAAGACTAAGGTGTGCCTGACCCAAGCCATGGTATTTTCAATCACATCATATGCATGCAAAAGCTGGACAATGAATAAGAAAGACTGAAGAATTGACACCTTTAAATTGTGGTGTTGGTGAAGAATAATGAATATACCATGGACTGCCAAAAGAACTAACAGGTCTGTCTTGGAAGAAATACAACCAGAATGCTCCTTAGAAGCAAGGATAGCGAGACTATGTCTTACGTACTTTGGACATGTTGTCAGGAGGTTATCAGTCCCTGGAGAAGAACATCATGCTTGGTGAAGTACAGGGTCAGTGAAAAAGAGGAAGACCCTCAGTGAGATGGACTGACCCAGTGGCTGCAACGATAGGCTCAAGCATAAGAAATATTGTGGGCATGGCGCAGGGCCTGGTAGTGTATCCTTCTGTTGTATAAAGGGTTGCTATGAGTCGGAACTGACTTGACCTGACCTAACAACAATAAAAATGGCTAATGATCGTGAGCATTTCTTCATGTGTCTGCTAGCCACTTGAATGTCTTCTTTGGTGAAGTGTCTGTTTGTATCTTGCCCATTTTTTAAATTGGATTATTTGTCTTTTTGTTGTTGAGGTGTTGCAGTGTCTTGTAGATTTTACAGATTAGAATGTTATTGGATATGCCATAGCCAAATTTTTTTCCCAGTCTGTAGGTTCTCTTTTTACTCTTTTGGTGAATTCTTTTGATGAGCATAGGCATTTGATTTTTTAGGAGCTTCCAATTATCCAGTTTCTCTTCTGGTGCTTGTGCATTGTTCGTTATGGTTTCTATACTATTAGGGCTCCTAGCGTTCCTATTTTTTCTTCCATGATCTTTATTGTTTTAGATTTTATATTTAGGTCTTTGATTCATTTTGACTAATTTTTTTGTGTATGGTGTGAGGTATGGATCCTGTTTCATTTTTTTGCAGATGGATATCCAGTTATGCCAGCACCATTTGTTAAAGAGACTGTCTTTTCCCCATTTAACGGACTTTGGGCCTTTGTCAAATATCAGCTGCTCATAGGCAGATGGATATACGTCCAGGTTCTCAATTCTCTTCCATTGGTCTGTGTATCTGTTGTTGTGCCAGTACCAGGCTGTTTTGACTACCGTGGCTGTATAATAGTTTTTAAAATCAGGTAGTGTGAGGCCTCTCAGTTTGTTCTTCTTTGTCAGTAATGCTTTACTTATCTGGGGCCTCTTCCCTTTCCATATGATGTTGGTAATTTGTTTGTCCATCTCGTTAAAAAATGCTGTTGGAATTTGGATTGGGATTGCATTGTATCTGTATATCACTTTGGGTAGAATTGACATTTTCACAACGTTGAGTCTTCCTATTCATGAGCTTGGTATGTTTTTTCCACTTATGTGAGTCTCTTGGTTTCTTGCAGTAGTGTTTTGTAGTCTTCTTTGTATAGGTCTTTTACGTCTCTGGTTAGATTTATTCCTAAGTACTTTATCTTCTTGGGTGCTATTGTAAATGGTATTGATTTGGTGATTTCCTCTTCAATGTTCTCTTTGTTGGTGTAGAGGAATCCAACAGATTTTTGTATGTTTTTCTTGGATCCTGATACTTTGCTAAAATCTTCTATTAGTTCCAGTAGTTTTCTTGTGGATTCTTTGGGGTTTTCTGTGTATAAGATCGTATCATCTATGAACAGACACTTCACCAAAGAAGATATTCAGGCGGCTAACAGACACATGAAGAAATGCTCACGATCATTAGCCATTAGAGAAATGCAGATCAAAACTACATTGAGATACCATCTCACCCCAGCAAGGCTAGCACTAATCCAAAAAACACAAAATAATAAATGCTGGAGAGGTGGTGGAGAGACTGGAACACTTATACACTGTTGGTGGGAATGTAAAATGGTACAACCGCTTTGGAAATCAATTTGTCGCCTCCTTAAAAAGCTAGAAATAGAAGTACCATGCAATCCACCTATCTCACTCCTTGGAATATATCCTAGAGAAATAAGAGTCATCACACGAATAGATATATGCACACTCATGTTCATTGCAGCACTGTTCACAATAGCAAAAAGATGGAAACAACCTCGATGCCCATCAACGGACGAATGAATAAACAAATTATGGTATATCCACACAATGGAATACTCTGCAACGGCAAAGAACAGCGATGAAGCCGTGAAACATAACATGGAGGAAGCTGGAACTCATTATGCCGAGTGAATTTAGTCAGTCACAGAAGGACAAATATTGTATAAGAACACTATTATAAGAAATCAAGAAAAGGCTTAAACACAGAAGACAACATTCTTTGATGGTTACAAGGGTAGGGAGGGAGGGTGAGAGTTATTTACTAAGTAGATAGTAGAGAAGAATTATCTTAGGTGAAAGGAAGGACGGCGCACACTACAGGGCAAGTCAGCACAACTGGACTAAACTAAAGCTAAAAATTTTCCTGAATACAATCAAACACTTTGAGAGACAGAGTAGCAGGGGTAGGGGTCTGGGGGACCATGCTTTCAGCGGACATCTAGGTTAATTGTCATGACAAAGCTTATCAAGAAAATGTTCTGCATCCTAGTTCTGTGAGTGGCGTCTGGGGTCTTAAAAGCTTGCAAGTGGCCATCTAAGATGCATCAATTGGTCCTAACCACCTGGAATAAAGGAGAATGAAGAACACCAAAGACACAAGGAAAGTATTAGCCCAAGAGACAGAAAGGGCCACATAAACCAGAGACTTCATCAGCCTGAGACTAGAAGAACTAGATGGTGCCTGGCTACCACCAGTGACCACCCTGACGGGGAACACAACAGAGAGTCCCTGATGGAGCAGGAGAAGGGTGGGGAGCAGAACTCAAATTCTAGTAAGAAGACCAAACTTAATGGTCTGAGACTGGAGGAACCCCAAAAAGCGTGACCCCTGGATTCTCTATCAGCCCAGAACTAAAACAGTTTCTGAGGCCAACTCTTCAGACTGGGATTGGACTGGACTGTAGGACATGAAGTGATACTGGTGAGGAGTGTGCCTCTTAGCTCAAGTAGATACAAGAGCCAAAATGGGCAGCTTCTGTCCTGAGGTGAGATGGGAAGGCAGAGAGGGTTAGGAGCTGGCTGATTGGATATGGGGAATCGGGTGGAAAGGAGGAGTGTGCTGTCACAGTATAGGGAGAGCAATTAGGGTCACATAACAATGTATGTATAAATTTTTGTATGGGAGACTAACTTGAAATGTAAACTTCATTTAAACTACAACAATAAAAAAATTTAAAAAAAAAGATCGTATCATATGCAAATAGGGATACTTTTACTTCTTCCTTACCAGTTTGGATGCTCTTTATTTCTTTTTCTTGCCTTATTGCTGTGGCTAGGACCTCCAGCAAAATGTTGAATAAGAGTGTTGATCAAGGGCATCCTTGTGTGGTTCCCGTTCTCAAGGGAAGTACTTTCAGTCTCTCTCCTTTTAGAATGATGTTGGCTGTTGCCTTTGTATAAATGCCCTTTGTTATGTCGAGGAATTTCTCTTCTGTTCCTATTTTGCTGAGAGTTTTTATCAGGAATGAGTGTTGGACTTTGTCAAAAGCCTTTTCTGCATCAGTTGATAAGATCATGTGGTTCTTATCTTTTATTTGTGTGATGGGTTATATTGATTGATTTTCTAATGTTGACCCATCCCTGGATACCTGGTAAGAATCCTAGTTGGTGATGATGAATTATTTTTTTGATATGCTATTGAATTCTATTGGCTAGAATTTTGTTGAAGATTTTTGCATCTGTGTTCATGAGGAATATTGGTCTGTAATTTTCTTTTTTTTGTAGTATCTTTACCTGGCTTTGGTATCAAGGTTATGCTGGCTTCATAGAATGATTTCAGGAGTATTCCATCCTTTTCTATGCTCTGAAATGCCTTTAGTATTACTGGTGTTAACTCTTCTCTGTAAGTTTGGTAGAATTCTCCAGTGAAGCTGTCCAGGCCAGGGTTTTCTTTTGTTGGGAGTTTTTGTTTATTACCTCCTCAATCTCTTCTTTTGTTATGGTTTTATTTATTTTTTCTACCTTGGTTTGCGTTAGTTTAGGTAGGTAGTGTGTGTCTAGAAATTTGTCCATTTCCTCCAGGATTTCAAATCTGTTGGAATACAGTTTTTCATAGTATCCTGTTATAATCATTTTTATTTCAGTTGGGTCTGTTGTGATATCTCCCATCTCATTTCTTATTTGGGTTATTTGGTTATTTGCTTCCTCTCCTGTTTTTCTTTTGTCAGTTTGGCCAGTGGTTTTTTGATTTTGTTGATCTTTTCAAAGAACCAACTTTTGTCTTGTTGATTCTTTCAATTGTTTTTCTATTCTCTATTTCATTTATTTCTGCTCTGATCTTTATTATTTACTTTCTTCTGGTGCCTGAGGGTTCCTTTTGCTGCTTTCTGTTTGTTCAAGTTGTAGGGTTAATGTTTTGAATTTGGCCCTTTTTTCTTTTTGGATGTATGCATTTATTGCTATAAATTGACCTCTAAGCACTGCTTTTGCTATGTTTCAAAAGTTCTTATAAGATGTGTTTTCATTCTCATTTGATTCTATGAATTTCTTTATTCCATCCTTGATTTCTTTTATAACCCAGTAGTTTTTGAGCAAGGTGTTTTTCAGTTTCTATGTTTGATTTTTTTCCCTTGCTGTTTTTGTTATTGATATCTACTTTTATGGCATTATGGTCAGAAAAGATGCTTTGTAATATTTTGATGTTTTGGATTCTGTTAAGGGTTGCTTTGTGACCTAAAATGTGGTCTATTCTGGAGAAAGTTCCATGTGCATTGGAAAAGAATATATACTTGTCTGCTGTTGGATGGAGTGTTCTGTATATGTCTGTGAGGTCAAGTTGATTGATTGTGACATTTAGATCTTCTGTATCTTTATTGAGTTTCTTCCTAGATGCTCTGTCCTTCACCAAAAGTTGTGTGTTGAAGTCTCCTATTATTATTGTGGAGCTGTCTATTTCTCTTTTTTATTCTCTTTTCAATGCTGTTTGAGTTTATTTTATGTAATTTAGAGTCTTGTCATATTTATTATAGTTATGTCCTCCTGGTGCATTGACCTTTTAATCGTTATATAGTGTCCTTCCTTATTCTTTGTGGTGGATTTTGCTTTAAAGTATATTTTGTCAGAGATTAATATTGCCACTCCTGCTCTTTGTTGAGTGTTGTTTGCTTGATATTTCTTTTTTCCATCCTTTGAGTTTTAGTTTGTTTGTGTCTTTGAGTCTAAGGTGTGTCTCTTGTAGGCAGCATATAGACGGATCATGTTTTTTTTATCCATTCTGCTACTCTCTGTCTCTTTATTGGTTCATTTAGTCTATTTACATTCAGTGTAATTATTGATAGGTATGAGTTTAGTACCATCATTTTGATTTTTTTTTTTTTTTTTTGGTGTGTGTGTGGTGTTGACAGCTTCTTTGTTCCACTTAATTTTCTGTGCTGAGTCATTTTTCTTTATGCATTTTCTTTTCATCTTTTTCATTGTTGTTGATTTTGTGTTTGCTGAATCTTTATGTTTTTCTTCTTTTCTATTTTGATGGGTAGGTTTGTTAGCTTCCTTTGTGATTACTTTAAAATTTACCTTTATTTCTCTAAGTTTAAACCAATCTTTTATTTCTTGATATCGCCTTAACTTTCTCTCTGTATAGAAGTTCTATGACCACACTGTTTATTTCCTCTTTTTTGTTTTGACATTGTCGTCGTTTACACATTGACATCGCTGGTTCCCTATTTTCAGTCTTTTAGCTTTTACTTGTTTTTGCAACTATCTGGGTTGATAACTGGTTGATCTGTCCTTGTTCTAGTATTGGGTTTTTGTCTGATATTGTTGGTTCTCTAACTGGAGGACTCCTTTTAATATTTCTTGTAATTTTGGTTTGGTTTTTACAATTCCCTTCACTTCTGTTTATCTGAAAATGACCTAATTTCACCATCATATTTTAGAGACAGTTTTGCTGGATATGTAATTCTTGGCTGGCAATTTTTTTCCTTCAAGGCTTTATATATGTCATCCCATTGCCTTCTTGCCTGCATGGTTTCTGCTGAGTAGTCAGAGCTTAGTCTTATTGGTTCTCCTTTGTAGGTTGACTTTTCGTTTATCCTTTATCACTCTCAAGATTCTATCTTTGTCTTTGGTTTTAGCAAGTTTAATTATGATATGTCTTGGTGACTTTCTTTTGGGATCTACCCTGTGTGCTGTTCATTGAGCTTCTCGGATAGATATTTTCTCATCTTTCATGATATCTGAGACATTTTCTGCCAGCAAATCTTCAACAATTCTTTCTATGTTTTCTATTATCTCCCCCTGTTCTGGTACTCCTATCACTCGTAGGTTTTTCCTCTTGATAGTGTTCCACATAATTCTTAGGCTTACTTCATTTTTTTACATTCTTTTTTCTAATTTTTCCTCAAATAAATTGGTGTTGAGGGATTTATCTTCAGTCTCACTAATTCTGACTTCCATTGCCTCAATTCTGCTCCTATGACCTTCTGTTGAGTAGTCTAATTCTGAAATTTTATTGTTAATCTTTTGGATTTTTAGTTGCTCTCTCTGTGTGGTTTCTAGTTGCCTGTTAAATTTGTCATTTTGTTCTTGTATTGTTTTCCTGATTCCTCTATTGCTTCATCTGTGTGTTCCTTGGCTTGGTCTGAGTTTTGTCTGATGTCCTTCCTGATCTCTTGGAGAGCTCTGTATATTAGTCTTTTGAACTCTATCTCAAGTAATTCCGTGATCTTATCTTCCTCCAGATGGTTTCCTGGTTCTTTATTTTGGTCGCTTGTTGGAGCCATCTTCACCTGCTTCTTTATATGATTTGATATTGACTGTTGTCTCTGAGTCATCATTAAGTTATTATATTTATTTATTGTATGTTTGTTTACTGTGTCCTAGATTTTTGTTTTGTTTTTGATATGCTCAAGTAGGCTGGGCATGTGAGCTACTTTGGTTATTATCATCTTTGAAGCTCTCACATCCTGTCTTCAGGTGGTTAGAGCAGTTACTAGGTGTGTGAGCCCAGGAGTCTGTTCATTTCTTTTGTGCGGGTGCTGCACTGGTGTCCAGGTCGTTGTTTACCGAGTATGTGGTGCAGACTCTTACCTACAGTCTTAGATGGACAGGACTGCATAGGAGTGTTCAGAGTAGGCACAGGTATCTGGCTGCAGTAGGGGCTATAAGTAGAGCTTCCCCCGGGTGCCTGGGTGTAGGGTATGTCCCTGTCCCCTAGAGAGTGTAGTGGAGGGGGTATTGCAGCCAGTCCCTAGGCACCTGGTGCTGTTGGCTGGAGGGGCTGGGAGGCACCACTTATTCTCAGACACTTGTCATGTGTGGCTAGATGGAATGGGTGGTACTGCCAGCCCTCAAGCCCCTGATAAGGGTGGGTGAGGTACCTGATTAATGGGCAGAATGGTGTCAAATGTCACGAATCTGCAGCTCCCCCTTGGCTGCCGCAGTTGAAAATGGGCTTCAGTTGTATGCCCTGTTGTTTTATGCTAATGAGGGCATGTGGTATTGAATCAGCCCACACAGGTCTAGGCAGGGGTGAAGGGTACTGCAAGTCTGTGGACCCCTTATGCCAGTGGCTGGACAAAAGGGTAGGACCTCCCTACCTACACTGAGGTTCTGGCTTAGAATGTGTGGTGTTTTTTAAAACCATGAGACTGGTGTGGACGGGCATAGACCTGAGTTCCAGCTCAGGGGGCTTGGCAGTTGTTGAATACTGTCAGACTAGTGTTAGAATGGAGTGGGGTTGGGGGTGGGTGAGAGGAAGGAAGCACTTCTCCACTGTGAAACTCCTGGAGGGGGAGGGGTTATTTTGTAGGTTAGGTGCTTGCACTTAAGTTTTGCAGGTCCAGTGCTGCTTCCACCCAGCTCCGGAGGCTTGTGCAGACTCGCCACCACCTGGCCTCACCTGACATGGTGAGATGTGTCATCTCAGCCCGCATACACCGCCGAACCAGCCAGCAGGGTGCTGGTAACCTCATGATTGGCACTTCTTCGCTGCTTTTGAATTGTCTCTCCTTCCGCTCTGCCGCTCAGTCTGACTCTTCAGCTTTGTCTTTGATAATCAGGGCTCCTAGATTGCCACATATAATCAATTCACTTGTTTTCTCAAGTCTTTGTTGTAAGAAGGACAACAGGAAGTGTCTGACTATTCTGCCATCTTGGCCCGTCCGTTTGTGCTGTTTTTTATTGTGATACTAGAAAATTAAAACTTTGCAGCTCCCATTCTGTTTTTATTGGCCAGCACTGCTCTGGCCACCGTGGTCCCTGTTCAGCTCTGGGGCAGCACCCAACTCTCCGAGCCCCAGCAGGGCATGTGTCCTCCCTCTTCCCACAGCTCTTCTCACCCCCATTTTGTTCGCCTCCCTCTCTGTACCTCCACAGAGCTATTACCAGAATCCTTTCATTGCATGTTTATTGTCTCTCGTCTCTGGGTAGAGTGGGAGCTCCCAAGTTTGGGCTCTCTGCTCTGGCCCAGCACCTGCTCCATGCTGGCTGGGAAGGGTTCGGGGTTAGTGAGGCCTTGGTGGAGGTGAGGGGTGGGTGGGAAGGACAGGAACTGCTCAGCTCAGAGGCGTGGGGTGGGGCTTCCACCAGAGGGCGCCACCTGCTGCTGAAGGGTTTAGCTGAAGTAGGAGTCGGTTGCACATCTTCCTCCGGTGGCTCCAAACAGAACCTGAGGGCTTTTAGGAAGAGACTTTAAGCTTTGCATAGGGTTCTGGGAACCTGCCATGCCTGTAGAACCAGTGGTGCGAACCTCTGCCAGACTGCTTCATCACCAGAACTTACTTGGCAGCCTAGGCCAGCTAACAGGTTCCAAGTTTATAATTGTCAGTGTGGCCATGGTGGGCTTGGGCCTTGCTGGGCAGCCCCAGGGCCCTTCTCGGCCCTGCTGCCAGCCAGTATGGGGGCCTAGGCAGGCCCCTCAGCCTCAGCTCCAATCGAGGATCAACTCCCGCCTTGGGCCAGGTGAGGACCAGAAGCAAAGGCTGTGTCCAGCACTGACCGAGCATAGTCCTGGACATGGCAGGTGCTCAGGCTGTCCTAACAGTCCTGTGACCACCCCCGCCCTGCTGTCAGCCAGTCTGCAGATGGGAATGGGAGACAGGTTCGGGTCAGGAAAAGGACTGCATGGCTTTGGCTCCTGTGTGAGGGGCCCCAGCTGCAGGAGGCCAGCGAGTCACCGCCTTGTTGTCTGTTTTCACTCTGATGACCCCAGCTTTGGCAAGATGTGGAGGAAGGAGAGATACCACCGGTTCTGTGGAAAAGGCCTGTGGGTTTTAATCGACCACAAGCTCAGAGTGAGCCAACAGGTGACCCCATTGCTAAAATAGCCCAGGAGGAGGGCAGAAGCTTCCATGGCCTGGAGGAGGTGGCTGGAGTGGGGGCTGGAAGGAAGTGAGGGCACAGTTCTTAGAACTGGCCCAGCTCCACAGCCAGCTCAGAGAGCAAGGAGTGCGTCTTCTGGGAACCTCTGCCTCAGTCCAGTCTTGAGACCTCTGCTGGCCTCTCACCCTGCGGGCGAGAACAAGGTGGGGTTCACGGGAGGCAGGGCCAGCTCTCCCAAGGAGCACAGTACCGAGGAAGGGCGAACAGGGTTCATACTCCCAGTTCTTTCTCAAACATTTTCTGAACACGAGGCCAGCGCCCCTCGGACCTTCACCTGCCCAGTTAGGAGACACCCAAAGAGTCAGGGTCAGAAGGGCCCCAGGAGGCTGCGTGGGGAAGCAGAGAGCCTGCCTGGGCCCATGGTGAGAAGTGACAAAGCCCCGCCTCCCCCCAGCCCTTCAAGGGCACCTAGCAGCCCTGAAAGAACAGGAAAGAAAAAGAAGATGGCTTCTCTCATACAGTGGATGATGAATGTTCTGATTCTCAACCTTCAAGAAAATCATTTCCCAGTGTCCTCGCCAGGGTATTTACGGCCTGCAAGTGACACTTCCAGAGGGCCTGGGTGGGGGGCAGAGGGGTGCTAGGCTTCTCTGGGGCAATGTCTCTTGTGGCTGGCTCCTCCGTGGGGCAGAGGGGAGGTGGCCGGTGAATCCCAAGACCGACCTCCAGCGGCCTGGCGGGCTCCCCTCAGCTCCCTGGGCCTGGGCTTGTGTGGGTGACGACTGGCCAGGTGAGGGCAGCCCCCTGCTCTCCCCATCCAGCCCCTGTCCTTACTTTCACTTTTTGTTTATGTTTGATGCCTAATTATAAAAGCCATTCATACTTGTAAAATTTGGAAGCTTCAGAAAGGTAGAAAGGAGAAAAGGAAAATCATCTGTCACCCCACCACCCAGAGCTGCTGCTGTGATGTTTCTCTCCAAGCCTGTTTTTTGATACAAGTCACACATACGTGTGTGGTTGAATTGAGAGCATGCTCTATAGCTGACTTCTCCCCCATATTACATTAAATTGTGAACATTTTCTCAGAGCATTAAAATTTTCCTGAAAATTCTTTAATGGCTATGTAATATTCCATCAATAATTTATCTAGCCATTCTCCTGTTTTTTCGTGTTTTTTTTTTTTTTTTTCCATTCTCCTATTTTGACTCTTTTTTTACCAAGGGAATTTAGCAGTTTTTAAAATTTCACCTAACAATACAAATCAGGCTGTTCCTTTTTGGCTGCCAAGATGGAGCAGTTCTAGGTTGTTCTGTCTGTCATTCATGCCGAGAGGGGCCCCTCAGTTAAGCATCTTGTGTGACTGCCAAAGTTTAGCATTAAAAAACTCAAAACCACCACCCCAGGGGAAGCTTAGAGAAGGGGCTTCCCTCTCTGCCCACAGCTCATGCTGAAGAATTTCAAAGCCAAGAGGGACTCTAGGGGCCCTCAGCTCTCTGCCTGGAGGGCCTGTCCTCCATCACCCCAGGGGTCTGGACCTGCCCATCCTCTGGGAGGGGGAAAGTCACACAGCCTGTAGTTTAAATTTTGCCTGTGCCAGGAGGAGACAGTGTGATCTTGGGCAAGTCCCTTCACCACTCTGAGACTCCATTTCTGTTTCCTTCAGCTCTAAAATGAATCTTGTGCTAACATTTACCTCCCAAGGTGGTATTGTTAGTTGCTGTCCAGTTAATTCCAACTCATGGCAATTCTGTGTGCAGAGTAGAACTGCTCCATAGTATTGTTGTTTTGTTGAGAATATACACAGCAAAACATACACCAATCCAACAGTTTCTACATGTACAATTTAGTGACATTGATTGCATTCTTCTAGGTGTGCAACCATTCTCACCTTCCTTTTCTGAGTTGTTCCTCCCTTGTTAACATAAACTCACTGCCCCCTAAAATTCCTATCTAATCTTTGAGTTTCTGTTTTCAATTTGCTCCCATGCAGATAGTTCTTAAAACAGCTTAATGCTCAAGGCAGACCTTCTTTAATAGTTACACTAAACTGTTGTTTGGTGTTAAGAAGACTTCAAGGGATATTTTTGGTTTAAGGTTTAAAGATTATCTCAGGGCAATAGTTTCAGGGGTTCATCCACCCTCCATGGCTCCAGAAAGTCTGGAGTCCATGAAATTTGAAATTCTGTTCTGCATTTCCCCACTTTTGATCAGCATTCTTCTATGGAATCTTTGATCAAAATGCTCAGTAATAGTAGCCAGGCACCATCCAGTTCTTCTGGTCTCATGGCAAAGGAGGCAGTTGTTCATGGAGGCAATTAGCCACACATTCCGTATTCTCCTCCTATTCCTGACTCTCATTCTTCTCCTGTTTCTCCAGATGAATAGAAACCAACTGTGCCTTGGATGGCCACTTGTAAGCTTTTAAGACACAGGCACTACGCAACAAACTAGGAGGTAGAACAGAAGTACTAAACACATTATTAGGCCAATTATCTGGGATGTCCCATGAAACCATTACCTTGAACCTCCAAACCAAGGAACCAAATCCCATGAGGTGTTTGGTTGTACATAAGCAGCCTTAGCAGCTACTCTTTTTTTTTTTTTTGGTTGTTGTTGTGTAAATATGTCTGTCTTAGTTCTCTAGTGCTGCTATAACAGAAATACCACAAGTGGATGGCTTTAACAAAGAGAAGTTTATTCTCTCACAGTCTAGTAGGCTACAAGGCCAAATTCAGGGCGTCAGCTCCAGCTAAAGGCCTTCTCTCTCTGTCGGCTTCAGAGAATGGTCCTTGTCATCAGTCTTCCATTGGTCTGGGAACGTCTCAGCACAGGAACCTCAGGTCCAAAGGACGCGCTCTGCTCCCAGTGCTGCTTTCTTGGTTGTATGAGGTTCCCATGTGTCTCTGCTCACTTCTCTCTTTTATATCTCAAAAGAGATTGACTTAAGACACTATCTAGTGGCTTAAGACACTATCTAATCTTGTAGACCTCATCAGTATAACTGCCACTAATCCATCTTATTACATCATAGTGATAGAGTTTACAACACATAAGGAAATCACATCAGATTACAAAATGGTACACAATCATACAATCCTGGGAATCATGACCCAGCCAGGTTGACAAATATTTTGGGGGGAACATAATTCAATTCATGACAATGTCTATCACACAACTTTTGCCAATTCAACTTTTTACAGGTGTACAACTTATTGACAGCAATCACAATAATCTGTTCTGCAACTTTATCCTTAATCAATGCAATTTTTCCATTACCGTTAACCCCCCATTTCCCCCTCCCTCCTGCCCCTGGTAACCACTAATAAACTTTGGTCTCTATACACTTGTCTTTTCTTGACTTTTTTAAATAAGTGAGGTCATACAATATTTATCCTTTGTGATTGGTTTATTTCACTCAGCATAATTTCTTCAAGCTCCATCCATACTATAGCATGTATCAAGACTTCATTTCTCCTACCAGCTGAGTAGTATCTCATTGTATGTATGTACCACATTTTGTTTATCCATTCATCTTTTGATGGGCATTTAGGTTGTTTCCACCTTTTGGCTATTGGGAATCCATAAGGTTTTCAAGGCGGTGACCCTTTGGAAGCAGATTGCCAGGCCTGTCTTTCAAGATACCTCTGGGTGGGTTCAAACTGCCAACCTTTTGGCTAGTAATTGAGTGCTTAACTGTTTGCACAACCTAGAGATTCCTTTCCCAAGATGTGGAGAACGGAATGAGATCCTGCCTGTGAGGGCCCAGCAAGGTCCTGCTTTCAGTGGAGGGCAAAGGAACATAGGCATGTTGGGGCCTGGGTGGCTTGGGCAAGTTCCCTCCCTTGTTTAAGAGGACAAGGGTGGACTTCAGAGTCTCTGATGTCAGGATGTGGGTGTCCTCAGCCCTAGGAGTCTGGCTGCACCCTGAATGGCTGCCTCCTTGCTGGCTTCCTAGTAGCCCAGACAACCCCTGTAACACCTCTGGTCTCCACAGGCCCTGATTTCGTCCCAAGGGAAAGCACTAGTTACATTTCCCTACCTTCCTGGGTTCCGGCTCAGCGTCCAGAACCAGGACAGAGGCTGACTCACAGAGAGCCCCTAAGTTTGCTGCGTCTCCCAAACCTTCCAGAGAAATTCCCCCATGATGTTCAGGCCTCAGGGGTTGTGCCAGCAGGGTTTCTGGAATATAAGCTTCAGGAGGGCAGAGCCTGTGTTCTCAGTCACTTGGTGCCCTCAGTGCCCAGCACTGAGCTGGCCCACAGTCTCACTCAATAAATGCTAGCCCACCAAGGCAAGTAGTGGCCTCTGCCTGCCTCAGTTTCCCTTTCACTCTGCTCTGCTGTGCCATGAGCTATGTCAGAGTAGAGAAGTGCTGTCTCACCCCTGAGTCCTCAATGCCCAGAAGCTGGCCTGTGGAGAGGGCCTGAGTGTGCACACAAATGAGAGCAGATAGTTTGATGACCAAGTCATGTCCCGAGAGCCTCAGAGAGGATAATGATGTAGGCTCTCCCCTCCCACAGTGAGTCCCTCCCCTCCCTCTGAAAAGGCCTGTATGGTCAATTCCTCCTTCTTTCCTTCCAGGCTAAAACTGTCCACCAGGAACCTCTGAGGCTTCCTGGTTGGGTGACTTTAGACCTTGACCTCTCTGAGCCTCCATTGCCTCTCCTGTAAAATGGGGCTGATGGAGGGGTTTGTGAGGCTCAGTGCAAGGATTGCCTAGCTTGGTCAGTGTCTGGCAGGTGGTAGCTGCTCAGAGCAGCCATCTTGTAAGCAGTGGCCTGGCCCTCTGTCCACAGTGGGAGCTTCCAGCATAAGCCTGCTGATGATTGACTGATGGAGGGTCATGGGAGGTCCCTGGGCTGGGGTGGCCAAGGATGCAGCAGAGAATTATGGATCCCCTGAGACCCTGGCTGACATCTCTGGCACCTAGGCCTTGGCTGTGTCATTGACGTCCTTTCTCCTATCTAGGAAGGGCACACGCAGAGCTAGGAACTCCAGCTGGGAGATGGGCCCAGCTCCTCTGGAGAGCTGCTTCCTGTCTGCGTTTCATGGCTTGGGTGGCACTCACACCAGGCAGCGCCAGCAGGGAGCAGGAGCATTGACCTACCATGGGATGGAGGCCTCTGTGCCTTCCCAACCTGTCACTTCAGTCTCTAGTTTTCAGGCTTTTAATGGGGGAAATAAAGTTGGCCTGCAGATTTACAGGTCTGATGAGGGGAGCAAATGAGATGGTGCATGTGGCGGCCCTTTGGCCTCTTTAATGCACTCTCTGGACATTATAACATCACCAGTTGCGCTGGAGTCGACTGACTCATGGCAGCCCCATGGGTGTCAGAGTAGAACTGGGCTCCATAGAGTTTTCAATGGTTGATATTTTGGAAGTAGATTCCAGGGCCTTCTTCTGAGGCACCTCTGGGTGGACTTGAATCTCCAACCTTTTGATTAGCAGCCAGGTGCACTAACCATTTGTACCACTCAGGGATTCTGTCATACAATAACAGTTACTATCATGTAACGCCAACCCACAGATGCGAGGAGCATGCCCATGCCCCTCCTCAGTTAGCAGAGGTGCCTAGCATGGCGGCGGAGAGCTCAGGCTCTGGCTTTGCACCAGACCCTGCCACATCCTCCCCGTGGGACTTGGACGAGGGGCTTCTCCATCTCAGCCTCCTTGGATTTCTGGGAGAAGTCGATGAGATCATGTCCACAAGGCGTCTGGTCAGGCTCCAGCCTCAAAGGGCAGTGGCTGCTCCAGGCACCTGTTCTTTCTAGCCCCTTGGTCAGTCGCTTAGGCTCCCTGGGCGTCTGTTTGCTCATCTATACCATGAAGATGGTGATCATACCCATCATATCTGGTCGTGGGGAAGACTGGGTAAGATGAAGCACGTGGTTCACTTAGAGAGTGCTCACTTAGCTATCGTTATGTTTTTTTTGTCAGCAGGAGCAAACCAAGGGTGAGAACTTGGGTCCCCAGCCGACTGCCCAGGCTTCTGCTTGTCCACTATAGGAGAAGTGTACAGATGGGAGCAGGGTGACCACCATCTAGCTCACCAAGCCAGAACTGCATTCCCGTCTTAACAGTCCATCTTAGTCTGGAAGCTCTGATGAAACTTGTTCAGCATCATAGCAGCACGCACAAAGCCTCCACTGACAGACGAGTGGTGACTATACATGAGGTGCATTGTCTGGGAATTGAATCAGGTCTACCACATGGAAGGCGTGGTTTGTGACAACTGTGCAGCAGCTGCTACCAGATCCCCAAAGGGGGCAGAGTCTGGGACTGGGCCAGGCCCCAGCACCCTCACAGACCTTTGTTTTCTCTGGAACGCACACCTGCCTCCTCTCCCGTATTGTTCCAGTGTCTGCACAGCCTACCTTTTCAGTCCCCACAATGTCAGAGCTCCAAAGGGATGCCCTCATCACAGAAACAAGCATGATTGTTTTCCAATTGTAAAAGTAATTCTTCAGGGGAGTCACTGCTTAGGGGGCACTGAGCTTCTGTTAATGCTGGTGGGATAATATGGAAAAGGATAGTGATAATGATGGCACAACATGAGGAATATAATCAACGTCGCTGAATTGTACATATAAAAATTGCTGAATTGGCAAGTGTTTTGTTATGTATATTTTTACCGCAATTCAAAAAAAAAAAGTAATTCTTGTTCATTGCAGGAAGAAAATTAGAAAGTTCAGAAAAATGTATAAATTTTTGTATGGGAACAAATAAAAAAAAAATAAAATAAATTTTCAGTAAAGAGTACCCCAAATCCCAAACTTCTGGGTATTTTTGTGCATATACCCATTAGATGTAGGTTTTTTCTTTTTTTTGCAATGGAATCAGCTGATACTTGCTTAAAAAAATAGGAATAAGTATACTATATTTTTAAACCTTTTTTTGGTAAAATATAACACATACAGAAAGACCATGTAAAATAACCATTCAGCTTAAAGGCAAACATCAGTAGAACCACTACCCTGATGAAGATGTGTGCCAGCCGTCCCAGAAGCCCCGTCCCAATCACAACTCCCTGCCTCCCTCTAAAAAGTAACCATTATCTGACTTTAGGTGGCAATGGTGGTTCAGTGGTAGAATTCTCGCCTTCCGTGTGGGAGACTGGGATTCAATTCCTGGCCAATGCACCTCATAAGTAGCCACTACCCTCCTGTCAGTGTTGGCTTACGTGTTGGTATCATGCTGAACAGGTTTCAGTGGAGCTTCCAGACTGAGATGATCTATGAAAAAAGGCCTAGCGATTTACTTCCAAAAATCAGCCCGTGAAAACCCTATGGATCACAATGGTCCAATTTGCAACCGATCATGGGGATGGCACAGGACTGGGCAGTGTTTTGTCCCATTGTGCACGGGCTTGCCATGAGTCGGGGGCTGAATGGCAGAAGCTAATCACAACAACAATCTTGACTTTTAAGGTAATCACTTTCTTGTACTTCACCTAAGTGTGCATCACTAGATGCTATGATTTTGTCTTTTAAAAAGTGTGTCTTTTAAGCCTCTTAATCTACAGGTTTATTTTGTTAACCCACTTTTTTTCCTGGCAGTGTATCTTGGACCTCATCCATGTTGGTAAATGTGACACTCATCATTTTTAATGACTCCAGTATTCCATCACAGGGATGAACATAACTGACCATTCCCCTACTGATGGACACTTAGGTTGTTTTCACCCTTTTGCTGTTACAACAATACTGTGATGAAAATTGTTTCATATATAATATATATAAAATGATTTTCATGTATATATATACATATAGCTCCCTTGTGCACTTGAATCATTCCTAGAAGAAAAATTTAAAGGTATAGTTGTGGGTCCAAAGGACAACTTCCTTTTTTTTTTTTTTAAATAACACCTGTATTGAGATATAATTTACATACTACACAATTTCCTTACTTAAAGTATATAATTCAGTGGTTTTTATTATTTTCTGAGTTGTGCAACCATCACCACATCATTTTTAGAACAACTTCATCACCCTAAAAAGAAAACCCTTACCTATTATACATTTGCTCAGTCTGGATATTTCATAAAAATGGAATCATGCAATATGTGGCCTTTTGTGACTGACTTCTTTCACTCAGCATAATGTTTTCAAGGTTTGTTCATTTCGTAGTATGTATCGGTACTTTATTTCTTTTTATTGACATATAATACTCTATTGTATAGATATACCACATTTTATTTATTGTTTCCTCAGTTGATGGACATTCGGTTGTTCCCGCTTTTTGGCTATTGTGAATAGTGGTATGAACATTCATGTAAAAATTTTGTATAGATATGTTTTCAATTTTCTCCTACCTAGGAATGGAATTACTGGGTCATACAGTAACTCTGTGTTTAACTTTTTGAGGAACCACCAAACTGTTTTCCATAGAGGCTGCACCATTTTACATTTCCACCAGCAGTGTATGAAGGTTCCAATTTCTCCACAGCCTCGCCAACACTTGTTATGATCTATCTTTTTTATTATAGCCATCCTAATGCATGTGAAGTGGTATCTTGTGGTATTGATTTGCATTTCCCTCATGGCTAGTGATGTTGAGCATCTTTTCATGTGTGTCTTAGTTATCTAGTGCTGCTCTGACAGAAATACCACAAGTGGATGGCTTTAACAAAGAGAAGTTTATTCTTTCACAATCTAGGAGGCTAGAAGCCTGAATTCAGGGTGCCAGCTCCAGGGGAAGGCTTTCTGTCTCTGTCAGCTTTGGGGGAAGGTCCTTGTCATCAGTCTTCCCATGGGTCTAGGAATTTCTCAGTGCAGGGACCCTGGGTCCAAAAGACACTCTCATCCTGGCTCTTCTTTCTTGGTGGTATGAAGTCCTTTTTCTCTCTGCTCAATTCTTTCTTTTATATCTCAAAAAGATTGACTCAAGATACAGCCTAATCCTGCAGATTGAGTCCTGCCTCATTAACATAACTGCCTCTAATCCTGCCTCATTAACATCATAGAGGTTAGGATTTACAGCACATAGAATAATTGCATCAGATCACAAAATGGAGGACAATACAATACTGGAAATCATGGCCTAGCAAAGTTCACACACATTTTTGGGGGACACAATTCAATCCATAACACTGGGCTTATTGACTATTTGTATATCTTCTTTGGAGAAATGTCTATTTATATCCTTTGCCCATTTTTAAATTGAGTTATTTGTCTTCTTACTATTGACTTGTAAGAGTTCTTTACATATTCTAGATACAAGTCCCTTATATATAATTTGCAAAGATTTTTTTTCTCATTCTGTGGGTTGTCTTTTCACTTTCTTGATGGTGTCCATTGACATACAGAAGGTTTTAATTTTGATGAAGTCCCATTTACCTATTTTTTCTTTTGTTGCTGTGCATTTGATTCATAGCTAAGAAACCATTGCCTAATCTGAAGATTTACGTGTGTGTTTTCTCCTGAGAATTTTGTAGTTTTAGCTCTTACACTTAGGCGCTTGATGCATTTTGATTTATTTTTTATATATAGTGTGAGGCAGGGGTCCACCTTTATTCTTTTGCATGTGGATATCCAGTTTTCCCAGCACTATTTGTTGAAAATGGAATTGTCTTGGCACTCTTGTTAAAAATCAATTGACTGTAAATGTTAGGGTTTATTTCTGGAGTCTCAATTCTGTTTCATTGTCTATATGTCTATCCTTATGCCAGTATCACACTGTCTTGATTATTGTTGCTTTATAGTAGGTTTTGAAATCGAGAAGTGTGAGTCCTCCAACACTTGGATTTTTTTTTTTTTAAAGATTATTTTGGCTATTTGGGGTCCTTTGAATTTCCATATAAATTTTAGGATTAGCTTGTCAATTTCTGTGAAAAAGCAAGTTGGAATTTTGATGGAGATTTTGCTAAATCTATAGGTCAACTTCCATCGTAACTATATTAAGTCTTCTGATCCATGAACATGAAATGTTTTTCCATTTATTTAGGTCTTCTTTTATTTCTTTCAGCAATGTTTTATATCTTTCAGATTATGACTTGAACTTCCTTTGTTAAATTTATTCCTAAGCATCTTTTTTTCTTTTCGATGCTGTTGTAAATAGAATTTGTTTTCTTAATTTCATTTTTGAGCTGTTCATTTCAGGTGTATAGAAATACAATTGATCTTTGTACATTGATCTTGTATCTGCAAACTTGCTGAGCTCACTTATTAGTTCTAATAGCTTTTTAGTGGATTCCTTAGGATTTTCTATTATAAGATCATGTCATCTCCAAGTAAAGACAGTTTTACTTCCTTTTCAAGCTGGATGACTTGTATTTTATTTTCTGGCCTAATTGCCCTGGCTAGAACCTTCAGTACAATGCTGAATAAAAATGGAAAGAGTGGAATCCTTGTCTTTTTCCTAATCTCAGGGAGAAAGTGCCTAGTCTTTCACCGTTAGGCTATAGGACAGGCTCTTTTTAATACTTCCTGAAAGATTGGCCAGTTTACATTCTCACTGCTAGCAGTGTATGGGCCCAAACCAGTTGCCACCGAGTCGATTCTGACACATGGAGACCCCATGTGTGTCAGAATGGAACTGTGCTGTATAGAGTTTTCTGATTTTTTTGGAAGTCGATTGCCAGGCCTTTATTCCAAGGCATCTCTGGGTGGACTCAAACCTCCAGCCTTACGGTTAGCAGCTAAGCATGTTAACCATTTGTACCACCTACTATAGGAGAGGGAGGCCCATTTCCCCCACCCTTCACCAACATGGTAATTCTAGGTTTTAGAGGTGATTTAGAGGTGAGGAACCCAAGGCCCAGAGAGGGGAAGTATGGCATGCCTCATCACACAGCCCCTCAACTGCCTACAGTCCAGATGTAACCACATTACTTGGGGAATGAGCCCAGGTCCTCCCTGTAACTCCCGGCCCTCCTTCCCTCTTCTGGTGCGGCTGCCTTCAGGCCCACCAAGGGAAATTGCTGGTGCAGAGGGAGACCTGGGTTCTGTTCTTGGCTCGGACACTGACTTGCTGGGTGACTTTTGACAAGTCACTTCCTCCCTCTGGGCTGGGTTTTCCCATCGGTGCAGTGGAAGGGGTGGTCCACAATGAAGTTCTCCAACTCTCCGCATCAGTGCCCTGCCCCACCCACCCTTAAACGCACAGTGGCTTCTGCCACCGCTATGCAAAACCTGGCCACCAGAGGGCGCTCCAGACCGGTATTTGGCCCAGCTGGGGTGCAAAGGCCGCTAGGGACGCTGACAGGCAGGGCGTGTTTGCCAGGAGCTGCTAGCTTTGCTTGCACAGGCTTCCTTGTGGCTGGACCTCCCCAGGCTGTCTGCCCCATTCCTTTGGCTGAGGCCTGATCTCTGAAGAGAGAGAGATGGAATCATAGCCTACAAAGCCAGCGACCTTGCATTCATCCCTTCCTGCGTCAGATTGGCTGCGCAAGGCCCAGACTTCCCAGTGTCAGGCCACCAGCATGAGTTTCTCAGCCTAGACTGTTTCCATGGTCTCTGGGTCTCTCAGGGAGCTGCATCCTCCTCTACCATACTGCTTGCAGCAGAAACCCCCATTGTGGGGTGGGGGCACAGCCTGGACAAGGGGACACCGAAGCCAAGCCCTTCTGGGACTTGGATGGCTCTACGCTGGGGCTCCTGGAACAGTGTAGTGTATGAGACCGTGGCATCAGGGACTCCCAGGCTCTTGAATCACAGACCCCCGTACCACAGAAGCAGGCACAATAGAGGGTTGGGGACCACCTGGAACTTCCAAATACAGAGTGTCCTGCCTGCATGTGTGGTACACGTCCCTGGGAGCACCAGAGTTGGCTCTGCCAGCACCACCCCTGGTCCGCCTATGCAGCTTCTCCCGGTAAAAGAAAAGCAGAACATTTGCTTCACAAATGGAGCTCCAGGACAAGGCAGCCCCTCTCCCCCAGGCTGTGCACTCAGCCTGCCCACAGTGGGGACACTGGACACCCCCATGCCTGGCGCATTTGACCCACACCCTCTTAATTTATGTATGTTTGCTCTCCCTTTTCAGCCTTGAAGGCAGAGTGAGTCTCCAGTTCATCTCGGCCCTTCTATGGTGGCTGCTTTAGGACTTTGTGTCCAGTAGAAGCTCAACAACGTGCAGCCTGTGACTCCTAGGTCCCATCTTCTCCTCCCACTCAGGCTCTGGGGCTGACGCTGCCCCTTACTTGGTTGTGTGACTTAGGACAAGTCACTTAGCCTCTCCGAGCTTCCGTTTACTCGTTTGTTAGTTTTCCTTACTAGGATGCGGAGTAATAATTCTTGTTCTACTTTCCTCCAAAGGTTGCCAACATCAAACAGGATGTGAAAACCTGTAATTGTCCCCCTTGTCCTTCTCAGAGCACCAAGCTAAGCTGTTGGGCGCACATGGAGGTCCCGATGGAGGTGGGGTGGGGTGCCAGGCCACAGGAATCCCCGCAGTTTTTAAAGAACTTGGTGGACATTGACTAGGCCTGTTCTATGGACCAAGACCTGTGCTAAGTACTTCACCTGGGTTATCTTTCTTGGTCCCCTTAGGGATGCTTCCAGGCAGGCAGCTTTACCTCCACTCCCACCCCTAGGCCTGAATCAATTAGCTATCTTGCTAACTGAGGTCACACAGTGGGTAAATGGTGGGTCTGGGACCTGAACCCAGAGGTCTGGCCTCTTAATCGCTGAACTGCACCACTGCTTTGAACAGGCAGGGACGGGCAGCTTTGGGGACATTTTGTCCACTGAGTAGGAGTCATTGGAGTCCCTGTGTGTTGCAAACAATTAATGTGCTTAGCTCTACCTGAAAGGCTAGAGATTCGAGTCCATCCAGAGGTGCTTCAGAAGAAAGGCCTGGCAATCAACTTCTGAAAAATCAGTTAGAAACCCTACGGAGCACCGTTCTACTCTGACACAGTGGGGTCACCATGAGTTGGAATTGACTCAACAGCAACTAGTGGTGGTGGTAGATAGGACTCATTAAGCATCAGAGGTCATTTGGTCTCATCTTCCATTTTCATGACTGCCACACTGAGGCCAGGGAGAAGCGCTGTCTCTCCATTTCCCTCCTTCTCTCCCCCCCACACATTGGGGCATTTGGGGCAGAGCAGGACCCAGGCTAAAATCAGATAGTGGGCAGGAAGGGAGGGGAACTGGACGATGCCTAAGGCCCCTGCAAGACTCAGAATCTAAGATTCTGAAAGGTGGCCATGGGGCCTCTCTCCCACCAGTCAACCTCCAGTTTGGCTGGACTCACTCACCCAACTTTGGGTTCTTGGGGGTGAGGGTGAGAAGGAGTACCTTAAAGGCTCCAAACATTAGCCACCCAGCAGCTTAGGCGCTGGGCACCAGAAATCTCCTCCTCCCAATGCCCTGCCCTTATCAACAAAGCGATTTGGGTTGGTGGAGAGGCAGGCTGGGGGAAGTCAGAGGCCCCAGGCTCAGTCAAGGTGGGCAGGAGAGATAGGGAAGTGGGGAGGGGGCCGCGGGGCCCTGCTGGGAGGGCCGCCCAGACCGCCGCATCTGCATGGGCCTCGTCCCTCTGCATGGACATGGCTCCAGAGCTTCGCTGCCTCCTGCCTCGCCAGGAAGGCGCCCGCACATTTAATTAGCAAGCAGCAGCCTCTCCCCAATTCATCACAGTCACTGGTTAATTAGCTGCGCACGAGGCGCCCCCGCCCCCCAGTTCTTGGCTGAGCCGCCTGCCGCTCTCACCAGGCTGCCACCACCTCATGGTGTCCCCTGTTGCCCCATATTATTTTGCTCCCCAGAATCGGGGGTGGAGGAGGCATGCCTGGCTGAAACCTCAAGGAGATTCTGGGCAGCGACGCTTGAGCTCTAGGCATCCAGCAGACATCATTAGGGCCTCGCTGCGCCAGGCTGGCGCTGGGTGGAACCAGGCTGCATGGGGCGGCAGGCCTCTGTCCTGTTCAGCTGCTCAGGAATGGCTTTTCCCTTTGGGAGGTGCTGGGCCATCTCACCAGCCTGGTCCCTAGGTGGTGGGCGAAGACTGCAGTTACCCTCCATGTTGCTCCCACCACATCCGGAAAGGGACAACCATTTCTTCCTTCTCCCTGTCCAAAGTTCCCTTGAAAGCTGTGCCTCAGGAGGAAGGGGCCCACCCTCAGAGCCCCTTCCTAGCAGCCAGATCCTGCAGGTCCATGCTATGGGCAAACGGAGGCAGGAGGGGTGGGGGTTTCAGCTCCGCTTTGTGACTGCAGGGCTTCTGGGGAGTCGGGGACACTGGAGGGAGCCCACCATCTGTGGCTGAACTCGCCTCTGTCTCCTTGAAGGAGAGAGGCTGGTAGCCCTGGGAGTAGATGCCCCCATCCTTCTGGGCAGAGCCGGGGCAGCCTCGGCATGTTGCTGGAGGCAGGAGGCTCTAGTCCCCCCTTGCTGCGCTCACCTTGTCTACATGGTGGCTTCAGGCAAATCACACTGGCACTGCAGCCTCAGTTTCTCTGTCATAGAAAGGGCTGCCCCACCTGGTCTGCCCACCTCAAGGTGGGTTTAAGGGTGATGTGGACCAAGGACATGGAAGGACACATTACCCTGCGGAGCAGCCGGCATGTTGTGTGGGTGGCGTGTCTGGTAGAGCCCGTCCACTCTGGCACTCACCATCTGGATGAACTGTGCCTGCCTCAGTCTCCCCACCTGACTCATGGGTGGTTATGGGGATTTAAATGACTTCCAGTGTCTAAGGCACGTAGAACAGTGCCTGGCAGAGGGGTCCTTGGTAACCATTGGTGATTCTTGCCATTCTTTGTTCTCCTTTAATCCAGTCAGTATTTACTGCCAGGTACAGTGGTGTCACTAGGGTTGGTGCCACCCAGTGCAGTAACTCATGGTGTCACACACCCCCCCCCCCCGCCCCCGCCCCATGGACCTCCTGCCATACCGGACCATACAGAATTCTTAGTAATGTTTTTTGTACTAATGTTACTCGTAAATCGCAATTCCTGTATATCACTCTTTCTTTTCCTTTAATTACTACTTCATTCTCAAAAAAGTTATTGATATAGGTTCTCAAATACTAATTACCACAATATTGTAGCTAAAACACCAGAAAATTTGACAAGCTCAGGGACTATAGAGACACCAGCAGCAACGAAAACAACAGTGTGTGCTTATAGCACTTGCAGACAAAACCACGTGATTGGAAGCGTCATTGTAATTGGGTAATAAGGACAGCTCTGACCAGAGTGCCTTAGAAGGGTCATAAAGTAAATTTGCATAGACATTAGCCTTGTAGGTATATTGAAACATGTAAGCTGGGCTTACAAAAAATGTTTTTTTTGTTGTAACTAACTACAGGGGTATTTTTATAGACAGTCATGTTGGTGTCAACCCCTCTGACAGTGTCACCCCGTGTGGCCCATACCCCCCAGTGACACCAGTGGCCAGGTATGGGGGATTTGAGGGTGAAGAAGAGAGACGACTTCCCTACTTTTCAGAACTTCCTTCCAGTGGGGGAGGCAGCTGAAAACAAGCACACAAATAGAGGAAAAATACAATTTTATCCAAATAAAGTCTGTAGCTTTGTTAATAGTAACGTACAAAGGTAAATATCCTCTTTTTGACAAATGTTCATGGTTGGGCAATGGGTTAACATTAGGAGAAACAGGGTGAAGGGCAGGCAGGAATACTGTACTATCTTTGCAGCTTTTTGTAAATCTAAAATTATTCCAAAATAAAAAGGTTATTTAAAAATACAATTTCAGGCAACAATAACTACCGTGAAGAAAATAAGCAGGGGCAAAAGCTAGAGGTAATAGAGGGAGGGGCCATTTTAGGCAGGAGGAGCAACACTGGAGCAGAAACTAAGGGGAAGGAGCTAATCTCTCCAAGATCAGGGAAGAAAAGGCCAGTGCAAAGGCCTGGAGGTGGGCATCTGCTGGGGATGTTTGTGGGGTGGAGGCAGCTGCCGGAGATGAGGCATGAGAAGCAGGCCGGGGCCTTCCCTGTGTAGGATGCGTTAGGCGCCATCAGGGCAGTGTGGGAAATACAGTGATGGCGCCAGGCTGGATCCCTTGTAGAGCGTAGGAGGGCAGAGGGAGGGTGGGTAGGTGCTCTGTCCCAATCCCAGCCCCTGGCTTGTGTGTGTAGCGGGGGTAGACACTAACCACCAGGCTTGGGGCAGGGCGGGAGCTGAGGAAGGAGCTGGAATGCACCAATGCTTCTGTGCTCAGACTCTGCCCCCAACCCTGAGCAGTCAACCTGCCACCCCCCTGCCATGGGACATTTTGCCATTTCAAAGGACAGAGTTGGGGGTGAGAGAATCTGTCTAGTACCGTCCACTCATTAGTGTCTCAATTTAATGCCTACAGTCACCCGGTGGGGAGGTCAACCATCATTTCCACTTACAGGTGAGACAGCGGAGAAGGAGAAGCCCTTGTGGCCCCCGGGGCTGCACTGGGGTCTTGCTGAGAGACAGGACGTGGACATGGCTGTGACTATGAAGGGGCAAGCTAAGCATGCAGTCAGGGCTGGCGTGGTCATCCAAGGGATGGGGCCTTGGCCCTCATGTGACCTGTGAGTCAGAGCAGGGGAGCAGCTTTGTACCGTAACTATGTAATTAACTTTGGTAATAGTAATGGAGTCCCTGGGTGGTGCACACGGTTAAGCACTCGACTACTCACCAAAAGGTTGGCAGTTTGAACCCACTCAGAGGCACCTTGGAAGACAGACCTGGCCATCTGCTTCTGAAAGGTCACAGCCTTGAAATCCCTATGCAGCAGTTCTACTCTGTACACATGGGGTCCCCATGAGTTGGGATCGACTGATGGCAACTAACAACAACAACGATAGTAATAGTACAAGTATGTAATACAGAATTCTAAAGGTACAAAATGACATACAGAGACAAGTTAGGATCCCCACCCTATCCCCCACCCATCCAGTTTTCCTCCCCAGAGACGACCTCTGGGACCTGTTTCTTGTGGATCCTTCTGGAATGACTCTGAAGCAGCATCTTGACCACAACTACAACAGACAATCAGCAAGCCCCACGGCCTGCCAGGCACCACCTGTCAGGAAGCCTCGACATACTTTTCTCTTTTAATCCCATAACAACCCTTGCCATGTATATATCAAGCTCTCCATTTTAAATGGAGGAAACAGAGGCACAGACAGACAAAGTCACTTACCCAAGGCCACACAGCATGGTAGATGAGGGAAACTGAGGCACAGAGATGTTGACTAACCAGCCCCGGGTGACCAGCTAGGAAGTGGAGGGGCAAGGATCTGAACCCCACACCCCTGACCACTACACTGTGCTGGGAGGAAGGACCCCAGCTCCAGGATCAGCTCCACCTGGGAGGGACTTCCTCACTGTCCACCTGTGGGGCCTTGGCCAAGTCCCTGTTCTTCTCGTGCCTCCAGCTCCACCATGGGTGGAGAGAAGAATGCTGGCCTCTCTGGACGGCTTGAGGGTGAGCAAGATGCACTGGGTGAGGCCTTAGGTTCTAGTGGTGCAGGGGTGTGCTTTTCCTCCTCTTCAGTTGCTGCTTCGAGTGGCGGCAGGAGGAATGGCGCCGTTGGGTGGATGTCTTGGTGGGCCTGGAGCGCAAGGTGCAGGGCTTCCTTCCCTATAGCCAGACAGGCCAGGTGAGGGTCCCCAGGGGAGGGACTGATGGAGCCCTGCCTCTACCTTCTCCCCTCCCACAGCTGCGCATTTGCTGACCCAGGAATTCTGGGAAATCAGGGGCTGGCAGATTGGTTCCGGAGAATGTCCCATGATGAGGGGGTGGGTCATCAAGGCAAGGGAAAAGGGGTTTTCCTAGGATTTGTGCAATGAGCACAGCCCCACCCCCACCCCCACACATAGCTGAGTGCCAGGACCCTGCAATGTTGGGTGGACAGTGGGGAGGGAGGCTAGGGAGGGGCTGCAGCCAGGAGTACCCAGGACTTGCCACCAGGTTTGGACAAGGAGATAAGGAGCTGGGCCCAGGGGAGGTCTTCAGGCTGGAGCTCAGCCCAGGGGAGGTCTTCACTTTGGCAGGGCCACCACAGGATGGGGGACTGGCCTTTAACAATGTGGGCTCAGAAAATTGATTTATCTACCTGCCCCCAAGGACAATCAGGTCCTTGGGAGCTGAAACAGCCCAGTTCTCCCAGACACGGACTGAGAAACCCACATGCCGGTTTGTTCATCTGTAACGTGGGCCAGACCGTCAGGGAGCCAGACCACATGTGTCTCCATCCGACCCCCTTCTTCACATCCCAGGCCTGAGAACCTGGATTAGTCATAAGAAGAGGGCCGGGGGGCTGCGTGGTATGGTGCACGGTGTTGAAGTGTTTCTTGGCTGGCTTAGCTGGGCTGCAGCAGACCAGCACGGTGGAACAGGAAGCGCCAGGACAAGACCAGTCTGGGGTTTGAACTCCAGTTCTCCCCAGTTCTGGGCATGTTAACTAGACACTCTGAGCTTCAGTTTCCTCATCTGTAAAATGGGGTTATCAGAATGAAATGAGATCTCATTATGCAGAGAGAGCTTCTTATATAACGCTTGGCACATAGTAAATGCTCAGTAAGTGTTACCCTCCTCCACTGACTAGCTGGTTAATCTAATTTTTCAAACCCCACAAACCTAAAGAAGAATGTTGACACTTGTGCTGCATTCAGAGGCTGTCTGGGAGATGTAATTTGGTTGCTGAATGTTAGAATTGTTGAGACACTTCCAGGGAGAGGCTATTTGAAATGGATACTGGCCCTACAAATCAGGCCTGGTGGTCCTAGGGCCTCCTTTTGCAGGTGCCAGGGGACTTCAGACCCTCCCACATATCTCCCTCCTCTAAACCCGGGCTGGTTGAACCCACAACAGCTTCTTTTTGGCAGCTCCTTTTTCTAGAACACTCCTTACAGATGCCACCTTCTGTCCTGACAACATTCTGGGTGTTCCGTCTGGTCTGTGGGCGCCAGAGGCGGCTGGGTGTGGAAAGGGAGTTGGGCCAGTCCCAGCTGGATGGCCATGGACAGTGGGTGTCACTGAGGAGGCATTGCGCTCTCTGATCCTCTCTGACCCATGGAGCAGGGGTGAGAGCCTCACAGGGGCATGACGATTTCATGGGTTGGTGAATGTGGAGGGTTTTAAAAACTGGAAGATGTTTCTTTTTTTTTTTTTTTCCCTTCTAAATTTTATTTTGTTGTTGCTGGGAATATACACTGCAAAACATACACCAATTCAACAGTTTCTACGTGTACAATTCAGTGACATTGATTACATTCTTTGATTTGTGCAACTATTCTCACCCTCCTTTTCTGAGTTGTTCTTCCCTCATTAATATAAACTCACTGCCCCTAAAGTTCCTATCTAATCTTTCAAGTTGCTGTTGTCAATTTGATCCCATATAGATAGATCTTAAAAGAGCACAATGCTCAAGGCAGACCTTCTTTACTAGTTAAACTAAACTATTGTTCAGTTATAAGATGACTTCAGGAGATAGTTTTGGTTTAAGCTTTAAAAATTATCTCAGGGCAATAGTTTCAGGGGTTCATCCACCCTCTATGATTCCAGAAAGTCTAGAGTCTATGAAACATTTGAAATTCTGTTCTGCATTTTCCTCCTTTTGATCAGGATTCTTCTATGGAACCTTTGATCAAAATGTTCAGTAATGGTAGCCGGGCACCATCCAGTTCTTCTGATCTCATGTGGAAGGTGTTTCTTAAATGCAGGGATGATGATTTTTACAAAACCTTCCAGTCTTTTCTGTGAGTCACAGAAGTTACAAGCTAGAAATGACCTTGACCATCCATATTTTGCCAGGAGAATGTTAAATTGATGTTGGGCAGAAGAAGGGATTCACAGTCAAATAAATTTGGGAAACACCAACTTATAAACAGCCAACAGGCTACTTCATTACAGGGCTTCTTAGAGCCTTAATGTGCGTTGTGAAGTTCCAAGAGGGGGCGCTATCCACACCAGTCCCCAGACCGTTTGACAATGGCGTCCTTTTTCATTGTCCTGGAACATCTTGTGAGTTTAGAGGTCAATGAGACCCATTTTGGGAAATGCCAAAATAGTCTAAAACCTGCACCTCTTTTGCATCTTCACAGCTTGGGGAGCTTGGGGGGTGGGTCTGGAGTCCAAAGGAGTTAGACGGTTTGGGGAGATGCTCTAGTCTTTATTTTAAAGCTAAAAATTTAGCTGGCATTTTACTTGTGTTAACCCATTTCATCTTCACAACAACCCCAGTAGGTAAGCACTGTCGTCATCTCTGTTTTCCAAAGGATAAACTCAGGCACAGAAAGGCTAAGTTGTTGCCTAAGGTCCCCAGCTAGTAAGGGGTAGAGCTGGGATCTGAACCGTGGCCACCTGAGTGAGGGGCTGCACTTGGGCACCAGAAGACCTGTCTGCAGGAGGGAGGCTTGGGAAGCTGCCTCTGGCTCAGCAGCTGCACATGCAGCTGCTGTCAGAGGGTGAAACTTCCTGCAAGTGGCTGGTCTCAAGTGTTCATGAAAGAGCCTGAGGCTTCCATGTCACAGGGTGGCTGTCCTCCGGCTCTGAGTCCAGGGCCCAAGGACACCCCTTGGGGAGCCCTGGCTGCTCTGCTGTCTGCATCTTCCCCTCAGCAGCCTGGCCCCACCAATAGGCCACATTGGGTTCTCATTTCCTCCTCACCTTGATTATCTCCAGTCTACAGGTGAGGCTTAGAGGGGAACTGAGGCTCAGAGAGGGCAAGTAACTTGCTCAGAGTCACACAGTGAGGAGCTGGGATATGAACCCAGGAAGTGGACTCCAGAGCTGGCTGTTCTTTGACCATAGTCAGGATGTGTGCGCCCTGGTGAGAGGAAGCAGCAGGTGTCTGGGGGCAGGGAAGAAACACAGCTATAGGCTACCAGGCCCCTGCTCCCCTGTGACCGGCTGCCTCCCCTGCAGGCCCATGTGACAGGTTCATCTCCCTGGCCTCCCCTGCCCAGCCTCAGGTGAGTAACAGACAGTGGTGTACTAACAGGCCAGATAGGTCACCGCTGCCAAGGACACGAGAAACAGTTGCCATGGTGGCCTCTCAGTCCACTCAGGGCTTTATCTGCACCTTCTGGAACGAGGGCCTCAGCTGTTTCCTCCTTCTGGGGTATACTTTTTTAGGGGTATGGAATTTTTGATCTGTGTGCTTTTTCTTCTCTTTGAGCTCCCCAGCTTCTAGAGATAGAGCTGTTTGCTCGTCTTTCCATCCACAGATGCTCACTGGGCCTGCAGGGGTGGGGAGGCCCAGCCAGGCTCCTTCTCCAGCTGCTGTGCTGGGGCAGGACTGCAGGGTACTCCAGATCTCCTGAGAAGACAGCTGGAGGCGGGCTCTTCACCCACCTGGCTGCGAGGACTCGGTGTTCCTCCCCTCCTCCTTTTGGTCACCCTTAGCACCTCCTCCAGGGTGGCCACCTAGTGGGACCTCGGGTGTGAATCCCAGCCCCGCCTCTGGCCAGCTCGGTGACCTTGGGCAAATGACTCCACTCTGAGCCTGACTCCTCCCCTGCAAAGTGAATTTCCAGTGTGGGGTTAACAGTGGGCTCCAGAGTCTCATCTTGACTCCCCCACTTATATACTGTGGTCTCCTGAGAAAATTACTCAACCTCCCCAGCCTCAGTCTTCTTATCTGCAAAATGGGGATGAGAATTAACTGAGAAAATACTCATAAAGTATGCAGAAGAGTCCTTGGGACCCAGCTAGTGTTCAACATCTATGGCAGCAGTTACTATGATTCTGGCCTTTTAGGGCTGTTGCAAAGAGCATAGAGACCCCACTGCTAAATACCAGGTCCCTCACCTCACACACAACTGGGCATGATAGCGCTTGGAGTCCTTCTCCTGGCCTCTGTGTCTCACGCCATCAGACTGGGCACTCTGCTTTGTCCTCTCCCCCAAGAGATACAGTGAGTGCTAATGCCTGTTGAGAGAGTTAAACAAAAGATCTAGTGTGTCAGAAGAAGGCCACGAGGCCCCATCTTTTGCTAGAAAATGCAGGGCTCGTTCATTCATTCATTCATTCATTCATTCGGCTAATACTTCCTGAGCACTTACTCTTCTAGGTGCTGCGGATACAGCAGTGGACAGAGCAGACAAAACCCCCTACCCCTTAGGCACTGACACAGACCCTGAGACCCTAAAGAAAGTGAGTAAATCCAGTGTATAGAATGTTAGTTGGCAATAAATGCTAGGGAAGAAAGTAAAGCAGGGAGAGCAACGGGGGTGCTGGTGGTTGCCATTTGAGACAGGGTGGCTAGGGGAGGCCCCACTGAGAAGGTGACATTTGAGCAGAGATTCAAAAGAGGTGAGGTTAATGTTCGTGTGTTCATTCATTCATTCATTTTGGCAGTCAGCTAGCACCAGCACACGTTTCTTCACATGTACAGTTCAGTGACCTTGTTGTTGGTGTTAGCTGCCCTCAAGTCAATTCCAACTCATGGCGACCCCATGTGTGCAGAGTAGAACTGCTCCATAAGGTTTTCAAGGCTGTGACCTTTTGGAAGCATATTGCCAGGCCTTTCTTCTGGGGTGCCTCTGGGTGGGTTTGAACCGCCAACCTTTTGGCTAGTAGTTGAGCGCTGAACTGTTTGCACCACCCCAGGACTTGCCAGCACACATTTCTTTGGGCCTGTTCTGCACCCTGGGCTTGGCAGGGAGTGGGGAGGTAGAGAACCCAGCCCCTGCCTGAGATGCTCACAGCCTGCTGTCTCCCACAACCCACCTACCTGGTATGAGTCACTGGGGCTGGAGTGACCAAGGACTGACTGGGGTCCCGGGATGTGGGACTTTCACTGTTACAACCAGGAAAGTCAGAAACATGGACAAGTTGGTCTCCCTGGCAGAGGCTGCTCTCGGGGGCATGAGGCCCAGGAGAGGTCAGTGGAGGCCTCCGCTGCCCTAAGGCTGTGTCACATGTTGGGAACGTGAATGAGAGAGGCCATGTGTGCTTGTCAGGTGAGCAAGGCAGGAGAAGCTTGCAGGCCCAACTAGGACAGCACATGAGGGGTGCAGCGGGTATGGGGACAAGGCTGCCTCCCGAGGATGAGGGAGCCACAGGGTGGGAAGGAATGACGGGGCCTTGGGTGTCAGCCTCCGAACATGTGAGTGACATTAATGCTTTGCTGCACAAGGTTCCACACTGGGGCTGCTTTCATTCATTCCAGTGGACACTGAGCACCTTCCAGATGCCCGGCCCTGGCCAAGTGTCAAGATGTCTGCACTGGTCAGCAAGACAGAGCGAGGGAGAGGAAAAGCAAATGTGGCCAAGTGGTGAAGTGGAGAACCTAAGCAAAGGGCATATGGGTGTGTGTTGTACTATTTTCTGTGGGTTTGCACATTTCCAAAATAAAATGTCAGGGGGAAAATAAATAAGTTCCGGGCCTTGTAGGAAGCATCTGGGGAGGATGGAGATAAGGATCGTCCTTCCCTCCTGCAGCTTGCTGCCTGGTGAGGGATTCCGTGTGAAAACCCAGGACATTAAATGGCATGGATGAGGGAGGTGGGTGTGGGGTCCTCGGGAAGGACGCTGAGGCTGGGCCTGGGGGGCTGGGTGGAATTTGGCCAGATGGAGAAAGAGAGGGAAGGGCATCACAGCCAGGGGAACAGCCAGGCAAAAGCACAGCTAGCACAGAGGCTGAGAGGACGTGGGACGTCAGACAGCAAGTTGTTCTGAGTGGCTCAGAGAGTGCTGCTGGTGGGCTGGGGGGCAGCTCATCAGGGGCTAGAAAGGGAAGTCGTGGGCTTGAGGAGCACACCTCCTAGAGTCAGTCATGGAAAATAAAAACAAGCCTGGCCCACTGTTGTAAAATCAGAGAAGACAGGAAGTTGTGTCTAAAAAGGAAATTTGAGCCCCATTGCCAGAGGCACCCACAGTGAAGTGTTTGATACATGTCTTATTAATATCTTTCTAGATGTATATACATATATTTATATGTGTGTGTATGTCTATGTGCATGTGTGTGTGTGTATAGAAATGTGTATGTGTGTGTATGGGTATATTTGGAGTCCCTGGATGGGGCAAACGGTTGACGCACTTGGCTTCTAATCAAAACGTTGAAGGTTCAAGTCCACTCATAGGTGTCTCGAAAGAAAGGCCTGGCAATTACTTCCAAAAAATCAGCCATTGAAAAACCCTATGGAGCATAGTTCTACTCTGACATACATGGGGTCGCCATGAGTTGGAATCCACTCAACAGGAACATTTTTTTTTTTTAGTGTATGTATAAACACACACACAAATATATACATATTTTATTTATTTACTATTTTAGAATCATAAAAAGTTCTCATCTTTCTGTTTTTACTTAAAAATTATGTCAGACACATTTTCCAGTGCCATTAGATAGTCCCTGAAACACTGACGTCTGAGCACTGCGGACAACTCCAGCCTGTGGTGGTTCCCTCCCTAATATGGCCATTTCTTGTGACTGGTCACCAAGGTTGTTTCCACTTGTTTGCTATCATAAATAGTCATGATAAACATCCTCCATACAGACATAGTTTCATGTCCACATTGCTGATTTTTGTTGTTTTTGTTTTCACTAATAAACTCCTAGAACTGAGGCTCTTGGAAGCCCTGCTCGGCCCAGGGCTGGCTGAGTAGCCAGGGGAGGGACTGGGTTTCCTGGGACCCTGTGTCCCCACCTGAGTCCCCAGCTGTCGGGAACTACTTCCACTTCCTGGATATCTCATGCTCTCTCCCACCTCCAGGCCTTTGTCCATGGTGTTAACCCCCATTCCCCTCCCCCCTCTCTGTCCCCCACTTCCTCCCTCTTTCTGTCTGCCTGGCTAACTCCTCCTTATCTTTTTGGATCCTGCCATCAGCTGCTTTCATCCAAGCTACTATCTCTCTGGGTTACAAATGCCATTTCTTTGTCTCTGTCATGTCCCTGAGGCCAGGGCCCAGGCTGGATTCGTCTTTGAATTTCTAGCCCCAAGTGTAGAGCTGGCTCATTTAGGTTTCAGTAAATGTTTGTTGAGCAAAGGAATGAAGAGTTGGACAAATGGATGAACAAGTGAAACCAAGTCCAAGGGGAAAGCTGAGGCTCAGATATTGGGTCCTGGACAAGCATCTAGTCCAGGAGGACAGAGGAGGATCCAGCAGCGCCCCAAGCTAGGAGGCGAGAGGCAGGGAAAACAAGACGTCGTGCAAGAAGACTCCGGCCCAGCCAGGTCAGGCAGTGCAGTGCCGGTGAGGGATGGGGACTAGCTGGTTGACTGGTCTGAGGAGTCAGGGGCAAGGGGGCACCAGTGGGTGAGCTTTCTAGAAAAGGGAAAAGCCTCATGGGCTCTAGAGCCCTTGTCTGGGTTCAAATCTGACCCTGCTGCTTATGAGCTGTGTGAGCCTGAGCCTTAGTTTCCTCATCTATAAAATGGAGATAAAAATGTTCTTACTTCATTCATTCATTCATTCTTGCACCCAGCAAATGTTTGTTGAGTGTCTGCTGTGGGCCCAGGACTGGAGGCTGAGACCAAGCTGGCCACCATGGCCACACATCCAGCAAGCCCTGCGGCTGAGATCAACAAGTTCCGCGCGTGATGCTCCGTTGCTCACCTCATGGGGACATTGTGCAGATTAAATGAGGGGCTGCCACAGAAGAAATAACTTAATAAGCAGCAGCTGCTCTCACCGTTGCAATCCCAGGCCTGCGCTGACCAACCACTAGCTCTTGGAGAATGTCCTTGACCCTCTGAGCCTCAGTTTCCCTTAGGGTGACCAACCATCTCCATTTGCCCAGGACTGAGGGTTTATTAGGATGTGAGACTTTTGGTGCTAAAACTGGACAGTGCTGGGCAAACCAGTATGGTTGGTCACCCTAGTTTGCTCATCTGTAAAGTGGGGCAAGCACTGCCCGCCTCCAGGGGCTATCAAGCAGGGCAGAGGTAAGCGTACAGGAAAGGCGGAAAACTCTGGAACCAGTCAACCAGCTAGTCCCCATCCCTCACCCTCACTGCACTGCCTGACCCGGCTGGGCCCTGGCCTTCTCTCATCAAAGTCTTGTCTTCCCTGCCTCGCCTCTCCTGGCTTGGAGGCCCTGCTGGATCCCCCTTTGTTCCCCTGGACTGGATGCTTGTCTAGGGCCCAAACCCTAAATTTGGTTACATGAATATTAAAGGCTGTTGTATCTCATAGAATTCCAGGCATTAAAGAGAACGAGCCAGCTCTCGTGGATTGTTCTGGAAGAAGCTCAAAGATACATGTTTTCAGTGGAAAAAGCAAGGTGCTCTACGTGGTGGGCTTCTGTTAGCACTAGAGGGGTACAAATACACATACCTGCTTGTGGGTATGGAGACTCTGGAAGATGTCACAGAAACTGCTAATGACATTACTTCTGGAGAGTGAACCGGGTGCCCAGGGAGAAGAGGTGGGAAGAGACTTGCTCTTCACTATATATTCTTTTGCATTGTTTGAATTATTTTAACCCTTTGTTTTCATTTGTTGTTAGATGCTGTGGAGCTGATTTTTGACTGATAGCAACCCTACGTGACAGAGTAGAACTGCCCCATAGGGTTTCCTAGGCTGTAATCTTTATAGGAGCAGATCACCAGGCCTTTCAGCCATGGAGCTGCTGCCAGTCTTTCGGTTAGCAGCTGAGCACTTAACCTTTGCGCCGCCAGGGCTCCTTTGTTTTATTACCTAGCCAGGAAGAAAACAAAACAAAAAAACTCCCAAACTTCTGTGTGTCAAAAAATACTCTGAGCAAACGGTTAATGGTGATGGTTGAACAATATATTTAATGTCACTGAGCTGTACAGATGAAGATTGTTGAAATGGCAAAGGTTTTGTTACCTATATATTTACCACAATAAAAAAAAACATATATGATAAAAACAAAAACAAACACTGTAGCAAAATGAAAAGGCCAAAGTAACAGCATAGATGAAGCACCTCTCGGGCCCTACATGTGGGAGGTGCTCCGTAGCGGCCTTCGCCCCCTCCCGCCCGCGGCCTCGTGGGCCCACAGGGCGGTCAGCGGCACAGGTGGGCTGCTGCCTCTCCCAGTGCAGACTTTGGTCAGGCTCAGGTGCAAACCCAGGCTGAGAAGACACAGCTGTGGGCTCTGTGCAGCACCTTGCCCACAGACCTGGAGGCCCGGAGGGCACTCACCCACCTCTCTGCCTGAAGGTCCAGGGTTGCCCTCTGCCCTATGGACCAGACCTAGCTATGGAGGGCCCGCCTCACAGGGAAAATGGTCAGGTCTCACACAGCTCCAGACTGTCGGGCACCAGGTATGCGGTTACAGCTGAAACCAGCTCTCTTTAGCTCTGGCCTTGAGGAGAGGGAGCCATGAGCTGATTTAGGAAGAGGCTCTGGGCACAGCCTGAGACTACTAGGCAGACAAGATCTCCACAGACCCTGCCCCCCACCAGTAGCTTGCCTTGCCTCAAGCTCCCAGCCACAGGCTTTTCTCATTTTTAGCTCCACACACGTATTTCAGGAAAATATTCTTACTGTGAAATCTTAAACATTACCAAAGTGTAGTGAATAAAAGCTCAAGTAATTCCCCTGCACCATCCGAACTCCACTCCTCTCAAACGCTCATTGTCAGTTGGTGAGCATCATTTCAAACGTTTTACTGTCATGTGCATGTATCAATATCTATAAAAAACCAGTTGCTCTTGAGTCGCTGACTCATGGCGACCCCATGAGTGTCAGACTACAATTGTGCCCCACAGAGTTGCAGTGGCTGATTTTTCAGAAGTAGATCACCAGGCCTTTGTTTCTAGGCATCTCTGGGTGGACTCACACCTTCAACCTATTGATTAGCAGCCAAGCACATTAACTATTGGCACCACCCAGGGGCTCCAACTATATCTATATCTATTTATCTATATCTATCCCTGTCTGCCCCATGCTGTCATCAGTCAGAACAAGGCCAATGGCTGACTGTGGAACGGACCATCAATTGCTTATATGCGAGTTCAAGTTGAAGCTGAAGAAAATTAAAACAAGTCCATGAGAGCCAAAATACGACCTTGAGTGTATCTCACCTGAAAGATTTCAGAGGGCAGCTCGAGAAGACAAAGTAAAGTACTAGAATGAAATGTGCAAAGACCTGGAGTTAGAAAACCAAAAGGGAAGAATACACTGGGCATTTCTAAAGCTGAAGAAAAAATTCAAGCCTCGCGTTGCAATATTGAAGGATTCTATGGGAAAAGTATTAAATGATGCAGGAAGCATCAAAAGAAGATTGAAGGAATACACAGAGTCACTATACCGAAAAGAACTGGTTGATGTTCAACCATTTCAGGAGGTAGCATATGATCAAGAACCGATGGTGCTGAAGAGAGGTCCAAGCTGCACTGAAGGCACTGGTGAAAAACAAGAGTCCAGGAATTGATGGAATAGCAATTGAGATGTTTCAACAAATGGATGCAGTTCTGGAGGTGCTCACTAGTCTATGCCAAGAAATTTGGAAGACAGCTACCTGGCCAACCAACTGGAAGAGATCCATATTTATGCCGATTCTAAAGAAAGATGATCCAACCAAAGGCGGAAATTATCAAACAATATCATTAATATCACACACAAGTAAAATTTTGCTGAAGATCATTCAAAAGTGGTTGCAGCAGTACATCAACAAGGAACTGCCAGAAATTCAAGCCGGACGTGGAACAAGGGATATCATTGCTGATGTCAGATGGATGCTGGCTGAAAGCAGAGAATACCAGAAAGATGTTTACTTGTGTTTTATTGGCTATACGAAGGTATTCGGCTGCGTGGATCATAACAAATTATGGATAACATTGCGAAGAATGGGAATTCCAGAACACTTAATTGTGCTTATGAGGAACCTGTACATAGACCACGAGGCAGTTGTTCAAACAGAACAAGAGGATACTGCATGGTTTAAAGTCAGGAAAGGTGTGTGTCAGGGTTGTATCCTTTCACCATACTTATTCAATCTGCTGAGCAAATAATCCAAGAAACTAGACTATATGAAGAAGGATGGGGCATCAAGATTGGAGACTCATTGACAACCTGTGATATGCAGATGACACAACCTTGCTTGCTTAAAGTGAAGAGGACTTGAAGCACTTACTGATGAAGATCAAAGACCACAGCCTTCAGTATGGATTACACCTCAACATAAAGAAAACAAAAACCAATAAGCAACATCATGATAAATGGAGAAATGATTGAAGTCATCAAGGATTTCATTTTACTTGGATGCATAATCAGCACCTATGGAAGTAGCAGTCAGGAAATCAAATGGCACATTTCATTGGGCAAATCTGTTGCAAAAGATATCTATAAAGTGTTAGAAAGTAAAGATGTCACTTTAAGGACTAAGGCAAGCCTGGCTTAAGCCATGGTGTTTTCAATTGCATCATATGCATGTGAAAGCCGGACAATGAATAAGAAAAACCGAAGAAGAATCAATGCCTTCAATTATGGTGTTGGCGAAGAATACTGAATATACTACAGACTGCCAGAAGAACGAACAAATCTGTCTTGGAAGAAGTACAGCCAGAATGCTTCTTAGAAGCGAGGATGACGAAACTTCATCTCACATACTTTGGACATGTTATCAGGAGGGACCATTCCCTGGAGAAGGACATCATGCCTGGTAAAGTAGAGGGTCAGTGAGAAAGAGGAAGACCCTCAACGAGATGGGTTGATACCATTGCTGCAACAATGGGCTCAAGCATAACAACAAGTATGAGGATGGCGCAGGACCAGGCTGTGTTTCGTTCTGTTGTTGTACATAGGGTCGCTATGAGTCAGAAGCGATTTGACAGCACCTAACAACAACAGCAATGTCTATGTCTGTGTGCCTAACTTCCTTCCTAATCTCTTGAAGATTTCTGTATATTAATCTTTTGTATTCTGCCTCCGGTAATTCCAAGAAATTTTCCTCCTCTGGAAAATTTCTAGATTCTTTATTTTGGGAGCTTGCTGAAGCCATCCTGAACTGCCTCTTTATGTGATTTGATATTGACTGTTGTCTCCGAGCCATCAATAAGTTACTATATTTATTTATTTTATGTTTGCTTACTGTGTCCTAGTTTCTTGTTTTGTTTTGATATGCCCAAATAGGCTGCTTGTGTGAGCTAGTTTGATTATTGGCACCTTTGAAGCTCTAATGTCTTGTCACCAAGTGGTTAGATCTGTTACTAGGTATTTGAGCTCAGGAGTCCGCCTACTCCTCCTGTATGGATTCAGCTCAGGTGCCCAGGTAGATAGCCACCAAGTGTGTGGTGCAGGCTCTCAGCTACAGTCCTAGACAGGCATGGGTGATTGGTGTAGGCACAGGCATCTCGCTGCAGGAGGGGGTCACACTCTGAGCAAAGCAGGGGGCTGACAGCCATCCCCGAGTGTCCAGGAGGAAGGCTTGTCCCTGTTCCCTAGAGCATGTAGGTGTGTGGGTTTTCGAGCTGGACTATGAGCACCCAGTGCTGTTGGCTGTAGGGACTGGGGGAAACCTCTTATTCTTGGGCCCCTATCGCAGGTGGCTAGATAGTGGGTGGAGCCACCAGTCCTCAGGCCCCTGATGTGGGTAGGTGAAGACCCTGCTTAATGGGCAGAGCAGTGTCAAATGTCATGAACCTGCCACTTCACATATGAAACAGTTGACGTTAGACTTCAGACATATACCCTGTTTTACTGCGGTAATGAGGGCCTATGCTGTTGAAATGGGCCCACACAAGTCTATGCAGGGGAAAGGCGCTCCAAGTCCTTGGATCCCTTATGCCTGTGCCTAGGCAAAGGAGCTGTGCCTACCCTGAGTTCCTGGCTTAGGGGAGCCGGCAGTTTATTTTTCCTGTTTGTTAATTTGTTCACTCTCCAAGGCTGGGAGGATGGCTCAGAATGTGTGACAGATCCTACTTCTGGCCCAGGACACTCAGCAGTTGCTGAAGCTGGTCCAGGACTCAGGGCAGAGCAGGGAGCAGGGAGGTAAGTGGGAGAGAGGTTTTTCCCTAAGGGGGGTGTTTTTGATCTGCGCCGTAGGCCAGACGCAAGTACTTATCTTGCTCCGATCGTGGGCTGCTTCTCAGTGGTTCTGGGTGACCAAGTAGACTCCCTGCCACTGGATCGCTTCTGGTTCAGAAAACGCCTCCCAAGCATGGCTGCTTGCCTGCCTCACCGCTCACCCATGAGCTGATCAGGCCTGAAGGGCTCAGGCTCTCACTGGGTCAGGTCTGGCAACTCCTTGCTGCTTCCGAACCATCTCTCCCTCCCCCTGCCACTCAGTCGGGTTCCTCAACTTTGCCTTTGATGTTCAGGGTTCCTAGATTGTCATATATAATCGATTCACTTGTTTTTTCAGGTCTTTGTTGTAAGAGGGTCCACGGGAAGCATCTGGCTACTCTGCCACCTTGGCCCTGCCCTTATGTCTCTGTGTCTAGACATATGTGTAGTGTTTAGTTTGATTCTCACATAAATGGTGACATTCTGTATGTTTTATGCTGCAAGATGCGTTATTTTTCACTTAATACATCATGGACTTTTCTTCAGGTCAGTACATAGAGATTCCTCTTTTTGGTAGCTGCATAGTATTCCATAATGTGAGCCGGTCCAGCATCAATTTGCCCAGTCCTCTATTAAACCTTCAAATTGTTTCCATTGTTTTGCTTCCACAAACAGCCCTGTGGGGCCTCAATGCCCTCAAGCCATCTCAGCAGAGTGGGTACCTCCCTAAACCCCTGGCACTGCTGAAGGCGACAAGCATCATATTTGTTACGGGTTCTAACACACTGTCCTCCAGCAGGTCTGATCTGAGGCACCCTCCCCTGAAGGGCTTGAGGTGCCTGTTCCCACACGTCACCAGCACTGAGTGGCCACTGGGCTACACTTTTTTATTAGACCATCTCTCTCCAACACATCCTTACACCCTGGGCTTGCAATGAGTTCATTGGGTTGGCTTTTAACCTTGGGTCAAAGAGAACTTTCCAGCCATCTTGGCTTGCTCCATGGCTGAGTGGAGGAGGTGGCCTCTCATCTGGGGTGATTTCAGGGAGAAGGGAAGGAACTCCCTCAGTCCCCAACCCCTCCCCCCATCTAAATGCCACCTATTCTGAAATTCTTCCACAAAGGGTGTTGTTTTGGTGAAGGCCCTGCCCTCTTTGGGAGTCCTTTTACTGAGAGCCTGTGTGCCTGGCTTCCTGCTACACAGGTGGCATGGTGCAGAGAAGGGAAGTCTTGGGAGGCTGTGGTGAAATTAGTCCCTTTATGTGGCCTTTTGCCTTTGGCTCTTTGGAAAAACAGCTTGCAAGATTTTTTCCTCTAAGCTCTGAGGAGTTACCTTTGTCCTAGTTTTCTACCCCAAAGAGTTTGTTACTTTTGTCTAGGTTGACTGGCATTTCCTGGGTAAGCTGTAAATGATTTGTGGTTTGATAGTTTTTGTCTGGTCCTGGGCTGCAGCCTGCCCTGTAATTGGTATTCACCTTGCAGAGAATGGTCAATAGACTATGCAAATGAGGTGACTATAGCCTAGTATGCAAATGAAGTGTCTGTGGCCTACTAAAAGGGGAATTGATTAGTTGGTGCCCCCCCCCCCCGAAGGGGCCATGCCCTGAAATTAACAAGGAGTTGTGTATATGTGTAGCCAATCCCGCAAAGGTTTTTGAGACAGAAAGAAGCAAGAAGAGAAGCAGTAGGAAGAAGCAGAAGAAAGAAGAAGCAGAGCGAGATGAGGCATTGAACCTCCTAAAAGAGCTGTAAAGTAGAAGCATGCAGGCAAAGTCTGATCAAGGACAGTAACACCAAAGAAAGTGCCCAGTGACAGAGCCGGCGGTGACAGATAGCAGGGTCAAGAGAAGCCTGTCCTGAGGGGGCTGAGAGGAGGTCTGTCCTGAGAGAGAGACCTGCACAGGGAAGAGAGCTGTCCTGCCCTGAAGAAGGGAGACTTTGCCTGCGTGCTTCCTGATCCTGAGTTGTAGCCTTCCTTAATAAACCAGTTAACTGTAAGTATGATCTGTGAGTTCTATGTGGCCATTGCAACAGATTATTGAACCCAGGGTTAGAGAGTGGGGTGTATGTCTGATCTCCACCTCATAGGGATCAGCTTTGGGCTGATTCTGGTCATTATCCCCCCTGAAGTAAGACAGGTTCTGACACTACTACTATCCCCATTTCACAGAGGTTGAAAACAGAGGGGCACCAAAAGAAATAGAAGCATAACAATGGCCCATTCTTTATGAAGTATCTCCTGTGTGCTGGGTACCACACCAAGTGGATAGTCTGAATTACCCCCACCCCAAAGTGAAGAGGCCATAAAAGGGACGGCAGCCAGCATTTGAACTCAGTCGCTACTACCTGAGCCCCGGCCCTATAATCATGAGGAACTAAGACCTACACTACAAGGTGTTGTTGACTATGTTCTGGAAAGCCTGAGATTGGGGAAAGAGGATAAGGGCCTCCAGGTGGGAGGAACAGTCTGAATAAAAGCCAGGAATGGGAGTGACCTTGGCGTGTTGATGGAAGAAAAGTCTAGATCATTGTGCAGTGTGCTGATTTGGAAATGTGAGAGACAGGGCCTGCATGGGGGCCTTGAATGCCTGGGGGGAGTGGTTGTCTTCCAGCTCATCATCATCCTCATTATTACCTACAGTCATCGACATTTCTGTTACCAAGACAGCTGCTGTTGCTCTGGCTTTCTACACACAGGGACTCACTCTCCCAACAATTCCAGGAGAGGGTCACCATGATGACCATTTTACAGATGAGGAAACCAGCTAGACTGGGAGCTCCACAGGGGTGCTCACACATCTCTGTGACCCCCATGCCCAGCACTGAGTCTGCCCTATAGGAGGAAGGGAGGGATGGAAAGAAAGGGAGGAGGTAGGAGAGGGAGGGAGGGTAGATGGATGGATGAAGGAAGATGGAAGAAAGGACCAAGAGGAAGGAAAGAAGGATGGCCCAATGGACTGATGGACAAATGATCAATGAAGGGAAACATAAGGTCCTTCTGACCACGGGGCAGAGAGGACAGCTAGATGCCAGGGATGTTTCAAGGTACTTGGCCCAAAGCCCTGCTGGCCCTTCAGGGTGAAGGAAAGCAAAGGTCAAAGAGGGCACCCAGACTGTAGCCAGGCTAGTGGAGCCCCTAGGGGTGGAGGTGGGAGGATGCACGACTATATTTTGGGAGGGGTTGGGAAGGCATTAGATGGAGCTTGAAGGGCAGCCCAGGTGGACAGAGCACAGAGGGACCTGTGGCCTCGGGCTTGGGGGAGAGAAAGGAGAGAGTCACTGACAGAGGAGGAGGGATGCTGCAGGATGTTTAATCTGGCCTCAGGTGAGAGGCAAGTAGTGGGTCCTGGAGGCCAGGGGTCAGTGATATAGCGGTGGCTTTCCCTTTTGCCATTTACTGGCTGTGTGACCTTATACAGATGACTTCTTGTCTCTGAGCCTCAGTTTCTTGGTCTCTAAAGTGGGGATAAAAGCAGAGCCTCCCTCACAGAGTCATTTTGAGGATGAAGTGAGAATAACACAGCAAACCTGGGACAGAGATTGTGGGGCATCCCTCCTCATCCTTCCCGAACCAAGTTGCTTTAACCTGGTGACCTGTGAGTCCCAGGCCTGATGGTGACCTCTTGGGTCAGCTGCAGAGCCGACCCAGAACCTTTCCAACTGAATTTGCATCCAGGTTCCTTCCCCCATGTTCCAAATGAAAACTTCAAGTGGTGCACGAACGGCCGCACCCGACAAGAGCTTGGGATCTGTAGGACTTACTGCCCAGTCTCAGCTACTCCAGCATCCGGGAAGCAGCAGGCTTTTTTGGCTTGGGCCTGGCCGGAGCCTCAGTTTCCCCATCTGCAGGACAGAGGTGGTCATAGTCAGACTGGACCATTCCTAAAGGCATTTCTGTTTCAAACGGTTGTATGTCTCCGCCCCTGCCTCTCTGGCTTCTGTTCTCTGAAAACACGCTGCTAAAGGGAGTGGTGTCTGTTAACCTCTGTTCTTGGTTAGCCCTGAGTTCAGGTTCTGATTCTGACGCTTTCTATCTGCATTCCCGGGCGATGCATGCAGGGCTCCTTGTCACCACTAGTGGGCGCTCGATATTACGCGCCCCTCCTCCCTGTCCCTGCCTGGGGAAATCCCTTCCCACCTCCAGCCTCAGTCTCCTTACCTCTGAAATGGCTGTTCCTCCCCGCACAGCCTAGCGCCAGGGCGGTTTGAAGCTAGCTTAAGATGCTGGATGGGAAAGAGCTTTGCAGGTGGAAAGCCCTGGGAATATTTACTGCTGGGACTGTAAGTGTGAGGTCCAAAGGCTATCAGGGCTGAGACGGCCCCTACCCGGAAGGCGCCGCTGCGAGCAGCATGCTGTCACGGTGCGCTCGCTGAGCAGCCGGCCTCTCCCCTGGCCCTGCCGTCTGGGCGGCACGCAGGGGCTGGGCGTGCTTTCAACAAATGCTTCCTCTTGCTGTTTCAGCGTGTCCGTCCCCCACACAGGGCCTCGGTCAGCGCCTGGATGACCAAGGTCTGGGAAGGAGGCACAGGCAAGGACCTAAATCTGGAAGGCAACCCCGGCCTCTCCCTCACGCTGGTTTCCCAAGTCCTGTGTACTCCCTACTTCATATTCCTCTCCATCCTCGCCCCCGCCCCTCTGTGACCCCTCCATCTCCACCCTTGCCATCAGGAATCTTTGGCAGTCACGGATCTGGACAGATCTCTCCTGCCGAGTGTTTCAGCAGGGTGGGGCTCTGAAGGCGACAGGGCTGAGAGCAGAGGAAAGGGGTCCTTGTGCCCTGCAGCCTGGCCTGCTGGAGTGGTCCCCCCTATTGCCCCCAAGCCCCGTTTCCTGCCTGAGGGGCACCCCACTCTCTTACCCACATAACACTGTCCCCAGGTTCTGAGATGTGCTAGTTCCCCTCTTCCCTTGCCCCCTCCTCCTCTCTGCCTGGACCTGGCCTTCCGCTTGTAGTCTAATGCACCCCTAACCCCCATCAAGCCTCACTCAGGCCTCCCTCTTCCTATCCTGCTCCAGCCTGGGTGAGGGGACCCCTCCTCTGTGTCCCCTCACACGTAGCTGCACGTCCCTCTAAGGGATCCGCCAGCCCCCGGAAGGCAGAAGCGGATGGGCTCCCTGAAAGCTTATGGGACACCGGAATGAATGGAGGCTGCTCCGCCCTCTGTGTGGCTGCCCCGGCAGTGGGGAGTGTGTGTGACCTCACGCTCAGCCAGGCTGAGCTATATTTAGACACCAGGGCCAGGGCGCACTTCTGGGGCTGAGGAGGTGGTGGGGCCCACAGCAGGGTCCAGGACCTCCTCCTCTAGGGGGACAGGCTCTGCGTGAGGGGCCAGGGTTGGACCAGTTGCTGTTGGTTCCCACTGCCCCAAAAAGGGCCAAGCAAAGACTGTTTGAACAAAGGAGGCTCTGGCTGGTTGTGTGTGGATTGTGTATTCATAGCTAGAAAAAATGTGTCCCGGGCTGGCTGGTCAGCTCCAAGGGTGGGCCAGAGGTGGGGGCATGGGTGAAAGTGGGGGTGTCCTGGGCAACCCCTGCTCATGGCCCTGCTGGAGCTGGCCTGCTCATCTGCCCCTGCTGCCTGAGTGGCTTTCCTCCCTCTGTACCTCGGTGGGCATCTTGCCAGGCCAGGGTGTGGCCACCCCAGTGGGTGAGGAGAGGCTGCCCTGGTCCTGGCTGCTCACTACCCCACTCTCAGGGCAGGCAGGAGGCAGGATGGATGTTCACAATAATTACCCAGCTGCAGTCTCCCCAGAGCCGCCGCCATAGCAACGGTGCCGGGCGCCCCAGCCGAGCGGCCAAGTGGCAGGAGGGGGATGTGGGCACTCTGGGCAGGTCGGGGGGTGGGGAGGTGGCACGAGCGCTAGGCCCAGCCCCACTGGCTCCCATTGTCGGCTCCCTCACCACCCGCCCCTCCCCAGAGGCCGGGGGAAGGGAGGTGGGCTTTGTCTGGGCACAGGGAGGTTGGCACAGCCCAGGGGAGGATACACAGAAGCCTGTTCCCACTGCCAGGCCCCAGGGGGCGAGGGGGAGCAGGTGCCGCGAGGGCAGGGCGCCCAGGGTCCCTGTGGCTCAGGGCTCGGCTTGGGGCATGCAGGTGCCCCCACCAGTTGTGCCTCCAAAACCCCTGGGACCTGGTGTAATCGCCCACAAAGCCACCCTCCCTCTCCAGAGGGGAGCACAGTGTGGTCGCTCCCCAGGAGGGTGTTGATGACTCACCTCACCCTGCCCTGCCAGGGTCCTCTTAGAGCCAGGCACAGAGCAGCCTTGGGCAGAACTGGCATTGGGTGGGGTCCACCTGTGGGAGAGGCCCTGGCCCAGGGGTAGTGTTCAGGGACCCCAGAATCCTCCAACTCATGGCACCCGCCTTTCTCCCTCACTCTATAGTAGGAGGCCTCATCAACCCCCTTCATGGCAATATTCAATCCAATGAAGGGGACTATATTTATCTCTCCAGGTGGGAAAACTGAGGCCAGAGAGGTAATGTGACCCATCTGAGGTCACACAGCTAAAAAAAAGTGGAGTCTCAACCCAGCTCAGTCTTGTCGCTACTCTGCCATTATTGTATGCTCTGTGTGGCTGTTCCAGACCCCTACTCACCGCTCTAGATGGGCTGACGGTGTAGCCCAGGGTATAGCAAAGAGTGCAGGCTCTGTGGCCTTGGGGGGCTAAGCCAACCTCTCAGAGCCTCGGTTTTCTCCTCTGTAGAATGGGCATGGTAATTGGACCTCTGCTTATGGGATGGTGGTGGGAGTTAAATAACTAGTGCATGGACAGCGTGGCGCTCAGTAAATGTTAACTGTTGTTATTGTTGGAATTATTATTTTTATTGGTGTTATAACTCAAGGAGGTGGACCTAGACACTCACCAAGGCCCCTTTTGGTTCCAGCCTTCTGGGGTCTCCTGGCAGCCTTCTGAAGGTGTGGCCTCTGGGGCTCCAGTCAGTTGGGCATGTAGGGAAGTGGGGAGTTCACAGCCTCATGAGGAGGCCGATGTTAATCAGCTAATCCCATGAGTGCATCTGGGTGTGGGCTGGCTGAGCTTGAGGAAGAGACACAGGGGGCTGACATGGGACCAGCTTCGGGGCGAGGGTGAGACCAGAGAAGGCTCTCCAAGGGACTGGCCTGGGATGGTCGGCAGAAGGACATTCTAGAATGGCCTTGTTTGAGGAACCGAAGGAAGGCCAGAGTTCTGGAGCACAGAGGAGGACAGAGAGGGACAGGAGACTGAGGTCAGTGTGGTCACCTGGGGTTAGATCCCACGAGCCTTGTGAGCCATGGAGGAGTTTTGGGATGTGATTCTACAAGCTGTGAAAAGCTGGAGAGTGGTTTCAAGTATAGAAGGAGTGCAGTACATATTTGTTGAATGAATGAATGAAATGAATGAAAGCCCCTCTCACTTCACCTTTCCCTCCTTCCTCAAACCCTCCCCTACCCCCCCATCCCATCACTCCAGCCCTTCCTGGCTAGTCACTTCCACCATTTATTAGCTCCTGCCCTGGTGGCTCAGTGGTTAAGAGCTCGGCTGCTAACCAAAAGGTCAGCAGTTAGAATCCACCAACCACTCCTTGGAAACCCTGTGGGCAGTTCTACTCTGTCCTATAGGGTAGCTATGAGTCGGAACCGACTTGATGGCAACCGGTCAGGTCGGGTCGACTTTTACCGAGCACTGACTGTATGCCCACCCCAGTCCTATAAGCATGAGGTCATTGAAACTGCACAATTGAAACTCTGCTCTCTTTGCAACAGAGACCGGCATACTATTTCAGTTTTATGGATGAGGCATTGAAGGTTCAGAGAAGTTAAGTAACTTGCCCAAGATCACACAGCAACCTCAAAGCTCATGCTCTCAATCACTCAGGGTAAGGGGTGAGATTGGACAAACAGGCCAAGCTGGACCATGAAGAGCCCTGAAGGTGTCAGGACCCCATCTTGAGGCTGCTGGAGAGTCACTGTAGGGTTTGGAGTAGGCCAGAGTTGTGTTTGAGAGAAGATTCTGGTGGCTTCTGTGGAGGGTGGATGGCATGGCTGAGACCACCTTGGAGGCTACTGCAATAGTCCAGGTGAGGGATGTTGAGGGCTTGGTCTCGAGATCAGGGGAGCTTGGGGCAGAAGAGGATTAGCTCCAGAATCTGAGGAGACAGGAGGGCAGATGTGAGGCCGGGGAGTGGAGAGAGGCCACTGGCATGGAGGTGTAGATAATGATTAGAGTTCATACCCGATGAGTCCAACAGGAAGTTGATCTTCCTTCCTCCTCCCACTGGTTACTGTTTCACTGATATGTTCAAGACTTAGCATATTCTCCCTTGTGAGATTACAACATGTTTTTGTTGTTGTAAGTTGTCAGCGAGTAAATTCCAACTCCTGATGTGCAGAGTGGAACTGCTCCATAGGGTTTTCAAGACTGATTTTTTGAAAGCAGATTGCCAGGCCTGTCTTCTGAGGCTTCTCTGGTTGAGTTCAAACCACCAACCTTTTGGCTAGTAGTTGGGCACTTAACTGTTTGCGCTGCCCAGGGACTGAGATTACAACATCAAAAAAAAAAAAAAAAAAGGTAACGGGAAAGGGGCAATGCTTAACCCAAAATGATGACTAGCTGACGGTGGAATTTCAGGCACAGTGACGCCCGACTACTGGGGGTTTTCCCCAGAGTCTCCGAGGCCCCCAACAAGTCAAGGGCAGAAGTCATCACTTTTGGTGGCAACGGCCCTTGAGTGTGCATGTGGGCATTTGTGAAGGGGTCTGGGCAGGGGTCAGGCTATCCTGGGTCCATTCCAGAAGCTGCTGGGGCTACAGAAATTGGAAAAGCAGCGGCATTCCTAACCCCCTCTCTGGTTTCCGGGGCTGGGCCAGTGAACTGAGGCCCCCCGGCCTGCCCGCTGCTCTGGGAGTGTTGTAGCCAGCAGGCCAGGCAGGCGGTGGCTCGAGCTGCAGGTGCTGTGTCACCTGAGCTGGGGTCATGGCCACTGCACAGGGCGGAGGGAGCCCCAGGTTAGGGGGGAGGAGCCATGCTCCCACCACAGCCTGCTGGCCAGCTCGTGTACTCAGTGCCAGGGAGGAACCTGGTCCAAGGCCTTTGCCGGCCCAGAACCTGGGACGGGGTGTTGCCCCATCACCCCACCCCCACTTCCTTTCCAGGCATCTGGTGCCAGTGGGAATTGGGATTGGGTGTAAAGTGTAGGTCTGGAAGCCAACCGTCCCTAGGTTTAAATCCTGGTTTTACTGCTTCACACTTAGGTGGGCTTGGGCAGGTCAACATTTTCTCTGAGCCTCAGTTCTCTCACCTGTAAAATGGGCATGGGCATGAGGACAGAATGCCATGACAAATATTGAATGCCAAGGTCAGCAGGGCTTCTGCACAGAGGAGGCACTCAGGAAGTGTGCATCCCTTTCTTTCTTCCCTCCCTTTCCCTGCCAGTGCAACTGGGAGAGAAGAAGGCCCAAAACCAAAACAAAGTGGAACCAGATTGCTGGAAGCCCGAGGAGTCTGTTAGTGATCGCTGGTAAGATGCCCTGCTCCAGCCGGATGTGCTGTCAGCCTGGCGTCCAGATGGACACCCCAGCCCAGGGCATGCCTGGCTGCCTGCAGGGCACAGATGGTGAAGCACTGGAGGCCAAGCCCAGGTCTCTGGAGCCCAAACTGAGCCCACAGTGGACGGGTGAGGTGGTCCTCACGTCCGCCTGTTGGGCCTCAGCTGCCCACTCAGTCTACCCTGGTGGCCTTTGCACGGCTGGTGCTGGTGCTAAGCTCTGCCAGCCTTCAGGAGCCCTTCTCCACCCGTGACCTTGCTCCCCTGTAATGAGGCAGACAGCTGAGGGTCCAGGAGCGGCAGGCGTGAGCTCCCACATCTCGGAGGGGGCAGCTGGGACATGAACACCAACTTCTACCTGCAGGGCCAGGCCCTCTCCAGCACACCCATGGCTCCTCGCAAGCATGGTTCAGTCCCTTCTGGTCTGGCCACTCTGGGATTTTCTTCTCCCCGAATCCTTTGCAAAGCAATCTGTGAAGTTTAGGTCTGCACCATCCACATGCCACAAACAATACAGAGGGGACAGCTTTGTCCATTCTTAACAGAATTCAAAGCACGTCTGGCCCCTGCGCAGAGCCCTCCAAAGGCTTCTCATTGTCCCTGGAGCAACCCAGCACCTACAGCCCCTGTATGACCTGGCCTGGCTGCCTCTCTTACCTTCTCTCCTGACAAGCTCCCCGACACTCACTCCGTTCCACCCTATTTGCTGTCTCTCAAACACCCAAGCACCATCCATCTCAGGGCCTTTGCACATGCTGTTCCTTTTGCCTGGAATGCTCTTCCCCAGATATCCACAGGGCTCACTCTGCTCAAATATCCTCTCCTCAGAGAAGCCCTTTCTGACTGTCTAAAGGCACCTCCCTTCTCACTGGAGAAGAAGAGGATTAGCTCCTGGATTTGAGGAGGCAGGAAGGCAGATGTGAGGCCAGTAGAGAGACACCCCTGGCGTGGAGGTATAGCTAATGATTAGAAGTATCCCTCTACTTTGCTTTGTTTTCTTATATTCGTTCGTGTCTTCATTATCTGCACACCCACCCTGAGAATATGAGCTCCATCAAGGTCTTGTTCGCCGGTCCTAGAAGTATCTGGTACAGAGAAGGGACTCAGCACATTTGTTGAATGAATGAATGCATGCATTTATCATTCAGCAAACATTTATGAGCACCTACTGTGGTCAAGACCCTGCCATCAGCACGGGGATCAGGGAACCAAATACCCCTTTCCCAGGCCTTGAGGCCAACACCAGGCAGATGATCCAGGACCCAGAGCAGAGAATGGGAGGGAGGACATGAGGAACTCCGCAGGCCTGAATTATTATGCAAACCCCATCCCCTGATTCCTCACTGTGTGGTCTAGAGGAGGACACTTGCCCTTGCTGAGTCCCATAGTCCTCACCTATAAAGTGCAGCTAAAAATACTGACCAAGCCCGCCCTCCCCCACCCATCATCTCCCACTCGAAACCACTGCCCCAGCCTTTCCCCATCTCCCGGCTGCCAGCCAGGGCACCCGTAATCCATTATCCCATTATCCACACGGCAGCCAGAGGGACCTTTCTTTTTCCCTTTTTTTTTCTTCTTTGCCTTCCAAAAAAGTATTTATTTTTTGAATTGATAAATTTGCATGGCTCAAAATTCAAAAGGTGCAAGAGAGATAGAGAAAAGAAAGTCTCCCTCTCAGCCTGTCCCAGACAGCCAGGTCTCCTCCCCAGAGGCAGCAAGATTTTTAAACAGCTATCAATTCAGAGAAAATTATGCATACACTAGTCAGTTCACACCTTTATATCCTCTTTTGTTTTTTTTTTTTTTAAAGCAGACAGTAGCATACCATGCACGTGGTTCTGCCACATGGTTTTTTTTTTTTTTTTTCACTTGACAATCTCTTCTGGAAATCTTCCAGGGGGTCTTTTGAAACAGGTAACATAACTGGTCAGTCCCCTGCACACCAAGCCTCTGGTGGCTCCCCACCACGCTTAGAATAAAAGCTAACCTGCTACAGAGCCCTGTGGGATGTGGTCACTGCCGCCACCCCTGACCTCACCTCCTGTGTCTTCGCTCCAGCCACACTGGCCTCCTTGTTCCTCCAGTGCAGCAGGCACAGCCACACCTCAGGGGCTGTTCCTCTTGCTGTTCTTCCAGAAATCCTCTCAGTGCCTTCTCTCTTTCTGAGGAGGTCTTTATTCAACTATCTCCTGCCCAGAGAGGCTCTCCTTGATTTACCTAACTAAACTCTGTGTCTGTGGATAAGGTCCCCTGGCCAAACAACCCTCCTTATCAAGAGGACCAGGTGAAATTCCTGAGCAGTGGGTCTCAGTTCCCTGCTAGCCCATGGAATTATTCAAACAAGCCAATTACATCCTCTGGTGGGAACCAGGCATCACCCCAACCTCTTAGTACTACAAAGCCTGTCTCCCAAGCCCTTGCTAGTTCAACTCAAGTGCATCCCCTGTGTGGATTGGCATGGTGTGCTATGCCTTCTTCCCCTGAGCTGTGAGTATATGTGATTAATAAACTGTTGTCGATTACCACCAAATTATTTTAATCTTAATTTTTCTTGACAGCACTGATTACCATTTCTGATGGGATGTATTTGTTCATCATCTGACTCTACCGCCCAACTGTGAGCCCCATGGAAGCAAACCCTGGGTCTGTCTTGGTCACACTCAATCCCAATACCTGGATTTTAATACGTTCTTGGTAAATATTTGTTGGCTGAGAGAATAAATGGATCTCATTTTACAGGTGAGGAAACTGAAGCGCAGAGAGGGGATCCCTTGCTCACAGTGAGGGCTGTTGTTGTTAGCCACTGTTGAGTCAGCCCCCGACTCATGGTGACCCCATGCACAATGGAATGAAATGATTATCGTGAACCATAGAATTTTCATTGACTGATTTTTATCAGTAGGTTGCCAGGCCTTTCTTCTGGTCTGTCTTAGCCTGGAAGCTCCGCTGGAACCTGTTCAGCATCAGAGCAACACACCAGCCTTCACTGACAGATGGGTGGTGGCTGCACATGAATTACACTGGCCAGGAATCGAACTCAGGTCTCCTGCATGGAAGTCAAGAATTCTACCACTGAACCACCAATGCCCCTACAAAGTCCAGGTGGAGTCATTGAAATTCAAACACCCCAGCCTGAGTTTTCATGTAAGCCCTGTCCTCCATTTCCTAGCTGTATGTTCTGGGGTGAGGCCCTGGCCCTCTCTGAGCCTCACAGTCCTCTTCTCCCATCCCGGGACTGTGAGGAAAATGAGATAGTTGTCCATGATGCTTTCCTGGGGAGCCAAGCTTCACCCACACGCCACATGGATCATCATGTCCCTGTCCCTTGCCTTTCACCAGCAGCCACACCCAGGGCTGGCCCATTAATGGCCATCCAATGAGATCAGAAGACTCCTAGCCATTGACAATATTTTTAAACAACGGTCCCAAGGAAATATTTTTTAAATTCCATGTCGTGCTGGGGAACAGCTCTGAATTATTAATTATCTAGCAGCCCTGCTATATTTCTTGATAGAGTTTATCCCGACACAATTTTCCTCCCCGGTAATTTATGAAAAGTGCATTATCTTCTTCAGGAAATCACACCTCCTTCTCCTTAGCACCACCTCCCCCTAAACTGGAATGTTTACTGGGCAAACTCAACAAACTTTTATCTTGAAAGAGCATCTGCTCTCTTGCCTGATATTGGAAGACATTTCCCAGGGAGGCACTGCAACTGTGTTTTCTGAAATGCCCAGCCTAAAGCTTTTCAGGAATTCAATAAAATCTTGTCAATTAGGATGAATTAATCATCGGAAGATTCCCGCGTGAATCCCCCAGCCATACCCTCTTTCCCCCAGCCCCACACTGTGACACTGAGTGGGGAGATCACATGTCTGCTTCCTGTCCAGAGATAGCTGGGTTCGAGCCACGGTGGATGCTTTGCTTTCTGGGAGCTAGGCACCCTGGTCCCTGCTTGGCCCACTGTGTCCCAAGCACAGTCAGAGGCATAGACAGGGTCAAATGAGCCCAGATGTCACAGCAGAGGCCTTGGGTTTGAGTCTTGGTGTCGTCATGAACTTCGCTGAGTGACCTTGGGTAAGTCACTGAGCCTCTCTGATGCAGTCTTCTCATTCGTAAAACAAAGAGTGATGACCCAGGTTCAGGGAGATTCAGGCCCTCATTTGACAAATAAGCAGAGAGTACCCTAGGCTGGGCATTGGGGGTCCAACCAGTACCTGCCTTCCCGGGGCTTATCCTAGGTGGGGAGGCAGAACAAACAAACACACAAGCTAAGGGCATGTCAGATGCTGGCAAGAGCTATGGGGAAACCAGACCTGGGGGCTGGGGCGGGGGTGTGGAGTACTGGGGGCGTTTTCAGTGGGGGTTCAAGGCCTCCCTGAGAAGGTCACATTTGAGCAGAGGCCTGAAGAAGGTAAGGAAGCAAACCACGTGGATGGGGACTGAGGTCACACAGGAGCTGGGATGGGGGGACAGTGCAGATCAGGTGGGGCAGTGGTCCCCTCCCCACACACAGAACAATTCTACTTCCTAGGGAACATTTGGCAATGTCTGGGGATTTTTGGTTGTCACATCTGGGGAGGGGGTGCACCTGGCATGTAGGCAGAGCACAGGGATGCTGCCAAGCATCCCACAGTGCACAGGACAGTGCCCAAGTCGGGCAGCCACTGCTGGGCCTTCTGGGCCATTGCAGGCCTTTGGCTGTTAGGCCTAGTGACCCAGGAGCCATGGAGGGTTTTAAGAAGAGGAAGGACGTGACCTGGCTGAGGCTGTGAGAGAATCCTCGTGCCTGCTGGGTGGGGAATGGGGTCTGTCAGGGAACGGCGATGGCAGATGTCCCTGGGCCAGTCAGCCTGTGCAAGGCCCTCTCCTTTGCCCTCTGACGAGCCAGACATGAGGATCTGTACATGCAGCAGCAACAGACAGACCAGGGCCTGTCCTCCCTGAGTTCATATTCTACCAGGTGGGGGCTGGGGCACAGAGGAAGCCACCACTCTGCTCAAGGCCTTCGAATGGCTCCTGTCTCACTTGGGACAAACTCTGGTGCCCTTCCTGCAGTCCACAGGCTCTGCCACGTCTGGGGAGGGGGTGCCATGGGCATCTAGAAGGCAGACCCCAGGTATGCAGCTGAACATCCTACAGTGCACAGGCCGTCTAGTCGCCTGTCCCCGCCACGGCCCCATGCTCCTCCTCGAGCCCTCTGCTGCAGCTGCACTGGCCTCCTGTGTCCTTGGACATAGCAGGCCTGTACTGATCCTGACCTCGGGCTGGGTCACTGCAATGCTCTTCTGTCTGCCTGGATATCCACAAGTTCCCTCCCCCACCCTCCCACCCTTCATTACTCTTCCCAAATGTCAAATGTCGCCTCCCCGTGGAGGCTCCCCCTGCCCCCGTCCACCCAGTCTAAACAGCCTTCACCTCATCCTTTACCTTCTGGTTCCTTACTCTGCTTCCATCCGCTCGTCCATCATCCTTCATCCATACATCCTCCCATATATTCACTTGGTTATTCAGTAAATGTCAGTGAACCCCATTGTGTGCCAGACCCTGTTCTGGGTGAGGGGGACCCAGTGGGGAATGAGACAGAGCCTGAGTCCATGTAGGGGGGAATCCCTTGCTCGAAGTCAGGATCCACATAGATCCATGAAGCTAGGGGGACAGACATTATTAATCACACAGGCACATGCCTGCAGCTGCAGCAAGAGCTAGAAGATAAAGGTTCGGGTGCTATGAGTACATACAACAGGGGCCTGGCACAGGCTGGGGTCAAGGAGGGCTTCCCTGAGGAAGTGACAGTGGAGCTGAGACCTGAAGAAGGGTAGGAGGTAAGTGGTAAAGTGTGGGTGCATTGGTTATGGGGCTGGAGGGTGGTGGTGGGAGAATGTTTCAGGCAGAGGGAACAGAAATTGCCAAGCCTCTGAGCAACGGGAACATCAAGGAGAGCAGAGTGGTAGGGCATGGAGAGAGTGGTGGGAGGTGGGGTTGTTGTGGGAGAGGGGTCCAGCAGGAACTGGGGCTCGCTCATGTGGGGCTCTAGGAGGGCCAGGGGAAGATTTGAGGCAGGGGAACAGGGGCTCGTTTACATCTTAACTCCTCTTGCCCTTGGAGAATGACCTGAAGTGAGGTGAGAGCAGCAGCAGGGAGCCCAGGGAGAAGGCTGTTGTGGTTGTCTAGGCTAGAGAGGGTAGTAGTTTTAGCAGGGGAAGTAGCTGGGGAGATGGAGAGAGTTAGAGGTAGAATAGATTTGCCCTAGAGGTGGAATGGATGTGAGGGCTGAGAGCAAGGGAGGAGGGGAATTCATATGCCACTCAGTCACACCTTACACAAGTAGAGCAAGGCAGGCTTGAGTTGTGCACTGAGGGGCCTACCAGCCCAACCATCCCTCTATCCATCCACCTATCCATCATTCCATCCATCCACTCCTCCTATCCAACCATCCATCCATCCATTCATCCATCCATCCATCCATCCATCCATCCATCCATCCACTCCTCCTATCCAACCATCCATCCATCCATTCATCCATCCATCCATCCATCCATCCATCCATCCACTCCTCCTATCCATCCATCCATCCACTCCTCCTATCCATCCATCCATCCACTCATCCATCCATCCATCCATCCATCCATCCATCCATCATTCCTCTCTCCTTCTATCCTCCCATTTGTTCTCTCACTCATCCATTCATCCTTCCATCGATTCATCCATCCAAATATCCAAACATCCAGGCATCCATCTATCCCTCTATTCTGTGTTCCTTAGCACCTACTGTGTTCTGAGATCCAGGACCCAGAGAAGCCCAGATTCAGCCAAGTGTCACTGAGAATCTAGAAGTCTCAGTGTTGGGCTGGAAGGAGCCTTAGAGGTCATAGAGGCCAGGCGCCATTGCTCTGGGGATACTGAGGCCCAGAGAAGCTCAGGGCCCATGCGAGGTCACATGACCAGGTAGCAGGAGGCTCGAGGCTGGAACACACCTCCCACTGCAGCCCTTCTGCGAGTCTTCTAGAAGCCCTGCCTGGGATCCTTTGATCCCGAGGAGGGGAGCAGCTGTCCTGGGCCCACAGGGCCCTTCTTGCAGACCTTCTTGTCCTCCCACCACAGTGGCTGCAGGAGGGGCCTGGCAGGGAAGATGCTCTGTGACTGTCCAGAGGGCCCCTGGGATGCTGATTCATGGCTCATAGGAGCTGTCTATTCAATATGCAGAGCTGGTTGTGGCCAGTGCCTGTCTCTTTAAGGAGGGCTTGGGCCTTCCTGCCCAGCCAGCATCTTATTCCCCAGGGAAACAGAAGAGGGCAGGCCTGGTGGCTCCCCTGGCAGAGGCCTATTGACTCCAACCTGTTCAAGTAGCCTGGGAGGGGCCCACAGCTCCTGGCTGTGGCAGGGAGGAACCAGGGCTCTGAGTGGCCCCCCTTTTCCAGGATCATACCCCTAATCCCAGACCAGGCAGTGAACTCTAGAACCTGGGTTGGTGGCACCTAGGAGGTTATGAGCTAGGGCAACCAATTATCCAGCTTGCTGGACTGCAGAGGACATTTGATTATGAGTGCGTCATCAAGGCAGGCCAGGGCAGGCAGCCTTCTGGGCTGCCTGAGCTCTTGGTTCTAGGGGCTGCCCCACTTGCAACAGCTCTATGACCTTGGGCAGGGCCCCTAACCTCTCTGAGCCTCCATTTCCTCAGCTGTAATGTGCAGGCACCCTCAGACCAGTGGGGGAAGTCCAGGGAAATAACAGTGCCAGAGTGACCTCCTTCATTTGAGTCAGCTCTGTGCACTGGGGTCAGGGGTCCCCAGGGGCCTCTGGGTTGGCCACAGTGGGGAAGGGAGATTCATTTATTCACCAGCACAGAGCCTGGCACATCGTAGGTGCTCAATGAATAATGAATGAATGAATGAATGTATTGGTGCCTCTTCTATGCACAGAGCTGGGAAACAGAAGAACCAGACCTGTCTCTGCCCTCAAAGAGGCCCCTCTGCAGGGGAGGGAGAGTTAGATAGAAAAGGAGTTGGTGCTCCTGAATGGCCCTGTTTTGAGCTTCTGGGCTGTTGGACTTACCAGCCAGGTGAACTTCAGATGCTCAGTTGACTGCTCCATACCTTGGTTTCCTCATCTGAAAAACAACATTCAAAATGGCACCTCCGTCACAGGTTGTTGAATGAAGTAAGTAAGGCTAATACACAGAGCTCTGCGCCTGGCACAATGTCAGTTACTATTATCGTTGGGATTGTTATGAGAGGGAGGCCAGTGGGAGGACAGGAGAGAAGTTGCCAGGAGGGAGGGGGCAGCGTCGTGGGAAGAGCCAGGAACCTGTGGGGTGACCTTGGGGAAGGCCTCTGTGCAGGGCAGTTACAGAGGGCTGGGAACTAGCATCTCTGGGGGCCTATCGCTGCTGGTCTGAGTCCTGAGCCTGCAGGAAGGTGAACTCCCGGCTTTGGGAGGAAGGGTGTGGCCCACACTGTCGCAGGGCCCTCTGCCCTGCAGCCAGCTTGGCTAGGCAGGGGTTGAATCCAAGGACAAATAAAGCTATTGACTGCTTTGTTGAGCAACCTGCAACCCTTCCGCGGACCACACTCTGCAGGTTATAAATCTCCAAGGCAGCTTGAGGTTCACAGGCTGCCTGATGCGCAAAGTTGGGGCAGCCATTTCCTGCCCCAGAGCCACCTCTGCGCAGGCCTCATCCCAGGTACACTTCTCAGCTCTACCAGGAGGCACAGGCAGATGAGGAAACTGAGGCTCAGGGGGCCCAGAGAGCCGCCAGCATTGCCCATGAGTGGACTGGGCAGAAGGCCAGGCAGCCTCCGCCTGCCACCTCTTGGGCTCCGGGGACCTGTGGGATCGGGGCGGATGACGGGACTTTTCCCCAGGGGGAGGACCCAGAGGCACTGGGGCATGGTCAGAGCCCATCCCCTGGGCCAGCAGGCCCACTGCCTGCAGGCTCTGGTGCCCCAGGCTGCCAGTGTCTGCTCTGCCCCGGGGTCCCCCAGGAGCTCGTGGCCAAGCCTATTCATTAATCCAAGGCCAAGGTGGCTCCGGCAGACTTGTCTCTGCCCAGCCCAGAAGCTGCAGGCTGGGGACAGGGCCCCCAGTAAACCCACCAGGCGAGGGGCCAACAGCCACCATTGCAGTGGTCGGCAAGGGTCCTGAGCTGCTTCCGGGCATCCTGCTCCCTTGCTCAGCAGCGTTTGCCGTAATTATCCAGCCATCCCCTTCAAGTGTACGGCAACCATAGCAACAGACAGATGTTCTGTCCCAGCCTCGGTCCACAGCAAGCCAGGAGCCAAGCACAAAATTTAACCCTTCTAGCTCAGGCAGGCAAGGGCGAGGCTGGACAGTGGGCCCAGAGGCCCAGAGGCCCCAGGCCAAGTGCCCAGTCTCACTGGGCCCATTAGGTGCACTCAGTGACTCCTCAGGACCCTTTATCTCTGATATTTGCTCTCCCTTGCTTGTCCCCTTCTGCCTTTTCTACCCACTTCTCCTTTCTCCCCATAACTGAAATGAGTGAGAAATAGAGCAGTGTCTGAAAGGCTGGTGGTGGGACTGGCTGAGCCCTGAATTCCAGTTATGTGCAGGCTGGAGAGCACTGGATGGAGAGCCAGGTGAGCCATCCTGGGCTCCGGCCTTGGCTCTGCCTGTAGTTTGCTGTGTGGCCTTGGGCAAGTGACTTGCCCTTTCTGAACCTCACTTGCTGCCTCTATACAATGAGAGGGTTTGACTCTCATTCCACAGATATTTATTGATCACCTACTGTGTGCCAGACCCTGTGGTAGGCCCTGGGGTGACTCCAGGGAGAAGATGCATGGGGTGCTCACACCCCATGGGGCCCACTGATGACAATAGACAGGAAAACAAACACACAGGACGATTGTCATTTTTGTTAAGTGCCATGGAGGACCAGAAAGGACCCTCTGTGGGAGAGTAAGAGGTGGTTAAGGAAGGTCTCTGAGGAGAGGATGCTCAAGCTGAGGCCTGAAGGCTGAACAGGGGCCAGCCACATAAGGAATAGGGAAGAGTGTCCAGGCAGAGAGACCAGCAAGGGCGAGAACCCCGTGGAGGGAACAAAGGTGCATGGCCATCTCAGGGAGAGCAAGGAAGCCTGTGAGGCCCACAGGCATGCAAGGAGGGGCGAGGAGGGAGAGAGTTGGCACTCAGCCTTGGTGATCAATCACACTGTACCCTGTGGGCCCAAAAAATGTTTGAGTTTTGTTCTCCCTGGGTGGGTAGATTCTAAGGAGCCCTGGTGGTGCAATGGTTAAGCACTCGGCTGCTAACTGAAAGGTCAGCTGTTTGAACCTACCAGCTGCTCCTTGGGAGAACGATGTGGCAGTATGCTTCCAGAAAGATTACAGTACTCTGTCTTATAGGTTCACTATGAGTTGGAATCTGTACTGGGTTTGTTTGTGGGTTTGGGAAGGTTCTGAGCAGAGGCAGCCTGGTCTGACTTGCACTTGGTCTCTAGGCCCTTGGCTGGTATGGTTCGCGATGCCTCCTGCCCGGCCAGCTGGCCCTGACTCCAGCAAATAGGGCCTCTTCTGAATGGCTGATGGGTCAGGCCAAGGGGGCCCAGAACGGCTCCAGCTGCCCCCGGCTAGCCCCCTGCTCCCTTGCCCACTCACTGGGCCTTGCCCCAGAGGTCGCTGGGCTGAGCCAATATCTAGAGGCTCCTGAAGGGGCAGGGCCTCACCTGGGTTAGCTATTAATGAGCAGAGAAGGGGCAAGCCCTGGCCAGTGGCATGAAGGGGGTCCCATTTGGGGAGAGAACCCCGAGTGTCTGGCCCCAAATTCTGGCAGGCCCCGGGTCCAGTCCCACCTCTGCCACTTCCTTGTTTTGTGGCCTTGGACAAGTCATTTAGCCTCCCAGAAAGAGGCTTAGTAAGACCTCTCTTCCTCCCTCTCCCTGCACAGCTGCTCCCTCTGGTTCACTCAACCCTGGCCTTACTTGCTGTGTTTTGAACACCCCAAGCTCAGCCCTGCCCAGGGCATTTGCACGTACTGCTTCCTCCACCCAGAATCCTCTCCCTCTGCACGCTCAATCTCTGCTCAAATGCCACCTCCTCAGACAACCTTCCTCGACCACCCCAGTTAAAACAGAGCCACCCCATCACTCTATGTCCTTACCATGCTTTATGTAGTCATCGTTCTTACAGAATCCGTTCATTTGTTCAGCACATGCTAGTCTGTGTCTGGCACTGTCCTAGGTGCCGGGAACTGGGCAGGGAGCAGAACAGACAACTCCCTGTCTCCCTTCTGGAGGGTACATTCTATGGGTGATGCAGACAAAAACCAAATAAAGCAGGAGGGACGGCTATGGCAGTTTTCAATTCGATGGTCAGGGGAGGCTGCGCGGAGGAGTGACATCTGAGCAGGGACCTGAGAGAGGAGAGGCAGCAGTCAGGGGAGCCGTGGGAAAGGCTCCCGGGCCGAGGCCTCCCTTGTAGAATGTGTCCCAGCAGGTCAGGAAGGACTAGGCTGGTCTGCGTTTTGTTACTTTCTTGGCACCCAGCACATAACAGGTGCTTGATAAACATCTGGCATTGTCGTTGTGAGGATTATGGGCTCCTTGAGTGGGGCCTGCACACAGTAAGCTCTCAGGGAATACACTCACTGTACCTGGGCGCCTGGTAGCCAGGGTGTCAGAGGGCACAGGCAGAAGAGACCAGAGGGCAGGGAAGAAGAGGCTGGATCCGGGTTGGGCCAGGTCTTCCAAGCCTCCAGGGCCAGGGAAGGAATTGGGATGTGGATGAGGGAATGACATATCAGATCCAGCTTTTTAAGACCCTGCTGGTGGCCACTGAGGAGACCTGGTGGTGCAATGGTTAAGCGCTTGGCTGCTAACTGAAATGTCGGTGGTTGGAACCCACCAGCTGCTCCGTGGGAGAAGGATGTGGCAGTCTGCTTCTGTAAAGATTACTGCCTTGGAAACCCTCTGGTGCGGTTCTACTCTGTCTTATAGGTCGCTATGAGTCGGAATTGACTCAATGGCAGTGGGTTTGGTTTGGGTTTGGCAACCATTGACCATCGAGGAGAACAAAGTGGATCTTAATGGCGTCTGGGGGAGGGGCAGGAGGAAGGGCCCAAGCGGAAGCAGGACTGCCTGGTGACTCCGGGGGCGAGAGGGTCTGAGGTGTTACAAGCAGAGCTCAGGTCTTATGAGCTCTTGCGTGGAGCCATCCACACGTTACCTCGTCCATCCACTCATTCGCCAGATGCGTGCTGAGCCCCAGGGATGCAGCACAAATACAGGGCAGAAATCCCTGCCCTCATGGGAGGGACCAACAATAAACACGATACATAAGGAAAATCTATGGTATGTGAGAGAGAAAAATATAAATTGGGGGAGGGGCATGAAGTATCAGGCATTCAGTTGAAATTTTGGATAGGGCAACCAGAAGGAGACTTCTGCATAAAGACCTGAAAGAAACAGGGGAGCAGGCGGCTATGCAGATGCCAAGGAAAGAACAGTCCAGAAAGCAAACACCCTGAGGCAGGTGAGGAATCCGAGGAGGTTTGGAGTGAAGTGAACCCGGGGAAGGGTGGGAGACTGATAGGAGAGGCGGAGAGACCACGGGGGTGGGGAGCATGCAGGGCTTGGAAGATCTTTATAAGGATTTTGGCTTCTTCTCTGCGTGACATGGGAGCCATTGTGGCTGTATGCAGTGGAGGACGTGGTTTGACTCTTCTTTAATAGGCTCCCTCTACAGTCATGTGGAGAATAGACTGTGGGGGGCAAGGGCAGAGGCGAGAGAACAGGGGATGGGCAAGGGAAGATCAGGTGAGAGAGGAAGGAAGCTGGTCCAGGGGGAAGCTGAGGGTGGTGAGGGGCAGTGGGATTTGAGATGCATTTGGAAGTTAGAGCTGACAGGATTTGCAGATGGATCGGAAGTGGGATGTGAGAGAAGGCCAAAGACAGAGAGGCAGAGAGAGAGATACACAGAGAGAGAGACAGAGAGACAGACTCATAAAGAGGGCTGATGAGCTCGAGAGGAGCACTTTTGGAGCAATGTCTTAGAGAACGTGAGAGGGGAAGTGACCACTGAGTCCCACACCCTTGGAGGTGACTGATATCATCACCCGCACCTGACAGACATGGAAACTGCGGCCCAGAGAGGTTGGCTCTCCTGCCCAAGGACACATAGCTGAGCAGTGATGGAAAATCAGGCAATTCTACCGAGTACCCCTCACGGCCTGGGCTGTCATCCTGCATGACAGATAAGGCCCAGAGAAGTTCAGTAGACTCGGTTCACAGAGCAGGTTAGTGGCCAAGTTAGGAGATGGGTTTGACAGGAAGGGGTTGGATAGCAGGGAGAGGCAGTGGCAGGTGCCGGTGGTCGCCTGGGGCTGGAAGTGCCACTCCCTGGACTGGGAACTGGGAGGAGGAGCAGTTTTCATGAAGTTGTGGGGCTGAGTCCGGGATGTGCTTGAGTTTTCCCATCTATAAAATGGAGCTAATCATAGTATCTATCTCACGGAGTTATTGTGAGACTCATACCGTTGTCGTAGGTTAAGCCTGGAACAGCGTCCTGCACCCAGTGAACACCATGTTGGGTGTCCATTCTCATTATTCTGAGTCTGTCTAGTAGGATGTACAGTGGGACTTCAATGCAGCCATGTGCCCAGAGGTTGGATCCTGGGTGAGGACGAGGAGCTGATGGGAAGCTCAGAACACGAGCCTTTGAGGTTCTTCCTGGAGGGGCCTCGGCCCTGAGTTTAGTCCCCAGGGTTGAAGGCCCAGCCTTCAGGGGACCCCAGGAGTCCTTAAGAAACTCCACTCCAAGGGTGGGGCCTCTGGGAGATGGGAAAGGCCCTGGGCCTGTAAGATGGGTGTCTGATTCTCACTTTATGAGTGACCGGCAGCCCAGGATATATGGCATGAGTGAGCCCTGGACTGAAAGTCAGGAGGGTTGGGCATTCTACTAGCCCTGCCCTTATTTGCTGTGTGACTGTGGACAAGTACCCTAACTTCTCTGGGCTTTTTCTGTAAAGCCTAGAAAGGTAAGGCCCCTGCAGACTGTTGACTCCATTATTATTTGGAGCTTCTTGATTTCATTGGACAGCAAGTCCCTAGCTACACTTGGGAAGTTTCCTACTTCCAAGGCCTGTTTCTCACCAGGGCAGGACAGGGGCTGGAGCAAGTAGTACGTGAGGCCTCCTAGGCCCAAAGGATCCTGACTTGGAGCAACCTGGCCCTAGACACACCCTGGCCTGGGGTGATACCTCGGGTGACCCATGTTTCATTAGCTTGGGACAGAGAAACTGTGGGTCCCGTTTTTTTGAGTGTCCCCATTTTACAGATGAGCAAACTGAGGCTCAGAAGAAACATAACTCCCATATCCTCAGAGCCCTCCTCCACCACAACTCCAGGCCAGTCCTGAGGAGCTGGCTCTCAGGGTGCAGACACCCTCAAAGGTATACATCAGCAACCCTCTTGGCCCCCCACCCCCTTCAGCCCCATTGTGTGGCACCTCCCACATGTCAGGCCCTGACTTGGGCACTGGGGATGATTAGAAGTCTCAGATGGGGTCCCAGCTTCCTCTAGTGGAGGAGACACATGTGAACGGAACCAAAGAGAAGCTGAGAGGAGCTGGGGATAATAGCAGGGACAGATTCATTCTGACCTAAGGATCTGGGGAGGCTACCTGGAGGGGGAGACAACCGAGATGGGCCTGGAACACCAGTAGTAACTGCTACCACCTTTCAAATCACAGCCACGGGCTTTGTGGCATTGCCTCAGCACATCTTCCCAGGCCCTGATGAGGTTCGTTATTACAAAGGAGGAGACTGAGGGTCAGAGAGCTAAAATGACTTGTCCAGAGCCACATGGCTTGTGAGATGAACCTGAGCTCATCCCCAAGGGCCTGCAAAGCCCATTCCCAAAGCCCACTGTGCTGGGGCCGAGGAAGCAGGCAAAGACCCTCTACCCTGACCTCAACCCCAGAGGCCCAGGTCTTCCTCCAGCTGAGTGTCCCCAGCACCCAGTTTCACTTCCCAAAACACAAGCCTATTTTGGACCCTGCTGACTTCCTTTCTCACCCGTGGCCGTTTGGGCTCCGAGGACTGGGCGACCATAGAATGGACTCAGTGCCCCTAGGCCTTTCCCAGAGCCCCATATATGCCAGCACCCTGGAGCAGGTGGTCCTGCTGGGCGGTCTCTGCCTTCTGCTGCCCAGCCCGGCCCACTGTAGCTGCTTGGGGAGGGGACTGGCTGCAGTGGGGTGGCAGGAGCCGATGCCCTGCCTGCCTTCTCCTACCTCCCCCAACATGCGCCTGCTCAGAGGTCCTGCTCCAGCCCACGCTCAGCCTGGGCCGGACAGAGTGGGAGGCCTCACTGCACCCTGATCCCCTGACCTCCAACAAAGCCTCCATTTCCTTCTCTGTGACAAAACACCAAGGCGGCTCCCCACCTATAGCTGTTATGAGAGTTACAAGAGATACCATCAAATTTGAAAGCACAGAGTTATGGAGCATTGGAGCATCAACTGTGTACCTCACGCTGCCCTCAGGAAGCTGAAATCCTAGTGGGAGGTGGGGAAGGGGAGGGAGCTGAGAATAAGCAACATGAATAAGTCAATTAAACAGTATACTAGAAAGTGATGCAAGTTATGGAGAAAACGAAGCTGAGAAACGGATGTGTGTGTGATGGGAGGAGAGGTTTGCCATTTTTAAACAGGGTGCTCAGAGGAGGTGATCTCTGCTGATATGAAGGAGGTGATGGAGCTGCCCTGCACACATTGGGGGAAGGGCATTCCAGGCAGAGGGAACAGCATGTGCAAAGGCCTTGAGGTAGGGACAGCAAGGAGAGTATGCCGAGGAGAGGGAGCAAGGGCACGAGGCTGGGGGACAAAGGGCCAGACGGGCACAGGGGAGGCCAGAGCCTGAGGGTCTTGAAGGCTGTGGTCAGGACTTTACTCTGAGTGTGGTGGGAGCCACAGGAGGCTTTGCAGAGGGGAGGACTGGCTTGTGTTGTAGCAGGATCCCCCTGGTCACATAGGCTGTCGGGGCCAGGGTGGTGGCAGGCTGGTACAATAGTCCTGGTGGTGGCTTGGAACTGGGGGGAGCAATGGAGGTGGTAAGAAGTGGTCAGATTCTGGTTATACTTTGAAGGTGGAGCCACAAGGAATTGTTGATGGATCAGGTGGGGGTGCAGTGTGAGAGAAAGGGTGTCCCTGCCCTTGGGGAGTTCATGGTACAGCTGTGGAATCCAAATGTACCACAGTTGGGATGGGGACACTGGACTGGGGACTGTGAGGGCCTGGGCTGCAGGCTGCCCCTCACCCATTTGGTGGTCCTAGATGTGGCTCATCCTTTTTCTATGTCTCATTTCCTCCATTTGTAAAAGGGGGAGCTTAGACTCCTTGAGCCCTAAAGAGGGTCTTTGAGACTTCACGCTTTGGGACTTTGGGAACATGAAGTTGCTGCCCTTCTCTGCTGTTTGTGCCTCATGTTCCCCACCCCTTCCTTCTTACCTGCTTTCTGAGGTCTGTACAGGTATTTACTGAGGGAGTGGGGAGACAAGATCCCAGGTCTGTACAGGTGCTTACTGCAGGAGGGGGAGACGCGGTCCCAGGCCTGTACAGGTGCTTACTGCAGGAGCAGGGAGGCAAGGTCCCAGGTCTGTACAAGTGCTTACTGAGGGAGTGGGGAGACAAGGTCCCAGGTCTGTACAGGTGCTTACTGCAGGAGGGGGAGACGCGGTCCCAGGTCTGTACAGGTGCTTACTGCGGGAGGGGGGAGACAAGGTCCCAGGTTTGTACAGGAGCTTACTGTGGGAGAGGGAGATGTGGTCCTGGGTCTGTACAGGAGCTTACTACGGGAGGCGGAGATGAGGTCCTGGGGTTTGTACAGAAGCTTACTGCGGGAGGGGGAGATGTAGTCCCTGGACTCCTGTCCCTGGAGGAGAGTAAAGGTTGGAACAGGCCTCAGTGGCTTTGGGCAGGGCCCATCCCACTCCAAGCCTTGGTTTCTTCACCTGTAGGTTGGAGCTCATAAATTTTGAGGGGACTGGCAACCATGGAGGAGGGTGCCTGGGACACTCACTCCTTCAAGGAGCACTCACCAAGCACCTGCCAGGTGGTGGTGACCGAGAGACCCAGCCCTGCCACAAAGCTTGCCTTAGCAGGCACTCCCAGAGTAGACAGACCCCACCTGCACCTTCCCCAGCACCCACTGTCTTATTCTCTTTAGCCTGGAAAGCCTCACTCTCGGGAGCTCCCTTCCAGACTCCACTCCCCGGGCTGACACGTCTCTCTCTTTGCCCCTTGGTCCCTCAGCCCTTTAGAGCCAAGTGACCTCCAGAGCAGGCTCTGAGTGTGGGCCCCCTTCTGCTGTTTGCAAGTTATGGGACTTGGATAAGCTACTGCCTAGGCCTTGGTTTTTCATATCTGCAAGATGGCACAGTAATATGACTTGCTTATAGGATGGTTATGAGAATTTAGGGGGTTGTAAAGCACCAAAGAGTTCAAAATATGGTCTCCGGGATTATTGAGGGGACAATGGTGGTTCAGTGTTAGAGTTCTCACCTTCCACACAGTAGACCTGGATTCAGTTTCTGGCCCATGTACCTCATGTGCAGCCACCACCTGTCAGCAGAGGCTTGTGTGTTGCTGTGATACTGAACATGTTTCATTAGAGCTTCCAGACTAAGATGGACTAGGGAGAAAGGCCTGGTGATCTACTTCTGAAAAACAGCCAGCTAAAACCCTATGGCTCACAACGGTCTGATTCACAACTGATCATGTGGATGGTGCAGGACCAGGCAGTGTTTCATTCCATTGTGCGTGGGGGCACCAGGAGTCAGGGCTAACTTCAGAGCCCTAATAACAGCAGCAATTACTGAAACCCTTCGCATACATTTTCTCTCTGGACCTGAGAGTGGGAAGCAGGAGGCCGATTTTCCTTCGCTCCAGCCCCTTGGCACAGAGAGAGGAATCTATGCCTTCCTCCTGCTTTTGGCCAGGTCAGCTCCACAGCTCACATTTATCCAGAGGTTGTCCCAGACCACTCCCTGCTTTAAGCGTTTTTGTTTTATTTACTCATTAACCCAGATTTTCTCCATTTTACAGACGAGGAAATTGAGGCAAAGAGAGGTAAAGTAACACAGCCAAGGTCACACAGCTGGTGAGTGGCAGAGCTGGGGTTCAAACCCACACTGCCTGGTGCTATCCTGCCAGCTACCCAAACCCCTGGGGTGCTCTCCACCACGTTATCCACTCCCAGAGGTTTCCCTGTGGCGTTATCTGCCATCCAAAGTCACAAGATTATCCTGGGGTCAAACACAGAGGTCTCCCTCAACCAGCAGGAGAAAGGTCTAAGAGTTCAAGAACAACAGATTCCCATGCCCACCTTGCTACTGACTGACTGGCCTTGGGCCTATTCCTTCCCCCTCTGCACCTCAGTTTCCTCCTCTGTCAACCCTGGAGTCCTACCCCAGCCCCGTCATGTGTTTGTTGTGTGAACTTCCTCTAGCCAGCACGCCTTTTGGGGCTGCTTTCCTTGTCTAAAAAAATGGAGCCGATGCTACCTTCTTTTCTCAAGCTCTTGGGATGGCTGGTAGTGTCTCTCGAGAACAGAGGTGTGGATGTGGGTGGCAAACAGCACACACCCACCACGTGCTTACATTGCGCCCTCCAGCCTGCCCTCTGAAGGTAGGGCTTGTCGCCAGCTCAGCTCTGAGGAAGGGTGGCAGCACCTTGGGTCCTCAACAGCCTCCCCTTGTCTCTCCAAGGCTGAGTGCTCTCCACATGGGTGCCTGGTTGCTGCTGCTAGTTTTCGTCGAGCCTGGCCCATTATGATCGTCGGTATGCTGGAGTCCTTTGTGACAGCCACTATTTATTTTGAGTGCCTTCCAACCTAGGGGACTTATCTTCCAGCACTATATAGGGCAAGATTCTGTTGTGATCCATAGGGTTTTCATTAGCTCATTTTCAGAAGTAGATTGCCATGTCTTTCTTTCTAGTCTGTCTTAGTCTGGAAGCTCTGCTGAAACCTATCCACCATGATAACCTTACTGGTATTTGAAATACCGGTGGCATAGCTTCCAGCATCATGGCAACATGCAAGCCACCACAGTGTGGCTGACAGATGGACAGTGTGGAGGCACAGCTGGGAGAGTGCCTGGGGAGGGGAGTTTTGTGAGCTGGAGTGGCCCCTTTCTGCCCCTGAAGAATGGAAAGGTCTTCCATCCATTCATTCAATAGCTATTTGTTGAGCACCTACTCTGTGCTGGGCCCTGTGCTGGGCACTGGGGACATAGCTGGCACCAAGACCAACCCAGTCAGTCCCTGCTCACATAGAATTCAGTCTCGTGGGTGGCAGACATTAATAAGAAACCACATACACATAAAATGCACAGGCGGTTAAGTACACAAAGGAAGGACAGGGACCTCCATGAGAGTGGATTGCAGAGGGCCCCATCATGGTAGGGGGAGGTAGTGTTCAGGAGCTGATGACTGAGCTGAGAGCTGTAAGGATGAGCTGGAGGTAATTAGGTGAATTTGTGGCAAGTGGAGGAAATGGCCTGTGCAAAGGCCCTGGGGTGGGAAGGAGTTGACAAATTCAGCGAAGTAAAAGGTCAGTGTCTCTGGAGCCTCCAATGATGGCCCGGAAGGTTTGCATGGGTCACACCTCACAAGATGGTCACATGTTTTACAGTATCAGAGGAGGAGGGTCCATTGGAAATCATCCTAACTCCTCAGGGCACAGATGGGGACACTGAGACTTAGTCGAGTGAGGGAGTAGGCCAAGGTCAAAGTGAGTTGGGGCCAGACCCAGTGTTAGACCCAGGGCTTCCTGACTCCCACTTGGGGCTCCTTCTGCATCTGGCCAGTGGCCTGAGAGAAAGGAGAAAACCAAACACTAATTTAGCACCTACTGTGTGACCCAGAGTCCCGAGCACACACACGTGTGCTTCACCGGGGGTCTCTATGTCTGAGGCTAGGGCCTTGGCCCCAGGACTTCCTCTCAGAAAGAGAGAAGAAGGAACCTGGGGAGGTCAACTGGTCCAGCCCCATACCACTAGATGCCAAGTCCTCACCTCACTGTCTCATTTGAAATCCTCTGTGGCAATAGGAGTTAAAACCCCTATTTTGTGGATGAGCAAACCAAGGGAAGGAGAGATTGAGGCATTGCTCTAAAGTCCCACAGTAATTACCAGCTGAAGCTGTCTTAGCTCCTAGCTTACTGCTGTTTCCAGGCTGTGCATAGCCCCGGTTTTAGCCAACTGGCAGTATAGAGTAAACCCTGTGGCATAGTGGTTAAGTGCTATGGCTGCTAACCAAAGGGCTGGCAATTCAAATCCACCAGGCGCTCCTTGAAAACTCTATGGGGCAGTTCTACTCTGTCCTATAGGGTCACTATGAGTCGGAATCGACTCGACGGCAATGGTTTGGGTTTTTTGGGGGCAGTATGGAAGTCCTTCCTCCTGTCTGACTGAAATCTCTCCTGCTTTTAATATGTCTGCTTCCTCTTGTTTGAGTGACTGAAGTATTGGAAAAGCACCGTAAGCCCCTCATGGCTCCCTGATTATCCATCCAGAAGGGGACTGAGCTCGAGGGAGGAGACTCCGGGACCCCTTTCTCCCAGTCTGAACCCAGGGTGCGGGTTTGCTGGGGCGAGGGTAGGAGGTGGTCAGACCATTCGCCAATGGGGTCTTTCCTCTAAGAGGAGGTTCTGGGAAACCTCTGGAAAGACTTCTCTGAGGAAGAAGTCCTTCCGGATCACCTCAAGGACAGATACTCTCTTCTCCCCAGGATGCAGCTGCCCAGGGCCTGAGCTCGTGGCCGGCGGCTGGCCAAACCCAAGGCCTTAGATCCACCCCCGTGGCCAGAGGCGGCCTTGCATTTCCTTCACACACATGCCCGTTCAACTTGCTTGTCAGAAACCACTAAAAAAAAATCCAATTTATACAGCCAGTATGAAAATGGGGGTGGAAGATTCCTCTAAACAAAAAATGCCTCTTTTCAAGTCAGCGGGGGAAGAAGGCCTGACAGCTGGGCATTCAGACCAGCAGGCCTCAAGCTAAGACTCAAATTCAAACCCTGTGGAGGGAAGCCTGGGCCTAGTATTTAGTTGGCATCTTTCTCCAGAGATACCCACAGCTCCCCAACACTGTTAGGAGGCCAGATGGGGCTCAGCCTGTCCAGTGCTTCCTAGGAATGCTGAGGTTAGAGATGAGGTGGCAGTTTATCAAGGGTCTCCTATGTTCTGGGTACTGTGCTAGCTGCATCTACGTAGATTACTTCGCTTGACTCCTCACAACAGATTCATGAAGTAGGTGCTGTTATTATCCACACCTTACAACAACAGTCGGCTGCTGTGGATGGTGTGTGCTGAGGATTGTGGTGGAGGGCAGGACCTTGTCTAGCCCAGGCCCTGGCAAGTCTGAGGGCTGGTGTGGTCGCGACAGGCTTCATGGAGGAAATGGGCCTGGAGCTGAGCAATGGGTAGGACCTGAGTAGATGGAGTGGATACTCCAGGAAGAGGCAGCTGTGAGCACAAACGTGTAGAGGCGAAAGTGAGCAGGATATGTTTCATGCCAGTGAGCATGACAGGCTCAGAGGGCTGATGAAGAGGAATGGAAGGAGGTGAGGGTGGAACTAGATGTCAGAGGGCCTTGAACGCCAGGCCCTCTCTGGCCTAACTGGCTGGCCTCTTAGAATGTACAGGTCAGGGGGAAACTGGGCTTCATTGCTCAACAACCTTCTATAGCTCCCCACGGTCCTCCCAGTGAGACCCAAAGTCCCTGGCTAGGCATTCAAGGCCCCAGCATGCCCACTGTCCCCTTACAGCGAGGTGCCCTGCTCTGTTCACCCAAGTGGGCAGGTCCACCACACTCCAAACCCACCATTCCCTTTCTCCCCTCCAAACCTTTGCTCTAGCTGTTTTTCTGCCCTAAAACATATTCCCCCTTTGTACTCCCACCCACCCTCTGAAGGCCACTGAAAGGTCTCAGCCTCCACGTAGCCTTCCATGGAAGGACCGCCTCTCACTTTTGAGCCACCACAGCCCTGATGGTGGCCAGTGTAGCAATAACATATGCCTGGGCTTTGGAGCCAGGAAGATCTGGGCTCGAATTCTGTCTCTGCCACTCGTTAGCTCTGTGACCTTGAGCAAGTCATTTAACTTCTCCATGACAACATTTCTGATCTGTAAGTACAAGGTCTTGTACGAGGCTGAAATGCAGTTAGGTGCATACAAAGCTCCCAGCGCATAGTACACCCTCATGCAGCTTTTTAAACTTTTGTTGTTATTCAAATTATGTTCAGCTCTCCCTCTGTAGCTCAGGCCAGACAAGGACCGTGCCTGGCTTTTCCCAGTCCCCCAGTGCCTGGCACCTAGTAGGGGCTTTGTAGGGGCTGACCTATCAGTTTTCCTGGGCAACGAAGACCCCCCTCTTTCTACCCCCACCCCACCTGGGACAGTCCAGGAGTAGGCTCACACAGTCCCACACCTGCTCCCCGAGGCTGACCCGGCAAGCTGCTGGGTGCCAGCATCCAGCATCAATAAATTACTGGTGAGTTCAGGTGACGGGACAGATCCAGTGTCAACTCCCTCTGTGTCCTGCAGGGAGGCTCAGGCCCAGGGGCTCCCCCTCCATGCACCTCCCCTACTAAGGGCTCCATCAGAATGACAACAGTTGCTCACAGGACACTTACTATGTGCCAGGCCCCATCTGGGCACTTTGTACTGTTTTTGATGGGTGCCTCACAGTGGTCCCGCCAAGTGGTACCAGCTCCATTTTACAGATGAGAAAACTGAGGCTCAGTGAAGGGAAATGACGTATAACAGACAAAATTAATTTAAAAAAAAAGAAAGACCCTCCCTCTAATCAGCATAAATCTTCCTGGGTCTCACACGCATGCACACACACACACACACACACACACACACGCACACACACACACTTAGGGTTTTTTCATTCATTCAACAAATCTGTATTGAGCACCTGCTATGTTCCAGGTACTGTTCTGGGTGTTGGGGATACAACAGGGCAGTGAACAAGACGGAGACCTGCCCTCCATCCAGTGGCTGAAGTAAACAAGGGAACAAATGAATCTGTGTGAAAACAGAAGGTGCTGCAAAGAGGCATGAAGGTGGGCAGGTGCGGAGAGAGTTCCTGGGGGCCTATTTTTAAAAGCAGTCAAGGAGGGCTCCTCTGAGGAAGTGACTTTTGAATGACGCCCCCAACAATTTATGTCTTTATGCTTTAGTTTCTGGAAAAGAGGATGCTGGACTCAAGGGGTGAATCCCAGTTCTTAAACTCTGTGAGGTGGGTGAGGTCTTTTCCCACCTGGTGGTAGGTCCATGGGCACCAGCCATTGTAGGCACGGAGACATGTTTCTCCTTCCCCTTCTCTTTACCCTGAGTGCCTGCATCTTATTGTCCAAGGAACTCTTAGGATAGGGCTTCTCCGAGAAGCTCATCTGAGCCCCGTGCTGTGTGTTCTCATGGCACCTTTTTGCGTCCTAACTCTCAACCCATTTCGTGATCTTTTAAAAATCAGCTGGTCCCTGAGCTTCCTGAGCACCAGGGCCAGGTCCGTGTTGACCGCTATATTCCCAACACCAGGCATGGTGGCTGGCACACAGTACATGCTCAAACAAACATCTGAATGAATGGCAGATGGACATATGATAATAGGAGCTAACGTTTAGTGAGTGCTTATTCTCACGACAGCCCTGAGAGTTAGGTATAATTCTTATTCCCGTTTTAGCGGTATGCAAAACTGAAGCTTAGAGAAGTTAGGAAACTCATGTAAGATCACCCTTGCAGCAGCACCTGTTAGGAGAAGCACTATAAATGCTGATGGATTGACGGATGATGGAGGAGGCAAGCAGTGTAGTGGAAAATGTAGACACCATTGAGAGTTGCATTTTGAGATCCAGCCCATTTGTTCACTCATTCATTCATTTGTTGCTTGTTTCTTCATTTATTTAATAATCTCAGCCCCTGTGCTGGGCATGGTGGCTACAGGTAACCAGGCAGCAATAACAGTATTTGGTCAGAGGCACGATGGGGCAACCCCAGGGGTCTGGGAACAACCAGAGGAAGCCCTGAACCAAACAGAGGGGTCAGGAAGACTTCCTGGGTGAAGTGGGCATGGCCTCGGCTGCAGGTGGGCGTGGCTGGACAGATTGCAGGGGGCATGCTTTGGAATGGGGGATGACAAGTAGCTGTGCAAGCCCATAATGGGAAGGGGCACACCCACCTGGCAGTGGAGACCACTCCTTCCCAAGCCTCCTGGGCCTCCTTGTTCCTCCCAGCCTCCCAGCCCTTCAGTGGATAAGTCTCTGTGGAGGCCTGAGTCACTCTGCCCCACCCGCAGGCCCGGAACTTCCGGAGGGCAGGAATGGGGCCGCTCACCTTTGAGTTACAGGCGTTCTCACTTGTCCAGGCCCAGAGTCAGAGCTCAGCCAAAGCTTGGTGATCTGGGCTGAACCAGGCAAAGGCCAAGTGCCTAACTCTGCCCTGAGGCCCTGAGATTCTTCCCTTCTGTAGGACTCAGTTTCCCTGTCTGTAAAGGCAGAGTCTGGACTGTATGCTCTGAGGACCCTCCAGAGAGTTCTGTGCCTCAGTGGATTACCATCAGTGTTGGAATTGGACATGTGCCCTTGAGGCTTGGTCTCCTTGTCAATCCAAAACTCGGACATCTGGATTAAGGGTAAAAAAAAAAAAAAAAAAATCCAGGGACCCTGATGGCCTCTGATTAATGGGGTAGCCTGCTTTGTCCTTGGCAGGTGTTTGAAATAGGAAGAAAAGAGAAGCAATTGCCCCTGGGATCATGACTGCTCACCGCACCTCCTCCCCCGACCCCAGCTAGGCACTGTGGGAAACTTACTCCCTACCCAGTGTTCTCTGGGGCAGAATCCCTCCTAGAGGATGCCACTGACATGAATAGGCCAGAGGTCCAGGGAGCTGTTACTTCAAAAGCAGGAATAGGCTGCAGGAGCCATTCTCACTCTTAGGCTCAGCCACCTCCACCACTTTCCCAGTACCTCTTGGGGCTAGAGACTGAGATGTGCAGAGTGTAGAGGAAGCTGACATATGGGAGGAGAAATCCAGGCCTCTTACCTCTAAGCCCCTTGACCATAGACCCCTGAACCACTGTAGCTGCCCTTGGCTCCTTGCTTCCTTCCCCCATGTTCCTCAGTTCCGCCAATTAAGCAGCCAACTGGTTAAAACTCACTGATGGCTTCCTACTGCATCTAGAATGTTACCCCAAGTTTTTCCATGGTCCTCAAGCCTCTTGCCTGCCAACCACTCCTCACTCTCTCTACTCTAGTCCCACTGGCCTCCTCTTAGCTTCAGGAAAGTGCCCATCTCTTTCCCACCTCAGGGCCTTTGCCCTTGCTGTTCCCTCTGTCTGGAATGCTCTTCCCCTAGATCTTAGCACGGCTGGTTCCTTTGTATCTGTTATTTAAGTCTCTGCTCAAATGCTACCTCAGAGGGGTCTTCTCTAAGAAAAGCAGACCCTCCTGTCCCATATTTGCTCTCCAGCTCTCTATTTCCATCATGGCTCTTTCCCAAGCTGTAATCATTAGGAGCTGGTCTGTTTAATGGCTGTCTTCCCCACCCGTCTGTGAGCTTCAGAAGAGCAGGGACCTTGGGGATCTTAAGGCTGTATCCCCAGAACCCCAGGCATAGTGTGGTTGCTCAAGAAATGCTTGTTAAATGACTGAAAGGCAGCATTAACAGTGCTCAGCTTCCTCCTTGAATACTTTGCAGCCCCTTTGAAAAAGAAAATGGCATTTATTGGCACTCGCTATATGCCAGGCACTCTCACATATATTATCCTACTGAACCATTAAATCTGTGATATCCTGCCCATTACACTATACAGATGAGGATGCTGGGGTTCAATGGCCTGCCTGAGGTCACTCAGCAAAGGGTGGACTGATGGGTTCATTTAGAGGAGGAGCAGCCAGCTGGGACCTGTGGGCATGAAGAATGCCATGGCAAATAGTAGTCAGGATTCCATCCCAGGTCTGTCTGACGCTACCTGCAACCTGCATTCTTTTCAGTATGCTACACCTTCTGCCATGCCAGAACTCAGCCCAAGATTGGTTTTAGGTTCTGAAAGGCAGGCCGAGATCTGATTGGATGGAGAGGTGGTCTGGCTTAGCGGCTATAGAGGCGGGTCCTAGAACTGGGCAGAAACCCAGGCTCAAACTGGAGGCCCCACCACCTTGGCAGCAGGGCACTCTTGCTGAAAGCGATCATTAGCATTCTGGGCTCGGGCATCTCTGCTCTCAGGTGAGCTTGGGGCTCAAGGGGCACATTGGAAAAGTCAGGGCATAGGCTTCCAATTCGTGCTTCTGTCCCTGTGCCCCCAGAGCTGGATGGCCTTTGGGTAGTGCCTTCCCCTCTCTGGGTCCCAGTGGTCATTTCTGAAAAATGGGTATGCCAGCATGGAGCCAAAAAGAGTTCTTGGGGAGATAAAGAGGAAAAATGACTGTGGAGTTGTTGGTGTATATAAAGTAACATGGGAATGCTAAATTTAATCTAAAAATAAATCCCCTATGTGAAATGCAGAGGGAGGTTAGGACTTGGGAGACCTCTTGGGTTGTTTCAGCATTTATCAGCACCTACTGTGTGCCAGGTGCTGTGCAAGGGCCTGGGCATGTCAGGATGATTCAGATGTAGGCCCCAAATATCTGGAGCTCCCTGTCTAGTGGGGGAGGTGAGCTAGCACTTACAGTGTGGGGATCCCTCCTAGCAAGGTGACAAGGGGGAGACTTCCTGTGTGATGTGGTAGCACAGGCAGATCTGAGCTGAAAACCTACATGACCTTGAGTAGGTCATGTCACCTCTCCAAGCTCCAGGCCTTCCTCTGTAAAATGGGGCAGTCCTCTGCCTCTCAGGGTTGCCAGGACATGGCACACAGTAGGTCCCAGGGTGGGGGACTTGGGATGGAGGTAGCCAGTAGTTCCCAGGCAGAAAATGGTCCTTCACTGGCCAAAATCTGGGCCTCAGGCCTGTGGTGGTGACTTGCCTGCAGAAATGGCTGGGGATACAGGAGCAGACCCCAGGGGAAGGGGAAGCAACTTGGAGAGAATCTAGGTAATTCCTCATGACCGTTAAGAAAGGAGGGCTGAAATCCTGGGGAATTGGCCTGCGCCTTTATTTACGTTGATAATTTCATTAAGGGGGAGGTGGCTGGTTCTATCCAAAGTCAGTCCTGCCACCCAGGGAGCTGGGGGATGGTGGGGCCACCTGAGTTTACTCAGCAAGAGATTCTAGGCCAAGGGGCACCCACGAAGCCAGAGTATCTCGGGGATGAATTTGTGGATGTGTTAAGGGTCACCTGAAGCCACGGTGGGTTGACCTGAGTGAGGCCACAGGCCAAGGTGATCACTTCCCTGGGGCTGGGGCTGCCCCCAGCAGTGGGGCTAGCAGAGGGAAGGCCGGCTAAATTTTGGGGAATTCGGGGTGAGGCCAGAGAGGAGGAAGTTTAGGGGCTCAGAGGGCGGCTGTTTGGGGTTTCCCAGGGGAACACTTCTCTTCTGCCTCCCCGCAGGGGCCTGCTGGAGCTCTGCGCGCACCGGAGAGGTCAGGCCAGTTGCCCGGGCGTTGGTTGGGCCCTGCAGGAGAGAGAGAGGCCTGCCCTGTACCGCCCGGGGCCAGGCTAAGTCAGGCCAGGCGGCTGGGGAAGCAAAGGCGCCAGTGGCCCGGCCGGGGTCTGCACACTGCTCTTTGCGGGACAACCGCGTCCCGGCGGAGCGCGGTCTGCGAGGCTCGGGGCCGGGCCGGGCCAGAGGGAACTCGCTCCCTGGGCTGGGCACTGCGCGCCTGCAGCTCTAGCCCTCCCGACGCTGCGGGCGCGACAGCCCCCGCGCCCCCAGGGGCCGGGACGGGGCGGAGGCTGGGCCCGGCGGGCGGGCGCGGGAGGGAGGGGAGGCGGTGGCGAAGGCTGCGCCGCTCTAACAGGTGGGATCCCGCGGCGTGGAGGAGGCGGGCGCGGGAGGAGGAGGAGGAGGAAGAGCAACGGCAGCGGGAGCCTGAGCAGGAGCAGGACGAGCCGCGCAAGCTGACAGCCGCCGCCGCCCGCGCCCGGGATCGGTCTCGCTCCCAGCGCCCGGGGCCGCTCCCCGCCTCCCGCCTCCCCCGGCCGCCCGCGGGGCGGCCCGCCCCCTCTGCACCTCCGGGCCCGGAGCTGCCTCCATCGCTCCTGCATCCCGGCCGGGGGGAGGAGGAGGCGGAGCAGGAGGCGAGCCGGAGCCGCCGCCGCCAACGCTGCCGCTGCCGCCGCCCGAGCAGGACAGAGCGCGCCGCAGCCCCGCGCGTCCGGCCGCCGCCCGCGCCCAGAAAGCAGCCGCGCCGAAGCCACACCGCGGGACGGCCCCGGCAGCGGCGCGCCCCGGCCCGGCCCAGCCCAGCCCAGCCCCGGGCGGCCCGGCGGCCGGCCCGCCCCCGAGGGCGCCGGGCGCGGCGGGAGGATGCCGAAGCCGACGCTGCTGCTGCGCGGGGGCTGGGAGCGCGAGCGCAGCCCCGGGGACTCGGAGCTGGGCCGCCAGTTCCGGGACTGGTGCCTGCGCACCTACGGCGACTCGGCCAAAACCAAGACGGTGACACGCAGCAAATACCAGCGGATCGCCGAGGTCCTGCAGGGCGGCGGCGGGACCGGCGCGGGCAGCGGCCCCGCGGCCGGCGAGAAAGGCAAGTTCCAGTTCTGGGTGCGCTCCAAGGGCTTCCGCCTGGGCAGCGGCCGGGAACCCAAGATGGGCCAAGTGGTGTATGTGCCGGTCAAGACGGGCTCGGTGAGTGCGCGCGCCGCGGCCGCCGGCCGGTCCCGCGGCGGGGCTTGGGGCGGACGGGGGCGGGGAGGGTGCAGGGCGGGGTGGAGGTGTGGATGTGTGTCCGAACGTGCGTCCCTGAGGCTGTCCGTGTGTCTGGCCCGCTCGAGGCGCACGCGTCCCTGCCCACCAACCCGCCCTGGCCCGTCCCGGAGCGCTCCGGGTTCGAGGCGTCCCTGCCCCCTTCCGCGCCGCTCCCCGGGCTGTGGCCGTGCGGGGCGGACTGTCCCGGGCTGCTCACCCCAGCATGTTCCGTCCTCTTGTCCCCTCCCCCCGCCGGCAGGCGGCTGCTCCGAAGCCGGAGCCTCCCCCCCCACCCGCCCCGGGGCTGCCTGTCCCGGGCGCCTCGCGCTCCCGCCCCCGGGCCGGCTGGGCGGTGTGTGTGGGGGGTGGTGCCGCGGAGGGGGGGCAGGGACAGCCATGGGACGCGGACTCCGCTTGGCCTCCTGGCTCCAGGGGAGGGTGCCCGCCCGGGCACTGCCGCCCCGACCCCACCCGGGGCTGGCCAGGGGAGGGGCGGCCCGAGCCGCAGCCTGGCGCAGGAGCAGCCTCCCGTGGGTGGGTGGGGCGCCCTCTCCGCCCCCCGGGCCCCTTTCCCCCCCTCCCTGGGGCGGGGGCAGCCTGACCTATCCATCCCCTCCCCTCCCCCGTCCCCCGGGTTGGCCCGGTTCGGGCGGGGTGGCGTGGGGGAGGGGGCGGGGAACCGCAGCCGCTGAGAGGGAGGAGGCGGGCGGCCGGGCGGGGGCGTCCCCTCCGGCCCGGGGCGCCCTGGAGGGGGCGTGCGGCGCGGGCCCCGCGGCTCCCCCGCCGGGACCTCATTGTTCTGCGGCTGGTGGGGGCTGGGGGGCGGCTGCTCCTGGGGCGCCGCGGAGCTTTGAACTTTCCGTCGCCGAGACCCTCCATTAGTGCGTTCCACCCCCAGCCCGGCCGGGCCGGCCGGCCTCCCTCCCTGCCCCCCTCGCTCCCTCCCCGGCCTCGCCCGGCCCGAGCGAGCGAGCGGGGCCGCCCCGCGCCGGCCTCCCTCCCTCCCTCGCTCCCCCTCCCGCTCCTCCCCCGTCCCAGCCGCCCGCCCGCCCCGCGCGCAGCCCGGTCCCCGGCCGGAGCGGGCTCTTCACACACAATTGATTCGGTCGTTACGAAAAGTGCACTTGTCCCTCCCCCTCCCCCTCCGGCAGCAGCCCGGGCCCGGCCCGCAGGGTGAGGGGGCCGCGAGGGAGGGAGGAGGGAAGCTAGGGAGCGGATCCAGAGGCGCCTCCCCCCGCGCCCAGGAGACGGGGCTGCAGGCCGCGGGGAGTGGGGAGCCGCGAGCGCGGAGGGCGGGCGGCCCATCTGCGAGGAGCGCTGATAACCGCGCCGCTGCCGCTGCGGCCGCCAGCAGCCCATCTGCGCGGCTGCCGCCTCCGGCCGGACCGGCGGCTAAGGGCCGGGCCGAGGGGCGCGCCGGGGCCGGATTCCCGGAGGGAGAGGCCGGGGCAGTGTCCTTCCCCGAGGGAGTCACGGACCACCCAGCCTAAATCAGCACAGGGAGCCTGGGTGACTGTCCCCACCCCGACAGAATCAGGGACCTCTCCCTCAGCCCAAATCCGTGCCCAGTTTTCCACCGGGGAGTCATTCATTGCCACTCCCCAGCTAGGACAGCCGTCACCACCCTGCCATTCGGTACCCTCTTCAGTTCTCCCCAGCCTGAGTACGGGTTTTCGAGGTCAGTGACCTGCCAGAGGGTTGGCTGGGTCTGGGCTCCCCGCCCTGGGTCAGTGCCCCCAGCCATGCAGGCATCCCAGATCAGTGCCCTCCTCTCCTGGTTATCCCTCCCAGGGAGCTGTGAGTCTTCATCCAACCTCCTTCACAGTCTGAGGCAGGAGCCCCCACTCCACCCACTCCTGGAGTTGAGGGACAGTGGCCGCCTCTTTCACCCTTGGCCATGGCTCACTGGCTCTCTGTGTGGGTCATCCTCTCCCCCAGGGAGTGGACAGCATGGGACAGCACCCCCCCCCTTAGCCACACAGCTGACAAAGCAGAGCACCCCCTTCCCCCAGGCCCCATCCAGGCTTGGGCACTGACCAGGTGCTGCCAGCCCAGCCCAGAGCTTCAGACTGTTCTTGAGGCCTGGCTGACCCGCCCTGCCGGCCCCTGGCAGCAGGGGCCTCACAAGCCGCCTCCCTGGCTCTCACAGACCAATAATAAACCCTGCCCAAGGGACTGCCTGCCTGGGAGAGAGAGAAAGGGGACCCAGGCCTCCCAGCCCAGGCTGCCAGGAGGACGACAAACACAACAGACGTCCACTCCCGCGACAGCCCACCCCTCGAGCTCCCCATGCCCGCCTGCATGGCCTGCCAGTCCCCAGAGAACCTGTTAGTTACCTGCCATTCACCCAGCCAGCCAGAGCCAGCCGCAGGAGATGCCCTGAGTCTTGCCACCCCCTTCTCCAAGCACCTTCCTGGGGCTCGGTTATTATTTTTATATTTTCATTTCACTGACCTAAGAGGAACAGATCCTACTGGGAATTGCTGGGGCAGCCACGGCCTCTTCCTGGGAGGGGCTTAATGGGACCTTCTTTGAAAGGTGCAAAGGAAGTCCCCTACCTTCGCTGGCCTTCACATGCGCACGCGTGCACTGACACATGCACACACACACACACACACACACACACACACACACGCACACACACGCGCGCACACACACACACACAATTGAAGTTAGTCATTGCTCCAGGTGGCAGTTGGGAGAGATCCTGCAGTTTTATCCTGGGTGGGTTTGTGTGAAGGTCATTGGGCCAGAAACCTTTGCCAGACAGCATTTGTTTGGTACATGATTGCCTTGTGGTGGGCACTGGGGGATCAGAGTGGGTTCGGCACTGTTCTTGTTCCAGGGGTGCCCAGCTGGTGGGTGAGGTGGGCATAGCTGAGCGTATGATAAGCCCATGGGAGCTCCACAGGAGGGCAGGCAGGCAGCAAGACTTCACAGAAGAGGGGATGTGGGAGGTGGGTCACCCCAGTAGCTGAGCAAGTGCCCCCGATGTGGTGGTGGGACCCAGGGGTGGCCATGGTGTGTCATCTGTCTTCCATGTTGCTCTCTGGCTGCCCCCAGCCCAGCCCCCCTTCCTCTTCCAGCCACCTCCATATGCGGTGCTGTGGTCGGGGCCCTGCCCTTGTCCTGGCTGGCCGCGGGTCGATGATCTGACACCACTTGTCCTGTCCCATCTGGCCCTGAGCTTTTCTGGGTGTGTGTGACAAAGACTTAATCTGTCCGGACGGGCCTGGGGCGGAGAGGAGGGCGAGGGGAATTACACTCTGCTGGGGCCTCCTGCAGCTGGGGCCCGACAGGGGGCGGGGCGGGGGTCGAGCCGAAGCCTGGGCGTGGGGGGAGGCAAGTTGGTCTTCAGTTTGCAGGTTGTCACAGGAAATAGAAGGTGGAGGCGGAGGGCTGAGGGTGGGGGGGAGGGCGGAGTCCTCCACGGGCAGGCACGGGGTGCTCATGGGGATAAGATCTTTTTATGACAAGAGCCGGGGCCTCCTGGCCTGGCCAAGCCTGGTTAGGATTTATTATTTCTTGGGTTTGGCCTGCTCCGGCCTCCACGGGCTGCCGAACAGGGGAAGCTAACTCCTCGGAGGCAGGACCCTCCAATTCCATTCCAGCGTCAGCTACAAAATCAACCAACCCCTTTCCTTTTCCTCTGGCCTCGCAGAGCAGGGCTGTCCCCTGGGCCTGCGAAGGCCACAGGTTACAGCTGGGGTGAGGTCCCGCACTGTCAGCTCCCAGGGTCAGAGTGCCCCAAGGCTGCTTGGAGATAGACATTCTTAGCCCAACTGCACCATCTTCCAGATGGGAAAACTGAGACCGCGAGAGAAGTGTGATTATTTTGGGGTGGGGGGGCCAGGACTGGGACTCAGCTCTCTGTGCTCCACCATGGCTTCTCCGTGGGCCCATCACTGATGCCAGGAATCCCACCACTAGAGCCCCTTCCCCAAGGGGAAATGCCGCGATTGCCAAACTCCACCCTTGACACCAGGCTTTTGCGAGCTGGACCCCAGGTGTTGCGCTGGCCAGATTGACTAATGGTGGTCTTTTCCCAGTTTGCAGACAGCATTCATTTAGTGGAGAGTATTTTCACAGTCTGAAGTCTTTTTCCCTGGAGCTTTTGCATAAACCTTTGGCACCTGCGGCTGCTGGTCTGGGCGGGAAATGGCCTCTAACTTAGCACTGTGTAATGTATGCAGTGACCTTTGGTTGAATACCACAGTGTTTCCTGGTTTTCTCCAAATTATCACCACAGCGACCATTTCTGAGTCACCTACTGTGCGTCTTGTCACAGTGCCGAGAGGCTACTGTACATCAGCTGGTTGATTCTTGCCTGGAGGTCAGTGCTGTTATTATTGCCGTCCTTCAGATGAGCAAACTGAGGCTCAGGGAGGCTGGGAACTCCCCAAGGTCATGCTGCTGTTGGGCGCAGACCCTCAGCTCAGGTACTGCCCTGTACAGATTTCCATTCCAACCTCAAAGTGTCCTGCAACCGGATCCAATTTGGAAAGCATAGGCCCTTCATGACAAACTTTCAGCCCGTTACACCTTGGTCTGAATTAGTTTAGAAGACTTCTTCTGGTTAAGATGTCTCTAATCATAGATGGGTACCTGGGGCAGGGTCTGTGACCTGTGAGATATCTGGGGGCTTTCCTGGCACGCTAGGGATAAACATGGGTGGGAGGAGGGAGCCTTTGCTGTCCTGGGCCTTGGGGATTTTGGGGAGGAGGTTGACAGTGACATGTGGCCCAGGCCCCATTTGGATTTCTCATGAGTGGCAGAAGTGGGCCATGTTGTTAATTAAGCCTGCATGAGTGGGCTGAATGTGGTCCCGGGGACTCTGGGGGACGCGTTTTGAAGCCAGGGTGATGCTAGCGGGTCAGGCTTCCCCTTGGGTCCTGGGGTCATTGTCTACTGGTGGGTGGGGACAGCATGTGGCCTTCTTCCTTGGGGAAGGCCTGGTGTGAACATCCTCACCTTCATTGTCCCTACAGGCTGCTTTCCTGTCCCTGAGTGTCTGGGAGCCAGGAGGCCCATTTGGGACCCTGAAATACTACTGGGAGGGCCAGGGGCTGGGGAGGCTGCCGCTGGGGCTGTCCAGGGATGAAGGCTGAGGGCCTGTCCTTGCTTCTAGCAAGCCTGGGATTCTCCAGGCCAAGCCTTACCTTGAAGGGAGCGTATGCGATTGAATATTGTGCTCGTGCATGTGTGCTCATGGGGCCGTGTGTATGTGTGTGCAGACGTGTGGACACATGGGTGTGAGTGTGCATGTGCCTGTGTGCAGGATGGGCACGCTTGTGTGAACATGTGTACCTGGGGCAGTGTGTGTGGACAAGCGGAGGGGAGACTGCATTTATGAATGCACGTGATGGTGAGCGTCTGTGTCAGCGATGTGCAAGCACCTGGGATGTGGGCACTGGCAGACCATGGTGTGAGTCTGTGTGCGTGCACACATGTGCGGGGTCCTGACTGAAAAAACCTGTTTTGTCTAGCAGTGGGTGTGACAGGGGTGTCCTTCATCCTAACTGAGGTGGCCCGAGCTACTGCCCTGGCGCTTCCACCTATTGGATCTCGGCAGCCAGCTGAACCAAGTGTGAGGGAGGGAGTGAGCCTAAGAAGTCATGACATATCCCCCTGCCCATGACAGTGGCCAAGGCACCTTCTTGCTTCCAGTCTTCCTCCTCCTCCCACTTCCTGTCCTACATGGGCAGCAGGGCAAAGCTTGTGACCTTTGCCATAGTAGAACTTGCTGAGCCCAAAACTAAGAGGGGGAGGGCAGGGTAGGTCCATCTGGGACAGAGGGCTCTGAACTTGAAGCAAGGGGACCGGGACCTATGTGTGTATTACGGGGTCCCAAGACCTCTCCAAGTCTTAGTTTTGTCATCTGGAAAATGGGCTCCTAATCCCTGCTTCTAATAAGTTTGGCAAACAGGGAAAAATTCTGTTGCCATTTGAGGATGGTGGCTAAGTGACATGCCCAAGGTCACTCTGCTAACTAGTACCAGGGGCCCCTAAGCAGAAGAGGGAGCAGAAGGAAGCCAGGTGAGGCTGGGCCACGGCGGGGCAGCTTACTAGAACAAGGCTCTGGCCAGGGACTCCCAAGCCCAGTTTCTGCCCCTGGCCCACGTTGACCTAGAGGGGAGGTGAAAGGATCGGGATTTCAAGTCATAGGGCCTTGGGTTCAAATCCCAGTTCTGCCTTTTTACTAATTTGGCCTTAGTTTTGTCATCTGTAGAATAGAGCTGTAATACTGTCCCCCCTCAGGACCGGTATGAAGACGAACGTGTTAACGCATGTAGAGCCCAAAGAAGGTAGAAGGTCTTTGTAAATGCTAGCTGCTGTGTGATATTGCTGAGCCTCAGTTTCCTCATCTGGAAGATGGGGAGGGTGATGAAAGATGTCGTGGAGATGAAGCACCCATCAAAGTCCCTGGCACATAGTAGGTGAGCAGCAAATATTAGTTCCCTAGAGATTGTGTCTGACTCATTTCTGTGTTCTCAGTGCCAATGGGGACCTGGGAAATGTTGCATTAAACAGAACAAAACATCAGAAAAGTCTTGACAAGGGGCATAGGGGTGGCATGACCCCCCCAGAGCCAGGAACATGAAGGCCCAGGGTCTCTCCCTGCCCTGGTGGGCTCCTGCCCTGCTCTGAACCTCAGTTTCCCTAGTTACTATGCAAGGAAGGGGTTAGAGGTCTCTGCCTTGGAATTCCTCCCTGCGGCTGGGTTCTGTGTGACCCTCTAAGCCCTGGGGTGTGGAGGCAGGGGTCCAGGGAGGAACTTTGGAAGGGATGGCAGTAGGGGGCTCCCACCTCCCCACCCCCACCTGAGGGCATTTCACAACAGCTTTCCAGAGCTGGAGGCTGCCCTTCCACCTGCCCAGAGCAGCCTGTTGGGGAGGCAGATGCCACCTCTCCTCCTAGCCCACCTCTCTCCTCCCATCTCCACTGCAGCTACAGACCCAGCAGGGCCTAGGCAGGGTGTGGTGGCGGGATGGGGGGAGATGGGAGAGAGAGCGGTTGGGAGGCTGGGCCCGTCCTGGTGCCCACAGGGTCATCCACCCCCTCAGTGCCCAATCCTCTTGGCCATTCTGGGACACGGGGCTCCTCAGCTGCAGATGAGGAAACTGAGCCGAGAGTGGAGGGAACTTGCTCAGGGTCCCACACAGCGTCAGAGCTGGGTGAGCTGAAGTTTGCCTGGGTCCCAAGCCCAGTCATTCATTTATTCATCACTCACTCGTTTGCTCCTGCCTGGTCCTCCTCATCAGAGCAGCTCCTGCCTTCCTGTGGCTCAGGCCACAAACCAGGGAGTCATTTTGACACTGCTTTCTCTATCCCTGCCCCCCACCCACCACACACATATCTAGCCCATCTGCAAATTCTGTCTGCTCTACCTCCAAAGTACACCTCAGATGCCACCACTTACCACCTCCACTGCTCCACCCTGGTCCAAGCCTGGAGGTTCATCGACCTCACCCCTCACTGGGCTCCCTGTGTCCACGGTTGCCCCCTCCCCTGCTCCCAGTCCCTTCTTCACACAGACAGCTGGAAGAAACTGCAAAAAGCAAATCAGATTGCCTGCTTGAAGCCTTCCACAGTCCGCATCTCTGTCGGGCAAAAAGCCGGGGTCTTCCCTTTGGCCCACAAGGCCCTGCATGACCTGCAGCCCTCTGACCTCACCTTCTTCCACTGTCCCCTCACTCATTAAGCCTTAGCCACACTGAACTCCTTGCTATTCTGTAAACACCAAACACACGCCTGCCCCAGGGCCCTTGCACTTGATGTTGTCTTTGCCTGGCATGCTCTTCCTCCATATCTCTGCACGGCTGGCTCCCTCTCCTCCTTCAGGTCTTTGCTCAAATGTCACCTCCTCAGAGAGGCCTTCCCTGCTTACATAGTCAGGACCACCCTGGGTCCCTTGGGCCCTTTCCCCATGTCACCCTCTACTCCCTCTCTCTCTCTTATCTACTTAACTTTTCGCCATAGCCCTTAGCACCTCCTGACATTATATATATTTTTTTACTTGTTTATGTGTTCAGCATATGCCTTCCACAAGGCTGTGAGCATCACTAGGGCAGACTGCGTCTATTTTGTTCACTGCTGTATCCCCAGGGCCCAGAATAGCCCCTTCTTCTCAGGAGTTCCCGCTGGAGGGTAGAAGACGCCTCAGAGCAGGAGTTGGAGAGCTGTGGTCTCATCTAGTTTTGCCTTCAGAGGGCTCAGAACCCGAGGTCTGGCCCCCCTGCCTGAGGGTGTCTGGGGAAGTCCTCAGGGAGCCAACATTTGAACTATACCTTGAGGGCCAAAAAAAATTTTTAAGCAAGAGCAGAATAAGGGGAGGCTCATTCAAGGGAGTAGGAATGGTGGACAAGGGCTGGGGGTGTGATAGCATTCAATGGGGTCGCTGCAAGCTGTGTCTGATGGCATCAGGGGCCTACTTTCCTGGAGAAGTATGTTCTGCAGAACATTCCAAATGGGTGGAGATGGGTAAATGGTCATATCCTTTTGAGAACCGCTGGGCCAGAGAATGGAGTGCTCGTGGGAGGCTGTGGGGTCCTGAGGGGATGAGCTGGTGAAATTGGCTGGGGCTAGATTGAAGAGAAGGATCTGGAAATCCACTCAGAAGAGCTAGTGCAAGAGCACCAAGGAGGAGAGGGAGCTCCCAGGAGGGTTTTTACGTAGAGGGAGAGAAGGTCAGATTTGGGTTTCAGAAGGAGCCCTCAGAATCTGTGGTGAGAGGGGGATGTGTTCTAGAGAGGGAAAAATGGGCCAGGATATGGTGAGATGAGGAGAGACAAGGCCTGAGATGAAGAGGGGGCTGGGGCTGCTTCCCTCTAAGAACAAGAGGTGGGGTGGCTGGGATTTGGTGACATGTGAGGTGGGGGCAAGGGATGCTCAAGGGTCAGTGATGACCCTTGGATTCTTGAATGGAAAGGGGGCCATTTAGGAAACGAGGAAATGCAGGCAGACGCAGACCTGGGGAAGGTGGGAGGGCAAGGTCTGGTGGGCGGAATCGGAGAGCCATCCCCAAGGCTGACTTGTGTGGCAGTGGGAGGCCTTGGAGGAGACCTGGTGACTCAGGCCTCTGTGGGGCCAGATAGGGAGTCATCATGTCCATGGGGCCCCCTTTCCAGCTGGGAACCCTCCCTGCCCTGGCTAGGACCGAAGCAGGCTTCTGGAAGGCCTATGCTTGGGTGGATGACTCATCGTTTTCTCGGTATCCCAGGCTGAGGAAATGTTCATGGAGACATGGGGCCCTTGGATGCTGGAGGGTCTAGAAAAACGCACTCAAGCCTTCAGCCTTGTCTGAGAGTACCCCAGGGGTTTGTCTCCAAGGGCCCCTGGCTTCCACAATCTTGCTCAGTCCTCAAACACACTGGGAAATAGAGACCAGTATGACCACATTCTACAGGTTAGCAAACCAAGGCATAGTCTCTGCTGGGCACCCAGCTAAGTAACCACTTGGTGCCTCAGTTTCTTCACCTGAAAAATGGGTCTGATGATTATATTGCCCTTATAGGGTTGCTGGGGAAGCTAAAGGAGAAAATCCATGTGCAAAGCTTTGATGGTGGGATTATCACTATCAGCGGGGATGTGAAGGGG